>CM065819.1:23458500-24718547 GCA_033398695.1 Orobanche coerulescens | reverse complement strand
GTTGAGGCAGAGGTCGTGGTCGTGGTCGTGGACACGGCCGGGGATGTGGGGCAGCTAGTGGGGCGACCACGTCACACACTTCTGGAGCTGGTAGTAATGATGGTTGTCAGGACCATACTGCTACTCAAGATGACACAGCCGGTAATGGCGCCGACATTAGTGTTGCAGCTGTGATGTAACAAATGGTGAACCAAATGGCTGCGATAGCCCAGACGGTTCAAAACCTGGCTCTGGCTCATACAGCTCAGGCCGGAGCAGACCGTTGGCTTCAAGATGTCACCAAGATGCATCCTTCTCAACTTTCTGGGGCTTCAGACCCGATTGGTTGGGAGAGGTGGATCAAAGAGATGTACAAGATCTTTGTTGCCACTAACTGTCCTGAGGATCGCAAGGTCCCAATCGCCCTGTATTTTCTCACTGGGCACGCTGCTGATTGGTGGGAGGCTGTTGAGCCTCAGGATCATGATGCTTTGTGGGCTGAGTTCAGAGACCTTATGGAAGCTGAATACTGTCCGTAGCCAGTTCAACATGCGCGGGTCCATGCTTTTTATGATGCTCAGCCTCGAGATATCCCGGTGTCTCAGATTGCAGATTTCAACTCGGAATTGGGCTTTGTGAAGGCCCAGGTTAAGGAGGAGAGTGACAAGATTTGCCACTTTTCTAGGCGGATGAAACCGAGGATTCATAACTTTTCGGGTCACAAGGGCGTAGTTCAGCAGAAATATCAGTTTGCTAACGTTCCTGCAGGCGGTTCGGCTCGTTTTTCTAGGGGCTTCTGAGGTACTGCAAGTGCCCCCACTCGCGAGGTCAGATGTTTTAACTGTGGCCATCCGGGCCATAGGAACTGGGAGTGTCCTCGTCGGCCGTTGACTTGTCATACTTGTGGCCACTCTGGCCACAAGGCTTCCTTTTGTGATCGTTTTGGGCAGACTCTCAGTGCCCAGGCTTCTTTCCCAGCGCCTAGGGAGCCGAGTGTGAACCAGGGGTCATTTGCTCCGTAGTCTCCACAGAATGTCGGTCGAGGGAGAGGTCGGGGTCAGCCCGCTAGAGGGGGAGCTTCTAGTGTCGGCTCTGCTCATCTGCGTGTATATGAGATGAGGAGGGCCGATGATCCAGCGGCTACCATGGCTACAGGTACCGTTCATATCCATTCTCATTCTGTCAGTGTGCTTTTCGATTCTGGTGCTATGCATTCATTCATCTCTCTGGAGTGTGTGCGTCGTTTGGGTCTTGACTGTTTGTCATCTTGTGAGCCTTTTATCATTAAACTTCCTAGCGGTGATAAGATCGTTGGTGATCGGGAGATCCGAGATTGTTATATGGTTATTTGTGAGAGGGCTTGGCTCTGTAATCTTATTGTTGTAGATATTGAGGGTGAGGATTTGATTCTCGGGGGTGATTGGCTCGGGTAGCATGGTGCGATCATGAACTACCGTACGAGAATCATCACCTTATTATCCGAGGACGGCACCGAGCACTCTTTCGTGATACGAAAGAGGGGAAACCAGAAGTTCATAATTAATGCCTTGAAGGCGATGAGACTCATACGGAAGGGGTATACTGGTTATTGGTGTTACGCCTTAAAGGCGGAGGATGGTAGAGCCGAGTTTTCATCGATCCCAGTCATTAGTGAGTTCCCAGATGTATTTCCTGACGAGTTGCTGGGGTTACCACCAGACCGTGAGCTTGAGTTCGTTTTCGAGTTAGAGCCGGGTGCGGCTCCAATTTCAAAGGCGCCATATCGCATGACGCCTTCCGAGATGGCTGAGTTGAATAAGCAGTTGAGTGAGCTTCTTGAGTCGGGGTATATTCGACCGAGCGCTTCGCCTTGTGGCGCACCGGTCCTGTTTGTACGGAAGAAGGATGGTTTATTGCGTTTATGTATCGACTATCGTGAGATAAAGAAAGTGACCATCAAGAACAAGTATCCCTTACCGAGGATTAATGACTTGTTTGATCAGTTGCAGGGAGATGCCGTATTCTCAAAGATCGACTTGAGATCGGGATACTATCAGCTTTGTGTGAAGGAGTCCGATGTCCCGAAAATAGCCTTTCGGACGAGATACAGACATTATGAGTTTGTGGTTATGCCCTTCGGGCTAACCAACACGCCGGCAGTATTCATGTAGTTAATGAACAAGGTTTTCATCGAGTATTTGGATAAGTGTGTCATTGTCTTCCTTGACAATATCCTTATCTAGTCGAAGAATAAGGAGGAGCATGCGCGTCATCTGCGTGTGGTGTTGGACATTTTGAGGACCGAGCGACTCTATGCGAAGTTCTCAAAATGTGAGTTTTGGCTGAAGGAAGTAATATTTCTGGGTCACGTGATTTCAGCCGAGGGGGTCCGTGTGGACCAACAGAAGATTGAGGCAATGCTAGATTGGATATTGCCTAAGAATGTGAAGGAGGTCCGTAGTTTCTTGGGTTTGGCTTGCTACTATCGTAGGTTCATCGAGGGGTTCTCGAAACTGGCTCGTCCACTTACACAGTTGCTTCAGATATCTGAGAAGTTCGTCTGGAATGACGAAAGGCAGTCGAGTTTTGAGGAGCTGAAGAGGTGTTTGACTTCAGCCCCGATTCTATCACTAACGTGTGGCAATGAGGGTTTTGCTGTTTATAGCGATGCTTCACGTCAGGGTCTTGAGTGCGTGTTGATGCAACACGACAAAACTATTGCGTATGCGTCGAGGCAGTTGAGGCCGTATGAGCTCAATTACCTTACTCACAACTTGGAATTAGCGGCAGTTGTTTTTGTGCTCAAGATTTGGCGTCAATATATCTTTGGCTCTGCATGTCAGATTTTTACCGATCATAAAAGTCTGAAGTACATATTCACTCAGTGGGAGTTGAATATGAGGTAGAGGAGGTGGTTGGAATTGATTAAGAATTATGACCTCAAAATCCTTTATCAGCCGGGCAAGGCGAACGTCGTGGCAGACACCTTGAGTCAGAAACCAGTTACGTTACGGATGCTTGATATACTTACGTCTCAATCTGAGCTTCAGCGTGACTTGATCGAGTTGGCTGTTGAGATTTTGTTGCCAGGAATTGTCGGGCAACTTTGTGCTTTGGAAATTTCGTCGTCGCTGATCGATGAAATTAAACTGAAGCAGTTGGAGTATCCGATGATTTCTCAAATCCGAGAGAATGTTCTTAAAGGGAAGTCTCCTGGATTTGTGATTCATGAGGATGGTTTGTTGAGATTCCTGAGTCGGATTTGTGTACCGAACGACTTAGATTTGAGGCAGAGTATTTTGCGTGAGGCCCATGCTACGCCTTACTCAGTTCATCCTGGTTCAAGTAAGATGTACAAGGACATAAGGAGGAACTTTTGGTGGGACGATATGAAGGAGGAAGTCTCACAATTTGTCGCGAGATGTTTGACTTGTCAGCAGGTCAAAATCGAGCATCAGTGACCGGCTGGTTTATTGCAGTCGCTTTCCGTTCCTGAATGGAAATGGGAAGATATTTCGATGGACTTCGTCACGAGCTTGCCAAGGTCGAAGTATGGTATGAATATGGTTTGGGTGATTGGGGATCGTCTAACCAAGTTTGCACACTTTCTGCGCATCAAGGATACTTGGGGTTCGAAAAGGTTGGCTCGTGTATTTATTGTGCAGATTGTGAGGATTCACGTTACTCCAAAGTCTATTGTTTTGGATCGTTATGGACGTTTTGTATCGCATTTTTGGCAGGCGGTACATAAGGCATTGGGTACTCGTTTGCGTCTGAGTACTTCTTTTCATCCTCAGATTGATGGGCAGTCGGAGCGCACTATCCAGACATTTGAGGATATGTTGCGTGCTTGTACTCTCGATTGGAGCAGTGATTGGGAGGAGCATTTTCCATTGATCGAGTTCACGTACAATAATATTTGGCATGCATCGATCAAGATGGCACCGTATGAGGTGCTTTATGATCGGCGATGTCGATCGCCGATTTGTTGGAATGAGGCGTTCAATTTGGTCGGGACCGAACCGGATATCGCTTTGGAAATGAGGAGGAAGGTGGAATTGATTTGGGAGAGAATTCTGACAGCTCAGAGTCGGCAGAAATCCTATGCTGATGTTTGCCGTCGACCTTTGGAATTCGAGATGGGATACCATGTTTTGCTAAAGATGTCACTGACGAGGGGAGTTTTCCGCTTCGAGAAGAAGGGAAAGTTAAGTCCGAGATTTATTGGGCCCTTTGAGATTCTAGAGAGGGTCGACGAGTTGGCGTATAGTCTGGCGTTGCCTCCAGCATTGAGTCACGTTCATAGAGTTTTCCATGTTTCCCAACTGAGGAAATATGTTCTGGATCCTAGTCATGTCATTGACTATGGTGAGATCGATATTACTGAGGATATTACCTTCGAGTAGCGTCCCTTGAAGATTTTGGAGCACCGTGAGAAACGACTGAGGCATAAGATAATTCCATTGGTCAAGGTGGAGTGGTAGAGACATGGTGTCGAGGAGGCAACTTGGGAAACCAAGGATAGCATGCGTTCTAGGTACCCCGAGTTGTTTGTTTCTTAAGTTTCGGGACGAAACTTGTTTTTAGAGGGAAAGAATGTAGTATCGGCATTTTTTCTTTTTTTGGTATTTTTTATTTTGGTGTATTTTTTCGTTTTTAGTTCCTCGCTTATAACCATTTGATATTTCGAGAATATTTAATACTGGACTTTTTGTCATTCGAGCTTGTTTTGGACTTGTTTTACTCAATTCCGCATTTAATGTCATTTTCGTCGCCATATGGTTCGATTCTCATAATTGTTGTTCGGAACCGCCGTTTCGGGGTTGCCATAAATCCATCTTATTTCATTATGGATATAGTGAGCTTTTGTTTGGTGTTTCGATCATGTATCGTGTATTTCAGATTTTTTGGGCCATTTTATAATTTCTCAAAGTTATGGGGTAATTACGTTTGTCGTTGTTTTCCGAACCTTCGGGTAGTTGGGACGTGTTTTCTTTTAGCACTTAGATTCTTAGTCTCGAACTCTATGTGTCTGTATCTTCATGTTTTGTTAAATCGTCGCGTTTTGATTTCCGATTCATTCTTGCCTGCTTGGAGCAGCTTATCGGTCCTGTTCTGGAAGAACATTACGTACGTTACCGGTGGTAATTAACGTACGTTATGTGGGATATTTAGCGTACGTTAACTGCATGTGTTACGTACGTCATGGTGTTCAAATAATCGGGTAGAGGGCTCTGCCGGCCCTTACGTATGCTACGAGCATGTTGTTACGTACGTTAGGGTGGCATCTTACGTATGTTAATCCAGTGGATTACGTACGTTGAATACTTCAGGGTTTTCAGGTAGTGAGTTGTGCTGAGCTCTTACGTACGCCGCGGGCATGGTGTTACGTAAGTTAACCTGTTAATATACATTAACCATGCCATGCTAACGTACGTTAGCTGCTGCGGGTATAAGTACCCGTGAGTTGACCGAGTTAGGTCATTTCCATCCATCTCTTCTCTTTCTCCGTTTTTGAGCGATTATTGGGAAAATTCCAGGAAATTCGAAGTCTTGTAACTTCAAGCTATCATCTGTCTTGAGTTCTTGGTGTATATTAACAACACCAACACTTGTTCACCATCTCCGATCCGAGGTAAACTCTTAGAACCCTATCTTTGGGTAAATTGGTGGTTTTTAAGTATTTGTCCGATTTGCTTCGTGTTGTTGATTAATTCATGTTGTATATGATTAATCCTTGTGTATCCCATGTTTCCCTATAAATTCATGGTAAAGTTCGTGGTATTTGTGAAATCGAGAGGGTTCGGTTGCGACCCACCCTCGTCGTTGTTTTTGTACGAATTTACATGAATCGTAGGTGGGTTTCGGGTGTATTCCATTTTCGTACTCGTGTAGAATTAGTTGTGATTGTATTCTTCAAATCGTTAGGTTCGTGGTTGTCGGTTCCTAGCGAGCGTGGTTTATTTTTCTGTTCATTTCGTCGTCAATTTCTCAAGGCAAGTATTCTTGTGAAACCTTTATGCTTAACATGGAATGATAATGTATATGTGTGTGATTTGCTCACTCCGGGGAGAATCCAACGGGGCCTCAGAGGAATCTGTGATTTCGCTCCTGATTCACGAGCTTGTTTGGATAACCAGTCCGGGAGGGTCCATAGAGACCTCAGATGGGACAAGTGGTTTAGCCCCAGTCCTAGGCGAGTCATGTGCGTGATTTTTAACTATGGCCAGTCCAGGAGGGTCCATAGAGGCTTCGAATTGGACCAGTAGTTTAGCCCCGGTCCTAGGCAATTCTCTACTGTGATTATTGACTGTTTGTTTTTCCGGGAAAGTACATGTCTTAATTTTTTAAACAATTTTGATGCATGTACTATGAGATGTGTAAGTGAATGGTTTGCCTTGGGGAAATTCGTGTTATAAATTTCAGGTTGCGTTCAGCCGGTCGAGCAGGCACTGGAGCAGTACGAGGATGCTGGCCAGGGTTGTTGACATGTGCAAATGAGATCCGTTATTTTAGTCATCCATTGTAAACATTTGTTTTCAAACTTGTAAACTGATAGATAGTACTCGTGAGTACTTAGACATTTTAATTTGGAATATGGATACTAAATTGTATTTGTGATTTTCGGTGATGTCTGGATTACCGGTTGTACCGAGTGTTTTATTTAATTTTTGTCTTGGTGATGTGTGTTTTCTCGCTAACTGAGATGGTTAGACGAGCGGTATCAATTATTTAGCCTGGTGGGTCCCACGTGGGGATACATGGCATTGTAATATACCCTGAATATCTTGGGGATGTTACATTTATGACTTTCTTGTCCAGATTTAGGAAACACCGAAAGTGTTGGTTGAAGAGGACCAAAATTCATGTAAGCTCTTCGAACTCTATCTTGTTGATTTATAGGATAATCATATACTTGAGAACGTAAACCAGGGTCTCGTTCTAGTGTATTATGATCAATATCATAACTATCGATTTGAGCTTTTTTGCAAGGGTTTTCGGTAACCAGAATGGAAATGGTAGGATATTTTGATGGAGTTCGTCACGAGCTTGCCGAGGTCGAAGACTGGTATGAATATGGTTTGGGTGATTGTGGATCATCTGACCAAGTCGGTGTAATATCCATACTTTTATTGACTGTTTGACCTTGCCGTTCTTCCTATTTCGTCGCTCTGTAAACACTTTGAGATTTTGTCATTGTTGATTTGGAGTTACGTACCTTTTGCATCATGATCGTGTTGTTTGGACCTTTCGGCAAGTCCTGGGTCACGGAGATAGCGCACGCTAGGACTAGGCTAACATACGCTAATTTTACTTGGGTAGCGCATGCTAGCTTTGGTCCTTAGCGCACGCTAATGTTTGGAGCATGGCAGACAGTAGCTATTTCAACCCTCTGGACTAGCAGTTAGCGCACGCTAGCAGTTTGCTAGCGCACGCTGTTCGTGTTCAGTAGTGTGCGATAACATCATCCGTAGCGCACACTAACGAGTTGGGTCGGCAGAGGCGGTGAGGTTTTCAGACTCTCTCGAATAATCGTGTACGGTTTTCGGTTTCTTTGATGTCCCGACCTGTTTTGCCATAGTATTGAATTTTGATGTATCGTATTCGAATGTAATGGTTATGGTTTTGAATACTAATTTATTGTCTTCCATTCTCGATCAAATTTTATAGTTCCGCGTATGAATAGCCTTGTGGGTCCCACGGTGGGGCTCACGGCGCTGTAATATACCCTGAATAACTTGGGGGTGTTACAGAATATGGTATCAGAGCTTAGGTTTTATGGATACCTAGGCTGTCGGTCTTTGGTTGATTGAGTCATCATTTGTCTATAGTATCACTACTTTGCCATCATCGCAGTGCGATCGGTACTTGTAAGACCGCTTACTCTTCTGGTGTTTCCTTAATTGCATTGCTTATGATTTTGTGTTTTTGGGAATCGATCACTTCAATGACGTGCGATTGAATTGTACTTACGTGCCTTGTGTATTCTTCAGAAAGTCTGCTGGTAGGGGACAGGGACGAGGCCGTGGTTGTGGACGCGGACGAGGACGTGGCGCGGCCGTTTCCCTCAGTTCTGTTGCGGGATCGACCACCCCTAGCTTATCTAACTCGATGCATCCTAACACCGAAAGTCAGTATGATCAGTCGACTGGCCAAGAGAACATCGCAGATGTTGGAGTTGTGAATGTCCTTCAACAATTGGCTAACCAGATGACTATCTTGGCCCAAGCTGTTCAGTTGAACAATCCGAACCCAACAACGGATGCTTTGATTCAGAATGTGATCCGTATGCACCCTCCGCAGTTCGGCGGTGCCACAGACCCGTTAGGTTGGGAGGAATGGCTAGCACAGTTAGAGAAGGTCTTCGAAGTGGTTGATTGTCCGAAGCGAGGATCGTGTTGCTACATGGGAAGAGGTTAAAGGGCTGCTAGAGGCCGATTTTTGTCCTTGCCCAGTGCAAGAAGGCAGAATCCGAGCCTTTTTCGAGGCTAAGCCGCAGAACATTCCAGTTTCACAGGCGATAGTGGAGTACAACCAACAGTTGATCCACGCGAAGAATCAGGTGCCAGACAAGCGTGACAAGACTCGTTACTTTGATATGCGGATGAATAGGGATTTACGGCGGTACATGGCCGGCTTTTCTTGCACCACTTTGAAGGAATATCAAGACAGGGGTTTGGCCCATGACATGTTAAGCCCCAACAATGATACCACCGAAGAACCGAAGAAGCAGAAGATCACGGGAAATTTTTTTGGTTCTAAGGGCGGCAACTTCCATAGACCTCAGGCGACTAACCGTTCTGTCGGGAAGTCATCACGTTCTTCTAAAGAGAAGAAGAGTTTCCATTCTGCTCCGGGCACCTCAGTTCGCCCTGTGACTTGCTTTAATTGTGGTCGCCCAGGCCACATTAATTTGGAGTGCAATTATTCACCTTTGAAGTGTCACACTTGCGGGAAGATGGGACATAGAGCAACTTATTGCCCCGAACAAGATCAGACTTGGGGCACTCGGGCTTTGTCCCTAACGGCTTAGTTTCAAGGATGAAACTCTTTTAAGGGGGGAGTATGTAATAGCCGGTTGTAATTCAGTAATTATCATTCAGTAATTGTCACTCAGTAATTTTCACTCATTATTAATCATTCATCATTCATATTCATTCATTGTAGTCACCGTTCAGAGTACATTGTGTATCAGTTATTATTCGTCTTTCAACCTGGTTGGAGAGTACATTGTGTACTCTTCTTAGAGCGTGCTAATTGAGTATGGGTAGCGCACGCTACCTCTCAGCATTAGCGCATGCTATGGTGGTTCAGGGTGACAGTCCAGGAGGCACTGGACTGCAGTCGAGTTGTAGTAGCACACGCTATGAATGGTAAGTAGTGCATGCTAGTAGTTTGGGGTGGCGCACGCTATGCAATCGGTGTAGCGCGCGCTAAGGTCAATAAGGCAGAGTCCAGTGGGTACTGGACTGAATTGTAATAATTCATAGCGCACGCTATGAGTAGATATTAGCGTACGCTAATGGTGTAGTAGCGCACGCTGAGTTTTGGGTGTAGCGCACGCTATCGCGAGCTGGTCAGAGGACAGAATGGTGTGGACTTTAGTTACTGGGCATCAGATATTCAGTTAGCGTACGCTAACATTTTAGGGTTAATGCATGCTATCGAGAAGGCATTAGCGCATGCTACCAATTTTGTAGCGTACGCTAACGAGGCAGTCAGGGCTCACTGGACTGTCCGGTTAACTCGCTAGCGCACGCTCAATATCAGGGCTTAGCGTGCGCTAAACTAGAACAGTATAAATAGGACAGTCATCCCAGGTTTCGTCATTTCTCACTTCTCATTTCGTTTTTGGGTGTTTCGGGCGATTTCGGATGATTTGGGGAGATCTCTTCGAGCTGCATCCACCTATCAACATCTTCAAGCTTATAATCCGGATTAATCATCATTTCATCCTCTACAATATATCAAATCAAGGTAAACATTTCTTGGATCTAGAGTTTCGGATTTTGAATATTTTTCTTCCGATATCTTCGTGTAAGATTGGTTTTAAGTTGAAATATGTTAGATATAGATTATCTACCTTAGATAAATGTATTCCTACGGATTTATTGGCGTATATTTCGGATTTCATGAATGTTGAGGTTTGATTCAAGAACACTTTAGAGTTGACTTTGATATTTTGGTGGTTTTCGATTAGACGTTGTTGTTAACTCGAGTTGTGGATTCCTATGGGATTATCGATATCATTGAAGGTGCTTTCTCGGATTTTATTACTCACTTGGAGTTTGGTTTCGTTATTTTTGGGGATGGTATAACCAAAGGGAAGAACGTTTACAAAGTATTCGTTAGAATGCCCCAATGAGTATGATTATTGTGGTATCGACGTTTGAGTTGGTTATTATCATGCTTGATAAGTATATTGAGCGTTTGTTGGTAATCATGTTATTCAAGGTTGTTCGAGCGACCGGTATTTTTCCTTAGGACGATTATTAGAGAGGGGACGTTTCATCACCGGTATTGAGGTAAGTTAATTCTTACTCGGTTAAAGGGATATTCATTCATTATGTTGTTGTTCATTCATACATGGAATTCACTCATAATATATCATTCATGTCGAGACTTGTAATTATCAATTAATCATTACATTCACGAGGAATGATGGTTCCAATCATTTCAATGAGCTTCCATTCATTTCATTGTTATTTCATCTCGGTGAGTCATTCTTGACCCTTGTCGGATTATTATTCATTAATGTTCATTGGTCACTTTTGTCCTTGTGGCCTTCTGGGTTCATATTGCGTGGCCGGATGGGGATGTGTGGAATTTTTAGTTGGGAACTTGATAGTCATGTGATCGGGTTCACCGACACAATGGACTGTGCACAGGGTAACGCACCTCTGTGATACTAATTAGGTACAAGGGCGGGTGTGTCCGGACACCCGTCTTGTGCACTTGCACATACCATTACGGGCGTACTATGATGCCCCTCTTCAGCAGGATTTCATAACTAAGATATGTGATTGTTGTATATTGTTCAACTCTTGAGGATT
The DNA here is from genome assembly GCA_033398695.1 of Orobanche coerulescens. Lineage (NCBI taxonomy): Eukaryota > Viridiplantae > Streptophyta > Magnoliopsida > Lamiales > Orobanchaceae > Orobanche > Orobanche coerulescens. Next base: position 24,707,535 of record CM065819.1, on the reverse strand, counting down.
GTTGTTCTGTGTAACTGACCCCGTTGGGGATATTATTTTTAGGTCATGGCAAGACAAAAGCACGAAAAGAGAATGTTGACGGCGAGGAGCCCCAGTGATACTAGTAGGGGGCCCCAATCTCTTCATTTCATTTATGTTTTTTGTGATGTATTTTCCGCTGCACTTCCTTTAGATTGTCATTTATTCAGTGTTGTATATTTTATCTTCATATAAAATATACAGATAGGGTTTGACTGACCGTGACCCTATAACTTGATCGGGACATTTGAAAGAAGGGTTTATACGTATACTGGTATTCATGATAGAATGGTTCTTGAATGATCCCAATCATTCGTTCTCAGTCGGGGTACAGTGTAGGCCACCAGGCTGGCTAGGTGGTGCTACTACTCTTTGGTTCCTCCTATTGCTGACTGAGACGGACCTACCGAGTCGCGCATTAGGATTGACGACGGAATGAATCAAGCTAATTCTCTCATTATGAATATTAGATATTGGATATCTAAATTTAGGACATTAGATATCTAAATCGATTTATTGGATAAATTGATTTACGGCCTAATGAATTAAATATATCACTGGGTGATTAATTTAATTCATGGATATAATTATTTCTTGGAGAAATTAATTATGTTATAATGTATTTGATATGTTTAATTAATTGGATTAATTAATCGATATAAATACATCGATTCGGAATCGGAGTTTATCTGTTTGGACTCGCGGGAGTCCGAAACGAACCGAACTTGTTCGATTTCTACATGGGCCAAACCCGACACTTCCACCCACTTTCATATGGACCCATGTTTCATTCTTTAATGGTTGATCATTGAGGTGGTGGGGCTTTGATTCTCATAATTATGAGATGTGCATGTGGAGAGTTGAATAAATGAAGATGAAGACATCTCTCACTAATTATTCCAAGCAACTTTCATTTCCAACGTGAGGTTGAAGAGGAGAGAGAGATAGAAGTCTTCTTCATCATCTTCTTTATTCATCTTCTTCATTCATCTTCTTCACAACTTCTTAGAGAAATTTTGTGAGGAAATATTGAGAGAGATAGATATTCATACACTTAGACTGATATTAATATCTATAACAAGCTTCATCACCTAGCTCTAGCCGTATCCTCGGAGGATAGCAAGGTGTTGTCATTCCGTTTGTTTTTCCGGCGCGTGGCAAGTAGAGACGCGGTGCTTTCGGCATTGGATCGTTCAAGGGCTTGAAGTGGAATAGATTCGTAGAGATCAAGCAAAGCTTGGGGAATAGCTCAAGAGAAGGTTATCCATTTAATCAACGGACTACGAGGGTATGTTTCTTGTATCTCTTGTATTTCGTTTTTGATATTCGTATATACGTAGCTCGATCGATCCTCGTAGGGATTCGGATCGAATTAATTTTCGTTTTACCGCCTACTGGCCTTCGTTTTAGGCACCGAATCCCAATAGTGGTATCAGAGCGTAGGTCTTGCGATCGTATATACGATATTGGCATTTGGAATGCTCGATTAGATGGTGAATGATTTGGAATCATTTTAGTCATAATCGTGGTATATGTTTTTCGTAAGTTTATGTCTAAATATAAATCTTAAATTTCTGGGAAATATGATTTATATTGAAGATATGAAAGTTGGAAAATATTGATATTGGATATCCGGTCGAAAATCTAGCCCCGAATCGTCGTCGGACGATTTTTTGGACAAAAAGGGTAATCTGGCCGAGAGTGACTCGACCGTGTCCTGGGTGACACGGCCAGAAACCGGCAGCCTACCAAGTCATCACAGCGACCCGACCGTGTCCTGGGTGACTCGGTCATGTCCTGGCCGGCATCTTCCGAGCGTGACTCGGCCAAGCCAGGCGTGACTGCCGGTAGGCTGCCGAGGGTGACTCGGTCATGCTGGCCTGTTTTCACCCCGGCTCGATTTTTCCGTGTATTCTTAAAAATTAATCTCCCGCACATTAAATTGGATTTAATATGATTAAAATGATTTATGGTATTTCATTTTATAAGGGAAATTTGATTAATTGGAATATTTATAGTCGACCGAATTATTTTGAACGTTATCAAATTACCGATTGTGTGAATCGATTGGATCAGTTCGTATTGTTGATTGGATCAATGTATCTCTACGCTTTCCATTTATATAGTATTTATTGGATGAATGCTTTTTGAATGGGGATGTGGTTCGTGGACTTAGATTTGAATCATTCGTTTTATTCGATTGGGTTGTAAAGGCCGTTTTGAGCCTATTTATTTTACTAGAAATGTTTGTATCTAGGATGCAATTTTCGATGTAAAATTTATATGTAATGACGAAGACCAGAGGAAGATCCATTTCGAGAAGACGAAGATTCAAGACGAAGACTTGTAATTAGATTACGGAGTTTTTGTTTTCTAGGAACGGTCCATGAACCACATGTTGGTAGCAACTAGGTTGTGAATGGTTTTTTCATATTGTATGAATACCACAAATGCGCTAATATGATTAATGTGCAAAGTGTAACGTTAATCGCGAAAATTTTCCCACAATAAATAATTAAGTTTATAAGGTTTCAAGGTTTTCCTTCCCTCCATCGAGTTTTCGGGAAATTGAAATCCAAACCGGATGTGCTATGCTTCCGAGTTATCGGGGTAGTCGTTCGGGGAGGGCGGATAAATTACCGTGAGCGCATTGGATGCCTTCGGTTGGAGCAAATTTTATCCCTAGAAACCTGATAGGTTGCCGGATAAGATTCAATTGTGAAACTGATTTGTGTTGATGGTATAAACTTAACTTGTTCACGAACCATAGAAATCGTATAGGTTGAGGGGAGCGAACAATGGGAAAAAGAAGATCGAATCATCCATTAGATGGGTTGGTGTTGGACACCACTTTATGAAAATTAATAGACTAGAAACCTGTTCGGTTGCCCTCTATTAAGATTTATAAAGAACTCGATCACCACTATGAAGTAGAGCGACGATACTTCCGGATATCACATGGGAGTGTGTTATTCCGATAAAAATAGTGGGAGCTGGGTAACAAGAATAAGAAAAGACCTTAAATTCTATACTCAGAACATAATTGAATGAGTCACTAATTAATCTGTTATACTTAATACAGACAAATCTCAATATGACAATGAATCCACTCGCAATTCTACTCGAAAAGAACACCTTAATGGGACCTAACTTTGTGGATTGGCTCCGCAATCTGATGATTGTCCTCAGTATAGAGGCACTCGGATACGTCTTGGAGACGGACATTCCGGCGCCTCCTATGCGGACTCGATCCAATCAGGAAGAGATTGAAAACCACGAAAAGTGGGTTAAGGATGACGTGAAAGTTCGTGCTTATATGATGGCTTCCATGTCTAATGAGCTTCAGAGAGCTCATGAGAAAATGACTTCTGCTAGGCAGATTCTATCTCACTTAACCGAGCTTTATGGTGAGCACATCAGAACTGCTAGATATGAGATATCCAAGCAACTGTTCGGTGCAAGGATGAAGGAAGGTGAGAAAGTTGGGGAACACGTCCTCAAAATGATATCCATGATCGAGAGATTGGAGGCTCTTGAACAGTCTCTCCCTGATTCCTTCTCACAGTCTCTCCAAACCGACCTTATCCTACAGTCTCTCCCTGATTCCTTCTCACAGTTTGTTATGAACTTCAACTGCAATGAGATTGCATGTAACTTAGCTGGACTAATGAACAAACTGGTGACCGCTCAGTCTCAGATGAAGACCCCGCGGATGAAGGAGTCTGCACTTGTGATTTCTTCTGGACTTCGGAAGTCTAAGAATAAGAAGAAAAAGACCAAGAAGTGGACTGGACCACAAGCTAAGGACCTTAAGGGAAAGGGCAAGGCCCCGATGGTTCCAAAGAACAAGAAGAAGAAGGATGCTTGTCTCAAGTGTGGTGAGCTGGGCCACTGGGCTATAGACTGTCCGATTCTTCATGGAACTTCAGCTACAGAACTTTTAGTTTTGGAAACAAATTGTTCTGCTACTGTATTTTCTACTTCCTGGATACTGGATTCTGGTGCTAGTTCTCATATTTGTACCGTGAATCAGGATCTGGAACAAAGTAGGAAGCTTGGAGCTGGAGAAGTTATGATCACAGTCGGAAGCGGGCATAGTTTCGAGGCGACCGACATAGGATCACTTCTTTTGGGTTTAGAATCCGGCTTTGTTTTGACTTTAGAAGATGTACTTGTTTTGCCCAAGGGGCACAAAAACATTGTATCCATTCCGGTCATGGACCGAAAAGGCTTTTCATTTTTCATTGGTGATGGTTCCTACAAAATTTATTTTAGAAATAAACTAGTGGGTACTGCTACATTGTTGAATGGATTGTATCATCTAAATCTCAGCAACAAAGTAGTTGTGAATACTATAACTAGAAAACGCGGTAGGGATGAAACCAATCAAGTTTTGAAATGGCATCTGAGACTTGGTCATGTTGGTCAGACCAAGGTTTACAAGATGGAAAAAGATGGACTTATGGGTCCATTAGGATCGGATCCCTTTCCTACTTGTGAATCTTGACTTAAAGGCAAAATGACTAAGTCCCCCTTCACAGGGACATTTCAAAGAGCCGCTGATAAACTGGGATTAATCCATACCGATGTATGTGGTGCTTTGGAAGCAGCACGTGACGGATATCAATATTCCATTACGTTTACAGATGATCATACTAGGTATGGTTATGTATACTTAATGAAACATAAATCCGAGCCCTTTGAGAAATTCCAGGAATTCAAGGCCCTAGTCGAGAAACAAACTGGTAATCATATCAAAGCACTTCGGTCGGACCGAGGTGGCGAGTATATGAGTATGGAGTTTGACGAGTTCCTTAAGGAACATGGAATAGTTTCACAACTAACACCTCCAGGTACTCCTCAGTTAAATGGTGTGTCAGAAAGAAGGAACTGGACCCTGTTGAACATGGTCCGTTCCATGTGAGCTATCTTGACTTGCCGATTTACCTGTGGGGGTATGCACTCCTGACTGCCGCGTATATCTTGAACAAATGTCCTTCCAAATCCGTTCCTAAAACTCCACATGAGATGTGGGAAGGAAGGAAACCAAGTCTTAATCATATTAGGATTTGGGGATGTCCCGCTTATGTCAAGAAGACTAAGGTGGAAAAGTTGGAAGCTAGGTCTGCGAAGGGACGTTTCATTGGATTCCCGTCTGGGACGATGGGATATCTATTCTACATGCCCGAAGATCGAAGGATCATTGTTGCTTTACAAGCACACTTCCTGGAAGATGAGTTCATTCAGGAAGGCGGAGCAGGTAGAAGTATTTCTTTAGAAGAATACAATGAAACTCCTAGAGAGACACCTGTGCAAGAAACTGGAACCGAACTTTCTGAAACACAAGTACAACCACCTCGTAGGTCTAGTAGGGTGTCTCATTTACCTGAGAGGTATGGGCTTGTGCACTTGGAGGAGCTGGGTCTCCATGAGGTTCCAAGTGATAGCCAAGAGACCGACCCAACAACATATGACCAAGGGATGGTGGATGTAGACTCCGCGAAATGGCGTGAAGCTATGGAAGCTGAGATAGACTCGATGCATGTCAATCAGGTCTGGACTCTAGTAGACCGCCCCAAGGGCATAGTGCCTATTGGGAACAAGTGGATCTACAAGAGAAAGACTGATGGTGATGGCAAGGTTGACGCCTATAAGGCCAGGCTTGTGGCAAAGGGTTATACCCAGAAGGAAGGGATCGATTACCACGATACCATCTCGCCCGTAGCCATGATCAAGTCTATTCGCATGATGCTTGCTATAGCTGCCTACCACGATTATGAGATATGGCAAATGGACGTAAAGACGGCTTTCCTTAATGGATTCCTCGAGGAGGAAATCTATATGGAGCAGCCTAAAGGCTTTGTGTCTGAAGTCGATATTCAGAAAGTGTGCAAGCTTCAGCGTTCCATTTATGGACTGAAGCAAGCCTCGCGTAGTTGGAACCTTCGTTTTGACGAGGCAATCAAAAAGTTTGATTTCGTGCAAAATGAAGAGGAACCTTGTGTATACAAGAGGGTTAGTGGGAGCAAGATCGCATTCTTAGTACTATATGTAGATGACATTCTACTAATAGGAAATGATGTGGGAATGCTTAGTTCTGTGAAAGCTTGGCTTTCGAGTAATTTCTCCATGAAAGACTTGGGAGAAGCAACCTATATTCTTGGTATTCGGCTCTACCGGGATAGAGCGAAGAGAACAATAGGCCTTTCCCAAGCCCTCTATATAGATAAAATCTTAAAGCGATTTAAGATGGATGATTCTAAAAGAGGGTTCCTACCGATGCAACATGGAATAAAACTCTCCTTGAAGATGTGTCCTCAAAGTGAGGAACAATGCAAGGAAATGAGTAATATACCATATGCTTCGGCCGTGGGTAGCCTTATGTATGCTATGTTGTGTACAAGACCTGACATCGCGCATGCTGTAAGCGTGGTGAGTAGGTTTCAGGCAAACCCAGGTAGGGAACATTGGATCGTCAGAAAGAACGTTCTCAAATACTTGAGAAGAACTAGAGATATGGTTCTTATGTATGGCGGTGGAGAATTGGATGTGGTGGGATTCACTGATTCGGACTTCCAAGGACTGAAGGACGACTCGATGTCCACTTCTGGCTACATTTTTACTCTTAATGGAGGAGCAGTATCTTGGCGTAGTGCCAAGCAAAGCGCGACTGCTGATTCCACCTGTCAGGCTGAGTATCAAGTAGCCTCGGAGGCTTCCAAGGAAGGGTTTTGGATTAAGAAGTTTCTGGGAGAACTTCAAATGATACCATGTGCTGAGCTGCTTGTTCCGCTGTACTGCGACAACGACGGAGCTGTAGCGCAGGCCAAGGAGCCGAGGTTTCACAACAGCACCAAACATATTGAGAGGAAGTATCAAAACGTAAGAGAATTTGTTCGCAAGCGATACATTTCTTTTGCCGCAGTAGACTCGGCCGACAACGTCGCCGATCCACTGACCAAGCCACTTTCTCAGACTAGCTTGGAGCGTCATCTGGAGAACATGGGTATTAGATACCATAGTGTGTGGTATTGAGTGCAAGTGGGAGATTGTTAGGAGTATGCCCTCGAATGCCACTCAGAGGTTGTTGAGTGAGGGCATTGTACTTGTAATTATGTAAACCATTTATATAAGGCAAATGAATGTTTCTTTATTTCTTTGGAAGTTCTTGGAATTCCTAACTCGTAAATAAACATATAGAAACTAGTCCATGTATTTGAGAGCAAAAGCGTTCCACTCCTTATTGGATAAGGGGGTCGGCCTTTGGAAAGGTTATAGCTCAAATACTTAATCGTCGCAAGTCGATGAAACTTGGAGGCGTTAAGTTTATGTGAAGACTTGTATGACGTGTTCTTTGACATGGAGAGTGCCTATCGAACGCTAATGGTTAGTGGGAGCACACGTTATAGGTATGCTAATTGGATTAGTATACTCGAACCGACTCACCCTCGATTCGTCACATGGATTTCACTCAGGACGATCAATGACGGAATCGAAAGGTTGTGATAGGTATTCGTGAACCTTCGACTTGAGGATTTAGTAGGGATGTGCTTGTGACATCAAGATTTTCATTAGAGTAGTTCGACCACCTTAAACCGGAAGGCGGGGGTCAACCTCGACGTGCATCTTGACGGGCAAGTAGCAGGTCCTACTGAATACCAAGATAGAATTCTTTCTCCCGTTAGTGAGCGGGTTATATGTCCTATGCGGTTATTGGCAGATGAGATCATAAGTCTTTGGCCAAAGCATTGGAGCTAGTTGTATTAGATACACAACAGCTCGATGATCTTGATTTGCATTAACGCATGCATAGCGTCAAGTACAGATAGGGTTTGACTGACCGTGACCCTATAACTTGATCGGGACATTTGAAAGAAGGGTTTATACGTATACTGGTATTCAAGACAGAATGGTTCTTGAATTATCCCAATCATTCGTTCTCAGTCTGGGTACAGTGTAGGCCACCAGGCTGGCTAGGTGGTGCTACTACTCTTTGGTTCCTCCCATTGCTGACTGAGACGGACCTACCGAGTCGCGCATTAGGATTGACGATGGAATGAATCAAGCTAATTCTCTCATTATGAATATTAGATATTGGATATCTAAATTTAGGACATTAGATATCTAAATCGATTTATTGGATAAATTGATTTACGGCCTAATGAATTAAATATATCACTGGGTGATTAATTTAATTCATGGATATAATTATTTCTTTGAGAAATTAATTATGTTATAATGTATTTGATATGTTTAATTAATTGGATTAATTCATCGATATAAATACATCGATTCGGAATAAGAGTTTATCTGTTTGGACTCGCGGGAGTCCGAAATGAACCGAACTTGTTCGATTTCTACATGGGTCAAACCCCACACTTCCACCCACTTTCATATGGACCCATGTTCCATTCTTTAATGGTTGATCATTGAGGTGGTGGGGCTTTGATTCTCATAATTATGAGATGTGCATGTGGAGAGTTGAATAAATGAAGATGAAGACATCTCTCACTAATTATTCCAAGCAACTTTCATTTCCAACGTGAGGTTGAAGAGGAGAGAGAGATAGAAGTCTTCTTCATCATCTTCTTTATTCATCTTCTTCATTCATCTTCTTCACAACTTCTTAGAGAAATTTTGTGAGGAAATATTGAGAGAGATAGATATTCATACACTTAGAGTGATATTAATATCTATAACAAGCTTCATCACCTAGCTCTAGCCGTATCCTCGGAGGATAGCAAGGTATTGTCATTCCGTTCGTTTTTCCGGCGCATGGCAAGTAGAGACGCGGTGCTTTCAGCGTTGGACCGTTAAAGGGCTTGAAGCGGAATAGATTCGTAGAGATCAAGCAAAGCTTGGTGAATAGCTCAAGAGAAGGTTATCCATTTAATCAACGGACTATGAGGGTATGTTTCTTGTATCTCTTGTATTTCGTTTTTGATATTCGTATATACGTAGCTCGATCGATCCTCGTAGGGATTCGGATCGAATTAATTTTCGTTTTACCGCTTCCGCTGGGCCTTCGTTTTAGGCACCGAATCCCAACAATCACATCCTTTAAGAATTTTTCATAATTCGGCTTTTCTTCCAAGGCATCTGAAAAAGGGATATTTATATTAATTTTCTTGAAGATGTCTAAAAATTTAGCAAATTGAGCATCCAACTTTTTCTTTTTTAAACATTGGGGAAAAGGAGAGGAACATTGGAAGTTGAAGTGGAGTTAGAAGATATTTTAAGATTCTCAGTCCCCTTATATGCGTCATGATGCACTTATTACTCTACAGGCTCATCTTGGTCCTCTATGACTTCCCCCCTTTGTCGGTCTGTTGGCATCTTTGGACCTTCATAATTCGTTCCGCTTCTCAAGGTAATAGCTTGACATGATTCTTTGGGATTTACTTTGGTATTGCTCGAGAACTATCCCCTTTGATGCTGGCTCCCCACATTCTTAGCCAATTGCCAATATGAGTTTCAAGGTTTTTAATTTGAGCTCCCATTGTCGTAGCTAATTGGTAACATGACCCTCAGTTTTGTTTAATTTTTCCTCATCTCTACTGAATCAACTCTCCATTTCCATCAAGAAAGTGGCCAGGAAATTTTTAGATTAGAAGTAGAATTCCTTTCCTTAATTATTTCCCTGTTCGATTCTTTGAACCCAGTTGGCGGTTATCACTACACCAGAATCACGATTTTGTGACAGCCAAAAATAGTCACAAGTGCCAAAAACAGTCACAAATAAATGTCACAGAATCAACTGTCACAAAATTCTTTGTGATTGTCACGAACAGTGACAAAAAAGTCATAAGAACTCAATTTTATGACTTTCCAAGGCCACTTTATATGGCAGTCACAAACATAATTTGTGACAGTTTAAAGAAGTCACAAAATTTAATATTGTGACTGTCCATGACAGTCACATATATGAAACTGTCAAAAAGTAGAATTTTCACAATATTAAAGTTTGTTACTGTTTAAGGCAGTCACAAATTTAAAAAAAAAAAAAAAAATAATAGGTGCTAACCATGAAAAGATCACCTAATATTTTTCCCAATATTTCACAAAAACCAAAACACTGCAAATCCTTACAAACCCAAGGTATTGCCGAGTCCACAAATTACTACGAGTTCATAAATAAATTCAAAGTACTACTAAGTCCACAAATTACAAGTTCATAAATTACAACGGAATGTGCAAGCACCGTATATCAAAAATCCTTCACCGAATAATTAATCAGAGACTAATATTTCAGCAAAGAAATTAATTAGATAACCATCATACAGAACATACAGTTGCAGGATAATTAAAACTCTGTAAAAGTAAGTAAACTGTTGAAAAATATTACGTATAAAAAAGAGCCGGAGGAACTAAAAGGTTTTTGACCAGGCGTATGTTCTGTACGAGATCCAACAATCACAATCCAAAAACCACAATTTGAAATAGATACGAGATCTAACAGACGACCGCAAATTTCAAATTCACAATCCAATACCGACAAAAGCTAATAGAACTCACCATTGCACTATCTACACTCTTCCTCGCCAACGCAGCAGTAGTTTTTTCTGCTGTCATCCGTCTCTCAGCCGCCTCAGCCATTAATTCCCACTGGATGCACCGATCTATAACCATTAATTCTCCCACGGCTTGCTCCTCTTCGGCTCTGGCGATTCGTGCTGCGGCGTGCTCTGTTGTGAGCCATATTCAAGTCCTTGTCTTCTTGATTCGCCATTGAAATATCAAATCTTGGACCGAATGATTAGGGTTTTAGTAAGAGGATTTCAATTCAACTGTTCTACAGAGGGGTGTTACACTTTGTACTTGAGAATCGGTCGAAGACCATTCACCACCAATTTCCATCCATGTGTGTGTGTTTATTTCAGGGAATGAGATATAGAGAGAGGATAGGTTAGAGGGGAGAGAAAGGGGTACGGTGAGAATAGAAAGAGTGAGAGAGAGAGAGAATCGAGTCTCCGAGAGAGAATAAAGAAACAAAAGAGAAAGAAACGGTGGGCTATTATTTTAACTTGAAAGTTTATGACTGTTCAAGACCGTCACGACACTTGTGACAGACATTAACAGTCACAAATATTGGAGTTATAATTGTTTGGTCATTGTGACTGTTATTGACAGTCATAAAGTTGTGACTGTCAATGACAGTCACAAATTCAGGGAGTTTCAATGTCATAAAATCCTATTTTTAGTGTAGTGTATAGAGAGTTTTTTTTTATTAGCGTATCAGAAATTATCATGATTTCTATTGGAGGGATGGTATAAACCCAAAGGTGGATTGTTCTGGAAATTATTAAAATTCCGGATTTTAATATAATGAGCACTTACTTGAGGAATTATTTTTGCATCTACTCCCTTTGTTCGGACACCCAACTGATTAATTAACATAGCCATTTGTGCAGTCGGTGCTTTGATAGGATCCAAATCAGATACTTCCGCCACCCTTCAAACATTTTCCCTCTCAGTGGGCCATTGATAACTATTCGTGTCCATCTCTTTTACCAGTCTATAGGCTTCATAGGCCCTTCTAGATAGTAGTGCCCGTCCAGAATATGCACCAATTAAGTTTCTTTTCTCTCCTATTAGACCATTGTAGAAGAAATATATTTGTTGGTCTTCTGTGAAGCAATGCCGAGGGCATTGTCTCAGCAAATCCTCGTAATGTTCTCATGCATCATATTATGGTTCAGAGTTTGACTGCCGGAATTGAGTAATCTCACTTTTCAACTTCATAGTCTTGTTAGATGGGAAAAACTTGAACACGAACCTTTAACTTAATTCGTTTCATGTGCTTATACTACCTGGAGCAAGGGTCCCAAGCCAGCTTCGTGCTTTTTTCTATCAATGAAAATGGAAATAGTCTCAAGCATATTGCATCGTCTGGAATCCATTCATTTTGAAAATATCACATATTGGCATGAAATGCGTGAGATGAGCATGCGGATCTTCCTTAGAAAATCCTCCAAACTGATTCTGCTGAAATATTAAAATCAAAGCCGGCTTCAAAATTCTAGTCAAGCTTTGGCCAAAATCCATCCTGAATAGACTGTAATATCCGCAATTTTCGATTTTCGGTAAATTTCTTTTTTTTCGGCGGAAGTCCGTTTTGACGACTCGATCATGACCGTTTCGTCATTCTGAGAATGATTAATTCTGCACTTTTTGTCATTCGAGCTCGTTTCGGTGTCGTTTTGTTGAGTTCCGTGCTTTTTAGCGGTTTTTCCGCACTTGAGTTCGATTCTTGCGAATCTCGTCCGAAACAGTTGTTTCGACTTCCTCGTAAGTTCATTTAATGTTATTATTCATGTTGCGAGCTTTGTCTTGGTGTTTCGATCACGTATTGTGATTTTTGGGCGTTTTGGGTCATTTTCGTAATTTCCCAAAGTTTGGGGTAATTACTTTCCGTTGTCGAATTTCGAGCCTTCGGGTAGTCGGAATCGTGTGTTCTATTAGTGCTCGGATTCGTCTTTTCGAGTACTTCGTAACCGTATCTTCGATTCGTATTCAGGTTCGGGTTTCGGGGTCGTTCGGGTCGTCGGAGTTGGTCCCGGCCGAGTCATGGCCGGGCATGCTCGGGCCAGCCACCGCCGAGTAACGCATCGGTAGTGATCGGCGATTCGTACATAAGGCCGGTTACGTCGTAAGGCCCTGGCCGGTAACGTACGTAACGCTTCGCATTTCAGTGCGGTGAGTTCGGCCATGGCGATTACGTCGTAAGCCGTGGCCGGTTACGTACGTAACCCGGCCGGCAGTCGGCCTATTTAAGGCCTGGCAGCGTTTTTCTTCATCCATTTCTCACTTCTTTTCTTCCCTTCCGCGGCTGGAGCTAGGGTAATCTTTTAGAGATGTTGTTGGACAATGAATACATGAAGTTTTGAGGTTCATATCATCAATCATCCGTCCTATAACATCCTACGATCTACCGAATCAGGTCAGATTTCCTAGAAATCTAGTTTTGGGGAATTTGGGTGTTTTGGTTGTTTTCGTCCGATTAATCCGATTTAACTTAGGATTATGATGTATTGATGAATATTTAGATGTATTATATCTTTTCCCTTGTGATTCCATGGTTGGATCGTATCGATTTGTTATTTGGGTCGAGTTCTTGATCGACGCCTTAAAGGTGTCCGGTAAAATGTCTTAGAGGGGTTTTCGGGCGTTCTACGATTATTCTTCCTCGTATGATTGATGATTTATTGATTATATATTATTAGGGTCGAATTTCTTGCGAAGAAACCGAGTTGAACCCTTCCGTTCGTTGTCGTCTTTCTTTTCGATTGCATCGGGCGTTTCGAAGCTTTCCGGTTGAGCCGTCTTCGTCGGGATACTTGCGTGCCGATTTTGAGGCAAGTACCTTGACCATACTATTCTTGTTTTATGGATATGATAATTAGTGATCGTCTAAATGTGGTTGTTTGGTCGTTTGAATTGAACTTTCAAAAGATTCGGTTTAGCCTTGTTAAAGGCTTGCTTTCAAAACGCGTGTGTTTTGTGAATGGCGTGGTTTGTGAATAACTATGTGAATTCTATGTATATGCTTGGTGTTAATGTTGCACTTGGTATTGTGTGTGGACATATATTATTTCATTTCGGTGCGTTGTGGATTGACGTGGTGTTTTGCTAAGTGTTTGATGCCTCTGGGCGAATTGCTTGAATACCCTTGATGTGATATGTTATTTGTTTGAATGTGTGGATATGGTTGAAGGTCTACGGTGACACATGGCACGTGATCATGTGGTCAGGATGCAACAAGTGATTGATCCAACCGTGAGAGCCTGAGATAATCTACGGTGGCACATGGCATGCGATCATGTGGCCAGGATGCAACAAGCGATTGATCCAACCGTGAGATGTGTGTGATTTGTTTCGCTAGCTAGCTCGGGAGGGTCCTTCGAGGCCTCGGGTGGGATGTCTGTGGTAGTGTCCCGGTCCTAGGCGATGCGCGTGCGTGATTATGTTTCGTTGATTTTACGTCCGTTGAGGACACGTGATGTTGGGCTCTGACCCTGTAAATTGTTGGTGGTTTCCTATTTTCGAAAACAAAACATTTGGGTTGTGACCCTATTGATTTTTGGAAAGAGAAGGATTTTATAATCCTAAATTATTTTCTATTAAAACTCTCGATGGCATTTTAAACTGTTTTATAAATTGTTTCCCTTTATTTGCGATCTTTCGGTTTTGGAAATGTTTACCCAAACTCTTGCCTCGGGAAGTACTTTTCTTTACGTTTGGATCTTTGAGGATTCCTGGTTATTGTTATTCGTGGAATGTGAATTGTATGGCTCGTATTTTTTTTGCACTTGTACTTGCACTAGCAAAACAGTGGAGTTTTGCTAACCCCCGAGTATTCGGGGGGTGGATGTCTATTTTTGCATTCAGGTTTTGGAGCATAGCACAGGGTCGGCACGAAGGATGATGAAAGATGAACGATACTAATCACACGAGGATCCGTTGATGTCGTATTGGTCTAGTTGTATTTTCTTTTCCGCTGCAGTATCTTTTCCCCGTTGTACGGGAGTTTATTGTATTTTGACCCCTGCATGGGTATGTGTTTGGAATTGAGTTGTATGTTATTATTGAAAGACCAAGTCGGTCAACTGAGTCATTTTAGCCTTAAAGGCGATTTTTAGATGTTTAATTTTAGTTATCAGCCTGGTAGATCCTCGAGGAGAGGGTCTACGGCGTGTAATATCCCTGAGTGGATTGGGGGTGTTACAGCATTCAAAATGCTGGTTGCTCAACTCATGTGCCCCCGTTGTTCTGTGCTACTGCATTTATGCTGTATTGATGTTCGTGTTGTTTATTCCCGTGTTATCTCCTTCTCTCTCCATTTTGTCAAAAAGGTCCCTTCGTAATTTCCTTGTAGTAGCACTAGTTCTTCGGACAAATGCTTCTACTTCTGGGATGAAGATTTCTAAAGGATAGAAATATGTAAAATGAGTTATGAAACAAGAAACAAAACAAATGTCTAAAGTCAGACCAAAAACACTTATCGTCACATCAATAGTAATAGAAATAAATTAGTCCTTGACAGCAGCGGCAAAAACTTGTTCGCTATTTATTTTACTACCTGTAAGTAAATGGAGTAGATGTTCTATTATATTAGGTACTAGATTGTAGTGTCCCTAATTTTATCTAGATGGTTGAATTTGGATGAGAGTCTATTTTTTTTCTAAATCGACTTGATACAAGGGAAATAGGGATGAGGGGAGTCGAACGCGGGTGTAATCCCTAGTGTAGAGAACCCGTGGCCACTGGACTATTTTCAGTGGTTTTGGATGAGCGTCTATTTTACTAAAAAACAAATTAAATAAAAACAATAATAAACACAAGTTTCAAAGGAGGAGGATTTGTATGGTGAAAATAGTAGATTCCAAGACTCGGTTTCCATTATTTGCTAGAATAAATAAGATTTGACTTCTGGTTAATATTACACTTGTCTTCCTAATATTACAATTGTAAGTCCTTTAAAAGTACATCTCTAGATACAATTAAGATGTAGATTAAGTATCCTATGATGATATCTCGATCTACCATAAATTATCTAACTCCAAAAAGTGCAAGAGATCAAAAGCCATCACAATCAACAACTGATCTCTCGATCTCGTATTCAATTAATTAATTGAGACCTATTATTGAACTCATATCTTGAATTATGAACAATAATGTTAAGCATGCAAAAATATTGATCAATTGTTCAAATATGAATGAAGACTAATTAATTGAAAAATAAATTCAAGTAGTTGATAAATAAGTAGTCAATCCGAACAATCCATCACAAACAATATACTTTCATGTCTACAAGCTACCAAATTTATCCATACATTGTGAAAAGAAAAGAATAATTTATACTAAGATTCAACATGTTCAACTAAAAAAATTGAAAGAGAAAAGGAAGTAAGAAAGGAAGAAGTAAAAAACTCAGATGATGATCTCTCGATAATCCTTGTTCTTGATCTTACACGAAGCTACTGATTTAATCTTGATGATGTTTTTAGCCTCCTAAACCCTTCTTACACTATATAATTCCAAAAATTGGCCTTTGGGTTCCATTTATAGCTACCAAATAGGGTTTACGGCTGTTAAAACGCGTCAAACTCGTCAAAGAAGGAAATTAGCACCGCCCAGTGACTCGGCCATGTCAAATGACATGGCCCGTGTCGAACTGATCCGAAAAACATAAACACATATGGGTCAGATGTCATTTGACACGGCTCGTGTTGTTTGACCCAGTCGAGGCCGTGTTATTCTGTTTGGCCCGTTTTTCAGTCCTTCTTCAGTTTGTACTCATGTTCGTGCATCGCCTGATCTGTGGCGGGGGTCGGAACTTTGTTCGTGCTTGATAATAGCCTTAAAAATACCTGGAAACACAACGAAAAATACCAAAGTGTAATTGAGTCCAACAAAAGAAGAAATAAACATAAACACTAAAATCTCATTCACTGAAGGTCGAAAACTACCAGAAAAATTTGATAAAGAATGTGTAAAATTACATGCAAACACCAACCATAAAAAGCATTACCACAATCATCATATATCTATGTACCAAAAATAATACATATACACCAACATTACAAAAGCTACACTAACATTCAAAAAAAATACACAAATACAACATACCACATATTAACATCAAGAAATCACTATATAGACCAACATTAACAAAAACAAGTCTAAAGAAATAAATGCTTAACATTAATATTGTTGGGATAAAAATACCATAAGTATTTTGGTAATGCTTCCTAAGCCTGATCTTACAACAATCTTCATACAACACTTAAAAGGACGGGTACCTATAGTAAATGAAGATGTAGCTTACAGCAAAGAAGGATGTTGGCTACAACAAAGTAGCTGTAGGTACTTTACTTACAAAAATTAAAATACAAAACCAACAGGTCTATACTTAGACCTTTATTTAAACCATTGTGAAATAAGGTATTGTTTATTCACAAAGTATTTACGGTTTCAAAGGTGCATTTAATGCTGATAGGACAGCATTTAATGCGGTCGAAAATATTATGGACACAAGATTATTTAATGAAGGTCTAAAGGAATGTGTGAAGCATTAAATTCTAAGTACTGTAGTTCAAATATTCAGCAAGCCACCTGTCACGCTCCACACCGGGTTTGGACGAGAACGCGATAGTTAACATGATTAAATAACGTTTGTGATAAAGAAATTTCAATAAGCATACAAGTGCCAGATCTCAGCTCGGTGAACTAAGTCTGGTTATTCGATAGAAGAAACATTCATGAGTACAGCAGAATTATTACATCAAGTGCAAAAGAGTACATCGGAAACCAAAATACATTTGGACACAAGAAATAAAAGAAGTGTTGAGTAGTATCATAATTCCTATTTCTTGGCAATACTTTGAGGACGGTCTTCAGTGATCGTCAGTATCTGTCTCTTCTTCCTCTTGATTCTCTTCATCTAGTGGGGTTTTAGAAAAACAATTCAAAGTGGGGTGAGAATAATGGATTCTCAGTGAGTTGGGTTTGGGTATTTTCTAAATTTATATTTATGCAACTATTTTGAAATATAATATATTTTCTCCCACTTTTGAAAATGTTATTGTCTATAATTGATGCAAGTTTTCAAAGAAATGCAATGAATTTATAGCATGAGTGCACAGTCAATCTCCGTAGATTGCTATCGAGTATGATGTTATATGGCATCAAGCACCTAGTGAATATTTAGCTTCGGGAGATGGTCTTTGTGACTAAGTCCCTTGGCCTCCTTATGGCGTCTTAGACCGTTAATAGTGTTTGGTCTTTGACTATTGCCACAACTTTTGGTTTAATGACCGTAGTCTTGGGCGTTTCTCGGACCGTCACTATAACTCTGGCCTTTGAGCTTAACGCTCTCACGCTTGGTGACGTGCTACCTTATCTCTTATTTGGGCTCGGTATGTCCTTAGTTGTGGGCCAGTACTCGGATCATACCATAATCGTGATTATACCCTAAATCTACGACTCAGTCACCTCAGGAACACTCCGTCCTTTGGCTTCAAGGGAATGGGATACGACGGTCGCCTTGTTCATGAACCGCAGCCGTGCTGCTCGGTCCAAGACTCAGTCTAACCGTCCCTGACACAATTTGGGATTCTAGAGGTGCCCCCTACAACTCAAGAGGTGGCCCTCGGAATTTAGGTCGGCTCTCTGTTTCGTATGGGTTCAAGAGGTGGCCCCGTCCGTTGACGTGGCACTTTGTCCCGACAGAGTTAGAGGCGGTCCCGTCCGTGGCACTTTGTTTGTATGGCACTTAGTTCCCGGACAGACGCAATTAACAGTTAGATGCATTGCGGTGAATATACGATATACAATCAGGGTCACATAGTCAAATAATAACAATACTTAGCATAAATTAATTACACTAGTGAGTTTTGGAGTTTATTCGTGGCACGAGCATTTATGAGATTATGGACTCGATTATCGACATATTTTTTTGGGGGATATAAAGTGTGATTATTGATCTCAGATTTGGTGAATTTCCAAATTTCAGTTTTTGATTTAAATTTCCAAAAATTACGGTCTTGCCCCTAAATCTTGCGAAAGTGATTTTTTTTATGTCCACAAGGTTTGGTTTTCGACACGGATGGTGACGAAAACTTATGGAAGAGTTCATGTTGAACTTGGAGTTTTAGAGTTGAGTGAATTTCCAGAATTTCAGTTTCTGATTTAAATTTCCAAAAATTATGGTCTTGCCCCTAAATCTTGCGAAAGTGATTTTTTTATGTCCACAAGGTTTTGTTTTCGACACGGATGGTGATGAAAACTTATGGAAGAGTTCATGTTGAACTTGGAGTTTCAGAGTTGAGAGAATTTCCAGAATTTCAGTTTCTGATCGAATTTCTAGAATTTCCGGTTTTGCCCCAAATCATTTTAAAATATCGTTTTTGCCCCGAAATCTAAAATTTGCTTCGATTGTTATAAAATTTTACGGACGTAATACTTACTCTTTGGTAATTAATATTTTGGGCCAATAGTTTTAAAAATTTTGTCCTAGACTTCAATTTTATTGGAATTAACTATTTGGTCTCATCTTTATTCAATTAGTACAATTTGGCCCCAAAATTTAAAAGCGACTTCCGATCTTTATGAAATTTTAAAGTCAGAATATTTATTTTTAAATAAGTCATTTACTCAGCCCAGAAGGTGGAAATTTTGCCTTGGCTCCAAAAATTTAGGGAATTTAACATTTCGACCCTTAATTTATCTTAAATTATGATTTTTTTTCTTTTTTTAGTCCGTGGACATCGGAAATGAATTCCGATTGCTACAAAATTTTAAGTACAGAGGATAAACATGTTATTAAGTCACCTCTGATGTCCTAAACTGAAAATATACGAATTTCACTTAGTAGTTTCACAATTTTGAAGGAGTTACACAATTTGCATGTTTGTCGATTTTAACCCGTTGACCTAGGAAACGGTTTCCGTTCCTTACAAGATTTTATAGTTAGGTGATTAGCAAGTAAATTTATTTTATTTTCTGACCTCAAGTCAGATTACATATTTTTAACAATAGTTTTCATAATTCTCTTTAGATTCACTCAATTCTCATTTTATGTCCGTTTTATCCATCTTTCTCTTGCTAGGCCACGATTTAAACATCAAATCTTCACATGCATAATTTTCTAACCCAAATATACCTCTTCAAAGTATAATACCCAGAATATAAAGGAAAACAATCATGCTTAATTGGTAAGAAGTTTTAGACAATTCATTCTAATCATCAAAATCGGCTAGTTACACATGCAACAAGTTATAAACCATCTTGCATGCTAATGGTATGAGAAGAGTGGACTATATAAACTACATGGAAGGGACATGCTGTAACACCCCCAAATCCCATTGAGTTATTACAGTGCCGTGGACCCCACACCTGGAGATCCACCAGACGAACATGACTAAAATACATTAAATTAACCAACAAGGGAGATCACAGTCCCCTACCATGATATCCGAAACAATATTCCAATAAGGAATTTCAACGACAACGATGGGCCTACATGGCCAAAATAATAAAAAAATACAAAATCCACGAGCATCTGCTCTGGTAGTACATAATGACAATGATTGACAAACTGGAGATCACTTCAACTAACTGACCAACATGAACAACTCGGACTAGTATCGCTCGAATGCCTCGTCGCCATCATCATGCCCCTGTATCTCAACTCTCTCCTCGAGCACCTAAAACATGAAAACATGTTCCGCCCACATTGCGGTTAGTCATCCAGATAATGAACATCAAACACATGTATAACATCATATGCATCTAACGGCAGAATGAAACGGTACAATGATAATAATACGAGATGCTCACAAATCAAGGTAAGAACCGAGCATTCGTGAAATACTATGCCCACGACATACTATTAATACCTGCTCAACATGTTAGAACATAAGCGCCCAACAACGAATCATCGATATAGAACACCACAATGAATTACACGAAGATGAAACAAACCCATTGAATAAAATATGAATCACAATGCCCGAAGGCTCCAATGAAATACCAAGACATCACAAAGGTCTGAAAGTCACTCAGCCGAAGCTGTAAATGAACAAAATCACCAGAAAGTTACTCAGCCGAAACTGTAAATCATCACAATGGCCCGAAGCCAAAACAGCCTGAAGCTGTACCAATGAGGGCCGAAGCCACGGCACGAAGCCGTATCACAATGAAACCATACAATGGTCGTGGCCTACTGAACTGTTGGTGTTGGGAACCAATCGCGGAGGTTAAAGCCCCAAATTTACCCATAATGAAATCACCCAGTGATCGTGACCTACTGTGTTGTAGGTGTTGGGAACCAACCGCAAAGGTTCAAGCCCCAAACTTACCCATAATGAAATCACCCAGTGACCGTGACCTACTGAGTTATAGGTGTTGGGAACCAACCGCGAAGGTTCAAGCCCCAAACTTACCCATGATGAGCACTAGCCCAGACTAGCCTCCAAAACACAATTAATTATAAACAGCAACGATCCAAAGATTATCGAATTCATAAGAATGATAGGGTGCTGCCTTGAGTCGGCCAACACGAAAACAATGACTCACGGATGGGCACCGTCCTCGGCGGTCCTAATTCAATACCTCGATTACCTTAGAATGGTCAATCGATAAAAATGATACAACGGAAGGGAACTATACGTGATAATCCCAATTCAATACCTCGATTGCCTTGGAACGGCCAATCGATAACAACGATGCAGTGGATGATTCAATACCTCGATTGCCTTAGAACGGCCAATCGATAACAATGATACAATGAATGATTTAATACCTCGATTTGCCTTAGAATGGCCAATCGTTAATAATGATCCCATGAATGATTGAACACTTCGATTGCCTTAGAACGGCCAATCGATAAGAATGATACGAAGAATTATTGAGCACCTCGATTGCCTTAGAACGGCCAATCGATAATAATGATACAATGAATGCCTCGGCACCTTTAATCGGTTACCGACGACGAAGATGAGAACGAATAAGCCAATGCCTTCAATCGGCCGATATAACATGAATGACAGGACGCCAACATTAATAACAATGATTACTATAATGTCTTAGATCGACATCAATATTAACAACAACAATCGATACATCGATACCGCAAACCGGCTATCGACAATAACATTAAAAATGAGTATTCCAATGCCTTGAACCGGCCATTAATGAATAATAATAAACATTTGGTATAGTCGCCAAAGAGTATCGTATCGAACGATCCCCTAATATCAATGAATTCATGAAGAGTCTAAGTCTCGGAATGATACAACACATTCATACACATATATGATAACATTAATCTCATTGAGTAATACAAGTATAAAACTTGCCTCAAACCGGCGGCGAGAAAGTCCTTCCATGATCAACGTCCTTAATGGGAAATACCAGCCGCTCGAACAACCTTGAATAACACAAGTACCAACAATTTGCTTAATATACGAATCAAGCATGATCACAACCAACTCAAAAGTCGATACAACACTACCCAAAACTCATTGGGGCAGTAAAACAAACACGTTGTAAACAATCTCCCATTGTTTACAACTAATCCCAATTATACCGAAAATCAACCTCCAAAGAGTGATTCATTCCCACAAAACATCATTAATACCATCAATAATCCAATAGGAATACTCCATTCGAGATTACGACAACATCTAGTTGAAAGCCCCAAACTTCCAAAGTCAAACCCAATGTGTTCTTGAACAAATCCCCAAATGTTCAAAAATTTCGAAAATTACATCACTTAATCCGTAAGAATACAAGTATCTAAGGTAGATAATCCATATTCAACATATTCCAACATGATAGCAAGCTAACTCGAAGAGACCGCGAAGAAAACTCTCAAATCTCGAGATTCAAGATTCAATGAAAAGTTACCTTGATTTGGAGTGATGGAGAGGATTAAATAATGATTAATCTGAACTAGGAGCTTGAAGATGATCATAGGTGATACCAGATCGAAGAACCCTTCACCAAAAGTCCAAAATCGCCCAAAACCGATGGGAGGAGGAAGAGAGAAGTGAAAATAACGAAACTGAACCGAACTGTCCAATTTATACTAATCCCAGTTTAGCGTGCGCTATGTCCTGATATCTAGCATGTGCTAGCGGATTACTGGGCAGTCCAGTGAGCTCTGACTGCTTCGTTAGCGTGCGCTATGAACTTGGTAGCATACGCTAACTCCTTTTGATAGCGTGCGTTAACCCAAAATGTTAGCGTGCGCTAACTGATGTTCGATACCCAGTACCTGGAGTCCAGAACCTACTGTCCTCTGCCTTGGTCGCGTTAGCGTGCGCTATTCTGATGCCTTAGCGTGCGTTACCAGCACAGTTAGCGTACGCTACTTACCACTCGTAGCGTGCGCTACGAATTTCCCAAATCAGCCCAGTACCTTCTAGACTGTCTGCCTCACTTGCGCTAGCGTGCGCTAATATTGAGTGATAGCGTGCGCTACCGGTACTCAGTTAGCGCGCGCTAACAAGAGTACCTAGCGTGTGCTACCTCACACACGGGTTACCAAAAATGATGATGATGATGACAAAATTCCCGTCTCGATCTCAAACAGTGATGAATGACAAATGATAACTGATACACGATTCCAAAGTACGCCGAACGATGGTCACAACTGAATGAACATGAATGATGAATGGTTATTACTGAGTGAAAAAAATTTTGAGTGACAATTACTGAATGATAATCAATGAATTCACAACCGGGTATTACATACCCCCCTTAAAAAGAGTTTCGTCCCCGAAACTAAGGGTACACAGCTCGGGATATGAACTATCCATCAGGATCTGAAAACAATATCTCCAGGAATACTCCTCAACGCGAAACACTCCGCCGGAGACCAGCCAGAAAGTCATGCCAACCGCATGATTCGAAACACCGGCGTACACATCCCGAGGGAGCTGCTCATTGTACATGTCTACAATCCATCGGTGTACACTTCCGCGTCCCCATCGACGTCGGACGCCCATGCACGCATTGACTCGCGCCTTAAAAGAAAAGCAACAACACACATATAGTCCTCGGAACCATATCAATCGTACGCTAAAGTTCTCATGACTTGATGTCTCGCATCAAAATGAACAATTACCCAGATTATCACAAAATCTCGAGTACAACACCAAAGGGAAGGTATCCCAACCAATGACCCAAATCTCAAGATTCTCAATTACCATAGTTACAAGATAAATCGACAACAGATGGTTCACAACCACAATACTACGATGTAGAATAAGTTAAATAGTAATCCGAAACACAAGGCTACATCTCAAATATACCCAACATCGATATCCTCCAGATCATCGATCTCCTCGATCTCATCGATTCAAGGAAGACCCAAATCTGAACTCACCGCTTAATATGAACCCGGAAGGTCACAAGAATGAGAGTGATTATGATGAATAATAATGACTAGAAATCCGACAAAGATCAAGAATGACTCACCGAGGTGAAATAATGATGCAGTGAGTGATAGCTCAAATGAAGTGATTGGAACCATTGTTCCTCATGAATTGAATGATTAGTTTGATAATTACAATCTCAGCATGATTGAGGTATGATGAATGAATTATATGAATGAATGAACGACAATGAAATGAATGATTATACTATTTACTAAGCAAGAATTAACTTGTTCAAAACCGGTGGTGAATGTCCTTACCTCTGGCTCTCGAAGCCTGATAGGACCCCTTGGATGATGCATGGGCTGGAGTAACAAAATCTCTCGAGGTTTGCGAGCTCTCTCGAGATCTATTGGCACCAGAACTCCTGCAATATTCTGAAGGTGTCCCTGCCTCCCACACAGAAGACAAACAACGGCCTGCATCGAGCACCGGGTACTGCGATGTCCTATTGTATCACAGTTAAAGCAACTAACAGTCGAACTCATCGTATAAGATGAAGATGCTTTCTCAGTATGAAGGCGACTAGAAAACGACCCGTTGGACGTCATAGACCGGTGTCCCTCAAAACGAACCGGCATCCTATCCTCTCACTAGAAGAAACTGAAGGGTGCTTCTGAGTAAGCTCCTTGATTAAAAGCTCTGCTCCAAGATCCTTCTCGATGAACTCAATAAGTGAATTATAATTGTGATTGAACAACTGCATCCTCAACTGCGGATTTAGCCTCTTGCTGAAATACTTGATCATATCCGCCTCAGTACGGATAACTGACGAAGCAAACTGAAGTAGGAAAGTCATATGATGATTATAGATCCCGCATGAAGATCGCATTATGATTACGTTACGGAATGATAATAATGAGCATACATGCTCTAACGCAATGAATGCATTAATAATGCAATAAAATGATCGTCAACATGACGCTGAAATATGATAAGATTGCATGAAAGATCAAGTGAGGTGACATGATTATCTGATGAAATTCCTGAAATGATTACCTTGAACAAGTTAACAAGGTTGATAAATCGATCCACAAGATCAATAACTGAGCAATGAGATTGACTGAGTGATTAGTGAATTAACATGATCGACAAGATCAAAAATGATGATTGAGAATTATTGACTGATGAATGAGTTGATCCTTATCGCTTGCACAGGTCACACGTGCTCCAAGATAATTAGTCATGAATCAATCGTAACACTAATGTCACATATAGTTTTCAACAAAGCATGTATAATCAATGACATAATGAATGTATGAACATAAAGAGAATCGAGTCCTTACACAGGTCATACGAAGCTTCGAGGTCTCACGATACTAGTCTTTACTGATAACGACTCGATGAATGAATGACTCGTGTAGTCGTACAAATTTCACGACTCACAAAACCCGACCGTCCAGATTGTCATAACCTGACAGTCCCACTACTACCGCGTCGGTAGAGCAACATAACTCACATATCAGGGTATCTCATAACACAAATCTCTGATACCATCTTCTGTAACACCCCCAAATCCCATTGGGTTATTACAGTGTCGTGGACCCCACACCCGGAGATCCACCAGGCGAACATGACTAAAATACATTAAATTAACCAACAAGAGAGATCACAGTCCCTACCATGATATCCGACACAATATTCCGATAAGGAATTTCAACGACAACGATGGGCCTACATGGCCAAAATAATAAAAAAAATACAACAACATCCACGAGCATCTGCTTTGGTAGTACATAATGACAATGATTGACAAACTGGAGATCACTTCAACTAACTGACCAACATGAACAAATCGGACTAGTATCGCTCGAATGCCTCGTCGCCATCATCATGCCCCTGTATCTCAACTCTCTCCTCGAGCACCTAAAACATGAAAATATGTTCCGCCCACATTGCGGTCAGTCATCCAGTTAATGAACATCAAACACATGTATAACATGATATGCATCCAAAGGCAGAATGAAGCGGTACAATGATAATAATAATAATATGAGATGCTCATAAACTAAGGTAAGAACCGAGCATTCATGAAATACTATGCCCACGGCATACTATTAGTACCTGCTCAACATGTTAGAACATAAGCGCCCAACGACGAATCATCGATATAGAACACCACAATGAATTACACGAAGATGAAACAAACCCATTGAATTAAATATGAATCACAATGCCCGAAGGCTCCAATGAAATACCAAGACATCACAAAGGTCTGAAAGTCACTCAGCCGAAGCTGTAAATGAACAAAATCACCTGAAAGTTACTCAGCCGAAACTGTAAATCATCACAATGGCCCAAGCCAAAACAGCCCGAAGTTGTACCAATGAGGGCCGAAGCCACGACATGAAGCCGTATCACAATGAGGGTCGAGCCACGGCACGAAGCCGTATCACAATGAAACCATCCAATGGCCATTACCTACTGAACTGTAGGTGTTGGGAACCAACCGTGAAGGTTCAACCCCCAAACTTACCCATAATGAAATCACCCAGTGACCGTGACCTACTGAGTTGTAGGTGTTGGGAACCAACCGCGAAGGTTCAAGCTCCAAACTTAACCATAATGAAATCACCCAGTGATCGTGACCTACTGAGTTGTAGGTGTTGGGAACCAACCGCGAAGGTTCAAGCCCCAAACTTACCCATGATGAGCACTATCCCAGATTAGCCTCCAAAACACAATTAATTATAAACGGAAACGATCCAAAGATTACCGAATTCACAAGAATGATAGGGTGCTGCCTTATGTCGGCCAACACGACAACAATGACTCACGGATGGGAACCGTCCTCGGTGGTCCCAATTCAATACCTCGATTACCTTAGAATGGCCAATCGATAAAAATGATACAACGGATGGTAACTATCCGTGATAATCCCAATTCAATAGCTAGATTGCCTTGGAACGACCAATCGATAACAATGATGCAGCGGATGATTCAATACCTCGATTGCCTTAGAACGTCCAACCGATAACAATGATAGAATGAATGATTTAATACCTCGATTTGCCTTAGAATGGCCAATCGTTAACAATGATCCCATGAATGATTGAACACTTCGATTGCCTTAGAACCGCCAATCGATAACAATGATACGAAGAATGATTGAGCACCTCGATTGCCTTAGAACAGCCAATCGATAATAATGATATAATGAATGCCTCGGCACCTTTAATCGATTACCGACGACGAAGATGAGAACGAATACGCCAATGCCTTCAATCGGTCGATATAACATGAATGATAGGACGCCAACATTAATAACAATGATTACTACAATGTCTTAGATCGACATCAATATTAACAACAATAATAGATACATCGATACCGCAAATCGGCTATCGACAATAACCTTAACAACGAGTATTCCAATGCCTTGAACTGGCCATTAATGATCAATAATAAGCATTTGGTATAATCGCCAAAGAGTATCGTATCGAACGATCCCATAATATCAATGAATTCATGAAGAGACTAAGTCTCGGAATGATACAACACATTCATACACATATATGATAACATTAATCTCATTGACTAATACAAGTATAAAACTTGCCTCAAACCGGCGGCGAGAAAGTCCTTCCATGATCAACGTCCTTAATGGGAAATACCAGACGATCGAACAACCTTGAATAACACAAGTACCAACAATTCGCTTAATATACAAATCAACCATGATCACAACCAACTCAAAAGTCGATACAACACTAGCCTAAACTCATTGGAGCATTAAAACAAACACGTTGTAAACAGTCTCCCATTGTTTACAACTAATCCCAATTCTACCGAAAACCAACCTCCAAAGAGTGATTCAATCCAACAAAACATCATTAATACCATCAATAATCCAATAGGAATACTCAATTCGAGATTACGACAACATCTAGTCGAAACCCCCAAACTTCCAAAGTCAACACCCAATGTGTTCTTGAACAAATCCCCAAATGTTCAAAAATTTCGAAAATTACATCAATGAATCCGTAAGAATACAAGTATCTAAGGTAGGTAATCCATATTAAACATATTCCAACATGATAGCAAGCTAACTCGAAGAGATCGGGAAGAAAACTCTCAAATCCCGAGATTCAAGATTCAATGAAAAGTTACCTTGATTTGGAGTGATGGAGCGGATTAAATGATGATTAATCTGAACTAGGAGCTTGAAGATGATGATAGGTGATTCCAGATCGAAGAACCCTTCACCAAAAGTCCAAAAGCGCCCAAAATCGATGGGAGGAGGAAGAGAGAAGTGAAAATGATGAACCGGACCGAACTGTCTAATTTATACTGATCCCAGTTTAGCCTGCGCTATATCCTGATATCTAGCATGTGCTAGTGGGTTACTGGGCAGTCTAGTGAGCTCTGATTGCTTCGTTATCATGCGCTACAAACTTGGTAGTGTACGCTAACTCCTTCCGATAGCGTGCGTTAACCCAAAATTATAGCGTGCGCTAACTGATGTTCGATACCCAGTACCTGGAGTCCAGAACCTACTGTCCTCTGCCTTGGTCATGTTGCGCTATTCTGATGCCTTAGCGTGTGTTACCAGCACAGTACGCGTACGCTACTTACCACTCGTGGCGTGTACTATGAATTTCCCAAATCAGCCCAGTACCTTCTGGACTGTCTGCCTCACTTGCGCTAGCGTGCGCTAATATTGAGCGATATCGTGCGCTACCGGTACTCAGTTAGCGCGCGCTAACAAGAGTACCTATCGTGCGCTACCTCACACACAGGTTACCAAAAATGATGATGATGATGATGATGATGATGATGATGACAAAATTCCCATCTCGATCTCAAACAGTGATGAATGACAAATGATAACTGATACACGATTCCAAAGTACGCCGAACGATGGTCACAACTGAATGAACATGAATGATGAATGGTTATTAGTGAGTGAAAAAAAATTCTGAGTGACAATTACTGAATGATAATCAATGAATTCACAATCGGGTATTACACATGCATCTTTGTTGAAGGTAATTTGCATAAAAAAAAGTTTGAAAAGTAGTTTTACCCACCTTAGTTCTTGGAGTTGTGTAGGAAATTAGGTATTAGGCAAGTTAAATCAACCCTCATTTGATCTCTCCTATTTTCGGCCAACATATACACCATGAGAGTTCATGATAGGACATGGTTTAAGTTAGTTCATGTAGGATATACATTTTTGTATGTATTTATATCTTAATATATAAAATGATGAACTTACCTTCTTGAGTTTGGGCCTTTCTTCTTCTTCTCTTCTTCTTTCTTTCCCTTTTTTTTTTTCTTCTTCTTCTTCTTGGCTTCGGCCACTCTCCCTCTCTCTCTAATTTTCAGATTTTGCTTTCCATTGCATGTGAAATGAGGTGATAGTGATGTATTTTTAAGTGTTTAAATGGTGGTTAAGGCATGAGAAAAGGAGCACAAGTTACAAGATGATATCTTGCATGAGGAGGACATGAAGACTCTAGATGTCATCCTCCTCCCCACTTGGCCGCCCATTTTTTTTTTTGTGTGTGTGTGTGTTGTATATATTTTTTTTGTATTTTAAGTGTGTAGAATGTTAATATAATTAGTTGGGTATTTATTTAATTGTAAATAGATTAAGTAGTTAGGTTGGGCTTTCAATCATAATTCCAAAGACTTAGGAATTTTATTAGGTTGGGTTTGAGTCTATTAGTGAGTTTATATTAGTAAATGTTGATACACATAGCCCATTAGGTGAACCAATATTCTACTTTAACTTTCAATTAATTTATTATTTACAAAACAATTAAGTAAAATAAAATGAAACTAGACGTAGATTATATTATATTATAATAAATGTTATTAAAATACATCATGATATAATAAACCGTACATGTAGTGAGCTATCGAATTTAGGGGGTTCTACATCATCCCCTCCTTAAAAGAATTTGGTCCCCAAATTTCTTTACGAACAACTTGGGATATGATTTCTTCATTTCTTCCTCAGCTTCCCACGTAGCGTCTTCCTCTCTATTGTGATTTTTCCAGACGACTTTGACCAACGGTATCTTCTTGTCTCTTAGTTTGCATACTCGTTGATCCACAATCCTAATCGGCTACTTGTCATAAGTTAAATCTGTTAGAAGTATGCCCTCGAATGCCACTAAGAGGATGTCGTGTTAGGGCATTGTACTTGTTATTATGTAAATCATTAATATAAGGCAATGGATGTTTCTTTATTTACTGGTAGTTACTGGCATTCCTAACTCGTAAATGTACATATAGAAACTAGTCCATGTATTTGAGAGCAAAACGTTCCACTTCTTATTGGATAAGGGGGTTGGCACTGAAAAGGTTTATAGCTTAAATACTTAATCGTTCGCAAGTCGATGAAACTTGACTGGGCGTTAAGTTTATATGAAGACTTGTATGACGTGTTCTTTGACATGGAGAGTGCATGTCGAATACTAATAGTTAGTGGGAGCACACGTTATAGGTATGCTAATTGGATTAGTATACTCGAACCGACTCACCCTCGATTCGTCACACGGATTTCACTTCGGGACAGTCAATGACAGAATCGAAAGGTTGTGATAGGTTTTCATGAACCTTCGACTTGAGGATTTAGTAGGGATGTGTTTGTGACATCAAGATTTTCATTAGAGTAGTTCGACCCTGTAAACTGGAAGGCGGTGGTCAACCTCGACGTGCATCTTGACGGGCAAGTAGCAGGTCTTACTGAATACCAAGATAGAATTCTTTCTCCCGTTAGTGAGCGGGTTATATGTCCTATGCGGTTATTAGAAGATAAGATCATAAGTCTTTGGCCAAACATTGTAGCTAGCTGTATTAGATACACGAGAGCTCGATGATCTCGATTTGCATTAACGCATGCATAGCATCAAGTACAGATACGGTTTGACTTACCGTGACCATATAACTTGATCGGGACATTTGAAAGAAGGGTTTATACGTATACTGGTATTCACGACAGAATGGTTCTTGAATGATCCCAATCATTCGTTCTCAGTTGGGGTACAGTGTAGGCCGCCAGGCTGGCTAGGTGGTGCTACTACTCTTTGGTTTCTCCCATTGCTGACTGAGATGGACCTATCGAGTCGCGCAATAGGATTGACGACGGAATGAATCGAGCTTATTCTCTCATTATAAATATTAGATATTGGATATCTAATTTGGGACATTGGATGTCTAAATAAATTTATAGGATAAATTGATTTACGGCCAAATGAATTAAACTAATTACTAGGTGATAAATATAATTCATGAATATAATTATTTCTTGGAGATTTTATTTTTCTTATTATGTATTTGATATGATTAATTAATTAGATTAATTGATCGATATAAATGCATCAGAACGGAATTGGAGTTTATCTTTTTGGACTCACAGGAGTTCGAAATGAACCGAACTCGTCCGATTTCTACATTGGCCACCCCCCACATTTCCACCCACCTTCCATTTGGATTCTTGTTCTATTCTTTAATGAATGATAATTGGTTTGGTGGGTCTTATACTCATATGCATGAGCTGGGTTGCATGTGGTGGGAGTGTATAAAGAAAGAGATGAATACAACCACTCTTGACATTACATTCATGTGTGCATATTCATACGTGAGATATAGTGAAAGAGAGAGAGAAAAAGAACTTAGAGTTTATTTACATGGTCTTCAACTTCATCTTCTTCATTCTTTTCTTCAATTTTCTTAGAGAAAGATTGAGAGAAAAATAGAGAGAAAATAGATTAAACACATAGAGTGTAATAATCTTTATATTCAAGTTCCTATAATCTTGTTCTAGCCGTATCCTTGGAGGATAACGAGGTTTAGTCGTTCCGATTGTTTCTCCGGCGCGTGACAAGTAGAGACGTTGTGTTTTCGACGTTGGATCATCCAAGAGCTTGGAGCGCATTGGATCGTAGGGATATTCATCTAAAGCTTAGGGAATAGCTCAAGAGAAGGAACCCATTTAATCAACGGACTACAAGGGTGAGTTTCTTACATCTCTTGTATTTTCGTTTCTATATTCGTATATACGTAGCTCGATCGATCCTCGTAGGGATTCGAATTGAATTAATTTTTATTTTACCGCTTCCGCTGGGCCTTCGTTTTAGGCACCGAATCTCAACAGTGGTATTGGAGTGTAGGTCTTGCGATCGTATATACAATATTGGCATTTGGAATGCTTGATTAGATGGTGAATGATTTGGAATCATTTATAGTCATAATCCTGGTATATGTTTTTCGTTCGTTCTAGTTGTATTTTTTGTAAGTTTATGTCTAAATATAAATCTTTAATTTCTAGGAAATGTGATTTATATTGAAGATATGAATGTTGGAAAATATAGATATTGGATATCCTGTCGAAAAACTAGCCCCGAATTGTCGTTGGACGGCCCGGGAGTGGACCGGAAGAAGAGGGTGGCGGCCCAGGGCTCAGTGGGCCGCGGCCCAGGGCTGTTGCAGCCCATATGGTGGTTTCTGGACTGTGGTCCGCAGCCCAGGGCTCAGGGAGCGCGGCCCAGGGCTGCTGGGCAGCCCTACTTGCTGCCCGATGTATTTTCGGGCACGGTCCAGCACCTTTCGGACCCGTTTCGGGCTTGTTTTCTTCGTGTATTCCTAAAAATTGATTTCCCACATTTTAAATTGGATTTAATATGATTAAGATGTTATATGGTGTTTCATTTTATAAGGCAAAATTGATTTATTGGAAAACTTGTGATCGACCGAATTATTTTGAACGTTTTCATATTACTGATTGTGTGAATCGATTGGATCGGTTCGTATTGTTGATTAGATCAATGTATCTCTAGGCTTTCTATTTTTATAGTATTTATTGGATGAATGCTTTTGAATGGGGATGTGGTTCATGGACTTAGTTTTGAATCGTTCGGTTTTATTCGATTGGGTTGTAAAAGCCGTTTTGAGCCTATTTATTTTACTAGAAATATTTGTATCTAGGATGCAATTTTCAATATAAAATTTATATGTAATGACAAAGACCGGAGGAATATCTCTTTCGAGAAGACGAAGATTCAAGACGAGGACTTGTAATTAGATTATGGAGTTTTTTTTATAGGAACGGTCCATGAACCGCATGTTTGTAGCAACTAGGTTGTGAATGGTTGTTTCATATTGTGTGAATGCAACAAACGCGCTTAAATGAATTAATGTGCAAAGTGTAACATTAATCGCGAAAATTCTCCGACAACAAATTACTAAGTTTATAAGGGTTTAAAGTTTTTCTTCCCTCCATCGAGCTTTCGGGAAATTGAAATCCAAACCGGATGTGTTATGCTTCCGAGTTATTGGGGTAGTCGTTCAGAGAGGACGGATAAATTACCGGGAGTGCATTGGATGCCTTCGGTTGGAGCAAGTTTTATCCCTAGAAACCTGATAGGTTGTTGGATAAGATTCAATTATGAAACCGATTTGCGTCGATAGTATAAATTTAACTTGTTCACGACCATAGAAATCGTATAGGTTGAGGGGAGTGAACAAGGGTAAAAAGAGGATCGAATCATCCATTAGATGGGTTGGTGTTGGACACCACATTATGAAAATTAATAGACTAGAAACCTGTTCGGTTTCCCTCTATTAAGATTTATAAAGAACTCGATCACCACTATGAAGTAGAGCGACGATACTTCCGGATTTCACATGGGAGTGTGTTATTTCGATAAAAATAGTGGGAGCTGGGTAACAAGAATAGAAAAGACCTTAATTCTATATTCAGATTATAATTAAACGAGTCACTAATTAATCTGTTATACTTAATGCAAACTTAACTCTCAATAAGACAATGAACCCACTCCAAATTCTACTCGAAAAGAACACCTTGATTGGACCTAACTTCATGGATTGGCTCTGCAATCTAATGATTGTCCTCAGTATAGAGGCACTGGGATACGTCTTGGAGATGAATATTCCGGTGCCTCCTGTGTGGACTAGAGCCAATCAGGAAGAGGTTGAAAATCACGAAAAGTGGGTTAAGGATGTCGTAAAAGTCCGTGCTTACATGATGGCTTCTATGTCTAATGAGCTTCAGAGAGCTCATGAGAAAATGACTTCTGCTAGGCAGATTCTATCACTTAACCAAACTTTATGGTGAGCACAACAGAACTGCTAGATATGAGATATCCAAACAACTGCTCGGTGTAAGGATAAAGGAAGGTGAGAAGGTTGGGGAACACGTCCTCAAAATGATATCCATTATCGAGAGATTGGATGATCTTGATTTTAAAATGGATGCTTGTCTTCAAACCGACCTTATCCTACAGTCTCTCCCTTATTCCTTCTCACAGTTTGTTATGAACTTCAACTGCAATGAGATTGCATGTAATTTAGTTGGGCCAATGAACAAACTTGTGACCGCTCAGTCTCAGATGAAGACTCCGCGGATGAAGGAGTCTGCTCTTGTGATTTCTTCTGGACCTCGGAGGTCTAAGAACAAGAAGTAAAAGACCAAGAAGCAGATGGGACCACAAGTCAAGGACTTCAAAGGCAAGGGGCAAGGCCCTGATGGTTCCGAAGAACAAGAAGAAGAAGGATGCTTGTCTCAAGTGCGGTGAGATGGGCCACTGGGATAGAGGCTGTCCGATTCTTCATGGCACTTCAGGTACAGAACTTTTAGTTTTGGAAACAATTTCTTCTGCTACTGTATTTTCTACTTCCTGGATACTGGCTTCTGGTGCTAGATCTCATATTTGTACTGTGAATCAGAATCTGGAAGAAAGTAGGAAGCTTGGAGCTGGAGAAGTAATGATCACTGTCGGAAGGGGGCATAGTGTCGAGGCAACCGACATAGGATCACTTCTTTTGGGTTTAGAATACGGCTTTGTTTTGACTTTAGAAGATGTGCTTGTTTTGACCAAGGGGCATAAAAACATTGTATCTATACAGGTCATGGACCGAAAAGGTTTTTCATTTTTTGTTGGTGATGGTTCCTGCAAAATTTATTTCAGAAATAAACTAGTGGATGGTGCTACATTGTTAAATGGATTGTATCATCTAAACCTCAGCAACAAAGTAGTTGTGAATACTATGACTAGAAAACGTGGTAGGGATGAAACCAATCAAGTTTTGAAATGGCATCTTAGACTTGGTCATGTTGGTCAGACCGCGGTTTACAAAATGGAAAAAGATGGACTTATTAGTCTATTGGGATCGGATCCCTTTCCTACTTGTGAATCTTGCCTTAAAGGCAAACTGACTAAGTTCCCCTTCACAGGGACTTTTGAAAGAGCCGCTGATAAACTGGGATTAATCCATACCAACCTATGTGATGCTTTGGAAGCAGCACGTGACGGATATCAATATTTCATTACGTTTACAGATGATCATACTAGGTATGGTTATGTATACTTAATGAAACATAAATCTGAGGCCTTTGAGAAATTCCAGGAATTCAAGGCCCTAGTCGAGAAAGAAACTGGTAATCATATCAAAGCACTTCGGTCGGACCGAGGTGGAAAATATATGAGTACGGAGTTTGACGAGTTCCTTAAGGAACATGGAATAGTTTCACAACTAACACCTCCAAGTACTCCTCAGTTAAATGGTGTGTCAGAAAGAAGGAACCGGACCCTGTTGAACATGGTCCGTTCCATGTTGGGCTATACTGACTTACCGATTTACCTGTGGGGGTATTCACTCCTGACTGTCGCTTACATATTGAATAGATGTCCTTCCAAATCCGTTCCTAAAACTCCACATGAGATGTGGGAGGGAAGGAAACCAAGTCTTAATCACATTAGGATTTGGGGATGTCCCGCCTATGTCAAGAAGACTAAGGTGGACAAAATGGAAGCTAGGTCCGTGAGGAGACATTTCATTCGATTCCCATCTGAGATGATGGGTTATCTATTCTACATGCCCAAAGATCGAAAGATCGTTATTGATTTACATGCACACTTCCTGGAAGAAGAGTCCATTCAGGAAGGCGGAGCGGGTAGAAATATTTCTTTGGAAGAATATAATGAAACTCCTCAGGAGACACATGTGCAAGAAAATGGAACCGAACCTTCTGTAACACAAGTACAACCACCTCGTAGGTAAAGTAGGGTGTCTTAATTACCTGAGCGGTATAGTTTTATGCACTTGGAGGAACTAGGTTTCCATGAGGTTCCAGGTGATAACCTAGAGACCAACCCGCGAAAAATGACCTAGCAATGGTGGATGTAGACTCTATGAAATAGACTGTAGCAGTCTTCATGTAGTTGGGACCTTCGTTTTGATGAGGCAGTCAAAGAGTTTGACTTCGTGCAAAATGAAGAGGAACCTTGTGTATACAAGAGGGTTAGTGGGAGCAAGATCACATTCTTGGTACTATATGTAGATCACATTCTACTAATAGGAAATGATGTGGGAATGCTCAGTTCTATGAAGGCTTGGTTTTCGAGTAATTTCTCCATGAAAGACTTGGGAGAAGCAACCTATATTCTTGGTATTCGGCTCTACCAGGATAGAGTGAAGAGAACAATAGGTCTTTCCCAAGCCCTCTATATAGATAAGATCTTAAAGCGGTATAAGATGGATGATTCTAAAAGAGGGTTCCTTCCGATGCAACATGGAATAAAACTCTCCTTTAAGATGTGTCCTCGTAGTGAGGAACAATGAAAGGAAATGAGTAATATATCATATTCTTCGGCCGTAGGTAGCCTTATGTATGCTTTGTTGTGTACAAGACCTGACATTACGCATGCTCGAAGTGTGGTAAGTAAGTTTCAGGCAAACCCAGGTGGGAACATTGGACCGCAGTAAAGAACGTTCTCAAGTACTTTGGAAGGACTAGAGATCTAGTTCTTTAATATGGAGATGGAGATCTGAATGTGATGGCCTTCATTGATTTAGACTTCCAAGGACAGAAAGACGACTCAATGTCTATTTCTGGCTAAATTTCACTCTTAATGGAGGAGCAGTAACTTGGCATAGTGCAAAACATAGCGCGACTGCTGATTCCACCAGTCAGGCTGAGTATCAAGCAGCCTCGGAGGCTTCTAAGGAAGGGTTTTTGGATTTAGAAGTTACTGGGTAAACTTCACGTGACACCATGTGCTACGCCACCTGGTTTCGTTATTATACGATAACAATAGAGCGGTAACACAGGCCTGGGAGCCGAGGTTTCATAATAATACAAAACATATTGAGAGAGAGTATCATCTCGAAAGAGAATTTGTTTGCAAAGAGATACATTGTGCTGCATAGAGTAGAGTCAGTCGACTATGTCGCTGATCCACTGACCAAGCCACTTTCTCTGATTATCTTAGAGCCTCATTTGGAGAACATGGGTATTAGATACCATAGTGTGTGGCATTGAGTGCAAGTGGGAGATTGTTAGGAGTATGCCATCAAATGCCACTTAGAGGATGTCGAGTGAGGGCATTGTAGTTGTTATTATGTAAATCATTAATATAAGGCAATGGATGTTTCTTTATTTACTGGTAGCTATTGGCATTCCTAACTCGTAAATATACATATAGAAAGTAGTTCATGTATTTGAGAGCAAAATGTTCCACTTCTTATTGGATAAGGGGGTCGGCACTGAAAAGGTTTATAGCTCAAATACTTAATCGTTCGCAAGTCGATGAAACTTGACTGGGCGTTAAGTTTATATGAAGACTTGTATGACTTGTTCTTTGACATGGAAATTGCATGTCGAATACTAATGGTTAGTGGGAGCACACGTTATAGGTATGCTAATTGGATTAGTATACTCGAACCGACTCACCCTCGATTCGTCACACGGATTTCACTGTGGGACAGTCAATGACGGAATCGAAAGGTTGTGATAGGTATTCGTGAACCTTTGACTTGAGGATTTAGTGGGGATGTGCTTGTGACGTAAAGATTTTCATTAGAGTAGTTCGACCCTATAAACCGGAAGGTGGGGGTCAACCTCAATGTGCATCTTGACGGGCAAGTAGCAGGTCCTACTGAATACCAAGATAGAATTCTTTCTCCCGTTAGTGAGCGGGTTATATGTTGTATTCGGTTATTGGCAAATAAGATCATAAGTCTGTGGCCAAAGAATTGGAGGTAGCTGTATTAGATACACGAGAGCTCGATGATATCGATTTGCATTAACTCGTGCATAGCGTCAAGTACAGATAGGGTTTGACTTACCGTGACCCTATAACTTGATCGGGACATTTGAAAGAAGGGTTTATACGTATACTGGTATTCACGACAGAATGGTTCTTGAATGATCCCAATCATTCATTCTCAGTTGGGGTACAGTGTAGGCCACCAGGCTGGCTAGGTGGTGCTACTACTCTTTGGTTCCTCCCATTGCTGACTGAGATGGACCTACCGAGTCGCGCAATAGGATTGACGACAGAATGAATCGAACTTATTCTCACATTATAAATATTAGATATTGGATATCTAATTTGGGACATTGGATGTCTAAATTAATTTATAGGATAAATTGATTTACGACCTAATGAATTAAATTAATTACTAGGTGATAAATATAATTCATGAATATAATTATTTCTTGGAGAAATTAATTATCTTATTATTTATTTGATATGATTAATTAATTGGTTTAATTGATCGATATAAATACATCGGAACGGAATTGGAGTTTATCAGTTTGGACTCACAAGAGTTCAAAACGAACCAAACTCGTCCGATTTCTACATGGGCCGCCCCCTACATTTCCACCCACCTTCCATTTGGATTCTTGTTCCATTCTTTAATGAATGATAATTGGTTTGGTGGGTCTCATACTCATATGCATGAGTTGGGTTGCATGTGGTGGGAGTGTATAAAGAAAGAGATGAATACAACCACTCTTGACATTACATTTATGTGTGCATATTCATACGTGAGATATAGTGAAAGAGAGAGATAAAAAGAACTTGGAGTTCATTTCCATGGTCTTCAACTTCATCTTCTTCATTCTTTTCTTCAATTTTCTTAGAGAAACATTGAGAGAAAAATAGAGAGAAAATAGATTAAACACTTAGAGTGTAATAATCTTTATATTCAAGTTCCTATAATCTTGTTCTAGCTGTATCCTTGGAGGATAAAGAGGTTTAGTCGTTCCGATCATTTCTCCGGCACGTGACAAGTAGAGACGTTGTCCTTTCGACGTTGGATCATCCAAGATCTTGGAGCGCATTGGATCGTAGGGATATTCATATAAAGCTTGGGGAATAGCTCAAGAGAAGGAACCTATTTAATCAACGGACTACAAGGGTGAGTTTCTTACATATCTTGTGTTTTCGTTTCTATATTCATATATACGTAGCTCGATCGATCCTCGTAGGGATTCGGATCGAATTAATTTTTGTTTTACCGCTACCGCTGGGCCTTCGTTTTAAGCACCGAATCCCAACAAAATCTACTTTGATTGGTGGTATGTCATGCGTGATGACATGTTCAGGATCTGGATGATATTTCTTCAATCTTGAGATATGAAATACGTTGTGCATTCTGGCTAGATCAGTTGGTATCTCGAGACGATATGCCAATTTTCCAATTCGTTCTAGGATTGTGAAAGGTCCGACATATCTAGGGCTAAGCTTCCCTCCCTTCTCCGGGTTGATCAATCCCTTACGTGGTGATAAATGAAGGAATACTTTGTCTCTGGTGTGGAATTCTAAATCCTTCCTTCTCCGGTCTGCATAACTCTTCTGTCGGCTATGAGCAGTGCGAATTCGATCCCGAATGATTCGAACCTTATCCATGGCATCTTCTACTAGATCAACTCTCATTATCGGGTTTCAGTTCTGCTTACCCTTTGGTGTCCATCGGTCGTTAATCTCCCAATATATTGGTGATCGGCACTTTCTTCCGTATAATGCTTCATATGGAGCCATTCCGATAGTTGCCTGGTAGCTGTTGTTATTGGCAAACTTAGCTAAGGGTGGGTGGTGACTCCAACTCTTTTGAAAATCCAGTGCACATGCACGTAACATATCCTCAAGGACTTGTATCGTTCGCTCGGATTGTCCGTCCGTCTGAGGGTGTGCTGCAGTACTGAAACTCAATGTCGTCCAAAGTTCTTGATGAAGGCTCTTCCAGAATCTGGAGACAAATCTGGGGTCACGGTGTGACACAATGTCTACAGGTACTCCATATAATCTAACAATTTATCG
Source organism: Orobanche coerulescens (assembly GCA_033398695.1). Classification (NCBI taxonomy): domain Eukaryota; kingdom Viridiplantae; phylum Streptophyta; class Magnoliopsida; order Lamiales; family Orobanchaceae; genus Orobanche; species Orobanche coerulescens. Next base: position 24,667,493 of record CM065819.1, on the reverse strand, counting down.
GATATATGTCCTTGCTAGCTTCTGCAGACTATCATTCTTTCTTACGGGTAGGAAGTGAGCTGACTTTGTAAGTCTATCCACGACTACCCAGATTGTGTTATATCCTCCACTGGTTGTTGGTAGATCTATCACGAAGTCCATCATGATTAGTTCCCATTTCCATTCAGGAATCTCGAGCGGGTGTAGCAACCCTGATGGTCTTTGGTGTTCAGCCTTCACTCTTTGACAAGTTAAACACCTTTCTACGAATTCTGCTACCTAGTTCTTCATATTCACCCACCAGTAGTATTTCTTTAGATCCTTATACATCTTATTACCACCTGGATGAATTGTATACCGAGAGCAGTGAGCCTCTGCTAAAATTTTCTTCTTAAGTTCGTCATTATCGGGAACACATATACGGTGTTTGAATTTTAGTGTTCCATCTCCCGACATGCTAAACTCAGATTTCTCACCTTGTGCGACCCTTTCCTTAAGTTTACAAAATTTCCCGTCTTGTGTCTGTGCTTCTTGGATTTCCTTAAGTAAGTCCAGCTTTATTGACAAATTAGCGCATAAAACGTGTCTTAGCCTGCCTTGGTTTCCATTGGATTATTTCTCTCAGGGCATTCCATTCTCTTATCATGAGTCTAGCCACACTCGCTTTTCTACTTAAGGCATCTGCTACGACATTGGCCTTGCCCGGATGATGCTGAATGGTGAGGTTATAATCCTCAAGAAGTTTTATCCACCGACTCTGTCTTAGATTCAACTCCTTCTGAGAGAACAAATATTTGAGACTCTTGGGGTCGGTAAAGATGGTGAATCTCGCTCCATACAGGTAGTGTCTCCATTTATTCAATGCAAACACTATTGCTACTAGTTCAAGGTCATGGGTCGGATAATTCATCTCGTGAATTTTTAGCTTTCGTGATGCATAAGCCACAACCTTGCCGTTTTGCATCAGCAGAGCTCCTAATCCTTCCTTTGATGCATCGCTGTAAACCACAAATCCTTCACTCCCTTCGGGAAGTGTTAGTACAGGTGCGGTAGTGAGTTTTCTCTTGAGTTCTTGGAAGCTCAACTCACACTTATCATTCCACTCAAATTTTAAGTGCTTCTGTGTCAGTCTTGTGAGTGGTCCTGCGATTTTGGAAAAATCTTTAATGAATTTGCAGTAGTAACCCGCAAGTCCAAGAAAGCTTCGTATCTCCGTGACTGTTTCTGGCCTCTTCCAGTCCAAAATAGTCTCCACTTTTGATGGATCTACTGCGACTCCATCTCAAGATATTATGTCCTAAAAACGCTACCTCTCTTAACCAGAATTCACACTTGCTAAATTTGGCGTACAATTTATGCTTCCTTAGTGTCTCTAGTACCAATCTCAGGTGAGTTTCATGATCTTGATCTGACTTGGAATAAACGAGTATGTCGTCAATAAATATCACTACGAATTGATCTAGATATGGTTGGAACACGCGGTGCATTAAATCCGTAAATACAGTCAGCGCGTTGGTCAATCCAAAAGGCATTACCATGAATTCGTAATGACCATACCTTGTTTGGAAGGCAGTCTTTGGTATATCGCACTCTTTGATCCTCAATTGGTAATATCCCTGCTGAAGATCAAACTTTGAGTAAACTGTTGCTCCTTGTAGCTGGTCGAATAGCTCATCAATCCTCGGAAGTGGATACTTGTTCTTAACAGTAATGTTGTTAAGTTCTCGGTAATCGATGCACAATCTAAGTGTACTATTTTTCTTCTTTAGGAATAGCACTGGTGCTCCCCATGGAGATACGCTTGGTTGGATAAATCCAACCTCTAGCAATTTCTGCAACTGAACCTTCAGTTCTTGCAGTTCTTGTAACACCCCAAACTAGGCGGATATTACAGTGCCGTAGATCCCCAACTGGGACCCACCAGGCAAATGAAAATGAATGAATTACACAAGATAAATGTAGTACCGAACTACATTACAACAATAATTACTCCGATGAGGAGTTTAATTACAACACACCAGGACAATACCGAATACTAGTGTATTTTATATGAAGATAAAATACACAACACTGAATGAAACGGAGTATTCAAATGAAAGTCTGCAGCGGAAAATAAAGGTCAATAACATGAATAACTGAAAGATCGGGGCCCCCTACTAGTATCACTAGGACTCCTCGACATCAACATGATATTCCCGTGCGTTTGCCTTGCCATGACCTGAAAAACAAAATCCCCAAACGGGGTCAGTTACAAAGAACAACAATCCTCAAGAGTTGAAATTACACAATCATGAATTAACCGAAGTTATGAAATATTCTTAATTATGAATTACGCTGAAGAGGAGTATCATAGTACACCCGTAATGTCCTGTGCAAGTGTACAAGACGAATGACCGGACACACCCGTCCTTGTACCTAATTAGTCTCACGGAGGTAAGCGTTACCGTGTGCACGGTCCGATGTATCGGTGAACCCAATACATGACCATCGTGTGCCCGACTAAAAATTCCACACAGCTACACCCGGCCACGCAATATGAACCCGGAAGGTCACATGAACGAGAATGACCATGATGAATATCAATGAATAATAATTAGACAAGGCCAAGATGACTCACCGATATGAAAGTAATAATGACGTGATTGATAACCCAATGAAATGACTTGGAACCGTCGTTCCTCGTGAATGAAATGATTATTCGACAATTACAAGTCTCAAAATGATTAATATTATGATGAATGAATTATGATTATGAGCAATCAACAACAAAAGGAATGAGTATCCTTTTAACCGAGTAAGAATTAACTTACTCAATACCGATGAAGAATGTCCGTCCACGAACAACGTCCTAAATGAAGTGTCGGTCGCACGAACAACCTTAATTCAATACAATTACCAACAATCCGATCAATACACGAATATAACGAATTCCAGACGTCGATACGACTAAACCAAGTCCATAGAGACATTAAATCAAACACGTTGTATCCAACTCCGATTGTTTACAAACGAACTTCGATATACCAAAATCAAAATTCCCCAAGAAGTGTTTCAAACCAACAAAACATCTCCAATACGATCAATAATCCGTTATGAATATCCAAAAATGTGATTATAACAACAATTAGTCGAAAATCCCCAATTCCAACTCGATTTTCAACGTGTTCTTGAATAATTCCTCAATAATCCAATGAATCCTTATACAAACTCATAATCATATACATATCCCTTCATATAACATGATTATAACGTCCAAAACATCATATCTCAACACAAAATGGAAGTCCAAAGTGTTGAGAATTTACCTCTTGAAGATCCAACCAATTCGATCCGATGAAAACGCGTGAAAATGACTATCCAAGCTTCCCAGATGATTGAAGGTGATGAAAAATACACACTCAAATGATAATTGATGAAGAAATCTCTCCTCAAGTTATTCTCTCTCGGTTGCGGTGAAGAAGATGGAAAAAATGAGTGAAATGCTCAAAAAACAATTTATAGGGTTGACTCGGCCACTGGGCTCGGCCGTGCCCGCCGACACGGTCGTGGCGCGCGGCCGGCAGCGAGGACTCGACCGTGTCCTCGCTTGACACGGTCGAGGCGCGAAGGGGACTACCGACAGTGACCCGTCGCGGCGCTCGACAATGACTCGGCCGTGTCCCGAACAGTCGGGCCTGCAAGCGGCGCTTCTGAGCTAATCCGGAAGAGCTCGACTCGGCCGTGCGCTGCGACACGTCGGGTCCCGAGGCGACGCTCCGGCACTATCCGGACGAGTACGGCACGGCCGTGTCGGACGACACGGCCGAGTTCGTTCGGCGATGATCGCCAAAATCGAAAAATGAGCGGTTGAGCTAAAACGACCATAACTCTCTCGTCCGGACTCGATTGACTCACCGTTTGAACCATTGGAAAGCTAACTCGATGCTCTATAATATTGCAAAGATTTAGAATTTTTGGAGTTACCAAAAATTAATGGTGATCTAACAAAGTCGAACTCATATGAGGAAAGTTGAAACGATGAACAATAACGATACTCAACTCGAATTTTATACGAACGGTGAACACAGTGAATGAACATGATTGATGAATGATTATAATTGAGTGAAAATCCACTGAGTGACCATTACCGAATGAAATTACTGAATGATAATGACTGAATTACAATTACTGAATTACAACCGGGTATTACATACACCCCCCCTTAAAAGAGTTTCGTCCTCGAAACTAAGGGTAAATAACTCGGGACATGAACTATCCATCACGATCTGCAAACAATAATGTCCAAATAGTTCTCGGGACCAAATCAATCGCACGCCCAAGTCCCCAAGTCTTGACGTCTCGGATCACAATGAACGATTTCCCAAAAATATCACGAAGTCTCGGTATGACACCAAAAGGAATGCATCAAACGATCTCAAAATCTCAAGATTCTCAAATACTATCATTATAAGATAGATCAACAATAAATGATCCACAACCATGACACATTAATACGGATTGAGTTATATAGTCATCTGAAAGACAAGGCTATATATCAAATGTACCCAACATCGATATCCTCCATACCATCGATCTCCTCGATCCCAACGATTCAACGAAGACCCAAACCTGAACTCACCGCTTAATATGACCCCGAAAGGTTACCAAAACGAGAGTGACTAAGATGAATGATAAATGATTAGATATCCGACAAGGATCAAGAATAACTTGCCGAGGTGAACTAATAACGAAATGAGTGATAACTCAAATGAAATTATTGGAACCATTGTTCCCCGTGAGGTGAATGATTGGTTGATAAATATAAGTCTTAACGTGATTGATATATGATGAATGACCTATGCGAACAATTGAACGACGATGAAATGAATGATTATCCTATTACTGAGCAAGAATTAACTTGCTCAACACCGGTGATGAATGTCCCGTTGTATCACTGTTTAAGCAAACAACAGTCGAACTCGTTGTCTGAGATGAAGATGCTCTCCCAGCATGAATACGACTAGAAACGATCTCTTGGACGTCGGAGTCCGATGTCCCTCGGAACTCCTTCCATACCGAGGCAGGAAAGTCACGTGATAATTACAGATCTCGTATGAAGATTGCACTATGATTACGAGATGAAATGATAACAATGAGCATACATGCTCTAACAAAATGGATGCATTAATAATGCAATAAAACGATCGTCGACATGACGCCGTAATATGAGAAGATCGCCTGAAAAATCAAGTGAGGTGACAAGCCTATCTGATGAAATTCCTGAAATGATTACCTTGAACAAGTTCACAAGATTGAAAAATTTGATTCACAAGATCAACAACTGAACCGTGAGATGGACTGGATGGTTAATAAATTAATCGAACAATGAGATTGACTCCGTGATGAATGAATTAATTGAATAATGAGATTAACTGAGTGATGAATGAATTGACTGAACAATGAGATTGACTGAGTGATGAATGAATTAATTGAACAATGAGATTGACTGAGTGATGAATGAATTGACTGAACAATGAGATTGACTGAGTGATGAATGAATTGACTGAACAATGAGATTGACTGAGTGATGAATGAATTAATTGAACAATGAGATTGAGTGAGTGATGAATGAATTGACTGAACAATTTTTAGAAAATCCTTCCACAAACCGCCGATAATAGCCGGCTAATCCGAGAAAGCTTCGGATTTGCTTAACATTCTTCGGAGGTGACCAATCTTGGATAGCCTTCGTCTTCTGAGGATCAACACGCACTCCATCTGATGAAATTACAGGTCCGAGAAAAGTCACTTCGGACATCCAGCACTCACCTTTGGAAAACTTCCCATAAAGTTGCTCTCGTCTTAACACGTCGGAAACCTGATGAAAATGAACCTCGTGTTCCTCCCGGTCACGAGAATAATCAAAATGTCATCGATGAAGACAACAACAAAACTGATCCAAAAGTCGATGAAAACCTGATTCATTAACTCCATGAATACCGCAGGTGCAATGATCAACCCAACCGGCATAACCGCAAACTCATAGCGACCATAGCGTGTTCGAAAAGCCGTCCTCGTGATATCCGACTCTCGAATCCGCAACTGATGATATCCAGATCTTAAGTCGATCTTGGAAAATACTGAAGTTCCCTGAAGTTGATCCAAAAGATCGTCGATACGGGAAAGAGGATACTAATCTTGATCCTCACCCTGTTCAACTCCTGATAATAATACACACACGAACGAACCATACCTCTCCTTGACAGATAACACTGGTGCTCCCCACGGGAACACACTCGGTCGGAGATAACCTTTCTCGAACTAATCCTCAAGTTGAATCTTCAACTCCTGCATTTGGTCGGGGCCATCCGATACGGTGTCTTCGATAATGGGGACGTCTGGCTCAACTCACTCCCGAATTCCACTACTCTATGAGAAAGCAACCGAGATAACTCGTTCTGGAATACATCGTCAAACGATGACAATGATACCACGAATGATTGAACATTTCGATTGCCGAGAATGGTCAATCGAAAAAAGTGATACAATGAATGATTGAATAGCTCGATTGCCTTAGAAAGGTCAATCGATGAAAATGATACAATGAATGATGAAATAGCTCGATTGCCTTAGAAAGGCCAATCGATGAAAATGATACAATGAATGATTAAATAGCTCGATTGCCTTAGAAAGGCCAATCGATGAAAATGATACAATGAATGATTGAATAGCTCGATTGCCTTAGAAAGGTCAATCGATGAAAATGATACAATGAATGATTAAATAGCTCGATTGCCTTAGAAAGGCCAATCGATGAAAATGATACAATGAATGATTAAATAGCTCGATTGCCTTAGAAAGGCCAATCGATGAAAATGATACAATGAATGATTAAATAGCTCGATTGCCTTAGAAAGGCCAATCGATGAAAATGATACAATGAATGATTGAATAACTCGATTGCCTTAGAAAGGCCAATCGATGAAAATGATACAATGAATGATGAAATAGCTCGATTGCCTTAGAAAGGCCAATCGATGAAAATGATACAATGAATGACTGAACAACTTGCTTGCGGAATTTCTCTGCTTCCATCATAATAGTAATCCTTCCGGGACAACGGGATTACCTCCCTGAAGTACACATTCGACGACCAACGACGAAAATGATAGTGACCATGCGCTAACAATTACTGAGGATAGTATTAAGACGGTTAAACCAGCTAATACCGAAATTACATCGTCCTAAGATAAGTTCACCACGATTAGATCCATCAACCAATCGCGGTCATTAAGCTTACTTAGGTATGATTCCGAAAATTCTTCCATCGTCAGGTAGACCGATGGTATGAGGTCCACAAGCAATAGGACTATCCCGAAATAAGTCTATTCAAGCATGATTCGAAGAGGAAAGAATGCGGTGTACAAGCATCAAAAGGTACACACAAGTTGAAATAAAATTACGAGTATACCTGAAATCATACGGACCAACGGAACGTCGATCCTCCTCATCATATGAATGCAGGACTTGCCGGTCCCGAACCGACGCTCGTCGATAAATACGAGCTTCAACTCTATTTGCTTCCATTATCTTAAACGACGATGACAAAGCAGTCTGATTCTAAAACGCTGGTTGCTTCGGGGCTTGGGATGCCGCCGGAGCCGACTTGGAGTCCCTTCGGCAAAAACGGGCCCTATGCCCAGCAATTCCACAGTTATGGCACGTGACAGTCCGCTTCGGACATTTGGTGTTGAAATGACCTGTTCTTCACGCTGAAACAGTGACGGCTGAATCGCCGCCGAGATCGAGATCCGCGCAACTCGCACCGTAGGAGGTCGCCGAAATGATAGGACTCACACGAGGCTTCTTGAAGGTTGATCGACCGCCTTCGGATTGATTACGCCGTTGATTTCTTGCCGAGATGAAGGTTGTTGTTCAAAGACTTTCCTTAGCAGCTGGCTCATACGGGAGGGTTCTCTCGATTAATCCGGTCAGAGTGGCGCAATGATGATTGAGCAACTGCACATGGGTCATCATGGCCTGTATAAAAGTAAGTGGATCAACCCGAACATCTTCTGATCGAGCCGAGTCCTGGGCACGATTTCTCGGCAGCGAGTGATTATTTCTCGGGTTTCGGTCCGCACCGCGGCCTCTTCTCGTGCATCCCCTGACAGCTTTCTCCATACGGAAGTAGGAAGGTCGCATAATGATTATATTACCCGCATGATTAGCACGTTATGATTATGTCATGAGATGATTAAAATGAGTATACATGCTCTAACTTAGTGATTTTATGAATGATTTACTGAAGTTACATGATTATCTGATGAAATTCTTAAAATGACTATCTTGAATAACTTAACAAGATTGATAATATGATCTTCCAGATTGACAACTGAGTAATGAAATGAATTGAGTAATTAATGAGTTAACGTGATCGTCACGATTATTAATCGCGTAATGAAATGAATTAAGTGATAAATGATTTAATATGATCTTGACGATAATAGTGATTGATGATATTTTAGGATTGTCAAATGATGAATGATGAATGAATGACTATTGCCGTAAATTATACCATGGCGTTAGAAGTCTTACAGTTCTTTCTTGGTCGATTGGCTCGGATTCCGCACAGTCACACGTGACGCGAAAGTCCAATGATACTAGTCCGATGATGATGATTTCAAATGAGACATGACTTGGAGGGTAGTATTCAAAACCACGCTCCGATACCAACTCGTAACACCCCAAACTAGGCGGATATTACGGTCCGTAGATCCCCAACCGGGACCCACCAGCAAATGAAAATGAATGAATTACACAAGATAAATGTAGTACCGAACTACATTACAACAATAATTACTCCGATGAGGAGTTTAATTACAACACACCAGACAATACGAATACTAGTGTATTTTATATGAAGATAAAATACACAACACCGAATGAAACGGAGTATTCAAATGAAAGTCTGCGGCGGAAAATAAAGGTCAATAACATGAATAATCAAAGATCGGGGCCCCTACTAGTATCACTAGGACTCCTCGACATCAACATGCTATTCCCGTGCGTTTGCCTTGCCATGACACGAAAAACAAAATCCCCAAACGGGTCGCATACAAAGAACAACAATCCTCAAGAGTTGAAATTACACAATCATGAATTAACCAAGTTATGAAATATTCTTAATTATGAATTACGTTGAAGAGGAGTATCATAGTACACCCGTAATGTCACGTGCAAGTGTACAAGACGAATGACCGGACACACCCGTCCTTGTACCTAATTAGTCTCACGGAGGTAAGCGTTACCGTGTGCACGGTCCGATGTATCGGTGAACCCAATACATGACCATCGTGTGCCCGACTAAAAATTCCACACAGCTACACCCGGCCACGCAATATGAACCCGGAAGGTCACATGAACGAGAATGACCATGATGAATATCAATGAATAATAATTAGACAAGGCCAAGATGACTCACCGATATGAAAGTAATAATGACGTGATTGATAACCCAATGAAATGATTTGGAACCGTCGTTCCTCGTGAATGAAATGATTATTCGACAATTACAAGTCTCAAAATGATTAATATTATGATGAATGAATTATGATTATGAGCAATCAACAACAAAAGGAATGAGTATCCTTTTAACCGAGTAAGAATTAACTTACTCAATACCGATGAAGAATGTCCGTCCACGAACAACGTCCTAAATGAAGTGTCGGTCGCACGAACAACCTTAATTCAATACAATTACCAACAATCCGATCAATACACGAATATAACGAATTCCAGACGTCGATACGACTAAACCAAGTCTATAGAGACATTAAATCAAACACGTTGTATCCAACTCCGATTGTTTACAAACGAACTTCGATATACCAAAATCAAAATTCCCCAAGAAGTGTTTCAAACCAACAAAACATCTCCAATACGATCAATAATCCGTTATGAATATCCAAAAATGTGATTATAACAACAATTAGTCGAAAATCCCCAATTCCAACTCGATTTTCAACGTGTTCTTGAATAATTCCTCAATAATCCAATGAATCCTTATACAAACTCATAATCATATACATATCCCTTCATATAACATGATTATAACGTCCAAAACATCATATCTCAACACAAAATCGAAGTCCAAAGTGTTGAGAATTTACCTCTTGAAGATCCAACCAATTCGATCCGATGAAAACGCGTGAAAATGACTATCCAAGCTTCCCAGATGATTGAAGGTGATGAAAAATACACACTCAAATGATAATTGATGAAGAAATCTCTCCCTCAAGTTATTCTCTCTCGGTTGCAGGTGAAGAAGATGGAAAAAATGAGCTGAAATGCTCAAAAAACCAATTTATAGGGGTTGACTCGGCCAACAGGCTCGACCGTGCCCGCCTGACACGGTCGTGGCGCGCAGCCGGCCGGCAGGGACTCGACCGTGTCCTGCTTGACACGGTCGAGGCGCGAAGGGGCCTACCGACAGTGACCCGTCCGCGGCGCTCGACAATGACTCGACCGTGTCCCGGAACACGGCCGGCCTGGGCGGCGCTACAGCTAATCCGGAAGAGCTCGACTCGGCCGTGCACGACACGGCCGGGTCTGAGGCGAACACTCCGGCACTATCCGGACGAGTACGCGGCCGTGTCGGACGACACGGCCGAGTTCGTTCGGCGATGATCGCCAAATCGAAAACATGAGCGGTTGAGCTAAAACGACCATAACTCTCTCGTCCGGACTCCGATTGACTCACCGTTTGAACCATTGGAAAGCTAACTCGATGCTCTATAATATTGCAAAGATTTAGAATTTTTGGAGTTACCAAAAATTAATGGTGATCTAACAAAGTCGAACTCATATGAGGAAAGTTGAAACGATGAACAATAACGATACTCAACTCGAAGTTTATACGAACGGTGAACACAGTGAATGAACATGATTGATGAATGATTATAATTGAGTGAAAATCCACTGAGTGACCATTACCGAATGAAATTACTGAATGATAATGACTGAATTACAATTACTGAATTACAACCGGGTATTACAGTTCTAGTGGTGCCATTCGATACAGCATTCTAGCCACAGGCACTTTTCCTGGCAAGATATCAATGTTAAATTCAACTTCTCTGTCTGGAGGCATAGAAGTGAGTTCCATGGGAAAAACATCAGGGTAGTCTAATATTATTGGTATTGCTTCAATCTCCATTTTGTTCTTCGGTTTGTTTATGACAAAAGCTAAATATCCCGATGCTCCCTTCGAAATGGCCCTCCTCGCCTTCGTGGCTGATATTATTATGGCCGAATTAATTCTAGCATTCCCGTGTAGTTCAACTATGGGGTGATAGGGTTTGCAGAAACTTCTGGTTGTGGAGCTTGGCGATTGTTCGGATGTCTACTAACGATTGGGTTTCCAGGTGATGCGCTCTCTCCTCCAGTTCTTCATATTCTTGTCTCCTCTTCTCCAGCAACCGAAGCAGCTCATCCCTCAGATCACGATATGCCTTCACATCTTGAAAAATGCGCGCAATCACGGACCTCAAGTTCTGGGCCTTTCTCTCCATTGAATCATCCAAAACAGTTGCGTTTAGAATTAGTCTAGTAACACCCTCAATTTGGTTAAGCGCTTTCCGAAGCTGATCTTCGTGATTTTTGCCGGCGGAGTAGGCGTATCCTCATTTTCCTCGGTCCCAACCTTCTTGTTTGTGGGGTCCATCTAGTTAACAAAATAAACTACGTCGGTATCTCGCAAAATCTAATGTCGAATATAAACTCTATTAAGCATGATTAATCATCAAGGCAGTGAACTTAATGATTCAACAAATATGCTTATACGACACTAGAGACCAAGAAATAATAATACCCCATTTTGAAAAGTAATGAGGTTCAGTGGAGTTCAGAGGATCTTATAAGTGAAATAAGCTATGTTTGTTTCAAGAGTTCAATAGGAGAATTGATTTAATCGGGGAATTGTCGTGAATACTTAATCAAGTATCTTGGCCAATGACTTAGGAAATTTGAATTTGACTATGCATATTCCAAGTGAATAGCGACAAGTCGAAAGAGATCTTAATGAGAATTGACTCGAGAAATCTACATTAGGTATCATTTCTATGGTTCACTTCGCCCTAGGTGGAATTCCCATCTAAGTCCGAAGAATCTTATCCTGGAAAGCTCGATGTAATTATCCTTCTTACAAACCGAGCTCCGATACCACTCCTGTCATGCCCCCACACCGGGATTGGACGAGAACGCGACAGTTAACATGATTAAATAATATTTGTGATAAAGAAATTTCTGTAAGCATACAAGTGCCAGATCTCAGCCCGATGAACTAAGTCTGGTTAATAGATAGAAGAAACATTCATGAGTACAGTGGAATTATTACATCAAGTGCAAAAGAGTACATCGGAAACCAAAAAACATTATGACACAGGAAATAAAAGAAGAGTTGAGCAGTACCATAATTCCTATGTCTTGACAATACTTTGAGGACGGTCTTCAGTGGTCGTCAGCATCTGTCTCTTCTTCCTCTTGATTCTCTTCATCTAGTGGGGTTTTAGAAAAACAATTCAAAGTGGGGTGAGAATAATGGATTCTCAGTGAGTTGGGTTTGGGTATTTTCTAAATTTATATGTATGCAACTATTTTGAAATATAATATATTTTCTCCCACTTTTGAAAATGTTATTGTCTATAATTGATGCAAGTTTTCAAAGAAATGCAATGAATTTATAGCATGAGTGCACAGTCAATCTCCGTATATTGCTGTCGAGTATGATATGTGGCGTCGAGCACCTAGTGAATATTTAGCTTCGGGAGGTCGTCTTTGTGACTAAGTCCTTTGGCCTTCTTATGACGTCTTAGACCGTTAATAGTGTTTGGTCTTTGACTATTGCCACGACTTTTGGTTTAATGACCGTTGCCTTGGGCGTTTGTCGAACCGTCACTATAACTCTGACCTTTGAGATTAACGCTCTCATGCTTGGTGACGTGCTACCTTATCTCTTATCTGGGCTCGGTATGTCCTTAGTTGTGGGTCAGTACCCGGACCATGCCATAATCGCGATTATACCCTAAATCTACGACCCAGTCACCTCAGGAACACTCCGTCCTCTGGCTTCAAGGGAATAGGATACGGTGGCCTTGTTCATGAACTGCAGCCGTGCTGCTCGGTCCAAGACTCGGTTTAACCGTGCCTGACACAATTTGGGATTCTAGAAGTGGCCCCTACAACTCAAGAGGTGGCCTCCGAATTTTAGGTCGGCTCTCTGTTTCGTATGGGTTCAAGAGGTGGCCCCCGTCTGTTGACGTGGCACTTTGTTCCGACAGAGTTATAGACGGTCCCGTCTGTGGCACTTTGTTTGTATGGCACTTAGTTCCCGGATAGACGCAATTAACAGTTAGACGCATTGCGGTGAATATACGATATACAATCAGGGTCACATAGTCAAATAATAACAATACTTAGCATAAATTAATTACACTAGTGAGTTTTGGAGTTTATTCGTGGCACGAGCATTTATGAGATTATGGACTCGATTATCGATATTTTTTAGGGGGATATAAAGTTTGATTATTGATCTCAGATTTGGTGAATTTCTAAATTTCAGTTTTTGATTTAAATTTCCAAAAATTACGGTCTTGCCCCTAAATCTTGCGAAAGTGATTTTTTTATGTCCACAACGTTTGGTTTTCGACACGGATGGTGACGAAAACTTATGGAAGAGTTCATGTTGAACTTGGAGTTTTAGAGTTGAGTGAATTTCCAGAATTTCAGTTTCTGATTTAAATTTCCAGAAATTACGGTCTTGCCCCTAAATCTTGCGAAAGTAATTTTTTTATGTACACAAGGTTTGGTTTTCAACACGGATGGTGACGAAAATTTTTGGAAGAGTTCATGTTGAACTTGGAGTTTCAGAGTTGAGTGAATTTCAGAATTTCAGTTTCTGACCGAATTTTCAGAATTTCCGGTTTTGCCCCAAATCTTTTTATAATATCGTTTTGGCCCCGAAATCCAAAATTTGCTTCGATTGTTATAAAATTTTACGGACGTAATACTTACTCTTTGGTAATTAATATTTTGAGCCCAGAGTTTTAAAAAATTTATCCTAGACTTCACTTTCATTAGAATTTACTATTTGGTCTCATCTTTATCTGATGTACCCTTTCTCCAATAATTCTCCCAGCTAACTCTTTAATTCTTACATCTCGGAAGGTGCCATCCGATAAGGTTCCATAGAAATTGGAGCCCCGTCAGGCACTAAGTCCACAGAAAATTCTATCTCTCGATCTGGCGGTAATCCCGGGAGGTCGTCCGGAAAAACGTCGGGATACTCATTAACAACTGGAATTGAAGAGAAATCAACTTTGTTCCCTTCCGTCTTTAAAGTATAACACCAATAACCCATGCAACTTTTATTCAAAAGTTTTACGGCCTTTATGGCGCTGATAAGCAACTTAGGTTGGCCCGACTTACGTCCCATAAACGAGTACTCGGAACCGTCTTTAGTCATCATGGTGATAACCTTAGTACGGTAATTCATAATCGCTTGGTGACCGTCAAGCCAATCCTTGCCGAGGATCACATCATCGCCTTCCATATCAACTACAATCAAATTCGATAACCAATCCATACCGGCTATATTCACCGGAAAATCTCTAATCTCTTGGTTTCCCACGATTCTATCCCCGCTAGGTAGTTTCATAATAAAAGGATCGCAAGCAGTCATACAAGTTATATTCAAACGGCGTACACACTCCAAGGAGATGAAAGAATGTGTAGCACCCGAATCACAAAGTACATGATCTGGATGAGATAGGATATGAATGGTACCTGAGGCCACCGCCGCATCGGGTTCGTCTGCTCGACGCATTTCATCGACTCGGGGGTGTGCCGAACCGACGCTAGAATCTCCCCCTCTAAAGTTCTGACTCTGTCCCCGGCCTCTGCCGTAACTCTGCTGTGATTGTCCAACTGGTTGCCTCTGATTCATACTCTGATTTGAAGGCACTGGGGCAGAAGCCCGAGTGTCCACAGTCTGATCTTGTTTGGGGCAATAAGCTGCCCAATGTCCCATCTGTCCACAAGTGTGACACTTCAGGGGTGGGAAATTACACTCCAGGTTAACGTGGCCTGGACGACCACAATTAAAACAAGTTATCGGGCGAGTTGAGGTCCCCGGAGCAGAACGATAACTCCTCTTCCCTCTAGCAGAACGTGACGACTGCCTGACAGAACGGTTAGTCGTTTGAGGTCTCTGGAAGTTGCCACCTTTAGAACCAGAAAAGTTACCCACGATCTTCTGCTTCTTCGGTTCTTCTGGAGTACCATTGTTGGGACTCAACATGTCATATGCCAAGGCCCTGTCTTGGTATTCCTTCAAGGTAGTACAAGACAATCCGGCCATATAACGCCGTAAATCCATATTCATCCGCATATCAAAGTAACGGATCTTGTCACGCTCATCCCGCACTTAATTCTTCATGTGGATCAGCTGTTGATTGCATTCCACTATCGCCTGCGAGACTGCAATATTCTGTGGCTTAGCCTTGAAAAAGGCTCGGATTCTGCCTTCTTGCACTTGCCAAGTCCAAAACTCGGCCTCCAGTAGCTCTTTAAATTCTCCCCACGTAGCAGCACGATCCCGTGGCTTGATAACTTTCCACCAAGTCGCGGCCTCCTTGGTAAGGAAGTACTGAGCAATTGGTACCTTCCCCACTTCCGGACAATCAACCGCTTCAAACACTTTCTCTAACTCCGCACTACTACAAAACAGACAAATCGGTTTTTTTTTTACATTTAACATCGGTTTTGGAACTCACCACCTTGCCCCCAACCACCCGCACCAGCCCCCGCACCAACCCCCACCAACCTACAATAAATACCATTAAATTTCGTTATTGGTGAGTTTCGAACTCACCACCTCTTGCATGTGGAAGTGTGATATTACCACTCCGCCAGATGTACTTCTTGTATATTTTTTGGTATGTGTTATATTTATATACTATCTACATTTATAAATTTATATAAATATAAGATAATTAAATATATATATATTAAAATCAAAACTTTATTTTTTAAAAAAAATCTAGAATATTAATATTAAAAATCGGATGTTTTTGTTTAAAGTTCGAAAATAAAAAATAAAAAATTAAAAAATCTGGATCTGATTTATAATTAATATTTAATCTTTTTTTAGATTTTTTTGTAAAAAATAAAATATTTTTTTATGCAAAGTAATAAAATTACAAAAACAAAAACTAGCAGGTTTTTAAAAATATATAAAATAATTCAGTTTTTATTTATTTATGGAAAATAATATTCTACTTTTTTTTCAAAACTTTAAATAAAAACATCCGATTTTTATTTTCTATTTTCGAACTTTAAATAAAACATCCGATTTTTATTTTTTATTTTCGAACTAATGTTTATTTTTTATTTTTGAACTTTAAATAAAAACTTCCGATTTCTACTTTTTATTTTTGAAAAATAAATATAAACATCCAATTTTTAATATTAATATTCAGTATTTTTTTAAAAAAATAAAGTTTCTATTTTTCTAAAAAAAATCTATATTTTTTAAAAATTTAACATCGGTTATACAAAACACCGATGTTAAATTAAAAATTAACATCGGTTTTTCTAAAAACTGATGTTAAATTAAAAATTAATATTGTTTAACATCGGTTTCTTTAAAAACCAATGTTAATTTTTAATTTAACATCGGTTTTTAGTATAACCGATGTTAAAAATTTTTTTAAAAAATTGGATTTTTTTTAAAAAATCGAAACTTTAATTAAAAATTATCGGTTTTTCTAAACCGATGTGAAATGGATTAATATAACATCGGTTTTTTTAAAAACCAATGTTAATTGTTAATTTATTATCGGTTTTTAGTAGAACCGATGTTAATTTATTTTAAAATTTTCAATTATGCCACCGCGTCTTTTTTAACATCGGTTTTCACAAAACCGATGTTAAACGAGCGATGTTGAATGTCATTTCTGTAGTAGTGCTGCCAACCAATTCTCCCAACCCATCGGGTCTGTAGCACCACTGAACTGCGGATGGTGCATACGGATCACATTCTGAAGCAAGGCATCCGATGTCGGGTTCGGATTGTTCAGTTGAATGGCTTGGGCCAAGATAGTCATCTGGTTAGCCAATTGCTGAAGGACATTTGTAACTTCAAAATATGCGTTATTCCCTTGGCTGGTCGTCTGGTCGTGATGACCCTCGGTATCAGGATGTACTGACTTAGATAAACTAGGGGTGGTCGACCCAGAAACAAAACTGAGGGAAGCGGCCGTGCCATGTCCTCGTCCGCGTCCACGACCACGGCCTCGTCTCTGTCCCCTATCAGCAGACATTCTGAAGGATATACAAAGCACGTAAGTACAATTGAAATCGTACATCATCGAAGTGACCGATTCCCAAAATACCAATTCAAAAGTAAAGCGACTAAGGAACCATTAGGAGAGTAAGAGGTCTTACAAGTACCGGTCGCACTGTGATGATGGCAAAGTAGTGATATTATAGACAAACGATGACTCAATCAACCCAAAAAGACCGACAACCTAGGTATCCATAAACCTAAGCTCTGATACCATATTCTGTAACATCCTCAAGTTGATCAGGGTATATTACAGCGCCGTGTGCCCCGCCATGGGACCCACAAGGCTATTTATACACGGAACTATGAACTTTGACCGAGAAGGTCCAAGTACAATGAAATGGAAAACGATAAAAATGGTATTCAAAAACCATATCTAATACATCCGAATACATAACATTACAAATCAATACCACGGCAACACAGGCCCAAACATCAAGGAAACGAAAAACAGTACTTGAGTATTCACAATCCATTCAAGTACAGCAACACTGACTGGAGAAAATACAAAACATAACCTAAGACAAGACACAGCATCACACTTGCCCATCATCTTCATGCAGACCCAGTAGATGCCTATCCACTCTCCTGGATCCTGAAATACATGAAAGGTATTTCCCCCATAAAGGGGTTAGCCGTCGAATAGCTAGTGCAAGTATATCGAATATGAAAAACAATACTCCTCGATAATAAAGTAAATGTAATCATCATCTCATCAATTCAAGACTAGTATTCCGGAATAACTAAATCTCATAGCATCACATTCACTTCATACATGATTAACCGCAGAACCGCACCAGACGCTACGGAACCCTCAGAGGACCCGTCGGTCCGTCCCAGAGTGGTTAACCCAAAATATCCGTCGAACCGCACCAGAGGCTATGGAACCCTCAGAGGACCCTTCGGTCCGTCTCATAGTGGATATAAACCATTATACAATTTATATATCTTACTTTCAAAGTCGAGAACGCATAATTATAAACATATACTTGCCATTGAGGCATTGAGAATTCGGAAGGAAAAGAGTATAAGTTCGGTAGGACCAAGAACGCACTTCCGGAACCTAAACAATTCGTAAGGAATACGATAATCAATAATCCATACTCAAATCACACGAAGAAACTCCCGAAACCCGCCTACAATTCACGAAACTACAAGGATAATCATCTAGAGGTTTGAAAATCACCCAAACCCTCTCAAGTCCGAACAAGGTATAAAACAATCCATATAATCGTAGGGAATATATGGGTACGGGGTAGATGCATCATATTCTCAAAGATCTCAAGCTCCAAAACGGATAAATTGGACAAATCGAAGAAAATCCCTAAAATTCCCAAAAACTAGGGTTCTAAGGAATTTACCTTGATTTGGAAGATAGAAATGGATTAGATGTTGTGTAATCTTTGTTATTCGACCAAAGATGATGATAGCTGAAGAAGGATCGCCCCAAAATCGCTCCAAATCGCCCAAACCCGCCGCTCCCATCAGAAAAGGAAAGAAAGGATGAAAATGACGATTTCAGGGGTTGATTGCCCCTTATATAATATGCCAGGTTAGCGCGCGCTAAAAATCGGAGCTAGCGTGTGCTAACGGGGTCACCCGGTAGTCCAATGGCTTCTGTCCTCAGATGTTAGCGCACGCTACCACACCTTAGTGTGCGCTAACTGTTGTCCTGCAAAAGTTCCAGTTCACTGCCCAACTCCGCTAGCGTGCGCTACGACTGGGCACTAGCTCGCGCTACACAAGACCTTTAGTTTGCGCTAGTTGCTGTAACACCCCCAAAACCATATGGGAATATTACACGCCGTAGACCCCTTTTCACGAGGATCTACCAGGCTATACCTTACAAAACGACCAACTGCTTGCCCGGCCAGGGCCAAGCAATAAAATAATACAGACCGTTAAGGTCACTTACACGCGAACACACAAACCGATGAGGTCACACAACTCAATCAACAAAATTGACTTATACAACATTACCCACACAGGGGTCGAAACACAATACAGCGGAAGACTGAAATCAACTCGGACAACACAACGAAAATCAAAACAACTCTCAACTCTTGATTAGTATCGCAGCTCGTCATCCTCTTGTGCCAATCATGTGACTACTCCCCTGAATCTGCATGTACCTGGATGCAAAACAGACATCCACCCTCCAATTTCTCGGGGGTTAGTAAAACTCCACTGTTTTACTAGTGCAAGTATCAAATCATACGAAATGTAACAAGCAAATAATAATCGTGAATCAAATATAATAATCAAGTATCAAAATATTTCTGGGAGGTTTTCACAAGGAAAGATAAGCTATGAAGCATTCGAAAATAAGATTATCATCTCGGGAATTTTTAGAATTTCAAAACCTTTAAGACCTCAAGTCCTGATTCACAAAAACCTTTCGAAAAACTTTAGGGCCTTAACCCAAATCCTGTTTCATAACTCAGCAGTTTACAATACGGGAACATTTACTTAAGCTTAGAACTCGGTCCAACATTCATTTTCATAAAACTTTTCCTTTCAAAACTTTGATTTGAAAATAATCATGCTCATGACACCGTGATCCACTGTCACGTGTCTCCGTAGGTTCAACAACCCGCACGGACTACACCACGCACAATTAAACAAATATAATCAATTTCGACACCGTGATCTACTGTGACGTGTCTCCGTAGGCTCAACGACCCGCACGGACTATATCAATCACAACAATCACACACACAGTCCTGACACCGTAGTCCACTGCCACGTGTCACCGTAAGCCCCGTCGAGCTCACCCGGTTGGACGTACTGTGTCCGAAACTCATGGTCCACTGCCATGCGTTATCGTAGGCCTCGTCAGACCAGTACGATTGGACCTCATTACCTCACTAAGTTCTGACCCCGTAGTCCACTACCACGAATCCTCGTAGGTCCCGTCGAACCAACACGAGTGAACTTAGAGGCCACACACATATTCACATTCACATTCACATTACATACAACAATGAGCATAATTAATCAATCACGTTGATCACCACAAAATCGTACATCACACGCACATAACACAATATCAACACTCGCAACAACTATCATCAATCAACGACACATAACCAACATGACACACGTTCGGAACACAATGCATTGCACAGCGGCTAACACGTATACCAATATAACACTATTATCACAAAGCCTTCAAATTTCGGAAAACACAAACAACTCAAACGAAACATATTTACGAAGGCAAGCAAAATCATCATAAATCTCATACGTGATTACTAGTCGCAAGATACAAGTCGTATAATAAGATACTTGCCTTAATAACCGCTACCGAACGCTCTGAAGAACACGGTTCGACCGGGAAGCTCGAACCCCAAAGAAGGCAACGAACAGAAGGGTTCCGACTCGAGTTCTTCACAAGAAACTCGACCCTAACAACATATAATCAATAAATCATCGATCATACGAGGAAGAATAATCGTAGAACGCCCGAAAACCCCTCTATGACATTTTACCGGACACCTTCAAGGCGTCGATCAAGAACTCGACCAAAACAATGAACCGATACGATCCAACCATGGAATAACAAGGGAAATGATATAATACATCTAAATAATCATCAATCCATCACAATCCTAAGTTAAATCGGATTAAACGGACGAAATCGAACAAAATACCCAAAATCCCCAAAATTAGATTTCTAGAAAATCTGACCTGATTCGGTCGATCAAAGGATGTTATAGGACGGATGATTGATGATATGAACTCCAAGACTTTATGGATTGATTGTCCAACAACATCTCTCCATGATTCCTACACCTCCAGCCGCGGAAGAGAAGAGAGTGAGAAAATGGGTGAAAAACCCGACTGTAGGGCCTTAAATAGGCTGCCTGCCGGTCGGGTTATGTACGTAACCGGCCAAGGCTTACGTACGTAACCAAGTCACTGCCCCAAATATGCCGGCCTGTTACGTACGTAACCGGCCAGGGCCTTACGTACGTAACCGGCCAGGGCCTTACGTACGTAACCGGCCTTACGTACGTAACTGCCGAGCACTAACGGCCGTAACTCGGCCAGTGCCGGCCCGGGCCCCAGACTGCCCGGCCATGACTCGGCCGGGGCCAACTCCGATGGCCCGAACGACCCCGAAACCCAAACCTGAATATGAATCGAAGATGCGATTACGAAGTACTCGCAAAGACGAACTCGAGCACTAAGAGAACACACGATTCCGACCACCCGAAGGCTCAAAATTCGGCAACAGAAAGTAATTACCCCAAACTTTGGGAAATTACGAAAATGGCCCAAAACGTCCGAAAATCACGTTACGTGATCGAATAACCAAACCTAAGTTCACAACACGTCTAACAAAGTTAAACGGACTTACGGGAAACTCGAAACAGCAGTTTCGAACGAGATTCGAAAGAATCGAACTCAAGTGCGGAAAAGTCGCCAAAAAGCACGCAACTCGACAAAACGACACCAAAACGAACTCGGATGACAAAAAGTGCAGAATTAATCATTCTCAAAATGACGAAACGGCCATGAGAAAGTTGTCAAAACGGACTTTCGCCGAAAAAAAGAAATTACCGAAAATCGAAATTACGAGTATTACATTTTACCCTCCTTAAAAGAAGTTTCATCCCGAAACTTAAAACAAGTAGGGAGAGGAAATATAACATCAGGAATATTTCAATGAGATGCACAAGAATGCGTAACTAACGCCCAACGGTGAAACGTTACAAACAACGCAACGGAATATACGGCGTAAAAACACGCTCATGACGCCACCGGTAGAGACATAATAAAATCAACAAGTGACAAGCGTCATCAAACAGATAATACAATCGAGTCGATTATCTGAACAATCACAAAACACAACGAACAAAAATCACTACGATTGACCAACCCAACGGTTCATCAATCAAAACACGAGCCAAACGCTGAACAAATACGGAATTCCACCGCCCAAGGGTTGGAAGATCGAAACGAGACTAATTTCTCGAACTTAAGGAAATTACGAAGGAGTCTGAACGTTCAACAATCACGAAACGAGATCAACAAAAACCGATCAATCAAACGATGGAACCACAACGATCGAGACAACAAAAATCGAACAATCACGTTCGAATCACGAAGAACAATAAAATTCAAACAACAACTCCAAGGTTCACATCTCGACTTGAGACAATATATGATCCGGTGAAAACAACAACATGTGCCTTCACATAAGATCCACATGAAAGGGAATAGAAATTGAAAAGTCACAACGACAAACGAGTTATTCCGAAACAATACCACGCTCGTTCGATCAACAAAAGCAAGGGGCAGGACAAGCTCAGAAAATGTCAACGAACATAAACGAGTCGACAGAGTCGAAAATACAGAAGTTCAAAATCCGATCCACTTCGAATAAAAGAACTAATAGAACCAAAAGATGTTACTTCCGAACAAAGTTCACAAGAATCGAATCGAACTCGGAAAAGTCACAACGATAACCAGATCGACCCAAAACAAGATCACAGCTCGTTCGAACGACGAAACCGAAATACAGAACAAGTCCAAAAAGTATCAATGAACACGAGCGAGTCGCTAGACCTGAGAAAGAGGAAATGCAGAAGTCCAAAAACAATACGGGTATTACATTCGACCTCTTATAAAAGAAATGTCGTCCCCGCAACTCACAACAACGGAAACAATGTAACAACACAAAAAGCAACTGACAGAAAAATCTCCCATGGGCCTCTCAGAGCCGATTCTGATATCTGTACTGAAGTTCGCACCCCGAAAGACTCGGAACCTAACTCGCAAAACTGGATCCTGTGACGAGAAAAATAATTGGTACGTGCATGCCCCCGGCACACCACGGTTGAAACACCTCGGCTCGGCATACCGAAAATACAACTGCTAGGTACAATGGAATATAACATCGCAAAACAACAAACCAGAGATGCCAACTTGGCATAAAATATCAACACATACTAACATCACAACAACCACGGCATTGTTCGATGATTACAACAGCCCGAACGATAGCCAGCACACAATCACAAACCTCATGAACAATCACCCATGTGCATAAACGCACAAAAATCCAAGCTTTAACAACTCACACTCGTGCGACAACACGCAAATCACCACGAGGCGATAAACAGTAAACACCAGTTCACACCTCTCACAGAGGGCTAGTACTATAATTGCGTGGCAATGCCTCAACGTTCATGCCACCAATTCGATCATACTCGGGAGCAACATCAAAACGACAAAGCAAAAATCATACATACATTCCCAAACGCAAACGGGAATTGATAGGTTTAAAAAAAAAGAAATAAAAACTACCTTTTGAAAATAATTTAGAAAAACACCGGTTGATCTTGAGTATCACCTTTCAAAAAAAAAGTACAAATGTGAAACATCGTTATCGAGATTTTGGAAAACCATTTCGCATTTGATAAAAATGAGGACACTTTCTCTTAGTGGAAAACTTTCAGAATATTCGACCCTCGGGTCTAAGTAAAAGTGTTTATAAAACATTGAAAAATATCTCAAAATATTTTGGTCCTCGAGGTAGAAGAATTCTGAAACATATCATGGCACCTTGGAAGTACCACGAGAAAACAATTCATTTTAAACGTACGTCTCGAAATTTATTTCTAGGATACTCAAGGTTTTCAAAGATAATTCAATGGGCTAGAATGCCCAAAAATCTCAGGTAATTACACGGAACATTATAGCGATGTGGGTCCCGCGCCGGAACCCACCAGGATAAAAATCATTTACAAAAACGCCAAAAGGGCCGATGACGGTAATATTTCAAAAACTCACAAAAGCCATTTACAAAATACTAAATACCGTCATAAGAATTTTGCCAAAACGAACAAGGCCATAATGCCAAAAACTCGGTTAAGGGAATCGATTTTCAAAATAAAACTCAATCAGTAAAATACCGAAAGCCATTACAAAATAACTCACGCAGCGGATAAAAAAAATACAGTCCAACAAGCACAATCCAATTGAATACGTCTCACAGCATCTAGTTTAAACATATAACAAAACCATTCCTCGGAGTTTCTCACGAACTCAATCGTCGATACCTTTTCGAAATCCATCGAGGTTTACAACTTCCACACCATACCACTGTTGGGATTCCACAGAAAATAAACGCAGCGGAAGAATAAATGGAATCCCTAAGAGGATCGATCAAGTAACGTATATACGAAAAGAAATACGAAGATCAAGGAATCAAAGTCCCATACCTTTGATGCCTCTGAAAAACCTTCGTATGATGATGATGATGATGATGAAGAGCCCTTCGTTCCAAACACCGAAAGCACGGTGCCTCTACTTCACATGCCAGAACTTGACGGAAAAATCAGCAAACTTTCTTTCTCTAAGAATGCGGCTAGGGAAGCTTGTAGGAATTTTTTCTCTCGATCTTTTCTACTAATAACTTGTCTCTAAGATCAAGTATATGCTGTAGAAAATTTTTCTCACTCTTGAAGCTCTCTAAAAAAACGAAAATACACTTGGGGAAGGAAGAAGGAGACCTTTTGATTGAAAATACTTTCTTTTCACAATCATACAAGCCTCACATGTAGAAGATGCTTTTAAAAGCATCTCTACACCTCACATGACCCCACAAGTGTATAATATAATGAAAGAGAGACAAAGTAGAGAGGAGGGGGGCCTTATAGGGAATCTTCCAAGAATCAGGTCGAGTTAATTCGGCTCGTGTATTGGATGTTCGTCAAACGAATCCCTCATGAATCGGATGTCCGTCAAACGAATCCGTTTTATTTCCAATGTGTTTATACTAATTAATTAATCCAATTAATTAGTTATATCAAACACTAATATACATTTCTCTAAGAAATATAATTTATGAATTAAAGTAATCACCCAGTAACCTACTTACAATTCATAAGACCGCTATTAGATTTATCCGATAAATCACTAATATCTAATATTATAAGAGAGATTATTAATTCATATTTATCCGTCAATGATCCTGTTGCGCGACTCCGTAGGTTCGTCTCAGCCGGCATTGGGAGGAATCAATGAGTGCGGGCAGCACATAGCCAGCCTAGCGGGCCGCACTGTAAACCCCGACTGAGAACGAATGAATGAATCATTCCAGAACCATTATGTTATGAATACCATATACGTATAGACCCTTCATCAGATGTCCCGGTCAAATCTTCGGGTCACGGTAAAGTCAAACCCTACTGTTGACTAGACTCTATACATGTGTTAATGCAAATCAAGACCGACTGAATAATAGTGTATCTAATACGACTATATCAGAATTCTTTGGCCAAAGACTTATGATCTTATTCGCCATTAACCGTATAGGACATTCGCCTGCTCACTAACAGGAGATAGAATCCTTTCTTGGCGTACAGTAAAGACTGCTACCTGCACGTATAGTCCGCACTTCGAGGTCGACTCAGCAATTAAGCAAATAAATCTAACTACTCTAATGACAAACTAAACGTCACAGGCACATCTTCTACTGAACCCTCAAGTCAAAGGTCCACGTATACTATCACAACCTTTCGATTCGTCATCGACTCTCCGAGAGTGAATACCGTGTGACTGAATCGAGTATGAGTCGTGTTCGAGTATCTTTCCCACCAATATACTTATAACTATGCTATCAAGACGTGCACACGTCCTAGCATCAGTTATACAAGTCTTATTAAAACTTAATGTCCTGTTAAGTTTTATCGACTTGCGAACTAGTTAAGCATTCGAGCTCTAAACACTTCTAGTGCCTATCTCTTTATCTCCATAAGGAGTAGAATGTTCACTCTCAAATGCAAGGACTATTATTCTATATACCAAATCACAATGCCAGTGATATACAATAATATAGAAATAATAATTGCCTTATTAAATATAATATTCATAATTACAATACAATTGCTCTCACTCTCTCATCCTCTGAGTGGCATTCGAGGGCATATATTCCTAACAATCTCCCACTTGCACTCAATGCCACAAACTATGGTATCTAATACCCATACTCTCTAGATGTCTCTCTAAGACCTTCTGAGATAGTGGCTTGGTAAGCGGATCAGCAACGTTATTTGCTGTGTCTACTCTCTGCAGTGTAACATTCCCATCCCGAACCATTTCTCTAACAAAATGATATTTTCTCGCAATATGTTTGGTGTTTTGGTGAGCCCTAGGCTCCTTAGCACATGTGACTCCGTCGTTGTCACAAAACAGTGTCACGGGCTTCTCTGCGTTAGGAACCACTTGTAGTTCCTCAGTGAACTTCTTTATCCAAAAAGCTTCTTTAGCAGCCTCCGTAGATGCCTGATATTCGGCTTGACATGTAGAGATAGCAGTCGAACTTTGCTTGACACTTCTCCAAGAAACTGCTGCACCATTCAGCGTAAAGATATACCCTGATGTGGACATCTGAGCATCCATGTCCCCCGAAAAATCTGAGTCTGTATAACCCATCACTCTTAGTTCTCCACCGCCGTATGTAAGAACCAAGTCTTTAGTCCTCCTTAGGTACTTAAGAATGTTCTTTACAACGATCAATGTTCACCTGGATTGGGTGAAACCGACTTACTACGCTCACAGCATAGGCAATGTCCGGTCTAGTGCAAATCATTGCATACATAAGGCTACCTACTGCCGAAGCATAAGGTACCTTGCTCATTTCCTTTCTATCTTCCTCACTTTGAGGACACATCTCTAAGGAAAGTTTTGCACCATGTTGCATAGGTAGAAACCCTCTTTTAGAATCTTCCATCCTAAATCGCTTCAGGATCTTTTCTATGTAGAGGCCTTGGGAACGACCTAACATTCTTTTCGCTCTATCCCGGTAGAGACGAATACCCAGAATATAGGTAGCTTCTCCCAAGTCTTTTATTGAGAACTCTTTAGAAAGCCAAGCTTTCACAGAACTGAGCATTCCTACGTCGTTTCCTATAAGTAGAATGTCATCTACATATAGTATTAAGAACACAATTTTGCTCCCACTAACCTTCTTGTAAATACAGGGCTCTTCTTCATTTTAGATAAAATCAAACTCTTTGACTGTCTCGTTAAAACGAAGATTTTAACTCCGTGAAGATTGCTTCAGTCCATAAATGGCACGCTGAAGTTTGCATACTTTATGAATATTGGTTTGAGATATGAATCCCTTAGGCTGTTCCATGTAAATCTCCTCCTCGAGGAATCCTTTTAGGAATGTCGTTTTCACATCCATTTTCCATATTTCATAATCTAAGTGGGCTGGTATAGCATGCATCATGCGAATAGACTTAATCATAGCTACAGGCGAGAAGGTCTCGAAGTAATCGATTCCTTCTCTTTGGGAATAACCCTTTGCCACAAGCCTGGCCTTATAGGTATCAACCTTGCCATCTCCATCAGTCTTTCTCTTATAGATCCATTTGTTTCCAATAAGCACTATGCCTTTAGGACGATCTACTAAAGTCCAGACCTGATTAGCATGTATTGAGTCTATATCATCTTCCATAGCTTCTTGCCACTTGGTGGAGTCAACGTTTACCATCGCTTGGTCATATGTAGAAGGATAATTCTCTCGACTACTTTCTGTCATCTCATGGACACCCAGTTCCTCTTGATGCAGATAGCCATACCTCTCAGGTATTTGAGAAATTCTACTAGACTTGCGAGGTTGTGTTTGTATTTCAGAAGGTTGGGTTCTAATATCTTGCATAGGTGTCTCATTTGGTGTTTCTTTTATTTCTTCCAAAGAAATACTTCTACCTGCCCCTCCTTCCTGAATAAACTGATCTTCCAGGAAGTGTGCTTGTATAGCAACGATGATCCTATGATCTTCGTGCATGTAGAATATATATCCCATGGAATCTCCTGGATATCCTATGAAACGACCTTTCAGAGACCTAGTTTCCAATTTCTCTACTTTAGTCTTCTTGACATAAGAAGGGCATCCCCAAATCCTAATGTGATTAAGACTTGGTTTCATACCTCTCCACATCTCATGGGGAGTCTTAGGAATGGATTTGGAAGGACATCTGTTCAAGATATGTACAGCAGTAAGGAGCGCGTAACCCCACAGATAAATCGGTAGATCAGTATAGTTAAGCATGGAGCGAACCATGTCCAACAAGGTTCGGTTCCTTTTTTCTGATACACCATTTAATTGTGGAGTAGATGGAGGAGTGAATTGTGACACTATTCCTAGTTCTTTTAAGAACTCATCAAATTCGGTACATGTACTCACCACCCCGGTCTGACCGAAGAGTCTTAACACGGTTACCTTTTTGATTTTCAACTAGGGCTTTAAATTCCTTGAATTTATCAAAAGCTTCAGACTTATGTTTCATTAAGTACACGAATCCATACCTGGTATGGTCAT
Source organism: Orobanche coerulescens (assembly GCA_033398695.1). Taxonomy (NCBI): domain Eukaryota; kingdom Viridiplantae; phylum Streptophyta; class Magnoliopsida; order Lamiales; family Orobanchaceae; genus Orobanche; species Orobanche coerulescens. Next base: position 24,638,787 of record CM065819.1, on the reverse strand, counting down.
CAGTGAATGTAATGAAATATTGAAAGTCGTCTCGTGCCACTTCAAAAGGGCCACAGACGTCGGTATGGATCAATCCAAGTTTTTCAGCAGCTCTTTCAAAAGTCCCTGCGAAGGGTAACTTAGTCATTTTGCCTTGAAGGCAAGATTCACAAGTTGGATAGGGATCTGATCCCAATGGACCTGTAAGACCATCATTCTCCATTTTATGAACCTTGGTCTGACCGATATGACCAAGTCTAAGATGCCACTTAAGTGCTTGGTTCGTTTCATCCCTACCACGCTTCCTAGTTATAGTGTTCACAGTTGTTTTATTCTTTAAATTTAAATGGTATAAACCATTTAATAATGTAGCAGTACCAACCAATTTATTTCTGAAATAAATACGACAGGACCCATCTCCAATAAAGAAGTGAAATCCCTTTCGGTCCATGACCGGAATTGATACAATATTCTTGTGCCCCTTGGGCAAAACAAGTACATCATCTAAAGTAAGAATAAAACCAGATTCTAAATCCAACATAAGGGATCCGATATCAGAAGCCTCGACACTATGTCCACTTCCGACGGTGACCATCACCTCCCCTGAATCCAGCTTCCTACTTCATTCCAGATCCTGATTCATTGTACAAATGTGAGAACTCGCACCGGAATCAAGTATCCAAGAAGTAGAATATACAGTTACAGAACAATTTATTTCTAAAACCAGTAGTTCTATACCTGAAGGCGCATTACGGTCAAGCTTTGGACAGTACCTCTTCCAGTGGCCTAGCTTACCGCAGTTGAGGCATACATCCATTTTCTTGGCCCCCTTGCTCTTTTGAACCATTGGGGCCTTGACCTTTCCCTTGTCGATCTTGGCTATTGGACCTAACTGCTTCTTGTTCTTTTTCTTCTTATTCTTGGACTTCCAAGTCCCAGAAGAAATCACAAGTGCAGCTTCCTTTCCCTTTGTCTTCATCGAGGCAGGCGGTCGTCGGTTGTTCATTAGCCCAGCTAAGTTACATGCAATCTCATTGCAGTTGAAGTTCATGACAAATTGTAAAAAGGAGTCAGGAAGTGACTGCAGGATAAGGTCAGTTTGGAGAGATGCATGCATCTGAAAATCAAGAGCTTCCAATCTCTCAATCATCGAGATCATCTTGAGGACATGGTCCCCAACCCTCTCTCCTTCCTTCATCCTGACGCCGAATAATTTCTTTGATATCTCATATCTAGCAGTTCGGCTATGCCCTCCATAGAGCTCAGCCAGGTGCGCTAAGATGGCTCATGAAGACGTCATCTTTTCATGGGCACGTTGAAGATCATTGGTCATTGAGCCTAACATGTACCCTTGCACTCTTATGTCGTCTTTTACCCATTTCTCATGGGCATCGACATCTTCCTGATTTGCTCGGGTTCTTGCAGGAGCCACTGGGATGTCCGCCTCCAAGACGTATCCCAGCATTTCCATAGTTAGGACAATCCTCAAGTTCCGGCTTGACCACATAGTTCGGACCGATCAGACGTTCTTTTCAAGTAGTATAGCGAGTGGGTTCATTGTCATATTGAGAGTTTTGTTAACTGCAGAGAATAATTTGAGATTCGTTAGTGTTTGTTTAATTATGATCCGAGTAAAGAATTTAAGGACTTTCTTTATTTATAACTCGGCTCCCACTATTTTATTGGCATTTACACACCCCCATGTTAAATCCAGAAGTCTTGGGTGACTTCATAGTGGTGATCGATTTCTTTACAAAGTTTAATAGAGGACAACCCATACGGTTTATATTCTATTATTCTTTATAATGTGGTGTCTAATACCAACCCATCTAATGGATGATTCGATCTTCTTTTACCCCTAGTTCACTTGCCCTCAACCCATTCGGTTTCTATGGCTTTCTGAACTATCTAAGTTTAAACCGTCAACTCCTATTAGTCTGACAATTTAATCTTACTCGGAAACCCATACGGTTTATAGGGGTTTGATTTGTCACAACCAAAGGCATCTAATGTACTCTAGGAATTTATCAACTTTCCCCAAAAATATTACCCCGACATACTCGGAAGAATAATATTCCGGTTTAGATTTCAATTTTCCATGAGTTTGACGGAGGGTAGGAAACCTCGTAACCTTTATAACTTAGTGTTTGTAAGTGGGAGTATTAACGCGATTATATGTTACACTTTGCACATTAATCCGTTTATAAGCACGGTTTGTCGTTTGTCAATCATTCAAAATGAAAAACAATAAATAGCAACCTAGTTACTACCAACATATAGCTCATGGACTTTTTCCTAAGTATTGGGTCAAGCCAAATAAAGAAAGGAAAAATACAGTATTGATTCTTCGTCTTCTAGTCGGTCGTCTTCGGTCTTCGTCATAGCCATATGAATAATTACATCATTGAACAATACGTCCTATTATACATATTTTCTAGTAAAAATAAATAGGCTCAAAACGGCCTTTACAACCATATCGAATCGAACAAATCAACAACTAAGTCCACGAGCTATATCACCATCACATAAGGCATTCCATACAACATGTAACGGTAAATGAAATTAAATAATCAATTAATATATTAATCCAATTAATATAAAAAATAATCTATTTCATTTCTATAATATTAATCAAATTAATATTTATAATCGTCATTTTAATCCGTTCAAAGTAATCCGGCCAAAACAATATTCTCGTCTAATAATTTCCCTTAATAAAAAAATATTCTAAATATTTTATTAAATCCAATTAAATCCAATTTAAATTTCGGAAATTATTACAACGAAATATAAACACAAAAATGGAGTCGGAAAATCGGTATCGAGCTGACCCATGGCCCAATTCAAAATCGGGCCTAAAACCCGAGAACACTTGGACCGAGTCACTCTCGGCCACCTTTGCCGTGGTGGCAGTGCTCTGATAACTATCGAGTCACTCTCGGTGGCGAGCAGTGATCTAGTAAGCTGCTACCGGCATCTGCGTCTTCGTGCGGTATGCGTGTTTAACCCCCGTTTTTCTCATTTTTTTGACTCGCTTACAAAACGAAAAAGTTTCTTAACTTCACGAAGAACTTATAAATCAACAAAAATCAAATTTTTCAGATTTATAATTCACATAAAATAGTCGAAACTTGACTTACTACGAACGATTAAATTTCTTCGATTATATCTATTATGATTCTAAATCATAAATATCATCAAATAACATTCCAAATGCAAAGATGCTCGTATATACGATATATTTGACCTCGCTCCGATACCACTGTTGGGATTCCACAGAAAATAAAGGCAGCGGAAGAATAAACGGAATCCCTAAGAGGATCGATCAAGTAACGTATATACGAAAAGAAATACGAAGATCAAGGACTCAAAGTCCCATACCTTTGATGTCAACCTTCGTATGATGATGATGATGATGATGATGATGATGATGATGATGATGATGATGATGATGAAGAGCCCTTCATTCCAAACACCGAAAGCACGGTGCCTCTACTTCACATGCCGGAACTTGACGGAAAAATCAGCAAACTTCCTTTCTCTAAGAATGCGGCTAGGGAAGCTTGTAAGAATTTTTTCTCTCGATCTTTTCTATTAATAACTTGTCTCTAAGATCAAGTATATGCTGTAGAAAATTTTTCTCACTCTTGAAGCTCTCTAAAAAAAATGAAAATATACTTGGGGAAGGAAGAAGGAGACCTTTTGATTGAAAAGACTTTCTTTTCACAATCATACAAGCCTCACATGTAGAAGATGCTTTTAAAAGCATCTCTACACCTCACATGACCCCACAAGTGTATAATATAATGAGAGAGAGACAAAGTAGAGAGGAGGGGGGGCCTTATAGGGAATCTTCCAAGAAACGGGTCGAGTTAATTCGGCTGGTGTATTGGATGTTCGTCAAACGAATCCCTCGTGAATCGGATGTCCGTCAAACGAATCTGTTTTATTTCCAATGTGTTTATACTAATTAATTAATCCAATTAATTAGTTATATCAAACACAAATATATATTTCTCTAAGAAATATAATTTATGAATTAAAGTAATCACCCAGTAACCTACTTACAATTCATAAGACCGCTATTAGATTTATCCGATAAATCACTAATATCTAATATTATAAGAGAGATTATTAATTCATATTTATCCGTCAATGATCCTGTTGCGCGACTCAATAGGTTCGTCTCAGTCGGCATTGGGAGGAATCAATGAGTGCGGGCAGCACTTAGCCAGCCTAGCGGGCCGCACTGTAAACCCCGACTGAGAACAAATGAACGAATCATTCCAGAACCATTATGTTATGAATACCATATACGTATAGACCCTTCATCAGATGTCCCGGTCAAATCTTCGGGTCACGGTAAAGTCAAACCCTACTGTTGACTTGACTCTATACATGTGTTAATGCAAATCAAGACCGACTGATTAATAGTGTATCTAATACGACTATATCAGAATGCTTTGGCCAAAGACTTATGATCTTATTCGCCATTAACCGTATAGGACATTCGCCTGCTCACTAACAGGAGATAGAATCCTTTCTTGGCGTACAGTAAAGACTGCTACCTGCACGTATAGTCCGCACTTCGAGGTCGACTCAGCAATTAAGCAAATGAATCTAACTACTCTAATGACAAACTAAACGTCACAGGCACATCTTCTACTGAACCCTCAAGTCAAAGGTCCATGTATACTATCACAACCTTTCGATTCGTCATCGACTCTCCGAGAGTGAATACCGTGTGACTGAATCGAGTATGAGTCGTGTTCGAGTATACTGGTCCCACCAATATACTTATAACTATGCTATCAAGACGTTCACACGTCCTAGCATCAGTTATACAAGTCTTATTAAAACTTAATGTCCTGTTAAGTTTTATCGACTTGCGAACTAGTTAAGCATTCGAGCTCTAAACACTTCTAGTGCCTATCTCCTTATCTCCATAAGGAGTAGAATGTTCACTCTCAAATGCAAGGACTATTATTCTATATACCAAATCACAATGCCAGTGATATACAATAATATAGAAATAATAATTGCCTTATTAAATATAATATTCATAATTACAATACAACTGCTCTCACTCTCTCATCCTCTGAGTGGCATTCGAGGGCATATATTCCTAACAACCACACCACCCGGTAGTTAAAAGATAAAACAATAATGTGCCCAGTTCTATACACATACTATCTGCCACAAGTACTAAACACAACTATATTACACAATACTGTGTAAATAAAATCATGCACCGCAATTAACTCACTAAGATAAAATCTGAGATACACATGTACTTCGCATAAAAGAGGAGACTTACATCCACAGGTCGCACGGAGGTGTGATGCCACGATACTAATCTCGTCCGACAACATAACCGACACGTTGTGACTACGCACAACTCAATTTGTCACTGACGACTCGAACGACAACACAACACATTACTCTACAAATCACGACTTGACTCGACCCGACAGCCTAGGTTTCCGCAACTTAAGCTCCGATACCATAAATGTAACACCCCCAAAACCATATGGGAATATTACACGCCGTAGACCCCTTTTCACGAGGATCTACCAGGCTATACCTTACAAAACGACCAGCGCTTGCGGCCGAGCAAGCAATAAAATATCTGAGGCCGTTAAGGTCACTTACACGCGAACACGGACCGATGAGGTCACACAACTCAATCAACAAAATTGACTTATACAACATTACCCACGAGGGTGAAACACAATCTGACGGATGGTGAAATCAACTCGGACAACACAACGAAAATCAAAACAACTCTCAACTCTTGATTAGTGTCACAGCTCGTCATCCTCTTGTGCCAATCCTGTGACTGCTCCCCTGAATCTGCATGTACCTGGACGCAAAACAGACATCCACCCCCCGATTTCTCGGGGGTTAGTAAAACTCCACTGTTTTACTAGTGCAAGTATCAAATCATACGAAATGTAACAAGCAAATAATAATCGTGAATCAAATATAATAATCAAGTATCAAAATATTCCCGGGAGGTTTTCACAAGGAAAGATAAGCTATGAAGCATTCGAAAATAAGATTATCATCTCGGGAATTTTTAGAATTTCAAAACCTTTAAGACCTCAAGTCCTGATTCACAAAAACCTTTCGAAAAACTTTAGGGCCTTAACCCAAATCCTGTTTCATAACTCAGCAGTTTACAATACGGGAACATTTACTCAAGCTTAGAACTCGGTCCAACATTCATTTTCATAAAACTTTTCCTTTCAAAACTTTGATTTGAAAATAATCATGCTCATGACACCGTGATCCACTGTCATGTGTCTCCGTAGGTTCAACAACCCACACGGACTACACCACGCACAATTAAACAAACATAATCAATTCTGACACCGTGATCTACTGTCACGTGTCTCCGTAGGCTCAACGATCCGCACGGACTATATCAATCACAACAATCACACACACAGTCCTGACACCGTAGTACACTGCCACGTGTCACCGTAAGCCCCGTCGAGCTCACCCGGTTGGACGTACTATGTCCGAAACTCATGGTCCACTGCCATGCGTTATCGTAGGCCTCGTCAGACCAGCACGATTGGACCTCAGTACCTCACTAAGTTCTGACCCCATAGTCCACTGCCACGAATCCTCGTAGGTCCCGTCGAACCAACACGAGTGAACTTAGCGGCCACACACATATTCACATTCACATTCACATTACATACAACAATGAGCACAATTAATCAATCACGTTGATCACCACAAAATCGTACATCACAAGCACATAACACAATCTCAACACTCGCAAAAACTATCATCAATCAACGACACATAACCAACATGACACACGTTCGGTATACAATGCATTGCACAGCGGCTAACACGTATACCAATATAACACTATTATCACAAAGCCTTCAAATTTCGGAAAACACAAACAACTCAAACGGAATATATTTATGAAGGCAAGCAAAATCATCATAAATCTCATACGTGATTACTAGTCGCAAGATACAAGTCGTATAATAAGATACTTGGCTTAATAACAGCTACCGAACGCTCCGAAGAACACGGTTCGACCGGGAAGCTCGAACCCCAAAGAAGGCAACGCACGGAAGGGTTCCGACTCGAGTTTTTCACAAGAAACTCGACCCTAACAACATATAATCAATAAATCATCGATCATACGAGGAAGAATAATCGTAGAACGTCCGAAAACCCCTCTATGACATTTTACCGGACACCTTCAAGGTGTCGATCAAGAACTCGACCAAAACAACGAATCGATACGATCCAACCATGGAATAACAAGGGAAATGATATAATACATCTAAATAATCATTAATCCATCACAATCCTAAGTTAAATCGGATTAAACGGACGAAATCGAACAAAATACCCAAAATCCCCAAAATTAGATTTCTAGAAAATCTGACCTGATTCGGTCGATCAAAGGATGTTATAGGACGGATGATTGATGATATGAACTCCAAGACTTCATGGATTGATTGTCCAACAACTTCTCTCCATTATTCCTACACCTCCAGCCGCGGAAGAGAAGGAAGAGAGTGAGAAAATGGGTGAAAACCCCAACTGCAGGGCCTTAAATAGGCTGCCTGCTGGCCGGGTTACGTACGTAACCGGCCAAAGCTTACGTACGTAACCGAGTCACTGCCCCAAATCTGCCGGCCCATTGCGTACGTAACCGGCCAGGGCCTTACGTACGTAACCGGCCTTATGTACGTAACGGCCGAGCACTAACGGCCGTAACTCGGCCAGTGCCGGCCCGGGCCCCAGACTGCCCGGCCATGACTCGGCCGGGGCCAACTCCGACGGCCCGAACGACCCCGAAACCCGAACCTAAATACGAATCGAAGATACGGTTGAAGTACTCGCAAAGACGAACTCGAGCACTAAGACAACATACGATTCCGACCACCCGAAGGCTCGAAATTCGGCAACGAAAAGTAATTACCCCAAACTTTGGGAAATTACGAAAATGGCCCAAAACGTCCGAAAATCACGTTACGTGATCGAATAACCAAACCGAAGTTCACAACACGTCTAACAAAGTTAAACGGACTTACAGGAAACTCGAAACAATAGTTTCGAACGAGATTCGCAAGAATCGAACTCAAGTGCGGAAAAGTCGCCAAAAAGCACGGAACTCAACAAAACGACACCGAAACGAACTCGGATGACAAAAAGTGCAGAATTAATCATTCTCATAATGACGAAACAGCCATGAGAGAGTCGACAAAATGGACTTTCGCCGAAAAAAATAAATTACCGGAAATCGAAATTACGGGTATTACAGTTGCTAACCTAGCGTGCGTTACCTGCTAGTCCATAAAGTAGAAATACTTCACTGCCTCTGCCGAATCAGCTCGTTAGCGTGTGCTACGGACGATGTTAGCACGCGCTATTGACCACGAATAGCATGCGCTAGCGAACTCCTAGCGTGCGCTAAGTGCTAGTCCATAGAGCAGAATTAGCTACTGCCTCTGCCAAGCCTGGACCGTTAGCTTGCGCTAAGGCTCAAAGCTAGCATGCGCTACTCAAGTAGAAATAGCGTGTGTTATCCTAGGCCAAGCGCGCGCTATCTGCCTGTCCCAGAATACTACCGAAAGGTCCAATTAACATGATCATAATCCAAAAAGGTACGAAATTCCAAATCAACATCGACAACATCTCAAAGTGTTTACAGAGCGACAAAAGAGGAAGAACGGCAAGGTCAAACAATCAATAAAAAGTACGGGTATTACAACTTCCACATAGATAAGTGCTGACGAAGCTGGAAAGCCAGTGGACAAATCACTCTACAGAAAGTTAGACTCACTCCGGATACCTAACAGCCAGCAGTCCCGATATCCTATTTGTTGTAGGAGTGTGTGCTCGATATCAGGTTGCACCTAAAGAGACACTTCACCACAACCAAACGAATCCTTAAGTACTTCAAAGGAACAAGAAATGTAGAATTGTGGTATCTTAAGGAAGGAGAATTTGATTTGGTAGGCCACAAAGACTAAGATCTTGGAGACTGTAAGTTGGATAGGAAGAGCACGAGTGGAACTTGTCACTTTCTTGGACCAAGACGCGTGTCATGGTTCTGTAAGAAGCAATTGGACAACTCTCTTTCTACAGCTGAGTCAGAATATTATGCTACTGGAAGCTACTGTATAAAGATCATTTAGATGCAGCAACAGCTACAGGACTACGGCATCAAGGGAAAAGAAATTCATATCATGTGCAACAGCAGGAGTACAATGGAAATCACGCACAATCATGTATTGCAATCGAGGACCAAGCACATTGATATGAAGCATCATTTCATCAAAATTCATATGGAGAACAAAGATGTCTCGACCAAAAAGATCCATACAGACATTCATATTTCCAACATCTTCACAAAGCCTCTCAGCACAATGAGGTTCTTGTTAGGAATAGTGCCCTAGGACATTCGATGTGCCTAGATTTGTGATTATCACATTTAAATTAAGTTATATGATATCATTTATTTCTTGTTAATTATTATAAAGTGTGCATGTTTTAATATTACAATAATCAAATAATGTTTATTCACGAATAGAAGATTATTCAAATGTCCCTGGTCCAATCACGTAGAGTGGAGACTCAATTGATTAATATACTAGTATAAGTTTAATTGATAATCATAAGATGATTATGCCTATGGTACGGATCAAACTTATGGGTATTGGTTGGGGGACGCAATACTGGACAGACCCACATTGAGATCACTGCATGGAAATATCATGAGTGAATCTCAATATAATAGTATGTCAATAATTCCTTGAACCTGAGATTATGATAGAGTCCAACATGATAATTGTTATGCCTTGACGTAATCCAACGTCATCAGAAACATGGTGATCATAAACGTTACCGATTAGGATTAGTGGGATTCATGTAGAGGGCAATGAATAATCAAGATGGGAAGTTGTCTGTAATACCCGGTTGTAATTCAGTCATTATCATTCACATTCGGTAATTGTCACTATGTAGTTTTTCACTCGTTATAATCATTCATCCATGTTCACCGTTCGGAATAACTTCGAGTTGTGTATCAATATTGTTCATTGTTTCAACCTTACTTGGGAATCGAGACAAGAGTATTATCTTGATCGTGGTAATTGATTCATTAGTCATTGTTGACGTTGGAGTTCATGTCATTTCTAATCTCCTCATTGTTCGAATTGTGTTTTGTTGGGCGAATCCTTGTAATCATGGCCTGGAATCACAGTTTTGGGGTTTACGTACTTCCATTTCGTGGTATTGTTTCCCAAATATTGGTTCCTGTTGCTCTTTTTCTCTTCCCGGATCTTTTTTCACCATTTTAGGACCCAAGGGGGGTATGGGCCGCGGCACAAGGAGTGTGCGCCGCGGCACACACATTATCCAGTTTTGGCCGAGCAGCCTGTACCGTGGGCCGCGGCACACTCGTCCGGGCCGCGGCACACTCGTCCGGGCCGCGGCACACTCGTGTTGCAACTTATCGGCCAACCCCTCTGTACCGTGGGCCGCGGCACATGCCGACGGGGACGCGGCACACTGCCGAGTCACTGCCGCGGCACACTCGTCCGTGCCGCGGCACACTCGTGTTGCAACTTATCGGCCAACCCCTCTGTACCGTGGGCCGCGGCACATGTCGACGGGGCCGCGGCACACTGCAGAGTCACTGCCGCGGCACACTCGTCTGGGCCGCGGCACGCTGCCGATCGCTGGGGGTTGTTTTTGGCCCTGTGCCGCGGCACACTTCGGTTGGGCCACGGCACACAGTGCAGTCAGCACTATAATTGCATTTTTTTAGCGTGATGAACTCATTTTTTCCCATTTCTTCACCTTGGTCCGAGAGAGAGGGTTTGTGGGAGAGAATCTTCATCATCAATCACTTGAGTATTCATTTTTCATCATTTTCATTTGGTTGTGAAGCTCGGATTGTGGATCTAACGTGATTTCATCGGATTAAAGTACTCGGATCTTCAAAGGTAATATTCATCAAACCTCTTGGATTTCGATTTTGTATTGAGATATGATGTTTTGGATGGTAAGATCATGTTGTATGAAGTGATATACGCATGATTATGGACATGTTTGATTATTTATTGGATTATTGAAGGATTATTCAAGAACACTTTGAATATTGAGTTGGATTTGGGGGTTTTCGATTAATCGTTGTTGTAATCACGAATTTGAATATTCATTTGTATTATTGATCGTATTGATGATGTTTTGTTGGTTTGAAACACTTCTTGGGGATTTGATGTTGGTATTATTGAGGTTTGGTTTAAACAATCGAAGTTTGGCCACAAAGTGTTCGATATAATGCCCCAATGAACTTGGTTTAATCGTATCGACATTTTGAGTTCATTATATTCGTGTTTGATTCGTATATTGAACGGATTGTTGGTAATTGTATTATTCAAGGTTGTTCGATCGACCGATACACCAATTAGGACGTTGTTCGTGGAAGGATAATTGTCACCGGTGTTGTGTAAGTTGATTCTTACTCGGTTAAAAGGATATTCATTCCTTTTGTTGTTGTTCATTCATAATCATACTCATTCATCATTGTATTTAACCGTATTGAGACTTGTAATTGTCGAATAATCACTTCATTCATGAGGAACGACGGTTCCAATCATTTCATTGAGTTATCAATCACGTCACTATTATTTTCATCTCGGTGAGTCATTCTTGACCTTATCGAATTATTATTCATTGATATTCATTGTGGTCATTCTCGTTCATATGACCTTCTGGGTTCATGTTGCATGGCCGGGTGTGGTTGTGTGGAATTTTTAGTCGAGCACACGATGGTCATGTATTGGGTTCACCGATACATTGGACCGTGCACACGGTAACGCTTACCTCCATGAGACTAATTAGGTACAAGGACGGGTGTGTCCGGTCATTCATCTTGTACACTTGCACAGAACATTACGGGCGTACTATGATACTCCTCTTTAGCGTAATTCATAACTAAGGATAATTCATAAATTCAGATATATCATGATTGTGTATTTTCAACCCTTGAGGATTGTTGTTCTGTATAACTGACCCCGTTTGGGGATTTTGTTTTCAGGTCATGGCAAGGCAAAAGCACGGGAATAGCATGTTGACGGCGAGGAGTCCCAGTGATACTAATAGGGGACCCCAGTCATTCCGGTTATTTCAGTCATTTCAGTCATTCTTATTTCTCTTCATTTGTATTTCCGCTGCAAATTCCGTTTGAGATGTTTAATTATTCAGGGTGGTGTATTTTATCTTCATATAAAATATACTAGTATTCTGTATTATCCTAGTGTATTGTACTTAAACTCCTCATCGGAGTATTTAGTAATATAATGTGGTTCGGTACTACAATTATATTATTTAATTCATCAGTTTTCATTCGCCTGGTGGGTCCCAGTCGGGGGTCCACGGCACTGTAATATCCGCCTAGTTTGGGGTGTTACAGAGTTGGTATCAGAGCGTGGTTTTGGATACTACCTTCCGAGTCATGTCTCATTTGAAGTCATCGTCATCGGACTAGTATCATGGGACTTTCGCATCACGTGTGACCTGTGCAAATGCCGAGCCAATCAGACCAAGAATTGTAAGACTTCTAACGCCATGGTATAATTTCTGGCAATAATCATTCATTCATAACTCATCAGTTAACAATCCTCAATCATCATTTTCATTTTTGACCAGGACGGTCATGTTAACTCATTAAACACTCAATTCATTTCATTACTCAGTTGTTGATCAGGAAGATCCTATCATTAATCTTGTTAACTTGTTCAAGATAATCATTTCAAGAATTTCATCAGATAATCATGTCGCCTCAGTTAATCATTCATGTAATCACTGTGTTAGAGCGTGTATACTCATTTTCATCATCTCATGACATGATCATAACGTGATATTCATGCGGGATATATAATCATCATGCGACCTTCCTACTTCAGTATGGAGAGAGCTATCAAGGGATGCACGGGGAGAGGCTGCGGTGCAGGCCGAAACCCGGGGAATAATCACTCACTGTCGGGAAACCGTACCCAGGACTCCGCTCGATCGGAAGATGTTCGGGTTGACCCACTCACTTTTATGCAGGTTATGATGACCCATATGCAATTGCTTAATCATCATTGCACCACTCTGGCCGAATTAATCGAGAGGACTCTCATGTATAAGCCTGCTGCTAAGGAAATTGCTGAGCAACAACCTTCATCTGGCAGTAAGAAATCAACGAAGCATAATCAGTCCGAAGGCGGTCAGTCAACCTCCAAGAAGCCTCGTACGATCCCTAACGTCTCTGAGCGACCTCCTACGGCGCCTAATCCTTTGGGATCTCAGTCCCGAACGGCCTGTTCGGCCATCACCTGTTTCAACTATGAAGAACAGGGTCATTTTGGTACTAAGTGTCCGAGACGGACTGTCACATGCCATAAATGTGAAATTGCGGGGCATAGGGCATGTTTTTGCCGAAGGGACTCCAAACCCACTCCGGTGACATCTCAGGCCCCAGACAAGTCAGAGGTTCCGAATCAGGCCACTCAGTCCGCGTCGTTTAAAACGACAGGAGCTATCAAAGGTGGAGCTCATATGTATCAGACGGGAGCGTCCGTTTTGGGGGCCGGCAAATCCCGAATTCACGCGATGAAGAGGACCAATGATCCGGTGGCCCGATTGACCTCAGGTATACTCGTAATTTCATCTCAACCTGCGTTTACCCCTTTTGATACTGGTGCACCGCATTCATTCATTTCCGAATCATGTTTGAATAGACTTCACCTAGACAGTCCTAATAATTGTGGGCCTTATATCATTGGTCTACCTGACGGTAGAAGAATTTTCGGAAATCATACCGAATTAAGCTTAATGACCGCGATTGGTTGGTGGACCTAATCGTGGTGGACTTACCTAAGGATGATGTAATATTAGGTGTTAATTAGATGGATTGTCATGACACCATTCTCAAGGTTCGTAAGCATATGGTCACTATCATTTCCGTCGTTGGAGTCGAATGTGTGCTTCAGGGAGGTGATCCCCATTGTTCCGGAAGAATCATTAATATGATGGAAGCAGTGAAGTTACTCAATCGACGTGTTCAATAATTCATCGTATTATTTTCTTCAATTGTCCGTTCTAAGGCAATCGAAGTGTTCAATCATTCACCATATCATTTTCATCGATTGGCCGTTCTAAGGCAATCGAAGTGTTCAATCATTCATTGTATCATTTTCATCGATTGGCCGTTCTAAGGCAATCGAAGTGTTCAGTCATTCATTGTATCATTTTCATCGATTGACCGTTCTAGGGCAATCGAGGTGTTCAATCATTCATTGTATCGTTGTCGTCGATTGTCCATTCTCAGGCAATCGAGGTGTTCAACCATTCGTGGTACCATCATCGTCGCTTGACGATGTACCCCCCAGACGAGCTACCTGTTTTACCTCCACCGAGGGATATGGAATTCACGATAGAGTCGGAGCCTGGTATGTCCCCAATATCGAAGGCACCGTACCGGATGGCCCCGACCGAAATGCAAGAATTAAAGAACCAACTCTAGGAGTTGTTCGAGAGGGGTTATATCCGACCGAGTGCGTCCCCGTGGGGAGCACCAGTGTTATTTGTCAAGAAGAGGGATGGTTCGTTCCGCTTGTGTATTGATTACCGGGAATTGAACCGGGTGACGATCAAGAATAAATATCCTCTACCCCGTATCGATGATCTTTTAGATCAACTTCAGGGAGCTTCAGTATTTTCCAAGATCGATTTAAGATCTGGGTATCATCAGTTGCAAATTCGAGAGTCGGATATCGCAAGGACGGCGTTCCGAACACGCTATGGTCATTATGAGTTTGTGGTTATGCCGTTTGGGTTGACTAATGCACCTGCGGTATTTATGGAGTTAATGAATCGGGTTTTCATCGACTTTTTGGATCAGTTTGTGGTTGTCTTCATCGATAACATTTTGATTTATTCTCGTAACCGAGAGGAACACGAGGTTCATCTTCATCAAGTTCTCGACGTGTTAAGACGAGAGCAACTTTATGGAAAGTTTTCCAAATGTGAGTTCTGGATGTCCGAAGTGACTTTTCTCGGGCATGTAATTTCATCAGATGGAGTGCGTGTTGATCCTCAGAAGACGAAGGCTATCCAAGATTGGTTACCTCCGAAGAATGTTAAGGAAATCCGAAGCTTTCTCGGATTAGCCGGTTATTATCGGCGGTTTGTGGAAGGATTTTCTAAAATTGCTCAACCTTTGACGAACCTTTTGCGAAAGGATAAGAAATACACGTGGTCCGAAGCGTGTCAGCGGAGTTTGAGGAACTCAAGAGCCGGTTAATTTCCGCACCTGTACTTTCCTTGCCGCAAGGGACGGAAGGATTTGTGGTTTATAGTGATGCGTTCGGGCAGGGTCTCGGATGTGTACTCATGCAGAATGAAAAGGTTATTGCTTATGTTTCACGACAATTGAGACCTTACGAGGTTAATTATCCGACCCACGACCTGGAACTAGCAGCCGTGGTGTTCGCATTGAAGACTTGGCGTCATTATCTTTATGGCGTTACCTGTCAGATATTCGCCGATCGTAAGAGTTTAAAGTATATATTTACTCTGAAGGAGTTAAATATGCGGCAGAGACGGTGGTTGGAACTAATCAAAGATTATGATATCGAGATACTTTACCACCCGGGCAAGGCGAACGTTGTCGCCGATGCCTTGAGTCGTAAGTCCGTTCAGGAGTAGATGCTTGCTTGATTATCAGTTCAGAAGGAACTTCAGCAGGAAATTCTGAGACCAAGATCGAGGTCTGGTTACAGCGAGTACAAAGGCAACTTTGTACGTTGGAGAATTCATCGCCACTTGAGGAGGCGATCAGGGTGAATCAGGGTTCAGACACATTTCTGTTACGCATTCGAGAGGATGTGACTCATGGCAAAGCCCCCGGGTTTGTGTTCCACGAGGATGGACTTTTGCATTTTAAGAATCGGTTGTGCGTACCGGCGAACGACGAGTTGAAAAACTCGATTTTGTGAGTAGATCATGTTATCCCTTATTCTGTTCATCCGGGGTCTAGCAAGATGTATAAAGACTTGAAACAAAATTACTGGTGGAGTAATAGAAAGCGAGAAGTCGCGGAATTTGTTTCGAGATGTTTGACCTGTCAGCAAGTCAAGATTGAACATCAGCGACCGGCGGGTATGCTGAAACCGCTCCCTATTCCAGAGTGGAAGTGGGAAGATATTGCTATGGACTTCATCATGAGGTTATCGACGAGTCGTCGTGGCATGAATACAGTCTGGGTGATTGTGGACCGCTTAACTAAATCGGCTCATTTTCCTTGAGATTAAGGATACGTGGGGTCCCGAGAGACTAGCCCAGTTGTTCATCAAAGAAATAGTGAGATTTCATGGTACTCCTAAGAGTATTGTTTCTGATCGTGACGGGCGATTCATGTCTCTTTTTTGGAAATCAGTTCATCGTGCCATGGGAACTCAGCTTAATTTCAGCACAGCTTTTCATCCTCAGTCCGACGGACAATCAGAGAGGACTATTCAGACACTGGAGGACATATTGAGAACATGCTGCTCGATTGGAAAGACGATTGGGAAGCCCAACTACCATTGATCGAGTTCACGTATAACAATAGTTGGCATGCTTCGATTAAGATGACACCTTACGATGCCTTGTACGATCGTCGTTGTCGATCTTCTTTGTGTTGGGATGACTTATCAGAATCAATCGGCACCGAGCCCGATATGCTTATATCCGCCCGTGAGAAGGTAGCTTTGATCAGGAGTCGTTTGTTGACCGCTCAGAGTCAACAGAAATCTTATGCAGACAATCGTCGTCGACCACTAGAGTTCGAGAAGGGTGACCACGTTTTGGTTAAAATGTCCCCGAGTCGAGGTATTTTCCGTTTTCGAAAACGGGGGAAGTTGAGTCCGAAATTTTTTGGACCGTTTGAGATTTTGGAACGAGTAGGCGAGCTAGCTTATCGTTTGGCCTTACCTCCGGCGTTGAGCCGAATTCATAATGTGTTTCACGTCTCTCAGTTGCGGAAGTATGTTGCCGACCCGAGTCACATACTTCAGTTCGACGGAATCGAGATCGCAGATGATCATTCGTATGAAGAGCATCCCATACGAGTTTTAGAGCAGCGAATCAAATAGTTGAGGAAAAAGGCGATTCCTTTGGTTAAAATTCAGTGGTCTAGACACGGAGTCGAAGAGGCTACTTGGGAAACCGAGGATAGTATGCGGGAGAGTTATCCCGAGTTGTTTGACCCTTAGTTTTGGGGACGAAACTCTTTTAAGGGGAGGTGTATGTAATACCCGGTTGTAATTCAGTCATTATCATTCAGTAATTTCATTCGGTAATTGTCACTATGTAGTTTTTCACTCGTTATAATCATTCATCCGTGTTCACCGTTCGGAATAACTTCGAGTTGTGTATCGATATTGTTCATTGTTTCAACCTTACTCGGGAATCGAGACAAGAGTATTATCTTGATCGTGGTAATTGATTCATTAGTCGTTGTTGACGTTGGAGTTCATGTCATTTCTAATCTCCTCATTGTTCGAATTGTGTTTTGTTGGGCGAATCCTTGTAATCATGGCTTGGAATCACAGTTTTGGGGTTTACGTACTTCCATTTCGTGTTATTGTTTCCCAAATATTGGTTCCTATTGCTCTTATTCTCTTCCCGGATATTTTTTCACCATTTTAGGACCCAAGGGGGTGTGGGCCGCGGCACAAGGAGTGTGCGCCGCGGCACACATTATCGATTTTGGCCGCGGCACTGTCATGGGCCGCGGCACATGCCGGCAGGGCCGCGGCACACTGCCGAGTCACTGCCGCGGCACACTCGTCCGGGCCGCGGCACGCTGCCGATCGCTGGGGGCTGTTTTTGGCCCTATGCCGCGGCACACTTCGGCCGGGCCGCGGCACACAGTGCATTCAGCACTATAATTGCATTTTTTCAGCATGATGAACTCATTTTTTCCCATTTCTTCACCTTGGTCCGAGAGAGAGGGTTTGTGGGAGAGAATCTTCATCATCAATCACTTGAGTATTCATTTTTCATCATTTTCATTCGGTTGTGAAGCTCGGATTGTGGATCTAACGCGATTTCATCGGATTAAAGTACTTGGATCTTCAAAGGTAATATTCATCAAACCTCTTGGATTTCGATTTTATATTGAGATATGATGTTTTTGTAGGTCACAAGTCATCCAGGTACAAGTCTAGAGGGGGGGTGAATAGACTTGTAGAAACTCTTGAACTCTTTTTCACGAAGAGTGAGTTTCTTCAGCTGATAGTTAAACAAATGACTAGGAGTCGTTTGTTCTTAGATATATGCGGAAGTCAGCTGATGACGAATAGAGATCAACTTAATGAAACACTTAACAATGAATGCAAGGCTTAAAGTATGATGCGGTAAAGCGAGAAATAACGCAGGCAATTATAGTGGTCTCAGAGGTGGGGTAATCCTCTACTAATCCACTTTTCTCCAAACCAGTTGGAGATGAATTCACTATAATTTTCAACCAGTGATAAATATTACAGTGATTCAAACCACACTCCAACAGCTTCCAACCAGTGGAAATCCGTGCCGTTGTACACACTTGACTGCCTTGCACCTCTTGATCCTCGATCCTCGGATGCCTTTACAGTCTCTTACTTCAACCAGTGAAGTACCCCGTACTCAAGATTATAGACAAGAGTTTTTGTCTTCTCCAACTAAGAGCTTCTTTAAGTATGAACTTTTAGAGATGCTCTTTTCACGATGCTATTGATTGCTTGATTGCTTTGATCGCTTGAATGTATGTTCGCATTGGTAGTTGCTCAGCTTTAAATCTCTGGATATATATAGGTCACGATCTCTGAGCTTTTTCCTTGTAGCCGTTGCAAATCTTTTGAACAAATCCGTCCGTTGGAGGGGGACTTCATTGTTTATTCTTTCTGAACGTTGCAAGGCTGGATTCCCATTATTTTATTTTATCTTCCGACCGTTGTGAAGACTTCTGCATGTGAGCGCCGAATCTTTTGAATATAAAACGATTAAAGTCTTAAATGTGGGTCTGGATGATTTATTTAAATCATATCTCTTGCGGGAATCACTCCAATTTGTCTCTTCACATTGCATGTGAGCTTTCCGTAGTACTTGACTTTTCAACGCATGGTGACGTGGACTTTGGAGTACTTGGCTGCCTTCGAGTAGGCTGATATGCAGCTAACATCTCTCTGTGACAGTCCTCTCGGCATTCCTTTGCTTGTGACTTATCGATCGTGTGACTTCCCGAGGTACCTCAATACCGCACCGTCAAACTTCTCGATAAATTTTGTTGACCACGGCTACTCCGATCGACTCACTGCTCCTCTCGATGGACTTAGTGTACTCGGATTTAGCCGTCTTTCAGCCTAACTATTTTTGGCCTACAGAAGATACTCATTTGGTTCTTCTTTACATTCTGCCAAGTTTTATACTTAACATATTTGGCCTATGGAAGATACTCATTTGGTTCTTCCTTACATTTTGCCAAGTTTAAACATTTGATTTTATATTAATGACATCATCAAAATCTAACAAGTATTCCTAACAAATTCCCCTATTTTGATGATGGCAAAACTGTAAGTAATCAAATGACCAAGTCTGCACTTAAGTGCAAGACATAAACTAAAATCAGTCTAATATTGAGACAACTGGAAATTGTCATTCAACAGACTGTTATAAAACTATTTTTTTTTACAAGTACATGTCTGAATTTCACAAGAAAATTTTAAGTACATAAAACATTACAAGTAAAAGAAATAACTAAAAGCCATCTGCCTCTTCCTCTGCCTCTTCGAATAGGCTGCTTGGCAGGCTTGAATGGTTTGGCTCCAATTGGTCTTATCTTGACTGGAGCAAGACCATATTTTCTCTTCACAACAAGAGCTGCAAAGTCTTGTTCTTGCTGTGATGTAAATCTATTCTCTAGGCATAACAGCTTGATTTCTTATTGAAGCTGTAGCTCATCCAGCTCATTGTCCAGATGGGTTGGCGCTTCCTCTGCTCTGAATGGTGGAATCATAGGGTAAGCGTTAAGTTCCTTAGCCTTCTTCTTCAGAATGGTCCAGAGTTTTGGGTAAGATTCTTCCATCCAATTGATGAAGGTCTGCTGTGGAGAGAGATTATCATCATGGAGTAATTCCCATACGTAATAATCTCTGATAAATTTCTTCTTTGCAGTTCCCCACATGGGCAAGGCTTCATATGGAATAAAGTCCTCAACATACCATAGCTCCTTTCCTTCCCATTCTAGAGTAGGCCCAAAGCCTCTTCTAGTCCTCCTTCTCTTTCCTTCAGGCTGGTCAGCCTGGTCATCTGGATCCACAGCTTCCTTTCTCTTCAGACTTGAGGGTCCTTCAATTTGAAGGACATCTTGCTTCTTCTTGCTTCTTACTTCTCTCTGTTCCCCCTGAACTCTCTCTTACCCCTCTTTGCCAGCATCAACAAGGGTAGTTAATTGCTGCTCCATTTTGCTCATCCAATCAGACATGCCAAATGGCATTCTGTTGTTGGTAGGGGAGGGGGCTGAGGAATCTCTCTCTGCAGAAGAGTGTCGATCTTGGCATTTATTGATTGAAGGTCAGGAGTGACCTGAGACATTAGCAGCTCTCCAATAGTATCTTTGACAATTTGCCTGATCAGCTCAGTCATGGTAGGAGATATCTGAGCTGAGGGAGAGTGTTCTCCTGAGCCTTCTGCAAAAGAGCCACTAGACTGCAGGCTCCTGTCTGCAGCTGGTAGGTCAGAGGGAGTTTTCTCCGGGGTCCCGACTGAGTCTTCACCCACTCTGCGTCTGGTGGTGTACCGGGCAGGTACCACAGTCCTATCTGCAGCTTCGTGAATAGGTTCTGGTTCCGGCTCTGGTTCTGGCTCCTTTTCTTCTTCTCTCTCTTCCTCTTTCTCTTCTTCTTTCTCCTGATCCTCATCTTTCTCTTCTTCTGCCTTTTCTTCAGAATTTTCTTTTTCTGCTCCTGCATCTCCTCCATCATCATTATCATCATCATCATTATCATCATCATTCTCCTTCTTTTCTCCTTCATCATCCTCATCCTCCTTTTCTTCTTCATCTTTTTCTTGTTCTACCTCTTCTCCTTCTTCTTCATCTCCTTCATCAGCCAATTCTTCTGTCTTCTCAATTTCTTCTGGCTGTTTTTCAACTGGAATATTTTCTTCTGTTTTTCTCTCTTCTTCTTCTTCTTCAACCACCAAATCAATAACTTCATTATTTCCTTCTCCATCTACTTCTTCAATCCTAATCTCTTTTTCAACTTCCTCCTCCTCCTCCTCTCCAAAAGAACCATCAAAAATGTTAAGCATGATAGAATGGATAAAGTGGTCCATGTTTGTTTTAAAATGGGACATGAACCATTTATCCTGGAGGATTAATACTAAGTCTAATTCTTTGCAAAATTGAATCAGAACCTCCTCAGTGGCTTGGGGATATTCCCAACCACTAGTTGCAATGTAGGTTTGAAGATTTGTAAAAGTCATAGTCTTGAAAAATTTCCACTCTTCGAAAATGTGTACAAAAGAGTGTTTTACTGCTTGTGGCTTAACAAGCTTGAGTTGTTCAATTGAAAGGTTGAAAGTATTATTTTCTAACAGGTTAAAGGAATAATCAGCTTCAGGAATAGTAATTATGAGACCTGCTTCTTCTTCTTAGGATATGTAGACTGGGGGGTGAGAACAGGTACAATCCGAGTCTCAATGGTGTCAGGTGCAGGCAGGTCTTCCAGATGAATTGGTGATCTGACTGAGGGGCTGGCAAGGTGTTCAGACTGCTCTCCCTCGCTAAAATGCAGTTTCCTTGGCCTCTTGGGAGAGGGTTCTGGTGATGACTGCAGAGTAGAGGGTCCTTTAGGGGCTGGTCCCCGTCTCTTGAATCTGACTGCAATGGGTGTATCGTCGGACTCGGTGTCGGACTCGACTGCAGTTGCGATATCAGCTGCAGGTCTGTCCGATTCTCCTGATGAATGGTATCTTGGATATATACTTGAGTCCGGCAGCTCCTTCAACAACTGAGCTGCTCTCCCAGTGCCTCCGACTTTCTTCACCATCTGATGGTCCATATGACCAAGCCTTTTATTGGGGTGGAAGGGGTCAGTGTTTCCCTTTGCCACTCCAGTCTTCTCCAAAAACCAACTGAGATGCGTTCCAAACGCCATCTTTGTTTTGAACTTCTTCTCATCATCAAGCCACTCGACCTTGTTGATCTCTCTCACGAGTTGCCTGAAGATGTAGTCTCCCCAATCAACTTCTTCCTGAATCAGTGCTCCCAGCACCATAAACTTCGACGACGACAGTTGATCATAACTGCCCGCCATCCCCATTATTATTTTGTTGGTAATGTCCAACGCAACACGGTAAATCCTCTTGAGTTCACTCCTCTTGGCTGTGAATTTCAGTTTTTCCGGGATATTTTCCACCTTAATCTTTTTCCAGGTTTCGGCGACGGATTGCTTGAGAGCTTCGACCGCTAAACCACGATGCTTCATTCCGAAGACAGAACGAATCGTCTCTCGAGATATGCTGACTGGTATTCCGCCGACTGTGCTATGGATTCCGTCTTGAATCAGATAAGCTTCGCGATAGAACTCGACGACATCCTCTTTGAACAGATGTTGCGGGTTGATGTCGAGAAATGGGTAGATTCCGTTAAGCTTCATTGCGCGAATCAGATTAAGCATGTCGTAGTCCTCCAGATTGGCTTCCAATAAGCCTTCAAAGTCGACAAACAACGAGAAGATGATCTGGTCTTTCACCGCCTTCAAATTAACTCCTTCGAAAGATGCCATTTCTGCAAATAGAGGATTTTAGTGTATATTTTTGCTCTGAAATATCTAGGGTTTCTGTAAGCGTAAAGAGTAAAGTGAAAGGTCTTCTTTCCTTATAAAGAAGATGAAAAGACGTTTGTATTAGTTTATTATATATTTGAACGGTGGTACGCCTTTTGATATTCTTTTAAATTTCAAATTTGAATCGGTGGCCCAATTTAAAATTCGACGGTTGATTCTGATTGTCCACCGTAGAGGTTGATTTAATAGGCGATTGACGCGTGTATTAAAATTGCCACTTGGTTGATAAAAATGTATATTTAAATGCCATTCGTTAGCCAAAATTAATATTATAAATGTGGCAGATAATAATTAAATATTCAGAGGTCAGTTTAGAAAACTTAGCTGGTCCGATTTGTTGATCGTTGACCACTCGCATGTGAGTTGACTTCTCGCTTTGGTATTCGATCGCCTAGGTTTGCTTTGTTCGCCCTTCGTCTTCTCTTTGCATCGCCAGGATCTTCACTGGGTCCGTCCTTCCTTTAACTTGCTTGATCTTAGATTCCCAATCTAGTAATCCAAGGTCTCTGCTCGGCTCAGAATCTTTCTTCAGGCAATGGTAAAGTGAAGATGTCAGCTATCTGGTAGTCTGTGCTGACTCTTTCAACTCTAACCCTTTTGTTAAGCACATGGTCTCTAATGAAATGGTGCTTAACATCAATGTGCTTCGTCCTTGAATGTAAAACCGGATTGTTGGTTATTGCAATAGCACTATTGTTGTCACACCAGATAGGAACTTCATTTGCAATGATATTATAGTCCCTTAACTGTTGTCTAATCCATAGAATCAGGCACAATGACTACTGCAACTAGGTATTCGACTCAGAGTGGAGATAGAGTTAGAAACTCGCTTCTTGCTAAACCAGATATCACCGTTCCTAGGAATTGACACGTTCCACTAGTGCTCTTCCTGTTGATTTTGCATCCTGCGAAATCCGCATCTGAGTATCCTGATAGCTCGAAGTTATCATCCTTGGGATACCATAGTCCAACATTAATTGTAGACTTTAGGTACTTAATTATTCTCTTGGCTGCATCTAGGTGTGATTGCTTCGGCTTGGACTGGAATCATGCACAAACTCCAACGGCATATGATATGTCTGGCCTACTTGCAGTGAGGTACAGAAGAGATCCAATGAGTCCTCTGTAGTGGGTTGAGTCCACTGATATGCCTGCCTCGTCTGCATCCAGGTGAGTACTTGTGCTCATTGGAATTCTTGCGGGCTTGGCTGATTCCATTCCATATCTCTTGATAAGATCTCTGGTATACTTTGCTTGGTTGATGAAAATTCCTTTTTCCATTTGCTTAACTTGTAATCCGAGAAAGAAGTTAAGCTTTCCCATCATACTCATCTCAAATTCTCCTTGCATGGGGTTGGAGAATTTCTCGCATAGCTCAGGATTGGTTGATCCGAATATGATGTCATCCACATAAATCTGGACTATTAATATGTGGCCTTCGTGCTCTACTCTGAATAGGGTCTTGTCCACTTTCCCTTTGCAAAATCCATTTTTCTCAAGAAACACAGACAGTGTTTCATACCATGCTCTCGGTGCTTGCTTGATTCCATACAGAGCCTTCAACAGCTTATAGACTTTGTCTCCTTTGACAAAACCTGGGGGTTGCTCTACGTAGACTTCTTCTTCTAGGATTCCGTTCAGAAAAGCACTCTTTACATCCATCTGGTAGACTTCAAAGTCCTTGAATGCAGCATATGCGAGGAATAATCTGATGGCCTCTAATCTTGCAACAGGTGCATAAGTTTCATCAAAATCTATTCCCTCACACTGTGCATAACCTTTTGCTACAAGTCTGGCTTTATTCCTAACAACATCTCCGTCTTCATCACTCTTGTTTTTATACACCCATTTGGTGCCAATAACTTTCTATTAGTTCCCAAACTTTGTTTCTTTCCATCTGCTCCAATTCTTCTTGCATGGCATTGATCTATGAATAATCTTCCAAGGCTTGTTCTGTAGTCTTGGGTTCAATTTGTGACATAAAACATGAGAACATCGCCATTCCTGCTGGTAGGGTTGACTGTCTCGTCTTAACTCCATCAGTCAACTTTCCGATAATTTGCTGAATTGGGTGATCCTTGAGCCATTTGGGGATATCGTCCTCTTCTGGGTTTGTTCCCCTGCTGATTGCTCGTGGTTATCTGCATCACCGTTTCTCGGTCTCAAATCGATCGCCACCGCCTTGTCATCTGCAGCTTGGTTCTCGATTCGCAGATGAGCCTTTGTCGGCCTACTGGTCTTTCAAAGAAGAATCGGATCGATAGGTTTGGTGATCTGCCTCGATCTGCATTGGGTCTTCATCACCGCATTGGGTCATCAGCCGGGTCTGCAGTGAGTCCACCATTCCAGTTGTCATGAACAATGACTTCTTCAAGGGTTGCCGACTTGAGCTTGTTCTCAATTAGCTCAACTTGTTTCGTACTCAACGGTAGATTCATCAAAAACAACATGGGGTGTTTCCTCCACAACTAAGGTTCTTTTATTAAAAACTCTATATGCCTTGCTTCTTTGGGAATATCCCATAAAGAGACCGTCATCGCTTTAGCATCAAAGGCATTTAGCCGTGTTTTACCGTTGTTGTGGATGAAACACTTACAACCAAAAACATGAAAGTAAGCAAATGAGGAGTTCTATTATTCCAAACCTCATAGGAGTTTTGCCATGTCTCCCTACTATCATACTCTGCTCGGGTGTGACAGTTGTGTTGACAGCCTTCAGCCTTAACCTGGGTAGGTCCGCTTCGCAATCATGGACCTTGCCGCTTCCTTCGTGGTTCTGCTCTTCTTTCAAGAACACCATTCTCACTGGGCATCCTGCCGCAGAGAGCTCATGCCGGATCCCATTCGATCGCCGTAATCAATTATCGCCTTGTTGAGAAACTCTCCTCCTCTATCTGATCCGATCTTGATTATGGAGAGGGATTTCTCATTCTCGATCCTTCTCACACTCGTAACTTGGTCAGGGTTTCACTTTTCTTGTATAGGAAAATGATCCAAGTGTACCTTGAATAATCATCTACTATTACAAGGGCATGTTTTCGGCCGCTCAAAGTCCTTGGCTTGATAGGACCAAATAGATCCATGTGGAGTAGATCTAAGATCCTTGTTGTGAGCGTTGTAGGCTGAACTGGCTTGAACGATGCCTTGGTCTGCTTTCCCTTCTGACATGCATCACAGAGTGCTTCCTTCTTGAATGCTTCATTTGGGAGTCCTCTGACCAGCTTCTG
The DNA here is from genome assembly GCA_033398695.1 of Orobanche coerulescens. NCBI lineage: Eukaryota > Viridiplantae > Streptophyta > Magnoliopsida > Lamiales > Orobanchaceae > Orobanche > Orobanche coerulescens. The sequence continues at coordinate 24,612,675 of CM065819.1, read as the reverse complement.
AGAGCTAATCTTGTTGATGGATTTGAAGTTTAGGTGACATAGTCTTTTGTGCCACAGCCATCCATTCTCAGCTACTGTCTTGGATAGGAAACAGGAGTTAGGTGTTCCTGTGTTCCAATCAATCATGTAGACATCTCTTCTTCTGAATCCTTGTAGCTTTATTTCTCCAGATAAGATGTCTATCACCATACACTTCAAGATGGTGAAGACTACTAGATTCTTCTCGTCACGTAACCGGCTTATGCTCAGAGGTTGTACTTGAGCCCTTTGACATAATGGACTTTGATATCACAATGTTTCCTTGCAACTCTCCAAAGCCTTTTGTCTGCCCTCTAGAGCTATCTCCAAAGGTTACATCGACCTCTTTCTTTGATATATTTGGTCAAGATCTTCTTGTTCCCGGCCATAAGCCTCGAGCATCCGAGTCTACAAACCATTCTTCACCTCCAAAATTTGAGCTTGAGGAGATGTGGTTGTAGTCCTTCCACCTTTCTCGCAATTAAACAAGCGTAAATTTAGGTACCCAAATTTGTGTGGGTCCTTTGGGGTTAGTTGGTTTCTCGGAGAATTGATTTCTCCTTGGATTATAGAAATTGTTATTATTATTATTATAACCCTTATAAGGTGTCCGTGGTCGAGGTCTTAATCTTCTCGGGCCGGATTGTATACCTGGATATTCTCAAAATTTTGATAGTGTGGGCCATTTCTAAATCTAGCCGAGACCATTTATTAAATTTCGTGGTCTCCACACTTGTTCATTTTGATAATTAGGATAACCTTGAGATTTCCATCCGCCTCCCATTATGAAATCTATTTTTGGGGAGTTGTTGGTAATAGTGGGCATGTTGTCTGGCCGCCGCTTTTGCCTAGCACGCTTAGTCGCCGTCTAGGTGGTCAGTGTAACTCGATCGGGCAGCCTAGACGTTGACTTGGCCTGCTTTTGAATATCGGTTTATATACAGGCTCAAGAATGAGACTATTGTTTCTCCCTTGATAAACTTGGTTTCGTAACTAGAGGGAGTGTGAGAATCATATCCAAGGCCCGATTTGGTATATAGTGACCTTTATAAGTACACAATTCTCCCAGAGTTGAAGACGCCTTCAGGAGGTTATTCCTCGCGCCCGAGTTTTATTTATCTCGAGCCACTTAGTAAACTCACTTTGGCATGAGCAAGTGCACCAATTTTCTTTAAGTAAAATGGTTAGTCGATCTATCTCACCAGATTGACATTTGCCTCGGTTTTTAAAGTCACCAGAATTGTCTCAACCTTATTCAAATCTAGCCGAGTTTTTCAAATCATTTTTCACCGCCTATTCTCATCTTGGTACCGAGTCTTCTCTCATTGACATACCTTGGTGTGCGATTTGAGTGTTTCAAAATCTTTAAATAATCGATTTACCGATTCATGTAGATCCATATCTTGTGACATGGCCGAGCTATTATTTGAACCTGGGTTTAGAAGTTACCTCTTCATCGCCTAGGTTTGCCATCGTGCAATCATACTCCTCGCCTTCATCGAAAAGAAACCCGCTTGATTCGACATGCTCCTGGTCTTCTCCGATGAGGGCCTTTCTTCTATCTTTCTTTCTCGCCCACCTCCTTCTTGGTTTCGTCCTTCTGAGCTCGGGACAATCCATTTGGATGTGTCCTATTTTGTGACAAATTGTAGCATTCTACTTTCCAGCCTTCCAAATTTTCCGGTTCCTTCTCGATTCTCCTTGTAATTTTTCTTGTACTTGGAGTAGTTCTTTCAAATTGTCAACCTTTGCATTATGAAAGCCATTTCTTCCTCAAAATCCATGGATTTGGAGGTTTCACATCGATAGGCTCTTGGCAGGGACTCGCCGCAAATGCGATTCCCTTCTCTCGCAGCTCGCTGAGGATGAACTTGGAAGCTCGAACTCATAAGCCTTCAGATCAGAGAACAGCTCCTGAATCTTTATCTTATTCCGGTCCTTGGACTCTCTCATGGCTACGGCCTTCATGCTCCATTCGAGGTTGAGAGATATAAGAACCTTTAGTGCCATTTCCCTGTTGCCATAGGTTTTGCCCAGGGAGTTGATCTCATTGATAATTTCAGTGAACCTTGTGTCCACTTGATCTATGGATTCACCATTCTTCATTTTAAAGTTGTCAAATTTTTGGATAGCAATTGACAGCTTGTTTTCCTTGATCAGCTCCGTTCCTTCACACATTAGGTCTAATGTGTCCCAAATTTCTTTGGCATTCTTACAGTTCTTGATCTTGACCATGGTGGATTTGTCAAGAGTTTGATATAACACATCTCTGGCCCGGTTATCAAGATTGGCCAGCTTTCTTTCTTCGGGAGTCGCCTCCGTCCTCTTCTTAGGGATCTTTTCTCGCCTCCCCGCCGCGATCTCTCTGCCGTGTTGTCCTTCTCAAAGATGAATGGACCGTCTTCAATGATGCACCACATGTCGTCATGAATTGAAGATAAGTGTGCTCGCATCCTTATCTTCCATGATCATACTCACAATCGAAAACACAGGGAGTTTAGAGTGAATGTGTTCCATTATAAAGTGAGAGTAAAGATATATATATCTGATATAGATCTGGTTCGTGAAATAAATGAACCAACCTCTCTGATACCACTTGTAGGTCACAAATCGTCCAGGTACAAGTCTAGAGGGGGGGTGAATAGACTTGTAGAAACTCTTGAACTCTTTTTCACGAAGAGTGAGTTTCTTCAGCTGATAGTTAAACAAATGACTAGGAGTCGTTTGTTCTTAGATATATGCGGAAGTCAGCTGATGACGAATAGAGATCAACTTAATGAAACACTTAACAATGAATGCAGCAGTTAAAGTATGATGCAAGAAACAAGAATAACGCAGCAATTATAGTGGTCTCAGAGGTGGGGTAATCCTCTACTAATCCACTTTTCTCCAAACCAGTTGGAGATGAATTCACTATAATTTTCAACCAGTGATAAATATTACAGTGATTCAAACCACACTACAACAGCTTCCAACCAGTGGAAATCCGTGCCGTTGTACACACTTGACTGCCTTGCACCTCTTGATCCTCGATCCTCGGATGCCTTTACATTCTCTTACTTCAACCAGTGAAGTACCCCGTACTCAAGATTATAGACAAGAGTTTTTGTCTTCTCCAACTAAGAGCTTCTTTAAGTATGAACTTTTAGAGTTGCTCTTTTCACGATGCTATTGATTGCTTTAGATTGCTTGATTGCTTTGATCGCTTGAATGTATGTTCGTACCGGTAGTTTCTCAGCTTTAAATCTCTGGATATATATAGGTCACGATCTCTGAGCTTTTTCCTTGTAGCCGTTGCAAATCTTTTGAACAAATCCGTTCGTTGGAGGGGGACTTCATTGTTTATTCTTTCTGAACGTTGCAAGGATGGATTCCCATTATTTTATTTCATCTTCCGACCGTTGTGAAGACTTCTGCATGTGAGCGCCGATCTTTTGAATATAAAACGATTAAAGTCTTCAAGGTGGGTCTGGATGATTTATTTAAATCATATCTCTTGTGGGAATCACTCCAATTTGTCTCTTCACGTTGCATGTGAGCTTTCCGTAAGACTTGACTTTTCAACGCATGCTGACGTGGACTTTGGAGTACTTGGCTGCCTTCGAGTAGGCTGATATGCAGCTAACATCTCAGCAGATAGGTCCTCTCAGCTGTTCACTGTTTGTGTCTTATCTGATCAGGTGACTTCCCTGAGGTACTCCTGCAATCCGTCAAACTTCTCCGATAAATTTTGTTGACTGAGCTACTCTGACTGGACTCTACTGCTCCTCTCGATGGACTTAGCCGTACTCAAGATTTAGCCGTCTTTCAAATTCTAACTATTTTTGGCCTACAGAAGATACTCATTTGGTTCTTGTTTACATTCTGCCAAGTTTTATACTTAACATATTTGGCCTATGGAAGATACTCATTTGGTTCTTCCTTACATTTTGCCAAGTTTAAACATTTGATTTTATATTAATGACATCATCAAAATCTAACAAGTATTCCTAACAGTTTTGGATGGTAAGATCGTGTTTTATGAAGTGATATACGCATGATTATGGACATGTTTGATTATTCATTGGATTATTGAAGGATTATTCAAGAACACTTTAAATATTGAGTTGGATTTGGGGGTTTTCGATTAATCGTTGTTGTAATCACGAATTTGAATATTCATTTGGATTATTGATCGTATTGATGATGTTTTGTTGGTTTGAAACACTTCTTGGGATTTGATGTTGGTATTATTGAGGTTTGGTTTAAACAATCGAAGTTTTGCCACAAAGTGTTCGATATAATGCCCCAATGAACTTGGTTTAATCGTATCGACGTTTTGAGTTCGTTATATTCGTGTTTGATTCGTATATTGAATGGATTGTTGGTAATTGTATTATTCAAGGTTGTTCGAGCGACCGATACCCCAATTAGGACGTTGTTCGTGGAAGGATAATTGTCACCGGTGTTGTTAAGTTGACTCTTACTCGGTTAAAAGGATATTCATTCCTTTTGTTGTTGTTCATTCATAATCATACTCATTCATCATTGTATTTAACCGTATTGAGACTTGTAATTGTCGAATAATCACTTCATTCACGAGGAACGACGGTTCCAATCATTTCATTGAGTTATCAATCACGTCACTATTATTTTCATCTCGGTGAGTCATTCTTGACCTTGTCGAATTATTATTCATTGATATTCATTGTGATCATTCTCGTTCATATGATCTTATGGGTTCATATTGCGTGGCCGGGTGTGGTTGTGTGGAATTTTTAGTCGGGCACACGATGGTCATGTATTGGGTTCACCGATACATTGGACCGTGCACACGGTAACGCTTACCTCCGTGAGACTAATTAGGTACAAGGACGGGTGTTTCCGGTCATTCGTCTTGTACACTTGCACAGAACATTACGGGCGTACTATGATACTCCTTTTCAGCGTAATTCATAACTAAGGATAATTCATAACTTCAGATATATCATGATTGTGTATTTTCAACCCTTGAGGATTGTTGTTCTGTGTAACTGACCCTGTTTGGGGATTTTGTTTTCAGGTCATAGCAAGGCAAAAGCACGGGAATAGGATGTTGACGGCGAGGAGTCCCAGTGATACTAGTAGGGGGCCCCAGTCATTCCGGTTATTTCAGTCATTTCAGTCATTTCAGTCATTCTTATTTCTCTTCATTTGTATTTCCGCTGCAAATTCCGTTTGAGATGTTTAATTATTCAGGGAGGTGTATTTTATCTTCATATAAAATATACTAGTATTCTGTATTGTCCTGTGTATTGTACTTAAACTCCTCATCAGAGTATTTGGTAATATAATGTGGTTCGATACTACAATTATATTATTTAATTCATCAGTTTTCATTCGCCTGGTGGGTCCCAGTCGGGGGTCCACGGCACTGTAATATCCTCCTAGTTTGGGGTGTTACATTGTCCCTCTCTTTAGCGAGAGAGATATCTTTGGGGGCCCTCGATAAGTAGGACTGAAGGAAATGCATGGCCATGCTCAAATGAAAAGTCATTTGATTCAACCAGTCTACTTAAGATCGAGAAAGAATTTGAACATAATAAATATGACCATTTCCGTAACTTAGTTCAAATATGATATCGCGAGAAAGTGATTTGACACGTTAAATGGTTTAATGGACTATAAACTTATATTATTTATGTAGTCATATTGTCTTGCTAGAGACTGCTTATGACTTATCATTTAATAAGGTATTAAATAATTGCCAACATAAGATAAGCCTTTTCGGTCACACATACGACAACTAAATACAAGCAAAAAGAATTAGTAGATATAATATTAGATATTATGTTTATTAAAGAAATTAAATGATGAGTAATATATAATATAGAATAATATATTATATTATTAAATTATATCAACTGCAAAAGATAAATATAATATTAGATATTATATTTATTAGAGGATTAAATAATAATTAACATATAATATAAGATATTATATATATTATATTATTTAATAAGTTGAGGGGCAACTAAGCAAATACTAGAGTTTGACTCTAGGGTTTACTTACTATAAATAAAGGCTCTTGGACAAGGAGTTGTATAAGACAAAAATCACACAACCCTAACTGTGTTACAGAACCCCCACTCCCCACTCCGCGAAATCCGGCCGAAATTTTTCCATCGGGAACTCCATTTCGGTCATCTCTGTCTTCTTCCCTTAGTTTATTTTGATCAACAGTACAAATTCTTCTAGCAAGGAATTATATGTAGTACTTCTTATCAACATTATTCTTAAGAATCTAGCAATCCAGCTTGTACCAGTTGTTCGTGTGTGGATCACCGAAAGAGGAAGAGGATATTAATCAGCTTCTAATCTGGGTTACATATTTGTTCTTCAAATTAAGGTAATTCGCCGAACTCTTTATAAATCAATTAAATTATTACCTGAAGATTCTCAGCTTGGTTTTTCTTTAATTATTTCGGCTGTGTTTTGCTCATATTTATTGTATTGGATACACATAAAACCCGACAGTGGTATCGGATCCAACTTACAATAACTTAATTATTTATGTAGAATGTTTTTATATATATTGAATATATAAAATTATGTTCTTGATCATATTTATGAAATATAGATTTAATAAATAATTTTCTGATTTAATTTAATTAAATTAGATCGTCAAAATTCAAATTTTTGGACTGTTTTTTTATATATATTGAATATATAAAATTATGTTTTTGATCATATTTATGAAATATAGATTTTATAAATAATTTTTTGATTTAATTTGATTAAATCGGATCGTCAAAATTCAAATTTCTGAACTGTTTTTTTGTAATTTCTTGTCTACTGCGTCAGGTCGTATCGGGTCGGACGTGGATCCGTGTATATATATATATGTCAATAAAAAATTGCTGGAACTGGGATTCGATCCCAGGTTGGGCAGGTCCAAACCCAACTGTCGCGCAAACTCCGCTACACCGTGATGTTGTTTTTAAAGCTCACTTATTTAATTTATACCTATTAATAAAATTTAAAGTAAAATAAAGTGCAGCGAAAGGGTTTCGAACCCAGGTTGAAGGGGCTAAACTAGCACTACCCGACAATCTTGCCTACAGTTCCAGGTTTGGGATTTTTGACACTGTATTCGTATATGTTTGTTATCAGACAGTTTTGATAGTAAGTTTAATTAATTATGTTTTAATTAATTATGGTTTGTGTATCGTGTATGGCATGACCATTAATTAGCCAATCTGATTGGATGTTTCCATTTTATTATTGGGTTGATTTTACAGCCTGCGTGTCGTTTAATATTAATTGGTTTTTACGGCATGCTAGTCGTCTTTTAATTTATTATTATAATTTACAGCCTGTGTGTCATTTGTCCTCTTGTAGTTTAATATTACTAGTGTGGTATATTTTTCATTAATATAATGAAGACAAGAAGGAGAAGAATGATGGGCCCGAGGAGCTAATTTATAGCGTATGATGTTCCAAAGATTTGGAAGATCAATGAAGACCAATTATACTCTTTAGATTGACCTTTGTGATTTTCATGTTGGCTCATGAAAATTACGTTAGGATGATGGTCATGCTATACACGGTCCTATGCTTTTTATGTCATGTGATGCTATGTATGTTTAAATTTATGCATGTATGTGATGCGATGTATGTTTAGATATATGTTAGCCAATATAGACATGCAACATATGATAAAACCCCTCGTTAAAAAAAAATTTACTGCCGTTCAATTAAAACACCTATCAAGACTTCTATCATCTTTAGCATGTCATGCCAAAGCTGGGTGCTCGGATTATCTTAGTAAGGTAGGATAGGTAATGGTGATACCTATGTGTTTTATGAATTAAGAATTCAAAATAGTTTTGAACCTTAAGGCATAAGATGGTATTATAACATGCTTGGGCATAAGATGCCAAATTTCATAAATATAACCTAAGAGTTCATATGATGTAATCTATAAAGAGTTATCCACCTAAAGTAGCTCGATTCTAGGCGTCATGTCAAAGCTGAGTTTAGAATTGGGCAAAATGGGTTCTTAGCCCATTAAAATTAAAAATATTGTAAAATTGAGGGTATTTTATTTTAGTAGGTGTACTTTTCGAGGAATAAAATGTGACTAAATACTTTGCATATTGAATTTCGTAGATAATTCAATGGCTTCAAACAACACATCCACCATTTCACTGCGATCCGTCCTTGAGAAAGACAAGCTCAAAGAAAACAGCATCAATTATCTGGATTGGATCCGGAGCTTGAGAATAATTCTCAAGCAAGAAATAAAGTTGTATGTTCTTGAGGACGAAATTACCGATGAGCCTGTGACAATGCTGACAAAGCAACAAAAGACAACAAGAAATTCCCGATGGGCCTGCTGACAAAGAAACAAAAGACAAATAGAAGAATCTGGAACTTCAGAAGTTGTCTTATGTTGGCTACCATTTCACTGTGATGACTCCATTGATGTCAGTTGTCTTATATTGGCTACCATCTGTCTGGTGTAACACCCCAAACTAGGCGGATATTACAGTGCCGTGGACCCCCGACTGGGACCCACCAGGCGAATGAAAATGAATGAATTACACAGGTAAATGTAGTACCGAACCACATCACAACATCAATTACTCCGATGAGGAGTTTTATACAACACACCCAGGATAAAATAGAATACATGTGTATTTTATGTGACGATAAAATACACAACACTGAATGAAATGAGCATTCAAACGGAATGTCTGCAGTGGAATAAATAAAGGAAACACAAATGACTGAATAAATGACTCGAGCATCGGGCCCCTACTAGTATCACTGGACTCGTCGCCGTCAACATGCTCTTCCGTGCCTTTGCCTTGCCGTGACTGAAACAAAATCCCCACGGTCGGGCCATACGTAACAACAATCCTCAAGAGTTGAAATTACACAATCATGAATTAATCAAGTGATGAAATATTCTTAATTATGAATTACGCCAAGAGGAGCATCATAGTACGCCGTAATGTCTCAGTGCAAGTGTACAAGACGAATGACCGACACACCCGTCCTTGTACCTAATTAGTCTCACGGAGGTAAGCGTTACCGTGTGCACGGTCCGATGTATCGGTGAACCCAATACATGACCATCATGTGCCCGACTAAAAATTCCACACAGCCACACCCGGCCACGCAATATGAACCCGGAAGGTCACATGAACGAGAATGACCATGATGAACACCAATGAATAATAATTAGACAAGGCCAAGATGACTCACCGAAATGAAAGTAATAGTGACGTGATTGACAAACCAATGAAAAGATTTGGAACCGCTGCCTCGTGAATGAAATGATTATTCGGCACTTACAAGTCTCAAAGTGATTAATATTATGATGAATGAATTATGATTATGAGCAATCAACAACAAAAGGAATGAGTATCCTTTTAACCGAGTAAGATTTAACTTACACAATACCGATGAAGAATGTCCGTCCACGAACAACGTCCTAACCAAGATACCGGTCGCTCGAACAACCTTAATTCAATACAATTGCCAACAATCCGATCAATAACGAATTAAACACGAATATAACGAACTCAAGACGTTGATACGATGAAACCAAGTTCATTGGGGCATTATATCGAACACTTTGAGGCCAACTTTGATTGATTACCACTAAACCTCAATAATACCAACTTCAAATCCCCAAGAAGTGTTTCAAAACAACAAAACATCTCCAATACGATCAATAATCCGTTATGAATATCCAAAAACGTGATTATAACAACAATTAATCGGAAATCCCCAAATCCAACTCGATATTCAAAGTGTTCTTGAATAAATCTCTCAATAATCCAATGAATCCTTATACAAACTCATAATCATATACATATCCCTTCATATAACATGATTATAACGTCCAAAACATCATAACTCAACACAAAATCGAAATCCAAGGTGTTGAAGAAATTACCTCTTGAAGATCCAACCACTACGATCCGAAGAACACGAGTTAAAACGAGTATTCAAGCTTCTCAAAGGAATGAAGATGATGAAGATTACACACTCAAGTGATTGATGATGATAAAATCTCTCTCTCAACCCTTTCTCTCGGATGAAGAAGGAAAAAAGAAGAAATGAGGAGAAATGACCCGGCCAAGTCATTAAATACTGCCGGAAGTTACGGCCGTAACTCGGCCCTCTTACGGCCGTAACTTTACAAGTCAACGGCCTTACGGCCGTAACCGGCCAACTCGTACGGCCGTAACTCGGCTTCGTCCGAAAGCCTGCCGACAGACTTACGGCCGTACCGCACACCTTACGGCCGTAACTCGGATGATACGGCCGTATCCGGCCAACCTTACGGGCGTAACCCGCCTTCGTCAAAAATGGCCGGACATCCTTCCTGCAGCGTACGGCCGTATCCGGCCAAGCCTTACGGCCGTACCTTCCTCGACTTACGGCCGTATGCCGCAACCCTTACGGCCGTAAGTCACCCTTGGTCGGCAACACCCGAAATTTACGAACGCCACTTACGGCCGTATCTCACCTTCCTTACGGCCGTAACTCACCTTCGGCCAAAATGCCCGGGCAGCCTGCTGGACCACTTACGGCCGTAACCGGCCAGCCTTACGGCCGTACCCGCTGACTTACGACCGTATCCCGAACCTTACGGCCGTAACTCGATGCCGCCAAGGTGAATCAATCCGATAATTCCGATTCCTCGCTACGATCGATGAATGATCCGACATATCATACGAATGTGAAAGTGAACAAGTCTAACACGAGCCAAAGATGATACTCTCGGACAAGGCTATCAATCACAATGAAAATGATAATACTCCGCCTCGAACTAAAAACGGAGATAAAATGACGATCGGTAACAGATATACGATTACAACATGCCAACATTGAACGCAAATGAGTGATTCATGAATGATGAGTGATTATTAATGAGTGAGAATTACTGAGTGACAATTAAAGACTGATAATTACTGAATGAAAATGAATGAATTACAACCGGGTATTACATACTCCCCCTTAAAATAGTTTCGTCCCCGAAACTAAGGGTCAAACAACTCGGGATGACTCTCCCGCATACTCTCTTCGGTTTCCCAAGTGGCCTCTTCGACTCCGTGCCTAGACCACTGAATTTTAACCAAAGGAATCGTCTTATTCCTCAACTGTTTGATTCGCCGCTCTAAAACTCGAATAGACGTTCCTCATATGAATGATCGTCGGCGATCTCGATTTCGTCAATCGAGTATGTGACTCGGGTCGTCAACATACTTCCGCAATCGAGAGACATGAAATACATTATGAATTCGGCTCAACGCCGAGGTAAAGCCAATCGATAAGCTAACTCGCCACTCGATCCAAAATCTCAAACGGTCCAATGAATCTCGGACTCAACTTTCCTCTTCCCAAAACGGAAAATACCTCGACTGGGATACCTTGACCAAAACGTGGTCGCCCGTCTCGAACTCTAGTGGTCGACGACGATTATCTCGCATAGGATTTCAGCCGACTCCGAGTCACAACATACGACTCGATTAAAGCTACCTTCTCTCGGCGGCTATGAGCATATCGGGCTCGGTGCCGATTGATTCGACAAGTCATCCCAACACAAAGGAGACCGACAACGACGACCGTACAAGGCCTCGTAAGGTGCCATCTTAATGGAAGCATGCCCTATTATTATACGTGAACTCGATCAATGGTAGTTGGGCTTCCCAATCGCTCTTCCAATCGAGGACGCATGCCCTCAACATGTCCTCTAATGTCCGAATAGTCCTCTCTCGATTGCCCGCCGGACCGAGGATGAAAAGCTACCGAGATTGAGCCGAGTTCCCATAGCACGATGAATCGATTTCCAAAATGAGACACAAATCGTAAGGCCACGATCGGAAACGATACTCTTAGGAGTACCATGGAGTCTCGACTATCTCTTTGATGAACAATCGAGCTACCTCTCAGACCCCACGTATCCTTGATCTCAAGGAAATGAGCCGATTTAGTTAAGCGGTCCACAATCACCTGCATCGTATTCATGCCACGACGACTCGTCGGCAAACTCGTGATGAAGTCCATAGAAATGTCTTCCCACTTCCACTCCTAATAGGAGAGGTTTCAGATACCCACGGCCGCCGATGTTCAATCTTAACTTGTTGACAGTTAAGCATCTCGAAACAAATTCTCGCGACTTCTCGCTTCATATTACTCCACCAAGAATTCGCTTTCAAGTCCTTGTACATCTTGGCTGGACCCCGGATGAACAATAAGGGGTAGCATGAGCTTCTCTCAAAATCGAGTTTTTCAACTCGTCATTCGCCGATACGCACAACCGATTCTTAAATCTCAAAAGTCCATCCTCGTGGACCACGAATCCGTGGGCTTTCTCGAGCCACATCCTCACGGATGCGCAACAATGAAGGGTCTCAACTCGTTCTCTCGATTACCTCCTCGAGTGACGATGAAATCTTTAACATACAAAGTCGTCCCCGAACTCGCCGGCTGCACCTCGATCTCGGGTCTAAGGAATTCTGCCAAGTTCCTTCGAATCTGTAGACGAGCAAGCATCTGCTTCCCGAACGGACTTGCGACTCAAGGCGTCGGCGACAACGTCGCCTTGCTCGGTGGTAAAGGATCTCGATATCGTAATCTTTGATTAATTCTAACCACCGTCTCTGCCGCATATTTAACTCCTTCTCGAGTAAATATATACTTTAAACTCTTATGATCGGTGAATATCCGATGTAACGCCGTAAAGATAATGACGCCATATTTTCAAAGCGAACACCACTACTGCTAGCTCCGTGTCGTGGTTCGATAATTAACCTCGTACGGTCTCAATTGCCGTGAAGCATAGGCAATAACCTTTCCGCTCGCATGAGCACACATCCGAGACCCCGCCCGACGCATCACTATAAACCACAAATCCCTCCGTCCCTCGCGGCAAGGAAAGTACAGTCTTGCCATTAACCGGCTCTTGAGTTCCTCAAAACTCACGACACGCGTCGGACCACGTGTATTTCTTATCCTTTCGCAAAAGGTTCGTCAATGGTTGAGCAATTTTGGAAAATCCTTCCACAAATCGCCGATAATAACCCGCTAATCCGAGGAAACTCCGTATTTCCTTAACATTCTTCGGAGGTAACCAATCTCGAATAGCCTCCGTCTTCGAGGGTCGACACGAACTCCGTCGATGAAATTACATGTCCGAGAAAAGTCACTGGACATCCGTAACTCACATTTGGAGAACTTCCCATAAAGTTGTTCGCGTCTCAACACGTCGAGCACTTGATGAAGATGAAACTCGTGTTCCTCCCGGTCACGAATAAATCAAAATGTCATCGATGAAGACAACAACAAACCGATCCAAAAAGTCGATGAAAACCCGATTCATTAACTCCATGAACACCGCAGTGCATTAGTCAATCCGAACGGCATAACCACAAACTCATAATGGCCATAGCGTGTTCAAACGCCGTCCTCGCGATGTCCGACTCTCGAATCCGCAATCGATGATATCCGGACCTTAAGTCGATCTTGGAAAATACTCAAGCTCCTCAAGTTGATCTAAAAGATCATCAATACGGGGTAAGGGATACTTATTCTTGATTGTCACTGCTCAACTCCCGATAATCGATGCACAAACGAAATGAGCCATCCTTCTTCTTGACAAACAACACGGGTGCTCCCCACGGAGACGCACTCGGTCGGATATAACCCTTCTCGAACAATTCCTCAAGTTGGTTCTTTAATTCCCGCATTTCCGGGGCCATCCGCACGGTGCCTTCGATATCGGGACGTATCGTGTTCCAACTCAATCGTGAATTCCACATCCTCTCGTGGAGGCAAACCGTAACTCGTCTGGAAAACATCGGCATATTCCCTCACCACCGAATATCCGTTAACATTACCGATGACTTCTCGGTTTTGGCCATATAGCACCAATAACCGACACATCCCCGATTGAGTAGCCTTACCGCTTTCATTGAATTAATGACCTTACTGCAATGTAGGATTACCTCCCGAAACACACATTCAACTCCATCGTCTGAAATGATAGTGACCATACGCTACGGACATTAATGATGGCATCATGACAATCCATCCAATCAATACCCAAGATGACGCCGTCCCTCGGCAAATCTACCACGATTAGGTCCGCCGCCATACACGACCATGAAACCGAATCGGACAATTTCAATCTCCCGACACGATAATTCGTCTACCATCGTAGGCCAATGACATAAGGCTCACAACTAGTAGCACTACCTGCACGTAGTCTACTCAAACATGACTCGGAAATGAATGAATGCGATGCACCAAGATTTAAAAGAGTACACACAAAGTTGAGATAGAATATCGAGTGTACCGAGATCATTCGGCCTCGGATCATCGGCCTTCTTCATCTCATAAATCCGGGCTTGCTAGTCCTGCACCGACGCTCCCGTCACGGCTATAGCTCCACCTTTAGTCGCTCCTGCTTTTAAACGACGCCGATTGAGCGGCTCGACTGCAACGGCTGACCGCTTAGGTGCCCGAGATGACGTCCGAGTAGGTTTGGAGTCCCTACGGCAAAACGGGCCTTATGCCCAAGAATCCCACAATTATGACAGTGATAGTCTGCCGAGGACACTTGGTACCGAGGTGACCAAGCTCCCCACGCTTAAAACAGTGATGGCCGAATCGCCGCCGAGACCGAGATTCCGCGAGTCTAGACGACACAGAGGTCGCTCGAAAGCAGAGCCCGCACGGTTTCTTGAAGGTTGTCCGACCGCCTTGATCAAGTTACGATTCTTCGATTTCTTGCTAGCGACGAAGGTTGCTGTTTAGCAATCTCTTTAGCAAGAAGCTCATAGGTGAGAGCTTTCTCAATGAATTCACCAACGTGGTGCAATTATGATTGAGCAACCGAAGTCTCATACGGGGTTTCACCTCTTGTCAAATACTTAATCTTATCCGCCTCGGAATGAATGATAGATGAGGCGAACAGAAGAAGTTCCTGAAATTTCTCGGCAATGGCGAGAACATCCTCGTCTGATGAGGGGTCGGGAGTGAGTAACTCGACACTTGGCCTCTCTGAGTGGGGCCGGATAATACCTCTCCATCATGAGAGTTTTGAACCGATCCCATGTACAAGATCCTTCGGTGGGCTTCAACGACAACCACCAAGAATGAGCGCTCTTACCCTGTAGTAAGCCGCAACAGAAACTTTGTGTCCTTCCTGACACTCCACCATAGCAAACAACTTCTCGAAATGTTCGAGCCAATGAATAATATCTCCGGCTCGGACGAGCCCTCGAAAGTCGGTGGCCTCTGGCGAGAGATGTCGCCGATGATATTGCTCACATTCCTCTCTTGCCTCGAGGTGGCGGCGGAGGGGCCTGTTGATTCTGAGTAGTGGAGTTATGCATCGTCTCCATCAACCGAGCCATCTGGGTCATTTGGGCCATCATGCCCTGCATAAATGCGAGTGGTCAACCCGGACACCCTCTCGACCGAGCCGTGTCCTGTACGACTCCCGATAGTGAATGATCGCGTCCTGTGTGAATGAGTGGCAGCACACGCCGATGAGTTAGCATTATTCCCGGCATTTGCACGTGTGTTCGCACGAGTTCTCTGATTCGGCCCGCTCTACGGCCTCGTCCTCCTCGTCCTTCTGCCACTCTTTCCATACCAAGTAGGAAAGTCACATGATGATTATATTTCCCGCATGAATATCACGTTATGATTATATTATGAAGTGATGAAAATGAGCATACACGCTCCAATACAGCGATTACATGAATGATTAATTGACGTGACATGATTATCTGATGAAGTTACTGAAATGATTATCTTGAATGAGTTAACAAGATTAATGATTTGATCTTTCTAATCAACAACTGAATAATGAAATGAATTGAGTGATTAATGAGTTAACCTGACCGTCCTGATCAAAGTGACAATGATGATTGAGGATTGTTAACCGATGAATTATGAATGAATGATTAATGCCAGAAATTATACCATGGCATTAGAAATCTTACAGTTCTTGGTCTGATTGGCTCGGCACTTGCACAGGTCACACGTGACACGAAAGTCCAATGATACTAGTCCGATGACGATGATTTCAAACGAGACATGACTTGGAGGGTAGTATTCAAAACCACGCTCCGATACCAACTCTGTAACACCCCAAACTAGGCGGATATTACAGTGCCGTGGACCCCGACCGGGACCCACTGTGCGAATGAAAATGAATGAATTACACAGTAAATGTAGTACCGAACCACATCACAACATCAATTACTCCGATGAGGAGTTTTATACAACACACCTGTGATAAAATAGAATACATGTGTATTTTATGTGACGATAAAATACACAACATCAATGAAATGAGCATTCAAACGGAATGTCTGCAATGGAATAAATAAAGGAAACACAAATGATCAATAAATGATCGAAAGATCGGGGCCCCTACTAGTATCACTGGGACTCGCGCCGCCAACATGCTCTTCCCGTGCCTTTGCCTTGCCGTGACTGAAAACAAAATCCCCAACGGCCGGCCATACGTAACAACAATCCTCAAGAGTTGAAATTACACAATCATGAATTAATCAAGTGATGAAATATTCTTAATTATGAATTACGCCAAGAGGAGCATCATAGTACGCCCGTAATGTCCTGTGCAAGTGTACAAGACGAATGACCGACACACCCGTCCTTGTACCTAATTAGTCTCACGGAGGTAAGCGTTACCGTGCACGGTCCGATGTATCGGTGAACCCAATACATGACCATCATGTGCCCGACTAAAAATTCCACACAACCACACCCGGCCACGCAATATGAACCCTAAGGTCACATGAACGAGAATGACCATGATGAACACCAATGAATAATAATTAGACAAGGCCAAGATGACTCACCGAAATGAAAGTAATAGTGACGTGATTGACAAACCAATGAAAAGATTTGGAACCGTCGTTCCTCGTGAATGAAATGATTATTCGGCACTTACAAGTCTCAAAGTGATTAATATTATGATGAATGAATTATGATTATGAGCAATCAACAACAAAAGGAATGAGTATCCTTTTAACCGAGTAAGATTTAACTTACACAATACCGATGAAGAATGTCCGTCCACGAACAACGTCCTAACCAAGATACCGGTCGCTCGAACAACCTTAATTCAATACAATTGCCAACAATCCGATCAATAACGAATTAAACACGAATATAACGAACTCAAGACGTTGATACGATGAAACCAAGTTCATTGGGGCATTATATCGAACACTTTGAGGCCAACTTTGATTGATTACCACTAAACCTCAATAATACCAACTTCAAATCCCCAAGAAGTGTTTCAAAACAACAAAACATCTCCAATACGATCAATAATCCGTTATGAATATCCAAAACGTGATTATAACAACAATTAATCGGAAATCCCCAAATCCAACTCGATATTCAAAGTGTTCTTGAATAAATCTCTCAATAATCCAATGAATCCTTATACAAACTCATAATCATATACATATCCCTTCATATAACATGATTATAACGTCCAAAACATCATAACTCAACACAAAATCGAAATCCAAGGTGTTGAAGAAATTACCTCTTGAAGATCCAACCACTACGATCCGAAGAACACGAGTTAAAACGAGTATTCAAGCTTCTCAAAGGAATGAAGATGATGAAGATTACACACTCAAGTGATTGATGATGATAAAATCTCTCTCTCAACCCTTTCTCTCGGATGAAGAAGGAAAAAAGAAGAAATGAGGAGAAATGACCGCCAAGTCATTAAATCGCCGGAAGTTACGGCCGTAACTCGGCCCTCTTACGGCCGTAACTTTACAAGTCAACGGCCTTACGGCCAGAATCGCCAACTCAGACGGCCGTAACTCGCTTCGTCCAAAGCTCGCCGACAGACTTACGGCCGTACGCACACCTTACAGCCAGAATTTGATGATACGGCCGTATCCGCCAACCTTACGGCGTAACCCGCCTCGTCAAAAATGGCCGGACATCCTTCTCGCAGACGGCCGTATCCGCCAAGCCTTACGGCCGTACCTTCCTCGACTTACGGCCGTATGCCCTTACTACGGCCGTAAGTCACCCTTGGTCGGCAACACCCGAAATTTACGAACGCCACTTACGGCCGTATCTCACCTTCCTTACGGCCGTAACTCACCTTCGCCAAAATGCCCGGCGACTGCGACCACTTACGGCCAGAATCGCCACTTACGGCATCTACGACTTACGACCGTATCCTGACTTACGGCCGTAACTCGATCCGCCAAGGTGAATCAATCCGATAATTCCGATTCCTCGCTACGACTGATGAATGATCCGACATATCATACGAATGTGAAAGTGAACAAGTCTAACACGAGCCAAAGATGATACTCTCAGTACAAGGCTATCAATCACAATGAAAATGATAATACTCCCGTCTCGATCTAAAAACGGAGATAAAATGACGATCGGTAACTGATATACGATTACAACATGCCAACATTGAACGCAAATGAGTGATTCATGAATGATGAGTGATTATTAATGAGTGAGAATTACTGAGTGACAATTACAGACTGATAATTACTGAATGAAAATGAATGAATTACAACTGGGTATTACATCTGGAACTTCAGAAGAATTTGGAAGAAATGGAAGCTTATGAGCTCAATGCTCACCTCAAGGAAACCTTCTCAAAGCAAGCTAAGCAAGAGAGGTATGAGACCTTTCAAGCATTGTATGCTTACAAGATGGTTGAGGGGATATCTGTCAGCAATCTTGTACTCAAGATGAAAGGATATATTGATCATCTTGATGGGATTTTTTTCCCTTTCTAAGGAGCACTCCACGGATGTGATCCTAAATTCATTACTCGATAGCTTAGGTCAGTTCATTATGAACTATACTATGAATGAGACGGAGAAGTCCATTGCTGAGTTGCATGGGATGCTTAAAACGGCTGAGCAAAATATTAGAAGAAACCAAGCCACGTGTTGATGGTCAGCAAAGGGAAGTCCTTCAAGAACAAAGGCAAGGTAAGGCAAAAGTTGTCAAATCTAGACACTCAACTACGCCGGTTTTCAAGGCTAAAGCTCCCAAATATGGAAATTATCATCATTGCAATAAACTAACACACATGAAAAGAAATTGCAAGGTTTACTTAGAAAAGCTAAAGCGTACCAAGGGTAGTGAGACTGCCACATGTATATTTGTTATAGAATTTAACTTATCTACCTCTAACTCCTGGGTATTGGATACTAGATATGGATCTCATATTTGTATAAATGTGCAGGGGTTGAGAAGCGGTAGAGAACTGAAGAAAGGGGAAGTGGATCTAAGAATCGGCAATGGAGCAAGAGTTGCTGCACTAACCGTTAGAACTTATGATCTAGTTTTACCCAATGGGCTTTTGTTAGTTTTGAACAACTGCTATTATGTTCCTGCTATGAATAGGGATATAATTTCAGTTTCTACATTAGATTGTGAAGGTTACAGTTTTCTTATTAAGAATAAGATTATTCGTATTTTTTTTGATGACTTGCTTTATGGTACTGCAAAGTTATATACTAGCCTTTACAATATTGATCTAGATGAGTTCAACACTTTGGAAGTCTATAACATTGCAACCAAGAAACCTAAGCTCAGTGTTTCTAGTCCGACTTTATTATGGCACTGTCGAATTGGTTACATAAACGAGAAATGCATTTCTAAACTCCATAAGGATGGACTTTTAGACTCTTTTGACTATGAGTCATATGGAACATGCAAATCTTGTTTATTGGGCAAGATGACGAAGAATCCTTTCACCGGTCATGGAGAAAGGGCTAGTGATCTATTAGGCCTAGTATATATTGATGTATGCATACCTCTTAACACTCATGCCAGAGGCGGATACTAATACTTCATCACTTTTACCGATGATTTTAGCCGGTATGGATATGTTTATCTTATGAAGCATAAACATGAATCTTTTGAAATGTTCAAAATATTCCAGAATGAAGTACAGAATCAACTTGTCAAGACAATTAAAGCCCGTCGATCGGATCGAGATGGCGAATACTTGATCCAAGAATTCGATGATCATCTCAGGAGTTGTGGAATTATTTCACAACTTACCCCTTCTGGAACACCTCAACATAACAGGGTGTCCTAGAGGAGGAATTGAACTTTATTAGATATGGTTCGATCCATTATGAGTCGAACGGAGCTTCCATTATCATTTTGGGACCACGCCTTAGAAACAACATCATTCACCCTTAATCGTGTTCCGTCTAAAGCAGTTGAAAAGACACCATTTTAGAAATTGACTGGTGAGACCAAACTTGTCTTTTCTAAAGATCTGGGATTACGAAGCGTTCGTAAAACGCCAAATGTTTGACAAACTGCGGACAGATCTGAAAGATATTTATTTATGGGATATCCTAAGGAAACTAAAGGATACTATTTTCATAAGCCCACAGAGAACAAAGTGTTTGTTGCTCGAAATGTTGTCTTCTTAGAAAGGGTATTTATTTCCAAAAGAGATAGTGGGAGAAGAGTAATTCTCGAGGAAACTTGAGAACCACAAGAATACATTGCTTCACCGATGATAATTGAACAGGCTCAAAAATCAGTCGAAGATCCGGTTCAAAGTACACAAGTCCCTCGCAAATCTAATAGGATGCGACAGGAACCTGAGAGATATGGTTATCTCGTAACAGAGGATGATGATGCATCGCTCATAGATGATGAGCGTAGTACCTATACAGAAGCTGCTTTGGGACCAGAGTTCTAGGAAAGGCTAGAAGCCATGATGTCAGAGATGCAATCCATGTACGACAATCAAGTTTGGAACTTGATAGATCCACCTGAGGGTGTTAAAACCATTGGGTGCAAATGAGTCTTCAAAAAGAAGAAAGACATGGACGATAATCTGCAAGCCTATAAAGCTAGACTGGTGGCAAAAGGATAATGACAGATTCATGGTGTTGACAATAATGATACTTTTTCGTCAGTAGTCATGCTTAAATCAATTAGAATTTTATTTGCCATTGTCGCACACTATGATTATGAAATATGGCAAATGAAAAAGAGCGTTTCTTAATGGAAACTTACTCGAGGATGTGTACATGACACAACCTGAGGGTTTTGTTCATCTAGAAAATTCTAAAAAGGTTTACAAGCTTCAAAAATCCATTTATGGGTTGAAGCAGGCTTTTTGGCACTGGAATATTCGTTTTGATGAAACTGTCAAAGAGTTTGGGTTTATTCAAAATGAAGATGAACCATGCGTGTACAAGAAGATTAGTGGGAGCATATTACTCATTGGAAATGACATACCCACCTTGCAGACAGTTGGGACTTGGTTGGGAAGTTGTTTCTCCATGAAAGACGTAGGAGAAGCTGCTTACATTCTTGGGATAAAAATCTATAGAGATAGATCAAAGAGAATGATTGGTCTGAGTCAAAGTACCTACATTAACAAAATATTGAATAGGTTCAATATGCAAGACTCCAAGAGAGGACTCTTGCCAATTCAATATGCAAGACTCCAAGAGAGGACTCTTGCCAATGTCACATGGCATTCATCTGAGTATGGCTCAGAGTCCTTCGACTTCTGATGAGCGAGCCCGAATGAGCAAGATTACATATAATTCAGCCATTGGATCATCATGTATGCCATGATTTGTACTCAACCAGATGTATCGTTTGTCCTGAGGATGACAAGTCGATACCAATCAAATCCAGGTGAAAGTCACTGGACATCAGTGAAACCATCCTAAATTACTTAAGAAGAACTAAGGATGCTTTCCTAATTTATGGAGGGATGGGAAACGAGTTGGCTATAAATGGTTACGCCGATGCAAGTTTCGAAACCGATAGAGATGATTTTAAATCGCAAGCTGGTTATGTATTTGTATTGAATGGAGGTGATGTGAGTTGGAAGAGTTCCAAGCAAAGCACAGTTGTTGATTCTGTAACAGAAGCTGAGTACCTGGAAGCATCGGATGTAGTTAAGGAAGCCGTATGGATCAAGAAGTTCGTTACTGAACTAGAGTGGTACCGACCATCTAGGATCCCATAAGCCTTTATCGTGACAATAATGGTGCTCTCGCACAAGTTAAAGAGCCTGAGTCCCATCACAATTCCAAACATATACTCAGAAAATATCACCTAGTCAGATAGATCGTCAGATAAGGAGATATTACAATTTGCAAAGTAGCAACGAAAGAGAATGTTGCTGATCCACTTGCCAAGTCTCTCTCACAATGAAATCATATTGAGCATGCTAGATCGATAGGACTAAAAGTCATGAATGAATGATCCTAGTGCAAGTGTGAGATTGTTGGGAATAGTGCCCTAGGATATTCGATGTACCTAGATTTGTGATTGTCACATTTAAACAAAGTTATTTGATATCATTTTTTTCTCGTTAATTATTATATTGTGTGCATATTTTAATATTATAATAATCGAATAATGGTTATTCACGAATAATAAGATTATTCAAATATCCCTGGTCCAATCACGTAGAGTGGAGACTCAAGTGATTAATATACTAGTATAAGTTTAATTGATATTCATCGGATGATTATGCGTATGGTACGGATCAAACTTATGGGTATTGGTTGGAGAACGCAATACTGGACAGACACGCATTGAGATCACTGTATGGAAATGTCATAAGTGAATCTCAATATAACAGTATGTCAATAAATACTTGAACTTGAGATTATCGTAGAGTCCTACATGATAACTGATATGCCTTGACGTAATTTAACGTCATCTGAAACATGGTGATCATAAAGGTTAGCGATCGGGATTAGTGAGATCCGTGTAGATGGTAATGAATAATCAAGATGGGGATTTGTTCCTTTCTTTAGAGAGAGAGGGATATTGTTGGCGCCCTTGATAAGTAAGACTGAAGGAAATGCATGACCATGCTCAAATGAAGAGTCGTTTGATTCAATCAGTCTACTTAAGATCGAGAAATCATTTGAACATAACAAATATGATAATTTCCACTACTCAGTTCAAATATGATATCGCGTGACAAAAGGATTTGACACGTTAAGTGATTTAACTATAAACTTATATATTGGGTAGTCATATTGTCTTGCTAGAGACTGCTTATGACTTATTATTTAATAAGGAATTAAATAATTGCCAACATAATATAAGCATTTTGGGTCACACATATGACAACTAAAGACAAGTAAGAATAATTAATAGATATAATATTGGATATTATATTTATTAAAGAAATTAAATAATGAGTAATATATATATAGGATATTATATATTATATTATTTAATTATATCAACTGCGAATGATAAATATAATATTAGATATTATATTTATTATAGGTTTAAATAATTGGTAATATATAATATAGGATATTATATGTATTGTATTTATTTAATAAGTTGAGGGGCAACTAAGCAAATACTAGAATTTGACTTTAGGGTTTACTTAGTATAAATAAAGGGTCTTGGACAAGGAGTTGTCATAAGACAAAAATCACACAACCCTAACTCTTAGAAAATCCACCCCCCCCCCCCCCAGGAAATTCGGCCGAAATTTTTCTGTCCGGAAGTCCGTTTCGGCCATCTCCGTCTTCTTCCATTAGTTGATTTTGACCAACAGTACAAATCCTTCTAGCAAGGAATTATCTGTTGTACTGTTTATCAATATTATCGTAAGGATCTAGAAATCCGGCTTGTACCAGTTGTTCATGTGTGGATCACCGAAAGAGAAATAGGATATTAATCAGCTTCTGGTCCATGTTACAGATTTATTCTTCGAATTAAGGTAATCCAATGAACTCTTTATAAATCAATTAAATTACTACATGAAGATCCTCATCTAGGATTTTTGTTAATTATTTTCGCTGCGTTTTGCTCATATTTATTGTATTAGATACACGTAAAACCCGATAGTCTTGTATGCTCCGTCAGGAATTGGAATTGCTACAGCTCGATTAAAACCCCCTATAAGTTTTATTTTACTAATCAATTGAGGAGGATACTGTAAGACCCATGAATACAATGTCCACATTTGTTAATTATACACAGAGACTTAAGTCATATCCTTACTTTAGGAAGAAGAGGGTGCAATTACCTTCTTACAGCTGTAGTGTGCATTAATCAAGGGGAACACAATAGGACTTTTGAATACAGTATTAATCATTCATTGCTTTAAGAAATGAATCATGTATGCACCAATTAAGGGGGAAAACTGTATTTTCGCGGATACAGCATATATACTGTAGGTAGGAGTGGTTCGGTACGGTATACCGAAAATTATCATCCATACCGTATACCATACCGAAATTTTCGGTATGACAAAAATCATACCGTTACCATACCAAAATTTTCGGTATACCGAAAACCGGTATACCGAAAATCTCGGTATGACATATTTACATACCGTTATTGTACCGAAATATCGGTATACCAAAATCAAGTCGGTATATCGTTAATTTTTCGGTATATCGAAACTTCTGCGGTATACCGAAAATTTTAAGATATATCAAAAAAAATCAATATACTATACATAGTTTGGTATACTGAAAAATTTCGATATACCGATAATTTTTCGGTATATCGAAAATTTTCGGTATATGTCGAAAAAAAATCAGTATACCGAAAATTTTCGGTATACCTCGGTATATCGAAAATTTCAAAAACTCATACCGTTACCGTACCGAAAATACCGGTAACGGTATCATACCATACCGAAAAAATCGGTATACCGAAAATTTCGATATTTTTCGATACGATATTTTCGGTATTTCGATATTTTCGGTATTTTTCCCAGCTCTAACTGTAGGATTTCAATTAATATATCATATCCAATTCCATACACTTAAGCTTTTCAAAACAGTTTTAAGTCCTCGTGCACTGTTAGAAATTTAAATGGTTTCTCATTTAATCGGAATGATATCTGGACCTTAAAGCCTTGAAACTCACGATATTAAAATTCAAACTGCCCGAAAGTGCGATAGTGGAGGCTGTAATGTGTCAGGGGTGAGACCGGTATTAAATTCAAAAATGATGGATAAAACGTACTAGTTACGTCCGGATACATCTTGTACGTTTATTCCAAAACGGCTCCCATCTCTTAAATCTGACCTTTCACCGTAACCTAGCCTCTCAGCACATAGAAAAGGGCCAGTATGTTGACCTAAAGACACTTAGCTGCCTTTGCAATAGTACGAGCCTATAATAAACAGCCTAAATACTTAGAGCCTCTTTTGTAAATTTCTTACTTTCATTCTTAATCTCTATTTGTGAAAAACGACTTCCTCTCAGACCTCCTTTCTATCTCCGAAAAAGAAGGAAACCATCATCTACGGTAGAATCTTTCTAAGGATTGTGCTTCAGGGGCGTGTTCTTTCTGAAGAAGAAGAAGAAGATATGGCCGAGATGAACTTGGTCGTTTCCCATGTCAAGCAACAGGGTTTGTATAGGCTTGGAAGCCTTCACACTGGGAATTATGATGAAGCAATAGTGGAGGAATTCTACTTTTACGCCGTGTTCAAATATGCTTCTCAGTTGAGAAGAAAGGTGCTCTGTTGCCTGAAATTGTGAGCATAGTGCAGGACAAATAGATCTCCATCAACAGAGATCTTCTGGAGAAACTTTACAAGCTCCCTCTGATGGCTCCACTCTAGATGATCTGAAAATCTTTGGGGATGACAGTATGGTTGAGGCTTACTGGAAACTGTTTACTGGGAACATAATTGCAGGAGATACACATCCCTCATGACACAGGAAGAGTTTTACTCTTCCATATTTCTATTTGCATGAGTTTTGCTGTCGGGTTGTGGAAAATCGGACTGGTGCATTCGAGATGTGCATGGACCGTCGTTTCAGGATGACGATGGCCATTATGAGGGGTCAGAAGGTGAAGTGGTGCCAGATTGTGATGAAGCGCCTACAAGAGGAGACGCCAAGGCCAGAGATAGCCTAGAAAGTCCTTTGGCCTCATGCTTAATTACATTCTCACAAGCTGTGGAATCCAACAACCGCCTACCGCCAAAAAGATCATAGCAATAAAGTTTGTGGCTGGTTCGAAACCCACCCTGTATAACAAGGTTGTGCCCATTACTGACAAGACAAACCCAAACACTCTTCCGATGTCGAATGACCCACGTGACGTCAGTGGTCATTTCTCTGCGGACAAAGCTGATGACAACGATAAAAAGAAAAGGCATGTCAGCAAGAAGAGAGCAATTCCCGACAGCAGCTCACCTACAACTGTCGAGAAGAAGAAGAAAAATCTAAAGACTAAGAAGGAGTCTGCCAAGAAGAAAGCTGCTCCTATAGCACCTCAAACGGCTACAACGGACTCTGAGGTTCCGGCCACTATACCCACCTATGCAGTGGTTATCCCATCGGGAGATATTCTCATTAAAGAGACGTTGGCTACTCCCACAGCAGATCCTGAGCCAACTGCAACTATGACGAATGACCAAGTGTTCTGCAAGCTTGAGGAAGTATGTGAATCTACTACCCTTTCGGAGCCGACAACCACTTCTCCTCGCAAATTCCCACTCCTGTAAGGAGCCTCTTTCCCAACAGGTCACCCCATTTTGTTAAGGATCCATCTCCTCAACAGGCTCTCATACCTGTCAAGGGTCCCAGCCAAGCATTAGAACCATCTAATGTTCGGAGTCCCTACCCTCCCCTTTGGCTGTTATCAATCAAACCGAATCAAATCGTCCTTGCAGTCCAGATTGAGGCTGTAATTGAGTGCTTCAAAAATCAGAAGAACTACAAAGTTGCCTACTATGACACCAAGTACAATTGGGAAGACTAGAAGGACGAAGAACGAGGTGACAAACACAAACAATATCGAGGTCAGATGATAAATTTAAAAAAAAAAAGTTATAAAAATAATATTTGAAGTAATATTATTTTAAATGTGTAATATTATTTTAAATGTGTCCTAATCAGAACAAAACTTAAATTTTGGATAAGAAAATTAAAATTACTGGCTTTGAAAAAATTTATTAGGAATGCGCATTTGAGATATCCCCCCAATTAATTAGCTCGTCTTTTGATGCTAGTTCGAAAACAGGAATAGTGGAGAATGTGTACGACATCCAAGAACGTGTTTTCTCACTATTTCGTTTACCAAGATTAATATTTGATACGAGAAAATGGAACAGCTGAGAATGTGCAACCATGCTCGAAAACTGATTCATATTCATTTAGCTTTCATGATATATGATTACTTGAAGCAATTGAATGAAACAATAAAATTGGACTAAAAAAAGATAAAAGAGAATCTGCAGGCAGTCATATATATGCGAAGACTTGGCTATATGGAACACGACTACGATCATAATATTAATTCACGCGGAAACAGTTGCTCCAAGTCCAAAAGTTCGAATGAGAAATACAGATACCGAAGTGGTGGTTTTCTACGCAGATTTGAAAAGGAAATAGACAGGGATGGAAGGATTGTTGACATTCAGCATCTAATGAGTATGAACCAAACATCCTCCCCAAGCTTCATGCAGAAACAGTATTAGAGGCCACGCATGTCAAATACAGAAACCAAACAGCATCATATGAAACACCATCAAACCGAGCAAATATGATTTCATCCGCCTATAATAAATCCAACCAGAAACTTTAATATACATCTGAAAGTCATCCAGTTTGAAGTGCTCTTTTCTTTTTATGTCTTCCACTCTATTTTTCATATTTACTCCTTTCTTTTACGCTTTTTATGTTCTTTTCCAGAGCTCCTATGTGATCGACTGGGAGAATCCTTTCTTCTGTGTTTGTGGTGCTTTGAATGCCTCCTGCTGTTACTCGTTTCCCGAGAGCTTCCCTTATCTTTTCCTCTAGACCTCGAACCGTGACTATCTCGATAGTCATTGGAGTTACCGGATGTATCCGAACTGCTGCTTTTATGCCTACGACTCCTCGAGTGTTTTTTGCGTCCCTCATCTTCTGAAGAACTGCTTTTATCACAATTCCGAGTTTTATGATCATTCACGTACCTTTTTTCTCCAGAAACCTTTACAAATCTATTTTCTCTACTACCATCTATCCGCATGTCCGTATTTGAAAACACACTAGTACTCCTATTTTCTTGAGGGTTCCGTAATTCATCTGCCTTGGCTTTTATTGACTCTCCATTTTTAGAACTTTCTGCAACATTTCGAGTAGCTGACATCTTTTCAGCCAGGGGAAGGTCGCTATTTCCTTTATCAACATTCATGTTTTCTTTTCGAGCAACTTTTGCAATAGGCTTATTTTCTGGGGCTGGCATCTCAGGAGGAACCATTAAACCTAGTTCTTTTCCCAATGATTCTAAGAAGTCTCCAGCCATTAAACGATTCAGGGTTGTGTTTGCAACTTCAATCTTTTTTTGTGGGTCCTCTACTTGATCGGATGTTGTATTTTCCTCTTCATCGTCTGAATCATCGGAAAATATGGCCTGCAGAGAGATGAGTATTGGTCGGGACAAATTATAAAAATGCCCAGCTAACTTTCAAAATTACAAAAAAAGAAAAAAAAAACTTACGGGTTAACTGCAATAGTTTTTATAAATGCGATTGCGGGTTTATACTTTTTGCTAATGAAAGGGGTAATGGTGAGACAAAACAATCTCGTGTAATTTTTGTAATTCTGAAAGTCAACTGTTTTTTTTTTTTTTTTTTTGTAACTAGATCAATCCTCAAGGGTCTTTCAGTAGTTAACCCTAGTAAATTATACAGAGAGGAATCAGAAGTACTTTGTAAAGATCAACGGGCCTCTCGATGTTTTCAACTTCCACCTCATTCTTGACTTCCTTTTCAGTTGTTTCGGTGACTGGCCTTCCTTTGTGCATTTGAGGAACTAAAACTGATGCTTTGCCAACCGCAACATGCGAATCCGGCATGAAAATGAGAGAGTCCAGTTTGCTCCTCGCACGTGGAGCGGGTGGCAGCTGCATTCAGGAATATATGCATAGAGTTAACATTGTTTAAACAGGAGCCAACCAGAACAAAGAATTCAGTGATACAAAAGTCATATACAGACAAAACGAACTGGAAAGAACTCAAAAAAAGAATGCAATTCCAAGGCAAACTGGGCATATACGTACAACCATATGAATGAGCGAAGAAACAAATATCTTCATGCGTTGTTTTTAATTTATAGTATGATTTAAATTCAGACAAGACGGCGGCAGCTGTGACCTTTTGAGCTAATCCCCAGTGAATTACATGGGTTGTCTGATTATAATTTGAGAGTAAAGACTCCTTAGTCATGTCTCACACTTTCAACAATCAGTTTTTACATCTTGATGAAATGTTCCATACAGATCAGACCTCACAATTAGATGGCACGGAATGAGATATTGAGTGCATAGAGAGAGTAGATTACCTGAAGCTGGAACAACCTTAGGGTGAGGAAAGAAACATCTTCATAATATACATCATATCAAGAAGTATATCTATCCCACGATTTATTTTTAATCAAGAAAAAAAAAGTTGCTTAAATGAGGGTCCACTACGGTCATCCTATGGACAAATCCAGTCCCACCTCCATTAACCGGATTTCAGACTTTGAAAATAAGTTCAAAATAAAGAGAAGAAATAAATGTTCCAAATTTTGAAAAACCACTCACTACAATAATTACCTTGTTACTTTGAGAGAGACTAAATGGCTAAAACTACCAAATAAAAAATACAATCAGCAAGAGAAGAGAACCAGGGGAACCCCTCGGTCAATATCTATTTCACCAAACTGCCATCGACATGGCAGTGTAATTGGTTATTTTATGAGCACCTCTGATTTCACTGTCAAACAATAAAGCTTGACTCATAGTGGTAGGGGTACCAATCCCAGTCAAGAATCCGACACGAACACGATTACAGCTACTCGAATTCGACAGATGTTGCTAATTTGTTTCAAATTTAGTCATCTTATGTTGTAAATGAATCGACCCAAAAACTGAAAACGGACATGACCAGGTGACCCGAATTGACACCGCTAATAGAGGTACAATGCTAATTATATTACATAAACACCTGGAAGCACCATTCCTCAAAGGCTCACCCCATATAAAAGTAGAGCAGAGCCCATCTCTATCAGGAAACTAATGTAGCAGATCAGAAACATTAAAAACTAAAACTTGAGTTTTACCTAAATCATTCGGGCAACTAAGTCTTCTGAAGTGAAGAAAGTAAAGGGTAGGTTGAATTTCAAGTACAAGTTCCACCACAAAGATAAGGGGACTGACTCCTGAAGTAAATACAATCCAGTCATTCACATATAAGTATTAGTACATGAAAATCGAGTCACCTGAAAGAAGAATAAGATTAATAGGAAAATAAAGAATCTCTTTCTGATTAGATAATGAACACATGTCGAATTATTTTTGGTTTTATATGAATCCCATTTGCTTGGGGGGGGGGGGGGGGGGATTAATATATGGACAGAAGAATTCCCTATTACGATTGGGGTGCATCAAGGATCTGCTCTTAGTCCTTTTCTCTTTGCCATAGTCATGGACGAATTGACAAGAGAAATTCAAAATGACGTTCCGTGGTGTATGATGTTCGCAGATGATATTGTGTTGATTGATGAAACGAAGGTTGGAGTGCAACAGAAATTGGAACTTTGGAGGGATACTTTGGAAGCTCGAGGCTTTAGGTGAAAGTAAGGCGAATATATGGAGTGTAGGTTTAGCTTGATGATAGAGAGGCGGGGATGATCACATTTGATGGGAAAGTTGTTCATGGATCCACTTTCTTTCGGTATCTTGGATCTATTATCCAAAAGGATGGAGAGCTAGATGGCGATGTGGCTCACTGAATAAAGGCAGGGTGGTTGAAGTGGAAGAGTGCCACAGGGGTTTTATGTGATCCCGGCATGCCTCATAGATTAAAGGGTAAATTTTACCGCACGGCAATTAGGCTCTTGTTGTTATATGGCACCGAGTGTTGGGGTCAGAAAGCAGTGTCACATTCAAAAGATGAATGTGGCAGAGATGCGTATGCTACGATGGATGTGTGGTCATACAAAAAAGGATCGGCTCAGAAATGAGGTGATCAGAGAGAAGGTAAGAGTTGCGTCTATAGAAGACAAGATGATGGAGAATCGATTACGATGGTTTGGTCATGTGAGAAGAAGACCTATTGATGCCCCAGTGAGGAGGCTAGAAAGTTGGGGAGCAAGTAATGTTGTGAAAGGTAGAGGAAGACCCAAGAAAACTTGGATAAAGATGATTGAAAATGATATGCGGTTTCTTGGAATTGGAGAAAGTATGGCGTTGGAGAGGCAAATGTGGCGGGAAAGAATACGGATGGTGGATGGAGTCTGATTCTTTTTTTTTTTTTTTTTTTTTTTAAATTCCTATTTTCTTTTATTTCATGTTATCTTTTTTTCTTTTTTTTTCTATTTTTTCTTTTTTTTTTTTTTCATTCATTCTCTTTTTTTATTTGCTTTTTTCTCTACTTTTTCCCTCTTTTTTCCTTTTATGTTATTTATGTAACGATTATTGACGGTTTCAAAGTTTGATTCATGTTAGCCGACCCCAAATCATTTTGGGACTAAGGCTTAGATGTTGTTGTTGTTGTTGTATATGAATCCCATTTGCTTAGTCTTTTATATGATCTTCAACATGATCCTCAGTTTTTTGTTCTTGATGCAGAACAGTATGTGGTAAGTCTACTCATCAAGAAAACTGCTAGTTCAAAAATAACATTTGACATTTGATGGAAGAAAATAAATAAGCATCACCACAATAAAGAGGGGGAAGGCCATGCCAGTATTCAGCAAATCTATAGAAGAACAATGACTACCTTGCCCATGTAAGGATCAGTCAAATCAAAACGCTTGCACAAAATAGGTGCAGGTCGCCATTGAAACTCATCCCTTTTTGGATACATTGACTTAGCTATCAAATCGTCATACTGTGAAACTTTATCTTTCTGCACATAACCATTCAGTTTCAGAAAAAAATGGTGTGGTGTTGCACTAAGCAGTAAACAACAGTTCTGCAGCAAACTTCCATTGCATTAAATATACCTCTACTCCACCAGCAGTAAACTGTAATCCTGAAGAGAGAGAAATGTCTGAAAGCAAGTGACTCATGTCCTTTCTTTCTTTACCTGTCTTCCATTTCACAACATCATCTGCTGCAGCTTCAAATTCTAATCTTTCACGAGCACGAGCAGCTTCAGACATGTTACTGGAACCACCAGAATCTTTACTTCGAAGACCTCCTTCATACTTCTCCTTCAAGAATTGTTCAAATCTGTTTTGCTTTGCAGGGTCATTAAGAAAAGGTTTTCCAACATCTGCTTGATCATTCTATCAGAAAAATGAGAACAAAATGAAAATATAATCAATACGACCTATATGACAGCAGCCTTAGGACTTTTCCAGTTGATAAGATATTTATCTCACAAACTATTACTCAATATTAACCAGCATTCCACAAAATTTTCTCATTGAGCACCATAAATATTTGAGAGACTCACGATTGATGCAGGTTTAGTGAATGTATCTGCAAGATTAAATTGCAGATTAACAGAACTAGCAGGAGCAACCAAAGATCTAGACTCTCTCGAGTTTCTCTCCAGAGCTTTTTCTCCTAAAATTTTCCCTCGTCTTTCAGCAGTCAGCTGTTCTGAATTGAGAGGTTTTGTCCCGTCCAACAGCTTGGTTTTCTCCCCACACTTTTGGCGCTCTTCCCAGAGCTTCCTTGCATAGAAATCAGAACCATTTCCTCCAAGAAGGAAGTCAAACAGTGGGTTTGACTGATTCTTCTCCCTAGAGAGATCCTCAAACAATTTTCCGCAGCGGATTACTAAAGTTGCGACCCCTTCAATCAAGACCTTAAGATTGCTATCCTCTGGAGCAGGAACCTCAGGGGGAGGGATCTCAGCTCTCTCGTCCTCATTTCCAAGAGGAGCAGGAAACTTATGATGGGGAACAAAATCCTTTGGAATTTCAGGAGGATCAAATCTGTAAATGTCGCATAAATGAGCACCATAATTAATTAAACAACGATATGCACGATGCATCGCCAATATATTAATAAAAAAGCACCCACAGAAAATTTTTGGAACAATTTTTAACACTTAATCCCATGCTCAGCACCAAAAAATATATATACCGTCGTTCAAGTCAATGCCTAACAAAGCATCACGAAATATTGTTTGATTCTGATAGATTAGTCGTGCTTGCAACCACACCACCCTGTTTTCTCATAGCATATCTGGTGGGAGGATTCAAGAAGAGAGGGTCAGGGAGAGAAGCACACACCTTTCTTTTTTTTTTGCTAGGACCAAAGACAGAAGAGCGAAACAAGAGAGAGAGGTATTGCCATGACCGAGAGATAGAAGAGGGAAAAGAAGGATGGAGGAAAGTGGATGATACTTTGGTCACTCTATGTATTATCGAGATGTAAAATAGAGTCGAGTAAATATACTACTAGAATCATTCCACTCACTTCCCAGGTATGAAGAAAAAGACGATAACTATACATATCCACTAGGGGTAGGACTAAACCATCACCCTTTCCCCTTCCCCTCTTGATACTGAAAAGAAATTTTAGTCATTGGATTTTCATTTAAATTAAAGCTGTTGAAGCACAGGTGTCACTTGTCAGGAACGTTATATAGCCATAACAAGATGTATCTGTTCGTGAGGCAGATGCATAACTAAGTCCGTACTCTTATTGATGAGAATCAAAAAGGAAGATTTAAATATTAGGACAATACCAAGTATTTTGGGTTATTTTCTATCATAGTTTATTTAAATGTTTAGTACTATTTTATATTTTAGTGGGATTTCATTTCCTAGTTTAATTAGGATAGCCAAAAATTTAAGGCTTAGGAGCTGTGTTCTACTCCCTTATCTATTTTTATTAACATTGAATTATCATTAATTATTCTCTGAATTTTCTATTCTTCATTATTCAAGTTTTCTTTCAATACGCATCGTCTTCACTATCAACTTGGCACAGGGGGTCTTTCTTCACGGAATCTTCCGCTGCAACCAAAAAAATCGTGTTCGCTATTCTAAATTTTTAAACATCCACTTCATGGTTTGTGTTCTGATTTCGCAAAAGATAAAATAAAACACAGAAACCCTAATCAACTTTCTTCTATTTCAAAAAAAAATGATGCCATCGTCTTCCACAAGAAAAAACGGAAACCCTAGTTCCCTGCAGCCGCAGCAACTCAACATCATCCGTGCTGCCATCACCTCCCCCACACCGTGACAGTGACAGCGCCGTCCCCGTACCACCATGGTTGACCGCACTATCCATCCGAAATCCCAGATCTGTTCTTGCGAGTTTCAAATGTGACCACATATCGTTTCAATTGGTTCCAGATATTTCCAGTATACTCAACCGTAATTTGCCGTATCCATCGCCGCTTGTGTCCGTCCAGATCCGCCATCACAGCTCGTGAAGAAACCCTATAATCTATCGTCTATTTCACACAGATTCAAGATCGCGAACCTCTGTCGCAAAACCAAGCACTACCAACTCAGTTGGCGCAGTCTACCCTGCCGCCGTCCGTACGTTCTGCTGATTTTCATGTCTGCTCCACCTGTACCCGCTTGTAGACATCTTGTTCGAAGACACGCACTTCTGCATTTTGTTTCAATGAAACCTGCTCCGGCATGAATTTGTAGAAGTCCAGCTTACTGATTGTCAATTTTGGACCCATTCTATATTGGGCCACCTCATTTCTGCTTGGGCCCTATTTCTTATGGGGTCATTGATTTTGTCGGAGTCTTGATAAAGTTTCAACCTGATTTTTTGGAGTTTGTTTTCGCAGAACATTGGATATTATCTCAGGGATTAAGTATTATGGTTTCCATTGAGTATGTGGATACCAAGAGGAGGGGACGAGGATCCTTGTGATCCCATCAGCAATGAGCTATATAGAGTCACATGCAGGATTTTTCAACTTCCGTCGTTTGTGGATGAAATAGTTTATGATCTTGATGAAGCACATGAACAGATGAACTGATGAAATGTTATAGTTTATGTTAGGCAAAGGGCTCTCTCTATATTGAAGAAGGTATTGCTTGCAGCTAAGCTTTTCCAACATAAAAATGATGAGGTAAGATTAGGTGTTGCTTCTTGCCTTAGCAAAATAATTCGAATTAATGCACCTGATACGCCATATGATGCTGCAACAATGAAACAAGTATTTCAATTGATTGTTTCTTGTTTTAAGGATATGTCAAAAACATTCAGTCGCTTACACGAGACAAAGATTGCTATTAGTATGACTATGGTACCGTCAAGTTACTTCTTGGTTATGATGGATTTAGACTTGTATAAGCTCCACGTGTTCGGATTATGGTTCAGTATCATGATAACGTTGTTATGTCTGCTTCCGCATCACGTCCTGCTAGTATTATGAAGATCGTAGAACCACCAAAAATGTTGGATAATGCTGAACTTAATATTGAGGAGTCGACTGAACAAACAATTGAAGAAGATTTATCTTGGAGCTCTCATTTCTTCAACTGAGAATTTTGTTAAAATTAATGCGAATATGGAGTTGATCCAATTCCTTCATATGATTTTTATCATCCCGAGATAGATTTTGTCATACCTCCTAAAATGTCATACCATGCAGAACTAAGATTGCATATGATGTTATTTGGTTCTGGAAAAGAAATTGAAGTATGTTTTTGGTAGGACAGCGAAAGAAAGGAAATACAAGTCATTTGCAGAAAAATCTTATCATGCTGTTGATGATTACATCTTGCGCAATCTAGTCTATCGGATATGTCATCTCAATTTTTATTTGCTTGACGATGGGATTCAAAGCTATTTCGTTGAATGGAATGGTCGACCGAATTTGAAGACTATTGAGGAGTTTCACCAGTCTTCGCGAATTCAATTCCTGATCATATTTCTATATTTGCAGACTCGCAGAGTCGCAGGAGCTCATATTTTCAAGCCGTTGAGAATGATGGGAATCAAGAAGGAAGATCTAAATATTGAAATAATGTCGAGTACATTGCGTTATTTCCTATCATAGTTTAGAGTTATAAGATTTAGTAATTTATACTTTACTAGGATTCTATGTCCTAGTTTAATTATGACTCTTAAGATCTATGATTTATTCACTTATCTATTATTATGGACATTGAAGTTTTTTCTCAATTTCGTGTTCTTCATTATCCAACTTCTCTTTCAATTCCCATCGTGTTCGCTATCACTTATTTGATTTCGTATGCAGTAAGATAAAGAAATAACGGGCGGCGATGAGCAAGACCAAGACGCAATATGTCCAACAATCAACTAATCTGCAAAAGGCCAGTAGAAGGTTGCAGAAACAAGCACCTATCCAGTATGCGGTAAGAGTGTGATGCAACTTCGAAACCAGGCAGAACATCGTGTTTCTTTCCATCTAATATCCGCAAATTATCCAAATTTGATTGGGGAGGTTCTTCTATTTCTTGCACATATGTATCTTGAAAATCATAACCTGGTGACATGCAATAAGTAGAAGGAGATATGATGACTTACCAAGAAAAAAGAACAAGATGTTGGTCAAACAGTTGTAAACTTGACATATATATCAAGCCAAAAACAAAAGACTCTTAAGTCTCCTATCTTTCTACTCAGTGTGACCCCATGCTTCAACCATTGTTTTGACACTCCAGGTCTGTTCTCTCTCCAGGATTGTCATCTTTGTGTTCTATTTTTCTAGAAATGCTTCTACCCTTTTTTCCTTACTAGTCTAATTACACAAAAAGATGATACAATTCTAAAATACTTCAGAGTCACAATGCTAAGGAACTCTTACAGATGGCAATTACATTTTTTTTTTTTCAAAAATTCGTGAAGTACCCTCCCAAACATATCAGGTTCAGGTTTATTCTTACTGATTTCTGCATAAAAGCTTCCCTCTATTACTGAAAACACATGCATTTTGAGTACCAGACTCCAAAGAGTCGGCTTACATTCTCTATCGAGTTGCAAAGCACAATTTAAAAAATAACCTAGGCAGTGCTACATATTTTTTGCACATTACTCCTGCATAATGATAATTCAAATTTAACAGAGAATCAAAATTCATGTTCAAACCTTAATCATTTTATTTTAGTTTCTTTTTTCATTTTTTTTCTGTTTTTTCTTTGGAGAGTAAGTTATTGGTCGTGATCCAAATCAGGTAAGGATGTTGGCATGCACCAAAGCACGCGTAAATTTAAAACGCATCTCCCAGGTCCAACATGTTGCAAACCAATTCCTTCAGACTGCACATCACCATTTTTTTCATTTCTTCAAACCCTCCACCCCTTACCCCCATTCACTCATTCACATTAATATATTGTGCATATGATAGAGTGAATTAAGGGAGCTGGAGCAACTGGAATCCACAACTGACTGATGATAGTAAAAGGATCTTGGCCTGCTGCCTTACTTGAAAGAAAATCCGAAGTCAATCCAGATTGTCACTGGAATCAGATTTCAGAGTTCAGACAAAAAGATTCTCAGACATAATACAGTATGTTTCAGTGTTTACTAGCTAAACAAATCATGTTCAACAAGATTCTCAGACATAAGTTTGTTGAGAGAGAGAGAGAGAGCAATATGAATTTGAAGTCCTTTTATCGATATTCAAATCTCATTAATTTAAGAAAATCTTAATAGAAGTCAAACTCAAAATTAGGAGATATCAAGAATAAATGAGATTTTCTTAAATCTTAATTTTGAGTACCAATGTCTTTGTCTTTTTCAGTTTTGAGTCACCTCTGATTTTGCAGCTCTAGGGGGGCTGAGGCGGGTCCAGACGGGCTAGGCGGCTCTACGCGGGCACCAATGTCTTTGTCTTTTTCAGTTTTTCTTATTACAACTAGTGCGAATGGCCGGAATTAAACAAGGTACAAGGACCGCAAAGAAGAACAAGAGCAAAGAATTTGAGGAAGTGAGAGAAGTTAAACAACTAGAAGAAGAAGAAGATGAAGGGTTAGTTTCAAAGAGACCACGTTTTCTTGGGCCTATGGATAAATTTGCATCCATAATTGATCCCGATGCTTCAATGGATTCAAGGAAAAGAATGAGGCAACAAAACATCAATGATGCACATATAGAATATTATTATGCATTTTGTATGCATATATAAAAATAAATAAAATATAAAATATAAAAAAAGACCGCCTAGCGCTTAGCCGCCTAGGCGCCGCCTCCAAGGCCTAGGCGCTAGAAGGTCCATGTCTGCCCGCCTACAGCCTAGTGCCTTTTAGAACATTGGGATATATCGCCTACATTAAACTAAAACTCACACTCACCTTCAAATCCACATTCTTCAATCCGAATACAAATCAAGTAGCAGGGGTTAGTTTTATATAAGTTTCTCACATTCAGAAATAACCCAAAAATTCTTAGATGTACTGCTACCAATATCTAACCTCCCATCAACAAAGAATGATTCAGCATGAGTATACTCGATTTTGCATCTATTCTGTTGTAACTGAGGTTTGTTAGTAATTTTTATTCAGCAACCTAAACTAGAATCAAATGGAAAGGCCAACTAAAATCTTAAGAGAAACATAGTACTTATGGTAGGAAAACATTTAAATATCAAACTTTAACAATTAAAAATCAATTACTCCAACTAAATATAAAGAAAAATTGAAGTCTTGATGCAGCCTGAGTTTAAATTTGTACTCTGTTTACTTTAACATGTGTTTAGGTGCAGCTACTACGTGACAATTACTTTGCACTCCTTTCTGTAGCAGCAGTTGTTAGAATCGGTCCTTAATTTAACTGAGAATGAGATTTGTTATTTTAGTGGGTTTTAGACAATTCGAAGTGTTGTAGGGTCAAAACTACTTTGCCGGATTACACACTTATTTTACTGTATCACGGAGTTTACAGTTTTAAGTATTTTAAATTATACTATTCCATTATTTTAGATTAATTTTTAACCTATGAAAATTTGTTATTTATTCCTTCCTGATTTCCTCTTTGTTTACCTAACAGGCGTTTACAAGAAAAACAATAATGATACGAAAGAAGTAACTGAAGTGCAATATCAAACAGGGACTAAAAATATATTCGGAAAACAAAATGAGCCTAAGATTTGTTTAGAGATTTAGTCCAGCTCATTTATCTTCATTTTCATGAACCATAAATTGACTATATGTTCACCTCAGTGAAAGGAGAAGCTAGTTAAGAAGCTGAACGAATTCAGAAAATCATTCACGCCAATGGAAGTTTTGCCGAGTAAAAGGACAAACCAATTTGATCATACAAAAACTATTGAAAAGATCACTAACCTGAGCCATACACATCTTCATCTTCAGCATCTAAATCTTCAAGAGCACCAATACCAAAGCCAGGACCAATCTTTCCTGTAGATATATATAGTCAATAACCTAGAAGAAGTCCAGGTCCATTAGGAGTATGCCCTCGAATGCCAGTCAGAGGATGTTGAGTGAGGGCATTGTACTTGTTATTATGCAAATCGTTATCATAAGGCATTTGTATGTTTCTTTATTTACTAGTAGTCGCTGGCATTCCTGACTCGTAAATATATATATAGAAACTAGTCCATGTATTTGAGAGCAAAACATTCCACTCCTTATTGGATAAGGGGATCGGCACTGGAAAGGTTTATGGCTCAAATACTTAATCGTTCGCAAGTCGATGAAACTTGAATGGGCGTTAAGTTTATGTGAAGACTTGTATGACGTGTTCTTTGACTTTGAGAGTGCATGTCGAACACTAATGGTTAGTGGGAGCATACGTTATAGGTATGCTAATGAGATTAGCATACTCGAACCGACTCACCCTCCATTCGTCACACGGATTCACTCCGGGACAGTCAATGACAGAATTGTAGGTTATTGGCGGATGAGATCATAAGTCTTTGGCCAAAGCATTGGAGCTAGTTGTATTGGATACACGAGAGCTCGATGGTCTCAGTTTGCATTAACTCATGCATAGAGTCAAGTACAGATTGGGTTTGACTGACCGTGACCCTATAACTTGATCGGGACATTTGAAAGAAGGGTTTATACGTATACTGGTATTCACGAAAAAAAAGGTTTTTGGAATGATCTCCATCATTCGTTCTCAGTTAGAGTATAGTGTAGGGCGCCAGGCTGGCTAGGTGGTGCTACTACTCTTTGGTTCCTCTCATTGCTAACTGAGACGGACCTACGGAGTGGCGCAATAGGATTGACGACGGAATGAATCGAGCTTATTCTCTCTTTATAAATATTAGATATTGGATATCTAATTTATTGGACATTAGATGTCTAATTAATATTGGGACATTGGATGTCTAAATTAATTTATTGGATAAATTAATTTACGGCATAATGAATTAAATATAATACTGGGTGATTAATTTAATTCATGAATATAATTATTTCTTGGAGAAATTAATTATATTATTTTGATTAATTAATTGGATTAATTAATTGATATAAATACATCAGAACGGAATGGAATTTATCTGATTGGACTCGCGGGAGTCCGAAACGAACCAAACTCATCCCGGCTCTTCTAGATGGTCGCCTCACTTTCCACTCACCTTCCTTGGTCTTTGTCTCCATCCTTAATTGGTGGAAGACATAAGACATTTAGGGGACAATATCTCATTGGAGATAAAAGGTCGGTGATTTGATATGATATGATGAAGAATAAATATGAAGACTTCACTTCTCTTCTTTAACTAAAGGAACTCACGGTTCATGGCAAGAAAGAGAGAGAGAGAGAGAGAGAGAGAGAGAGAGAGAAATATTCTCCAAGTCTTCATCTTCTTCTTCATTCTTCTTGAGTTTTTCTTGGAGAAAAATCGAGTGATCATTGAGAGATAGTGAGTTATACACTTAGGGGGTGCTTGGTAGGATATTTTTGAGGGTGGGTAATGGTAAAGGTAATGAAAAATAATGCTT
Source organism: Orobanche coerulescens (assembly GCA_033398695.1). NCBI lineage: Eukaryota > Viridiplantae > Streptophyta > Magnoliopsida > Lamiales > Orobanchaceae > Orobanche > Orobanche coerulescens. The sequence goes on along the minus strand of CM065819.1, from coordinate 24,571,797 downwards.
GGTGCTCTATAATGGAATGGCTCATTACCCATTAGTGAGTAATGGACCATTACCCAATAAATTGGGGGGAATGCTTTTTTCTCCCTTTCCCTTTCCCCACTATTATCATTAACTTTCCCTTTCCCTTTCCCGAGTTTGAACCAAGCACGCCTTTAGAGTGTTATAATCACATTTAAAAGCTTCTATCACTTTGTCCTAGCCGCATCCTTGGAGGATAACAAGGTGAAGTTGTTCCGATCGTTTCTCCGGCGCGTAGCAAGTAGAGACGCGGTGTTTTCGGCGTTAGATAATCCAAAAGCTTGACGAATAGGACTCGTGGGGAAGATCACCTAAAGCTTGGGGAATCGCTTACGTGGAGTACACCATTTAATCAACGGACTATGAAGGTATGATTTCGAATCTTCCTTTGTTTCGTTTTAATATTCGTATATACGTAGCTTGATCGATCCTCTTAAGAAATTCGGATCGAATTAGATTCGTATATTGCTTCCGCTACGCCTTCGTTTTAGGCACCGAATCCCAACAGTGGTATCAGAGCGTAGGTCTTGCGATCGTACATACGATATTTAGCATTTGGAATGCTTGATTGGATGGTAAATTATTTGGAATCATTTATAGTCATAATCGTGGTGTATGTTTTTTCGTTCGTTGTGGTTATATTTTCCGTAAATTTATGTCTAAATATAAATATTTAATTTCTGGGAAATGTGATTTATATTGAAGATATGAAAGTCGAAAAATATTGATATTGGATATCCGGTCAAAAATCTAGCCCCGGATCGCCGTTGGACGACCTTCCAACGAGTTTGGTGTTCTGGACAGGTGACACGGTCCGGTCACTCTTTGACACGGTCGGGTCAGCTGTCCAGTGAATTTGACACAGCCCGTGTCATCTTTAACTCGACCGTGTCGGCTTCCAGACCCGTTTCGGACTCGATTTTTCGTGTGTTCCAGAAAATTAATCACCCACATATTAAATTGAATTTAATATGATTAAAATGATTTATGGTATTTCATTTTATAAGGGAAAATTGATTGATTGGAATTCTTGAGGATGACCGAATTATTTTGAACGTTTTCATATTACCGGTTGTGTGAATTGATTGGATCAATTCTATTTATTGGTTGGATCAATATATTTATATGCAATCCATTTATTTAGTATTTATTGGATGAATGCTTTATGAATGGGGATGTGGTTCATGGACCTAGTTTTGAATCGTTCAGTTTTGTTCGATTGGGTTGTAAAGGCCGTTTTGAACCTATTTATTTTACTAGAAATAGGATGCAATTTTTCAATATAAAATTTATATGTAATGACGAAGACCGGAGGAAGATCCGTTCGAGAAGACGAAGATTCAAGACCGAAGCGATGTAATTAAATTACGACGTTTTTGTTCTAGGAACGGTCCATGAACTACATATTGGTAGCAACTAGGTTGTGAATGTTTATTCATATGGTATGAATGTTACAAACGCGCTTAAATGAATTAATGTGCAAAGTGTAACATTAATCGCGAAAATTCTCCCACGACAAATTATTAAATTTAAAAGGTTTCAAGGTTTTCCTTCCCTCCATCGAGTTTTCGGAAAATTGAAATTCAAACCGGATGTGCTATGCTTCCGAGTTATCGAGGTAGTCGTTCGGGGAGGATGATAAATTACCGAGAGTGCATTGGGTGCCTTCGGTTGGAGCAAATTTTATCCCTAGAAACTTGTTCGGTTGCCGGATAAGATTCAATTGTGAAACTGATCAGCGTCGATGGTATAAACTTAACTTGTTCACGAACTATAGAAACCGTATAGGTTAAGGGGAGTGAACAAGGGGAAAAAGAAGATCGAATCATCCATTAGATGGGTTCGTGTTGGACACCACTTTATGAAGATTAATAGACCAGAAACCTGTTCGGTTGCCCTCTATTAAAATTTATAAAGAACTCAATCACCACTATGAAATAACTGAATTAATACTTTCAGATTTCACATGAGAGTGTGTTATTCGGATAAAAATTGTGGGAGTCGGGTTAAAAGAATAGAAAAGACCTTAATTCTAAACTCAGATCATAATTGAAGGAGTCACTAATAAAATTGTCGTACATACAAACAACATATCAACTCTCATAATGACAATGAACCCACTTGCAATTCTACGCGAGAAGAACAACCTAACCGGACCAAACTTTGTAGACTGGCTCCGCAATCTGATGATTGTCCTCAGTATGGAGGCACTGGGATACGTCTTGGAGGCGGACATTCCGGCACCTCCAGTGCGGACCAGAGCCAGTCAGGAAGATGTTGAAAACCATGAAAAGTGGGTTAAGGATGACATAAAAGTCCGTGCCTACATGATGGCTTCTATGTCTAATGAGCTTCAGAGAGCTCATGAGAAAATGACTTCTGCTAGGCAGATTTTGTCTCACTTAACCGAGCTTTATAGTGAGCACAGTCGAACTGCTACATATGAAATATCTAAAGAGCTTTTCGGTGCCAGGATGAAGGAAGGTGAGAAAATTGGGGACCATGTCCTCAAAATGATCTCTATGATCGAGAGATTGGAGGCTCTTGATTTTAGGATGCATGATTCTCTACAAATCGACCTCATTCTGCAATCTCTTCCTAATTCCTTCTCACCGTTTGTTGTGAATTTCAACCAAAATGAGATTGCTTGCAACTTAGCAGGGTTGATGAACAAACTGGTAACCGCTCAGTCTCAGATGAAGACTCCGCGGGTGAAGGAGTCTGCCCTTGTGATTTCTTCGGGACCTCGGAGGTCTAAGAATAAGAAGAAAAAGACCAAGAAGCAGATAGGCCCACAAAGCAAGGACCTTAAGGGTATGGACAAGGCCCTGGTGGTTCCTAAGAGCAAGAAGAAAGACAAATGTCTCAAATGCGGTGAGCTGGGCCACTGGGCAAGAGACTGTCCGATTCTTCATAGCACTTCAAGTACAAAACTTTTAGTTTTGGAAACAAATTGTTCTGCTACTGTATTTTCTACATCTTGGATACTGGATTCAGGTGTTAGTTCTCACATTTGTACCGTGAATCAGGATCTGGAACAAAGAAAGAAGCTTGGAGCTGGGGAAGTGATGATTACTGTCGGAAGCGGGCATAGTGTCGAAGCAACTGACATAGGATCACTTCTTTTGGATTTGAAATCGGCTTTGTTTTGACATTAGATGATAGTACTTGTTTTCCCCAATGGGCATAAAAACATTGTATCCATTCCAGTCATGGATCGGAAAGGCTTTTCATTTTTCATTGGTGATGGTTCCTGCAAAATTTATTTTCGAAATAAACTAGTAGGCACTGCTACATTGTTAAATAGATTGTATCATCTAATCCTAAGTAACAAAGTCGTTGTGAATACTATGACTAGGAAACGTGGTAGGGATGAAACTAATCAAGTCTTAAAATGGCATCTTAGACTTGGTCATGTTGGTCAGACCAAGGTTTACAAAATGGAAAAGGATGGACTTATGGGTCCATTGGGATCGGATCCCATTCCAACTTGTGAATCTTGCCTTAAAGGCAAAATGACTAAGTCCCCCTTCACAGGGACTTTTGAAAGAGTCGCTGATAAACTTGAATTAGTCCATACCGACGTATGTGGTGCTTTGGAAGCAGCACGTGACGGATATCAGTATTTCATTACGTTTACGGATGATCATACTAGGTATGGTTATGTATACTTAATGAAACATAAATCTGAGGCCTTTGAGAAATTCCAGGAATTTAAGGCGCTAGTCGAAAAACAAACTAGTAATCATATCAAAGCACTTCGGTCGGACTGAGGTGGCGAGTACATGAGCACTAAGTTTGACGAGTTCCTAAAGGAACACGGAATAGTGTCACAACTTACACCTCCAGGAACTCCTCAGTTAAATGGTGTGTCGGAACGAAGGAACCGAACCATGTTAAACATGGTCCGTTCTATGCTTAGCTACATTGACTTACCAGTTTACCTGTGGGGGTATGCGCTCCTGACTGCTGCTTATATCTTGAACAGATGTCCTTCCAAGTCCGTTCCTAAAACTCCACATGAGATGTTGGAGGGCAGGAAACCAAGTCTTAAATCACTAAGGATTTGGGGATGTGCCGACTATGTCAAGAAGACTAAGGCGGAGAAATTGGAAGCGAAGTCTGTGAAGGGACATTTCATTGGATTTCCATTTGGGACGATAGGTTATCTATTCTACATGCCCGAAGATCGAAAGATCATTGTTGCTTTGCAAGCACACTTCCTGGAAGATGAGTTCATTCAGGAAGGCGGAGCAGGTAGAAGTATTTCTTTGGAAGAATACAATGAAACTCCTCAGGAGACACCTGTACAAGAAATTGGAACCGAACCTTCTGAAACACAAGTACAACCACCTCGTAGATCTAGTAGGGTGTCTCAATTACCTGAGAGGTATGGTTTTATGCACTTGGAGGAACTGGGTCTCCATGAGGTTCCAAGTGATAACTAAGAGACTGACACATGACCAAGCGATGGTGGATGTAGACTCCGCAAAATGGCAGGAAGGGGGAGCTGTGATAGACTCGATGCATGTCAATCAGGTGTGGACTCTAGTAGATCGCCTCAAGGGCATAGTGCCTATTGGGAACAAGTGGATCTACAAGAGAAAACTGATGGGGATGGCAAGGTTGACACCTATAAGGCCAGGCTTGTGGCAAAGGGTTATACCCAGAAAGAAGGGATCGGTTACCACGATACCTTCTCGCCCGTAGCTATGATCAAGTCTATTCGCATGATGCTTGCTATAGCTGCCTACCACAATAATGAGATATGGCAGATGGATGTAAAGACGGCTTTCCTTAATGGATTCCTCGAGGAGGAAATTTATATGGAGCAGCCTAAAGGTTTTGTGTCCGAGGTCGATATTCATAAGGTGTGCAAGCTTCAGCGTTCTATTTATGGACTGGAGCAAGCTTCGCGTAGTTGGAACCTTCGTTTTGACAAGGCGTCAAAGAGTTTGAATTCGTGCAAAATGAAGAGGAACATTGTGTATACAAGAGGGTTAGTGGGAGAAAGATCGCATTCTTAATACAATATGATGTAGATTATATTCTACTAATAGGAAATGATGTGGGAATGCTCAGTTCTGTAAAAGCTTGGCTTCCGAGTAGATTCTCCATGAAAGACTTGGGAGAAGCTACCTATATTCTTGGAATTCGGCTCTACCGGGATAGAGCGAAGAGAATGATAGGCCTTTCCCAAGCCCTTTATATAGATAAAGATCTTAAAGCAATTTAAGATGGATGATTCTAAAAGAGAGTTCCTACCGATGGGACATGGAATAAAACTCTCCTCGAAGATGTGTCCTCAAAGTGAGGAACAACGAAAGGAAATGAGTAATATACCATATGTTTCGGCCGTGGGTAGCCTTATGTATGCTATGTTGTGTACAAGACCTGACATTGACATTGCGCATGCTGTGAGCGTGGTAAGTAGGTTTCAAGCAAACCCAGGCAAGGAACATTGGACCGCCGTAGAGAACAATCTCAAGTACTTACGAAGGACTAGAGATCTGGTTCTTATGTATGGTGGTGGAGAACTAAATGTGACGGGCTTCACTGATTCAGACTTCCAAGGACAGAAAGACGACTCGATGTCCACTTCTGGCAACATATTTACTCTTAATGGAGGAGCAATATCTTCGCGAAGCGCCAAACAAGGCGCAACTACTGATTCCACTTGTCAGGCTAAGTATCAAGCGACCTCAGAGGCCTCTAAGGAAGGGGTCTAGATTAAGAAGTTTCTGGGCGAACTTCAAGTGATACCATGTGCTGAGCAACCTATTCCGCTTTTATGCGACAACGACGGAGCTGTAGCACAGGCTAAGGAGCCGAGGTTTCACGACAGTACAAAACATATTGAGAGAAAGTATCATCTCGTGAGAGAATTTGTTCGCAAAGGATACATTGTGCTGCATAGAGTAGAATCAGTAGACAACGTCGCTGATCCACTGACCAAGCCACTTTCTCAGATAAGCTTGGAGCGTCGTCTGGAGAACATGGGTAGATACCATAGTGTGTGGCATTGAGTGCAACTGGGAGATTGTTAGGAGTATGCCCACGAATGCCACTCAGATGATGTTGAGTGACGACATTGTACTTGTTATTATGTAAATCGTTATCACAAGGCATTTGCATGTTTCTCTATTTACTACTAGTCACTGGCATTCCTGACTCGTAAATATATATATAGAAACTAGTCCGTGTATTTGAGAGCAAAACATTCCACTCCTTATTGGATAAGGGTATCGGCACTGGAAAGGTTTATGGCTCAAATACTTGATCGTTCGCAAGTCGATGAAACCTGACTGGGCGTTAAGTTTATGTGAAGACTTGTATGACGTGTTATTTGACTTGGAGAGTGCCCGTCAAACACTAATGGTTAGTGGGAGCACACGTTATAGGTATGCTAATGAGATTAGTATACTCGAACCGACTCACCCTCGATTCGTCACACGGATTCACTCCGGGACAGTCAATGACAGAATCGTAAGGTTGTGATAGGTATTTGTGAACCTTCGACTTGAGGATTTAGTAGGGATGTGCTTGTGACGTTAAGATTTTCATTAGAGTAGTTCGACCCAGAAAACAGGAAGGTGGGGGTCAACCTCGACGTGCGTCTTGACGGGTAAGTAGCAGGTTCTACTAAATACCAAGATAGAATTCTTTCTCTTGTTAGTGAACGGGTTATATGTCCTATGCGGTTATTGGCGGATGAGATCATAAGTCTTTGGCCAAAGCATTGGAGCTAGTTGTATTGGATACACGAGAGCTCGATGGTCTCAGTTTGCATTAACTCATGCATAGAGTCAAGTACAGATTGGGTTTGACTGACCGTGACCCTATAACTTGATCGGGACATTTGAAAGAAAGGTTTATACGTATACTGGTATTCACGAAAAAAAGGTTTTTGGAATGATCCCCATCATTCGTTCTCAGTTAGAGTACAGTGTAGGGCGCCAGGCTGGCTAGGTGGTGCTACTACTCTTTGGTTCCTCTCATTGCTAACTGAGACGGACCTACGGAGTGGCGCAATAGGATTGACGACGGAATGAATCGAGCTTATTCTCTCTTTATAAATATTAGATATTGGATATCTAATTATTGGACATTGGATGTCTAATTAATATTGGGACATTGGATGTCTAAATTAATTTATTGGATAAATTAATTTACGGTCTATTGAATTAAATATAATACTGGGTGATTAATTTAATTCCTGAATATAATTATTTCTTGGAGAAATTAATTATAGTATTTTGATTAATTAATTGGATTAATTAATTGATATAAATACATCGAAACAGAATGGAGTTTATCTGATTGGACTCGCAGGAGTCCGAAACGAACCAAACTCGTCCCGGTTCTTCTAGATGGCCGCCCCACTTTCCACTCACCTTCCTTGGTCTTTGTCTCAACACTTAATTTGTGGACGACATGAGACATTTAGGGGACAATATCTCATGTGAGATAAAAGGGAGGTGATTTGATATGATATGATGAAGAATAAATATGAAGACTTCACTTCTCTTCTTTAACTAAGGGAACTCACGGTTCATGGCAAGAAAGAGAGAGAGAGAAATATTCTCCAAGTCTTCATCTTCTTCTTCGTTCTTCTTGAGTTTTTCTTGGAGAAAAATCGAGGGATCATTGAGAGATAGTGAGTTATACACTTACAGTGTTATAATCACATTTGAGAGCTTCTATCACTTTGTTCTAGCCGTATCCTTGGAGGATAACGAGGTGAAGTTGTTCCGATCGTTTCTCCGGCACGTGGCAAGTAGAGACGCGGTGTTTTCGGCGTTGGATCATCCAAAAGCTTGACGAATAGGATTCGTGGGGAAGATCACCTAAAGCTTGGGGAATCGTTTACGTGGAGTACACCATTTAATCAACAGACTACGAGGGTATGATTTCGAATCTTCCTTTATTTCGTTTTAATATTCGTATATACGTAGCTTGATCGATCCTCTTAAAGGGATTCGCATCGAATTAGATTCGTATATTGCTTCCGTTGCGCCTTCATTTTAGGCACCGAATCCCAACACAATAGTTGTGCAAGAATCATAGTTATTAATAAGGCAGACAAAGCCAAAATGACAATTGACGGCCTAGCGCCCGACAACCTAGGCAACAAGGCGATGGCATAGCCATGCACGCAACTAAAAAGCATGTATATACTTGATATATTCTTCCAAAAATCAATCATATCATTAATAAAATATAAAACACCATTTGAAGCAACAAAAGCACATATCAAAATAGTCAAAAATTTCAAAAGGACAACATGCGTTTTATATTCCAACAATTGGTATCAGAGCCGGTCTTTAGGTTCTGTTGAAATTAATTAATTTGGTGATTAATTTGCTAGCAATTTAAATATTCATGTAGTATGGTATTGGAATATTTTTGCTAGGAATTGTCTTGCAGGTGAATAAATGTGATTAAACCATGCCCTTAGCCCATTTGTCGGACTGACTTACTACTACTCTCCGATTTTAAGTAGATATCATTTTGGATTTGTGCACACAAATTAAGAAAACTCTTTATGCCAATATTTGCCCCTTAATAAATGGTGACTTGTAATTAATAAAGAGTGAAGAATGTGAGTTCTGAGTTGAGTTAGTTATGCGTAATGGAATTATAAGAGGAAGAAAAAGCTAAAGTGACATCTATTTTGAAAAAGTTAAAAAGTCTAAAGTGACATCTATTTAATATAAGAAGGAGTATAATTTAAAGAATGAAAAGAAGTAGACTTACCTTTAATGGCAAGAGAGCTGTGACCCTCCATTTCCTCCTTACCATATATTTTTAGCCTTTTCTTTTCTAGAACAAAAGAAAACCAGTTAATCTTCAAGATAGGAAAGAATACATCCAGAAGCAGACATCTTACTAAAAAATCACATACCCCTAAACTCTGGAGCTTGCTTGAAAGGATCATAGCCTAAGCCATGCAAATCTCGCTTTGGCTTGACAACATATGCCTAGAAAACATAAAGTTAAAAAATAGAAAGTCCAACAGCACAAGTCCAAGGTAGAAGTAGCATACTATGATATGTGAAGGCCATGAGCCTCGTGCATATTGATGAATGTGTGATTCAATTAAGATTGTTGTATTCTGCTTATATCATGGGAGCAAGAGAATAGTATTCCACATGTTAAGCCTAAAAGAACTCCATCTCCAAACATCTCCAAATGTGCCAAGTAAGACTAACAACATTTGATCTATCCATACCCCACCCGAGAACATGTATAGTAGTATCTCATGTGAAAAAACTGCAAAGCACCACTTCCGTTGTCGCATCATCAAGTTAATGGCCTGTTATTGTGTACTGGTGTGGGTTGGGCGCCGTCTGCCCTTGAGTTATCTTTTGGAAATGACTTCGACCAAAGTCCATTTATTATGGTACCAGAGCACCCAGGTAAGTTGTTTGGAGGCAATGTTGGGTTTGGACCCAGCCCATTTTAATTGGCACGCTTGGCGTGAGGGCAGGTGCTAGATCTTGTGTTTGTCCCACATCTTCAAGTAACTGGGCTGTTATTGTGTATGAATGCCCAACCCTAGCTAGCTTTTGGAAATTTCTACCCAAGCCCATTATTAGAATGTAAATATTATTGTAATTATTAGCTTAGGGAAGGTTAGTCCTTGGGCCCGTAGGGTTTCTCTTTGTCTAGGGTTTCTCCCTATATATACTCTTCTATCCTCTGTATCAGATTAATTATATACACATATTCAGCCTCTTTCTTGATCCTGATTACATGGTACCGGAGCGAGGATTAGGGTTAGGGTTTTGAGAATTTTTTGTAGCAAGCACCAATTGCGCAGATCGACACTGTTCATCAGTTTTTCTGGCACTCTTGTGAGTGCGCCATCTCTGTCTAGGGCACCCTGTGAGTGCACGTCGATATCTTTTTCTGTTCCTGTTTTCTGGTTCGTGATTATTGAAAGATGTCGGGAGGAGAAATCATCTGGTAGCAGCAGTGGTACACATGTTCCTGAGATGCTTCCAGCAATGGCTCGGCTTACCGATAACAAGCTTAACGGCTCCAACTTCTTTGAGTGGAGCAAAACTATTCGCCTCTATCTTCGAAGCATGGGAATGGCTTCTCATCTCACATCTGATCCCCCTAAAGTTGATGATTCTGAATCTTGGTAACAAATTGATGTTCGTTTATATTTACAGATTGTCAATACTATTGAACCTTCTGTCTCGTCTTTGGTTAGTCACTGAATATGTGAAGGAACTTATGAACTATCTTGAATTCTTATATGCTGGACAAAGCAACATATCTCGAATCTATAGTGTGTGCAAGTCCTTTCATCGGGGGGAGCAACAGGACCGATCACTCACTACATATGTTATGGAGTTCAAGAAAGTATAAGGAACTCAACTCTCTTCTGCCATTAAGCACTGATGTCAAAACAATGCAGACCCAGAAGGAACAAGTTGCTGTTATCAGTTTCTTGTCCGGTCTGCGACCAGAATTTGACTCAGGTCTCAGTTCTTGAATGAATCTGCTATTCCTTCTTTTCAAGAAACATTTGCCCGTGTTCTCCGGAATGAATCTACCATTCCTTCTCTTCAGCCTTCCCAAGCTCCTGATCATAATAGTGCCCTGGTTACTCGAGGGAGATTCCGTGGTGGCTCCCAAGGAGGACTTGGAGGTTATAGAGGGGGCTCTAGAGGTGGTCACAGTGAACGAACAGTGGATTCACGGACTAGTGTTGCTGTTCCAGATTCTGATGAAGTTGAATGTTACTACTGTCCTAAGTTGGGCCACACCAAACGCACATGTAAGAAACTTTTGCCAGAAACCAAAAGCGCTCCAGCACATGTTGCTTCTGCTTCAGATAATATAGTTACTATACCTGCAGAAGAATATGCTCGACTTTTAGGGACCGAGAACACCCCTGCTCCGACTGCTGCATTTGCTGAAACAGGTAACTCTAGTAAATGTCTATTATCTTCTGCCCCCAAATGGGTCATTGATTCAGGTACCTCAGATCACATGACAGGTAATCCTACCCTCTTTTCTGATTTCAATAAACACGTGTCTTCATCCAATGTCACAATTGCTGATGGGTCTACAGCACCTGTCCTTGGTTCTGGCACCATTGATCTTAGCCCATCTGTTTCGTTATCTTCTGTATTTTAAGCCTACCCAATTTCTCGTTCCACTTGTTATCTGTCAGCAAAATTACCCGTGCTTTAAATTGCTGTGTCTCATTCTTTCCTGATTCGTCTTTCAGGATCTGTCGATGAAGAGGATTATTGGTAGAGGGGGGGAGTCTGATGGCCTATACATATTTGAACATCAAACACCTCACCCCGCGACTTGCACCAGTTCATCGTCTCCGTTTGAAGTTCATTGTCGATGAGGTCATCCATCTCTGCAGAATCTAAAGAAGTTGTGTCCTGAGTTTCTCATTTATCTACTTTACAGTGTGAGTCGTGTCAGTTTGACAAACATCAGCGTGTTCATTTAAGTCCTGGAGTCTGTAATAAGCGGGCTTCATCCCCATTTGAGTTAGTCCATTCTGATGTTTGGGGACCATGTCCTGTTACTTCAAAACCTGGGTTTAAGTATTTTGTTACATTTGTTGATGATTACTCTAGCACTACTTGGCTTTACTTTCTGAAAAATCTATCTGAAGCGTTTACACATTTTTGTTCTCTCTATGCCAAGGTTAAAACAGAATTTAAAGTCTCCATCCAAACCCTTCGTAGTGATAATCCAGAAGAATATATGTCTCAAACATTTCAGTCATTTAAGAGTCAAAACGGTATTCTTCATGAGTCTTCTTGTGTTGACACACTGGCCCAAAATGAAGTTGCAGAGGAAAGAATCGTCATCTTTTAGAGGTGGCTCGGGCTCTTTTATTTCACATGTCTGTTCCTAAACCTTTTTGGGCCGATGCTGTTGCTACTGCCAGTTTTCTCATCAACCGAATGCCTTCGGTTATTTTGGATGGTAAAAGTCCTTTCTCAGTTCTGTTTCCGACCAAACCATTGTTTCCTATCGATCCAAAGATCTTTGGTAGTACATGTTTTGTCCATGATACCCGACCACACATAAACTAAGTTGGATCCAAAGGCTCTGATATGTGTTTTTCTTGGTTATTCTCGTCTTCAAAAAGGGTATAAGTATTTTTCTCCCACGCTTAATCGATACACTGTATCTCGGGATGTCACGTTTCATGAGAACATACCCTTCTTTCCTGTGTCCACTCCTTGCAATCCCACAGACAGTGATGATTTGTTGGTATATAATATACCTGTTTATGAGTCTGTTCCTGAGTCTGTTCCTGCCTCCTACCCCATCCAAAGCGGCAGAGCCTCAAGCACCATCAGGCCACCTGTTGTTCAAGTGTATAGTAGACGGCCACGACCTACATCAAATCCCGACCCAACACCATCTTCATCTCCATCAGCAGATCCGTCTAACGATGATTCTTTTGCTTCGAGTGATCCACCACCTTCCGATACACAGGATTCTGACCTTGATGTTCCCATTGCTCTCGGAAAGGTACGCGTTCATGTACTTACCCTATTTCATCCTTTGTTTCCTATGATAAACTGTCTTCAGGTTCTCGTTCATTTGTCTCTACACTTGACTCTGTTTCTGTTCCGGAAACGGTTGGTGCGGCTTTAGCCCATTCTGGGTAACGAGCTGCTATAATTGATGAGATTAATGCTCTTGATCATAATAAGACATGGGATTTAGTAAAGTTACCTGCGGGCAAAAAGGCAATAGGTTGCAAATGGGTATTCACCGTGAAAGTTAATCCAGATGGATCCATGGCTTGTCTGAAAGCCCGATTGGTTGCCAGAGGATATGCTCAGACTTATGGAGTTGACTACTCTGAGACATTTTCCCCTGTGGCTAAGGTATCCTCCATCCGTCTATTTATTTCATTAGCAGCTAATTACGACTGGGCATTACACCAACTGGATGTGAAAAATGCCTTCTTGCATGGTTACTTACGAAGAAGTTTATATGGAGCAACCACCCAGGTTTGTTGCTCAGGGGGAGTCTGGCAAGGTCTGTAAGTTGTGTAAGTCATTGTATGGTTTGAAGCAATCCCCTTGTGCTTGGTCTGGACGGTTTAAAGCTGTAGTAACCCAGTTTGAATTACGGGGGAGTTCTCATGATCATTCTGTATTCTTTAGATCGTCCTCTTTTGGATGTATTTTGCTAGTTGTATATGTTGATGATATTGTGATTACTCGGAGTGATAAAACTGGGATCAAGAAGCTAAACGATTTCCTTGCGTCGCAGATTCAAACAAAGGACTTAGGTCTTTTAAAGTACTTCTTAGGGATTGAGGTATCTCATACTCGGAAAGGAATCTGTTTGTCTCAACGGAAATACTGTTTGGATATATTGAACGACTTTGGGATGATTGAAACCAAACCTTGTGAGGTCCCGATGATTCCGAATATGAAGTTGAGAGCAGACGATTGAGATCTATTTAAGCATCCAGAAAAATACAGAAGAATTGTGGGAAAGCGAAACTACTTGACGATTACACGACCGGACATCGCCTTTCCTGTGAGTGTTTTGAGTCAGTTTCTGTCATCTCCAAGAACTCCACATTGGGATGTTGTTACTCACGTACTGAAGTACCTAAAGGGTGCTCCTGGTCATGGCATTCTATATGAAAATCACGGGCATCATGTCATAGAAGGATTCACGGATGCCGACTACAATGGAGATCCTACCACCAGGCGGTCTACTACGGGCTATTGTGTGTTTGTTGGAGGGAACCTAGTCTCGTGGAAAAGCAAGAAACAGAATGTCGTTTCTCGGTCCAGTGCTGAATCTGAATATAAGGCTATGGCCCAGACCACTTGCGAGTTAGTATGGTCACGGTAATCTGCTAGGCCAAATGGGTTTAAACAATCTAAACCAATGAAACTATATTGTGATAATGACGCGGCTATCCACATTGCAAACAATCCCGTGTTTCATGAAAGAACAAAACACATCGAAGAAGACTGCCATTTTACTCGTGAAAAGCTAGAAGATGGAACCATCTCAACTCCCTTTGTTCGATCCAGAAGCCAACTAGCTGATGTCTTTACCAAAGCATTACCAGGGTCACGAATCTCTGATTTTTGTAACAAGCTGGGCATGAATAACATCTATGCTCCAGCTTGAGGGGAAGTGTTAGAATGTAAATATTATTGTAATTATTAGCTTAGGCCCAGTTAGCCCATGGGCCCGTTTGTCTAGGGTTTCTCCCTATATACTCTTCTATCCTCTATATCATTTATCAGATTAATTATATACACATTTTCAGCCTCTTTCTTGTTCCTGATTACACCCATTAATCAATTTCATGGCCAATCACAGGTCTAAATATATAAACTTGAAGGTAGGCTAGGTAGCAGTACTATATGATGAAATGTATCCTTTACTGGTATAGTGCACTAATGAGTAACACATGAAGCGTAAATTTGCAAGGTTCTTTCCTAAACTATAATAATATTTTTCAGCACATTATGTATACTGGAGAATTCCCCACCATATGAAAATTCGGCTTGGACAGATTACAATGCTTTCTTTTACTAGTATCAAAATAACTTGAAAACTCAGCCCCGTTTAGTTTTCTTTTTGAGTTTCATTTTCATGTTTTTAGTATTTCAGAAGAATTTACTGGTTTCTGCCCAAAAAAAGAGAATGTTTGAACGAAAATTTGTTTCTGTTGATTTTATGTTGTAAATATACTCCCTCATATTTTCCAAATTCTTTTTAAATGTCATTCTAGCTTTGTGCACATAAATTGGGGGAGGGGGTTGCTAAAAGCTACCCCTAAAAATGATGAATTGAAATTACTGAAAAAAGTGAAGAATGTGAGTTTGGAAGTGAGTTATTAGGGGTAATATTAATGGAACTCGGAGAGGAAAACAGTTAAAACGACATCTATTTTGCAAAAGTTCAAAAAGGCTGACATCTAAACTAATTGGACTGAGTATTATTTTACAGAATTTAGATTATTATACATTTTGTTGGCAGTGGACACATAGCAATTATTTAAATGTGTGAAGGTGATGTATAATATGAACGGTATGTGACTCACATATTCTGGACACATATTCATTTTAACATTTAGATGTAATAATTATGAATCGATTTTCCAAATTTTCAAAATTATAGATGTGAAATTGTTAGTTATAACTAGTGTTGTTAATGGGCCGAGCTATTCGGTACCCGCCCGACGGCCCGGCTCGAATACCTGGTCCGATGGACCGCCCGATTCTTTAATGAGCTGGTCCCGATCCTGACTTGTTACCCGATAGTCAGACCGGGTATACCCAGCACGCTTGGTAAATACCCGATTGGTTCTTAATTGGACTTGACCCAATATTACCGAACAAACCTAACTATTTAGTGTTGTTAATGGGCCGAGCTACCCGGTACCCGTCCAGCGGCCCGGCTCGAATACCCGGTCTGATGGAGTGCCCGATCCTTTAGTGATCCGGTCCCTGTCACGACTTGCTACCATGGTCCTTAACGGACCGGTCCGATACTCGACTCGAGACTCTACCGAGCCGAACCAGGTATAGTAACACCCAATTTGGTGCAACCCGTTAACAACATTAGTGATAACTAGGTAAACGAATATGGATTTTAAATTTTGGAAGTGTAAAGATGAAATGATGCTATTGAAAAGAAAAACAAACAAGGCCTTCCATTTTCAGATTTTTTTTAATTCTTTTATGCAATAAAATACTGGAAAGCTTGCATTTAGATATTGAACATCAGCTTCTAAAGGAAAACAACAAAAGAATTAAAGCATCACATATGTCAGGATGCGCACATATGTTGTTTGCTAATATCCTATAGATAGAGAGCCGGTTTATCTGCCCTCTCCACATGTGTTTTACAGTTTATTCATGGCACGTGTTTACTCGAAAACTATACTTACCTTAATTAAAGGATCTGTAAGAGTCTATTAATGCATTATTCAAGAACTAACTTCACTAACAGTGTGCACCCTCTTGAAACTGCTACAAGGCAACACCTAATGGCTTAAGCCAGTGTTCTTTTTTCCTCGATGCCCATCAACAAAAAGGTATGCCCACATATTGATGTTTCTAGGCTTCTAGCTTCGATACCTCTTCCTCTGTCACGACCTATTTCGTGTTAAAGATAAACGGAAAATCTAAACTGGAAAATTAAAATATGAATGAGATTTAACTTCCACTAAGTTGAAAATAATAAAGAGAATCATCTTCACATTCTTCCAAAAGCTGATGCCCAAACAATCAGAGTAACCACTGGCTCAGCTAATATTTGTTAGATTCAAGTAACTCATCTTAGAGAACATAGAACAGGCATAACATAAATGCAGACCACGAAGGGATACTAAACGTTTATCCAAAAATACAACCACAGCACCAATTTATTATTAATTAAAACAAGGGCATAGTCTAACCAGTATACTTTTAGAGAACTGATTGTCATCATCAACAGGCAGATCAGGGATATCTCCAGTATCCTCTTCATCCGGCTTTGGGTAAGCAGATATCCTTCCTGCATCACCCGAGAGTGCAAGCAATGCTTTTCGTGCTTGTCTACGAGCATCTAGATGAAAATGGTAAACAAGATATATGCAAAATCAGCAGATGATCAAGAACCATGAATCACAACATTTTCTGTAGTGAATACCCCGGAAAAAAAAAAAATTGATGAGCATTGAGCAAAAGCTTTCAAAAGCTATGTGAATGTACAACAGAAAATCTTTTTCGCAGCCCACTGCAGCCTGCAAATTTTCTCTAGATATTACTATTATACATGATACCAAGAAACATTATACAATAAATTATAGATATTAACCTAACCACAACTCTGAAATAATGTAATGGTGTTTCCTTTAACCAATAATAATCTCCTAATTGTTTCTTAATGGTATCGAGAGCTATAAGCCAGTAATTCATGAATACAAAAAAAAGCCATAACCTTCTAAGCAGAATTCCCCAGGAAAACACATCTTCTACAGTTCTAAGTAATGATTGGAATGTGGGGCATGTCTGAAACGAAAACTACTAGGTATATGAAACAATTCAAGTACTATATTATTGCCACGCTTCACCTCATTTCATTTGCAAGTTGAAGCACCATTCATTATCTTCCGTATGCGTGCATTTCCATGTCGTATAACAACTTTTTAAGGTACAATGTCCAAATTCAGTGTCATCAAGGATATACTACAGCTTGCTTGATAACGACACGTCGACATCCCCCCCCCCCCCCCCCCGTCAACAGTCCACACACACACACACCAAAAATAGAGATTTATTTTATACAAAAGCAGCAAATGCCGTAGTCATAGATAGTTGTTAAAGGCGAAAGGCGCACCAAGGCAATATGGGCTCCTATCGCCTATGGTGCAAGGCGAGGCGCGCGCCTGAGAGAGGTGAGGCGCAAAAAAAAATAGAAAATTAAAATAAAAATTAAATAAAATTTATAAACACATAATGAAAAAAGAATATAACTATCCACAAAATACTTAATAATTAACAAAATTAAAGTGTGAGAACCATAAAAATAATAATTAAAATATTCTGCAAAAATAAATAAGAAACAAAAACGAGACCTATTACAGAGGCGCATTGAGGCGTACCGAAAAGGCTCACCGAGGAGTGCCCAGGCGCACAGCGGGCGTCTGACTGAGGTCGCCCGCCTTTGGGCTGCGATCTGCCTTTTTACGTGCGCGCCTTGCGCCTGAGGTTCGCCTTTAACAACTATGGTCATAGTTCATGACTATCCAATGAAACCTAACAAAGTGATGCAAATTCTAAAAATTTGAAAAAGTATATTCAAGAAAAGGCAAGAAAGTTCAAGAAAATAATTAACTCCAAAGTTCATTGAATGCCCATATAGTCAAGTTATTTGAATGGAATCCAACGAGTTCAAGTATATTAATTAAACAAGTCTAGAAGTCTCTTAGAAGTTCAAAAGTCCATTTAGCTAGAGCTTCTTAAGGAACCTATAAATATATGTAATCACAATTGCTTAAGGGTTAAGGCAGATTTTGGGAATGGATTAAGTTAACTTGTTCTCTTTGGTGTGAGACCTCATTAATCTCGTGTGAGGCCTAGAAATCTAGGTGTGAGTCCTAGCTTAATTTCCTTCATCTCTAAATAATCCAATTCTGTCCTTCGCTGCTATATTTACTCTCAATTTACTTCTAAAAATTGTTCTCTAAGAACTGAATTGTAAGATCCTGTATCAGAAGTGGTACCGGAGACAGGCAGCGCTCTGACAACTAGCACAAGGACGCTCATTTCGAGGCCGACTTACAGATGTCGAGCGGGATGATGTGCTGCTACAAGTGACGGAAAACTTTAATACTTTGAATCTGCGTATTGGAAACATTGATGAAAGAGTTCAACAGATCGAGATAAAGATTAATTCAACTGTTGAAAACCCAAATAAAAAGTCATCTGGTGTAAATAATGAAGACGGCGAGGAACCGCCAAACGAAGAAGAAAATCAGAGGCAAGAACCAAGAAATGATGGGCTCCCATGGATACAACAGCAATACGAGTTTAATATACCTAGAAACTTCATGAATAGAGGTCCATATGAGCCTTACTACACAGCTAGAGATATCACAGAGAAAGTGAGAATTGATGTACCGGATTTTGATGGAAGATTTGGTGCAACAAACTTCATCGATTGGATTTCTGCAATTGAAGAGTATTTTGATTGGTATGATATGTCTAATGAAGAGGTTTGCCAGAATGAAGCTGGTGAAACTTGCAAAAGTATGGTGGAACGGCGTCAAGGCGGTCATGACATGACAAGATTGGAGCGAACTCCAATAGCAACCTGGCAAGAGATGAAAGCAAGGCTGCGGGAAAAATACATGCCATCAAACTATGAAGATAGGCTTTGTGAACAGCTTGTCAATTTGAGGCAAGGAACGATGACTATGGCGGAGTACATGCAGAAATGTGACGAGTTAATAACCGAAAGTCAGATTGTTGAAGATCCTTGCCATAGTTTGGCAAGGTTCAAATCTGGTTTCAGATTTGAAATAAGAAAACAAATGCTGATACACACTCCTTATAGTGTGGAAAATGCTTTTCAGATTGGAGGAATAAATGAACTTGACGACTCTCAAGAATAGTAGTGCTCAATTAAGAGATCCCGTAACAAGAAAATTTAATACCGGCATCCCTACATCGAAACCGCCATACACAAATAGAAGAAAGGTGGAAAAGGAAAGGGTGTTCGATAACAAAGACCGTTGTTTCAAATGTGAGGGCAAAGGACATAAGGCGTATCAATGCCCTACTAGAAATAATCTCCATATGGGTGAGGAGGAAGAAGAGCAAAACGAAATCGAAATGGCTAGTAATGAAGATGGCGAAGATGCTCCACAATTCAATGCAACGACTTGACTAATTCAGATCAAGATACCTCTTTAGCTATGGTTGTTCGACGCATACTTGCTGCTCCAAAATTTAAGGAAGCAGACTGGCGAAGGACAACAAATTTCCCAAACACTTGTAACTTGTAAAAACGAGTTACTTAAACAGCATGAATGTGATTCCAGCCTCGCCGGTGGAACGACTGAAACTTCGTACGGAGCCACACCTTCAGCCGTATCATGTTGCATGGATCAATTATACATCTTTCCAGTAAATAACGTTGCCTAGTTCCAATTAGTTGTGGTCATTATAATGATTCAATTCATTGTGATGTTGTTCCCATGAATGTCACACACATTTTACTTGGACGACCTTGGTTGTTTGATTATGATATGTATCATTGTGGAAAGGAGAATACTTTTCAATTTTTTATGAAAATGTAACAATATTACACTTTATCCCAAAAGTTCTGGAGAGCTGAAAAAAATGAAAAGGACCAGCCCAAAGCTGGAGAAACCCCGTCCAATCAGAAGTTAGTCCAGTCAAACTTTGCATCTGATACCTCTAATCAGCAACCTAAATGGGAGAAAAAGGTGCTCCGGTTGCTTAACAAAAAGCAGTTCCTGCGAGAGAGCAACAAAAGTGGAGTTATTTATGGTGTGGTGGTCAAGAGAGTGGATCAAAATGAAGATTTAACAAACAAGAAGTTACCAAATGAAGTTGAGACATTGCTACATGACTTTTCTGATATTGCACCCTGCGATCTGCCAGATGCTTTACCTCCTATGCGCAATATCCAACATGCAATTGATCTTATTCCAGGAGCACAACTTCCAAACCTGCCGGCCAATAGAGTGAACCCCACCGAGCATGCTGAATTTAAAAGGCAGATAGAAATTCTCTTGTCAAAGGGATTCATTAGAGAGAGCCTAATCCATGCGTTGTTCCGGCTCTTTTAACACGAGAGAAGGATGGAAGTTGGCGCATGTGTTGATAGTGGTGCAACTAACAGAATTACTGTTAAAGTATCGGTTTCCAATACCACGACTTGATGACTTGCTTGACATGATGGCAGGTGCTACCAGTGTTGTTAAAAGCGCGCATATGCGAGATGCGATGCGATGCGAGGTTTTAGCGCTTCGCTTCAGTTATGCGATGCAACTTTCAAAGCGCGCGCTTCTGTGCGCTTTTTGCGCTTAAGCGATATGCAAGATGCCCTAAAAAAGCTCGCTTTTAGTTTTTTGTTGACTGGGCTGTTGACTGGACTGTTGACCGGGTCTTTGTTAAAGAAACGGGTCATAAGAAGCCCTAAAATGTAACGCAGCCGACAGAACTAACATACGAACGATACAAAACACAAATACGAACAAATTCGGGCGATTGAACGAGGTCAGGTGCCGGATTTCTCATTTCCTTTCTGGTAATTATCTTCTTTCTTGTATATATTTATACCTATACACACACAGACACCCATATTTATACAAACATATATATATATATACACACACATATATATATACACATATATAAATACCAATCCCTCATCTTATTGGTAATGATTCTTGTATATACATATATATATACACGATCTTGCATATATATACTGAATATACATATTTGTTGCATGTATATGTATACTGATTAATGATTAATTTGAATTGATTTATGACTAATTTGTGACTAATTTATGACTAACAGATGGCTGATAGAAATGTCTTTGAATCATCATCTAAAAGGCGTTTAATTGATGAAAGTGAAGACGAGGAAGATGAAATCGAATTTGACGAGGGGATAAGTATCCTAAGCAGGATGAAAATTTCGAAAATCTTCAAGAAGAGCCTGAAGATGATGATTTTTAATTTATGTCAAGTTGTCAACTACTGAGAAGACCAGAATTAAATCTCTAGGGCCCATAACTAAATCTATAGGGCTTGTAGTTGATTCTCTATCTTTATTTTGTTACCACGACTTCATTTTGTGCCTTGAGTTTGAATCTGGTTATCATTAACACTTTTTATGACAATTTAGTTTGCTTATAATATGTTAAATTTATTGTTATGCATTTTTTCCAACTTTTATGTTTTTTTGTTCAAAAAGCGCGCTTATCGCGTTGCGCTTATGCTCCAGGAGGCCTTTGCGCTTCGGTGCGGATATCGTGTTTAACAACACTGGGTGCTACTGTATTTATGAAAGTTGATACAAATAGTGGATACCATCATATTCGAATTCGGCCTCGAGATGAATGGTAGATTGTTTTTAAACCCAAAGACGGATTTTATGAATGCTTGGTTGTGCCATTCAGGTTATGCAATGCTCCTAGCACATTCATGCGCGTAATTACCCAAATTTTTCAATCCTTTATTGGTAAGTTTTTGGAGGTGTATTTTGATAATATACTCATATACAGCAAGACCAAGGAGGAGCACCTCTCTTGTTTGAGATAAGTTTTAAGAGTTCTACATCAAGAGAAACTCTATATCAACATGAGAGAGTATTCCTTCATGACATCTAATCATAGTTGTCATATCGTGTATCGTATCGCGTATCGGAGACCCTAAATATTGTATCGCATATCGTATCGTGTATCGTATCGGAGATACGGAACACAATGACAAAAAAAATTCAAACTCTAAAAAATATCAAAAATAAAGTAAACAATGAAAATAATTACTTGAAAAACCAAAATAGTAGTTATGTTAACATTACCAACGTACCAAAAGGTCATAACTTCAAGAAATAGTCTATATTGTTTTACTAAATATTAATTACTAAGTCACCAATTAAAAATTAAACATTCCACTTTATTAATAATGTATTCAAGACTCATTCATCTTCATCTTCATCCACCCCAAGGTCATCAAAATCATTAACATCTTTCTAACCTCATCAGGGCACATTTCACATTTACTCACATTACTATGTGAGCCGGCAAGATGATGTTTCATACGAGTAATTCCACCCCAAAATCCTTTACCACAATGATTAAATGACAAATGCATCCTATTTCCATCAATTTTCTGACAATGTTGATAAGCATTATCTTCTTTCTTTTTACCCATTTTCAAGGACCTAAATATTAAAAAACACAGCAAATATATTAAAAAAAATGATATTATGCATTTATGCTACTATTCAATTAATCCCATAGAAACTTACTGCCATGAAGGATATAACCTCATTTTAAAAAGGAAATTAAATTACATATAATAATCCAATTGAAGAAGAAGACCTGTGCGGCAGCGGTTGCGGATAGACAGGAAGGAAACGGTGATACTGAAAATAGAGGAAGGAAACGGACCTGTGCCGAGGCGGTTGCGGAAGCTCAGGCGGTTGAAGAAGAAGAAGAAGCGGCGGCGAAGGCGAGAGGAAGAAGAAACGGACCTGTGCGGCGGAGGTTGCGGAAGCTCAGGCGGTTGAAGAAGAAGAAGAAGTGGCGGCGAAGGCGAGAGGAAGAAGCAGTGTCGGGAAAGAAAACCGTGGAGCTCTTTGAAATTGACCTGCTGCCTTAATTTTTTTTTCTGATATATAAATTGAACCCTAACCTGACCCAAACCCGACCCAAATTCGACCCAAACGCTTTTACACCGTATCGGTCGTATCGGCGATATTTAAGATACGATACGCGATACGGCCGATACGGCAGATACGGAGGGGAAAATCGATATACCTATGCGATACGTATCGAAAATATACATATCGCGTATCGTATCGCCGACACGTATCGCGTATCGCGATATTTGACAACTATGTTCAGTACTATAATGGCTCCAATAACAGATTGACTGAAAAACAGGGAATTTAAATAAACATTAGCAGCTTCTAAAGCATTTGAAAAGATTAAGGAGTGCATGACTCAAGCCCCGGTTCTAAGACTACCGGATTTTTCAAAGGTGTTTGAAGTCGCTTGTGATGCTTCACATGCTGATATTGGAGGAGTAATCAGCCAAGAAGGCCATCCAGAAGCATTTTACAGCGAAAAACTTAATGAAGCTACGCTGAAATATACTACTTACAAGAAGGAATCTTATACAGTAGTACAAGCACCTCGATATTGGCGTCATTATCTTACTTGAAAAGAATTTGTGCTTTACTCTAAGCGTGAAGCTCTCAAGCACATTAATAGTTGAAGATGAATCTAAAGCATGGGAAGTGTGTTGAGTTCTTACAGGAATATACTTTTGCCTTTAAACATAAAGCTGGTGTGGAAAATAAAGCTGATGATGCTCGTAGTCAGGTGATATATGTTGTGAATACATTATCAATAAAGGTCATAGGTTTTGAAAAGCTGAAGGAGTACTCAACATATAAAGATTTTCAAGAAATCTATGCCAACATGACTGCTGGACAACATCGGATTTATACAAACTTCTCTTTGCAAGATGGTTAAAATATTTATTCTAAGGGAATTGCCTTTGTTTACCATCTACTCCAGTTCGTGATCAAATTAGAATTACTATACTAATCCAAAAAAACAAATTTAAATAAGTAATGAAAAAGATTTTTAATGATATTCTCCTGTCTTGCTTTGCTGTTCTGCTGGCCGACTGTGAAGTTTTCTGCTGGCCGTCTATAATGTTCTGCTTTGCTGCGGAACTTTTTTTTTTTCGAAGTCTGAGGCTCCTGGGCAATTAGTTTTTCTGACCTAATTGTTATAAGTACTTAAGGGGCAGATTAGTAACTAGCTACACTAGGGTTTCTGATTCATGCGCCGTTATTAAAGTGGCAGATTTAAGATTAGGGTTTTCTGATACAAACCCAAATAGCGCAGGTAACTTGCGGTAAAACAGGAGCCAGCGCAAGTAGCAGCGCGCTATCACTATGTCGCGTTTTCTGGAATTTTTTTGCAGAAGCACGTGACATAGCGCGCTATTGAGCGCGATTCAAAACACTGGGCTACACGGACTACCAAAAACTAGAGTGCCGGACAGGGATGTAAAACTTACGAGCTACTTTTGGCGGACTTTGTGGCAATTAATGAATACACAACTGAAGTTTTCTTCTGTGTATCACCCTCAAACAGATGCGCAGACAGAAGTCATTAATAGAAGTTTGGGTAATCTACTATGCTGCTAGTAGAGGTCAAGCTCACAACTGGGATCAGGTTTTGGCAATGGCTGAGTTCGAGTACAATAGTTCTGTCAACCGAACTACAGGTTGCAGCCCCTTCTCAAGACTATATTGGACATACAGCCTAAGAAACGAATTGATTTGGTCCCCTCTATCTATATCTGGTCGTCACAGTGCAGATGCAGAGGCTTTTACTGAACTATTCAGCAGATTCATGCTGATGCCCCTCACAAAATTGCTGCTAGTAATATTAAATTACAAGATCCAAGCACATCTGCGGCGTACACATACTGAATTTGAGGTCGGAGATCAAGTTATGGTGCGAGTCCAGCCTGAACGCTTTCCGAATAGCAAATACAGGCGTGTTGGACCATACACAATTATTCATAAGATTAATTCAACTGCTTATGTACTAGACCTACCAGCTGATATGGGAAATTAACAACACCTTCAATGCTGAAGATCTTGCTATTTATCAAGGACAAATGACTCTTCAGACCCGATTGTTCCAATTCACTTCCCTCCAACTTCAAATGTCCGTGACCAAATTGAAGAGAGAGATCGGTGATTTTTGCAAAGGATTTCTTTGAGAGAGAGAGAGAGAATTGTAGAGAGGGAGGGTGTATCGGCAGAAGGAGAAAATTGTGTGATGTGTCGGCCAATTAATTAGGGCAAAGGGTTTATACCCAGAAACTTCTCCTTATTTTTAATTTTGCCCCCCCCCCCCCCCCAGTTTTCGACCCCAATCAATTTAATTTACATTCAATCCAGCCCAAAATAGATTAGTATTTAATTATATAATTACCCTTCCATAATCAAATAAATCCAGGAGCAAATTTTTGTAAAGTTCATTCGATAATTTTTATATAAAATATTAATTATCTATTAATGCAATACTTACACACTGATTCTAAGGGGTAGGAACATTCATTGCAGCACATTTGTCAAGTCAAGGTTCTGCATATTTAAGGTGTAGAAATCTTTTTCAAATATTTTTACTATTCAAGTTCATATTATTGTACAATAATGTTATGATGCCATGATTCGCCTTCGGGCAGTACGATTCTCTGGTTTCCATTGTTTCTACTCGTAATGGCGGGGATCAAAAATATTTGCTCAAATGGAGGGATAAGACATGGTCAGATAGTACATGGATTTCTGATGAAGAATTTAAAAGTTCAGATTCTGATCTTTATGGTAAGTATCACTCATTTAACTTGTCGGAACCGAGTTTTTCTAAGCCAGTGAGAAATGATGCAAATTCTAAGAAATTTGGAAAAGTATATTCAAGAAGGGGCAAGAAGATTCCAGAAAATAATTAACTATAGATTTCACTGAATGTCCAGATTCATTTTATGGTCAAGTTATTTGAATGGAGTTCAAAGAGTTCAAGTATATTAATTAAACAAGTCTAGAAGTCTCTTAGAAGTTCAAAAGTCCAGGGGACTTATAAATATATGTAAGCAAAGCTGTTTAAGGCATAATGTGGGAATGAATCAAGTTATCATGTTTTGTTAGGTGTGAGGCCCAGAAATCTAGGTGTGTGACCTAGCCTATTTTCCTTCATCACTAAATAATTAAATTCTGTCCTTCGCTTGCTTTATTTTATAATTTACTTCTAAAAATCGTTCTCGAGGCGCTGAATTGTAAGATCCTGCGTCACAGAGATAACTTGTTCCTTTGCCACCAGGCATCTCTTCTAGAGCACTCATCTACCAAGGAAAGTGGAATCATATACTGGGAGGTTGATTTTTGTTCTTCGTGGTCAGAAGCAAACTCATGACGGCAAGGATCCTTTGTAGCTAAATATGAAACAAACAAATATCAAAAGAGAAACGAACAAGATATCTTTATAAGATGGTACAGCTACTCCTGTTTCTTTCCTGTCCTTCATAGCTTGTTTACGTTTATGTTCCCTTTATGTAGTTTCTACTCCTATGATCATAACAGATAAATAAATATTTTATAGGTATGCTAGGAACATCATTTTTAGTATCATCTGTTTCTTTGGTCAAAAAAAAAAAAAAAAAAGATCCTCTGTTTCTAGAAGGCATGGTAAGGACAGAGTACAAGAGAACAAATTAGCACAGAAAGTCGAGCAAAACACCTTGAGCTCTATCAGTTAGGCACCCAGCAATCCATTGTCAAAGGTGATATACTTGTCATTGTCATTGGGAAGAGCTACAGGATCTCTCATAATCATTTGGCACCATGATGGATAAAATGACAAAGATACTAGATTAATACAAAAGAGTACACTATATAAGTACTGCAAACCATACCATAAAGTGAATTCCTGTTAGAATCCTTTATGGACCTGCCCTGCCGCCACCCCATTTTTAATAATAATTTGACACCTAATGAATGGAAGCATGAAATATCAGAATGAAATCACAACATTCAGCACAAACAATATTGATTAATAGCATCTGCCACGAACCTATAGATTCTGTGGCTGGAGCTATTAATTCATCCGGAACTGGTCCAGGTATAGTGGAGGGCCTAAATAAATAGAAACGTTAAATAAAACAAGAGAAAATTTAAGGCATTTAGAGCAAAGACAAATGAATTTGAAAAAAACAAAATGATGGGTCCATATTCCATTAGAAGTAAAAGTTCTGGTTTTGACACCATCGTACAGTCACAACGCAGCCACAGGTCTTATACAACAACATCTAAGCCTTAGTCCCAAAATGATTTGGGGTCGGCTAACATGAATCAAACTTTGAAACCGTCAATGATCATTACATAAATAACATAAAAGGAGAAAAAGAGGGAAAAAAGTAGAGAAAAAAGCAAATAAAAAAAGAGAATGAATGTAAAAAAAAAAATGAAAAATGAAAAAAGGTGCGATGAAAAGGAGATGAAAAGAACTATGAATGAAATTCATAATACATAGCCATGGGCGAAATGTATGACGATTTGGAGAAGATAATCGAGCAAGTAGATAAAATCCAAAGAGCCACTGAAATTAAATTCAGACAGAATTATGTTTCAACTGGACCGTCATTTTACAAATAGAAAATCATCTTCAGCTACAGAAGATGGGTTAAAAAAATGCGAAAGTGATTGACAAGATACGAGCATTCTAAACTTGATCTGAACAAGAGACTATCCATCACAGGGATTTTCTGTTTCACTAACCAATGTTTTTACTGCATCAAAATGAGTCTAACAGGAAGCAAGAGGAAGTGAAATAGACTCTAAGAATCTAAGACCAAGAGAGACATTTTATCGTACTTTAGCTACTACCCAACTGAAAATCACAGAGTTCAATCAATTACGGGCCTATGTTCCCAAACAAGTATTAAAGGGAAAAACATTGGCAGGAAAAACATTGACACGAAATCAGTTTGTTTCAGAATCAATAACTCCAACAAATATTAGAAGGGAGGCATTCAAAAAACCAGACATCAAAGATGAGCTCATATGAACCCAGAGATATGTGAGAAAAGAAAGATAACCTTTTTTTTCGATTTCAGCTGGTTTACTTGTTTGGGAACATGCAAATAATCGGTGAGACAGCGATTTTCAGTTGGGTAGTAGCTAAAGCATGATAAGCGTCAAGATTCTTAGACTTTGGTTACTTCCTCTTCAATATTCAAAGAACCAGTTAAAAAATGGGCTTATATATGAAATCAGGAATGCATAAGACAAGAAAGAAAACCTTTCTTTTTGTTCCTTTTCAGCTTGTTTACGTTCAAGCTCAGCTGCTGTAAGTCCAAATGTATCAAACTGCATGGCTGTACCCAAGGAGCGGCCTTCCAATTCCTAGAAATTGAATCAGAAATTGAGAAGAAAAAAAAAATACAAGAAAAAAACTAGTGAATAGAAGGAAATGCCAAAAGTCCCCAATCATCATATAATATAATATCCTTATGTCACACTTGGTAACAGGAATGGAGAGAATAAAACAATACCATTATTTTAGCATCCAGAATTATGAAGAACTAAACAAAAAATGCAAAGGTTCACTAAAAGTGACCGTCAGCTTAATTAAGAGAATCCTATTCTCATCAGGAATCAGTAATTTGAATCCTTATTCTATAACAAATCATATTTTAAGTCCAAATGCAGAAGTGAAATCCTTCCGATTACTATAAAAAGAAAAAAAAACAGTTCAGGTAGAGCTTTGCATCCCATCTCGCCTTCATGGAAGTATCATAAGAGAACTGTAACAGATTGGGTACATATTATACTATGCAACTCTCTAGCTGTGCTGGAGATCGCAACAATACATCAATACACAACTTAAGTGCACATTAAATACCAAGATTTATCGTTTTCTTAAAACCGAAGTGCAAAAACTACTGGGATAAAGGCAAAATGGACAGATAGAGCATACAGCTTGCTCATCCTCATCCAGAAAGTTAAATATGCTCTGTTGTTTGACTTCAGCCCTATTCTTCCGGGATGATGTAAAAGATTGTGGAGTCCATCCTGCAAGTTTCAACAACAGAAACTCAACATTTTCAGTGTACTTTACGCACAGAAAAGGAAGGTACATTATTCAAACCAACAACCACTAGCACAGCACAACACCTTCTTTGGAGCCAACTGTATTATAGTAACCAGCAGAAAAGCCACCAGTAAATGCTCCATGAAACCTTCTCCGCCCTTCTTCATCAGTAACCTGGAAGATGACCATCACAACAAATTGGATTTAGTTCAAATAGAATAATCCAAACAGGACAAGTCAAATAATAAAAAAAAGATAATCTATTAGTGTAAAGTGTAAAACTATAATAAAATTTAACAACTAAACTTCCTCCACCCAGAAAGGGGGTGGGGGGGAGGAAATGCTGTTACCATTTTGAACATCCTCACAGCAACAGTACTAAATGTAAAAATATCATGGCACAAACATAATATAGTCCGACCACAATGGCGGGCTTGATTATCTTGGCCCTGGGTTATATCACCAGATCTTGGTAGATATCGAATCAAATTGGCCAAAGGTGTGCGTTCATGAGAAACTTTATTTGTATTCCTCCAAATTTTTGCATGATTGTTGCAGTCTCTAAGACAAATTATTCTAAATCCAAAAAACAAAAAACAAAAAGATATTATGCTGGCCCAAGTAACTTTGCTATCTATTATTCACTGAACATTTCCCAAAACCAACAATGAGAAAGGCCAACAATAAGATGGCCAAAATCATTGACAATTGCACATTCCACAAACTATACTTGCACTACCTAACAACTGAAACAAACACCTACAGGTTTCGAAACTATGGATATTAAAACACAATAGAACAAACCAATTCCAATGTTACGAACCTGACAAGTCATAATTTAGACTAAACCCCATTATGGCTTTTACCTCTTGTTTCCAAGGCGGAAGAGCGGTTCTGAGCTGACCAGAGGCCACCGCGATTGCCTTTTTCTTGCGAGTGGTGACTTCTTTTTCTCGTTCTATCGGCGTCCCGTAGAATACGAAATCTTCATCGTCGCTCGACATTTTTTTCTTTCTTTAATTTCTGCCCAAATTTATCGATCGAATGATGCGATTGAGCCTTTGTTATTGTTGAGGATGTTTTGACCGGTTGCGGCTAGCCGGCCCGATAGGGCCACTTCCATGAACTTGAACAAAACAAATTATAGAAAAAGTTAAAAAGTATTGTAAATAAGTCACCCGAATTTATTTAGAATTTATGTACTAGTACTCATCATAAACTTTATCGGATTAAAATTTTACTGCTTAGCCCAATTCAACTCGAATAGTAATAAATGAAACAATGAGAGTATGGTTTAGCCACTCAGACATGTTCAAAATCTATATACACGTATTCAACACATAATCGATCAAAAGATGACTTTAGTGGAATATCCCCACATCTATTTTTAGTAATTCCTATTTTTGGTGTATTTCCATTTTGGACGACTCGTTTGTAATTGTTTTGGTATTCTGAAACTATTTTGTTTTGAACTCTTGGCCATCCGAATGAGTTTCGGAGTTGTTTTATGAGAATCCGCATATTAGTGTAACTTTC
This sequence comes from Orobanche coerulescens, assembly GCA_033398695.1. Classification (NCBI taxonomy): domain Eukaryota; kingdom Viridiplantae; phylum Streptophyta; class Magnoliopsida; order Lamiales; family Orobanchaceae; genus Orobanche; species Orobanche coerulescens. The sequence goes on along the minus strand of CM065819.1, from coordinate 24,541,332 downwards.
CCCGGTTTAGGCTCGATTCTCGTAAATCTTGTTTGAAATTGTCGTTTCATTGTTTCTACGAGTTCATTTAATATATTTAGACATGTTATGTGTTCGAGGGTTGTTGTCCGACCTCGAATCGTGATTTCCGGGAGTTTGGGCCGTTTTGTAATTTTTTTTATTATTGAGTACTGATTTTTGTAATTATTTTCCACACTATCGGATGGTTGGAATCATGTTTTTGCTTAGCGCTTGAGCTTGTGTTTTGGTGTTCTTCACAAGCGCTTCGTTGTTTATTTGTAACCATCGAGTTTTGTATCTCTCGGGACGTGTTTAAACTTATCGAGCTTCACAACTGTACTGCTAACCAGATGAGCTAGCGCATGCTAATTGTATTATTAGCGCACGTTAATGTGTTACAATAGCGCAAGCTAACTCTATCATTAGCGCACGCTAACGGCACTGGACAAAACATAGGGACCGGAAACTTGGTTATTTCAGCTCGTTAGCGCATGTTAATCGCGCATTTAGCTCACGCTAGTAAACACTTGTACTTATATGAGGACAGTAGTCCAGTCCTCGTCATTTTCACTTCTTTTTCTTTCCTCTCGGCGACCAGCGACGATTCTGAGCGATTGAGCGTGTAACCGACCAGATATCATCATCTATCAACATATTCAAGTCCCTAATAGGGATTTATCATCATCTAATTTGTAACACCCCCAAGTTATTCAGGACATATTACAGCGTCGTGATTCCTTCTATGGGACCCACAAGGCTATAAATACGTGGAACCATGAATTTCGGCCGATAAGGTCTAAACATAATCCATTAGAAGGCAATAAAAACGACACCAAGGTAATAATCAATTCGACATAATACAATACATCGGGAATTAAAACCTAGGGCAACACAGGCCAAAACATCAAGAACATCTGAAGCACTACTCGAGTGTTCACAACCATTCCAAGTACAACAATACCGAATGGATAAAGTACAAAATACATACAGAGACAAGACACAGCATCACTCTTGCCCATCATCTTCGTGCCGACCCGGTACATGCCTATCCACTCCCCTAGATCCTGAAATATATGAAAGATATTTTCCCCAAAAGGGGTTAGCCATCGAATAGCTAGTACAAGTATATCAAATATGAAATACAATACTTCTCGACAATAAAGTAAACGTAATCCTCATTTCATCAAACTCAAGACTAGTATTCCGGAATAACTAAATCTCATAGCATTTCATTTCAATACATACGTGATTAATCATGGAACCGCACCAAAGGTAACGGAACCCTCAGAGGACCCTTCGGTCCGTCCCAGAGTGAATATATACAATCATACAATTCATATACCTCACTTTCAAAGTCGAGAACGTACAATCATAAATATATACTTGCCTTTGAGACATTAGAACCAAAGTGAAAATGGTATTCAAGCTTGGGAGGTCCAAGAACGCACTTCCGGGCCTAAACGTCATAAGGAAATACGATAATCAATCACAAATACTCAATTCTCAAGGAAGACTTTCGAAACCCCCCTTTTACGATTCATAAATCTTCAAAGTATTCACATAGAGTTTGAAAATCATATAAATCCTCTCCACTTCAAGTAATACACAAAACATCTGTATAATCATAAGGAAAAGATGGGTACGGGGTAGATACATCATAATTTCAAGGGTTTCAAGCTTCAAAATGGATTAACCGGACGAATCTAAGAAAAATTCCCAAAATTTCCCCAAACTAGGGTTCTAAGGAGTTTACCTCGATTCAGAGAGAAGAAATGGATTAGATGTTGTATGATCCTTGTTATCCAACCAAAGATGATGATGGATGATGAAAGGTTGTTCCAAATTGCCTCTCTCGCGTGCCCTCGTCGGAAGTGTAAGAAATGACAAGAAAATGAAGAAGAACACGGCTGGCCAACCTTATATACTGGGTCTAATTAGCGTGCTAATTCATAAAGATAGCGCGCGCTAACGGGGTCACCCGGTAGTCCAGTAGCTTCTGACCTGCGTCGCTAGCATGCGCTACCAACAGCATTGCGTGTGCTAACTGTTACCATGCAGAAATTCCGTACTCACTGCCCAACTCATTAGTGTGCGCTACAGGCGATGCTAATGTGCGTTACTCAACACCAATAGCGTGCGTTAGCTAATGCCTAGCATGTGCTAACTGTTCGTCCAGAGAACAGAAACCAACCTACTGCCACTGCCAAACCCAAGCAATTAAAATACGCAACAGGCGATGCTAGTGCGCGCTACTCAACACCAATAGCGTGCGTTAGCTCACGCCTAGCATACGCTAACTGCTTGCCCAGAGAACAAAACCCAGCTACTGCCTCTGCCAAAGTCGAACCATTAGCGTGCGCTACTGGCGAAGCTAGTGCGTGCTACCAAACACAAATATCGCGCGTTAGCTCACGCCTAGCGTGCGCTAACTGCTTCACTCAATAACACTACTGTGAAGTCCGATCAATACGAACATGTTTGGAAAGATACGAAACTCTAAAATCAACAACAGTTCAATAAGCGCTTATAAGAGCAACAAAAGTGAAAGAACATCAAAGACAAAAATTCATAAAATGTACGGGTATTACATAATCTTCCTTCACCATTCCAATCGAGGTAAATTTCTTCAGAACCCCAGTTTTGGGGATTTTGGGGGTTTTGTTATAATTTCGTCTTTCTAATCTGGTTTAGCCTAGGTTGATGTTAGATTATGATTCTGTAATCATAATCCCTTGATTTTCTCGAAACTTTTTGGATTAAATTTCGTGATTCCCACCCGTTGGTTGATTATAGTCAATTATTCCCTCGTAGCGTCCGATGGATGGCTCCAAATGGTAGAACTTAGGGTAATTCCTTATGTTCTCGAAGTGTTGAAGTTGATTGAGGATCGTTGTGTGATAGGAACAAAATTTTGGAGAGAGTTCGGACCGAAGTCCTTTTCGTTCACCGTTTCACATCATAATGACCAAAGCAAGTACATGTATTACATTACGTTATGTATTATGTGAATTCGACATGATTGATGTTTTGTGAAAAATGTAAGTGTGTGTTGTTTTTTTTCCACCTAGAGACGGTTCGACGGGACCTCTGGGTCTATGCTAAGGGCGCTGGATCACAGAAGTGGTTTCCCACCTGGGGACAGTTCGACGGGACCTCTGGGGGCTGATACTAGGGGACACGGCCGCGGATTACCAAGTGTGCTTTTTCGTGACGATGATACGTGATGACATGGTTTCACTACGCCATAGATGGCTTTCTATAACACTTAGGGGGGGTGTTACCTTCTTGAATGTTACCATAGCTATGAAATTTTGGACCTACCACAACGTTCGGGTTATGATGTTACCAAATCCTGAAATATATGTTACTCTAGCTATAAAAGGTGTAACTCTCAGTAACACTATGAGATGTGTTACCTTAGAGTATTAATAAACAAAATTTTGAATTTTACATAAAATTAATGATTTAATAAATTTTTAACTTTAAAAATAATTAATTTTAATAAACATTGAATCTATTTTTATAAAAAATGATTCTATCAAATAATGAATTATATATATTTTATAAATAATAAAATATTTTTAATAAATTTAAATTGAAAAGGTTTTAAAATAAAGTAGTATTTGAAAATTAATAAAATTTGATTTAAATAATTAAAAAAAGTTATTAAAAAATAAAAGATTGTAATAACTATGAATAATTATAAAATAATTAAAATAACAAATTTAATGTCTACATATAAATGATTGAAAATGAAAATATATTGCATAAAATTGAATGGATTATTAATATTAATTGAAGAGTTAACATTATAAATGCCTTGGATCAAAATACGATTGGATTTGAAGGTATTATACGTTGTCTGGGTCAAATCGGAATAATTAGAAATGTTTGGGGTAAAATTGAAGGATTATGAAAAATTGAGGGCTTAATTGAATAAACATAAAAACTAAAGGTATAAAAAAAACCTCCAATCGATCGTCCGCTATCCTCATCCATTTCTCCCACTTCTCTCCTACCTCTCGACCCTCTCCTCTCTCTCCCTCTAAACTCTCCTCTGCCGATGGTAAAACCTGCAGGAAAATCACACACACACACTCACTCTCACTCTCACTCTCGGGCTAACAGACACACACACACACACTCATCGATCGCGGCTGGACTGAAATTGGATGGTGGTGGTAGAGTAGAAGGGCTTTCCGTTGGATTCCGACCCGTGCCATATGGCAGCGGCGACCTCAGCTTCAGGCGATGCGGCGGCATCTCACGACCAGTGGTGGCAGCGGGTTCCGGTTTAGGTGAGTTTGTACTTGGGTTAGAGTTTGGATATTCAAGACCTTTTATTATTGTCAAAAGGTTATCCTTATATTTACCATTCAACCGACATGGAAGATGAAATTAGCTTCTAGAATTGTTTCTAGTGGTATTGTTAAGAACAATTTGATTGCACTTGTAGTGATGTTGATAATGGTGTATTACTAAGGTAATTGTAAAAAATGAATCTTAAACAAAAAAAATTAATGCAGCCAGATGCAACAACAAAAGAACACATGAAAATACAACAATAGATGTGACATAAAAAAAATTTGAAATATAGCTTCGAGTATTTTGTTAGTAGATTGAACTGAAATAACCACATAAAGATATGCATGTTTAACCATTACAAATTAGACAGAAAAATAAACACAATACAGATAAATTTTAAACGAAGCTCATACATACTAACAAAATATTCAGAATAACCCTATCTATCAACACAACATATGTAATATCCGGGGATAATTTTTTTTCGTGTTACTGCTGAGTTGTACGTATTCATTTGAAATTGTACAAGTGTTGTTGTTTTGGACTGATACAATGTATATTGTATTGGAATATTTCGGGATCGAAATATTATACTTGTTGTCGGGTTGGTTTCGTCGTTTGAATGTTGGTTGGAGAGTTTGGATTTTTGGCTAAGTTCATAGCCTTAGCGTACGCTACGGATGTAGCATTACGTACGCTAGCGTGTTGCTATTACGTACGTTATGCCTGTAAGGTTACGTACGTAATGCTTGATAGGTGGCAGGAACCTTCCTCGTAGTCACTTTCAGCCGGTGGGTCCCGAGCATCTTCCGATCGGATCTCACTATTGCAGTCAACGGACCCTTACGTACGTTAAGAGGTGAGCTCTACGTGCGTAATGCAGGTCTTGTTAACGTACGTAATAAGTTCTTGTTTACGTACGTTAAGGCCTTCGTATTTTAGTCCAGTTAGTTCTGGATTTTTCATTACGTACGTTAATGTCATGGCATAGCGCACGTAATGTCTCTTACGTACGTTAATCGTAGTGTATAACGTACGTAATGAGTTTGTCAGTCTATTTATGTTGACTTCGTATTTCATTTCCTCACGAACCAAAACACAATTTCTCTCCCTAGAATCATCCGTTTAGACTTGTTATTGATGTTTAGTACCTTCCAACTCGATCTTGATCATCCTAGCTTGGATTGAAGCTTGAAGTTGGAAGCTTGTTGGTGCTCCTTTGGTGTTTGGAGGCTTCTTCTTGTTCTTCTTTGGTAAGTTCCCTCAATCTCTTGTTCTTCAAGTGATTTTCAAGCTTTTGTTGTTGTTTTCTTCGGGTATTGTTTGATTAATGGAGTATATCATGATTCTTCATGGTTTTGATAAACTTTTGATGAAGAACATGATAGTATTACTTGAGTTGGATTATGTTCTTGATGTGTTAGATTGTTTGGAAGTTTTTAATCATGTCTAGGAAGGATTATGTTAAGATTGTTATATGATTAACATAGCCTTGAGATGATTATTGTTGTTGTTGGTGTTCTTGAAAGATTTTAACCATTTTAGTAAGGATTTATGATGATTTAGGAGGTGATTATCATAATTTGAAAATGGTTGAGTGAATCTTGTTGTTTAATCCGAATTCATGATGTATTGATGAAGGATTTTTGTTTCAAACATCATGATTATTGAGTTGATGATGTTCTTGGGGGTGATAATGATAATATTGATAACATTATCATTGTAGGAGGATCAATTTGATGATATTGGTGATATTATCATTTTGAGATGATTGTTTTGATGATTGTTCTTAAGTGAATCATGTTGAATGGATTTCACAAGTGTTAAGAACGTAATGATCATGTTAATTGATCATCGAGGTGTTGGAGGATGTTAGAATTCATAGCTGAGAACTATGATATTCGTTCGTGCGGTGTGATCGATTCGTGTTTAAATCAGGCTTTGTCCTTGTCGTTGTTTTCTATTGATTTTGTATTTTTGAATGAATCGTTTTCATTCAAGGTTGTTCGAGTGTTTGTGATCGTCGGGAGGCGCCGTTCGTCGTTTCGTGCCAGGATGTTGATCGTGGAAGGACTTTCTCGCCTTCCGTTTGAGGCAAGTTTTATACTTGTACTGGTCAATGAGATTAATGTTGTCATATATGTGTATGAATGTATTGTATCATTTCGAGACTTAGTCTCTTCGTGATTTGTTGATATTCGGGAATTGTTTGATGCAATACCCTTCGGTGATTATGCCAGATGTGATTGTTATTCGTTAACGGCCGGATTAAGGCATTGAGATTCTTGTTGTCGATAGCCGGTTCGCGGCATCGATGTATCGATTATTATTGTTGACGTTAATGTCGTTTTGAGGCATCGTTGAATCGTTATTATCGAATTGGAACTGTTGCTATGATGTTGCATTGGCCGATTGAAGGCATTTGATATATTCGTTTATCATATCTGTTTCGGTGGTCGGTTTAAGACGCAGGGACATCTATTCTACTGTATCATTGGTTATCGATTGACCGTTCTAAGGTAATCGATGTATTGAATTGGGATTATCGAAGATAATTCCCATCCGTTGTATCATTGGTTATCGATTAACCGTTCTAAGGTAATCGATGTATTGAATTGGGGTTATCGAAGATAATTCCCATCCGTTGCATCATGGGTTATCGATTAACCGTTCTAAGGTAATCGATGTATTTAATTGGGATTATCGAAGATAATTCCCATCCGTTGTGTCATCGTTATCGATTGACCGTTCTAAGGTAATCGATGTATTGAATTGGGACGGTCAAGGATAGTTCTACCCGTTGAGTTGTTGTGAATTGGCCATTCCAAGGCCGTCGAGGTATTTGAATTGGGACCGCCGTGGACGGTGCCCATCCATGAGTTGTTGTTGTCATGTTGGCCGACTCAAGGCAACACGCTATTATTCTTGTGAATTTGGTAATCTTGAGATCGTTACTATTGTGATTAATTATGTTTTGGAGGCTAGTCTCGGCTAGTGCTCGATGGGTAAGCTTGGGGTTTGAACCTTCTCGGTTGGTTTCCCAATACCTACAGTTTAGTGGGTCACGGTCACTGGGTGATCTCATTATGGGTAAGTCTGGGGCTTGAACCCTCGCGGTTGGTTTCCCAGCACCTGCAATTCAGCAGGTCACGGTCGTGCCGTGGCTTCGGCCCTCATTGTGATACGGCTTCGTGCCGTGGCTTCGGCCCTCATTGTGATACGGTTTCGTGCCGTGGCTTCGGCCCTCATTGTGATACGGCTTAATGCCGTGGCTTCGGCCCTCATTGATCTGACTTAATGGTTTGGCTTCGGGCCATTGTGGTGATTAGCTTACTGAGTGACATTCAGTATTATGATGATAAACAACTTTGGTTTCTATGTGAGGCCATTGTGATGTATCGAGATTCTTGTTGGAGCCTTGGGCATTGTGATTCGTATCTATTTCGAGATTTGGCTTGGTTTACCTTGGGTGATGTATTGTTGTGTTACGTATTGATGATTCACCGTTGGGCACTTGTGTTCTAACTTTGTTGAGCGGTATTGATCGTATCTGCGTGGGCATAGTATTCCACGAATGCTCGATTCTTACTTTGGTTTGTGAGCATCTCGTATTACCATTACTATACTATTCATTCTGCTCTTTGGATGCATATCATGTTGTACATGTATTTGATAATCATTATCTGGATGACTGGCCCCGTGGGGGCGGAACATGTTTTCATGTTTTAGGTGTTTGCGAGGAGAGAGTTGAGACACAGGGGCATGACGTGGCGACGAGGCATTCGAGCGATACTAGTCCGAGATGTTTTGGTGTTCATGTTAGTCAGACAGTTGGAGTACTCCAGTTTTGTTCAGTCGTTGTCATTTTGTATCATCCGAGCTAGGCTCGTGGATGTTGTTGTATCTTATTTTGGCCATGTAGGCCCACTGTTGTCATTGAAATTCCATATCGGAATATTATGTTGGATGTCAGTGTAGGGATTGTGATTCCCCTTTTGGTCAGTTAATTGTATTTTTGGTCGTGTTAGCCTGGTGGATCTCCTGGTGTGGGGTCCACGGCGCTGTAATGACCCAATGGGATTTGGGGTGTTACGAGAAGATGGTATCGAAGAATTGGGTTGTGAGATACCACGATATGTGAGTTATGTGGTTCTACCGACGCGGTAGTAGTGGTATCGAAGTTATGACAATGCAGACAATCGAGCTTTGTGAGTCGTGGTAGTTGGGCATTTGTATGAGTCGTTTTTTTTCATCGAGTCATCGTCAGTGAAGACTAGTATTGCAAGACCTCGAAGCTTCGTATGACCTGTGTAAGGACTCGATTCTCTTGTATGCTCATACATTCATTATGCCATTGATTATACATGTTTTGTTGAAACCTGTATGTAACATTGTGTTACGACCCATTCAGGATTATTTGCTATGGGGCGTGTTGGCTCAGTATTGACTATAATTAGCATGTTTGAAGTGATTGTTTATTTGTTGAGTATGTATAATCATGTTTGGCTATTGACTTAGCATTGTGGATTGGCCGTTGAGGCATAATTGAGATTTGTTCATGATCGAGCGTTATTCTTTCAGTATGGAAAGAGGAAACCGAGGACATGACAGAGGGGGTAAAGGCTGCAGAACAGGCCGACACCCAGAACCTCATGTTTATACGCGTACGGATGCCGATATGGATCAGAATTCTGCCGGAGATGTGACTTATGCGACCGGTTCCCCTTCGGAACGTCATACTTGAGGAGTCGATCAGACTGACATCGACCCTTTCTTGCTTATGAGGGGCATGATGACCCAGATGACTCAAATGACGCAGATAATGGAAACCATGCAGACTTCGATGGTTCGTGGTACACAGCAGCAAGGACTCCAGGTGCCGTTTTATGGACAGTCCAGGAGAGTGAGTTAGATTATCGGTGACATCTCTCGTCAGAGGCCGCCTATTTTTGAGGGTTCGTCGGAACCAGCTGATATTGTTCATTGGCTTGAACATTTTGATAAACTCTTCGACATGGTTCAGTGTCCGGAAGAGAGTAAGGTGGCAGTAGCGGCTTACTATTTGAGTAAAGGCGCTTATTCTTGGTGGCTTTCTGTGAAACCCACCGATCGTGATTGTGTTTGGAGTGAGTTCAAGACTCTTATGTTAGAGAGGTATTATCCGGCTCCACTTCGTGAAGCCAAGATGTCAGAGGTGTTGAACCCCGAATCCGTCGAGGACGAGGGTGTTATTGTTATCGCTGAGAAGTTTCAAGGACTTCTTCAGTTTGCTTCTTCCATTATCCATACTGAAGCGGATAAGATCAAGTATTTTAGCAAGAGGCTGAACCCACAGTTGAGGATGCAGTTGTTCAATCATAATTGTAACTCACTTGGCGAATTCATCGAGAAGGCTCTTGGAGTAGAGCTTTTGATCAAGGAGCTTGCTCGGAAGAACCCTTCAGTTTCTTCCAGTGAGAGGACTAGGATGCCGGTTCATTCAGAGGGACATCGGGCTCCGACGTCTAGGAGGTCGTTTTTTAGTCGTCCTCGTGCTGGGAAAGCATCTTCTTCTCAGGCGACGAGTTCGACTGTTGTTTGCTTTAATTGTGATTCAGCGGGGCACGTTAGCACCCGTTAGTCTTGCCTATTGCTTGTTTTATGTGTGGGAGCGGGGACACCTTCGAAATCTGCGGGAGTTCTAGTGTCGGTAGATCACAGAAAGCTCACGGGCCTCAAGAGATTTTGTTACTCTAGTCCGTACTTCATCCAGGGGTCTATCGGGCTTCGAGAGCCAGTATGGACGACGAGGAGGAGCAATGAGTCAGTTGGGTCTTCTGTGAGTCGATGAGATCGAGGAGCCCGATGATCTGGAGGAGGTTGATTTCGGGTACGTTTGAGATGTAGTCTTGATTTGTATTTTCCTTGTTTCTCGGATTTATATTTGACTCAGTCTGTATTGTAATATTGTGGTTGTGAACCATTTATTATTGATCTATCTTGTTATGATAGCTTTTGAGAATCTTGAGATTTGATGTCATCTGATGCGTTATTCTTTTCCTTTCGGTATTGTACCCGAGATTTTTGTGGTGATCTGGGTAAACGTTCATTGTGATTCGAGACGTCAAGTTGCGAGGACTTGAGTGTGCATTTGATATGGTCCTGAGGACTATATTTCTGTGTTGTTATTCTCTTTTGTGACGTAAGTCAGTGATAGCATAGACGTTCGATGCTAATCAGAACAAGGAAAGTGTACACTGATGGTTGTAGGCATGTACAATGGGCGACTCCTGCGGGATGTGTACGTCGGTGCTACTAGTCATGCGATTGGTACGACTTCCTGGCTGGTCTCTAGCGGGAGAGTTATGATTCGGCTGATCTTGCAGTTGGTTGAGTGTTTTTATCCCCTGTTTTTCGTTGTGATCGGACAGGAGACGCAGGAACCCGTGGGGTTGGCCCGATTACTCAGGCGAAGTGATTCGCAGTGAGGAGTATTCCTGGAGATGTTGTTTTCTTATCCTGATGGATAGTCTTTATCCCTTGTTGCGTACCCTGAGTTTCGGGGACGAAACTATTTTTAAGGGGGGGAGTATGTAATATCCGGGGATAATTTTTTTTTCGTGTTACTGCTGGGTTGTACGTATTCATTTGGAATTGTACAAGTGTTGTTGTTTTGGACTGATACAATGTATATTGTATTGGAATATTTCGGGATCGAAATATTATACTTGTCGTCGGGTTGGTTTCGTCGTTTGAATGTTGGTTGGAAAGTTTGGATTTTTGGCTAAGTTCATAGCCTTAGCGTACGCTGCGGATGTAGCATTACGTACGCTAGCGTGTTGCTATTACGTACGTTATGCCTGTAAGGTTACGTACGTAATGCTTAATGAGTGGCGTGAACCTTCCTCGTAGTCACTTTCTACGGTAGGTCCCGAGCATCTTCCGATCGGATCTCACTATTGCGATCAGCGGACCCGCTACGTGCGTTAAGAGGTGAGCTCGTGCGTAATGCAGTCTTGTTAACGTCGTAATAAGTTCTTGTTTACGTGCGTTAAGGCCTTCGTATTTTAGTCGATTAGTTACGGATTTTCATTACGTACGTTAATGTCATGGCATAGCGCACGTAATGTCTCTTACGTACGTTAACCGTAGTGTATAACGTACGTAATGAGTTTGTCAGTCTATTTATGTTGACTTCGTATTTCATTTCCTCACGAACCAAAACACAATTTCTCTCCCTAGAATCATCCGTTTGGACTTGTTATTGATGTTTAGTACCTTCCAACTCGATCTTGATCATCCTAGCTTGGATTGAAGCTTGAAGTTGGAAGCTTGTTGGTGCTCCTTTGGTGTTTGGAGGCTTCTTCTTGTTCTTCTTTGGTAAGTTCCCTCAATCTCTTGTTCTTCAAGTGATTTTCAAGCTTTTGTTGTTGTTTTCTTCGGGTATTGTTTGATTAATGGAGTATATCATGATTCTTCATGGTTTTGATAAACTTTTGATGAAGAACATGATAGTATTACTTGAGTTGGATTATGTTCTTGATGTGTTAGATTGTTTGGAAGTTTTTAATCATGTCTAGGAAGGATTATGTTAAGATTGTTATATGATTAACATAGCCTTGAGATGATTATTGTTGTTGGTGGTGTTCTTGAAAGATTTTAACCATTTTAGTAAGGATTTATGATGATTTAGGAGGTGATTATCATAATTTGAAAATGGTTGAGTGAATCTTGTTGTTTAATCCGAATTCATGATGTATTGATGAAGGATTTTTGTTTCAAACATCATGATTATTGAGTTGATGATGTTCTTGGGGGTGATAATGATAATATTGATAATATTATCATTGTAGGAGGATCAATTTGATGATATTGGTGATATTATCATTTTGAGATGATTGTTTTGATGATTGTTCTTAAGTGAATCATGTTGAATGGATTTCACAAGTGTTAAGAACGTAATGATCATGTTAATTGATCATCGAGGTGTTGGAGGATGTTACAATTCATAGTTGAGAACTATGATATTCGTTCGTGCGGTGTGATCGATTCGTGTTTGAATCAGGCTTTGTCCTTGTCGTTGTTTTCTATTGATTTTGTATTTTTGAATGAATCGTTTTCATTCAAGGTTGTTCGAGTGTTTGTGATCGTCGGGAGGCGCCGTTCGTCGTTTCGTGCCAGGACGTTGATCGTGGAAGGACTTTGTCGCCTTCGGTTTGAGGCAAGTTTTATAGTTGTACTGGTCAATGAGATTAATGTTGTCATATATGTGTATGAATGTATTGTATCATTTCGAGACTTAGTCTTCTCGTGATTTGTTGATATTCGGGAATTGTTTGATGCAATACCCTTCGGTGATTATGCCAGATGTGATTATACCCTTCAGCATTGAGATTCTTGTTGTCGATAGCCGGTTCGCGGCATCGATGTATCGATTATTATTGTTGACGTTAATGTCGTTTTGAGGCATCGTTGAATCGTTATTATCGAATTGGAACTCTTGCTATGATGTTGCATTGGCCGATTGAAGGCATTTGATATATTCGTTTATCATATCTGTTTCGGTGGTCGGTTTAAGACGCCGGGACATCTATTCTACCGTATCATTGGTTATCGATTGACCGTTCTAAGGTAATCGATGTATTGAATTGGGATTATCGAAGATAATTCCCATCCGTTGTATCATTGGTTATCGATTAACCGTTCTAAGGTAATCGATGTATTGAATTGGGGTTATCGAAGATAATTCCCATCCGTTGCATCATGGGTTATCGATTAACCGTTCTAAGGTAATCGATGTATTTAATTGGGATTATCGAAGATAATTCCCATCCGTTGTGTCATCGTTATCGATTGACCGTTCTAAGGTAATCGATGTATTGAATTGGGACGGTCAAGGATAGTTCCACCCGTTGAGTTGTTGTGAATTGGCCATTCCAAGGCCGTCGAGGTATTTGAATTGGGACCGCCGTGGACGGTGCCCATCCATGAGTTGTTGTTGTCATGTTGGCCGACTCAAGGCAGCACGCTATTATTCTTGTGAATTTGGTAATATTGAGATCGTTACTGTTGTGATTAATTATGTTTTGGAGGCTAGTCTCGGCTAGTGCTCGATGGGTAAGCTTGGGGTTTGAACCTTTGCGGTTGGTTTCCCAACACCTACAGTTCAGTAGGTCATGGTCACTGGGTGATCTCATTATGGGTAAGTCTGGGGCTTGAACCCTCGCGGTTGGTTTCCCGGACTAAATTCAAGAGTCACGGTCGTGCCGTGGCTTCGGCCCTCATTGTGATACGGCCGTGCGTGGCTTCGGCCCTCATTGTGATACGGCTTTGTGCCGTGGCCGGCCCTCATTGTGATACGGCCGTGCCGTGGCTTCGGCCCTCATTGTGATACGGCCGTCTTTGTGGCCGGCCCTCATTGTGATACGGCCGTGCGTGGCTTCACCCTCATTGATACAAATTTGGCTTTCGCCGGGCCATTGTGGTGATTAATGCCAATTTGAGTGACATTCGGGGTATTATGATGATAAAATGCCTTCGGTTTGGTGTCAGGCCATTGTGATGTATCAGTATTCTTGTTGGAGCCTTCGGGCATTGTGATTCGTATATATTTCAGTATTTGGCTTGGTTTACCTTCGGGTGATGTATTGTTGTGTTCTGTATTGATGATTCGCCGTTGGGCACTTGTGTTCTAACCTGTTGAGCAGGTATTGACGGTATGCCGTGGGCATAGTATTCCACGAATTCTCGATTCTTACTTTGGTTTGTGAGCATCTCGTATTACCATTACTATACTATTCATTCTGCTCTTTGGATGCATATCATGTTGTACATGTATTTGATAATCATTATCTGGATGACTGACCCCGTGGGGGCGGAACATGTTTCCATGTTTTAGGTGTTTGCGAGGAGAGAGTTGAGACACAGGGGCATGACGTGGCGACGAGGCATTCGAGCGATACTAGTCCAAGATGTTTTGGTGTTCATGTTAGTCAGACAGTTGGAGTACTCCAGTTTTGTTCAGTCGTTGTCATTTTGTATCATCCGAGCTAGGCTCGTGGATGTTGTTGTATCTTATTTTGGCCATGTAGGCCCACTGTTGTCATTGAAATTCCATATTGGAATATTATGTTGGATGTCAGTGTAGGGATTGTGATTCCCCTTTTGGTCAGTTAATTGTATTTTTGGTCGTGTTAGCCTGGTGGATCTCCTGGTGTGGGGTCCACGGCGCTGTAATGACCCAATGGGATTTGGGGGTGTTACAACATAAATGATCATTTAGGTTATTTAGCATTACTTCTTTATGTTGCGCTGTTCTGTATTTATTTGCAATTAATACTTAATTTTGTACATGCTCATTATTATTTTTACAGTATCACTTCATGTTTTTTGTACCACAACAAATTATACTTCATTGTCACCACCCATTAAATATATAACTGATAACACACATATTTTTCGATTTGACTTTTTACTCGTATATAGTTTTTTACAGGTACAATATCAGTTTGTGTATCATAAAATTTTCAGTATATGCTGTACTGACCAAATTAAATTTAACTCACATTAACTTTGTAGTTTAACACTCACAATTGTGTTTTGTTTCAATCAGTTTGCACCATGCTAGCATTACTCATTGTATAAATTATCTTATAAATATGTTAATCATAGTTAATTGCACATGGTAACATGTTAATCAATACATATGTTCATTAACCATAAATAAATAAAGTAAACCACAGTATCATGTTTTTTTATTTACTTTGTTCTTCTTATTCTAATGACATTAATGATTTATTTTCAACACAACGTTCATTATCATTTATTTACAAAGATACTTAACATTTACCACAATTGTTACAACCTCATTATATCATCTACTTTTACACTGCATCGTAATGTAAATTGTGTTATCAACTATAACTATGGGCTGAATATAGCATGATATTTAGTGATTGTATGTATGTGAAAACACGGTTATCAAAACTATATGTCATATCTAGCTGTGTACTGTTGTAGCAAAATATGTGTAGTGATGTGAGCAGGTATGAGCCTATATCGCCTTTGTGCTCCTTTCGCATTTAGCAGCTATGATGTGTTTAATTTTGACCTACGTCTCTTGGGAAATGGATATTTATTGTAGCTAGAAAGAGTTATTCAGGTGAATGAAGAACCATTCTTATAAAAAAATGAACTGTTCTTAAAGATCTGCTAAACAGAGATGTTTAACCCAGTCCTTGCCCCAATTGAGTATACATGCTCTTAACATACCCTCTAGGTTCTATATCGTACGCTCTGTCTGCCCGTCAGTCTGAGGATGATATGCTGGGTTGAAATGCAGTTGAGTACCCATAGCCTTATGGACAGCTTTATAGAAACGGGACACATACCTGGTGTCTTTGTATGATATGATTATTGAGGGAACGCCATATAACTTCACGACTTCCCTGATTAAAGTGGTGGCTAACTGCTCTATTCCGGTCATTTCCTGGATTGAAATAAAATGTGCCGACTTCGTCTGTCGGTCTACAATAACCCATATTGTGTCCTTTACTCCTAACATTGCCGGTAACTTGGTAACAAAATCTATTGATATACTCTCCCATTTATATTCTGGAATGGGTAAGGGCTGCATGTTTCCAACCGGTCTGCGGTGTTCGATCTTTACTTGTTGACACATCATACATCGAGCAACGAATCTTGCTACCTCATGTTTTATATTTCCACCAAAAATTCTTCCGCAGATCTTTGTACATTTTGCTCACTCCGGGATGAATGGAATAGGGGGTAGAATGGGCTTCTTTCGGTATCGTTTGTTTAATTCGTCATTCGGTGGGATACAGATCTTATTCTTAAACCTCACTAGGCCCTCTTAGATCCTATAGTCTTAAATGATTCCCTCTTCGGACCTCACGCCGATTGCACGTAGTTCGGGGTCTTCCATATGCGCTACGTATCTCATCTAGCAAGGATGAATGAATATTAATCGAGCACAACTGTCACTGGCGATGTTATATTCGTACTTCAATACCACCCCTCCTCAGTTCCTGTTACACTTCTGGCTGTACCGTTAAACTGGATAGCATCACCTCTTGTGCAGTCTTCCGACTAAGTGCATCTGCTATGATGTTTGTTGACTCAAAATGTATTTTGATGATAACTCCATTCAAAACATTTAATTAGATCAATCTCAGTTCGATATTATATTGAAGGAGCTAAATAGTGTTAGCGCACGCTACCCATATCATAGTAGTGCACGCTATCGAGAAATGCATGTACAGCCCAGTCAGTCAGCTGCAGTCCAGTGGAGTCACCTGATGGATAGCGCACGCAAGCCTTTCAACATTAGCGCACGCTAAGTAACTACAGTTAGCGCACGCTATACAATCAATATTAACGCACGCTATCGCATCATTCCAGAGGACAGTGAGGTTTGGAAAGAAAAGGAAACGGTTTTTGCGCACGCTACAAACATCTACTTACGTACGCTAATACAAGGATTTAGCGCACGTTATTACTCAGCACTTGCGCACGCTACCGATATCATGGTCAGTGGTCCAGTAGCCACTGGACTCAAAATGTCAAGGACTTTACGTACGCTACACAGGGTAATGTACGTTACTGAAGGAAATATTTAGCGCACGCTAAGATATAAGCATTAGCGCACGCTAAAAGGAGTCAGCATCTTACCGTTGGATTTTCTACCGTTGGAAGGCAAGGGTCAATGAAGATCCGTGAAATCTGGAAAAATTGGATTTAATTAGTACTAGCGCATGCTATGCATACTTGCTAGCGCACGCTAAGCTCAAATTTAGCCGTTGGATAAAGAGACGTTGGGGAGACAAACCAATATTTTCAAAGTCAAGATTGAAGACCTGTTGACCAGCCGATAACGCACGCTACGGATACATGACTAGCGCACGCTAGCCACACAGTTTTACCGTTGCAACAGTCTTTGTGACCGTTCAGAAAAGCCAAGTCAAGATTGATAGCGCATGCTAGAAGACATTATTAGCGCACGCTAATAATATGTTTTTCAGTATTTGAAGGATGGCTCTCACCTATAAATACCCAAAGGACTTGGGTATCAAACACACAACTTCAAGCATACAAGCATACAAGCATACAAGCAATCAAAGCATACTTGAGCTCAGTTTCATATGTTTTATTGCATTTTTAGTTGTGAGAAGAAAGATACAAGAGTGATTTTCTTTGTAATATCTATTATACTTTGTATTCTTTCATTTGATTGTAAGTGTTGCATCAGTTACACTTGAGCGTAAGAGAAACAAATCAAGAGTCACTAATCCGGTGTTATTAGGATCTTTGATCCGGCTTTGTTAGGATTATACTCCCATATTCGTATAGTGAGGATTATCTAGTTCCTATAGAACACTAGATAAACAAACGTTTATATTGAGAGAGAGGTTGAGCTTGGACCGATAGAAGACAAGCGGTTGTAACAGTTGCGAACTCGGACCGATCGAAGACGAATCAAGATTGTGGTTGTTCTTAAGCCAATAGAAAAAGAAAGTCGGAGAGAGGACGGAGGCAAGTTGCCGAACCTCTATAAATCTTTGAGTCTTTAAATTCCGCACTATCTTTCATTTATTCGCAAGAAATTTCGTTATTCTGCATTACCACTATTCAACCCCCCTTCTAGTGGTAAATTTATCTCTTCAGTTGGTATTGGAGCGGGTCTCTTTTTAAAGGTTTAACCACCTAAGAGAAAAAGATCCGCAAATGGCACTTCTCGGCCAAATTGAAGGAAATGCTCTCAACCGTCCTCCTTTCTTCGACGGTTCCAATTTCATGACATGGAAAAAGAAAATAGCTATCTTCGTTCAAGCCTACGATATTGAAATCTGGAAAGTTATTGCTCTTGGTCCTAAGCTTGCTAAGAAAGAGGATGGATCATTGAAAAAGATCGACGAATTCAATGACGAGGATTGGAGAAACACACATGTCAACTCACGAGCTACTCAACTCCTCTATTGCGCTCTTAATCCCGAAGAACTCAATAGGATATCGTCCTATGAAAGCGCAAAAGAAATTTGGGAAATTCTCGAAGTCACTCATGAGGGAACCACCCAAGTCAAGGAGACCAAAATCAACATGTTACTCCATGACTACGAACTATTCTCCATGAAAGACGAGGAAACGATCACAAATATGTTGGATCGATTTTTGGCTATAACCAATGGTCTTGCATCTTTCAGAAAGCCTATATCGAGCAGCGACAAATCTAAGAAAATTCTTCGATCGTTGCCATGAGAATGGGATGCCATGGTCATCGCAATCATGGAGTCCAAAGATCTGAACAAGATTGAATTTAGTGCCCTCATCGGGTCACTCATAAATTATGAGATCGTTCTCAAGTCTAGAGGCACCAAACCAAAGCCTCGGGAAAGAGTAGTCACATTCAATGTTGATAGCGACATTGAGGAAGATGTTCCCGAAGATGAAGATGACGAGGAACTCGCTCTCTATGCCAAGAACTTTAGAAGGTATAAAAGCCTAATTCAAAAGAGGCGAAGTTTTCTTGGTCGGGATGGCAAACCGGAGCAAAATAAGAGTGGCTACACTCCTATAAAGAAGTTCGACAATAATTGTCGGAAATGTGGTCAAGCCGGTCACTATGCCAAAGAATGCCGGGGATCCTCTTCAAAACCTCAAATGGAAAGATTCAAAAAGAAGGAGGTCTTAATCGCTTCTTGGAGTGATGACGAGGATGAGATTGAAAGATCTCTAGACGCAAATCTCGCATTCATGGCACTCGACTCCGAAAGTAATATCGAGGTAAGCTCTAAACTCAATGATGACGAATATGACTCTTTTGATTTTTGTGATTCACAAGAAGTTCATCATGATGATGAGTTATTGAGTGCGTTTGAATCCTTGAATACGGAGTATGACGAGATGGTTAAATTAAATATATCTTTAAAGAGAAGAATAAAATCTCTAGAACTCGAAAATTCCACTCTTAAAAACAAAGGCAAAACTATTGAGATCGACCATACATTATGCCTTGAAAAAGAAAACGTTTTGAAAATCTAGTTAATAAAAACTCAAAAGGAGCTAAAATATATTTTGAACAAATTTACTCTCGGAAACGAGAAATTCAAAAGGCTTCTATCTATTCAAAAATCGCCCTTGCTCAAACACGGTCTTGGTTTCGATCCTTTTAAACGGGAACAATCCCTTATCAACCTTGACAAAATAAAGAAAACCGAAACTGAGAACTCAAAAAATTCTTCCAAACAAGTTCATGATGTTAATGTTCGTTCAAAATTGAGAACCATAAAAGTTAAGAAAATATGGGTTCCTAAAGGGACAATTGTTCCAAATGCTATAAGCATAGTTAACTTTGGAGGACCCAAACGGGCTTGGGTACCGAAACAACCGAGAAACTCTATTTTTGTAGGTACCGGCACCAAGGAAAAGCAAGTGGTACATTGATAGCGGATGCTCAAGGCACATGTGCGGCTCCGAGGACTTATTTGAAGACCTCGAATATCAAGAACAAGGACATGTGACCTTTGGAGATAATCAAAAAGGAAAAATCAAAGGCATCGGCAAAGTCGGTAAGGAACCTTCTCCTTCTATCAACAAAGTATTGTTTGTTGAAGGTTTGCATCATAATCTTCTTAGCGTTTCGCAACTTTGCGATGAAGGTTTTAAAATTCTCTTTGAGCAAACGCATTGCACGGCATTTAGAAATAATAAAATTGCTTTCATTGGTTTGAGATGTGGAAACATCTATATTGTTGATCTTAATGATAAAAGTTCATTCAATGAAAAATGTCTTATTACCTTGGATGATAATGCATATTTATGGCATCGAAAATTGGGGCATACTTCTCTACCTATCATTTCTATTTTATCTAGACACAACCTTGTTCGTGGATTGCCCAAACTCAAGTTTGATAGAAAGCATTTGTGTGAATCATGCATAAAAGGGAAACACACCCGAGAATCTTTTAAACCAAAATTCGAGATTTCCACTAGTCGAGTTCTTGAACTTGTGCATATGGACTTTATTGGACCATCTAGACATGTTAGTTTAAATGGCAAACTTTACACTTTAGTTATTGTTGATGATTTCTCTCGATTTACTTGGGTTAGATTTTTAGCACATAAGGATGATGCATTTTCCGAGTTTTCTAAATGGTGTAGTTTGGTATCAAATGAGAAAAATCTCTCCATAATTTCTATTCGCACCGATCACGGAGGTGAATTTGATTGCACTCCGTTTGAACTCTTATGTGATAAATACGGAATTAATCATAACTTTTCGGCTCCTAGAACGCCTCAACAAAATGGAGTTGTTGAAAGGAAAAACCGATCTTTGGAAGAAATGTCGAGGACTATGCTTAATGAATACTCTCTTCCACGATATTTTTGGGCCGAAGCAATCTTTACGGCATGCTATGTGATTAACCGGGTTCATGTTCGTAGAACTCATCTTAAAACCCCATATGAATTATGGAAGGGCAAAAAGCCCAACATAGCTTATTTTCATCCTTTCGGTTGCAACGTATTTATTTTAAACAATGGTAAGGATAACTTGGGCAAGTTTGATGCTAAATCCGACTCCGGATTATTTCTTGGTTATTGCACTAATAGCAAAGCATATCGTGTTTATAATATTAGAATGAATAAAGTTGAAGAATCTATACATGTTAAATTCAATGATATGATCTCACCCCCGAGAAAGGTAGAATATTTTGATGATGCAGGTATTTTTTCGGATCCCTCACCTGAAGTGAAGAAAATTTCGGAAATCGAAACGAATACAATCGTTGATTTACCGAAAGATTGGAGGCACATCAAAGACCATCCAAAGGATCTCGTGATTGGAAACATTGAAGATGGTGTTCAAACCCGAAGGAGAACCACCGAATTTATGGCTCATTGTGCTTCTGTATCCGAAATAGTTCCCAAGAATATATCCGAAGCTCTCGATGATGAAAGTTGGGTGATGGCAATGCAAGAGGAGCTTGTGCAATTCATGCACAATAATGTATGGAATTTAGTTCCCGCTCCTAAATATAAAACAATTATCGGAACTAAATGGGTACACAAAATTAAGAGTGACGAAGACGGTTATCCAATTCGAAATAAATCTCGTTTGGTCGCTCAAGGGTATAATCAAGAGGAAGGTCTTGATTACGAAGAAAGTTTTGCTCCCGTGGCTCGACTCAAAGCCATTCACTTGTTATGTGCATTTGCCGCCCATAAAAAGATCAAACTATTTCAAATGGATGTGAAAAGTGCATTCTTGAATGGGTACATTCAAGAAGAAGTCTACGTCAAGCAACCTCCCGGTTTTGAAGATCATCAATTTCCGAATCACGTCTACAAGCTCAACAAGGCACTCTACGGGTTGAAGCAAGCACACCGAGCATGGTATGATTGTTTAAGTCAATTTTTAATTGCAAATGATTATAAAAGAGGCAAAGTCGATAATACCTTGTTTGTTAAAATAGTGAATGATGATATACTTGTTTGCCAAATCTACGTTGATGACATTGTATTTGGAGCTACTAATGAATCTTTGTGCCAAGATTTTTCTAATCTTATGAAATGAGAGTTCGAAATGAGTATGATGGGAGAATTAACGTTCTTCCTCGGGCTTCAAATCAAGCAATTTGAAGATGGAATCTTTATCCATCAAACGAAGTACTCAAACGACCTCCTCAAGAAATTCAAAATGGAAAGTAGCAAGGTGATATCTACGCCAATGTCCTCATCATTGAAGCTTGAAAAAGATGAAAATGGCAAATCCGCAGATCAAAAATTATATCGAGGTATGATCGGATCTTTGCTATATTTGACTACATCTAGGCCAGATATAATATTTGCTACATGTTTATGTGCTTGATTCCAAGCTAATCCCAAGGAATCACATTTAATTGCTTGTAAACGCATTTTTCGCTACTTGAAAGGGACTATCGGACTAGGTCTATGGTACCCTTCTTGCTTGGATTTTAATTTAATTGCATATAGTGACGCCGATTTCGGCGGATGTAAAATTGACAAAAAGAGTACTAGTGGTACATGTCATTTTGTTGGATCATGTTTAATATCTTGGGGAAGTAAAAAGCAAACCAGTGTAGCATTGTCTACATCTGAGGCCAAATATGTTGCTGCAGGGAGCGCCTGTGCTCAGGTGTTATGGATTAAAAATCAACTCCGCGACTACGGCATATACTTTGAAAATACCCCTATCCTATGTGATAACACTAGTGCAATTAATCTGAGTAAAAATCCTGTGTTGCATAGTAGAACTAAACATATAGATATTAGACATCACTTTCTACGCGATCATGTTCAGAAAAAGGATATCTGTTTAATTTTTGTCGGGACGAAGGATCAACTTGCTGACATTTTTACAAAACCTCTTCCCGAAGAATCATTTAATTCCATTCGTTTACAACTTGGTATGGGACATATAGACAATTTTTGAAATAAGTTTTCTACTCAAGATATCAATATCCTTGATTCGCTTCATTCGCTAGCGCGCGCTAGCTTCACTTCCTTAACACGCGCTAATTACTGCTTTAATAGTGTACGTCAACCATATCTGTCTTGCGTACACTAACTAAAACCTTTTGAATTCCATATTAGCTACTGGACAGTCCAGTAAGCTTTTCATTTTTACCTAACGTACGCTAACTCTATGTTCCTAGCGTACGCTAACTAAAAACTCAGTTGACTATATATATTCCGTACGACCCAGAAACACATTCACCCTTCCTAACGTACGCAATCGCAAAGAAATTCCCTTCCAGCGAAAAACCCTAGCCGCAAATCCGAACCTACAATCTTCCGATTTCTCCCTCAAAACTTCGATTTTCTTTAAAATATCTAGCAAGGGAAGAAAAACCATGGAGAAAACCTACAAACGCCCTCGCAATAACGAATATGACGCGACCCGATTCGTCTCCTACGTTGCATCGAAGGTATTCTTCGATATCCTTCCTCAGGAGAGTCTGACCGATTGCTATTTCTTCAATTTCAGCAGCCTTGAACGGGTTAAGGTCAGTATTCGCGATTTCTTTGAGGCATTAGGAATAGCACGGTTTGTTGAGTGCAAAGAGATTGTTTGCCCTGCGTGTGTCCGTGAGTTTTATGCAAATCTGCACTTGGGTGATAGTGATGGTAATGGAGGATTTGTGCTTGGTAGCTGTAACGCCCCCAAAATGAACCGGGTCGCCACCGTGCCGTAGATCCCATGAGGGACCCACAAGGCAAGTTTTTGAAAATATTTTTTAAAATATTTTATTTAACAGTGGTAATATACGGAAGTAATTAAGAAAGTCTTCGTACAACCCAAAGCACCAAAAGCAAATAGTGTCCGTACATACGGTTATTACACAACGTGGAATGTTCAAATTATTTACGAAATTAACAGGCCTTCTTCCAACACAGCTCATGCCTGGCCGTAACCTTCGGGGGTGTCCTGCACAATTTCAACAAATTTACCTGGCACGACATGTCGTGCCAGTAACCTAGGTCAGAAACAATCCAAACCAAACTCAAAGGTAAAATCTAATAATTTCAAGGAATAAAGTTGTCACCGAATGTTCCATGTTATTCCTCTTATCAGCACATAAACTCCCAAGGTCGCAACCAAGGGTCACGAAAGTATCTATACAGGACTACTCCGGACGTGGGTACCATTCAGGTTTTATCCCGCAACACGGTCCAACAAGAAAACTCCCAAGGCCGCGGCCAAGGGTCACGGTAGTATCTACTCGGGAATACTCCGGACAAGATAATCGTAAGAGCACCATTCAACAATAGTAACATTTACTATGTCTAAAATTATAAGACGTAAAGTCTGAGCAAGATTCACTTGCCTCAAATCCGACGCGAGTTATTTCTTGACAAGGCAACGGCTTGAACGATCGCACTTGGAAATCCGACCTATTACATGTTTGTCGATTAACATCTTATGATATTAATAATGATCAACGACGTTCCTCCCCCTCCCGTCTGTTAGAACTCTATCCTAGTTGCTTATGATGTCGGAATCGAATTTCTCCATTTTTATCCATAATGCGTGCCATTAATTTCTTTAGGTTCGGCAACATTCTTTATAAGTTATCCTTCCGCTAAACAATAGTGTTCTAACACAACGTTCCTAGTTAATGATAACCAACAATCATCAAGTCTTAATATGCAAGTCTAGAACGATTAATCCATCATCTTAACATGTTTCGGTATCTATTTGGCTAGAAATTGTTGGTAACTTCATCAAGGATTCATTAACGGTTTTATTCAACATGATAGTACGATTATACATGAAATCCTTCAAGATCATTCCGAGAAGTTGGTGATTAGCAATATGATTATGAGTTCTACCATTATTCATTCCAATTTCAAGCTTTGATGGATATCGATTAACAATTGCGATAGCTATATACCGGTTCGATTATTACGGAGGGTTCTAAGCTACCCAAGGCATCCGAGGTTTACTAAAACTTACTAAACAATACTGAAATGAGTTCAAGGTTGGATAAACTTACCTTCACTGACAGAAGATGATGAAGAACGACGGTGGACGAAGGAGAACGAGAGGATAACACCTTCAAGACCTTCCCCGAAGCTTGATTATCGTACTCTAATAGGATAGCACTTGAATTGGGAGGTTAGAATTGGTTCAATGCTGGTGGAGAGTAGTGTACAAGGAAGAGGAATGATTTTTGGGACGGAAGAAATGAAAGGCAAAGTGTTCTTTTATAAACTCAGATTGCCCTTACGTACGTTATGCCTTACGGTTTACGTACGTAAGAGGCTTTACGTACGTTATGGCAAAATACTTAACGTACGTAAGGAACTCGCTGGAACGATTCACCTACAACGTTACGTACGTAACGAAAGCGGGTTAACGTGCGTAACACCTCGTTGACTTGCCTGTCGCAATCACGCCGAAAGTTGGTCGGCACGCGTACTACCGGACAAAGATTCCTGTCCGAAGACCGAAGACCGATGTTACGTACGTAAGGGCCGATATTTAACGTACGTAATGGCTCAGAAATAGCGTGCGTAATGAGTCGGAGTATAACGTACGTAAAGGACCGTTTTGTTTGCCAAATTATCATCACATTAATTTATTATGACACGACTCCCTCTCCATGTCGTCTGGAAATCTCTCGGGGAACAAGACGTTGGCCACCGTCATATTCGCACCGATAATCACCTAACGACATCGAGGTATGTCACTGAAAGTTCGTCAATCATCATACCATCACAATACACGAATAATAGATGCGATACCGTATAACCATATTATACAAAATATGTTTTATTACAATGGAGTACATTTATTTATCAAACAGGAGAAATAGACGTGAGCGCCCAAAGTGAAAAAGCATGTAATACTGGTGGTATTACATACCACCCCCCTTAAAAATAGTTTCGTCCCGAAACTAAGAAAATAACTCGGGATGATTCTCTCTCATGCTTGCCTCGGTCTCCCAAGTCGCTTCTTCCGTACCGTGGTGCGACCACTGAACCTTAACAAGGGGTATGTTCTTGTTCCTTAGTGTCTTTACGCGTCGATCCAAAATCGCTGTTGGAACTTCCCTAAAGGTAGCATCATTGGAAATCTCTACTTCCTCGAAGTTGATCTTGTGGCTAGGATCGTACACGTATTTTCTCAGCTGGGAGACGTGGAAGACATTATGCACTCCGTCTAACGATGGTGGTAATGCTAGCCGATAAGCGAGTCTACCGACTCGGTCCAGTATTTCGAACGGGCCAATAAATCTCGGGCTTAGCTTGCCCTTCTAGCCGAAGCGTCGAATGCCCCGCATTGGCGATACTTTAACCCAAACATGATCCCCAACCATAAATTCCAACGGTCGCTGCCGGTCCATAGCGTAAGACTTTTGGCGACTCTGCGCTGCCAACATGTGTTTTCGAACAATGGATATCTTCTTAATAGATTCCTGGATTAGATCCAACTCGGTGGCGATGGCATCGGATGCATCGTCCCAACATAGGGGAGACTTGCACTTTCTACCATACAAGGCCTCAAAGGGGGCCATGCCTATGCTTGCATGCCAGCTGTTGTTGTATGAAAATTCTGCTAAGCAAAGGTGTTTAGCCCAGTCCTTGCCCCAATCGAGTACACATGCTCTCAACATATCTTCCAGGGTCTGTATGGTGCGTTCTGTTTGTCCATCCGTTTGAGGATGATAGGCAGTGCTGAAATGCAGTTGAGTACCCATGGCCTGGTGGACAACCTTCCAGAAGCGGGACACATATCTAGTGTCTCTATCCGAAATAATCCCCGAGGGAACGCCATGTAACCTCACGATTTCCCGAACAAAGATGATAGCCAGATGTTCTGTTCCGATGGCCTCCTGAATTGGAATGAAGTGTGCCGACTTTGTCAGTTGGTCTACAATATCCCATATCGTGTCCTTTCCCCCGCTGTCACTGGTAACTTGGTGACAAAGTCCATTGATATGCTTTACCATTTCCATTCCGGAATGGGTAAGGGCTGCATGATTCCGGCTGGTCTACGGTGTTCAATCTTCACCTGTTTACATATCATACATCGAGCGACAAACCTTGCTACCTCTTGCTTCATATTCTTCCACCAGAAACTCTTTCGCAGGTCTTTGTACATTTTGCTCGCCCCGGGATGTATCGAATAGGGAGTAGAATGAGCTTCCTTGAGTATAGTTTGCTTAAGCTCGTCTTTAGGTGGGATGCAAATCCTGTTCTTGAATCTAACTAAGCCCCCTTGGATCCTGTAGTCTGAAATAACTCCCCCTTCGGCCTTTGTGCCGATCGCACGAAGTTCTGGATCCTCCATCTGTGCTAGGCGTATCTCGTCCAGCAGGGACGAGCGAATATCAATCGAGCACAACTGTCCCTGGCGGTGTTGTATCCACACTTCAATGTCATTTCTCCGGAGATCTTGCTGCAACTCCACTTGCATCAAACCAGATAGTGTCACCTCCTGCGCAGTTTTCCGACTCAGTGCGTCTGCTACGACGTTGGCTTTCCCAGGGTGATATAGAATCTCTACATCGTAATCCTTGATTAACTCCAGCCAACGCCTCTGTCTCATATTTAACTCTTTTTGCGTGAAAATATACTTTAAACTCTTGTGGTCCGTAAAGATCTTACAGGTAACCCCATATAGGTAATGTCTCCAAATCTTAAGAGCGTGGACCACTGCAGCTAGTTCCAAGTCATGTGTCGGGTAGTTCACCTCATAAGGTTTAAGTTGACGAGAGGCGTAAGCGATAACCCTGTCATTTTGCATGAACACACATCCCAGCCCGTGCTTAGACGCATCGGTGCATATTACGAATCCCTCCGTACCCTGCGGTAGTACCAACACTGGGGCAGTAGTAAGCTTCCTTTTTAGCCTGTCGAAACTCTCCTGACAATCTGTTGTCCAGACAAACTTGGTGTTCTTCCTAAGCATATTTGTTGATGGCTGAGCGACACAAGAGAAGGCCTCGACGAACCGTCGATAATATCCCGCCAACCCCAGGAAACTTCTCACCTCTTTGACATTTCTAGGTGGTTCCCAATTCATAACTGTCTCGATCTTCTGGGGGTCTACTTTAACGCCTCCTGCTGAAATCACATGCCCCAAAAAGGTTACCTCTGGCATCCAGAACTCGCATTTAGAAAGTTTAGCATACAGTTGATGTTGCCTTAAAACGCTCAACACCTGCCTCAAGTGTTCCTCATGCTCCCATCGGCTTCGGGAATAAATTAAAATATCGTCAATGAAAACCACCACACACTTATCGAGAAACTCTGTCAGAACCCTGTTTATCAATTCCATAAAAACAACTGGAGCATTAGTCAGGCCAAACGACACCACCATGTACTCGTATTGCCCATATCTCGATCGAAATGCGGTCTTAGGAATATCCTCCTCTCGAATTCTCAATTGGTGATATCCCGAACGTAAGTCGATCTTTAAAAACACAGTCGCCCCTTGCAGTTGGTCCAGTAAATCATCAATCCTTGGAAGTGGGTAACGGTTCTTAATAGTGACCTTATTAAGTTCCCTGTAATCGATACACAGGCGCAGAGAGCGGTCCTTTTTCTTCACAAATAGAACTGGCGCACCCCATGGCGAAGTACTTGGACGAATGAGCCCCTTCCTTAGCAATTCTTCGAGTTGTGACTTTAGTTCCTTCATTTCGGATGGTGCCATCCTGTATGGTGCCTTGGAGATAGGCGTCGTTCCTGGCTCAAGTTCGATTGAGAGATCGACCTCCCTTTGTGGTGGCAATCCAGGTAGTTCGTCGGGGAATATGTCCGGAAATTCGTTCACTACAGGAATATTAGCAACCGACAATTGTGACGTGCCCTCCTGAAGAATATAGCACCAGTAATACGCTCCTCAATCATCACGAGGTGCTACTGCTGAAAAGAGACTGAGGGACCCTTTCGTGCTGAAGTGCTCTCGGCCTCTAATTGTGTGAGTGGCACCGTCATGGGTCGTAATAGAAACGGTCAGGTGATAGGTATCCAATACCGTCTTGTGCATCGTCATCCAGTCCATACCTAAAATCACATCTTCGTTTTGGAGTGGAAAGACCATGAGATTGGTCATCTGCATCAGATTATTGATACGAATCTGACGCTTCAAACTTCCAAGTTACCCTCCACCCTCGCGCCTCGGGTAGTTTAACAAGAAAGGACTCACAGTGGTACACAAGGGAGATGCAAACGGTTAACACATTCTACGGATATAAACGAGTGGGTTGCTCCAAGATCAAACAAAGACATGAACAAGCCGAGATTTAATAAGGAGTGTACGAGACAACAGGAGTGGTCCGTCGTCGGTAGCCCTTAGTTCGAACACGCGGGACGGCAGTGTCCCCGAGGAGGGTGCGATTCCCCGCGACCACGTCCTCTTCCGGCACCGTGTAGAGGAGACTGGTGAGGTGGAGATCGGTAGTCGGACATGGCAGACGCTCTGGATGTCTGTACCGAGCCTTGTTGACTCTGAGGAGCTGGGTTTGGTGTAGGTTTGATCCGAGAACAGTAGCGAGACATGTGCCCACCCCTTCCGCATGAAAAGCACTTTGTCGATGCTTTACGACACTGACTCATGGTATGCCCTGCTATGCCACAATTGAAACAGCTACGGCGAGAAGGCCCGTCAGATGTTCCTTTCTGTTGGGACGAAGCTGCTGATTTGGAGGGGAACCCAATTCCCAAATTCACTCTGCTGGTGCTCCCGGACTGATTTGCGGTCTTCTGCTTCTTTTGGTTGTGCCCGGCATCCGAACTGACAACCGTACCGGCGTATGCTGTGACTACGTCCTCATATGCCCTCAACGTGGTGCAATGAAACCCCGCCGCGTAGCGTTGAACATCCTCCGGCAACCGTTGAGCAAGGTGACAAATTCGCTGGTCTTCGGATGGAACCATCTGTGCGACATAGCTTAGCTCGGTCCTGTATGCCCGAATGATTTCTTGTACTGGCAAATTCTGAGGGCCTGCGCTGAAGAAACTCCATGCTCGTGCAGTTTGCACTAATCGGGGACAGTACTCGTCTCTCAATAGTTTGGAAAACTCGGGCCATCCGACTATTCTGTCCTCTGGCTTATAGGTCCTCCACCATCGGGCTACGGTGTCACGGAGCTGGTTGATCCCGAGTGGCACTTTTCGGTTTCTGGCGCCCGATCACCTCAAGGCGCCTCCATTTCCGAGATCCAATCGTCCACGTGCTTATCCCCGACCCGTCGAATAATGGCGGTCCTGCCTTCAAGATTTCTCCCACCCAACGGTCCTTCCCTGTTCTCTTCTATGTTAATGATCGGTACTTGTTCGCCGGTTGACTGAGCGATTCCCATGGCAATGGCACAGGCGAGAGTCCGAACGAAGGCCGGATCAAATCCCTGTTGTTTTGGTTTTCCGCTTCTCGTTGCCTGACAATGGTGGTGGTTGATTTCCAGGATTAGTTTCTCCGGTTTCGTCTTCCCGCCGTTCATAGCGGAACCTTGTGCGTCATTCACGTTTCTTCTAGCTCCCCGACGTGCCATTGGTTATGTTCGTTCAATCTAACAGGTTAGTTTAATGCAAACATTCTCTGAGTTCTTACTGAATCCAAACATCATACTTGATCCTTAAGAATTTACATGTATTTTACCTTGACATCCCTCGAGGAGTTACAGTCGTCAGAAGTGTTGGATTTTGAAGGCAAAACGTTTTCAAAATATTTTTGGTAAAACTTTCCACGTGAGTGTTTAGGCTCTGATACCATTTTCTGTAACGCCACCAAAATGAACCGGGTCGCCACAGTGCCGTTGATCCCATGAGGGACCCACAAGGCAAGTTTTTGAAAATATTTTCTAAAATATTTTATTTAACAGTGGTAATATACGGAAGTAATTAAGAAAGTCTTCGTACAACCCAAAGCACCAAAAGCAAATAGTGTCCGTACATACGGTTATTACACAACGTGGAATGTTCAAATTATTTAAGAAATTAACAGGCCTTCTTCCAACACAGCTCATGCCTGGCCGTAACCTTCGGGGGTGTCCTGCACAATTTCAACAAATTTACCTGGCACGACATGTCGTGCCAGTAACCTAGGTCAGAAACAATCCAAACCAAACTCAAAGGTAAAATCTAATAATTTCAAGGAATAAAGTTGTCACCGAATGTTCCATGTTATTCCTCTTATCAGCACATAAACTCCCAAGGTCGCAACCAAGGGTCACGAAAGTATCTACACAGGACTACTCCGGACGTGGGTACCATTCAGGTTTTATCCCACAACACGGTCCAACAAGAAAACTCCCAAGGCCGCGACCAAGGGTCACGGTAGTATCTACTCGGGAATACTCCGGACAAGATAATCGTAAGAGCACCATTCCACAATAGTAACATTTACTATGTCTAAAATTATAAGACGTAAAGTCTGAGCAAGATTCACTTGCCTCAAATCCGACGCGAGTTATTTCTTGACAAGGCAACGGCTTGAACGATCGCACTTGGAAATCCGACCTATTACATGTTTGTCGATTAACATCTTATGATATTAATAATGATCAACGACGTTCCTCCCCCTCCCGTCTGTTAGAACCCTATCCTAGTTGCTTATGATGTCGGAATCGAATTTCTCCATTTTTATCCATAATGCGTGCCATTAATTTCTTTAGGTTCGGCAACATTCTTTATAAGTTATCCTTCCGCTAAACAATAGTGTTCTAACACAACGTTCCTAGTTAATGATAACCAACAATCATCAAGTCTTAATATGCAAGTCTAGAATGATTAATCCATCATCTTAACATGTTTCGGTATCTATTTGGCTAGAAATTGTTGGTAACTTCATCAAGGATTCATTAACGGTTTTATTCAACATGATAGTACGGTTATACATGAAATCCTTCAAGATCATTCCGAGAAGTTGGTGATTAGCAATATGATTATGAGTTCTACCATTATTCATTCCAATTTCAAGCTTTGATGGATATCGATTAACAATTGCGATAGCTATATACCGGTTCGATTATTACGGAGGGTTCTAAGCTACCCAAGGCATCCGAGGTTTACTAAAACTTACTAAACAATACTGAAATGAGTTCAAGGTTGGATAAACTTACCTTCACTGACAGAAGATGATGAAGAACGACGGTGGACGAAGGAGAACGAGAGGATAACACCTTCAAGACCTTCCCCGAAGCTTGATTATCGTACTCTAATAGGATAGCACTTGAATTGGGAGGTTAGAATTGGTTCAATGCTGGTGGAGAGTAGTGTACAAGGAAGAGGAATGATTTTTGGGACGGAAGAAATGAAAGGCAAAGTGTTCTTTTATAAACTCAGATTGCCCTTACGTACGTTATGCCTTATGGTTTACGTACGTAAGAGGCTTTACGTACGTTATGGCAAAATACTTAACGTACGTAAGGAACTCGCTGGAACGATTCACCCACATCGTTACGTACGTAACGAAAGCGGGTTAACGTACGTAACACCTCGTTGACTTGCCTGTCGCAATCACGCCGAAAGTTGGTCGGCACGCGTACTACCGGACGAAGATTCCTGTCCGAAGACCGAAGACCGATGTTACGTACGTAAGGGCCGATATTTAACGTACGTAATGGCTCAGAAATAGCGTGCGTAATGAGTCGGAGTATAACATACGTAAAGGACCGTTTTGTTTGCCAAATTATCATCACATTAATTTATTATGACACGACTCCCTCTCCATGTCGTCTGGAAATCTCTCGGGGAACAAGACGTTGGCCACCGTCATATTCGCACCGATAATCACCTAACGACATCGAGGTATGTCACTGAAAGTTCGTCAATCATCATACCATCACAATACACGAATAATAGATGCGATACCGTACAACCATATTATACAAAATATGTTTTATTGCAATGGAGTAGATTTATTTATCAAACAGGAGAAATAGACGTGAGCGCCCAAAGTGAAAAAGCATGTAATACTGGTGGTATTACAGTAGCCTGGTGAATGGAACTGTGGTGAAGATTTCTTCGGAAATACTTCACGAGTTATTTGGCTTATCGAAAGACGGATATGATTGTTGTGGGAAAACTATTGCCGAAGAGTCTCTTGTGTCCGAGAGAGATATCGCTGACTTCTTGTGTTCGAAAACGGTCATCGAGGTCACGGATGACGTCTTTGAGAATAACAATTTTGGTATCCATATTTGCTTGTTGTTGGCCGCTCTAACCAAGTGTTTAATGCCAAAAGTTAATACCCAACACAAGCTAGTAGGCGTTGATAAGAATGTGGTGTATCGGGTGTTGAAGGATGATCGAGTGGACTTCACTGGTATTGTGCTAAACTGGATAAAAGCGAAAGGGGATTCTTTTCGGTCGAAGAATTACATGTCGAGGACTTGGAAATCTGGACTTCCTTTTGGCTCAATTCTCACGGTGATTTTCCGGCATTTTCGCGTCGACTTGTCTAGTGAGGCACCCGTTCCGGTGTCTCGGGGACACGAAATAAGCGACCTAACCCTCAAGGCCATGCATTATGTTGAGACATACAATCGAGGTTGGGTATTGTTTCCGTTTCTCCGAGAAGATGATCAAGTACCGAAGGGGACGCGGATGCCAACACCGGTCGAGCGTGTGACGCACCGAGGACCCCATACGCTTAGGGAGATGCAATCCAAATCATTTTTTCGTCATTCGAAGACGAAAGGGAAGCGCCCGATGAGAGACGTTGTCTCGGAGGAAGAAGAGAGCGATCTTTGCGCTCGAATGCGGAGCATCGAGACCTCTCAGCTGGAAATACGAGAGGATGTTCGGTCTCTTCACGCGGAAGTCGGGTCTCTTCGTTCGGAAGTCGGGGAAGTTCGTGGGCTGTTCTCCGATTTCATCCGTTACACACACCCGTCGTTCCCTTTCCCATCGTCCTCTTCCGATCCTGCACCCTAGAATTTAGGAATTTGATGCTTGGTTGTAGAATCTTATTATTCGAATGATCTTTATGTAACACCCCCAAATCCTATTGGGTTATTACAGTGCCGTGGACCCCACACCAGGAGATCCACCAGGCTAACACGACCAAAAATACAACTAACTGACCAAAAAGGGGAATCACAATCCCTACACTGACATCCAACATAATATTCCAATATGGAATTTCAATGACAACAGTGGGCCTACATGGCCCAAATAAATTACAACGACATCCACGAGCCTTGCTCGGATAATACAAAATGATAACTGACAAAACTGGAGTACTCCAACTGTCTGACTGACATGAACACCAAAACATCTCGGACTAGTATCGCTCGCATGCCTCGTCGCCACGTCATACCCCTGTGTCTCAACTCTCTCCTCGCAAACACCTAAAACATGAAAACATGTTCCGCCCCCACGGGGTCAGTCATCCAGATAATGATTATCAAATACATGTACAACATGATATGCATCCAAAGGGCAGAATGAATAGTATAGTAATGGTAATACGA
This sequence comes from Orobanche coerulescens, assembly GCA_033398695.1. Classification (NCBI taxonomy): domain Eukaryota; kingdom Viridiplantae; phylum Streptophyta; class Magnoliopsida; order Lamiales; family Orobanchaceae; genus Orobanche; species Orobanche coerulescens. Next base: position 24,507,082 of record CM065819.1, on the reverse strand, counting down.
GATGCTCACAAACCAAAGTAAGAATCGAGCATTCGTGGAATACTATGCCCACGGCATCCGATCAATACCTGCTCAACAGGTTAGAACAAAAGTGCCCAACGGCGAATCATCAATACAGAACACAACAATACATCACCCGAAGGTAACCCAAGCCAAACACTGAAATAGATACGAATCACAATGCCCGAAGGCTACGACAGGAATACCGATACATCACAATGGCCTTAACAGCCGAACAGCCCGAAGCCGTTTATCATCATAATACCCTGAATGTCACTCAGCCGAAGCTGTCAATCACCACAATGGCCCGAAGCCAAAACATTTGTCAGATCAATGAGGGCGGCCACGGCATGAAGCCGTATCACAATGAGGGCCGAAGCCACGGCACGAAGCCGTATCACAATGAGGGCCGAAGCCACGGCATGAAGCCGTATCACAATGAGGGCCGAAGCCACGACATGAAGCCATATCACAATGAGGTCATCCAATGACCGTGACCTGCTGAATTGCAGGTGCTGGGAAACCAACCGCGAAGGTTCAAGCCCCAGACTTACCCATAATGTGATCACCCAGTGACTGTGACCTACTGAACTGTAGGTGTTGGGAAACCAACCGAGAAGGTTCAAGCCCCAAACTTACCCATCGAGCACTAGCCGAGACTAGCCTCCAAAACACAATCAATCACAATAGTAACGATCCCAAGACTACCAAATTCACAAGAATAATAACGTGCTGCCTTGAGTCGGCCAACACGACAACAACAACTCATGGATGGGCACCGTCCACGGCAGTCCCAAATCAAATACCTCGACTGCCTTGGAATGGCCAATCGATCACAATGATACAACGGATGGGAACTATCTTCGATAATCCCAATTAAATACATAGATTACCTTAGAACGGTTAATCGGTAACCAATGATACAACGGATGGGAATTATCTCCGATAATCCCAATTAAATACATCGATTACCTTAGAACGGTCAATCGATAACCAATGATACAACGGATGGGAATTATCTCCGATAATCCCAATTAAATACATCGATTACCTTAGAACGGTCAATCGATAACCAATGATACAACGGATGGGAATTATCCCCGATAATCCCAATTAAATACATCGATTACCTTAGAACGATCAATCGATAACCAATGATACAACGGATGGGAATTATCTTCGATAATCCCAATTAAATACATCGATTACCTTAGGACGGTCAATCGATACACAATGATACGGTAGAATGGATGTCCCGGCATCTTAAACCGACCACCGAAACAGATATGATAAACGAATATATCAAACGCCTTCCATCGGCCAATGCAACATCATAGCAACAGTTCCAATTCGATAATAACGATTCAACGATGCCTCAGAACGACATTAACGTCAACAATAATAATAGATACATCGATGCCGCGAACCGGCTATCGACAACAAGAATCTCAATGCCTTAAACCGGCCGTTAACGAATAACAATCACAATCGCATAATCACCAAGGGTATTGCATCAAACAATTCCCGAATATCAACAAATCACGAAGAGACTAAGTCTCGAAATGATACAATACATTCATACACATATATGATAACATTAATCTCATTGACCAGTACAAGTATAAAACTTGCCTCAAACCGAAGGCGAACAAGTCCTTCCATGATCAACGTCCTGGCACGAAACGACGAACGGCGCCTCCCGACGATCACAAACACTCGAACAACCTTGAATGAAAACGATTCATTCAAAAACACAAAATCAATAGAAAACAACGACAAAGACAAAGCCCGATTCAAACACGAATCGATCACACCGCACGAACGAATATCATAGTTCTCAACTATGAATTCTAACGTCCTCCAACACCTCGATGATCAAATAACATGATCATTACGTTCTTAACACTTGTGAAATCCATTCAACAAGATTCACTTAAGAACAATCATCAAAACAATCATCTCAAGATGATAATATCACCAATATCATCAAATTGATCATCCTACAATGATAATATTATCACTATTATCATTATCACCCCAAGAACATCATCAACTCAATAACCATGATGTTTGAAATAAAAATCCTTCATCATAACCTCATGAATTCGGATTAAACCACAAGATCCACTCAACCATTTCCAAATTATGATAATCATCTCCTAAATCATCATAAATCCTTACTAAAATGGTTAAAATCTTTCAAGAACACCACCAACAACAATAATCATCTCAGGACTTATGTTAATCATATAACAATCTTAACATAATCCTTCCTAGACATGATTAAAAACCTCCCAACAATCTAAAACATCAAGAACATAATCAAACTCAAGCTATACCAACATGTTCTTCATCAAAAGTTTATCAAAACCATGAAGAATCATGATATACTCCATGAATCAAACAATACCCGAAGAAAACAACAACAACAACTCAAAAATCACTTGAAGAACAAGAGATTGAGGGAACTTACCAAATAAGAACAAGAAGAAGCCTCCAAACACCAAAGGAGCACCAACAAGCTTCCAACTTCAAGCTTCAATCCAAGCTAGGATGATCAAGATCGAGTTGGAAGAGGCTAAACATCAATAACAAGTCCAAACGGACGATTCTAGGGAGAGAAAATGTGTTTTGGTTCGTGAGGAAATGAAAGACGAAACCAAGATAAATAGACTGACCAATTCATTACGTACGTTATACACTATGGTTAACGTACGTAAGAGGCATTACGTACGCTATGCTAAGACATTAACGTACGTAATGAAAATCCGTAATCGATCGACTAAAATACGAAGGCCTTAACGTCGTAAACAAGAACTTATTACGACGTTAACAAGACCTACATTACGCACGAGCTCACCTCTTAACGCACGTAAGGGTCCGCGATCGCAATAGTGAGATCCGATCGGAAGATGCTCGACCCACCGGCGAAGCGACTACGAGGAAGGTTCCTGCCACCTACCAAGCATTACGTACGTAACCTTACAGGCATAACGTACGTAATACTCAGCCCATAACGTACGTAAGTCTACCCATGTAGCGTACGTTAAGGCTAGTGTACTTAGCCAAAAATCCAAACTCTCCAACCAACATCCAAACGACGAAACTAACCCGACTACAAGTATAATATTTCGATCCTGAAATATTCCAATACAATATACATTGTATCAGTCCAAAACAACAACACTTGTAAAATTCCAAATGAATATGTACAACTCAACAGTAACACGAAAAAAAATTATCCCCGGATATTACATACCCCCCCTTAAAAAGAGTTTCGTCCCCAAAACTCAGGGTGCAAAGACACGGGGTACGAACTATCCATCAGGATAAGAAAACAACATCTCCAGGAATACTCCTCACTGCGAACCACTTCGCCTGAGTAATCGGGCCAACCCCACGGGTTCCCGCGTCTCCTCTGCCCGAACACGGCGAAAAACAAGGGATAAAAACACTCGACTAACTGCGAGGTCAGCCGAAACATAACTCTCCCGCTAGAGACCAGCCAGGAAGTCGTACCAATCGCAAGACTCGTAACACCGGCGTACACACCCCGCGGGTGCCGCCGATTATACATGTCTACAATCATCGGTGTACACTCCCCAGTTCTCATCGGCATTAAACGCTCAAGCAAACACTGACTCAAGCCACAAAAGGAAAATAACAACGCACACTAGATTCCACTGTCGTTTATACATTCAGACTTCCTCTTAAAGGTGAACTAACAATTCCAATTACGATGTTCCAACGACAATATCATAAGCATAAACATTCCCACTCCTTAACATGATGTTTGTTGAATAATTCACTAATGAGACTCAATATCTTGATAGCATGATTCATCTAACTCTTTAGAACCCGAATCTAAGGCTGGAGATAGAATTAACATACCCTAATATGACGAAATCACTGAACCAAAAAGGTAGAATCCGACTCCAGTTGGTTGTATGCCACTCCAAAGTGCTACTCCACTTCAATGAATAATCACAAGTAATATCCAATCTTCAATGATCAAGTAGATGTGTTCTAAGCGTGTTTAAGGAGGATAATATGCTCTCTGGACTATCAAGTATGAAGGTTACTCGAAGGAAATGAGAAGAAAATGGAGTGTTGTCCCTTATATAAAGTTTCTGCACACTAACTGATTAGCGCACACTATCATACTTCCATTAGTGCACGCTAAATAAGAGTTGACTCCAAAACTGTCCAGTTCCTCCCGCGGGAATCTTATCCGGACCCATGTACGGCTGGCGCATGTGGTAGCCGCCCAGCTCAATAATTGAATGCCTAGCGCACGCAATTCTTCATTCGTAGCGTGTGCTAGTTGTAGCCCGATAACGCACATTAAGCTACATTCTTAGCGTGCACTATCACGAGTTTGCATGAGAAATTTTGCATGTTGTTATACTTATGTACAAGGATACAAATGTGAGAAATATCATACTCCAATTATCAAGATCACAATTCCGAATAATACAGGGTTCAAATACAGAAGAAATACACAATAATAAATCCGGATATTACATACTCTCCTACTAAAAAGGAGTTTCGTCCCGAAACTCAAGATGAAAATAACTCTGGATATCTGGACTTCATGCTATCTTCCGTTTCCCATGTGGCTTCTTCCACTCCGTGGCGTGACCACTGAACTTTGACCAAAACGATTTGTTTGTTCCTCAACTGCTTAACTCGACTCTCGAGTATCCTGACTGGTCTTTCTTCAAACGTTCCATCCTGAGCGACTTCGATCTCACCGAAATTAATGACATGACTAGGATCCGGTATATATCTCCGTAACTGGGATACGTGGAACACATTATGAACATGGCTCAATGACGGCAGTAATGCCAATCTGTATGCCAACTCTCCAATTTTCTCAAGGAACTCGAATGGTCCGATATATCTCGGACTCAGCTTTCCCTTCCTTCCAAAATGAAAGATTCCCCGAGTAGGATAAACCTTCAAAAGTATGTGGTCTCCATTACTGAACTCCAATGGGCGGCGGCGTATGTCTGCATAAGATTTCTGTCGACTCTGGGCGGTCAACAGTCTTTCACGAATCAAGGCTATCTTCTCTCGTGTCTGCACGATCAACTCCGGTTCTGTCACAATCAAGTCTGATGAATCGTCCCAACATAGGGGCGATCTGCACCTCCTCCCGTATAATGCCTAAAACGGTGCCATCTTAACGGAAGCATGCCAACTATTGTTGTAGGTAAATTCAATCAACGATAGATGAACTTCCAAATCGTTTGACCAATCTAAGGCATAGGCCCTCAGCATGTCTTCCACAGTTTGAATGGTCCTTTCAGATCGTCCGTCAGTCTGGGTGATAAGCTGTACTGAAGTTCAATTCGATCCCCAAGGCCTTATGAATTGCTTTCCAAAAATGTGATACAAAGCGACTGTCTCGGTCAGAAATAATGGTCTTCGGCGTAGCATGCAGTCGGACTATCTCTGAAATAAATACCCGTGCCAACCTCTCTGGTCCCCACGTGTCCTTAATGCCTAGAAAATGAGCTGATTTTGTTAAACGATCAACTATCACCCAAATCATGTTCATTCCTGTCTTGGTTCTCGGCATACTAGTGATAAAGTCTATCGATATGTCCTCCCACTTACATTCAGGAATCGAGAGCGGTTTCAACATCCCAGTAGGTCATTGATGCTCGATCTTAACCTGCTGACAAGTCAAGCATTTCGAAACATAATCCGCTGCATCTTTCTTCATGTTGCCCCACCAGAAATTCTGCTTCAAGTCCTTATACATCTTACTGGTGCCCAGGTGGATAGAATAGGGCGAGCTGTGAGCTTCGTTCATAATTGTCTGTTTCAGAACATCGATATCGGGTGAAATCTCAATACTCCATCATCATGAATTACGAATCCGGGGGCCTTCCTCTTGATCACTTCATCACGTAACCGAATCATCAGAGGATCATCTGCCTGCTTAGATTTGATTTCTTCGGTTAATGATTAAGTTATTTCCATCACGCACAGCTGTCCTTGAACTCTTTTTAACCACACTTCAATTCCTTCTCGAATCATCTCTCGTTGAATGCTGAGCTGAGAGGTCAGAGTCTCCAGCATTTGGATAGAAACAGGCTTGCGGCTAAGTGCATCGGCCACTACATTCGCTTTGCCTGGATGATAGAGAATCTCCAAGTCATAATCCTTAATAAGTTCTAGCCATCTCCTTTGCCGCATGTTCAACTCTTTCTGACTGAAGATATATTTGAGACTCTTGTGATCTGTAAAGATCTGACAGTGAGTCCCGAACAGGTAATGCCTCCATATTTTCAAAGCAAAAACTACTGCTGCTAACTCTAAATCATGCGTTGGGTAGTTCACTTCATAAGGTTTCAGCTGTCGTGACGCATAAGCGATCACCTTATCATTCTGCATCAATACACATCCGAGTCCTTGGTTCGAAGCATCACTATAAACTAAGAATCCTCCAGTCCCGTTGTAACACCCCCAAGTTATTCAGGGTATATTACAGCGCCGTGAGCCCCGCCGTGGGACCCACAAGTCTAAACATACGCGGAACTATAAACTTGACCGATAAGGTCTACATACAAAAGAAAGGAAGACGATACAAATGGTATTCAAAACCATAACCAACGAAGAAATATACATCACTGCACAAATCAATACCTCGGCAACACAGGCCGGAACATCAAGGAAACTGAAATACAATACTCGAGTATTTAAAAATCCATTCCAGTACAACAACACGGAATGGAGGAATTCCAAGAAAATAACCGGAGACAAGATACAGTATCACACTTGCCCATCATCTTCACGCCGACCCGGTACCCGTCTGTCCGCTCTCCTGGAACCTGAAATACATGAAACGTATTTCCCCCATAAAGGGGTTAGCCGTCGAATAGCTAGTGCAAGTATAACAATATGAAACATAATACTTCTCGACAATAAAGTAAATGTAATCCGTCAATTCATCAATATCCGTCAATTCATCAATATCCGTCAATTCATCAATATCCGTCAATTCATCAATTTAAGACTAGTATTCCGGAATAACTAAATCTCATAGCATCGCATCAATACATATATGAATACCGTGGAACCGCACCAGAGGCTACGGAACCTCGAGGACCTCGATCCGTCCCGGAGTGGTTAATTCATATTATCCATGGAATCGCACTGCAGGCTACGAAACCCTCGGAGGACCCGGTCCGTCCCTGAGTGGATATAAATAAGCATGCCAACATTATTTCATATGAATGCCGTAGAAACGGTTCGTTCATATCAACCATGGAATCGCACTGCAGGCTACGAAACCCTCGAGAGGACCATAGGCCCCGGAGTGGCTAGAAATAATCATACCATCAATATTTCATACTTTCAAAGTCGAACGCATAATCATAAATGTATACTTGCCTTAATAAACGTTAGAAGATCCCAAGAACACGGTTCGACCGGGAAGCTTGAACCACGAAGAAGACAACGAACGGAAGGGTTTCACTCGAGTTCTTCACAAGAATTCGACCCTAACAACATAAATTCAATAAATCATCGATCATACGGGAAGAATAATCGTAGAACGCCCGAAAACCCCTCTATGACATTTTACGGACACCTTCAAGGCGTCGGTCAAGAACTCGACCAAAACAACGAATCGATACGATCCAAACATGGGATAACAAGGGAAATGATACAATACATCTAAATAATCATCAATCCATCACAATCCTAAGTTAAATCGGATTAAACGGATTTAAATCGAACAAAATACCCAAAATTCCCAAAATTAGATTTCGGAAAATCTTACCCGATTCGCTCGATCAAAGGATGTTATCGGACGAATGATTGATGATATAACCCAAGGAACTCCATGGATATGTTCATAAACAACATGGCTTCAAGTTTAGAACACGCCAGTGCGGAAGAGGAGAAGAAGAAGGTGAAAATGGCAAGAAAAACGCGTCTGGGGGCCTTTTATAGGTTGATCGTCACGGACACGGCCGTGCGGTCGGCCGGGTCGTGTTACCTGATTGGCAGACAGGACTCGACCGTGTCCCCGCTTGACACGGTCGCGGCGCCGAGGGCCTTCCGACAATGACCCGCCCGACGGCCGATCGGGCATGACTCGACCGTGTCCCGGGACACGGCCGGCGTGTCAGCGATCGTTCGAGCTTATCCGAAGAAATGCAGACGGGCCGTGTCGGACGACACGGCCGAGTTCGCCGGCAGAAACTTCGGCATTTCCGAGCGAGTACGGCACGGGCCGTGTCGGACGACACGGTCGGTCCGGCCGGCATGATCGCCAATAACGAGCGGGTGAGCTAAAACGACCATAACTCTCTCGTCCGGACTCGATTGACTCACCGTTTGAACCAATGGAAAGCTAACTCGATGCTCTATAATATTGCAAGATTCAGAATTTTTGGAGTTACCAAAAATTTATGGTGATTTAACAAAGTCGAACTCCCACGTGGAAAAGTCGTTAAAGAACACGGAATTCAATGAACGATACCGAAACGAACTCGGATGACAAAAGTGTAGAATTAATCATTCTCGGGATGACGAAACGGTCCCAAGCAAGTCGTCAAAATAGACTTCCGCCAAAAATAGAAAATTTTCGGGATAAAAATTACGGGTATTACATTCTACCCTCCTAAAAGAAGTTTCGTCCCAAACTTAAAACAGTAGGAGAAGAAATATTTCGCCAGAAAACTCAACGAGATGCACAAGAATCAAACATACGCCCAAACGGCGAATCATCAATATAGAACACAACAATACATTACCCGAAGGTAGACCAAACCAATGCCGAAAATGATACGAATTCACAATGCCCAAGGCTCCAACGGAATATCGATACATCACAACGGCTCGAAAGCCGAATGCCCAAAGTCAGAATCATCATAATACAGATCTCAAAGGAGCAAACCCGATCGGACATACCCTCGGCGTATGAACAACCAAATGGCAAATCGTCGGACATATCCAATACAACATGGACTACGAACGATCAATCAATAAAGCTCAAGAGGGATATCACAAGACGCCCGATCCTAAATGTGTCCGTGCACATGTCCACCCCGTATACGGAATCCGAATATACGTGTGACAATGTACCTAATTAGCCTCAAGAACTACGCCTCGTGTGCACGGTCCAATGCGGAAATATCCACGCATGACCATCGGGTGCACGGCTAAAAATCTTACACATAACCAATCAAAGACGCAGACATGATTCCGGATATGCCACGATACAACATGACAACGAAGCTCAAGGGATAAAACATCCAATACGGATCATACGACTCACCAAGTGAACGATGACACACGAATAATGAAAGATCGACACGACCAACGATATTCAAAACAACCATCCGGGATCGAATTTCCTAAGGACCGATTAACACGAGCAACGATCACAACACAACAGTTCGGGAAAATCCTCAACCTTCAAAGATCACAAAATTACCGAGTTCACAAGAAAATAGTGTCCGCCTTGAATCGGCCAACACGACAATAATAATTTAACGGATGGGAACTATCGTTGATAATCCCAATTCAATACTTCGATTACCGTAGGATGGCCAATCGATAACAATTATACAACGGATGGAAATTATCTTTGATAACGGATGGGAATTATCTTGATAATCCCAATTCAATACCTCGATTACCTTAGAACGGTCAATCGATAATCAATGATACGATAGAATAGATGTCCTTGTCTTAAACCGACCACCAAACGGAGATGACAAAAGGATATATCAAACGTCCCCAATCGGTTAACGAAATCATCATAGCAATGATCCAATTCGATGACAAAGATTCAACGATGTCTCGTAACGACATTAATCGCGAACAATAATAATCGATACATCGATACCGCGAACCGCTATCGATAGCAACTTAACCAACAAGTATCGCAATGCCTCGAATCGCCATTTACAAACAACGGTAACATTTGGCATAATTTGTCGACGGTGTCGTATCAAACAATCCCTGTTATCAATAAAATCATAAGGAGGCCAAGTCTTGAAATGATACACACATTCGTACATACACGATAACATTAGTCTCATGATTAGTACGAGTATAAAACTTGCCTCGATATCAATACAACGCATCGTTACCAATTCGATTGATTTCGTCTTACGAATTCCCTCGCCTCGACCAAGTTAATCTACGAACCCTTCAACCTTAACCGCAACACAACACCATAATTCACGATCAAACATCATACCTTATTGTAAAGCGAAGGATTGATAATCAACCGGTTCGATGACGACCAATATCAATACCACCAAACCACGAACTCAATCGCTTTACCATATCTCGACTAATCACAAACGAACAATCCAACTCGGACACTTACAAATCCTGTCCACAATACGAGTCGAAATATGATGATCATATCAAGAACCAATTCGGACCAATAATAAGGGTCTAAATGTTCCAAACTCAATTCTTAAATACGAATTGACAAGGTTCCCTTCTCGTAAATCCATCGTTAAAATTTACTTATGACCGTCATCAATTCGAATCATCCGACTGGTTCAAAACAATAGATAATCATATTAAAAAGGTTATCAAACAATCCAATCATTCGATTTGAATATTTGCTCCATATGTATGGGCTTCCAAATTCGAGATGAATAATAGTCTCATCAAACTCATAATCACATTCGTATTCCTATACGAATATTATTTCCAACACCTAGTTTAGCTCTAGATATGAATATTCCATATTCATTTTCCAAAACATCAACACTTCTAAAAAAATTTCATCACCTCGGATAATTCAAGAGTTCTGCAAGAACATTAAATATCCGAAATCAAGTTCACAACAACATAACCTATGTTTATATCTCCAAGTTACAATTTTCTTCTACATGTATTTCATACAACCTCAAGAATCAAAACAAAACCCTTATCGTCTTATGAAGAAGATCTCAATAATCATATCAACATCCGAAATCTCTTATTACAATTCCAATAAATCTCGTATAACATTATCACATGATACCATAATTGTAACACCCCGCATCCTCCTGGGAATATTACACGCCGTAAACCCTTCTCACAAGGATTTACTGTGCTAAGCACAATTTCCACGTCATTCCAAAATGCTAAAAAGACCGATGACGGTAATATTTTTCAAATACTAAAAAAATTATTTTCCAAATACCGTCAAAACGATCAAGGTTAAAATGCCAAAAACTCGTTAGGGAATCGGTTTTACAAAATAAAGTTTCATTGGCAAAATACCAAAATCCATTTCAAAAATACTCACGCAATGGATAAAAGTACACCAATTTATGCATTTTCATTGAAATAAGACGAACATCAAAATACACGATTCCCAACATACTCCCTCCCGAGTAGTAATCCAAAAGAAAAAAAAATGAGCCACTATCAAAGGGATACGAGGATTACCTTGTATGGACAAACCACGAAGAAAGAATAATTGAACTCCATTTCAAGAATCATTAAATCATCATAGTCATCATATGGCCTCAAGAACATCAAGATCTCTATGATTCCATAATCATAATCAACATATTCAAAGCATATCATTATCTTCCTTCAACATAGACCTCATAGAATATGGATAACACAAGAAATCACTTCAAGAATCAACAATAGTTCCATAACCAAGCTCTAATTCCATGATTCCAAGCTCACAATCATGTTAAAAGTGTTTAGAACACTCTTAAAAGTGAAGAGGGACGAGTTTTGGAGAGAAATATCTCAAAGGATCGTGAGAGAAATGAAAGGCAACACTTCAATATATAAATTGTACTCTCATTACGTACATAAGTGTCCTTTCTTAACGTACGTAACAACTTTAACGTACGTAATCCAATATCCATAACGTCGTAACCAACTCACTGTCTCATTCCGCGATCCATTACGACGTAACCCATACCATATAACGTCGTAATATACCAGTTGACTTGCTACAAGATAATGGTTGTGTTACGTACGTAACACGCCCCGTATAACGTCGTAACACGACGTTGACTCACCACAACATCCTCCGCCGAAAGTTGCCGAAACAGGTCCCACCGCCTCACAGACTCGGTTACGTCCGATGCCTTAAATGCACGTAATACCTTAGCCTTAACGTACGTAACCATGCCAATCTTACGTACGTAATCTCACCTTATTAACGTACGTAATAATTCCATACTTAGCCAATTTCAACAATTCCTGTCCAAAGTCATGACATATCAAATACGAGCATACAGCAAAATCAATACATATACTTAATTCAATAACATTATCAAACGTTCACAACGTCCTCGAGCATAATTAACCATCCACGATATCCAATATATAAACGAAAAAAAAAAAATATCCGAAAAAATCGGGGTATTACACTCTACCCCCCTTAAAAACAAGTTTCGTCCTCGAAACTCGCAATCACTCGCACAAACAACCTTTCAACGGGAATTCAAATTCACCAAGAATTATCGAATAATCCGAACAACATACTTACAAGTCTGTGAAGTCGAAGATCTCCCGTGATACTAGCATGCGACTCCTAAACAAAGTCTCAACATAATACCGATACACTCCAATATCGCAATTAGCAATTTAGCAAAATCTCAAGGAAGAGTTCACGTCCGTGATCACAGCCACAATTCTTCCTACTTTCAGCCAACATTCTGAAGGGCACATACGTGCGTAAGTATAATCCAAATCGCACATTCTCGAAGTGACCAATTCCCAAGAATACCAAGCTATAAACGAAACGATTAAGAAAAATACAAGAAGAGTGAGAGGACTTACAAGTACCGGTCGCACTGTGATGATGGCAGAGTAGTGATACTGTGGGCAAATGCCGACTCAATCGACCCAAAAGACCGACAGCCTAGGTATCCATAAACCTAAGCTCTGATACCATATTCTGTAACACACCCAAGTTATTCAGGGTATATTACAGCGCCGTGAGCCCCGCCGTGGGACCCACAAGGCTAAACATACGCGGAACTATAAACTTGACCGATAAGGTCTACATACAAAAGAAAGGAAGACGATACAAATGGTATTCAAAACCATAACCAACGAAGAAATATACATCACTGCACAAATCAATACCTCGGCAACACAGCCTAACATCAAGGAAATCGAAATACAATACTCGAGTATTTAAAAATCCATTCCAAGATAACAACACGGAATGGAGGAATTCCAAGAAAATAACCGAGACAAGATACAGATCACACTTGCCCATCATCTTCACGCCGACCCGCACTGCCTCTGTCCGCTCTCCCGAACTCAAATACATGAAACGTATTTCCCATAAAGGGGTTAGCCGTCGAATAGCTAGTGCAAGTATAACAATATGAAACATAATACTTCGACAATAAAGTAAATGTAATCCGTCAATTCATCAATATCCGTCAATTCATCAATATCCGTCAATTCATCAATATCCGTCAATTCATCAATTTAAGACTAGTATTCCTAATAACTAAATCTCATAGCATCGCATCAATACATATATGAATACCGTGGAACCGCACTGCAGGCTACGGAACCCTCGGAGGACCCGTCGATCCGTCCGGAGTGGTTAATTCATATTATCCATGGAATCGCACTGAGGCTACGAAACCCTCGTAGGACCCGTTGTCCGTCCTGAGTGGATATAAATAAGCATGCCAACATTATTTCATATGAATGCCGTAGAAACGGTTCGTTCATATCAACCATGGAATCGCACTGCAGGCTACGAAACCCTCGTGAGGACCATAGGGCGTCCCTGAGTGGCTAGAAATAATCATACCATCAATATTTCATACTTTCAAAGTCGAGAACGCAATCATAAATGTATACTTGCCTTAATAAACGTTATCAAGATCCCAAGAACACGGTTCGACCGGGAAGCTTGAACCACGAAGAAGACAACGAAGCGGAAGGGTTTCACTCGAGTTCTTCACAAGAATTCGACCCTAACAACATAAATTCAATAAATCATCGATCATACGGGAAGAATAATCGTAGAACGCCCGAAAACCCTCTATGACATTTTAGGACACCTTCAAGGCGTCGGTCAAGAACTCGACCAAAACAACGAATCGATACGATCCAAACATGGGATAACAAGGAAATGATACAATACATCTAAATAATCATCAATCCATCACAATCCTAAGTTAAATCGGATTAAACGGACGAAATCGAACAAAATACCCAAAATTCCCAAAATTAGATTTCGAAAATCTTACCCGATTCGCTCGATCAAAGGATGTTATCGGACGAATGATTGATGATATAACCCAAGGAACTCCATGGATATGTTCATAAACAACATGGCTTCAAGTTTAGAACACGCCACCGCTAAGAGGAGAAGAAGAAGGTGAAAAATGGCAAGAAAAACGTCTGCGGGGGCCTTTATAGGGGTTGATCGTCACGGACACGGCCTGCGCCGGGCCGGGCACGGTCGTGTTGCACGCTTGGCCGACAGGACTCGACCGTGTCCCGCTTGACACGGCCGCGGCGCCGAGGGCCTTCCGACAGCCGACCCGACAAATGCCGATCGGGCATGACTCGGCCGTGTCCCGACACGGCCGGGCGTGTCAATGCTCCGAGCTTATCCTAAGAGTACGGCACGGCCGTGTCGGACGACACGGCCGAAGTTCGGCCGGCAGAAACTTCGCATTTCCGAGCGAGTACGGCACGGGCCGTGTCGGACGACACGGTCGGTCCGGCCGGCATGATCGCCAATAACGAGCGGGTGAGCTAAAACGACCATAACTCTCTCGTCCGGACTCCGATTGACTCACCGTTTGAACCAATGGAAAGCTAACTCGATGCTCTATAATATTGCAAAGATTCAGAATTTTTGGAGTTACCAAAAATTTATGGTGATTTAACAAAGTCGAACTCCCACGTGGAAAAGTCGTTAAAGAACACGGAATTCAACAGAACGATACCGAAACGAACTCGGATGACAAAAAGTGTAGAATTAATCATTCTCAGGATGACGAAACGGTCCCAAGAAAGTCGTCAAAATAGACTTCCGCCAAAAATAGAAAATTTTCGGGGATAAAAATTACGGGTATTACACCCGTGTGGAAGTGTTAAAATCGGTGCTATCGTCAATCTCTTCTTCAATTCATCAAAGCTTTTCTGGCACAACTCGTTCCACTCAAACTTTTATGTTTTCTGCAGTAGTCGAGTAAGTGGGTGGGAAATTTTGGAATACCCAGCAAGTCCTAAGAAACTCAGGACTTCTTTCACGTTCTTTAGAGGCTTCCAATCCATAACCGCTTCGATCTTCTGAGGATCTACTCGGACTCTTTCAGCTGATACCACATGGCCGAGGAACATTACTTCCTTTAGCCAGAATTCACACTTAGAAAGTTTGGCGTACAATTGCTCGCTTCTCAAAAGTTCTAATACAATCCGCAAATGCTGTGCATGTTCTTCCATGCTCTTGGAATAAACTAGAATGTCATCAATGAACACAACCACAAATTTATCCAAATATTCGATGAACACTCGGTTCATCAATTGCATGAATACAGCAGGTGCGTTAGTGAGACCAAACGGCATCACTACAAACTCATAGTGTCCGTAGCGAGTTCTGAACGCTGATTTCGGAACATCAGATTCCTTAATCCTCAGCTGATGATATCCTGATCTCAGATCGATTTTAGAAAATACTGTTGCTCCTTGCAACTGATCAAACAAATCATCAATCCATGGAAACGGATACTTGTTCTTAATCGTCATTTTGTTCAGTTCTCGATAGTCAATACACAGTCGAAGCAATCCATCCTTCTTTCGGACAAAAAGAACTGGCGCTCCCCAGGGTGGAACGCTTGGCTGGATATAGCCTTTGTCCAATAACTCCTCCAGCTGCTTTTTCAGTTCATACATCTCAGTAGGTGCCATACGATACGGCGCCTTAGAAATTGGTGTAGCTCCGGGTTCCAACTCGATGGTGAATTCTACATCCCGTCGTGGAGGTAGTCCAGGTAACTCATCAGGAAATACATCGGGAAATTTGTTAACAACAGGAATGGATGAAAGTTCCACAATTTCGTCTTCTTTCTTCATTGCATAGCACCAGTATCCAATACAACCCTGTTTCAACAATTTGACCGCTTTCATCACTTTGATCAACTTTCTTGAGCTTCCTGGTTTCCATCCTTCAAACAGTATTTCGAAACCATCACCAGCAATTAGCGAGATATTCCTCCTTCGGTAGTTTACAATAGCTCCATATCGATTAAGCCAATCGTCTCCGAATATCAGGTCGTCTCCTTGCATTTCTATTACAATCAGATTTGAGAGCCACTCTCTGCCTCCAAACGATACAGGGAAATCTCTAGTTTCTAAGTTTCCAACAATTCTCTCTCCACTCGGTAAACCAACAACATAAGGTTCACAATTATGAAAACCAGAAATATTCAAACGATTTACACAAGATAAGGATATAAATGAATGCATAGCTCCTGTATCGAATAAAACTCTAACTGGCTGGGAAAGGATCTGGACAGTACCTGATGCGATAGCAGCATCCTGATCATCTGTTCTCCTCATCTCGTACAGACGTGGGGGAACAGATCCGACACTCGATGTACCCTTTCGGTCCCACAGTCCTCTGCCTCGTCCGCGGCCAAAATTCTGAGGCATCTGAACACTTTGCTGCGTCTGTTGGATACTAGCTTCCTTCTGAACTGGCTGTGGTGTACGGGCTCTAAAAGACTTTGCAGCCGCTTCACAGAACACCACACGATGTCCCTCCCGTCCACAATCAGAACAAGTCACGACAGGTAGGGGGCAATTCTGTCGATAGTGCCCTGTTTGGGCACAGTTAAAGCATTTCCTGGTGACATCTGTCATAGTTGATGCTGTTCCGAAGTTCTTTCCGCTCCTAGATGGGTGCGGAGGTTTCTTGAAAGAATGAAAAGATGACTGGGCCTTGCGGGGCCCGCTGCTCTTGTGCTCTGTAAAAGTACCAGAGACTTTCTGCTTCTTGGATTCCGTAAACTTCTCCATCGCTGCCTCCTTGATTTCATACGCCAACGCCTTATCCTGGTATTGACGGAGAGTGGTACATTCAAAACCAGACATGTACCTCTGGATTTCTGGTTTCATCCTCATATCAAAATGGATCATCATTTCTACATCTGTTCTGACCAGATGTCGGACAAATGCCAGCTGCTAGTTAAACGTCTTAATTGTCTGGGATACAGGTTCGTCTGATGGCTGTGCGGAGAACAACTCCCGAACTTTGGCTTCCCTCACAGGACGAGGGCAGTACTGAGCTTCCATCATCAATTTAAATTCTGTCCAGTCAGCATCATGATCTGCAGATCGGATGGCTTCCCACCACTCGGATGCTTCCCCTATCAGAAAGTACTTAGCAATAGAGGCTCTCCGGTCATCTGGGCAATTAATTCCGGCAAAGGTTTTCTCCAATTCCTTCAACCAATGGTCCCATGTGGGAGTCTCAGAAAAGCCGTCGAATTTGGGTGGTTGCATCTTCGCCACCTCTTGCAGCCATCAGTCACCTTGATTTCCCATATCTGGAATCCCTTGCTGTCTATCTCCCTGCTGTAATCCCACCGCCACCTGCATTCGGTCCACGACCTGGGCGAATTGAGTCATCTGGTTCACCACCTGACGAAGGATTTCGGGCACAGCAGGTTCCAGTTCATTATTAATAGATCTTTGCAGCTCGCCTGAGCTGTGGCTGGCCTGATTAGAAGGCGAAGCTTCTCTTTCTGCATTCCTTCGTCCGCGTCCGCGACCGCGACCACGTCCACCTCCACCTCTCAACATACTGGAAGCATAAATACTCAATATACAGGAAACAATATCGTTCTAATGTTCAAGTATAGAGAGATACAACATGTAAAGGATGTGATAGAGTTTAGGAACTTACAACCACCGTTCGCACGAAGACGTAGACAGTACAGTGATGTTATTCACGGCCGGTTATTTTAAAAGACGTATACAACCCCTATTTTAACCCAATGGCCAAGATATCCATAATCTTAGCTCTGATACCATATTCTGTAACATCTCCTATGTATTCAGGAATATTACAGCGCCGTAAACCCTTTACATAAGTATTTACAAGGCATGAAGAACTGAAAAGACATTAACCAATGCCAACGTATGAAAATAACGGAAATAAGATACAACCGTTTCTGACCAATACTGAAAATACGAATGTTCAACGGAAAAGCATTAATACATCACCAAATCCAAATCATCATAAACGACTACATGCTCGAGTACTTATTAAAACGGTATAACCAACAGACAAATAAACCCGGTCGGAACATCACTCTGCACCCTCGTCGTCATGCAACTCCAGTGGTTGTTTCCCTGCTCTACTGATCTTGAACATAAACAAATGTTCACCCCCGAAGGGGTTAGCACAACGATTGCTAGTACAAGTACCACAACATATTATTCAACATCTCACGAAGAATAATAATAACATAAATGACAAAAGAACCAACGAGTCTTCTCATGCGAGAAACTCAATAATAACATACACACATGATAATCACAACATGATATCACAACATACACATGGTAATTCCAATGATCATTCACTGCCTAGACCCCCAGATGATTCCGTTAAACCAACCCGAGGTGGACAAACACGTCCGATGATCCAGCGCACGCTAGCATAGATCCCCCGATGATCCCATTGGACCAACACGAGGTGGACATACAACAACGACATACATGTACAAAAATATGTATAACATTAATACATAAAAAAATTAAGGTACTTGCCTCGATTCGAAGACAAGAATACTACTTCCACGAAAAACGAAACACTCGAAGGTCGCCCCTTCGATCAATCACGTAGCAAGCTCGAACCTTAACAAAAGAAATAATATAGAATTTATCTCACGTCGTACGAATGTCTAACAATCCAACTTACGGCCGAAAGTTCATAAAAAGTAATATGCCTGAACTGCTTAGCGTACGCTACGTATTCTATGTAGCGTGCGTTATGTAATATCCGCAATTTTCGATTTCCGGTAAATTTCTTTTTTCGGACGGAGTCCGTTTTGACAACTCGCTCATGACCGTTTCGTCATTTCGAGAATGATTAATTCTGCACTTTTTGTCATCCGAGTTCGTTTCGGTATTGTTTTGTTGAGTTCCGAGCTTTTTAGCGACTTTTCCGCACTTGAGTTCGATTCTTGCGAATCTCGTCCGAAACTGTTATTTCGAGTTTCTCGTACTTTCATTTAATGTTATTATTCATGTTGAGAGCTTTGGTTTGGTGTTTCGATCGCGTATCGTGATTTTCGGACGTTTTGGGCCATTTTCGTAATTTCCCAAAGTTTTGGGTAATTACTTCCGTTGTCGAATTCCGAGCCTTCGGGTGGTCGGAATCGTGTGTTCTCTTAGTGCTCGGATTCGTCTTTGCGAGTACATCGTAACCGTATCTTCGATTCGTACTCAGGTTCGGGTTTCGGGGTCGTTCGGGCCGTCGGAGTTGGTCCCGGCCGAGTCATGGCCGGGCATGCTCGAGCCGCCCGCCGAGTAACGACGGTAGTGCTCGGCCGTTACGCACGTAAGGCCGATTACGTCGTAAGGCCCGGCCGCGTAACGCACGTAACATTTCCGCATTTCCAGGCGGTGTGTTCGGCCATGGCGATTACGCACGTAAGGCCCTGGCCGAACGCACGTAACGCTTCCGGCATTTCAGCGGTGTGTTCGGCCATGGCGATTACGTCGTAAGCCATGGCCGATTACGTCGTAACCCGGCCGTGATCGGCTTTATTTAAGGCCTGGCAGCGTGTTTTTCACCCAGTTCCTCATTCCTTTTCTTCCCGTACGCGGCTGTGGGTGTATACATCATGGAGCCATGATGTTGTTCTTTCAATCCATGAAGTTTTGAGGCTCATATCATCAATCATCCCTCCTATAACATCCTCCGATCTACCGAATCAGGTCAGATTTCCTAGAAATCTAGTTTTGGGGAATTTGGGTATTTTGGTTGTTTTCGTCCGATTAATTCGATTTAACTTAGGGTTATGATGGATTGATGATTATTTAGATATATTATATCATTTCCTTTATTATTCCATGGTTGGATCGTATCGATTCGTCGATTTGGTCGAGTTCTTGATCGACGCCTTGAAGGTGTCCGGTAGAATGTCGTAGAGGGGTTTTCGGGCGTTCCACGATTATTCTTCTTCGTATGATCGATGATTTATTGATTATATGTTGTTAGGATCGAATTCTTGTGAAGAACTCGAGTCGGAACCCTTCCGTTCGTCGTTTTCTTCAAGCTTCTCGATCGTGGGTGTATTCTTTTCCTTCGCCGGGGAATCGTAGGCGTTCGAGGTATCCCGACTGAGCCGTGATTGTAGGAGTGTCCGGTATCGATTATCGAGGCAAGTATCTTGCCCATACATTATGTGTTTTGTGGATATAATGGTTGTTAAATGTCGATATGTGCCAAATAAATATTTATAATCATTTTTCAAAAGAATCGGTATATTTACCATCATGGTTTTCGTAAAGGTGACCCGTGTGGGTCGGGAATTAATATGCTTAGTTGATTATGTGTGCTAGTTTCGAGTATAGGATCACCTTACTTTCGTGTGATGTCATTATGTATGATTATGGCGTCGGTAAATGTAAAGTGTAATTCTCTTGTCAAATTATGTGCTTAAAGTCCCGTGGTTATGGATGAATATATTGAGTTTTTGTGATATTGGTTGTGTCGTTCGGTGCTGTTGAGATCTTGTGCTCCCTTGTGAATTGATATAGTTAAGGTCGTGAGTACGTGTTGGATAATTTGGCCATTCTAGCAAGGTACCTCGACTATATATATTTTGTGTGTTTGACCTTTGAGAGTCGTGGTTTTGTAATCTGAGTTGTTTCTCTTCCACCTGGGGATGACATGTGGCCTCTGGGGGCCGATACTAATGGGTACGGCCACGGAAGTGGACTTGGGTGCGTGTGTTGTTGTTCTTCCACCTGGGGATGGCATGTGGCCTCTGGGGGCCGATACTAATGGGTACGGCCACGGAAGTGAACTTGGGTGCGTGTGTTGATGTTCTTCCACCTGGGGACGGTTCGACGGGACCTCTGGGGGCCGATACTAATGGGTACGGCCGCGGAAGTGGTTTTCCACCTGGGGACGGTCCGACGAGGCCTCTAGGGGCCGATACTAATGGGTACGGCCACGGGTTACCAAGTGTGGTTTCTGTGATATTGATGTTGATGTTTTGATGATTAATTGTGATATTGTCCGGAGTATCACAATGCTTTGCGCTCGGGGTCGAGAGACATTATATATCGAGTTTTGGTGCTTGGCTAGAATGGCATAAGATTAATGTGTTATGTGTAATGTGCACTTGTAAGTGAATTGAAGTGGATGATCGGGTCGTGGACCCTGTGTTTTGTGACCGTAATGGTTGGGTCGTGGACCCCGCGTTTTGTTAACGGATTTGCATTTTGGAAAAAGAACTTTGGGGCTGTGACCCTAAATGATTTTCGAGGAATTTAAGAACTTTTCAATTTCTAATGTTTTTAAAACTCCCGAGATTTGGAAATGTTTTCAAAGTGCTTACTTACTTCGTTTCTACTTTCAAGACTTGAACTATTTTTAACTAAATATACCTCGGGAAGTCTTTCGTTGTATTCTCGGAATGTGTTGTGTATGGCTCGTATTTGCACTTTATACTTGCACTAGCGAAACAGTGGAGTTTTGCTAACCCCCGAGTAATCGGGGGGTGGATATCTGTATTGTGTCCGGTACATGCAGTTTTCGGGAGCAAGACACGAGATCGCACGAGGGATGATGGAAGACGAATGATACTAATCACACGAAGGCCAGTTTTGGGTTCAGTTAGTCGGAGTCCATTGTATTGTCTTTTCCGCTGTCTTATTGTTCGTTGTTGCAAGTATTTTACCCTTGCGTGGGTATGAGTCTGGATGAGTTTATGTATTTCTATTTGTAAGTCAGTGTCGAAAGACCAAATCGGTGTATTGGTTCGTTATTTTGATTCGTCGGTATGTAATGTAATGTGTTGTTTAGATGTCTAGCCTGGTGGATCCTCGCGGAGAGGGTCTGCGGCGTGTAATATTCCCGGTTCGATCTGGGGATGTTACAATTATGGTATCAGAGCTTAGGTTGAGGAAACCTAGGCTGTCGGGTCGAGTTATGTGTTGTTGAGTCTTGTTTTGTCAGATTTTGTCTGACTGAATCGTGTCGCGACGCGTCGTCTGGGAAGTCGGCCGTGATTAGTATCAGGGTGCAGCCATCATCTTCGTGCGATCTGTGGATGTAAGTCTCCCTACTACATGTTGTACCACGAGCTATTCGAGCCTCTGTGATTCTGTGTTGTGTAGTAGTATTTGAAGGTGCATCGTGAGTAAGTGACATATATTTGTTGATTCCCGTTTTGTGCTAGAATGAAGAATGATTTTGCTAAATATATCCTTGTATGAACTGTTTCTCTTGCAAGAGTAACAACCTCGGAATTTTTAGTTTCGAAGGCTTCCGGGGAGCCACGTAAATTTGTAAAATGTTCTCCAAGGGAGGAAAATTTTGATATTTGTATGATGACCTTAAGGTCGAAAATTTTTAGACTTCAAACTACCGATATTTCATTCTCATCTCATACTATAAGTTTTCAAAACTCGAGTTTTTAACTCAAATGAGGTCTTCAAAATATACTCAAGACGTGACTCTCATTTGTAACTTTTCGGTTTCATGAATGTTGGTCAGAAGATGCGTATTGATGATGCTCTCGTTGTTGAGCAGTGGTGCCAGTTTTATGATTAAAATAGTAATGTGAATGTTGAGTCCATCGGTATGTATGTGTTGAGATAGTCCTCTTTATTGAGAAGTAAAATTTTCATTTTTGTAGGATGATTTTCCTTTGATGGTTGCTTGTGAGATGTTATAATTGTGTGAATCGATGACATTTAGACTCGTATGTTGTTGCTTATTTGTAACCTTCGAGTCTAGTATTACCTCATATATGTTTGCAATCGTGTTGGTGATTAGAACAGTTAGCACAAGCTTAATACGAGCCTAACGCGCGCTAACGTGGCGTGTTTAGCGCACATTAATCTTTGTTGTAACGCGTGCTAATCAACCTGGGCAGAGGCTATGGAACCGCATTATAGCCGTTAAATCTAACTTTTACGGCCAATCACCTGTAGTTGTATTCTCTATGTGGTGTCTAGTGATAACAACTGTTGTGCGTGAATGTGTGTTAAGACTTTTCGTATTGCTAGGTGATATTTGATTGTGTTTGATGAATTGATAAATTATGTCTGCTGTGTGTGTTCAAAAACACTTTCCTGGAAACTTCACAAAGTTTTGACGGTTCGATTAATCGGCGGCTCCGTGTTTACTTTGAAAATTATTTGGAATTGGCAAGCCGGCCTTGGATTCTCAAATAAAACCTCGATGATATTTGAAAGAGTTGTTTTAAAGTACATGTAGACATTTTGTAAAATATTACCGTCGTTGATGTTTGTGAAGTGTTGGGAGAATTTTCGAAAATGATTTTTAACGTATTGTTGTATTTTCAAATAATTCGAGTGAATGATTTTCAAAAATCTTTCACACCATAAAAATATTTTATTTCAAAAACCAATGCGATTTTTATTTTCAAAAATATATAGTGAAAGATGAAAAATCTCACTCGATGTAAAGTTCAAACTCGGATTTGGAAATGTTAGAGTATGTAAGAATGATTTGATGATCTTGCATGGTTAACTTGTTAGTTGTTAACGGTGATGATGATACGTAGGGGCATGATGACTTCAAATGATTTCAAATGAGACGGTTAAAGTATGTTGTTTACAAGTTTTGATGAAACAACCCGAGGTACCAAAAGTACTTTTAAAGTTTATTTTAAATACCATACAAATCGAGGATTTTCAAAAGATTTCCTTTAAAAGGATACCTCGTGGATTTTCTTTTCGAGTTGTTATTGGTTACCTTAGGTGATATGTCATGCTGAGTTGGTACTTTAGTATAATATTTTGCTAAGTTGTGCAATCGTATTGAGTGGGAATCCTCTTAGTATGCCGATGGGCAGAAGACACAGTCGTGACCACAATACTAATGGCCATGAAGATCGGATGTGGACCAAGAGGATATGGTCGGGAAGGTTGCTATTCCAGCACTTCGTTCTCGTTGTTTAGGTTTCGGGACGAAACCTCTTTTAAAGGTGATATGATGTAATACCCACATTTTTCTTTCTTTCTCTTCTGTTTCGTCCAACCGTAACGACTCATTGTGTTCGTTGATGCTTGACACAGTGTTGTTTCTCACCTTTGTCACTCGAGCGAGTTCTGATATTGTCCCAAATTGATTTATATATATCGTTGTGACCTTTCCAAGTTCGGAAAATTAGTCTCGTTTTCGATCTTCCAACCCTTGGGCGGTGGAATTCCGTATTTGTTCAGCCATTGGCTCGCGTTTTGATTGATGTACCGTTGGGTTGGTCAATCATATTGATTTTCGTCCGTTGTGTTTTGTGATTGTTCGGATAATTGACTTGATTGTATTATCCATTTGATGACGCTTGTCACTTGTTGGTTTTGTTATATCCCTAACGGCGACGTCGTGTTGGTCGTCGTGGAGCGTGTTTTCACGCCGTATATTCCTTTGCGTTGCTTGTAACGTTTCGGCGACGGGCGTAAGTTACGTATTTCCTTGCGTATCTCGTTGAGTTTTCCTGGCGGGATATTGCTTCTCCCTACTTGTTTTAAGTTTCGGGACGAAACTTGTTTTAAGGAGGGTAGAATGTAATATCCGCAATTTTTGATTTCCGGTAAATTTCTTTTTCGGCCGGAGTCCGTTTTGACGACTCGCTCATGACCGTTTCGTCATTTCGAGAATGATTAATTCTGCACTTTTTGTCATCCGAGTTCATTTCGGTATCGTTTTGTTGAGTTCCGAGCTTTTTAGCGACTTTTCCGCACTTGAGTTCGATTCTTGCGAATCTCGTCCGAAACTGTTGTTTCGAGTTTCTCGTACTTTCATTTAATGTTATTATTCATGTTGCGAGCTTTGGTTTGGTGTTTCGTTCGCGTATCGTGATTTTCGGACGTTTTGGGCCATTTTCGTAATTTCCCAAAGTTTTGGGTAATTACTTCCGTTGTCGAATTCCGAGCCTTCGGGTGGTCGGAATCGTGTGTTCTCTTAGTGCTCGGATTCGTCTTTGCGAGTAATTCGTAACCGTATCTTCGATTCGTACTCAGGTTCGGGTTTCGGGGTCGTTCGGGCCGTCGGAGTTGGTCCTGGCCGAGTCATGGCCGGGCATGCTCGAGCTAGGCCGGCCCTGGCCGAGTAACGTACGGTAGTGCTCGGCCGTTCGTCGTAAGGCGATTCGTCGTAAGGCCACGGCCCGTGCGTGCGTAACGTTTCCGGCATTTCGAGCGGTGTGTTCGGCCATGGCGATTCGTCGTAAGCCGTGGCCGATTCGTCGTAACGGCCGTGATCGGCCTATTTAAGGCACAGCGTGTTTTTCACCCGATTCCTCATTCCTTTTCTTCCGTCTGGCGGTGGGTGTATACATCATGGAGCCATGATGTTGTTCTTTCAATCCATGAAGTTTTGAGGCTCATATCATCAATCATCCCTCCTATAACATCCTCCGATCTACTGAATCGGAATCGATTTCCTAGAAATCTAGTTTTGGGAATTTGGGTATTTTGGTTGTTTTCGTCCGATTAATTCGATTTAACTTAGGGTTATGATGGATTGATGATTATTTAGATATATTATATCATTTCCTTTATTATTCCATGGTTGGATCGTATCGATTCGTCGATTTGGTCGAGTTCTTGATCGACGCCTTGAAGGTGTCGGTAGAATGTCGTAGAGGGTTTTCGGGCATTCCACGATTATTATTCTTCGTATGATCGATGATTTATTGATTATATGTTGTTAGGATCGAATTCTTGTGAAGAACTCAGTCGGAACCCTTCCGTTAAATCGTTTTCTTCAAGCTTCTCGATCATGGGTGTATTCTTTTCCTTGGCAGGGAATCGTAGGCGTTCGAGGTGTCCAGGCGGTGTGATTGTAGGAGTGTCGGTATCGATTATCGAGGCAAGTATCTTGCCCATACATTACGTGTTTTGTGGATATAATGGTTGTTAAATGTCGATATGTGCCAAATAAATATTTATAATCATTTTTCAAAAGAATCGGTATATTTACCATCATGGTTTTCGTAAAGGTGACCCGTGTGGGTCGGGAATTAATATGCTTAGTTGATTATGTGTGCTAGTTTCGAGTATAGGATCACCTTACTTTCGTGTGATGTCATTATGTATGATTATGGCGTCGGTAAATGTAAAGTGTAATTCTCTTGTCAAATTATGTGCTTGGAGTCCGTGGTTATGGATGAATATATTGAGTTTTTGTGATATTGGTTGTGTCGTTCGGTGCTGTTGAGATCTTGTGCTCCCTTGTGAATTGATATAGTTCTGGGTCGTGAGTACGTGTTGGATAATTTGGCCATTCTAGCAAGGTATCTCGACTATATATATTTTGTGTGTTTGACCTTTGAGAGTCGTGGTTTTGTAATCTGAGTTGTTTCTCTTCCACCTGGGGATGGAATGTGGCCTCTGGGGGCCGATACTAATGGGTACGGCCACGGAAGTGGACTTGGGTTTGTTTGTTGTTGTTCTTCCACCTGGGGATGGCATGTGGCCTCTGGGGGCCGATACTAATGGGTACGGCCACGAAAGTGAACTTGGGTGCGTGTGTTGATGTTCTTCCACCTGGGGACGGTTCGACGGGACCTCTGGGGGCCGATACTAATGGGTACGGCCGCGGAAGTGGTTTCCCACCTGGGGACGGTCCGATGGGGCCTCTAGGGGCCGATACTAATGGGTACGGCCACGGGTTACCAAGTGTGGTTTCTGTGATATTGATGTTGATGTTTTGATGATTAATTGTGATATTGTCCGGAGTATCACAATGCTTTGCGCTCGGGGTCGAGAGACATTATATATCGAGTTTTGGTGCTTGGCTAGAATGGCATAAGATTAATGTGTTATGTGTAATGTGCACTTGTAAGTGAATTGAAGTGGATGATCGGGTCGTGGACCCTGTGTTTTGTGACCGTAATGGTTGGGTCGTGGACCCCGCATTTTGTTAACGGATTTGCATTTTGGAAAAAGAACTTTGGGGCGGTGACCCTAAATGATTTTCGAGGAATTTAAGAACTTTTCAATTTCTAATGTTTTTAAAACTCCCGAGATTTGGAAATGTTTTCAAAGTGCTTACTTACTTCGTTTCTACTTTCAAGACTTGAACTATTTTTAACTAAATATACCTCGAAGTCTTTCGTTGTATTCTCTGAATGTGTTGTGTATGGCTCGTATTTGCACTTTATACTTGCACTAGCGAAGCAGTGGAGTTTTGCTAACCCCAGAGTAATCGGGGGTGGATATCTGTATTGTGTCCAGTACATGCGAGGTTTTCGGAGCAAGACACGGGATCGGCGAGGATGATGAAAGACGAATGATACTAATCACACGAAGGCCAGTTTTGGGTTCAGTTAGTCGGAGTCCATTGTATTGTCTTTTCCGCTGTCTTATTGTTCGTTGTTGCAAGTATTTTACCCTTGCGTGGGTATGAGTCTGGATGAGTTTATGTATTTCTATTTGTAAGTCAGTGTCGAAAGACCAAATCGGTGTATTGGTTCGTTATTTTGATTCTTCGGTATGTAATGCAATGTGTTGTTTAGATGTCTAGCCTGGTGGATCCTCGCGGAGAGGGTCTGCGGCGTGTAATATTCCCGGTTCGATCTGGGGATGTTACACGTTAAGCCTGCTCGTTAGCGCACGTAAACAACAAAGCCTAGCGTATGCTAACTATGTATCCACAGTCCTCTCTGGTCAGCCGAATGACTCGTACGCTATGAACCAAACGTAGCGTACGCTAAACATGCCCGATAGCATATGCTAAGCTATGCAGATTAGCGTATGCTAAGAGTGCATGGCAGTTTAACTACTGGGCAGCAGATCATTCTAACGGTGATGAAATTTACGAACTCTTCCGTGATTAACGTACGTTATCCATCTACATGACATGTTCATAAACTTATGAATGATCTTCGGATTCAAACATCTTGAATTCAAGGAAATGAATATCATCACAACTCTTATATCCAACTCGATTATCATTCTCATGTGAAGTTCGTGATTTCAGGTTGATGCACTAGATTCCACTGTTGCTTATACATTCAGACTTCCTCTTAAAGGTGAACTAACAATTCCAATTATGATGTTCCAACGACAATATCATAAGCATAAACATTCCCACTCCTAAACATGATGTTTGTTGAATAATTCACTAATGAGACTCAATATCTTAATAGCATGATTCATCTAACTCTTTAGAACCCGAATCTAAGGCTGGAGATAGAATTAACATACCTTAATATGACGAAATCACTGAACCAAAAAGGTAGAATCCGACTCCGGTTGGTTGTATGCCACTCCAAGGTGCTACTCCACTTCAATGATCAATCACAAGTAATATCCAATCTCCAATGATCAAGTAGATGTGTTCTAAGTGTGTTTAAGGAGGATAATATGCTCTCTGGACTATCAAGTACGAAGGTTACTCGAAGGAAATGAGAAGAAAATGGAGTGCTGTCCCTTATATAAAGTTTCTGCACACTAACTGATTAGCGCACGGTATCATACTTCCATTAGAGCACGCTAAATAAGAGTTGACTCCAAAACTGTCCAGTTCCGCCCGCGGGAATCTTATCTGGACCCACGTACGGCTGACGCATGTGCTAGCCTCCCAGCTCAATAATTGACTGCCTAGAGCACGCAATTCTTCATTCATAGCGTGCACTAGTTGTAGCCCGATAACGCATGTTAAGCTACATTCTTAGTGTGCGCTATCACGAGTTTGCATGAGAAATTTTGCATGTTGTTATACTTATGTACAAGGATACAAATGTGAGAAATATCATACTCCAATTATCGAGATCACAATTCCGAATAATACAGGGTTCAAATACAGATGAAATACACAATAATAAATCCGGATATTACATTAAGAACAAAGGGCTAGCGCCCCCTAAGGTATGGAAAATGTCTCATGAAATGATTTCTCGTAAGACAAAAGACTTTTAAAAATTATCAAGATGTCCCATACCTAGTTGAAGTCTAATAGCATTAAATGATTCCTCCGGTAGAGGTTTAGTAAAAATATCAACTAATTGATCTTTTGTGCCGACAAAAATTAAACAGATATCTTTTTTCTAAACATGATCCCGCAAAAAATGATATATAATATCAATATGTTTAGTTCTACTATGCAAGACTAGATTTTTACTCAGGTTAATTGCACTAGTATTGTCACATAAAATAGGGGTATTTTCAAAATAAATGCCATAGTCGCGGAGTTGATTTTTAATCCATAATACCTGCACACAGGCACTCCCTGCTGCAACATATTCGGCCTCAGTTGTAGACATCACTACACTGGTTTGCTTTTTACTTCCCCAAGATATTAAACATGAACCGATAAAGTGACATGTACCACTAGTACTTTTCTTATCAATTTTACATCCGCCGAAATCGGCGTCACTGTATGCAAGCAAATTAAAATCCAAGCAAGAACGATACCATAGACCTAGACCAATGGTCCCATTTAAATAATGAAAGATACGTTTACAAGCAGTCAAATGAGATTCTTTAGGATTAGACTAAAATCGAGAACATAAGCACGTAGCAAATATTATGTCCGGTCTAGAAGCAGTTAAATATAGCAAAGATTCGATCATACCTCGATATAATTTTTGATCCACAAATTTGCCATCTTCGTCTTTATCTAATTTTAATGAGGAAGACATTGGTGTTGAGATCTCTTTGCTACTCTCCATTTTGAATTTTTTTGAGAAGGTCGTGTGAGTACTTCGTTTGATGGATAAAGATTCCATCTTCGCATTGCTTAATTTGAAGCCCGAGGAAGAATGCTAATTCTCCCGTCATACTCATCTCGAACTCTCCTTTCATAAGATTAGAAAAGTCTTGGCACAAGGATTAGTTAGTAGCTCCAAAAACAATGTCATCAACGTAAATTTGGCAAACAAGAATATCATTATCTAATATTTTCACAAACAAGGTATTATTGACTTTACCTCTTTTATAATCATTAGCAATTAAAAATTGACTTAAACGATCATACCATGCTCAAGATGCTTGTTTCAAACTGTAGAGCGCCTTGTTGAGCGTGTAGACGTAATTCGGGAACTGATAATCTTCAAAACCAAGAGGTTGCTTGACGTACACTTCTTCTTGAATAAATCCATTTAAGAATGCACTTTTCACATCCATTTGAAATAGCTTGATCTTCTTGTGAGCTGCAAAGGCACATAAAAAACGGATGGCTTCGATTCGAGCTACAGGTGAAAAACTTTCTTCAAAGTCAAGACCCTCTTCTTAACGATATCCTTGTGTGACCAAACGAGATTTATTTCTTATGGGATAACCGTCTTCGTCAAACTTGATTTTGTGCACCCATTTAGTTCTGCTAATAGTTTTATCTTTAGGCGGGGGAACTAAATTCCACACTTTATTTTGTTCAAATTGAACGAGCTCCTCTTGCATAGCCATTACCCAACTTTCATCATCAAGAGCTTCAGATACATTCTTGGGAACAATCTTGGAGATAAAGGCAAAGTGAGCAATATACTCGGGGGTTCTCTTTCGAGTTTGAACACCATCTTCAATATTTCCAATCACGAGATCTTTTGGATGGTCTTTGATGTGCTTCTAATCTTTCGGTAAATCAACCATTGTATTCGTTTGGATTTTCGAAATTTTCTCCATTTCGCTTGAGGGATGGGGATCTGAAAAAAATACCTGCATCATCAAAACATTCTACCTTTCTCGGGGGTGAGATCATATCATTGAATTTAACATGAATAGATTCTTCAACTTTATTGGTTCTAATGTTATAAACACGATATGCTTTGCTATTTGTAGAATAACCAAGAAATATTCTGGAGTCTGTTTTAGCATCAAATTTGCCCAAGTTATCCTTACCATTGTTTAAAATGAACACATTGCAACCAAAATAATGAAAATAAGATATATTTGGCCTTTTGCCATTCCATAATTCATACGGGGTTTTAAGTTGAGTTCTACGAAGATGAACTCGGTTGATTGCATAGCATGCCGTAAAAATTGCTTCGGCCCAAAAATATCGTGGAAGAGAGTATTCATTAAGCATAGTCCTTGACATTTCCTCCAAATAGCGATTTTTGCTTTCAACAACCCCATTTTGTTGAGGCGTTCTAGGAGCCGAAAAATTATGATTAATACCATATTTGTCACATAAGAGTTCAAACGGAGTGCAACCAAATTCACCTCTGTGATCGGTACGAATAGAAATTATGGAAAGATTTTTATCATTTTGTACGAAACGGCACCATTTAGAGAACTCGGAAAATGCATTATCTTTATGAGCTAGAAATCTAACCCAATTAATCGAGAAAAATGATCAACAATAACCAAAGTGTAAAGTTTACCATGTAGACTAACATATCTAGATGGTCCAATTAAATCCATATGCACAAGTTCAAGAATGCGGCTCATGGATACCTCGAATTTTGGTTTAAAATATTCTCGGGTATGTTTTCCTTTTATGCATGATTCACACAAATATTTCCAATCAAATTTGAATTTGGGTAATCCACGAACAAGATCATGTCTCGTTAATATAGAAATGATAGGTAGAGATGTATGCCCTAATTTTTGATGCCATAAATATTCATTTTCATCTAAGGTAATAAGGCATTTTTCATTAAATGAACTTTTATCATTAAGATCAACAATATAAATATTTCCACATCTCAAACCGAAAAATGCAATTTTATTATTTCTAAATGCCGTGCAATGCGTTTCTTCAAAGAGAATTTTAAAACCTTCATCACATAATTGAGAAATGCTAAGTAAGTTATGATGCAAACCTTCAAGAAATAACACTTTGTTAATAGAGGGAGAAGGTTCCTTACCGACTTTACCGGTGCCCATGATCTTTCCCTTTTTGTTGTCACCAAAGGTCACATGTCCATGTTCTTGATATTCAAGATATTCGAATAATT
This sequence comes from Orobanche coerulescens, assembly GCA_033398695.1. Lineage (NCBI taxonomy): Eukaryota > Viridiplantae > Streptophyta > Magnoliopsida > Lamiales > Orobanchaceae > Orobanche > Orobanche coerulescens. Next base: position 24,474,983 of record CM065819.1, on the reverse strand, counting down.
CTTTGGTTCCGCACATGTGCCTCGAACACCCACTATCAATGTACCACTTGCTTTTCCTTGACGTTGGTACCTACAAAGACAGTGTTTTTTGGTTGTTTTGGTACCCAAGCCCTTTTGGGTCCTCCTGTGTTAACGATACTTATAGCATTTGGAAAAATTGCCCCTTTGGAACCCATATTTGTTTAACTTTAATGGTTCTCACATTTGCATGAACTCGTTGTTTAGGAAGAGTTTTCTCGGTTTCCGCATTCTTTATTTTGTCAAGATTTATAAGAGATTGTTCTCTTTTAAACGGATCAAAACCAAGACCGTGTTTTAATAATGGAGATTTTTGAATATATAAGAGCTTTTCGAACTTCTCATTGCCGAGAGTAAAATTATTCAATATATATTTTAATTCCTTTTGAGTTTTCGTCAACTCAATTGTCAAAATATTTTCCTTCTCAAGGCATAATGTGTGATCGATTTCAATAGTTTTGACTTTATCTTGAAGAGAGGAATTTTCGAGTTTCAAAGACTTTATTTTCTTTTTCAAAGATATATTTAATTTAACCATTTCATCATACTCGATATTTAAAGATTCAAATGCGCTTAAAAGCTCTTCATCATGGTTAACTTCTTGTGAATCGCAAAAATCAAACGAATCATATTCATCAATGGATTTAGAATTTACCTCGGTAGCATTATCTAAATCGAGAGCCATGAAAGCGAGATTTGCATCTAGAGATCTTTCAATCTCCTCCTCGTCATCACTCCAAGAAGCGATTAGAACCTCCCTCTTTTTGAATCTTTCGATTTGAGGCTTGGAAGAAGATCCTCGACATTATTTGGCGTAGTGACCGGCTTGACCGCATTTCCGACAATTATTATCGAACTTCTTTGTAGGAACATAACCAATTTTCTTTTGTTCGGTCTTGTTATCCTGGCCAAGGAAGTTCCGCCATTTTTGGATGAGATTTTTGTATCTTTTAAATTTTTTCGCATATAAGGCGAGTTCCTCGTCATCTTCATCTTCCGAAACTTCTTCTTCGTCGTCGCTATCGGCCTTGAATGCAACAACTTTCTCACAGGGCTTTGGTTTGGAATCTCTCGATTTTAGAACTATCTCATAGTTTATAAGAGATCCTATGAGAGCGCTGAATTCAAGCTTATTGAGGTCCTTTGATCCCATGATTGCCGTCACCGTAGCATCCCATTCTCGAGGAAGTGATCGAAGGATCTTTTTCGCTTTGTCGCTACTAGATATGGGCTTTCGAAATGAAGCAAGACCATTAGTAATTGCTGAAAAATGATCCAGCATGTTGGTGATCGTTTTTTCATCTTTCATGGAGAAGAGTTCATAGTCGTGAAGAAGCATGTTGATTTTAGTCTCCTTGACTTGGGTGGTTCCTTCATGATTAACTTTGAGGATTTCCCAAATTTCTTTCGCACTTTCGTAAGAAGATATCCTATTGAGTTCTTCGTGATTGAGAGCACAATATAAGAGTTGAGTGGCATGAGAATTTATATGTATGTTCCACTCATCAAATTTTTTGAGCGACCCGTCTTCTTTCTTGGCGAGTTTTGGACCAAGAGTAATGACTTTCCAGATTTCAATATCATAGGCTTGAACGAATGTAGTCATTTTCTTTTTTCCAGGTCATGAAGTTGGAGCCGTCGAAGAACGGAAGACGGTTGAGAGTATTTCCTTCGATTTGTCCTAATAAAGCCATTTTGCGGATCTTTTTCCCTTTGGTATTTAAACCATTAAAAAGAGACACACTCCGATACCAACTGAAGAGATAAATTCACCACTAGAAGGGGAGTTGAATAGTGGTAATGCGGATAATTAAACTTTCTCGTGAATGATAAATAAAATGTGCGGAAGGTAAAAGACTCAACGATATATAGAGGTTCGGAAACTTGCCTACGTCCTCTCTCCGGTTTCTTTTTCTATTGGCTCAAGAAAAACCATACACACAACTTTGCCTCGTCTTCTATAGGTCTGGGCACAACCGTTACAATGCTCGTCTTCTATTGGTCCAAGCACAACCACCACTCAAAAATCGATTTTCGTATCTAGTGTTCTATCGGAACTAGATAATCCTCACTTACGAACGTCAGAGTATAATCCAAACAATGTCGGATCAAGGATACTAATAACACCGGATTAGTAATTCTTGTTTCGTTTCTCTCAATCTCATGAAGGAGTGATGCAACACTCACAACAATTAAGGAAGATACGAAGTATATAGAATATTACAATATGTGTATCACTCTCGTATCTTTTCTTGTCACAACTTAGTATACAATGAATAATGATAAACTGAGCTCAATAATGCCTTTAGAATGCTTGAAGTTGTGTGTCTTGAGATACCCAATTCCATGGGTATTTATAGTGTCCAGTCCTTCTTCATATGCTGAATTTTGAACTATTAGCGTGCGCTAATATCTCTGTGTAGCGTGCGCTTACAATGCTTGACTTTAGTGAACTGAACGGTCAGTAAACTATTCCAATCGTAAAATAGTGTGTTTAGCATGCGCTAAACATTTCATGTAGCGTGCGTTATCGGATGGTCAAAAGATCTTCACTTTTGACTTTAAATTGTGTCGGTTTGTCTCCCCAATGTCTCTTTTCCAATGGATAAAAAATGAACTTAGCGTGCGCTAAGCGTGCGCTAGTTTAGTCAATATTTGCTTTTCAATTTTTCGGGATTCCTGCATTGAAAATCCTGTCCAACGGTTGAATATCAAACGGTCTGATTTTGAACAGGTAGCGTGCGCTAATGTCATCTGATAACGTGCACTAATGTCATCTTCTTAGCGTGCATTGCTTCCTTTATTAGCGTGCGCTAATATTTCCTTGCTTGAGTCCAGAGGCTAATGGACCTCAAATATGCTTCCAGGTAACGTATGCAAAGTACTGAGCGTAGCATGCGTTATTGTACATAATAGCGTGCGCTATTATCTTTGATTAGCGTGTGCTAATTTTGCCTTAAATCGAGTCCAGAGGCTACTGTCTTGACAAGAACTTCCAGGTAGTGTGCGCTAGGCTATCTCTTGCGTACGCTAAGATCATCAGCTTGCGTACGCTAATATTATGTATGTTGCGTGCGCTAGGACATCAGGTAGGTTCCCAAGTTGTCTGCAGATAGGATTCTGACTTAACTTGAGTGCACGATAGTGTACGCTACTACACATCTGTAGCGTGCGCTAGCTATGTATATTTATAGCTTTTATACAATTGTCTTGACTTGATTTATATGTTTTTAAATTTATCATCATCAAAATAAATTGTTCAACATGAACGTGACTCAGCGATGGCGGCAAGGCCAGCCTGTATGCCAACTCCCCAACTCTTTTAAGGATTTTGAATGGTCCGATATATCTCGGACTCAGCTTCCCTTTCTTCCCAAAACGAAAAATTTCCCGAGTGGGAGAAACCTTCAATAACACGTGTTTCCTAATATCGAACTCCAACGGGCGACGGCGCACGTCTGCATAAGACTTCTGTCGACTCTGGGCAGTCAACAGCCCTTCACGAATCAGCGCTACCTTTTCTTGAGTTTGAACTATCAAATCTGGTTCAGTCCCGATCAAGTCAGAAGAATCATCTCAACACAGGGGCGATCTGCATCTTCTCCCGTACAATGCTTCAAACGGTGCCATCTTAATGGAAGTATGCCAACTATTGTTGTAGGTGAATTCAATCAACGGCAAATGAACCTCCCAATCAGTTGACCAATCTAGGGCACAAGCTCTTAGCATATCTTATACTGTCTGTATAGTCCTTTCGGACTGTCTGTCCATCTGAGGATGATAAGCTGTGCTAAAGTTCAACTCGGTTCCCAAGGCCTTGTGAATTGCCTTCCAAAAGTGTGACACAAAGCGACCATCCCAATCCGAAATAATGGTCTTCGGCATACCATGCAATCAGACTATCTCCGCAATGAACACTCATGCTAACTTCTCCGGCCCCCAAGTATCTTTAATACCCAGAAAATGAGCCGACTTGGTTAGACGATCCACTATCACCCAAATCATATTCATCCCCATTCTGGTCCTTGGCATATTGGTGATAAAGTCCATCGATATATCCTCCCACTTCAATTTAGGGATCGGAAGTGGTTTCAACATTCCTGCAGGTCGTTGATGTTCAATCTTAACCTGTTAGAAAGTTAAACACTTCGAGACCTATTCTGTTACATCTTTCTTCATATTTCCCCACCAGAAATTCTGCTTTAAATCCTTATACATTTTATTGGTGCCCGGATGAATAGAATAGGGCGCGCTGTGAGCTTCCTTCATGATCGTCTGCTTCAAAAAATCATCATCGGGGATGCAAAGTCGACTCTGGAATCTCAGTACTCCATCATCATGTATCAGGAATCTTGGGGCCTTTCCTTTGTTCACTTCATCACATAACCGAAAAATCAGAGAATCATCTAATTGCTTAGATTTGATTTCTTTGATTAATGACGAAGTTAATTCCATCATACACAGATGCCCTTGGGCTCTTTGTGACCATACTTCAATTCCTTCGCGAATCAATTCTCGTTCGATGCTGGACTGTGATGTAAGCGTTTCCAACATCCCTATAAAAACTGGTATGCTGCTCAATGCATCGGCTACCACGTTCGCTTTGCCTGGATGATATAGGATTTCCAAGTCGTAATCTTTGATCAATTACAGTCACCTCCCCTGCCTCATGTTTAATTCCTTCTGAGTGAAAATATACTTGAGGCTCTTATTGTAATATCCAAAATTTCTACTACTGTTATTTAATGTTATTTTATTCGAGTTATGTTGTACAACGTGGAATCTGTACAGTATGGATAAAATAAATTCGGAACTGAGACAACTGTATTGGTATAATTGTCGTAGTTGGTAGATAATTACGTTTTAGGGTATCGTATCGTGCTTTTGATATTACGTATATCATATGAGAATATTATTGGATTGAATATATGTATTCAGTATGTATGTATACGTATCCGATATGTCGAGACGGACAGGAACAGTTGGATTTGGCTAAGTACAGAGCCCTTAACGTATGCTAAGCTTAAGGACTTACGTATGCGAAGTTGCTACTGTTACGTACGTTAAGGCTAAGGCATTACATACGTAACATGGGGAATCGGACAGGACGAGCTATGGTCGGTAGGTGGGACCCTGTGTCGGCAGCTTTCAGCGCGGATGTGGACATGCGAGTCAACCCCGACCATTACGTACGCTAAGGACGAACCATTACATACGTTAACAAGTATGCTACTGTAGCAAGTCAACGTACGTATTATGTACATTATGGAGCAAGAGTTACATACGTAAGGCATTGAACGAAATGAGTCAGTTAACTCTGGACTGTCATTACGTACGCTACCAAGGAAAGATAGCGCACGTAATAGGTTGTTACGTACGTTAACATGTACATGTTACATACGTAACGAATAGAAATGTTTTATAAGAGGATGCCCGTCATTTCATTTCTCTCCAGAAGTTCACTTCGTTTTTCACCTCCAACCCTCAGAAATGGATTGTTGATTCTTCTAAGTCGATTTTGAGCTTGGGCACATGGGATTGGAGCTTGAGATATGAAGATAGTGATGATTCTTGAGGTGGTTACTTGTGTATTTCATCTTCTAAGAGGTATGTTGGATAATCTCTTCTTGAATTTTGGATTTTTGATGTTGTTGATGAATGATTCGTATGAAGATGATTATGGTTTTATTGTTACGATTCTTGAGGCTATATGAACTATATGTTGAAGGATATGATGGTTTATGTCCTGATTATGTTGGTTATGATTATAGAATCATAGTGTTCTTGGTGTTCTTGATAGAATTGTTTCGATTCTTGATGTGAAGAAGATCATATATTGGAGAATATGATAATTTACAACTTGAATTATGAATGAGGATTGTTTAGATGTTAGAATATATTGAATTAGGTTGTTTTGATGGCTATGAACATGATTTCGAATCACTTAGTGTTCTTAAGGAACTTCTTGATGAATTTAGCATATCAAGACGATCATAGGTGGAATTATTGGTATCTTTAGATATGAAGATCGAATGTTCGTTGATTCTAGTGGTAGAATTCGTATGTTCTTGATGAAATACGAATCACAATATCAATTTGGAATCCGAAAAGATTGTGATTGATCACCTAATATGATTTCCTTTACATTCGTATCCGTAATCGTATTTTGGTTATGAATTCGTAATTATTTGAGTTGGATTGTTCGGACATGTGTCTAATCGAGATATTGTGAAATCGTCGAGTTTGTCGATCGTGTTGTTGCCCAAAATATTTATCCGAAGATTAATACTGCTGGAAGACGGACAACAAACAACAATTGCGGGAGCACTTCCGAGAGAAGATAAATAATACAAGATTTGCCGGGTTTGTTAGGCCCGGGCTTGAATGCTCTCGCGAGATGTTATTAATACAAATATTCGTGGATACAAGTATTAATGAGAGAAATCTAAATACAATGAGTGTACAAAGACTCTGTTAATCCGGCTCTTGAGCGAAGCTTGGTGTTCTTCGTCCCGCCGATAATCTGCTCGAGGAGAAAAGGCCGGGAGAAGTAAGACCGAAAGAAAGCCGTTGCCAAGAGTTGGATGTTAGCCAAGTGCTTAATGTTTGCTTCTGTATAGTGTGCTTGAATCGCGATATTGCTGAAGGAAGCTCTGGACGTGTCCAAGTGCAGGGTGCCTTGTTTATATAGGGGCAGCCGGGTCCTGTCCTGTAGTGGCCGATCGCCTGCCGGCCATTTTAATATTCTGCCGATCGCTTGCTGGCCAATACTTTAATGGGGCGATCCCCTGGGCTGTCAGGCTAAAGTCCAAGGAAGATACTGGCTGTCGGGCTAAAGTCCAAGGAAGAGGCTGGCACAGCTTGGGCGGTCCAATAAGAAGCCATCACGTGTCGAGTCGGCCAACATGTGGCCCTACCGACAAGCTTTCGGCGGCTGTCGGTGGTGGAGGAATCAGCCGATTGTGGTCAATGGCCCGGGATTCGCGGATCTTGTCCCGGCCTTTGCACATGGTGCCAGTCCTGGTGCTCGGCCTTTGCCGACTGGATGTCCATCGATGGTGATCGACATGAGCGGTCGTCCCTGGCTGATCATCCGAGGCCGTCATCGGCCAGTGGATGGAGGTCGCCAATGGTCGGTCACCAAGGGCAGGTCGGCAAGATGCCGAGAGGAGATCGTCCGTTCGTAGGTCTCCAGGGGTCGATCGCCGAGTACTGAGAGGCGATCGTCTTGAGGTCGATCGCTCGGCATCGGGACTGGTCCTGGGGCCTTCGGTCGGTCGATGTAGCTTGTCCGCTGGGCTAAGGCTCGGTCGCCAGGTTGCTGATCGGTAGAACTGACTTGGCCGCTCGGCAGTGACTCGGTCGCCCGTCCTCCTAGTCGATCGCCGGTCGGAAGGTGTTAATTCTTGACACAACAATTGCCCCCCAGCTTGCTCCTATGTTGAAGACATGGGGCGAGGTGGTTCTTGCTGGTGATCGTGTATGGATGAGGACGGGTGATCTGAGCTGACTTAGGACTCGGACTTGGGCTATCATGGTCGATTGGCTTTAGCTATCTTTCGGTCTTGTACCTGCAAAAAACAACATTGGCCGATCCCCCATGGAAACTTGGTGGTTTCGCTTTGTTTGAGGAATTGTGCACAGTCGCGGAGATCGATGGACCGACCCCATGACCGTGTCTTGATGCACAAAGGCAATGAGTGCCTCGTGACTCACTTTATTATGAGGGTCCTCTGTTAGGCTGCGCGTCGCCTTGTATTTAAACGAAAGGCGTGCGGTCTCGGTCTAGAGGAGTCCTTGCGCGGGGCAGCGTCGGATGAATCAACTCCACGCCCGCGGCTTGTTAGCTCTGCTTCCACCTCGGCCAGCCATGGAGATGGCCGACCTCGACGGTGTACGTTGAGACGGGGTTGTGGAATGAGTCCACTGATTAATGTTGGAGAGCCCTCCGACTACGCCGGCCTCGTATTTAAACGAAGGGCGGGCGATCTCGGCCGAAAGGGACCTTGCATGGCCGAAGCAGCCGGTTCCATCGACTGCCAGGGCCATGGCTTTATGATGTGTGGTGGAGGCGATCTTATGCCTTAGTCCGTCATGTTATATCTTTGGATGTAGATGGCGATCGTGTCCACCGGGTTCTTGATGATGTTGCGATCGGCGGAAGGCGGCGATCGTCGCTCGGCGGCCGATCGCTTTATTCGTAGGTCGATATTGGCGATCGGGCGCGGCTAGTCCCTCACTTAGAATGTTGGGTCAGTAGGCGGTGAGCGAGTCCTCCGGCTCTTACGGATAGTAGCGATCGGGTTTGGTAGGCGGAGGTCGTCAGACGCTCCGATCGATCTACTCTAAGTGAGAAGAAGCCTTTGCACAGACAGAAATCTGCGGCTCTAGCCGGAAGGCTGCGTAGGTCGTCGGCGGGGTCTTCGTGAGATGCCTGAACATAGGCGAAACCACGAAAACCCCCAGGACCGCGTAGAGGGCGGTCTCATCGCTTACGGGCTCGCCGTTGAGGATGATCATGTCAACCCGGTCGATGTAGTCCGAGTCGGACTCCTGTTCTCCTTGCACGATCCGCCACATGCGATGGGGACCTTCTGCCGAGCGGCCCTGGTGGCGAAGTATTCCGTGAAGACGTGCGCCCGGCTCGTTAAAGGAGCATATGGACCGAGGTGGCAATGAGGTGTACCACCGGTGGGCGAGGTCGTCTAGCGTCGGAGGAACATTCGGCACCGGGTCGCGTCCGATGCCCCACACCCGGTCATGTAGATGTTGAACTTGTGCGGGTGTGCTTGGGGGTCCGATCGCCCTTGGTACACGGGTGTCCGAGGAGGCGATCTTGTCTTTGCCGCAGGCGAGCTCGATGTCGATCGCGAGCGGCTCGCTCGGCGGGCGACCGTTCTCACGGCGCCTTTGCCCGGATTGCGAGGAGCGCCTTCATGTCGTTGAGTTGACGTTGCATTGCGGCAATCGTCGCGGCTCGAGCTGGCGGCGGATCGGCTTTGGGAGCGGGGCCGAGGCGATCGTGTGCGACCTCGGACCCGCTGCTGCCGACCTCGGGAATTTGGCGGTGGAGCCGAGCGGTTGGATCGCCTTGTGGGAGCCGGGTAGGCCGAGCTCACGGTGACGGACACCAACTCCGTCGTCTCGTAGGCCGGGCCGGGGCCACAGTCGCGAGTCGGATCGGCTGCAGCGATCGAGACAGACGTGCCCAGCCGCGAGCGCCTCTTCTTGCGGGCGGGAGCCTCTGGCGCTTGCTCGGCCGGTAGTGCCTTAAGCTTCCGCTTGATCTTCCGGCGGGACCGAGGGGTGATAGGCTGGGCGCGTCGAGTGCACTCTGTCGCTCTGAAGGACGGCCGGGGCCCCTTCGATCTGTTCCTTGGTTCGGAACCGATCGGCGAGAGGCTCGGGCCGCCTTCCCGGGCGTGGTCGGCGCCTCCGGCCGGCGGCTACCTTCCACCATCGGCCGCGGCTCGGGACCGGGGCCAGGCAGTGCAGCCGGTGGCGGCGGCTTTCTTCGGCGTGGATGCGGAAGACATGATTTGAAGGATTTCTTTGAAGTGCGGTGAGTGTCACTTCAAGTATACGCCCGAGAACAGTGAGTGTTCTTGGGACAGTAGGTATAAAAATTGAGGTTGGATGCCCTCCTTCTAGCGCCAATTGTTGTTGCCCAAAATATTTATCCGAAGATTAATCTGCTGGAAGACGGACAACAAACAACAATTGCGGGAGCACTTCGAGAGAAGATAAATAATACAAGATTTGCGGGTTTGTTAGGCGGGCTTGAATGCTCGCGAGATGTTATTAATACAAATATTCGTGGATACAAGTATTAATGAGAGAAATCTAAATACAATGAGTGTACAAAGACTCGTTAATCCGGCTCTTGAGCGAAGCTTGGTGTTCTTCGTCCGCCGATAATCTGCTCGAGGAGAAAAGGCCGGAGAAGTAAGACCGAAAGAAAGCCGTTGCCAAGAGTTGGATGTTAGCCAAGTGCTTAATGTTTGCTTCGTATAGTGTGCTTGAATCGCGATATTCTTGAAGGAAGCTCAAGGCGTGTCCAAGTGCAGGTGCCTTGTTTATATAGGCGGCGGGTCTGTCTGTAGTGGCGATCGCACGGCCATTTTAATATTACCGATCGCTGACGGCCAATACTTTAATGGGGCGATCCACACATCAGGCTAAAGTCGAGGAAGATCTTGTTTGTCGGGCTAAAGTCGAGGAAGAGGCTGCACAGCTTGGGCGGTCCAATAAGAAGCCATCACGTGTCCGGAGTCAGTCAACATGTGGCCCTACTGACAAGCTTTCGGCGGCCTGTCGGCTGGTGGAGGGAATCTGTCAGATTGTGGTCAATGGCCCGGGATTCGCGGATCTTGTCCCGGCCTTTGCACATGGTGCCAGTCCTGGTGCTCGGCCTTTGCCGACTGGATGTCCATCGGTGGTGATCGACATGAGCGGTCGTCCCTGGCTGATCATCCGAGGCCGTCATCGGCCAGTGGATGGAGGTCGCCAATGGTCGGTCACCAATGGCAGGTCGGCAAGATGCCGAGAGGAGATCGTCCGTTCGTAGGTCGCCAGGGGTCGATCGCCGAGTACTGAGAGGCGATCGTCTTGAGGTCGATCGCTCGGCATCGGGATCGTCCAGGGCCTTGATCGGTCGATGTAGCTTGTCCGCTGGGCTAAGGCTCGGTCGCCAGGTTGCTGATCGGCAGAACTGACTTGGCCGCTCGGCAGTGACTCGGTCGCCCGTCCTCCTAGTCGATCGCCGGTCGGAAGGTGTTAATTCTTGACACAACAGATCGGTTATATTGATTATTAATTATCGGATTTTGGTTCATATGATGGATATGAATTCGTACATGGTTTGAGTATACTATTTGGTTTTATATATGATCGAGGTATCGTTGACCCGTTTAGTTTGTTTGGTTGGCTATGTCGGTTATTAATTTATCGGATCGTTGCTATTTGATTACTTCAATAGGTTGAGATTATTGATCGGTGATTATAACCGTATGTTGCGGTCGTGTTCGAGTATGTTCGTGAATTGCATTGGTCAGGGCCGAGGAGCTCGTAGACGAAGGCAATGAGATTGGTAGCGGCTTCATCATCATCGTATCGGTATCGAGACAAGTTATTACTTGCTCAGTTATAATGTTTAATGAATGGTTTCAGTTTCATTTTGTTTACAATGCATATAACAATGATTATTACTGCAAATTCTGGAGATTTGGATTATATGTTGTCTTTCCGATTCTGGGAGTTAAATCATAATGTATATACTTTATCTCGGTTATTGGCATATTCGGGTATCAAGGTTACGTTGCGATAAAGATAAGGATATGAGTATCTATAGTCCATGGTGTTGTGTCGAGAATTATACTCTCCGACCGGCGATCACCTCGGAGATCGGGCGACCTAGCCACTGCCGAGCAGCCGAGGCAGAACTGCCGACCAGCGACCAGACGACCTAGCCTTAGCCCAGCAGACAAGACAAATCGGCCATCCGAAGGTCCCAGGACAAGTCCCGGTGCCGAGCGATCGACATCGAATATGATCGTCTCTCGGTACTTGGCGATCGACTCCTGGCGACCGACTAGCGGACGATCATCTCTCGGTGCCTGGCGACCGACCCTTGGTGACCGACCGATGCCGACCCTCAGTGACCAGCTAGAGACGACCGTCTCATGCCGATCAGAGCCGATGGTCATCCAGTCGGCAAAGGTCGAGCCTCAGAACTGAGCCCACGTGCAAGAGCCGAGACAAGATCCGCATATCACGGATCGTTGACCACAACCTGTCAGCATCCATCCACCAGCCGACAGTCCCGCCGAAAGTTGTCAGGAGGGCCGTATGTGACAGTGACTCTGGACGCGTGCTGGCTCCTCATTGGACCGTCCAGCTGGCTGCCGGCTGTAGCCTTGGACTTTAGACATACTGCCCATGTGACCTTTAGGACGATCGCCCCATTATTCTAATGGCCGGAAGACGATCGCCCGCTAGGAAACAAGGCTCCGCTGCCCCTATATATACAAGGCTCCCAGCACTTGTCCAAGGACCGAGATTCTGACTCTCAAAACACCCTTCACTCGGATTTCTCTCGGATTTTTACTCACTGAACAAGCATTCTCTGCATTCCCACGAGATTTCTCGCAGCACTTGGCTATCTCCAACTCTTGGCAACAGCTATCATTCGGTACTTACTTCTCCCGGCCTCTCTCATCAAGCAAAGGATCGGCAGGGACGAAGAACACCGAGCTTCGCTCAAGAGCCAGATTAACAGAGTCTTTTTACACTCATTGTAATTGTATTCTTACATTAGTACTTGTATCCCCGAATATTAGTATTAATAATATCTCGCGAGAGCATTCAAGCCCGGGACTAACAACCCCAGCAAATCTTGTGTTATTTATCTTTCTCACGGAAGTGTTCTCGCATTTGTTTGCTATCCATCCATTCCAGCAATATCTATCTCCGGATAATATTTTGGGTAGCAACAATTGGCGCTAGAGGAAGGGCATCTAACCCTCAAATTTTTATTCCTACCGTCCCGAAGAACACTCACTGTTGTCGGGGCATATACTTGAAGTGACACTCACTGCGCTTCAAAGAAAACCTTCAGAATCATGACATCCGTCGATACATCGAAGAAAGCCGCTCTCCAAACCGCCGGACACCATATCCCGGCTCAATCCGAACCCCACTCGCGGCTGGGAAGCCACGGCAACCGAGACTCTCGATCCACTTTGGAGATGGCCCCAACCTCTCACTCGATCAGTTCCAAACCGAGGAACAGATCGAGGAGGCTATGGCCATCCTAGAGGAGCGACGGAGAGCATGCGCGTCGCCCGCGATAACTCCCTCGATCGTCCGCCGCATGGGAAAACGGAAATTCAACGGGCTACTGAGCGAGCGATCGTCAGAAAACCCCAATTCGCGAGAAAAGGCTCTCGCACGACCGGACGGATACGTATTCAATCGCTTGGGGCGCGACCCATCCTGGCGACCGGGGCATTCTGTTTTCAACCACGAAAAGACGGAATCCGAATCTGTCACCCGGAGTTCGGCCTACCCACCTCACAGCCGAACGCAGGTCAGCCATCTAACTCCCGTCCCGATCGCCAGGGGTTCAGTACTCAATTGCCTCGGCACCCGCTCCGAGCGCCGAGCCGCGAGCAGCCAGGCCACGGCGATGGCCGATATACAACGCCAGCTCGACGAGATGAAAGCACTCTTGGACACTGGGGCAAGCGCCAGCAGAAAGATCACCGGGCCGACCGAGCCACTCGCGGTCCACATCGAGCTTGCCCCCGTGCAACCAACGATCGCTCCCCCCAAAACACCTTTGTATGAAGGGAGATCGGACCCCGAAACCCACCTGAGTAAATTCCGAATCTACATGACTGGGTGTGGGGCATCTGATGCAACCAAGTGCCGGATCTTCCCGTTAACATTGGGCGAACTGGCCCATAGGTGGTACGCCTCACTACCACCACGATCAATCACCTCCTTTAAGAAACTGGCGAATGACTTCACGTCATACTTCGCCACCAAGGTCGCCAGACCAGAAGGCCCCCACCGCGTGATGAAAATCAGGCAGGGGAAAGACGAAACCGATGCAGATTACATCGACCGAGTAGACGAAATCATCCTCACCGGCGAACCCGTCAGTGACGAGCTCACTCTCTTTTCGGTCATGGGGGGATTCTACGGTCATTCTCCCATGTTTAGACATCTCACCAAGGATATTCCCCCAACCTACGCGATCTTCCGCGCTAAGGCTGCTAACTTTCTGGCCAGGCAAAGGCTACTCACCCTCCACCTAGGCGAGGAAACGCCACCTCCTGTCCAGAAGATAGCGATCGCCAAAGTAAATAAGGCGATCGCCAAGCCACCCGGAGATCTCAAGGCCTTCGAGGACATGAAAGCCCGTCTCCTCCATACGTTCAACCGAACTCCGTCACATATTTTCTATGCCATCAAGGGGCACGAAAAGCTCAAAAAGCCAAAGGCGATAAGGGACCACGGTCACATGGACAACAATCAATATTGTGCCTACCATAAGAGTCCCGGCCACAGCACCAACCAATGCCGCGACCTCCTCAAACAGCTCTGGAGATTGTTCGAGGAGGGCAAGTTGGACAGCTTATTGGCTTAGCCGAAGCCCCTACCAATCTCTATACACAATCATCCGAGTCGAACACAAAACAGGCTGGAAAGCTCATACAAGCCGACCCCTGGATCAACCTCGGCGACCGTCTCTACATGCTTCAATCAAGAGAAGGGGACCTCGGAAGTCTCCCCGATCTCCATCCTTATTTAAGAAACTGGAGGACTCGCTCGCCATCTATAGTTCACCATCTAACATGATGGACTAAGGCACGAGATCGCCTCCCCCGCACAACGTACACCGTCGAAGGTCGGCATCTACATGACGATCCAAGGTGGAAGAGTGCAGCCATGGTCCTGGTGGTCGATGGAACCGACTGCTTAGGCCATGCAAGGTCCCTTTGAGCCAAGATCGCCCGCCCTTCGTTTAAATACGAGGCCAGCGTAGTCTGAGGGCCCTCCAAAATTAATTAGTGGACACGATCGCTCGCCCTCAAAGGTTCATCATTTAACGTGGTGAACCTGGACAATGCGACGCGTCACTACCCCCGTCTCAACGTACACCGTCGAGGGTCGCCATCGTCATGGCGACCCGAGGTGGAAGTAGAGCTAAACAAGCTGCGGGCGTGGAGTTGAATCATCCGATGCTACCCCGCGCAAGGACTCCTCTAGACCGAGACCGCACGCCCTTCGTTTAAATATGAGGCGAGGCGCAGCCTAACAGAGGACCCTCATAATAAAGTGAGTCACGAGGCACTCAACGTCTTCGCGCATCAAGACATGATCAGGGAGTCGGTCCATCGAACTCCGCGATCGTGCACGGTTCCTCAAGACGGACGACCGTCCTCGAGGATTCGACAAAGTTGAAGACCGCTCACTCAACGAATTATTTTCATCCCCTTACTTCCACTAATTGAATAAAAACAAGGGGTAAGAGTGCGGACTACCTATACGACGATCATCCCTATTCAACCACATACGGAGACCGTCATTTTTCAGATGTTGTGCAGTGATCGAATTTGTTGTAAAAGTTATCTTTATGAGTTTATCAATTCATTTGGAACTACCCTCGCAACGATCTCTCCTCACACATTTGTACAAAGTCAAACAAAGACTCAAAAATAACAATCATTCAAGTGATACGTCAGAAAATCAAACATTCATTTCATTGCTTGAAGGATCAAAATACATGGTCACCCGAAGACCAAAATGCTACAAAGAGAAAACTACAAAACTACAATACAAAAAGCTAAAGCAAGCAAGCAAGAGCGAAGAGTCTCAGGCCTCCACCTGGCCTTCGCCTTCAGCCGTCGGCTCGACCTGTGGTCCTTCCCCAGTTTTCGGAGCGACCTCACCGTCCTCCGGATCGTCAGGATGAACGATGTTCGCCGGAGTCGGATACCAGCTCAGATCCACGCCAAGCTCCGAGAGATCCAAAATCGGCAAGGAGAAAGCAGGATGGAGAGGATGCTCCAACGCATACGCCTTGAAGTTCTCAGCAAGGGGCCCGACCTCCAAACCTCCTTTCTTAGCTGCTCGGATCGAGTCGGCGAACGCCATATAATAGGCGAACTCGCTGACAAACTCCAAGTTTTGAAAGGGATCAGCCTTGGTCGCCTCTACCTCTCTTTTCAGCTCCGCCATCGCCTGTTGCGACCCTTGGAGCTCGGCCTCCCTCGCAGCAACCTCCTCCCTCGACTCCGCTAGCTCGCTAGTCCACCGAGCGATCGTCTCCTTCTGACGAGCGGCCTCATCCTCAGCAACCTTCTGCGCCCGGACGGCATTCAGCATCTTGTCCCGAAATCGGTCAACCGCCAAACGAGACAACTCGGTTTCCTTCTTCGCCAGCTCAAGCTCGTGGCTCGCCCGCTTGGGTGCCTCCAAAGAGTCCTTCTCCATCGCCACGATCTTATCGGCAAACTCGGCGTTCTCTATCCGAGCCTCCTCGAGATCCGCCTGCAGGCGAATAGTGGAAGGTCGCCCCTCAAACTCCTGCGCGGCTGGGATGACCATGGTCGCCGTCACGGAGAGAAAGGGCGAAACGGCTGCATCGTACTCCCGATCGGCGACGGCGATCGCATCCAGATCGGTCGTCCAGGCCTTCGGTAGAGCAGAAGCGGCCTTGCTGACGTATTGCGGGATGTCACAGGACTGGCGAGGAGATCGGCTGGCTAAGAAATCCAACACCATCGGCGGGTAAGACGGATCTGTGCGACGGATCCTACATCAATACAACAAAGTTAACACAACTCCTACGCAATTGCAAGTTTCAACCCAAAATTGCAATCTACCTCTCAGCCCTCTCGGGGTCGCGACCGAAGTACGGTTTACCTCGAGGAGTCTCAGCGTCAGCGATCGCCATCTCTCGCATAAAAGCCGCAGAGGGCGGCTCGTTCTCCGGAGGGATAACGGTGATCGGAGGCGCGACGATCGACACCTCATTGCGAGGGGCAGAAACCGGAGTTTCTTCCGGCCTCGGCCTTTTGCGATTCGTTCGAAGCCCCTCCTCCGGAACTCCCTCCTCAGCCACGATCGGCTCCACGCGAGGCTCTGCCTCCGAAACAATTGGCAGCGCAACAGGTGGGGCCCGAGACGACTTCTTGTGGCGGAGACGGCCTAGAACTCCAGGATTCGACATGGCGATCTCCGGCGGGGGCTCCAAAAAGCGAGGAAAGCGAACCTCTACAGTTAAGACGATCGATCAACAGTTAGATATTTTCCTCAAGTAAGGCGATCGCCTAGAAAGTGAAGGTCACAGAAACTCATACCTGGTACCGAGAGATGTCTCGGGAAGCGGAATAGCTGAGCCGACAACCAACGGATCTCCTTATTGATCCGGCTAGCGTCAAGATCGTCGTCCGACAAGCTCCGTATCCACTCCCAGACAACTAGGAAATCAAAGGGCAGCTCCTCGACCGCCGGAATGTGAAAACCTGCAAAGTCGAAATCAAATTAGATCAGTTCAAAACGCATCCGAACGAAGGGAGAGTCTAAACCCTTACCGGGATGCCTCTCCCGAAACTCAATAGGGATCTCCAGCTCGCCCGAAGGATTGTCGCTCGCAGAAGCCCTCCACGCGCCGGCGACCCAGAACCACTTCGTCGGATCGCCCCGCGCCTTATTCGGGACTCCGAGGATTATCCGACCAGATCGGCCCCGAATATGGTAACCTCCGACCGACCCTTTCTGAGCCGTCAGCTTGAACAAATGGTTCATCTCCGACGGCGATGGGAGGCGGTACAGGCGGTGACCGCCAAAAAGAGTGAGAGTGCAGATAATTTGGAGCCAAGCGTTCGGCGTCAGCTGAAGTGGCGCCACGTTCCAAGCGGCCAGCAGGTGCGAGACAGCAAAAGATAGAGGGAAGCGCAGCCCGGCCTCCATAACCGCCTCATTCATGGCGACCATACCTATCGGAGGCTGATCGGCTCGCTCATTCTCCGCCGGCGCGAATATATCCACATCTGAAGGAACATGGAACCTCGTCCTCTAGACGGCCAGATCTTTCCTGGTCGCCGAACTCCGGATTTGGCCAAGCGACCACAATGATCGCTGCGTAGCCCGGTACTGCGATCGTTTGGGAAGCTGATAAGGGTAGGCGACCGAGTATCCCCAGAAATCGAACCTCAGAGACGGACCGGCCAACTTCTCCATAATCTCAGCGAAAGCCTTATAAGCCCGACCGAAAGCGCTATGCTGCTCCCAGTAGGCCCTAATCGCCAGATCTCTCTCTATCTGCGATCGTCTGTCTTCAGCAGCCGCTTCCTTAGCGACGTCGGCTTCGTTAAATAAAGCCTCGATTTCAGCAGGGTCAATTCCGGCCCGAATAGCCTCAGCGGCCGTCTCCAGGTGGAAGTCAGAAGAAGGTCCTCCCCGGACAGTCGATGTCCCGGCGGCGGAACTGGTACCCACTCCATGTGATGATGACGTTCCGGCCATTCTCAAAGAAAGAAAGGAGAAAAGGATTTTTTCTTACCCAAAGATGAAATCGAACGACGATCGGCACTAAGATCTTCAGAAAAATCTTCAGCAAGTCCTTCTTTATCCAGTTAGTGTGCGTGAGGACGAAGACTGCAACACTGCGCCCTTTTATAGGAGATGGCATGGACTCGTTTGCAATAATGGAAAATCTCAGGGGTCGGATCCCAAACGTCGCATTTATTGACTCCCTCGAGACCCGCGTACGCGTCTTTTGAAGGACGCGTCAGCCGAGGAGTCATTAATGACCGTTGACATCCTCCAACAGAAGCCCGATATGTGCGCGGAGACTTTTCCACGCCCATTGCCATTTCCCGCACAGTTTAGCGGCCAACCAGGTCGTCCAAACTCAGAATATATCAGCTCAAAGACGATCGCCAGTTCAGTTAAACACAGAGTCGCTCGTCAAAAGTTCAGCGATCGCCAAGAGAACCACCTCACCCCACGTTTCCAACATAGGAGCAAGCTGGGGGGCAATTGTTGTGTCAAGATTTATTCATCCCGACAGGCGATCGACTATAAGTCCGAGCGACCGAGTCAACACCAGTCAAACTATGGCTAGCTCGCCTAATCGAAGAAACCAGACCACCATCAGGTACCTAGCGATCGACTCCCAAGGCGATCGCCCTTCGGTATCTGGCGATTGACTCTAGTGTCCGGCTAAGGACAATTGGCCTACGCCCCGAACAGAGATGATCGCCCGTCAAAGTCATCGAAGATTGGATCTCAGAACAGCACCCACGTGCAGATCCACAAAAGGCGCTGACAGACAAGACCTTTGACCACAGCCTGTCACCTACCTCACCTACCGACAGGCGCGCCAAAAGTTACGAAGTGGGACCGCCTGTGACAGCAACTCAGGACGCCTGCAGGCTCCCCATTGGACCGTACACCTGGCTGCCAGCAGCAGCCGCTGACTTTAAGGGAACAAGCCCATGTGCTAAAATACGATCGCCCGATTATTATAATACAGAAAAGGCGATCGCCCGACGTATCCAAGTCCTATAAATAGAGAACCTCCTCCTACTGTAAAAGGGTTTTGAATTCATTTTTGACCTACGGTTCCGAATTCATTCACCTATATTCCGAATTCATTCACGGAAATACAGAAGAACACACATACCATCAAGCTCCCTGCTGTCTCTCCGGAATCCATCTCAGGACTTCTCTCTCCGAATCCCTCATCCAGAAGACGATCGGCAGAGGCCGGAAATCTCCACAAGACAGATTCCAAGAGATTCATAAGCCCAGGAGCTCAAGCATCCAGCTAATACTCGCCGTGAGAGACTGTCGATCTCTCACCGCCGCGACTGTTCACCTCCTTTGTTACAAGAACTCACAGAGCATCACATCTGGTTCTTCCGGCAATCTACATGCTCACTAGCTAAGATAACAAGAATCTTTACACCCATTGTAATTGTATTCTTACATTAGTACTTGTATCCCCGAATATTAGTATTAATAATATCTCACGAGAGCATTCAAGCCCGGGATTAACAACCCTGGCAAATCTTGTGTTATTTATCTTTCTCACAGAAGAGTTCTCGCATTTGTTTGCTATCCATCCATTCCAGCAATATCTATCTCCAGATAATATTTTGGGTAACAACAATTAGCGCTAGAAGAAGGGGCATCTAACCCTCAAATTTTTATTCCTACCGTCCCGAAGAACACTCACTGTTCTCGGGCATATACTTGAAGTGACACTCACTGCGCTTCAAAGAAATCCTTAAGAAATCATGTCTTCCGCCTCCGCGTCGAAGAAAGCCGCCAGCCAGCCGGCCAGACGCCTCGTTCCGTCCCAGTCCGAGCCACAGCCGATGGTGGAAGGTAGCCGCCGCTGTCAGAAACGCTCGATCCCGTACCTGGACGGCGGCCCAAGCCTCTCGCTCGATCAGCGCCACCAAGGAACAGATCGACGAGGTCATGGCCGTCCTATAGGAGCGATGGATTGCTCTCGACGCGCCTCCTACTATCACCCCCTCAGCCGTCCGCCGGAAGTCCAAGAGGAAGCTCAAGGCGTTACTGGCCGAGCGATCGCCAGGAGGCTCTCGTCCGCAAGAAGAGGCGCTCACCGGTAGGGGCACTGCTTCGATCGCACAGGCGGTGACCCGACTCGGCCAAGCGTCCGGCCCCAGCTATGAGATGACGGAGTTTGAGTCCGTCACTAGGAGATCGGACTACCCGACTCCCAGAAGGCAGCCCAGCCGTCTGGCTCCCCCTCGCCAAATAGCCGAGGTCAGCAGCAGCGGAGTCCGGAGATCGGTACACGATCGCCTCGGCTCCCGCTCCCAAAGCCGATCAGCAAGCGACCGAGCCACAGCGATAGCTGCGATGCAACGTCAACTCGACGATATGAAGGCGCTCCTGGAATCCAGGGAAGGCTCCATGAAGACGATCGCCGAGCCAAGCGAGCCGCTCGCGATCGACATCGAGCTCGCCCCTGTGCAGCACAAGATCGCTCCTCCTCAAACACCCTTGTACGAGGGGCGATCGGACCCCCAAACACACCTGAGCAAGTTCAACATCTACATGACCGGGTGTGGGGCATCAGACGCGACCAGGTGCCAAATGTTCCCTCTGACGCTGGACGACCTCGCCCACAGGTGGTACGCCTCATTGCCGCCTCGGTCTATCGGCTCCTTTAACCAACTGGCGAACGTCTTCACAGAGTACTTCGCCGCCAAGGTCGCTTGACCGGAAGGTCCCCATCGCATGCTGCGAATCAAGCAAGGGAAAGAAGAGTCCGACTCGGACTACATCGACCGGGTAGATGAGATCATCTTCAACAGCGAGCCCGTAAGCGATGAGATCGCCCTCCACGTGGTCCTAGCCGGATTCCATGGTCTTTCGCCTATGTTCAGGCATCTTACGAAGGACCAGCCCACAAACTACGCGGTCTTCCGAGCTAAAGCCGCAGATTTCCTGGCCAGGCAAAGGCTTCTTCTTAGCCTAGGAGTAGCGCGATCGGCGCCCGAGCGACGACCTCCAGTCTCCCAGCCTGATCGCTATTATCCAGCAGAGCTGGAGGACTCGCTCGCCATCTACAGTCCACCATTTAACATGAGGGACTAAGGCTCGTGATTGCCTCCACCACACATCATGAAGCCATGGTCCTGGTAGTCGATGGAACCGGATGCTTCGGCCATGCAAGGTCCCTTTCGGCCGAGATCGCCCGCACTTCGTTTAAATACGAGGCCGGCGTAGTCTGAGGGCTCTCCAAAATTAATCAGTGGACACGATCGCCCGCCCTCAAGGATCATCATCTAACTTGGTGAACCCGGAAAAAGCGACACGTGCCACTACCCCCGTCTCAACGTACACCGTCGAGGTTCGTCATCTCCATGGCGGGCCGAGGTGGAAGCAGAGCTAAACAAGCCGCGGGCGTGGAGTTGATTCATCCGACGCTGCCCCGCGCAAGGACTCCTCTAGACCGAGACCGCACGCCCTTCGTTTAAATACGAGGCGTGGCGCAATCTAACAGAGGACCCTCATAATAAAGTGAGTCACGAGACACTCAATGTCTTCGCGCACCAAGACACGGTCATGGAGTCGGTCCATCGAACTCCGCGACTGTGCACGATTCCTCAAACAAGCGAAACCATCAAGTTTTCGAGGGGGATCGGCCAATGTTGTTTTTTGCAGGTACAAGACCGAAAGATAGCTATCCAATCGACCATGATAGCCCAAGTCCGAATCCTAAGTCAGCTCAGCAAGATCGCCCGTCCTCATCTTATACGATCGCCAGCAAGAACCACCTCGCCCCATGTCTTCAACATAGGAGCAAGCTGGGGGGCAATTGTTGTGTCGAGAATTATACTCTCCGACCGGCGATCGCCTCGGAGATCGGGCGACCTAGCCACTGCCGACCAGCCGAGGCAGAACTGCCGACCAGCGACTATGCGACCTAGCCTTAGCCCAGCAGACAAGACAAATCGGCCATCCGAAGGTCCCAGGACAAGTCCCGGTGCTGAGCGATCGACATCAAATACGATCGTCTCTCGGTACTTGGCGATCGACTCCTGGCGACCGACTAGCGGACGATCATCTCTCGGCGCCTAGCGACCGACCCTTGGTAACCGACCGATGCCGACCCTCAGTGACCAGCTAGAGACGACCGTCTCATGCCGATCAGAGCCGATGGTCATCCAGTCGGCAAAGGCCGAGCCTCAAAACTGAGCCCACGTGCAAGAGCCGAGACAAGATCCGCATATCACGGATCGTTGACCACAACTGTCAAGATCCGTCCACCGGTAAGCAGGCCGCCGAAAGTTGTCAGTAGGGCCGCATGTGACAGTGACTCTGGACGCGTGCTGGCTCCTCATTGGACCGTCCAGCTGGCTGCCGGCTGTAGCCTTGGACTTTAGACAGACTGCCCATGTGACCTTTAGGACGATCGCCCCATTATTATAATGGCCGGAAGACGATCGCCCGCTAGGAAACAAGGCTCCGCTGCCCCTATATATACAAGGCTCCCAGCACTTGTCCAAGGACCGAGATTCTGACTCTCAAAACACCCTTCACTCGGATTTCTCTCGGATTTTTACTCACTGAACAAGCATTCTCTGCATTCCCACGAGATTTCTTGCAGCACTTGGCTATCTCCAAACTCTTGGCAACAGTTATCATTCGGTACTTACTTCTCCCAGCCTCTCTCATCAAGCAGACGATCGGCAGGGACGAAGAACACCGAGCTTCGCTCAAGAGCCGGCTTAACAGAGTCTTTTTACACTCATTATAATTGTATTCTTAAATTAGTACTTGTATCCCCGAATATTAGTATTAATAATATCTCGCGAGAGCATTCAAGCCCGGGACTAACAACCCCGGCAAATCTTGTGTTATTTATCTTTCTCACGGAAGTGTTCTCACATTTGTTTGCTATCCATCCATTCCAGCAATATCTATCTCCGGATAATATTTTGGGTAGCAACACATGGTACGTTGGGATCGCCGAGAATTGAGGATAATCGCCGGTGATGATTTGATATCGAGATTTTTCCTGAAGGACTCGGGACAAGTATCTTAGTTTGATACGGTTTAGTGTTGACGTTGTTGATCATGCAGGTTGTCATTCATGTTGCTGAACACGAAGTCGTCATAGTTGTTTCATCATAGTGTTGTTCATGTTTTGATTCATATGTTGTTCATGTTGATGAACATATTGAGTTGCATATGTGTATGCATAATTGTATTGTTTATGTTGTGTTGATCCGATGGGATTGTGTGATCTATGCTGAGGGCACTGGATCGAATGTTCACTATGCGTTGGTCCGACGGGATCATCATGGGATCTATGCTGAGGGAGCTGGATCGTTGGACAGGTTTTCCACCATGCATTGGTCCGATGGGATCATCATGGGGATCTATGCTGAGGGCGTTGGATAGTTGGATTTCCTAGTGTTGTGCTGATGGAATCATGTGGATTCGCATCATTGATTTTATCATGTGTTGTTGTGCATATGTATATTGTTGGTTATCCACCTCGTGTTGATCTAGTAGTATCATCTTGGGATCTATGCTGAGGGCGCTGGATCATGGGATTTCCATTGAGTATACACTGTTGTTATTGTTTTGAGCATATTGACGTTGTCATATGAGTATGGACTTGTAGGTCTTGTATTAGGACCGTGCTCGTATGTTGCATTGATCTGATCTCGGATTAGACTGACATGATTGTCGTGGTATTATGCATCTCGAGGTATGTTCCGTATTTCCTTGGTACTTGTCTTTGATGGACAATCGATTATGGTATTGGAATTGTCGACGTTATCTGATGGATTGAATTGGACAGAGTTGGTATAATTTCCATATCGCGTGTTATGATAATGTTTCGAGAACCTTGGGTATTGTTGAGATACCGTACAAATATTTTGGTATTATCTTAATGTGTTTTTAAGGATACGAATCGTGGATTTTCGTAAAGTTATGACGGTAAGATTACATTGGTCATATTCTTACTTAGTATTTCCATTGATATGTAATTATTGACGTGATGTGATGGTTATCATTGTTGGATATTTTGGCTGACCCCGTTGTGGGCTTTCTTTTTAAGTTCTTGGATTATCAAGCTTGTAGCGGTCGTGAAGAGATGAGCTTCCCAGAGGATACTGGCTAGGGCATGTATTTTTGTATTGAGTTTCTGATCAGTGTTGTATTCCACTGCTAGAGTATTTTAAATTGTTTGTCTTTTCCGCTGCGTGAGTATTTTTGGCCTTTTGATATCGGGTAACTTAGGTTACTTTGGAAACCGTTTTCTAAACTATTTTGTCGGTATGTGTAAGCGATAGCTTAACGTATGTTTTTAAACTGTTGAGTTCTGGCATTTCAGCCTTGTCCTTTCAAACGAGATTTTACGACAGTTTTGTTAAACAAATTTTATATAGTCTTCGAATGTTTTAAATAGATAATACCGTCCTTAGTCTCTTGGGCATTTGTAAATGTTTGCGAAAATTTCTTTTAGCCTTGTGGGTTCCATTCCAGGGCCCATGGCGCTGTAATATTCCCGGTCGAATCTGGGGGTGTTACACTTATGATCTGTGAAGATCTGACAACAAGTGCCGTACAAATCATGTCACCAAATCTTCAGGGCAAACACGACAGCTGCTAACTCTAAATCATGAGTCGGGTAGTTAACCTCGTACGATTTCAACTGTTGAGAGGCATAGGCAATCACCCTATCCTTCTGCACTAACACGCAAGCCAGACCCTGATTTAAAGCATCACTGTATACCATGAATCCATCGGTCCCATCTGGTAATGCTAGTATAGGCGCCGTTGTCAGTCTTCTCTTAAGTTCATCAAAGCTAGCCTGACATTTCTCATCCCACACAAATATCTGAGTCTTCTGCAACAACTAAGTAAGCAGACGAGCAATTTTGGAAAATCCTTCTACGAAACGACGATAATATCCAGCAAGTCCTAAGAAACTTCGGACTTCTTTCACGTTATTAAGAGATTCCCACTCCAAGATTGCCTTAACTTTCTTCGTGTCTACTTGAACTCCGTCAGTTGATATCACGTGCCCAAGGAATGTTACTTCCTTAAGCTAGAACTCGCATTTAGAAAGTTTCGCGTAAAGCTGTTCACTCCTCAAAGTATTCAAAACGCAAATGCTCTGCATGCTCTTCTGGATCCTTCGAATAAATCAATATGTCGTCAATGAAAACGAACACGAATTTATCCAAGTATTCTAAGAATACCTGATTCATCAGTTGCATAAACACTGTAGGAGCATTAATAAGTCCAAATGGCATCACCACAAATTCATAGTGCCCATACCGGGATCTGAAAGCACATTTTGGTATATCATATTCCTTAATCCTTAACTGATGGTATCCCGATCTCAAGTCGATCTTCGATAATACCGTTGCCCCTTGCAGTTGATCAAATAAATCATCGATCTGAGGTAATGGGTACTTATTCTTGATCGTCACCTTGTTTAACTCACTGTAATCAATACACAATCGAAGGGATCCGTCTTTCTTCTGGACAAAGAGAACGGGTGCTCCCCAAGGAGAAACGCTAGGTTGAATGTAACCCTTCTGCAATAATTCCTCAAGCTGTTTCTTTAATTCATACATCTCGGTTGGCGCCATACGGTATGGTGCTCTGGAAATAGGTGCGGCTCCAGGCTCCAATTCGATATTAAACTCTACATCTCTCCGCGGAGGTAACCCAGGTAGTTCGTCAGGGAATACGTCTGAGAATTCGTTCACAACTGGAATGGATGATAGCTCTACTCATTCTTCCTTCTTCATGGCATAACACCAAAATCCGTGACAACCCTGCTTTAGTAATTTAACTGCTTTCATGGCTTTGATCACTTTCCCTGAGCTTTCTGGTCTCCACCCTTCGAATAAGTGTTCAGATCCGTCATCATCAATAATCGAGATAACTCTCTTCCAGTAATTCAAAATAGCCTCCTAGCGGTCGAGCTAATCAACTCCAAGAATTAACTCATCACTATAGATGTCGACCACAATAAGATTTGACTGCCAATTTCTCCCTTTTATAGACACAAGAAAATCTCTAGCTTCTAGAGTTCCCACAATTCTCTCTCCACTCGGAAAACCTACAACATAAGGTTCACAATCATGTAAACATGATATTTTCAAACGATTAACAAAGTTTAAAGATATGAAAGAATACGTAGCTCCTGAATTGAATAAGACACTAACTCATTGCAGAAGAATCTGAATTGTACCTGATGTAACAACAGTGTTCCTGATCATCTGATCTCCTCATCTGGTAAAGGCGCGGAGGAATGGACCCAGCACTGGACGCCTCTCTTGTAATACCCGAGATTCTCAGTTCCGGTTATTTTTGAATTTCTGTCGATTGCGCCGTTCATTTTGTTCTGTTGGTGATTTCTTGAGATTTTCCCCTATGTTGGGTACGACACGATGTGCCGTGTTGTGGTGTTCGTCGGGTACGACTTATCATTGCGTAAGTCGAGCTAATAGTATGTCTTGCTTTGTTATGTGTTCGTTTTCGATTTGGATCGTTGGTGTTGTCCGTTAGTGTTTCGTTGCATGTTGAATAATTATTGTTTTGTCGAGGAGTATCATTTTTGTGCATTTGGTCGACTTTGTAAGATCACCACCGGCGCTCACAAAGTCTAAATTCTGTAACTTTACAATGTGATAGAGCATCAAATTAGCTTTCCAATGGTTCAAACGACGAGTCAATCGGAGTCCAGTCGGAGAAGTTATGGTCATAATGACAAAGTCTACACTGTCAGAATACGGCCCTGGAATACAACGCTGTTTGCACCATTTTTGCTGAGTCGTTTATAACACGGCACTGGAATACAGCTCTAATTTGGGCCGTATTCTGAGCCGTTTTGTCCAGTTGTATAAATAGGACAGTCGCGTTTTTCAGCCCATTTTCACTTCTCTCTCTCGGTTTTTGGGCGATTTGATGGGGATTTCAATCCTTGAGTAGATTATTATTATATTCTTGAAGTCTTGATCATGTTTAACAACATCTAATCCATTGTTCTTCGTCGGATTGAGGTAATTCTTCAAAAAAATCTTTTTTCAACTATTTTGGGGTTTTCCTTTTGATTTCAATTCTGGGCCGATTATGATGAATTGGTCATGTAATTCTTGTTGTATTGGTTGTAATCTATGGATTAGTAACTCGTTTATCGATTTCGTTTCACCTGGAACATGATTTTGGCTTTCTTGGATCGAACCCTTGAACCCTTGTAGTTTCTTAGTGTCGATTGAGATTTCGTTTAGTGTTGTTGATTCATAGCGGTGTTATTCTCGTAGTGATTGTGTTGTTATTGATTTCTCACGAAGGTGGTACTCTGCTTGGGTCGTTTTGAAATTTTGCTTTGTTTCGGGGTTTTGGGGCTTTCGCCGAAATGTTTCGGACTGTTTGAGTAATTTATTCCGAGCCGCTTTCGTCGGAGTATTCACAAATTGATTTCGAGGCAAGTATCTTGCCCATGCATTATGTGTTTTGTGGATTCAATGGTTGATAATCATCGATATGTGTGCTATTATTGAGTATAGAATTGCCTTACTTTTTGTGATGCCATTATGTATGATTATGTCATCGATAAATTTGAAGTTCAATCCTTTAGTTAGGATGTGTGCGTTGAGACATGCGGTTATGTGTGAATATGTTAGTTTGTGTGATATTGGTTGTGCCATTCGGTGTTGTTGAGATACTATGCTTCCTTGTGAATTGTTATAGTCATGGGTCGTGTATATGTGTTGGATAATTTGGCCATTCTAGCAGTACCTCGACTATATATACTGTGTTTGACTCTCGTGGCTTGTGTTTTTGGTTTGTGAACTAAGGAGAGTTGTGAGGATTTTCTCGGGGTACTCTCACCTGGGGTCGCTCGACGGGGCGCACAAGGACTTGGCCGTGTGGTCTTGCACGAGAGTTACTTTCGACTGGGCGTTCTCACCTGGGGTCGCTCGACGGGGCGCACAGGGACCTGGCTGAGTGGTCTTGCGCGAGAATTGCCAGAGTATTTGAACTGTTGATTAATTGTGATATGTCCGGAGTGTCACAATGCCTTGTGCCTGGAGTCGTGGGACATTATACTAAGTCTTGGTGTTTGGCTAGAATGGCATAAGTATATTGTGTGGTGTGTAATTGTCTGTGGTAATGATATGAAAGGAGCCGGTTGGGTCGTGGACCCTATGTTTTGTTATCGGGTTTGTATTTTGGAAAATAAACTCTGGGTTGTGACCCTAAGTGGTTTTCGACAAGTTGAGAATTATTTAATTACTTATGTTTTTCAAAACTCCCGAGATCTTGATTTGATTTTCAAAATGACTACTCATTTCATTTATACTTTTACGGTTTGAACTACCTTTTAAATGAGACATCTCGGGAAGTCTTTTGTCTTTGCTGAGTTACCGATTATTCAGATTATTGTAATCTCAGAATGTGTTGTGTGTGGCTCGTATTTGCACTTTATACTTGCACTAGCAAAACAGTGGAGTTTTGCTAACCCCCGAGTAATCGGGGGGTGGATATCTGTATTATGTCCAGGTACCTGCAGGTTTTTGGGAGCAAGTCAGAGGATCGGTACGAGTGATGATGAAAGACGAATGATACTAATCACACAAAGGCCAGTTTTGGGTTCAATGAGTCGTAGTCCATTGTATTTTCTTTTCCGCTGTTGTACTTTTGTTATGAGTGTATTTTAACCTTGCATGTGTATGAGTCGTAATAGAAATGTATATTTTTGGCTTGTATGTTAGTGATAAAAGACCAAATCGGTCTATTGGTTCGTCATTTTGTTACGTCGGTATGTAATGTATTGTGTTGTTTCAATGTATAGCCTGGTGGATCCTCACGGAGAGGGTCTACGGCGTGTAATATTCCCGGTTGATTATGGGGGTGTTACATTTATGGTATCGGAGCGCTTTGGTTGCGGAAACCTAGGCTGTCGGGTCCTGTCGTGTATTGTTGAGTCTTGTCTTGTCGGATTGTGTCTGACTGAGTCGTGTCGCGACGCGTCGTCTAGGATGTCGGCCGTGATTAGTATCAAGGTGCAGCCATCATCTTCGTGCGACCTGTGGATGTAAGTCTCCCTTTTTGTGTGTGCCTCGTGTGACATGAGCTACTTGTATGACTATTTGTTAAGTGATGGAATTCTTCTGTGGATTTTGATTTCGCGATATGTGGTCTTTCGACCCTCATATTTTGTTTATATGGGGAGTGGTGTCGCTGCTAGTGTATATTTGACTGTTTGATTTCCGAGAGAAGACATGTTTTGTTTTGAATTTGAACGATTTGATGCGTGTACTATGATATGTTTAAGCGTATGTCGATATGTGTGAGTTTTGGGCATTCTGGCATATTGAATTTCTGAAAACCTTGAGTATTTTAGGAAATAAATTTCGAGACGTACTTTTCAAATTGATTATTTTCTCGCGGTATTTTCAAGACGCCTACTAGTGCCACTGTAGGTTTCAAAATTATTCCACTTTGAGGACCAAAATATTTTGAGATATTTTCAAAGATTTAGAAACGCATTTACTTAGACCCGATGGTCGAATAATTCTGAAAGTTTTTTTTTTCACCAAAAGAAAAGTGTCCTCATTCTGATCAAACGCAAGATGATTTTTTCATGGTCCCGATAACGATGTTTGTACTTCATTTTGAAAGGTGATACTCAAGATCAACTGATATTTCCAAAATTATTTTCAAAAGACGGTTTTCGTTTTCAAACCTATCATTCTTGTTTGCGGTTCGAGAATGTATGTATGATGTTCGCATTTTGTTAGGGTGTTAACCCACGAGTTGTGACTGAATTAGTGGCATGGACGTTGAGTCGTTTGCCACGCATTTGTTGTGTTAGCCCTCTGTGAGAGGTGAGATGTTGGTATTGAATGTTGTCGCCTCATGGTGATTTGCGCATTATCGCACATGTACAAGCTGCTAGAGCTTAGGTTTGTATGATTGTGTGTATTTGTGATTGTTCCATGATGGTTCGGTCACTTGTTGTATTGTTACTTTCTTCTGTTGTTTTGAGTTTCGAGGACGACACTTCTTTTAGAAGAGGTCGATTGTAATACCCATATTGTTTTTGACTTCCGCATTTTTACTCTTTCTCAATTCTATTGACTCGCTCGTGTACGTTGATACATTCTGAACTTGTTTTGTATTTTGGTTTTTTATCGTTCGAACGAGCTGTGATCTTGTTTTGGATCGATCTGGTTATCGCTGTGACTTTCCCAGTTCTATTTGATTCTTGTGAACCTTGTTCGAAAGTAACATATTTTGGTTTCTAACCAGCTCTTTTAATGTATTGAGTTGAAGTGTGAACTTTGGAGTCGTTGTTCGACCCTTGTCATCCGATCATTGTTGTTCGATCATTGTTTTTCGATCGTTGTTGTTTGATCATTGTTTTTCGATCGTTGTTGTTCGATCATTGTTTTTCGATCGTTGTTGTTTGATCATTGTTTTTCGATCGTTGTTGTTCGATCATTGTTTCTCGATCGTTGTTGTTCGATCATTGTTTTTCGATCGTTGTTGTTCGATCATTGTTGCTTGATCATTGTTTTTTTCGATCATTGTCGTTCGATCATTGTGGTTCGATCGTGGTTGTCTGACTGCTGTTGCCTGATCTCGTACCCCGAGGAATTATCATTCCCCGTTAATCAGCTGTTTCGAGTGTGGCCAGGTGGGTCACCGAGCCGTGTACTGCGAGATGGTAGCTGAGAGGTTGAAGGATCGAATTTGCGTCTCTGATCCGAAGGGACACGTAGATGCCTAATGTGGTTTTTGAGAATTTCGGCATGGTCGGAATTCTCCGTGGTTACCTTTGCGGATCGTTGTTCGCGTCATTTCTATTTTTTTTCAGCTGTGCATGTTTTCTTGTAATAGGTGCCTTTTATATCTCGTTGGTTCGGACAATTGACTTAGCTGCGTTATCTGTTTGGTGGTGCTTGGCACTTGTTGATCGTGTTATGCCCTGCTTGTGGCATTGTGATGGCTGTCGTTGAGCGTGTTCCCACGCCATATGATTCCTAGCGTCTCTTGTACCGTTTTGCCGATGGGCGTAAGTTACGCGGTTCTTGTGTATCTGGTTGAGATGTTCCTGGTGGGATATTGCTCCACCCTACTTGTTTTAAGTTTCGGGATGAAAATTCATTTAAGGAGGGTAGTATGTAATATTCGCAATTTTCAATTTTCGGTAAATTTCTTTTTTGGCAGGAGTCCATTTTAACAGATCGCCTGTGATCGTTTCGTCTTTCTGTGAATGTTTCATCCTACACTTGTTAACATCCGAGTTTGTTTCGGTGTCGTTTTGTGGAGTTCCGTGCTTTTTGGCGACTTTTCCGCATTTGAGATCGATTCTTGCGAATCTCGTTCGAAATTGTTGTTCGTATTTCCCCGTAAGTCCGTTTAACCTTGTTAGACGTTTTATGAAGTTCGGTTTGGTTATACGTTGTCTTATCGTGATATTTCAGGCGTTTGGGCCATTTAGTAATTTCCCAAAGTTTTGGGGTGGTTGCCTTCGTATCGTCTTTCCCGATCTTCAAGTTATCGGAATCACGTGTCATCTAGAATTGCTCTGCCTGGATTGTTTCATGTTTTAAGTTTAGGGACGATTTTTTTTAAGGAGGGTAGAATGTAATACCCGAGATTCTCGGTTCCGGTTATTTTTGAATTTTTGTCGATTGCGTTGTTCATTTTGTTCTGTTGGCGATTTCTTGAGATTTTCCCCTATGTTGGGTACGGCACGATGTACCGTGTTGTGGTGTTCGTCGGGTACGACTTATCTTTGCGTAAGTCGAGCTAATAGTAGGTCTTGCTTTTTTATGTGTTCGTTTTCGATTTGGATCGTTGGTGTTGTCCGTTAGTGTTTCGTTGCATGTTGAATAATTATTGTTTTGTCGAGGAGTATCGTTTTTGTGCATTTGGTCGAATTTGTAAGATCACCACCGGCGCTCATAAAGTCTAAAAATTCTGTAACCTTACAATGTGATAGAGCATCAAATTAGCTTTCCAATGGTTCAAACGGCGAGTCAATCGGAGTCCAAACGGAGAAGTTATGGTCATAATGACAAAGTCTACACTGTCAGAATACGGCCCTGGAATACGACGCTGTTTGCACCGTTTTTGCTGAGTCGTTTATAACACGGCGCTGGAAAACGGCTCTAATTTGGGCCGTGTTCTGAGCCGTTTTGTCCAGTTGTATAAATAGGACAGTCGCGTTTTTCAGCCCATTTTCACTTCTCTCCCTCGGTTTTTGGGCGATTTGATGGCGATTTCAATCCCTGAGTAGATTATCATCATATTCTTGAAGTCTTGATCATGTTTAACAACATCTAATCCATTGTTCTTCGTCGGATTGAGGTAATTCTTCAAAAAATCCTTTTTCAACTATTTTGGGGTCTTCCTTTTGATTTCAATTCTGCGCCGATTATGATGAATTGGTCATGTAATTCTTGTTGTATTGGTTGTAATCTACGGATTAGTAACTTGTTTATCGATTTCGTTTCACCCGGAACATGATTTTGGCTTTCTTGGATCGAACCCTTGAACCCTTGTAGTTTCTTAGTGTCGATTGAGATTTCATTTAGTGTTGTTGATACGTTGCGGTGTTATTCTCGTAGTGATTGTGTTGTTATTGATTTCTCGCGAATGTGGTCGGTTTTTGGGGCTATTTCGGGGCTGTTTTGGGGCTCTTTCGGCTGAGCTATTTCGGGGCTGTTTCGGCCGAGCTGTTTCGGGACTGTTTTGGGGGTTGTTTAGGCCGAGCTGTTTCGGGACTGTTTTGGGGCTGTTCCGGCCGAGCCGCTTTCGTCGGAGTATTCACAAATTGATTTCGAGGCAAGTATCTTACCCATACATTACGTGTTTTGTGGATTCAATGGTTGATAATCGTCGATATGTGTGCTAATATTGAGTATAGGATCGCCTTACTTTCGTGTGATGCCATTATGTATGATTATGTCATCGGTAAATTTGGAGTTCAATCCTTTAGTTAGGATGTGTGCGTTGAGACATGCGGTTATGTGTGAATATGTGAGTTTGTGTGATATTGCTTGTGCCGTTCGGTGTTGTTGAGATATTGTGCTTCCTTGTGAATTGTTATAGTCATGGGTCGTGTATATGTGTTGGATAATTTGGCCATTCTAGCTGTACCTCGACTATATATACTGTGTTTGACTCTCGTGGCTTGTGTTTTTAGTTTGTGAACTGAGGAGAGTTGTGAGGATTTTCTCGGGGTACTCTCACCTGGGGTCGCTCGACGGGGCGCACAGGGACTTGGCCGTGTGGTCTTGCGCGAGAGTTACTTTCGACTGGGCGTTCTCACCCGGGGTCGCTAGACGGGGCGCACAGGGACTTGGCTGAGTGGTCTTGCGCAAGAATTGCCAGAGTATTTGTACTGTTGATTAATTGTGATATGTCCGGAGTATCATAATGCCTTGTGCTTGGAGTCGTGGGACATTATACTAAGTCTTGGTGTTTGGCTAGAATGGCATAAGTATATTGTGTGGTGTGTAATTGTCTGTGGTAATGATATGAAAGGAGCCGGTTGGGTCGTCGACCCTATGTTTTGTTATTGGATTTGTATTTTGGAAAATAAACTCTGGGCTGTGACCCTAAGTGGTTTTCGACAAGTTCAGAATTATTTAATTACTTATGTTTTTCAAAACTCCCGAGATCTTGATTTGATTTTCAAAATGACTACTCATTTCATTTATACTTTTACGGTTTGAACTACCTTTTAAATGAGACATCTCGAGAAGTCTTTTGTCTTGGCTGAGTTACTGATTATTCAGATTATTGTAATCTCGGAATGTGTTGTGTATGGCTCGTATTTGCACTTTATACTTGCACTAGCAAAACAGTGGAGTTTTGCTAACCCCTGAGTAATCGGGGGGGGTGGATATCTGTATTGTGTCCAGGTACCTGCAGGTTTTCGGGAGCAAGTCACAGGATCGGTACGAGGGATGATGAAAGACGAATGATACTAATCACACGAAGGCCAGTTTTGGGTTCAATGAGTCGTAGTCCATTGTATTTTCTTTTCCGCTGTAGTACTTTTGTTATGAGTGTATTTTACCCTTGCATGGGTATGAGTCGTAATAGAAATGTATATTTTTGGCTTGTATGTTAGTGATAAAAGACCAAAATTGGTCTATTGGTTCGTCATTTTGTTATGTCGGTATGTAATGTATTGTGTTGTTTTGATGTCTAGCCTGGTAGATCCTCATGGAGAGGGTCTGCGGCGTGTAATATTCCCGGTTGATTCTGGGGTGTTACATCTATTTTCCCGACATTCTGCTACTGAAAACCACTTTGTTGTGTCAGGTTCACACTTTTGTCCTTCGAAACTTGTGCTGGGGTGCGAGTACCCATTGATCTAGTCACATTTCTGCAAAAAGTCGCACGATGTCCTTCCTTCCGACATTCAAAACAGGTCACAGAAGGAGCGGAGCAATCACGCCGAACATGCCCTGCTAAACCATAGTTATAACACTTCTTCGATGCATCTGAAACCGTTGATGCTGTTCGGAACTTCTTTCCACCTCGAGAAGGATACGAAGGTTTCCTGGATGAATGAAATGAATACTAGCCCTTGAGAGGCCCACTACTCTTTTTCTCAGTAAAGTGCTGTTAGGAATATGCCCTCGAATGCCACTCAGGGGATGAGAGAGTAGGGCATTGTACTTGTAATTATGGAATAATAAATAAAAAGGCAATACGATTCATTCACTATTTATTGTACTTCAATTGCATTCTTGACTTGGTAAACATTGAAGTGAAGTCCATTCCATTCTCGTCATGGGATAAGAGAAAATGCATTGGATGTGTTAAAGTTTATTTACGTAAATTGTTCGCAAGTCAATAAACTTAAATGGGCATTAAGTTTTAATAAGACTTGTATAACTGATACTAGGACATGTGCATGTCTTGATAGAATATTTATAAGTATAGTAGTGGGACCAGTATACTCGAACACAACTCATACTCGATTCAGTCACACGGTATTCACTCTCGGAGAGTCGATGACGAATCGAAAGGTTGTGATAGTATACGTGGACCTTTGACTTGAGGGTTCAGTAGAAGATGTGCCTGTGACGTTTAGTTTGTCATTAGAGTAGTTAGACTCATTTGCTTAATTGCTGAGTCGACCTCAAAGTGCAGACTATACGGGAAGGTAACAATCTTTACTGTACGCCAAGAAAGGATTCTATGTCCTGTTAATGAGCAGGCGAATGTCCTATACGGTTAATGGCAGATAAGATCATAAGTCTTTGGCCAAAGCATTCTGATATAATCGTATTAGATACACTATTAATTAGCCGGTCTTGATTTGCATTAACACATGTATAGAAGCTAGTCAACAGTAGGGTTTGACTTTACCGTGACCCGAAAATTTGACCAGGACATCTGATGAAGGGGCTATACGTATATGGTATTCACGACATAATGGTTCTGGAATGATCCCTTCATTCGTTCTCAGTCGGGGTTTACAGTGCGGCCCGCTAGGCTGGCAAAGTGCTGCCCGCACTCATTGGTTCCTCCCAATGCCGGCTGAGACAGACCTACGGAGTCGCGCATCAGGAACGTTGATGGATAAATGTCAATTTATTATCTATCTAATTATATTAGATATTGGATATCTAATTATGATTTATTGGATAAATCAAATATCATCTTATGAATTAAAATTAAGTTATCGGGTAATTAATTTAATTCATAAATTATGCTTCTTAGAGAAATATATTTGTATTTTATATAATTAATTAATTAGATTAATTAATTTATATAAATACATTGGTGATTAAACGGAGTGTATTTAACGGTGTCGTTTGATGAACGTCTGGTACACGAGCCGAGTGATTCGGCTCGTTTCTAGGAAGCCTCCTTATGCCCCCCCACCTCACATGGCCATTTTCTTTTTGCATGTTATGTGTTGTAAAGTCAAGTTAATAATGTTTGAGATTCTTCTCACATTATTTTACTTCATTATTATGAGTTGTTGTTTTGGTTATAATAACCAACTCATTTCATGCAAGATGAAGACACACACACACACACACACACACACACACACACACACACATACCTTTCCTGCTGAAGTTCTGGCCGTGAACTATCTTGAGGAGGGAGAGAGACTTTTATTTTCTTGTTTTTCCACTTTGAGTTGAGAAAAATTAGGAAAGAAAATAAGATATAAATTCCTATAGTAATTTCTAGCCGTGTTCTTAGAGAACGGATTGCTATTGAATTTTTCCGAGTAATTTCCAACGCGTGTGAAGTAGAGGCTTCGAATTTTCGGTGCTTGGAACGAAGGGATTTCGTGTTCGTGGTGGGGTTCGTGATCGTCATCCATTTTACGAAGATTTATTTCAAAGGCTTCAAGGGTATGATTTTTATCTTCGTATTTATTTTTCGTATATACGTTACTTGATCGATCCTGTTTGGGATTCATTTTTATTTTCCGCTGCGTATTTCGTTTTATTTTTGGAATCCCAACACTGGTATCGGAGCGAGGTCAATGATACCGTATATACGATTATTTGTGCATTTTGAATGCTTATGGATGATGTTTATGATTTAGAATTATGTTTGGTATAATCGTATATTTTTAAATTGTTCGTTGTAGCATCACGTTTTTGGAAACGGGCCGTAAAACGAAGAAAGCGGGTGCCGTGGTGGTCTTGCGACCGCATGGGTCACTGCCCGCTCGCGAGCATGCTCGGCCATGTCTCACCAAATCTGCGAGATCCGCCGAGGTGATCGCCATGACTCGGCCCGACTGCCGGCGGTGGCTCGGCAGCACCTCGGGTTTTGGCCCGATTTTGAATGGCCGCGGTGGGCCTAAAACCGGATTGTCCGGGACTCCGTTTTAAGTTTATATTTCGTTGTAATTATTTCCCAAAATTTAAATTGGATTTTAATTTGAATAAATTAATATTTGGAATATTTTTAGTTAAGGGAAATAAATTAAACGAAAATATTATTTTGGCCGGATTACTTAGAACGAATTTAAATGAAGATTATTAGTATTAATTGGATTAATACCATTAAAATTGAATAGATTAATTTTATATTGATTGGATTAATATATTAATTGTTTATTTAATTTTAATGCCACTTTATATTAATTAG
The DNA here is from genome assembly GCA_033398695.1 of Orobanche coerulescens. NCBI lineage: Eukaryota > Viridiplantae > Streptophyta > Magnoliopsida > Lamiales > Orobanchaceae > Orobanche > Orobanche coerulescens. Next base: position 24,437,774 of record CM065819.1, on the reverse strand, counting down.
ATTAATATAGTAGAATTTGAATAGATTAATTTTATAGATTAATTGGATTAATTTATATTAAATTTAATTGTTTAATTTTGTTTCCATTACATGTTGTATGAATTCTTATGTGATGGTGATATAGCTCGTGGACTTAGCCTTTTTATTTGTTCGATTCGATTGGGTTGTAAAGGCCGTTTTGAGCCTATTTATTTTTACCAGAAAAATTTGTATAGGATGCAATTTTTCAATGATGTAATTATTATTTTGGCTATGACGAAGACCGGAGACAACTGACCGAGAAGACGAAGAATCGAAGACTATATTTTTTTTATTTATTGGGTCATTCGCTTGGCCCAGTACTTAGGAATTAGGTCCATGAGCTATATGTTGGTAGTAACTAGGCTACTGTTTTCTGTTTTTCATTTTGAATGATTGACAAACCAACAAACGCGCATATAAATAAATTAATGTGCAAAGTGTAACATTAATCGCGCAATTCTCCCGACAACAAACAGACTAAGTTTGAAAAAGGTTACGAGGTTTCCTATCCTCCATCAAACTCGTAGAAAATTGATACCCGAGCTGGTGTGTTATGCTTCCGAGTTATCGGCGTAGTACATTTTGTAGGGGTTGTAAATTTCTTGAGTGCATTAGATGCCTTCGGTTGGTGATAAATTTCGCCCCTAGAAACCTGATAGGTTGCCGGGTGAGATTCAATAGTCAAACTGATAGACGTTGATGGTCAAAAACTTAGATAGTCTGGATTGCCAAGAAACCTGATAGGTTGAGGGCATGAAGACTAGGGGTAAAAGAAGATCAAATCATCCGTTAGACGGGTTGGTGTTAGACACCACTTTACAGAAATTAATTGGCAAGAAACCTGATAGGTTGCGTCTGTTAAAATTTGTAAAGAACTTGATCACCACTAAGAAATCGATCTAATCATGATTTCCGGATTATAACATGGGAGTGTATACTTTCGATAAAATTAGTGGGAGATGAAACAAGAATTATACAAGCCCTTAAATTCTATACTCGATCATAATTAAACAAGTCACTAATTTAATCTTGTTTAAATCTTTGCAGAAAACGAAACTAAATCTCTCTAAAATGGCTAAAAACCCACTTGCAATACTACTTGAAAAGAATCTTCTAACTGGCACCAACTTTGTTGACTGGTTGCGGAATCTGATGATTGTACTCAGTATGAAGTCTCTGGGATACGTCTTGAAGGCAGACATTCCACCGACTCCAATCCAGACAAGGGGTAATTAGGAAGATATTGACGTCCAGGAAAATGGGTCAAGGATAATGTGCTAGTCCGTGGTTTTATGATGGGCTCAATGACAAATGAGCTGTAGAGAGCGCACGAGAAAATGACTTCTGTTAAGAATACTTGTTAGATTTTGATGATGTCATTACTATAATTCAAATGTTTATTACTTGGCAAAATGTAAAGAAGAACCAAATGAGTATCTTCTGTAGGCCAAATAAGTTAGGCTCAAATCGTCTAAGTACAAAGGTACAACTAAGTACATCAGAGAAGTACAACCGAGTCAAGTTAGAGAAGTTCTGGTTAACAAAAATTCATCAGAGATGTTTGACCAGAATGCAGTCAAGTGACTTCAGACAAGCCATCTGATCAGGCGAGTCTCAAACAGTCACCGACAGAGAAGTCCAAACTGCAGAGAAAATGACTGTACATCAGCCAACTTATCTTATGTGAGATCAGCCAAGTACTCCAAGTCCACTTCAGCATGCGTTGAAAAGTCAAATATTACGGAAAGACACATACAAGCGTGAAGAGACAAATTGGAGAGATTCCCGCAAGGATATGAATTAAATAATTCATCCAGACCTACCACTGAAGACTTTAATCTTATTGTATTCAAAATATTAGGCGCCTCACAGGCAAAGTCTTCACAACGGTCTAAAGATGGATTAAAATATGGGAATCTAGCCTTGCAACGTTCAGAAAAATAAACAAATAAGTCTATCTCTCCAACAGACGAATTTGTTACAGGATTTGCAACAGTTATGAAGAATGCTCAAGGATCGACACCTATATATATCCGAAGATCTGAAGATGAGCAGTACGATGTGAACGAAACTCTCAAGTGATCAAAGTTATCAAAGCAATCAAAGCAAACTCATAGCATCGTGAAAAGAGCAGTACTCAAAGTTCTTATCTTGAAGAAAGCTCTTAGTTGGAGAAGACAAACTCTCTTGTCTTAAAACCTGAGTTCGGGGTACTGCACTGGTTGAAGTTGCGAGACTGATAGGCATCCAAGGATTTGAAGAATCAAGTGGTGCTAGGCAGTCAAAGAGGAGTTGTAATGACGTGATTTCCACTGGATGGAAGTTGTTGTAGCTAAGTAGTAGAATCACTGTAATCTTTATCACTGGTTGAGAATATAGTAGATTCATCTCCAACTGGTTTGGAGAAAGTGGATTAGTAAAGGATTACCCCACCCCTGAGACCACTATAAATTGCCTGCGTGTTTTACTGTTTTCAGCATCATACATAACTGTTGCATTCATTCATTACTATTCCATTGCTTAGTCTTGATTTCTTCATCAATTGATTTCCGCATATCTATCAGCTGAGAAACTCACTCTTCGTGAAAAAGAGTTTAAGAGTTTCAATAAGTCTATTCACCCCCCAAACTTATTCCTGGATGACTTGTGTCCTACAAGTGGTATCAGAGAGGTTGGTTCATTTATTTCACGAACCAGATCCATATATCGAGGATATATTTTTAAACTCTCATTGTAAAATGAAACACATGCACTCTAGATTACCTGTGTTTTCAGTTGACGAGTATGATCTTTGGAAGATAAGGATGCAGGCACACTTATCTTCAATCCATGATGACATGTGGTGTATCATAGAGGACGGCCCGTTCACATTCGAGAAGGATAATACTCCTGAGGAGATTGCGGCTGGGAAGCCTGAAAAGATCCCAAAGAAGTGGACGGAGCTGACCCTAGAAGAAAGAAATCTGGCCAACCTTGACAATCGTGCCAGAGATGTGCTATACCAAACCCTTGACAAATCAACAATGGTCAAGATTAAAAATTGCAAAAATGCCAAGGATATTTGGGATACCCTTGCTGTGATGTGCGAAGGTACCGAGCTAATAAAAGAAAACAAGTTATCAATCGCCACCCAGAAGTTTGACAACTTCAAAATGAAGACCGGAGAATCCATAGACCAGGTGGACACAAGGTTCACAGAGAGATCATCAACGAAATCAATTCTCTAGGAAAATCCTATGGCAACAGGAAGATGGCCCTGAAGGTTCTGAGATCACTCAACCCAGAGTGGAATATGAAGGCGGTAGTCATGAGGGAATCCAAAGACCTCATTAAAATCAATATTGAAGAACTATCCTCTGACCTGAAGGCTTACGAATTCGAACTCCCAAGTTCATCATCAATCGAGCCTGCAGAGAAGGGAATAACGTTTGCAGCTGAGTCTCCCGCCAAAAGCTTATCTGAAGTTAAACCTCCAAATCCACTCGATTTCGAGGAAGAGATGGCATTCATCATGCAAAGGTTCAGCAACTTCAGGAGAAATTACTCCAAATATAAAAAGAATTATAAGGAGAATCCCAGAAGAAACCAAAAAGCCGGAAGCTGGAAGGTGGAGTGTTACAACTGCCATAAGACATGACACATTCAAATCGACTGTCCTGATCTTAAGAAGGACGAGAGCAAGAAGGAGGTGAGCAGAAAAGAAGACCGAAGGAAGGCCCTCATTGTAACACCCCAATTCACAAATGGGACATTACACGCCGTAGAACCCTCGTGAGGTCTACCAGGCTAACACATGACACATAACCACAATGAAAATCCCAAAAGATGCACTCAAAAGTAAATAAGGCCGTGGCCTCGGCCAAAAAATTTCAACGGAGTACATGAAACATAATGTAAATATCAATTCATTGCCCACGCAGGGGACTTAAACCAAGTTTAGAAGTAAACAGTCTAACTCCAGTACTCGACAAATGCAATGACAAAACATAAAAATACAGACTCGAGCCACATCATCATGCCAGCCCATCCTTTACATGCATGTCCCGTGCCTGCTCCTCAGCTCTCCTGGTACCTGAAATGCATAAGACGCATTTCCCCCATTTAAGGGGTTAGCATTTGAATAGCTAGTGCAAGTACACAATTACACAACATTATATACATACACGATTCAACGCAAACAAATCGTTAGAAAAATCGTTTCGAAAATTAATATTCCGGAATATCACATTTACACCAAAACAGTATATCAACAAGTTTTCCACATCACAATTATCCACACTTGGTAACTCGCGACCGTACCCATTAGTATCGGCCCCCAGAGGTCCCGTCGGACCGTCCCCAGGTGAGAAACCACTTCCGCGGCCGTACCCATTAGTATCGGCCCCCAGAGGTCCCGTCGAACCGTCCCCAGGTGGAAGAACATCAACGCACGCACCCAAGTCCACTTCCGTGGCCGTACCCATTAGTATCGGCCCCCAGAGGCCACATGCCATCCCCAGGTGGAAGAGAAACAATCACATTCGTTCAATAATACCATTTACATCATTCACATCAAAATCATACGCACATAACGGAATGTAATACATGTACTTGCTTTGGATGACACGACGCGAAGAAAATGGCAAAAGGAAAGGTTTCGGTCCGAACAATCTTCACAAATCTGGTCCTAACAACAATAGAGACTCAATCAACTACAATTCCACTGAGAAATCACGAATTAATCGACGTTCTATCCTAAGGGACAATCCGCCGAACACTATTGAGGCATAAAGTTCAAATTCGATCAACGAAGCGGAAAAACTTGGAATTTATCCGCTAAAGTTCTAGGAAAACATAACACCATGATTACCCAACTAATATTCATCATCAATCGAAGCAAAAACGAAAGGAAAAATGAATAATAGCCAAGAACCCTAAAATTAGGTATAATGGCCAAATACCTCAATTCAACGATGGAATGGTGGAATGAAGATGATTGATTCGTGTTAGAATGTCCAATTCTGAGTTACAAGATGCTAGAATGCAATATCCAGTTGAAATCGCCCAAAAACGCGATGAGGGAGTGGAGAGACGGAAGAGAAAGGAGAAATGGGGTTAAAACACCCGTTTGTCCTTTATATACTGGACAGAACACGGCGCAACAAACGGTCCAAATAGCGCCGTGTTCAGCACCGTGTTGCTGGTCAGCGGGCGGCCCCTGTGCGACACGGCGCACAGACACGGCGCAAAATGCCGCGGGTCTTGCGCCGTTTCGCAAGGCAGTGGGCACCACTGGGCAACACGGCGCACAAACCCGGCGCAGAATGCCGCGGGTCTTGCGCCGTTTCTCGGACAGTGATCGACCCCCTGTGCGACACGGCGCACAGACACGACGCAAAATGCCGCGGGTCTTGCGCCGTTTTGCACAGGTCCTGACAGACAGCATTCTGGACAGAAAACAACGCTACCAAAAACGAAAAAGACGATCACCAAAAACACGATATGCCGACCCAAGCGTCCGAGGAAAATACACACAATGAGAAACAATAACCAGTAACCCAAAACGGTCCGAGGTACACAATCAAAACCGAACAAGGAACAAATTCCCTAAACTTATAGGAAATTACAAAAACAGCCCAAACATCCGTAAATCACGATACAACGTCGGATTAACAATCCGAAACTCACAACATGCTCTACTCAACCATACGAACTCATGGAAATAGGAAAATGACGAAATCGAACGAGCTTAACGAGAATCGAATACACATGCGACAAAATATAACTCAAGATGAAATTACGTAAAAACATCATCGAGACTCGTCCAAATGGAGAAACTCCAAGAACAAAATAGATTCCGAATTCCAAAACAGTGCCAAGCGAGTTGTCCGAAACGAATATACACCAAAAATAGAAATTACTAAAAATAGAAAATGCGGATATTACATTATCTCCCCCTAAAAATAAGTTTCGTCCCGAAACTTACAACACGAATAACTCAGGGTATCTCGACCTCATACTCTCCTCCGTTTTCCACGTGGCTTCCTCGGATCCATGCCTCGACCACTGCACTTTAACCAAAGGAATGGTTTTGTGCCTGAGTTGCTTCACCCGACGCTCTAAGATCTGAATCGGCCTCTCCTCGAAGGTAATGTCGGGCCCCAACTCGATCTCTCCAAAATCAATAATATGGCTAGGGTCCGGTACGTACTTCCTAAGCTGGGAAACATGAAATACGCTATGCACGTGGCTCAGGGACGGCGGAAAACCTAACCGATATGCAAGCTCTCCAACTCTCTCTAGAATCTCGAACGGTCCAATAAATCTCGGACTAAGTTTACCCTTCCGACCGAAGCGGTAAACTCCCCGTGTCGGTGACACCTTAACCAACACATGGTCTCCTACCTTAAACTCCAACGACCGGCGACGTGTATGTGACACCCCAAACTAGGCGGATATTACAGTGCCGTGAATCCCCGACTGGGACCCACCAGGCAAATGAAAATGATGAATTAAATAATATAATTGTAGTACCGAACCACATTATATTACCAATTACTCCGATGAGGAGTTTAAGTACAAAACACCAGGACTAAAACGAATACTAGTATATTTTATATGGAGATAAAATACACCACCCTGAACAATTAAACATCTCAAACGGAATTTGCAGCGGAAAATACAAATGACGGAATAACTGAAATGACTGAAATGACTGAAACAAACGAAATGACTGGGCCTCTACTAGTATCATCGACTCCTCGCCGTCAAGATGCTCTTCCGTGCCTTTGCCTTGCCGTGACTGAAAACAAAATCCCCAACGGGCCGGATTACGTAACAACAATCCTCAAGGGTTGAAATAACACAATCATGAATTAACTGAAGTTATGAAATATCCTTAGTTACGAATTACGCTGAAGAGGAGTATCATAGTACGCCCGTAATGTTCTGTGCAAGTGTACAAGACGAATGACCGGACACACCCGTCCTTGTACCTAATTAGTCTCACGGAGGTAAGCGTTACCGTGTGCACGGTCCAATATATCGGTGAACCCAAAACATGACCATCGTGTGCCCGACTAAAAATTCCACACAGCCACACCGGCCACGTAATATGAACCCAGAAGGTCATATGAACGAGAATGACCACAATGAATACCAATGAATAATAATTCGACAAGGCCAAGATGACTCACCGAGATGAAAATAATAGTGACTTGATTGATGACCCAATGAAATGATTTGGAACCGTCGCTCCTCGTGAATGAAATGATTATTCGACAATTACAAGTCTCAATATGATTAATATTATGATGAATGAATTATGATTATGAGCAAATAACAACAAAAAGAATGAGTATCCTTTTAACCAAGTAAGAGTTAACTTACACAATACCGATGACAATGTCCTTCCACGAACAACGTCCTAAATGAAATGTCGGTCACTCGAACAACCTTGAATAACAATAATTACCAACAACCGATCAATACACGAATCAAATACGATCATAACCGACTCAAACGCCGATACAACAATATCCGAACTCGTAGATGTACTCTAACGAAAACGTTTAGAATATCCTTCCCGTTGGTTAAAACCAAACCCAAATTATCGAACCAACTCCAAATGATTGATTCAAACCAGCAAAACATTATCAATGGCATCAATAATCTCATAGGAATCCACAATGAAAGTTTACGACAACAACAATCGAAAAATCCCCAAATTAACCGAAGTCAACCCCAAGGGTTCTTGATATAAATCCCCAAAATAACCATTAAATCCGTAGGAATACATTTATCCAAGGTAGATAATCCATATCTAATATATTCCAACAACAATCCAAGCTTACACGAAGAAATCGGAAGGAAAAACCCAAAAATCCGAAATTCTAGATCCAAGAGATTAATACCTTTGATTTGATGTTAAGGAGATGATGAAGTGGTGATAATCCAACTCGAAGCCTTGAATATGATGATAGGTGATAGCAGCTCGAATAGAACACTCCAAGTCGCCCAAAATCGCCCGAAGTCGCTCAAAAAACGAAGGGAAATGAGAAATGACGAAACTCAGGCTAACTGTCCAATATATAGTCACTCCAGGTTAGCGTGCGCTATCCCTTGTGCGTAGCGTGCGCTAACGGGTAATTTGGGTAGTCCAGCACCCACTGTCCGAAAACGGTAGCACCCACTACGTACCTTTTGTAGCGTGCGCTACAACCATACCATTAGCGTGCGTTAATACCCATGGTTAGCGTGCGCTAACGAATTATTAGATGCCCAGTACTGGAATCTAGAAACCGTCTGTCCTCTGATTTGACCTTGGTAGCGTGTGCTACAACCAATATTTATCGTGCGCTACTACACCGTTTGCGTACGCTAAATATCACTCATAGGGTGCGCTATGAATTAATCCAGTGCAGTCCAGTAGCCACTGGACTCAACCTGATCCGTCCTTAGCGCGCGCTACAACAATTATTAGCGTGCGCTACTACAACCCACTAGCGCGCACTACTTACCACTCGTAGCGTGCACTACTAATAACTCACCTGCAGTCCAGTACCTTCTGGACTGCAGCCAGGGTAACATTAGCGTGCGCTAATGCTGAGTGGTAGCGTGCGCTACCTATACTCAATTAGCGTGCGCTAAAAAGAGTATGTAGCGTGCGCTACTTCCTCACACACAGTCCACAATGAAAATGACGACGATGATAAACACGGCACGAAACTCCAATTAGATTAGTGATGAATGACGATTGATACACGATACAATTACTCTGAACGGTGAATACCATGATTGAATATGAGTGACAAATGATCAATAATGAGTGAAATTACTGAATGATAAATACTGAATGATACTTACTGAATTACAACCGGGTATTACAGTGTATCGGCATAAGACTTCTGTAGGCTCTAGGCCGTCACCAGCCTATCGCGAATCAGAGCAATCTTCTCTCTCGTCTCAACTACCATATCAGGCTCGGTACCAATCAGCTCGGATGCATCGTCCCAACACAACGGCGATCTGCACCTCCTCCCATACAATGCCTCAAATGGTGCCATCTTGATCGAGGCGTGCCAACTATTGTTGTACGTGAACTCGATCAATGGCAAGTGCGACTCCCAATCATCCTTCCAATCTAAAGCACAGGCTCGCAACATATCCTCTAGCGTCTGTATCGTCCGCTCAGACTGTCCGTCTGTCTGAGGGTGGTAGGATGTACTAAGTCTCAGCTCGGTTCCCAAAGCTCTATGAACGGCCTGCCAAAAATGTGATATGAATCGGCCATCACGATCCGAAACAATACTCTTAGGGGTCCCATGTAACCTCACGATCTCCGCAATAAACACTCGTGCAAGTCTCTCTGGCCCCCAAGTGTCCTTAATACCCATAAAATGAGCCGATTTGGTTAATCGATCGACAATGACCCAAATCATGTTCATCCCAGTCCGAGTCTTAGGCATACCGGTAATGAAATCCATAGAAATATCCTCCCATTTCCACTCCGGGATAGGAAGTGGTCGTAAAAGCCCCGCAGGTCGCTGATGCTCGATCTTAACCTGCTGACATGTCAAACACCTCGACACAAACTCGCTAACATCTGTCTTCAAATTACTCCACCAGAAGTTGCTCCTCACATCCTTGTAGATTTTACTCGTACCAGGATGTATGGAGTAAGGTGTGGTATGAGCTTCACTCAAGATCTTCTGTCTCAGCTCAACAACACTCGGTACACATAGTCTGCCGCGAAATCTCAAAACTCCATCATCGTGAACCACAAATCCGGGGGCTTTCCCCTTTCTCACATCCTCCCTCAACTGGACCAAAAACGGATCATCATATTGCTTCGCCTTGATATCATCAGTCAAGGACGAAGTGATCTCTAACGCACATAACTGACCCTGAATTCTCTGAACCCAAACCTCGATATCCTGACAAATAAAATCCCGCTGGATCCTACTCTGTGGTGTAAGTACCTCTAACATCTGCAACGCCATCAGCTTCCGGCTCAACGCATCAGCCACTACGTTAGCCTTACCCGGATGGTAAAGTATCTCGAGGTCGTAATCTTTAATTAGTTCCAACCATCTACGCTGTCTCATATTCAATTCTTTCTGACTGAAGATATACTTCAAGATCTTATGATCCGTAAAAATCTTACAAGACGACCCATAAAGATAATGCCTCCAGATCTTTAAGGCGAAAACGACCGCAGCTAACTCCAAATCGTGCGTGGGATAATTCACCTCGTAAGGTTTCAACTGGCGGGACGCATAAGCAATGCCTCTATCTCTATGCATCAAAACACATCCGAGCCCGAGGCCCTAAGCATCACTATATACCACAAAATCTTCATTCCCCTGAGGTAACGCTAACCCGGGTGCGGTAGTTAATCGTCTCTTCAACTCGTCAAAACTACTCTGTCTGTCTGCGGTCCACTCGAATTCCTGAGTCTTCTGGAGCAACTGAGTGAGCGGTTTAGCAATCTTAGAAAATCCCTCAACAAATCGACGGTAATAGCCGGAAAGACCCAGAAAACTCCTAACCTCCTTCACATTCTTAGGCGGCTCCCAATCCATCACCGCCTCTATCTTTTGCGGATCTACCCGAACTCCCTCTGCTGAAATCACATGTCCGAGGAACATCACTTCCTCGAGCCAAAACTCACACTTAGAGAACTTCGCATACAACTGCTCAGCTGTCAAAATGTCTAATACAATCCGGAGATGTAAGGCGTGCTCCTCTCGACTCCGTGAATAGATAAGAATGTCATCGATAAAGACGACTACGAATTTGTCCAGATACTCAATAAAAACTTTGTTCATCAACTGCATGAACACTGCTGGGGCATTGGTTAGCCCGAAAGGCATAACCACAAACTCGTAATGTCCATATCTCGTCCGAAAGGCAGCTTTCGGTATATCACTGCCGAATCCTCAAGCGGTAGTAGCCCGATCGCAAGTCAATCTTGAAAGACTGCGCCCCGGCTGATCAAACAAGTCGTCAATCCGGGGCAAAGGGTATTTATTTTTGATGGTCAACTTGTTTAATTCTCGATAATCGATGCATAAACGAAGCGATCCATCCTTCTTCTTAACAAAAAGTACAGGTGCACCCCAAGGCGATGCGCTCGGTCGAATATACCCTTTATCTAACAACTCTCCCAACTGATTCTTCAACTCTAGCATCTCCGACGGCGCCATACGGTACGGTGCCCGAGAAATAGGGGCCGCATTCGGCTCAAGATCAATAGGAAACTCCACCTCTCGAAGTGGTGGTAATCCCGGCAAGTCATCCGGAAATACGTCGGGATACTCGCTAACAACTGGAATCGACAATATGTCAACCCCACCATCTTCCGCCTGCAGAGCGAAACACCAGTAGCCGACACAACCCTGGTTCAGAAGTTTCATCGCCTTCAAGGTGCTAATCACACTCCCCGATTTACCCGACTTATAACCGACGAGAGTATGCTCGGTGCCGTCCTCGGCAACTATCGAGATGGTACGAGACCGATAGTTCATAATAGCACCGTGACGATCCAACCAATCGTCCCCGAGGATCAAATCCTCACCCTTAAGGTCTATAACAATGAGATTCGAGGGCCAATCCCGGCTCCCGATCCTCACTGGGCAATCCCTAACTTCCCGGTCCCCAACCATACGATCCCCGCTGGGTGTACCCACTACAAACGGCTCACACTCAAACAAGCAGTCAAAACCAACACGACTCACACAATCCGAAGCAATAAAGGAATGGGTAGCACCCGAATCAAAAAGCACTGAAACTGGATGAGTAAGGATCTGAGTGGTACCTGACGCCACTGTAACGTCTGTCTCCTCTGTACGCCTCATCTGATACAATCGAGGGTGAACTGAACCCGAACTCGACGCTGTACGGCGATCCGGATGACCTCGACCCCTACCACGGCCCGAACTCTGCGGAAGATGAGTAGCTGGAGTGCTGTGATCCCTCTGATCGGCGGTGGTAGTCGGAACTCTAGCGGCCCTGGTGGCCCTCTCACAATGGGCTGCCCGATGCCCGGTCTGTCCGCAAGTAAAGCAAGCAACTAACGCAAATGGGCAATCATTCATAACATGCTCGGGCTGACTGCAATTAAAACAAACTCTCCCGCCAGGTGCCACAGACTGGACCGAACGGTTACCCTGAGATCCACCGGCCTGATGAAACGGCCTCTTCCCAGGTGTAGGAGCAGAACGAGACCTCGAAAACTGACCACCTTTACCGGCCGAGAACCCGCCAGTAGTCTTCTGCTTCTTAGCTTCCGAAACCGACTCTGATTCCGGGACAGCCATCTCGATCGCCAGAGCGCGATCCTGGTATTCCTTCAAAGTGGCACACATGAGTGGTGCCATACTCTGCATGATATGCGGCTTCATGCGCATATTGAAGTAACGCATTTTATCAGCCTCCGTCCTCACCTGATCTTTCACAAAACCCAACTGCTGATTGTAAGAAATAATGGCCTGAGAAATCGGCACATCCTGGGGTGTAGCGGTGAAGAACTACACAATTCTGCGCTCCTTAACTGGCGGTGTACAATATTCTGCTTCCATAGCAGCCCTGAACTCCTCCCAAGTGGCCCGACGATCTCTGGGCGCAACGGCCTCCCACCATTCCGCAGCTTCCTTATCCAGGAGGTACTGGGAAATATGTACCCTCCTGTCATCGGGAAAAGATACGGCATCAAAGCTCCTGGACAACTGAAAGAGCCAATTCTCCCAACCGAGGGAGTCAGAAGATCCGGAGAAACGAAGAGGGTGCATCTTAGTCACCGTCTGAAGCCACTTACTAGCTTCCTCTTCAGGTGTCGGGGGCGGATTCTGGCGTCCACCCTGAGCTATCTGAGCAAGCTGGGCTACTAACTGCTGAAGTACGGCAGTAGCCCCGGCGTCGGCATTATTACCCGACGACACTGAGTGAGAGGCTGAGTCTGCAGAGGACTGAGAAAGTGAGCCCTCTTCATTATCAGCACCCCGACCACGGCCTCGGACACGTCCCCTAGCTGGTCTACCACGACCTCTCAACATACTGAAGAAATTACGAAAAGAACAAGATCAGAAAGATTCACAATTTACAAGGTTGGTATCATAATTCTCAATTCCGAACAATGAAAGAAAACGAATACAGAAATATAAGAGTTTGAGGAGACTTACAGCCACGGGCCGCACGAAAAGACGGTAGCATGATGATATTAGACTCAACGACTGACTCTAGTGACGCAACTGACCGACCCAAAAATTAACCAACAGCCTAGGTATTCAAAACCTTGCTCTGATACCATAAATGTAACACCCCAATTCACAAATGGGACATTACACGCCGTAGAACCCTCGTGAGGTCTACCAGGCTAACACATGAAACATAACCATAATGAAAATCCCAAAAGATGCACTCAAAAGTAAATAAGGCCGTGGCCTCGGCCAAAACATTTCAACGGAGTACATGAAACATAATGTAAATATCAATTCATTGCCTGCTCCTCAGCTCTCCTGGTACCTGAAATGCATAAGACGCATTTCCCCCATTTAAGGGGTTAGCATTTGAATAGCTAGTGCAAGTACACAATTACACAACATTATATACATACACGATTCAACGCAAACAAATCGTTAGAAAAATCGTTTCGAAAATTAATATTCCGGAATATCACATTTACACCAAAACAGTATATCAACAAGTTTTCCACATCACAATTATCCACACTTGGTAACTCGCGACCGTACCCATTAGTATCGGCCCCCAGAGGTCCCGTCGGACCGTCCCCAGGTGAGAAACCACTTCCGCGGCCGTACCCATTAGTATCGGCCCCAAGAGGTCCCGTCGAACAGTCCCCAGGTGGAAGAACATCAACGCACGCACCCAAGTCCACTTCCGTGGCCCTACCCATTAGTATCGGCCCCCAGAGGCCACATGCCATCCCCAGGTGGAAGAGAAACAATCACATTCGTTCAATAATACCATTTACATCATTCTCATCAAAATCATACGCACATAACGGAATGTAATACATGTACTTGCCTTGGATGACACGACGCGAAGAAAACGGCGAAAGGAAAGGTTTCGGTCCGAACAATCTTCACAAATCTGGTCCTAACAACAATAGAGACTCAATCAACTACAATTCCACTGAGAATTCACGAATTAATCGACGTTCTATCCTAAGGGACAATCCGCCGAACACTATTGAGGCATAAAGTTCAAATTCGATCAACGAAGGGGAAAAACTTGGAATTTATCCGCTAAAGTTCTAGGAAAACATAACACCATGATTACCCAACTAATATTCATCATCAATCGAAGCAAAAACGAAAGGAAAAATGAATAATAGCCATGAACCCTAAAATTAGGTATAATGACCAAATACCTCAATTCAACGATGGAATGGTGGAAGGAAGATGATTGATTCGTGTTAGAATGTCCAATTTCGAGTTACAAGATGCTAGAATGCAATATCCGGTTGAAATCGCCCAAAAACGCAATGAGGGAGTGGAGAGACGGAAGAGAAAGGAGAAATGGGGTTAAAACACCCGTCTGTCCTTTATATACTGGACAGAACACGGCGCAACAAACGGTCCAAATAGCGCCGTGTTCAGCGCCGTGTTCCGGTCGTGAGGCGAACCACCTGTGCGACATGGCGCCTGAGACACGCGCAAATGCCGCGGGTCTTGCGCCCGTTTCGCAAGCGATGGGCACCATCGGGCAACACGCGCACAAACCCGGCGCGAATGCCGCGGGTCTTGCGCCGTTCTGACGATGATCGACCCCCATGCGACACGGCGCCTGAACACACAGCGCAAAATGCCGCGGGTCTTGCGCCATTTTGCACAGGTCCTGACAGACAGCATTCTGGACAGAAAACAACGCTACCAAAAACGAAAAAGACGATCACCAAAAACACGATATGCCGACCCAACCGTCCGAGGAAAATACACACAACGAGAAACAATAACCAGTAACCCAAAACGGTCCGAGGTACACAATCAAAACCGAACAAGGAACAAATTCCCTAAACTTATAGGAAATTACAAAAACGGCCCAAACATCCGTAAATCACGATACAACGTCGGATTAACAATCCGAAACTCACAACATGCTCTACTCAACCATACGAACTCATGGAAATAGGAAAATGGCGAAATCGAACGAGTTTAACGAGAATCGAATACACATGCGACAAAATATAACTCAAGATGAAATTACGTAAAAACATCATCGAGACTCGTCCAAATGGAGAAACTCTAAGAACAAAATAGATTCAGAATTCCAAAACAGTGGCAAGCGAGTTGTCCGAAACGAATATACACCAAAAATAGAAATTACTAAAAATAGAAAACGCGGATATTACACTCATCGGAGAAGATCAAGAGCATGTAGAGTCAAGCAACAAATTCTTCTCTGATGATGATGAAGAGTATGATTGCCTGATGGCCAACCTAGCTGATGAAGAGGTAACATCAAAACCCTCTGTTTCAAATAATAGTTCAGCCATGTCACAAGATATGGACTTGCAAGAATCTGTAAATCAGCTACTTAAGGATTTTGATACATTAAAATCCGCACACCTATCTGTATCAGCCGAGAAGACTCAGCTGCAAGATGAGAATAGGCAGCTGAAAAATGATTTTGAAAAACTCAGCCTAGAATTAAATAAAGTAAAATCTGATTTTGAAAACGAGGCTGCATCTAACTTGAAAAACCAGGCTGATGTCACTATAGCTGAGATAAAATGATTAACTGTTTTGAATAGTGAAAAATCAGCTACACTTGCTCATGTCAAAGCCGAATTTACTAAACTGACTCAGGTAAGTAAGACTCAGGCGCAGGAAATAACCTTTCTGAAGGCGTCTCTAACTCTGGATGAACTGTGTACTAATAAAAGGCCACTATATTCCAGATCAGGCCTTGGATATGATTCTCACACTCCCTCTAGTTCTCAAACCACTTTCATCAAGGAAGAAACAATTGTCTCGTCTGCTGAGCCTATATACAAACCGGTATTTAAAAATAGGCAACAGCCAAGTCACAAGTCTAGGCTGCAGCCAGGGTTCACAAGGCAGCCACCTAGACAAGTGACTAGGCAATGGCCAAGGCAGAAGTAGCAGCCCAGACAATATGCCCATTATTATCAAAAACTCCCCAAAAATAGATTTCAAAATGGGAGGGGCAAATGGAAACCTCAAGGTTATCCTAACTTTCAAAATGAATAAGTGTGGAGACCTCAAAGATTTAATAAATGGTCTCAGCCAAGGTTTAGAAATGGCCCACACTATCAATATTATGAGGCATATCCGGTATACAATCCTAACAGAAGATATAGACCCAGACCTTACACACCTTATAGGGGTAATAACAACAATTTTCACAATCCAAGGAGAAATCAATTCTACAGGAAACCATCTAACCCTAGAGGACCCACACAGATTTGGGTACCTAAGTCTCTGCTTGTATGATTGCAGAAAAGGTGGAAGGACTACTACCACATCTCCACAAATTCAAACTTTGGAGGTGAAGAATGGTTTGTAGATTCTGGATGCTCGAGGCACATGACCGGGAACAAGAAGATGCTGACAAAATATACCAAAGAAAGAGGTCCAGACGTAACCTTTGGAGATAGCTCTAGAGGACAAACAAAGGGCTTTGGAGAGTCATGCAGGAAATATCATTATATCCAAAGTTCACTATGTCAAAGGGCTCAAGTATAATCTCCTGAGCATAAGCCAGTTTTGTGATGAAAAGAATCTAGTAGTCTTCACCATTTGGAAATGTATGATGATTGATATCCTATCTGGAGAGGTGAAGCTACAAGGATTTAGAAGGAGAGATGTCTACATGACAGATTAGAACATAGGAACTCCTAATACCTATTTTCTATCTAAGATAGTAGCTGAGAATAGATGTCTGTGGCACAAAAGATTATGTCATCTGAACTTCAAATCCATCAATAAAATTAGTTCTCAGAAGCTGGTCAGAGGACTTCCAGAGGAAGCATTCAAGAAGGAAGCTCTTTGTGATGCGTGTCAGAAAGGAAAGCAGACCAAAGCATCATTCAAGCCAGTCCAGCCTACAACCCTCACATCGAGGATCCTAGATCTACTTCATATGTATCTATTTGGGCCTATCAATCCGAGGACTCTAAGTGGCAGAAAGCATGCCCTAGTAGTAGTGGATGACTATTCAAGGTACACATTGATTATCTTCCTGTACAAGAAAAGTGAAACCTTGACCAAGCTACCTGAGCTGCTGAGAAGGATTCAGAATGAGAAATCCCTCTCAATCATCAAGATCAAAATCAGATAGAGGAGGCGAATTTCTCAACAAGGCGATCTCTGATTACAGCGATCAGAATAGAATCCAGCATGAGCTCTCTGTAGCCAGGACCCCCCAGCAGAATGGTGTTGCCGAAAGAAGAAACAGAACCCTAAAGGAAGCAGCCAGGTCCATAATTGCAGAAGAAGACCTGCCCAAGAGGTTCTGGGCTGAAGATGTCAACATAGCTTTCCATACTCAGAACAGGAGTATGATAGTAGGGAGACATGGCAAAACCCCCTATGAGGTTTGGAATAACAGAACACCTACTGTTGCTTACTTTCACATTTTTGGTTGCAAGTGTTTTATCCACAACAACGGTAAAACACAACTAAATGCCTTTGGTGCTAAAACTGATGATGGTCTCTTTATGGGATATTCACAAACAAGCAGGGCATATAGACTCTTTAACAAAAGAACCTCAGTTGTGGAGGAAACACCCCATGTTGTATTTAATGAATCTACTGTTGAGTACATGAAGCAAGCAGAGCTATTTGAGAATAAGCTCAAATACGCAACCCTCGAAGAAGTCATTATACATGACACAGGGATGGTGGACTCATCTGCAGATCAGCCTGAAGACCCAACTGTAGCTGCTGAAGACCCAACTGCAGATCAGACAGGAACATCAAACTTACCTGATCCAGTTGCCGCTGATGAAGACCCATCTGTAGCTGATAAAGACTCATCTGCAGACCAGACCGGATCCCAACATGTAGATGACAAGACGGTAGCAGATCCAGTTGCAGACCAAGGAGACCAGATCCAAGCTGATGCAGACATAGAGGAAATCCACCAGAGCAAATCTACAGTGGGAACAGACCCTGAAGAAGAAGATATACCCAAGTGGCTCAAAGACCATCTAATCCAACAAATCATTGGGAAGCTGACTGATGGAGTTAAGACAAGACAGTCTACTATACCCGCAGGAATGGCAATGTTCTCTTGCTTCATGTCCCAAATAGAACCCAAGACAACAGAACAAGCCTTGGAAGATTATTCTTGGATCAATGCCATGCAAGAGGAGCTTGAACAAATGGAAAGGAACAATGTTTGGGAACTAATAGACAGGCCAGATCATAAGAAGGTTATTGGCACCAAATGGGTGTACAAAAACAAAAGTGACAAAGATGGAGATGTTGTTAGGAATAAAGCCAGACTTGTTGCTAAATGATATGCATAGTGTGAAGGAATAGATTTTGATGAAACCTATGCACCTGTTGCAAGATTAGAAGCCATCAGACTATTCCTCGCATATGCTACATTCAAGGATTTGGAAGTCTATCAAATGGATGTAAAAAGTGCATTTCTTAATGGAATCTTAGAAGAAGAAGTCTATGTGGAGCAACCCCCAGGATTTGTCAAAGGAGACAAAGTCTACAAGCTGTTGAAAGCTCTATATGGACTTAACCAAGCACCAAGAGCTTGGTATGAAACCTTATCTGTATTTCTTGAGAAGAACGGTTTCTACAAAGGAAAAGTGGACAAGATATTATTCAGAGTGGAGCACGAAGGCCACATATTAATAGTTCAGATATATGTGGATGACATTATATTTGGCTCAACCAACCCAGAGCTGTGTGAGAAATTATCAAACCTCATGCAAGGAGAATTTGAGATGAGTATGATGGGAAAGCTTAATTTATTTCTTGGATTACAAGTCAAGTAGATGGAAAATGGAATTTTCATCAATCAAGCCAAATATACCCGAGACCTCATCAAGAGATTTGGAATGGAATCAGCCAAACCAGCAAGAATTTCTATGAGCACAAGTACTCACCTAGATGCAGATGAGGGAGGCATATCAGTGGATTCAACCCACTATAGAGGACTTATTGGATCATTGCTATACCTCACTACAAGCATACCAGATATATCTTATGCCGTAGGAGTATGCACGCGATTCCAATCCAAGCCAAAGCAGTCACACCAAGATGCAGCCAAGAGAATAATTAAATACCTTAAGTCTACAGTCAATGTTGGACTATGGTATCCTAAGGACGATAACTTCAAGCTATCAGGATATTCAGATGCAGATTTTGCAGGATGAAAAATTAATAGGAAAAGCACTAGTGGAACGTGCCAATTCCTAGGAACCAGACTGATATCCTAGTTTAGAAAGAAGTAGGTTTCTAACTCTATCTCCACCACAGAGTCAGAATACCTAGCTGCAGGTAGTTGTTGTGCCTAGATCTTATGGATCAGACAACAGCTGAGGGACTACAACATCATTGCCAATGAAGTTCCTATCTGGTGTGACAACAACAGTGCTATTGCAATAACCAACAACCCGGTATTGCATTCAAGGACCAAGCACATTGATGTTAAGCATTACTTCATTAGAGATCACATGCTTAACAAGAGAGTCAGAGTTGAAAGAGTCAGCACAGACTACCAAATTGCTGATATCTTCACCAAACCTTTGCCAGAAGAAAGGTTTTTAGAGCTGAGCAGAGAACTTGGATTGCTGAGCTGAGCAGAGAACTTGGATTGCTAGATTGGGAATCTAGTACAGAAGAAAAAGCAAGCTGAAGCAGATCAGATGAAGGACGGACCTAGCTGATCATAGGAATCTGACCCTACCTGGTGCAGACAACAAGACGAAGGATAGACAAAGAAACCTAGCTGATCAAAACCATAGGCGAGAAGTCAAAGGAGTCAACTCACCTGATGCAGAGCAGTCAACAGTCAATGGTCAACCAGCTAAGTTTTCTAAACCTAACCGACTTCTAAATATTATATTATTATCTGCTATTTATATAATAGTATCATATTATTTTTGGATCACAAGTGGCATAATACTATATGCTTTAAAATACACGTGGCAATCACAGGTTCAATCGACCTCTATTGTGACAAATTAAAATCCAACCGTCCATTTTCAAACTCAAAACCTGGACCACCGATTAAAATTTGAATTTTAAAAAAATCCTCAAAAGGTGGACCACCGATTAAAATAAATGATTATTTAATTACAGCGTCGTTTCATTTTCCTTTTAAGGACGGGAAAACCCTTTCACTTTACCTTCATCAAACTCTCAAAAAGCCTAATTTACAGAGCAGAAATTCCTTCGAACTCTCAATACACTAAGAAATTGTTTATCTTGCAGAAATGGAATCCTATTTTGAAGGCGTAAACCTGAAGGCAGTCAAGGACCAGATCATTTTCTCCCTGGTCGTTGATTTTGAGGGACTCCTGGAATCGAATCTGGAGAACAACGATGTGCTCGACCTCATTCGATCGATGAAGATGAATCGGATCTACCCATTTTTGGATATCAATGCCAAGCACTTGTTTAAGGAGGATGTTATTGTGTTTTTCTGAAAGGCCCGAGTGATTGAATCGGGGATTCGAAGCACTGTCGGCGGCATCCAAGTGGACATATCACTGGAGATGATTGGAAAAGCTTTTGAAATGAAGAATCATGGCGTGGCGGTCGAGGCCCTTAGACAGAGCGCAGCCGATACTTGGCTGAAGATTAAGGCGGTCGATCAACCAGAGAAACTTAAGATGACCGCCAAGAGAAGTGAAATTAAAAGAGAATATTGCTATGTGTTGGACATAACCAACAAAATAGTCATGGGCATGGCCGATAGCTACGACCAACTGTCGTGAGCTAAATTGATGGTGTTGGGAGCACTAATCCGAGACACGCCAATTGACTGGACGAACTACATTTACAGGCAGTTGGAAGCGAAGTCAACAAGGCCGAGTGGCTTGTTGAGGAGAATAAGTTCAAATCCAAGCTGGCATTCGGAACGCAGCTAAGTTGGATTCTGGAGAAGATTGGTGTGGCAAAGGGAAATACTGACCCCTTCTGCATCAACAAAAGACTTGGTCATCTAGACCAAGAAACTTTGAGGAGGCTAGGAAGCGGAAGAAGAGCAGCCCAGATCTTAAAAAAGCTGTCTAATCATGGACCTACTTACAAATACCCTGAATCATCAAACGAGTCCGACTAGGCTGCAGCCCGCAACCCACCTGCAGCCCAGTCTGATATAGAGTCAGACAATACACCTATTGCTGCTCGCTTTAAGAGAATGGGACCAGCCCCTTGTGAGCCCTCCATAATTCATTCCTCACCAGAACCTTCTCCGAAGTGGCCCAGGCGGTTGTAGTTTAGTGAAGAGGAGCAGCCAGAGCAATTCTTCAGCCCTGCAGCTAAGTCTCCTACACATTTGGAGGACCAGCCTGCTCCTGCCAGCCTAGAGACCCAGATTGTCCCTTTTCTCACTCACCAGTACATATCTGAAGAAGAGGAAACAGGTTTAATCATCAACATACCTGAGGCAAACTACAGCTTCAACAGGATTGACAACAACATCCTCAATCTATCCATAGAGCAGCTTAAAATGGTAAAACCCCTTGCTCTAAAACATTCCTTCGTTCACATTTATGAGGAATGGAAAACTTTTAAATCCTATTCTTTCACTTAACTACAAACTTTCATTGAGGTGAGTGACTGGGAATATCTCCAGGCCACTGAAGAGGCGCTGGTGCATTTTTTTAACGAATCATACGCAATTTTGCTACTTCAGGAAAATTGGTTCATGTCCAATTTTAAAACCCACATGGACCAATTTATCCATACCATTATGTATATTATATTTGATGGGTCTGTTGATAAAGAAGAAGAAATTGAAGAGAAAGAAATAAGAATAGAGGAGTTAGTGCAGGAAGAAGAAATTATTATTATTGATGATGAAGAGGGGAGACAGGAAGAAAGAGAAGAAGAAAATATCTCAGTTGAAAAACAATATGGAGAAGAAGGAGTCGAAAAAACTGTGGAATTAGTGGATGAAGAAGAAGAAGTTGATCAGGAGGATGAAGAAGAAAAAAAAGGATGATGAAAAAGATAATGATGATGATAAAAAGGAATATAAAGATGGAGATAAAAATGATGATGATGATGATGGTAAGGATGAAGGAGGAGAAAAAGAAGCTGAGAAAGAAAAGGAGAATGATGAAGAGGAAGAAAAGGAAGGAGAGAAGGAGTTGTAAAAGAAAGAAGGAGAAAAAGAGAAGGAGCCATAAAAGGAGGCAGAAAAGGAAGCTGCATCAGAGAAGGCTGGGCCACCTGCCCGATATACCAGCCTAGATGCAGACCTGGCTGAAGACTCCAGATCGGGGACCCAAGAATAGACCCCATCTGGTATGCCAGATGCATACAGGAGTCTGGAGACAGGTAGGTCATCCGCACACCCACCTGCAGGTGTAGAAGGTTTAGGCGAGCACTCTCCACAGACATCACAAATTACACATGTGATGACTGAGTTGATCCGACAGATTGTGAAAGACACTGTTGGAGAGATGCTTGCTTCTCAAATCACTCCTGATCTGCAATCGATCAATGCCAAAATTGACGCCTTGCTACAGCGGAACATTCCTCAACCACCTCCTCCTACAAACAACAGAATGCCCCTTGGCATGTCTGACTGGATGCTTAGAATGGAGCAGCAATTGACCACCCTGGTTGACGCTGGCAAAAAGGGGGAAGAGAGGTTACAGGGGAATGGTAGCAAGCAGGGGGAAATAAGAGGAGCTCAAGAGATGACGACCAAGAAGAAGCAAGATGTCCAAATGATCACAGCTGGGACATCTTCGGCAAAGAGGAAGGGAGAAGCTGAAATAGAGCAGGCTGATCAGCCTGCAATCAAAATAAGGAGGATCACAATTGGGGACGAGCCTACACTAGAATGGGAAGTCAAAGAGTTATGGTATGTTGAAGATTTCCTTCCTATCGAAGCTGAACCTATGTGGGGAACTGCAAAGAAGAAGTTCATCATAGATTTTTATATCTGGGAGTTACTCCAGGATAATAATTGCTCCCCACAGCAGACTTTTATTAACTTCATGGAGGAAGCACATCCAAATCTCTGGGCTGTCCTACTAAAACATGCAAATGAATGTAATGCATACCCAATGATCCCTCTCTTCAGGCCTAAAGAACCTCCCACCTTGGAAAATGATGAATTGGATGAATTAGCACTACAAAGGAAAATAAAGAAACTTTGTGATGAGCATAAGTTCTCCTCACAAGAAGATCAAGACTTTGCCGCTCTTGTGGTCAGAAGAAAATACGGTCTTGCCCCTTCAAGAAAAGGCTAATTGGAGCTAAGACCATCAGACCTACCAAGCAGCCTATCCGCAGAGGCAGAGGCAGAGGCAGATGATTTGTTTTGTATTCATATTTTTTTATGGAAATTTTATACTTGTATTTTTTCTGTAATTATTTTGATCATTGAAAGCCATGTACTTGTAAATCAATACAGAAATTTTTATAACAGTCTTTTGAATAACAATTCCCAGTTGTCTCAAAACTAGACTGATTTTAGTTTGTGTCTTGCACTCAAGTGCAGACTTGTTCATTTGATTAATTTTCTTAAGTTTTGCCATCATCAAAATAGGGGGAATTTGTTAGGAATACTTGTTAGATTTTGATGATGTCATTAATATAATTCAAATGTTTTTTACTTGGCAAAATGTAAAGAAGAACCAAATGAGTATCTTCTATAGGCCAAATAAGTTAGGCTCAAATCGGCTAAGTACAAAGGTACAACTAAGTACATCAGAGAAGTACAGCCGTGTCAAGTCATAGAAGTTCTGGTCAACAAAAATTCATTAGAGATGTTTGACCAGACTGCAGTCAAGTGACTTCAGACAAGCCATCTGATCAGGTGAGTCTCAAACAGTCACCGACAGAGAAGTCCAAACTGCAGAGAAGATGACTGTACATCAGTCAACTTATCTTATGTGAGATCAGCCAAGTAATCCAAGTCCACGTCAGCATGCGTTGAAAAGTCAAATATTACGGAAAGACACATACAAGCGTGAAGAGACAAATTGGAGAGATTCTCGCAAGGATATGAATTAAATAACTTGTGACCTACAACTTCTGCTAGGCAGATTCTCGCAAACTTGACTGAACTTTATGGAGAGCACAGTAGGACTGCTAGATATGAGATATCGAAGCAGTTGTTCAGTGCTAGGATGAAAGAAAGGGAGAAAGTGGGAGACCACGTCCTCAAGATGATCTCTATGATTGAGAGGCTCGTGGTGCTCAACTTTAATATGGATTTATCCCTTCAAATTGATCTCATCCTTCAATCTCTCCCTGACTCTTTCACGCAGTTTGTAATGAATTTCAACTGTAATGAAATTTCATGCACATTAGCTGGGATAATGAATAAACTGGTGACGGCACAGTCTAACATGAAGACTAAACCGAGAGAGGCTGCTCTTTTGATTTCTTCTGGGCCTCTGAGGTCCAAGAACAAGAAGAAAAAGACCTGCGGGCAGTACAAACCCAAGAAAGGGGTACAGAAAGGAAAGGGCAAGGCCCGAAAGGTTCAACAGGTAGGCGGTCCAAAACCTACGGACAAATGCCTTGATTGCTGTGAGTTGGGCCACTGGCGAAGGACTTGTCCTAAGATTAATGGTGCATCAGGTACGAAACTTTTTGTTTTTGAAACTAATTGTTCTGCTACTGTATATTCTGCTTCATGGATTCTGGATTCAGGTGCCACTTCTCATATTTGTACTATGAATCAGGATCTGGAACGAAGTAGGAAACTTGAAGCTGGGGAAATAATGATCACTGTCGGAAGCGTACTGTAATATCCGGAATTTCTACAACTGTGGTTTAATGTTATTTTATCCGAATTATGTTGTACAGCGTGGAATCTATACAGTATGGATAAAATAAATGAAGGACTAAGACATCTGTATTGGTATTATTACCGCACTTGGTTGACAGTTGTATTGGAAGACATTGTGTGTCGGGCTTATCTTATGAGAATATTGTTAGAAGGAGTATACATATTCAGTATGCCGTATGTTCGTATATAGTATGTTGAGACATTGGACAAGAGTAACTGAAAATGGCTAAGTGTAACATTACTAGCGCACGCTAATATACATGCCTAGCGTACGCTATCGTGCTGGTTTAGCGGACGCTAGAGGCGAAATATAGCGCACGCTAGTACAGACCAGCTCAGAAGGAATCTATGTGTGGACCCGGTCACTTTCGGCGCATGTGCCGACGAGGTCAACGGATGTTTGTTGGGAAGTGTTAGCGCACGCTAATGCATGTTGATTAGCGCATGCTAACATCAGATTTGTCCAAAGGGCATCTTATCCTAGTCAGAGCTGTCGGCGTGTGGACCCGTCTTCGGAGCATACACACAAACAAGTCAACTATGAGCAGCGCATGCTACGGTTGAACGCTTGCGTATGCTAAATAGAGGAGATTACGTACGCTATTGCATGGGCATTGCGTACGTAGCTCATTGTATGCAGCAAGATAGTAGCCTCTGGACTTCGATAGCGCACGCTAACAAAGAATGTTAGGACATGCTAAACTGGTAACGTACGTTAAATGAAGAGATTAACATATGTTAATAATATACAGTGTATATATATGAGTAGTTGGCTGTCATTCCTCATTTTCTCCATTCTCTTCTTGCAACCGATAGAGAGAACCTTGGGAAGACATTTGGAGTCCCTAAACACTGAGAGATAATCCTCTTTAACAAGATTAAAGATGGAAATCATGGATTAAAGCTTTGTTCTTGAAATTATTAGTGATTCCTGGAATGGAGTTCTTAGAGAGATGTTTGAAGTTCCAAACACTGGATTATGGTGGAGTTAATCATCTATAACAACACTGGAATCTTGGAAGTGATTGAGAATGGATTCAACCATGGAAATCAATCCATTCCTTCAAAAAGCTAATCACTCTTCATCTTTGGATTTCGTTTTGGATTGAATGTTGATGTTCTTGAGTTGATGATTATTACATAAACAAGTTGACAAGCATGATTATGAGGTGAATTACCGGATTATGATGATATTGCTGTTGATATATGGATATTGACATGATTCTTGTGGTTGGAATTGTGTAGTTCGTTTTCTTGAGATAAGTTGGTTAATCCTCCCCTTCCTTTGCGGATGTTGATGTGATTGTTGATGATTAATCTCTGTAATGTTAGATTGGGGAAGTGTTGTTAAGGTTCTTGGTGTTCATGATGTATATATTTGAGGAAGAAGGTGATATGTGAATATATGAATTGGATTAAGAGTTGGATGATTACCTATATGTTAAAGGATATCAGATTTCGTTGTTTTGATAGCTATAAACATGGTTTAGAATCACTTGGTGTTCTTGATAATCGCCATATGTTGATTGGAATCTGAAAAACATGCATATGTACAGCATTAGCGCACGCTAAGCTTACTGTATAGCGCACGCTAACAGGAGCAATTTAGAGCACGCTACGTTAAGTAATTAACATGCGCTAAGTAGGCAGACATGGTAGTATATTTTGTTTCGGTTATGAATTCGTGATCGTTTAAGTTGGTTTGATCAGACTTGTGGTTAACCAAGATATTAATGAGCCGTTGGGTTTGTGAATTGGTTTTATCAATTATTGTAATAGGTTGATATTATTGATCGGTGATTAGAACTATGCGTTGCGGTCATGTTAAAAAATGTTCGTGAATTACATTGATTGGGGCCGAGGGACTTGTAGATGACGACAATGGAATTAGTAATGGATTCATCGGTATCGAGGCAAGTTATTACTTGCTCAGTTTATAATATTTAATGAATGGTTTCAGTTTCATTCGTTTATAATTCGTATAGCAATGTTTATAATCGCAATCACAGGAGGTTTGGGATTATAGGTTGTATTCGAGTTTTGGGAATTAAATCATAAGGTATATGATTTACATTTATTGTTCGCATACTTGGTATCGAGGACACATTGTGGTGTAGACGAAGACGTGAATTATTTACCGTCCATGGAATTTTGTACCGTCGAGTATTGAGGATAATGGTTCGTGATGATTTGGACATCGAGATTGCTCTCGAAGGACTCGGGTCAAGTACTCTAATCATTTTTGTCATTTTGTGTCGATCATGTTGTGATACATTCGTCTATCTTTGTTGTCATGCATTTGTGCACGGTTGTTGTCGTGCATTGTATACTGTTGCTTTATGCAGTTGTGCATTGTTGTCATATGTCTACCATGCGTTGGCCCGATGGTATCAACATGGGATATCTATAGCTATGTGCGCTGGATCGCTGGATAGGTAATGCCACCATGCGTTGGTCCGACGGGATCATCATGGAGATCTATAGCTGTATGCGCTAGATCGTTGGATTACCCTATATGATGTTGTTATTGTGCATATGTATATTATGGGTTTGCCATAAGTATACAGTGTTGTTATTGATGTGAGCACACTACAACAAAAAGAGGCATTGACAACGTTTTTCTAACAACGTTTTTAAAAAAATGTTGTCATTTAGATTTTCGACAACATTTATTTTAAAAACGTTGTAGTATTTCTCTTTTGACAACGTTTATGAAAGAAACGTTGTGGTAAGGGAAATA
The DNA here is from genome assembly GCA_033398695.1 of Orobanche coerulescens. NCBI lineage: Eukaryota > Viridiplantae > Streptophyta > Magnoliopsida > Lamiales > Orobanchaceae > Orobanche > Orobanche coerulescens. The sequence continues at coordinate 24,410,041 of CM065819.1, read as the reverse complement.
GACAACGTTTAGTGAAGAAACGTTGCATTATATAACAACGTTTAGTTGTTAAACGTTGTGAAAAGAGAAATACTACAACGTTTTTTTATAAACGTTGTATTATTGTTTCACTAAAGGAAAAGGAAAAAGGAGGCGGCTTCTCCCACAGACGGCTTCTCCCCACAATAAACCAGAAAAAGGTAAAAAAGAAAAACAAAAGCGTAAAAGGAGAACGGCTTCTCCCCACGAGCCTTGATCAAGCAAAGGTTCTTGGGCATCGGCGGCTGAGTCGGAGAAATTAAGTTCAATTACAAAATTAAAATGCGAAACAAAAGTCGTCTCCTTCCACCGTGCGACGGCTTTCTAATTTCTCTATCTAGATAGATCGATCCTCAATACACAGTCTGCATCCACACACAGCGCCAACTAATATAGTACAAAATCTTTGTCCTGCCATATACCTATTCTCAGCTGTGAATTGGTGGGATCTGTGAATTGGTGGCCGTTGGATCTGGAGGATAGCTCGATCCGAGGCCGTTGTGAGATGGCGCTTTCGGGTATGAGGGGTTGTCGGTGTTCATTAGTGACATCCGAAATTGCGAACAAAGAGCAGGAGCGCCTCCGTGTGGATAAAGAGCTCGGCAATATTCGCACTCGATTCAAGAATGAGAAGGCAAGTCTTTACATACACGATGCGTGACGCTTGTATTTGTCCATGTATAATTGTTGCCAGTATTTCAAGTGTTGCGGCAATTATTCAAGTTTCTTGCTCTAAGATGAATTTATGGATTTTGGAAATAGAAGCGAACTGAAATCGAGGGCATGTGAAATCAGTTTGGGGTTTAGTTTCTAAATTTATATTCAACTGGATGGGGATGTCCAAATTGCGGAGTTGTATTTTGGGGGTTTTAGGATGCAAATGTTCTGCACTTAAAGAGGCATTGATTTGTTGGTGAATGTTAGTTTGGGTTTTAATTTGTCAATGACATTGTTGAGTGGATGCGTTCAATTTATTAGTTGGTAGATCTTTTCATAAGCATGTTCTATCAATTACATTGAGGAGAAGAAGCATTTTTGAAAATGCATAGTGGTGTTTGTAACTTTTACCTGCTGATATAATCATTTTTAGTGTTGATCTTGGTTGCAGGAAATGGAAGCAGCAGTAGTAGATGGTAATGGGACGGAGACGGGGCACATAATTGTGACAACTATAGGTGGCAAGAATGGTCAGCCTAAGCAGGTAGTATGGTTAGCTTTTAGGAAGTGGGAGTTATTTCATATGACTGGATGCTGACTTTTAATTTAATTTTACATCTAGTTTTGTCTTGTTAGGACTTCTGTTTATGTTTTCTGGAGCTCTATGAATGTTATTAGCGTGTTTAACAGCACATCCTAAAAATCAGTTCGCGATGGCAGCTAATGGTTTTCTTTTGAGTAGACTCTTGAGTAAATACTTGGGTTGAAATCTGGGATTTGTGTCTGTTGCTTCATTTTGTTGTTAATAATGTGGGGTGGGAGGAGGAAGCATTGTTTTTCTTATAATTGTAGTGGTTGCTATTTTATACAACTCATATTGCTACATTTTCTCAATACTTGTGCATTTTTATGTTATCTAGTGATTAATTTTGTTCCACTTATTTATCATTTTTCTTTCTTTTTTATCGGACTATAAGTTATATGGCGGAGCGTATTGTAGGACATGGATCTTTCGGTATTGTATTTCGTGAGTGCTATTCTTTTGTGCCGTTGAATGGATTCATTCTAACTTTCTTTTTCTTTTACCCAAAAAAAAAAGGAAAAAAGGAAGTCACCCTTATGTATATTATGTTCAAATTGGGCATAAGGCGCACTTGAGTTGTTATATTTTAAAACAGAAAAAATGTTCAAATCTATGTTTGTTATATTGTAGGCCAAGTGTCTTGAAACTGGTGAAACTGCATTGCGATAAAAAAGTTACGCGGGATAAGAGATACAAAACCGGAACGCAAACAATGCGCCTTCTTGATCACTCAAATGTTGTCTCTCTTAAACACTGTTTCTTTTCGATGACCGACAAGGATGAGCTTTACCTCAATTTAGTTCTTGAATACGTGCACAGAGCAGTCTACCGCGTGGCTAGACACTACTGACAAAGCAAACCAAATAATGCCTATGATATACGTCAAGCTTTACACATATCAGTCTGTCGGCTTGGATAGGTTAATACTTGAAAGATCAGTAACTTGGTTCATTTCTCATGTGTTCATATCTTGATAAGATCTGCTTTGGGGGATTGTATAAACCATAACTATTATGCTTGCGCTTTGATCTCTTTGTAGTTCAAATCCTATTCAATAATTTTCTTGGACTTTACTATGAGAGGTCTTGTTTGCGCTTTGAGTTGTTATCATTTTTTTGCAAATATTCTTTCTAAATTTGATTCATTATTTTAAAACTGTGTATTTGTTGCTTGGGTTGAATATTGTGAATTATTAGCTAGTCTCTGACGGTGTCTTATTTCATGGCTTCGGTGATGCAGATTTTTAGAGCTTTGGCGTACATCCATGGAATAGAGTGCACATGGGGACATCAAACCTCAAAACCTTTTGGTAGGCACTTGGTGCACAAGTAGTTGAGCATATTACAATCATCAATTTGACCTGTACATTCCCTTGTTGCGGGTCAATCCCCATACGCATCACTCAAACTCGTGATTTTGGAAGTGCCAAAGTTTTGGTATTCACTTTATTCTCTTCTTGTAATTTATACTAATACTGTTAATCCCCATCCTCGTCATCCCAAATCTGTCAGAATTTGTTCTTGCTGCCAACAATTTAAATAAGTAGATGAATTTTATTTCCCTAAAGGTTCCGATGTATGCGTTCGAAGAAGAACAAAGTTTCTCGATATTACTGCAGTGGATCCTTAGCGTAATATACAATGGTTAAGGATGTCTTTATCCACTTCTGAGCGTGTTTTATATTTGTCATTTTATTTTAATCTTCTTATTTATAAAGGTGACTTCTGTTTCTTAAACGTTAGTATTTCTATACCTTTTGAAAACACGCCTGAAGATGTTCCATGTGACAGGTGAAAGGTGAGCCAACACTACACCATATATGGGTTTCAGCAACACCTGAAAAACTGTGTTCAAAAGTCCAAAAAGTGTTGCTGAAGGTAGAAAAACAAGCTATGTCTACACTTTGACCAAATTCGAAAGTGTTACAAAAACGGCCGCAACCATAGGGGTCTAAGGTAACACTTTTCTTTTTTTTGGTAACATGTTAAAAAAGTGTAGCAATAGACCCCTACGCCAACACTTTTATTGTCTGTGGCTACACTAGATTTTGTGTTGCTGTAGACTTAAGGCCACATTTTTATATATTTAGTGACACAAAGATTTGTGTAGCCGTAGACCTATGCCAACACTCATGAGGTCTAATGTAACATTAAATTGTGAAACACTTTAACATCTTTACCAACAACTTTAATACTATGGCTACACTTATATATGACCAGTTCTAACTTTTGCCAACACACTTTTAATCTTTGCCAACACAATTTTTATATTTTTCCAATAGAAAGAATTATAAATTATAGTCTATGGCTACATTTTTGCAGGTTTTTACCAACATTTTTCATGCTAAAAAGCAAAATTTTATATTGGAAAATAAATATTACCGTAAAACAGTCAATACCATTAAAACAATGTCAACCACAACAACATCCAAAATACATGTCTGCTAATATTCAATCCATAATAGCTAAGAACAAGTTACAATCGCAATCCACAAATATAAGAAAACTACTTGAGTCACTTAGCTAGCATAATATAAAATGATGAGATCAGTCAAGGAGTGACATTGTCACCGCCATAGGACTCCTCGACTGATTTCTGAGAGTCATCAATCTTTAAGTTCAAATCTGGATTCTTCTCGGCCAACATTTTCATCATTTATCGAACTTTTTGGTCAAGTTTTTCATCCATCTCTTCTTGAAGTTGAGCCCTGATCTTAGCAGTTAGGTCCGCCACATACTGATCAGGAACTTGAACGGATGGTGATGCTGAAGACTTCGATTTTGGTTGCTCTGTAATATACTCTTCTTGACTATATATATACACTCACTGGTAAGAAGAATGAGGATATGTCACATTATGTTAAGAAGGAGATAGTTGAATTTCACAAGGAAGAGATGATAGAGTACAGGGTAAGATAAACTGCAAAATCAATGTTAAATCTTTTCTGCATAAGGTAGCATAGACTCCCTCGGCATTTACATAAGGTGGAATAAACTGCTTAGTATACCGAAGAATACATATGACAACTTGTTGATGATGTGTGTGTTACCAAAGCGAATATCAGGTACTATGAGAATGTGAAAAGTCTGTAACATTATCCCATTGAAAGCATCTCAAGAGTAATACCCACCACCATCATCTTGCCTATAGACGCGTCCAAGAAATCGCGCAACGATAGCCAAAGAGTGTGACCCTAAAAGATAAGAAAAGAAAATATTTTAACAATGCTTGTTATTTCTGCGTAAAGGACGGATAATAGTTTCTTCTTGTTGGAGTATCAAACACAATGCGCCTAAATTTACTATACTCTTGTGACTCCACAAATTCTATGACTCGCAACATAACTATTAAGTTACTATTTGACTTAAACTAAAGTTTTAGTATAAATCCAAGTTCTTAACAAAGTAATATCGCACACGCCTTTGAAATCGCAATAGCTTCATCTAGACCGGGAGGAGGAGTGTCCAACAACTCTCCAAGCTTGAGTTCTCCCAACCGCTCATTGCAAAACCATCATAAGACAAGCAAAATCTTGTAAGTGTATTAAGCATGAAATGCAAGAATGGACGTCATTGTTCGTAAACACACCTATCACGAAAGAGCAACTCAAGGAAAAGCTGAGGAATATAACAGACTCAGGGGCAAAGCAATATGATTATGAATGACCCTGATGACAAATACCTTTCCTCACCTGGTCAACAAGTGTTCCGAGGCCCAAACTGTCCATAAAGCCTTTAACACCTTCACCATCTAGACTTTTCGAACGGAAGTCTTCCCTCACTTTCTCAGGGTTTACCTTTGACAGAACAAACATAATGCATTGTCACCAGCACTAAAAAGTTAAAATAAATAACATCATATCAAATAATGGAATACCTCAAGCGCATAGAGAGGAGAATCCACACCTTGTACAGGAACAGGTGTCCCTCCGGTCAAATCCTAGGGGGGAAAACAAATAGATATGGTTACACATATTATACATCTCCAAGAATTACCTTTTATTTAGATTTAAATCAGAATATCACATGAATAAGACATTACTTGATCAAAAGAATCGCTTAATGAGTGAGCAGGGTCGGTAGAAATCACAAGAGTGGGGTGACCATGGTTTGCAAATTTTACAGCAAGTGATGCTGCACAGCTTGTTTTACCGACACCTCCTTTTCCACCTGACATGTAATATTTTCTTTGTGACCCGGAAGCCATTTTATCGAATCCAGCAACCGTTTCCAATGCAGTGGCAACAGATCGCACTGAAAAAAAACAATAGGTATAATTTTTCTTATCATTATGCTCTAGTTTCAAGAATTAAGACAAGCTGTAGATTAGGATGGAATATAGCATCCAAATCCGTCATGAGGTTAACTTTGTCATGTCGGTACGTGAAATTCCATTGCAATTTTGTACTATTTACTCACTTAAGGTGCAGTTAATGATGATTGATGATGGCCCTTCTTCAAATTCTTTAATCTTATCAGAGCATGATCCATATCATGTAATAAGGAAACATAATCACAAGCCTTGTAGCTCAAGTGATATAAGCTCACCCTTTTGTAAGCGTGCTGATCATAGCCCGAATATTGAATTTTACAATTAGTTTAAGATTTACTACCCTTCCCTCCTACCACTCTCCAGAGATGTTTAAAAAAAAACTTAAGGCTCTATTCGTCCTACATTTTCCCCTTCATGAGCTAAAATTATTACAAAAATGCACCTTACATTCATAAAAGTACTCCAGTTGCCCACTTAAATTTAAAGCAGAATCAAGTGCCAAGTTTTTTTTGTACTTCTGAAACTTCTCTGTTTTTCTCTTTTTTTTTTTTTTGGGGGTAATTAACCCAAACCTCAAGAGTACTCTTTGTATCCACTACAAATAATTTAAAGATCAGATACAAACCCGATGTTTCGAACCGCTTACGAATCTCTGCTTCAACTCGTGCCCAACTTTTCCTTGCCATAATTTAGCTTCATCAAATGGAAGTGGACATGCAAACTGCAATTTTGGGTTGTAAAGCGGTGGTGCATTAAAGACGTGCTTTCGTGTCCTCCTCCACGTTACCGCTATCATATTCGGCCTGCTCCAAGTAACTTGCAGCCTGTATGACATTTCAAAAAGAATGAATATGACAAAGAAGTAGCTTTTTCGAACAAACAAATTAATCAAGATAATATTTAAAAAAAACTACTTTGGTTACAGCTCGAAGAACAAACATAAAAGTGAAGTAGAAGTTTCTCACACGATCAGGATACCTCAAAACCCGATCATACATTAACTCCGCATTTCTGCCCCACTGGAACAGCAAAAAAATGATCAAGTTCATGTTTAATATATTCCAAACAGGATGGTCTAAGCATAGAGCATGTTAACAATTCTGTGGAATAAAAATCATAGACTTAAGTTTTATGATTCATATGAATTTGAGTGTTTTACAAAAATATGATAAAAAAATGAAAATTAAGAATGAGGGTCCAATAAAAATCTCCAGAAACAAGGAGAAGACAAATGGCAAACCAGAGTTTTAGCCTCATCAAGCAAATAGTCAGCTGCAATGTGAATTGAGATTGATGAATGAAGGCCTGAAATTAACTTGTATAAGACTCTTTTCTCACAAATCTCTCTGATGAATCGGGAAATAGAAAAGAAAAATATTAATATCACTTTCACATCCACAATTACAACAGCAAAGACGAGCAGAAGCGAAAATATTGCAGTTTGTTGGAACATTTTGTTCCATACATGCTATAATAATGTTTTGATGATTTAAGTTGTTATACAAAGCAAAACAACAAAGAGATGAAGCAAAGCATCGAAGGAAACGAAGTGCAAAAAGATAGATTTATGCAAGCTTAACGTACGTAACATAAGCTTTATAATGTATGTAATGTAAGGCACTTAGCGTACAGAGATAATGTTTAGCGTACGTATAGATATGTTTTAGAGTTCAAAATGGGCTCACATGATTTCATAACTGAAAATTGCAAAAAAAAAATCATAATAAATATGTAGCCTTCCATATATCACATTTACCTGATGCGGAAAATCTGGCTGCATTTTTTGAAATGTCTTCAGCCACAAAAGAAGTTGCAATACTGAGCAGGGAAATGTTGAAAAGCTTCAAGATTAAGTTAAAAAGTGATATGAGACACCAGCAAAATCCAACTCCACAAAACCTATACAAGAAAAAGGTTACATACAAGATATTCTCAATATTTCAAGAAGCTACATATAAAACCAACCTTCTAACTGGTACAACACAATAGCTACGGTCGTTTAAACAAAATCCAAAGTTTGTTTAATGAAGCTAAAAGAACATAAAGCACTACTACTTTTCTAAAAGGAAGTTAACACAAAACAAATACCACAGATGTTGGCGAATCTAAAAATAAATTTTCAAATGGAAGCATCAAGCGTACCCAAGCAAGATTGATTTTGACAAAGAAAACAACAGAAAAAAAACTCTCAGAAGTAGCAACATACCGAATCGAACAGCAGGAGTGAAACCCGCAACCTCGCACAGTAGAGATGAAGTTCGAACAACAGCAGTGAAGTTTGAATCGATTGAAACCCTAGTTCGTGCCTTCGTGAAACTCGCAGTGGGATTTGGAACGTATGGAGCTTGTACAGGATGAAACTCGAACAGCAGGAGGGAAGATCCAATTAATTGAAGATTCGGATTTAGAAGAAACCTAGTTATTGCAGGACGGAATCAGATTTGGAAGAAACCTAGTGGCTGCAGGAGGGAATGTCTTAGAAGAAAGTTAAGTTTACAGGTTTGTAGCGGTGAAAATAATAAAAAAATTTGATTAAAGTGGTAAAGTGATAAACGTAAAAGAGTAAAAGTAACAGATGCCTAACATATTTCGGATTCAGATATCCGAAATATCCGAAGAAATGGATATCCGAATTTCGGATATCTAAAATTTCGGATATCCGATTTTTCGGTTAATTTTGGATCGTATTTTTGAATATTCGGATCGAATATCGGGTATCAGATACTTTTTAACACCCCTAGTGGAAATTGTGTTTTAGATAGAAAGTGTGATGAGCGCGTCTGTGTTTTTAGAGAAAATATGTTGAGTGAGTATTGACTACTGTGAGTGTATTGACCCGCTAAAATTGAAAATAATTTATTTGGACCGCCTAAAATATTTTAGCAAGCCCGCCTATTTCTTTTAGTGTTTAGTTACACTTTTTTTAAATAGCAACGGCAACACAAATTTTATGTTAGCGTAGATATTCAGTTTAGTCTATGGTAACACTAATTTTTATCAACAATAACGTTAGAAAAAAGTGTAGCCTTAAATCAAATTTGACCAATTTTAAGGCATCTAAGGCTACACTTTTGCTTGTAACATCAAAAAAAATGTTGTTGAAACCCATATATGGTGTAGTGCAAATATATCTTACATCTGTTCAAGATACTATCGTGCACCAGAACTGATATTTGGAGCAACTGAATACACTACTGCAATTGACATCTGGTCTGTCGGTTGTGTCCTTGCTGAACTTCTTCTTGGACAGGTACTTATAATTGCCCTGGAGCTCTTCTATTTGGAAACGCAAAAAATATTTGATAAAAGAAAAATAAAACTGATGATGTTTTTGGCTACTTTCTTTTGATAAAAGAAAAAGAAACCAATGTAGAAAACTCACTTTCTAAATCGATTATTTCGGGACCGGTTTAGAAAATAATCGCGTCACTTTCTAGATCGTGTCAGTTATGAAAATAACTAAAATGTATGATTTAAAAATATTCAGTTTGTCAGAGAATTTCATAATGAACTAGTAAACTAAAATATATAGTTACTGTTGATAATCTCAGTGGCCTTTTCCGAGGGTATCCTAATGGTGTGTGCGCCTAGAACACTATTTTTGAAGCCCCGTAGTCATAGTTTGTTCCATGCTTGGTCCCTGGGATTTAAAGGTATAATAGCACCCAAGGTTTGCTCAGCTCGTTCGTGATGACGAATATTATGGTACGATTCTTGCTATCTTTGTCTTCATGATTTTCTGTCTGCAACATGCATTAGGATAACTTTGTCTTTCTCTCTCCTTCCCTCGTTTTGTCATAGCGATTCAGAAACGGCTCGAAGAGTATGAGAACAAGGTGTTCCACAAAATTGAGCTGCGTCGGCTCTCACACCGATTGGAGAAGTCTGATTATGGTATGATATTTTGTTACTGAACTTTTAATTTAAGTTTACATCTAGTTTTGTCTTGTTAGGACTTCTGTTTATGTTTTCTGGAGCTCTATGAATGTTATTAGCGTGTTTAACAGCACATCCTAAAAATCGCTAATGGTTTTCTTTTGAGTAGACTATAACAATCAGACAAGTTGGTTTCAATATAGACTGCCTCGAGGGTTGCGGCCATGACCTCGTCTACATCCTCGGCTGAAACGGGTTCCTCTTCTCCGTCAATCTTATACATAAAGCATATGTTTTTAAACTGATTCTTTCGTAGCTATACTTTTTGCAGCTTAATACGACCGAATCTTCCGATTTTATGAGTTTTCTTTTTGTTTATGATGTTCAATTGACATGCAGCTAGTTATGTCTTTTGAGCTTGAAAATTAAGTGAACCATTTTAATGCATTTTGTTACATCAATTTTTTTACTGGTGTTAGTAAACTAATTGTTATAATTTTGTTTTGCTTTGAAATCTATTGGTGAAGCAAATAGGAGAAAAAAATTAAAAAATTGTAGTAGGTGCAATAGGTGAATTTGGGGGTGGATATTTTTTTTTTAGAAATATAACTTTATACAACGTTTTATACAAACGTTGTGAATACTCAAAGACAATGTTTGAAAAAACGTTGTGGAATTTATTGACAACGTTTAAAAAACGTTGTCAAAAACCTATTACAACGTTTAAATAAACGTTGTTGAAGTTAGTAACAACGTTTACAAAACGTTGTTAAAGGTTTTTAACAAAAAACGGAATCGCTATTACAACAAAGTTTCCGCAACGTTTAAAGAACGTTGTCATATAGATGGACCTAAGACAACGGCGGATAATACAACGTTTTAAGAAACGTTGTCAAAAACCTATTACAACGTTTAAAAAACGTTGTCAAAGACCTTTTTTGTTGTAGTGGCATATTGACGTTATCATATGAGTATGCATTTATACGTCTTTTGTTAGGACCATGTCCGTATGTTGTGTTGATCTGATCTTAGATTAGACTGACGTGATTTCGTCGTGGCATTTCATATCCTGAGGTATGTTCCGTATTTGATTTTGGTATTTGTCTTTAATGGACAGTCGATTATCGTGTTGAGATGCGATTGGGTTGGACAGAGTTAGTAGATTCCGTACAGTGAGTTATGATAATGTTTTGAGAACCTTGGGTATTGTTGAGATACAAAACAGATATTTCGGTATGAGCGTATTGTGTTGTTGAAAGGATACGAGATGTGAACTTTGGTAAATATTATCATGAATTGGTAAAGTTATGGCGGTAAGATTACATTGGTCGTATTCTTACTTAGTATTTCATATGTAATTATTGACGAGATGTGATGGTTATCATTGTTGGATATTATGGCTGACCCCATCGTGGGCTTTCTTTTTAGGTTCTTGGATTATCAAGCTTGTAGCGGTCGTGGAGAGATGAGCTTCCCGGAGTATACTAGCTAGGACATGTATTTGTGTATTGAGTTTCCCGATCAGTTCTTGTATTCCGCTGCTAGAGTACTTTAATTGTGTAATACCCTCGCCTTTAATATTGTATTTCATGATTTAAGTTAAGTATTGTTGCACCATATCTGTGATGTGTAGCATGTACCGACGAATTATGTTAAGTTGGATTCATGATCATTCATACTATATTAGTTGTTGGGTGATATTGCGAAAATTCCATTTATGCTCGTTATAGTACTTAACGTACGTTAACATGTATTCTTAACGTACGCTATGAAGGCCACCTTACGTACGTAACACCGATACGTTAACGTACGTAATGCGGAAGATTTTCCAGCAATCCGCCTTTCGGCGGGTGGGGTCGAGCAAGGGTAGCTGGTCGGGAGTCGATCGCGACAGCTAAGTCAACGGCCACTACGTACGTAATAGCCGCTTGGTTACGTACGTAACGAACTGCGTGTTTTTAGGCAGTGAGTTTGATGAAATTGGTTACGTACGTAATGATCATAAGATTACGTACGTAAAGGCTATAACGTACGTTAACCACGTTCGTTAACGTACGTAATGTCCAGTTCAGATTATAAATGTAGGACTTGCCATTCATTTCCTACTCGACCTTTTTCAATCTCCCGACTAAGGAACGTTTCCTTTCCCTTCCAACTTCGTTTCTAAGCCTTTCTAACTTGTGTTGGAGCCTCAACACTTGGTTGGTGACTTGGAGAAGCTAGAGATTGAAGTATATTCCTTGAAGTGTTGGTGTTGTTCTTCATTTTAAGGTTGGTCTTTCTTTAACTCATATCAATTCCATGTTTCTGATGATGTTAGTAGATAAATACTTCACATAATGATAGTTTAGATTAGTGTAAACATGATAAGTTAATTGAATCATACTCAAATCAAGTGAAGATTAATTTTGAAGGTATTAGTATTGCTTCTTGAGGTAAATAACTTCATAATATGATTGTGTTGATAATGATATACATAAAACCTGAGGTATAGCATGATAATCGGAAGTTGATTTTAGTCTCTACACTAGGAACATGTTAGAGATGATGTCCTTAATGATTAAAAGCGAGAAATGTTAAGATTGTCTTGAACATTCTATTGATCCTTAAAGGTTGCATGAAACCATGATTTTGGCCTTTAAAACCTTTGTGATGGAATTGTTGGAAAGATGATGTTAACCCTTTGAAGATGATCTTTGTTAGATGGATGAAATTACTTCAAAAATCTCAAGTATCCAATGGTATAACTAGGCATTTAATAAATTCTTCAAAGTAAAACAATGAATGTTGATAGGAGGAAGTTGTAATCTCCGTACGTTCGAATTTATCGATTTCACCAAAGAGTGTTAATCACTACATTAATAGGTTAATAATGTTCTTAAGAGAGTTGTGTTGAATATGACGATACAAATACGGTAGATGAATAGCCGAATTCCATTTCATTAATGCTGCATGTCTAGAGGAGTAAATTAAGATAATGTTCTTAACTCACTAAAAACTTGAACTTACGCTTCATATAATAATCAAGTTTTGAATGAAATCGTCGGTAAATAATGAAGAATGTAATTAAACACAACTTATATCGTAATTGGAAGTGTCGATGATTTGAAACGATATCCTCACGATATTACATTGATGATAACTGGACATCAAGAATTTGACATCAAGATTAGAATATGTAATGAACATGATAAACATGCGATGATTTGTAATAAGAACATTAAAATGGTCAATAGGATAATCTATTCATTCAAAGTGAATTTACGAATATTGTTCATGCGATAATACCATTATCATACGAATGTGTTGTTGAAGGGATTATATTTCATTCAAGGTTGCTTGTTCACGTGAGTATTATTAGACGAGGATACCGTTCGTTTGACCATTCAAAGAAGGATTATTCGTCTACGGAATTGAGGCAAGTTATCTTGCTTGGTTATAGTGATGGTTGAATTCTTGTGATTATTATGCAGTTCGTGTGTATGAAATGTTACGATAATCTATGATTCGTGATATGGTGATACCCTTGATCGTATTGTCATGGTGTTGGGGATGATACCCCGAATTACCGTCCTTATTACCGTTAGTTCTTTTGAGCTTTGTTGACACTTCGGTGAGTTGTTCGATTCCCTCGTAAAAGTGTAATTCGTTGAGTTTCGTTGTCATGTTGTATCGTGACATCTCTCGAGTCATATCTGCGCGCCGATTGGTTATGTGTAGGATTTTTAGCCGGCACTTGATGATCATGCGTGGATGTTTTCCGCATTTAGATCGTGCACACGAGACGTAGTTCGTGAGGCTAATTAGGTACATCGTCCCACGTATATTCGGATTCCGTATACGGGGTGGACATGTGCACGGACACATTTCCGGATCGGGCGTCTTGTGACGTCCGTCTTGAGCCATAGTATGTGGTCGTTCGTATACTTAATTATGTTTCGACAGTTGGGATCGATTGTTTATACGCCTTCGGGTATATTCGGTAGTCGGTGGATTTCTTTGAAATCGGTATATCTATGAATTGTATAATGCCATGAGAATTATTATCATGTATAGGTGACCTGTGGTTTGGGGCGAAATACTTGTATTTCAGGGCGAGGAAAGGGCAAGGCACAGGAGGAGCACAATGGCGACGGAGGATTCTGATGTATGCTATTTCGGGGGCCCCGAGTCTTTTGGTTGTTCGGTTATGTTTTAAGCGTGACTTTCGTTTTATTTTTGTGTCGGATGAATGTACTAAAACTTGTTAGGTACTGCCCATCGTCATATGGTCTGTACCGTGTTTGGATCCTGTGTATGTTTGCTTGTATTTAAAAATATGAATAACTCATACTCCACACCGGGGTTTTGATAAATATCGTGGTACGGTGCCACGTTGTCAGATTTTAAGTGTATTTGGTGATATTGCCTGGTGGGTCCCAGGAGGGAATCCACGGCACTGTAATGGCCACTGTTTTTGGGCTGTTACAGAAGATGGTATCAGAGCGCGTGTGTTTTTATTTTGAGTCATTGTAGGATCGAAATAGCATCAAGAAAACTTCGTGCCACGTGTAACCTGTGCAAGCGCCTGACCCGTCGAATACGGTATGTTCTCATGAACCATAATTTGATTTCTGGCATGATATTGACGATGTATTGGTCTCCTTACTTATCTTGGCATCTTGCTACCATGAGGCAAAATTCATCTATTGAAGAGAACCTAAATTAATTATGTGATTGGAATTGTTTCGACTTAATGTTGATATGATATTGAGTGTGTAACACTTGTAGTGCCAGTGACTCTTTACAACTGCTTTGTTGGATAGGAAATTCCCTGTTGTTATTAACTGTGATTGATAAATCAAACTGTACTTGTGACTTGATTCTTTCAGTATGGAAAGGAACCTTAGGGGCCGTGGCAGAGGGAGACGAGGCCGCGGAAGAGGCCGAATTCCGATACCACGAGCTATGACGCGCGAATGTGGAACGAGTTCCGCAGTGACGATTCGCCTTCTCGGGACCAATCACACCACACCGGAGAGAATGCACGTGCCGATCCTTACACCGTGATGCAGGCATGATGGCCCAAATGACCCAAATGGGTGGTGATGGAAACTATGCAAAGGAATACTCTTGGTCAACGGCGGGGACAACGGCCTCCGCCCCGGTACTGGCGGGATCGTGAGCCGGATTATTAGCGACATATCACGTCGGCGACCTCCGACTTTTGAAGGCTCATCGAGCCTGCCGACATTGTACACTGGATAGAACATTTCGAAACTGCTCGAGATGGTGGAGTGCCCAGAGGAAAATCGAGTTCTTTGTGGCGACTACTACCTTAGTAAAAGTGCCCATACTTGGTGGCTTTGTGAGGCTGCCGAAGGCGCGAGTACTTGGGAGGAATTTAAGACTCTTATGCTAGATCGTTACTATCCCGCACCCTCCGTGAAGCCAAACTGTCCGAATTATTAAACCCGACCCATCGGAAGACGAAGATGTGTTAGCAATTCTTTGAAAAATTCCAAGCGCTTCTCCCTTTTGCTACGTCGGTTGTCCGTTCGAAGTGATAAAATCAAATATTTCCTCAAGAGGCTTAAACCCGAATGAGGATGCAATTACTCAATCACCACCGTGCGACCTTACCGGAGTTTATTGAGAAGGCTTTGGAGTATGAACTTACTGCGAAGGAGATTTCTAAGAGACAACCTCGGTTTTCCAACAAGAGATCCAGAACTGCACCCAAGGAGACAAAGAACTGGGGTATTCAAGAAACCCCACTGTACCAAATCCTTCCGAGCGGCCACCTATGGCACCAAAACCGGCGAGAACGCACTCTCGGGCAATCACTCACACTGTCGTGTGTTATAACCGTGGGGATCGGGGCATATCAGCTCCAAGTGTCCGGCCGGCCGTTGCATGTCACACTTGCGGGAAAACGGTCATCGCGCTCGCTATTGCCGGGTGGACTCGGCGTGCCCGGCGGCATCTATTGCTCCAAGGTCTGATCTTGCTCAGAACGTGCTCCTCCATCCGCTTCTTACCGGACTACCGGCTAACAAAGGGATAGGCCGTGGAAACCAAGTTGGTACACTGCTTCCGGGTTGCAAAACCCGAGTTTACGAGATGAAGAAAGCCGATGATCCCGGCCGGCATGATTGCAGTACTCTCGAGATCCACTCTCGGCCGTTTGTGTTCTTTTTGATACCGGTGCTTCACACTCCTTTTTGTCTAGTTCTTGCTTGAGTCGTTTGCATTTGAATCGTGTTATCAATTGTGAACCTTATGTAATTGGTCTACCCGATGGTAGAAGAATTATTGGGAGTCGTGAAGTACTGAATCGTCTGATTAGCATAAACAACCGTGAGTGGTTGTCGACTTGATTGTGGTGGATTTACCTAAAGATGATGTAATCTTGGGTATTGATTTGGATGGATCGTCACGATGCCGTCCTTAGCGTCCGTAAGCGAATGGTGACCGTCACATCGGATGATGGCGTCGAGTGTATTTTTAGGTGATAATCCCAATCATTCAGGAGAGTCATCGCTATGAAGGCTATGAGATTACTAAACCAGGATGCATTGGTTATTGGTGTTACATGACTAAGGCAGTGGACTACCAAACCGATTGATATTCCAGTAGTTCGAGATTATCCCGATGTATTTCGGACGAGCTTCGGGAATACCCCCACGGCGAGAGGTGGAATTCACCATTGAGTTGGAGCCGGGGGCGTCCGCTTTCGAAAGCACCATACCGTATGGCCCCGAGAGATGCAGGAATTAAAAAGACAACTCGAAGAATTAATCGAGAAAGTACGTTCGACCCGGTCATCCCCTTGGGGAGCGCCGGTGTTATTAAATGCGGAAGAAGGACGGATCATTTGCGTTTGTGTATTGATTACGGGAGGTGAACAAGGTAACAATTAAGAACAAGTATCCTTTACCTCGCATCGATGACCTATTGGATCAGCTCCGAGGAGCCGCGTATTTTCCAAGATCGACTTGAGGTCGGGGTACCACCAATTGCGGATTCGAGAGTCGACGTCCGAAGACTTTTCGCACTCGCTATGGGCATTATGAGTTCGTTGTCATGCCATTCGGATGACTAATGCACTGCAGATTCATGGAATTGATGAATCGAGTTTTTATTAATTATCTGGATCGTTTTGTAGTCGTTTTTATTGACGATATCTTGGTCTACTCTCGTGATCATGAGGAGCATGAGTGTCACCTCCGCCAGGTTCTCGATGCGTTAAGGCGAGAACAACTCTATGGAAAATTTTCCAAGTGTGAATTCGGATGTCCGAAGTTATTTTTAAGGTCATGTGATATCAGCAGAGGGAGTAAGAGTAGACCACGTAAGACGGAAGCTATCAGGCTCGGCTACCCCCGAAGAACGTGAAGGAAGTTCGTAGTTTTCTGGGTCTAGCAGGCTATTACAGACGATTCGTGGAAGGATTTTCCAAAATTGCTCAACCGATGACTAATCTGTTGAGAAAAGATAAGAAGTACTTGTGGTCGGAAGCATGTCAGCAAAGTTTTGATGAACTCAAAGGTCGATTAATTTCAGCACCTGTTTTGGTACTACCTAGAGGGACGGAAGGATTCGCGGTATACAGCGATGCATCGAGGCAGGGCCTTGGCTGCGTATTAATGCAGGACGGGAAAGTGATCGCCTATGCATCCAGACAGTTGCGTCCTTACGAGGTCAACTACCCGACTCATGACTTGGAGTTAGCAGCCGTAGTGTTTGCTTTAAAAATCTGGCGCCACTATCTGTATGGAGTTACCTGCCAGATTTTTACGGACCACAAGAGCCTGAAGTATATTTTTACCCAGAAGGAGTTGAATATGAGACAAAGGAGGTGGTTAGAGCTAATCAAAGACTATGATATCGAGCTCCTTTATCATCCAGGCAAGGCAAACGTGGTTGCCGATGCCTTGAGCCGCAAGACGGTGCAGAAGCAGATGCTAGCTCGTTTGACCGCCCAGAGGGAGTTGCATTTAGAGTTCATGAGACCAGAGATTGAGGTCTGGATACAACGCATTCAGGGACAGATGTGCATGCTTGAGATTTCACCATCCATTGATGAGACGATCAGGACGAAACAGATGTCGGACCCATTCTTATCCAGAATTCGAGGAGAAATCGATCAGGGGAAGGCCCCTGGATTTGTGGTTCACGAGGATGGACTGTTACGCTTTAAAAATCGAGTGTGTGTACCAGCAGACGAAGAGTTGAGGAATACTATTCTGAAGGAGGCTCATGCTACCCCGTATTCTATACACCCGGGATCAAACAAAATGTATAAGGATTTGAAGCCGTATTATTGGTGGGGTAATATGAAACGGGAGGTTGCCGAGTTCGTTTCGAAATGTCTGACCTGTCAGTAGGTCAAGATTGAGCATCAACGACCAGCTGGCATGATGAGACCGCTTCCTATTCCCGAGTGGAAGTGGGAAGACATATCGATGGACTTTATTACTAGTTTGCCGACGAGCCGTCGAGGCATGAATACGATTTGGGTGGTTGTGGATCGATTGACTAAATCAGCCCACTTCTTGGAGATCAAGGATACTTGGGGCCCTGAGAGATTGGCCCAATTATTCATCAAAGAGATTGTGAGACTGCATGGCACCCCTAAGAGTATTGTATCGGATCGGGACGGACGGTTCGTGTCGCACTTCCGAAGGCGGTTCATCGTGCTATGGGTACACGGTTGAACTTCAAGATCTGACTTTTCATCCTCGGACCGACAGTCGATCCGAGAGGACAATTCAAACTCTAGAGGATATGTTGAGGGCATGTGCTCTCGATTGGAAGCTTGATCGGGAAGCCCAACCGCCGTTGGTAGAATTCACATACAATAACGGTGGCACGCCTCGATCATGATGGCACCTTATGAGGCACTATATGGTCGTTGTAGGTCCCCATTGTCTTTGGGACGAATTATCTGAATCTATTGGTACGGAACCGATATGTTATTGGCGGCCGAGAAGATTTCCACGATCAAGAGCCGTCTATTAACGGCCCAAAGCCGCCGTAAATCATATGCGAGATAATCGTCGACGACCACTCGAGTTTGAAGTTGGTGACCATGTCTTGGTCAAAGTATCTCCTACTAGAGGTGTTTTCCGATTCGGGAAGAGAGGCAAATTGAGCCCAAGGTATATTGGTCGTTTGAGATCCCGGAGCAGTAGGCGACCTAGCCTATCGTTTAGCATTACCACCAGCTTTGAGTCGTATTCACAACATATTCCATGTATCTCAGTTAAGGAAGTATGTTGCTGATCCAAGTCACGTTATTCAATTCGACGAGGTCGAAATAGCCGACGACCATTCGTATGAGGAGCAGCCTGTGCAGATACTCGAAAGGAGAATTAAACAGCTGAGGAACAAGACGATTCCCTTATTAAAAATTCAGTGGTCAAGACACGGAGTCGAGGAAGCTACGTGGGAGACTGAAGATAGCATGCGAGAGAGATACCCCGAACTGTTTACCCCTTAGTTTCGGGGACGAAACTCCTTTTAAGGGGGGGAGTATGTAATACCCTCGCCTTTAATATTGTATTTCATGATTTAAGTTAAGTATTGTTGCACCATATCTGTGATGTGTAGCATGTACCGACGAATTATGTTAAGTTTGATTCATGATCATTCATACTATATTAGTTGTTGGGTGATATTGCGAAAATTCCATTTATGCTCGTTATAGTACTTAACGTACGTTAACATGTATTCTTAACGTACGCTATGAAGGCCACCTTACGTACGTAACACCGATACGTTAACGTCGTAATGCGGAAGATTTTCCGAGAATCCGCCTTTCGGCGGGTGGGTCGAGCAAGGGTAGGCTGGTCGAGTCGATCGCGACAGCTAAGTCAACGGCCACTACGTGCGTAATAGCCGCTTGGTTACGTGCGTAACGAATCGCGTGTTTTTAGGCGGTGAGTTTGATGAAATTGGTTACGTGCGTAATGATCATAAGATTACGTCGTAAAGGCTATAACGTCGTTAACCACGTTCGTTAACGTCGTAATGTCGATTCGGATTATAAATGTAGGACTTGCCATTCATTTCCTACTCGACCTTTTTCAATCTCCCGACTAAGGAACGTTTCCTTTCCCTTCCAACTTCGTTTCTAAGCCTTTCTAACTTGTGTTGGAGCCTCAACACTTGGTTGGTGACTTGGAGAAGCTAGAGATTGAAGTATATTCCTTGAAGTGTTGGTGTTGTTCTTCATTTTAAGGTTGGTCTTTCTTTAACTCATATCAATTCCATGTTTCTGATGATGTTAGTAGATAAATACTTCACATAATGATAGTTTAGATTAGTGTAAACATGATAAGTTAATTGAATCATACTCAAATCAAGTGAAGATTAATTTTGAAGGTATTAGTATTGCTTCTTGAGGTAAATAACTTCATAATATGATTGTGTTGATAATGATATACATAAAACCGAGGTATAGCATGATAATCGGAAGTTGATTTTAGTCTCTACACTAGGAACATGTTAGAGATGATGTCCTTAATGATTAAAAGCGAGAAATGTTAAGATTGTCTTGAACATTCTATTGATCCTTAAAGGTTGCATGAAACCATGATTTTGGCCTTTAAAACCTTTGTGATGGAATTGTTGGAAAGATGATGTTAACCCTTTGAAGATGATCTTTGTTAGATGGATGAAATTACTTCAAAATCTCAAGTATCCAATGGTATAACTAGGCATTTAATAAATTCTTCAAAGTAAAACAATGAATGTTGATAGGAGGAAGTTGTAATCTCCGTACGTTCGAATTTATCGATTTCACCAAAGAGTGTTAATCACTACATTAATAGGTTAATAATGTTCTTAAGAGAGTTGTGTTGAATATGACGATACAAATACGGTAGATGAATAGCCGAATTCCATTTCATTAATCTGCATGTCTAGAGGAGTAAATTAAGATAATGTTCTTAACTCACTAAAAACTTGAACTTACGCTTCATATAATAATCAAGTTTTGAATGAAATCGTCGGTAAATAATGAAGAATGTAATTAAACACAACTTATATCGTAATTGGAAGTGTCGATGATTTGAAACGATATCCTCACGATATTACATTGATGATAAACTGGACATCAAGAATTTGACATCAAGATTAGAATATGTAATGAACATGATAAACATGCGATGATTTGTAATAAGAACATTAAAATGGTCAATAGGATAATCTATTCATTCAAAGTGAATTTACGAATATTGTTCATGCGATAATACCATTATCATACGAATGTGTTGTTGAAGGGATTATATTTCATTCAAGGTTGCTTGTTCACGTGAGTATTATTAGACGAGGATACCGTTCGTTTGACCATTCAAAGAAGGATTATTCGTCTACGGAATTGAGGCAAGTTATCTTGCTTGGCTATAGTGATGGTTGAATTCTTGTGATTATTATGCAGTTCGTGTGTATGAAATGTTCTGATAATCTATGATTCGTGATATGGTGATACCCTTGATCGTATTGTCATGGTGTTGGGGATGATACCCCCGGAATTACCGTCCTTATTACCGTTAGTTCTTTTGAGCTTTGTTGACACTTCGGTGAGTTGTTCGATTCCCTCGTAAAAGTGTAATTCGTTGAGTTTCGTTGTCATGTTGTATCGTGACATCTCTGGAGTCATATCTGCGCGCCGATTGGTTATGTGTAGGATTTTTAGCCGGGCACTTGATGATCATGCGTGGATGTTTTCCGCATTTAGATCGTGCACACGAGACGTAGTTCGTGAGGCTAATTAGGTACATCGTCCCACGTATATTCTGGATTCCGTATACGGGGTGGACATGTGCACGGACACATTTCCGGATCGGGCGTACTGTGACGTCCGTCTTGAGCCATAGTATGTGGTCGTTCGTATACTTAATTATGTTTCGACAGTTGGGACTGATTGTTTATACGCCTTCGGGGTATATTCAGTAGTCGGTGGATTTCTTTGAAATCAGTATATATATGAATTGTATAATGCCATGAGAATTATTATCATGTATAGCTGACCCTGTGGTTTGGGGCGAAATACTTGTATTTCAGGGCGAGGAAAGGGCAAGGCACAGGAGGAGCACAATGGCGACGGAGGATTCTGATGTATGCTATTTCGGGGGCCCCGAGTCTTTTGGTTGTTCGGTTATGTTTTAAGCGTGACTTTCGTTTTATTTTTGTGTCGGATGAATGTACTAAAACTTGTTAGGTACTGCCCATCGTCATATGGTCTGTACCGTGTTTGGATCCTGTGTATGTTTGCTTGTATTTAAAAATATGAATAACTCATACTCCACACCGGGGTTTTGATAAATATCGTGGTACGGTTCCACGTTGTCAGATTTTAAGTGTATTTGGTGATATTGCCTGGTGGGTCCCAGGAGGGAATCCACGGCACTGTAATGGCCACTGTTTTTGGGCTGTTACAAATTGTTTGTCTTTTTCCGCTGCATGAGTATTTTTAAATGGCCTTTTAGTATTTGGTAATTTAGGTTACTTTGGCAACCGTTTTCTAAACAGATTTTATATAGTCTTCAGATGTTTTAAAGATAGTATCGTCGTTGGCCTCTTGGGCATTTGTAAATGTTTGTGAAAATTTCCTTTAGCCTTGTGGGTTCCATCTCGGGGCCCATGGTGCTGTAATATTCCTGGATGGCTCTAAGGGTGTTACAGAATATGGTATCGGAGCTTAGGTTGTGAAAACCTAGGTAGTCGGGTCGAGTTAGGTTGTGCTTTTGTCTCGTCATTCGAGTTATCGGTTGACAAGTGTTGGAGCTCTGAGTTTTTGTTGTTCACTCGGGCTTGTGCGTTATGTGATTCACCAGTGTAGTACTGGGGTTGTTGCAAACTTTTCCAAATGGTATTAACGTGTTTCTTCAGATAGAATTGTGTTGTGTTCTTGAGTTGAACTGAGTTTGCAAAATGTGTGTTTTGAAAATGTCTGTGTCGAGTATTTTCTAGAGTTGAGATATGTGTAAGTATCACGGGGAATCGTCAGCTTCACGATCTGTAAGTATTTGGATTTTGGAATTGCATTAAGGTTATTGCCATTCTAAGTCGATAAGTTTTGAGATTCAGAAAGATATTATGTGTTACAGTATAATGTGACAGAGTTAGGACAGGATTGATGATCTTGAGAAGTTATGGTTTAGGAAATCAATATGTTAGTTAGATTTCAGAACAGAGTTGTGCATTTGGGAGAAATGTTGTGGATTGTTGAGAAGAACATGTAGTCATGTTAATTCATTTTGAGATACATGAACTGTTTTTGAGCATTTGAAAATGATACTTTTCAAAATAAATGTTTCACGAATGTTTTACGGAAAATGATTTTTGGGCTGAGACCTAATCGATTTTCAAATAGTTTTGTAACTCAGGACCTGGAGTCCGAAAAGAGTTTTCTATTTTTTAAACTTCTTGTAATACAGAACGAGATACGTGTTGAGACCCTAATGTTTCAAAAGGCTTTTCTGTTTTCTTAAAACTCTCGAGACTTGTAAAATACTTTATCAATCATTTACCTATTTCGCTTCTGCCTATCGCAGTTTTGATTTACTTGTTCAAATGAAACCTCTTGGGAAGTCTTTCGCTGTGTTGATTTGTTTCAATGTTTTGTCATGACATATTTGAGGTGATCCAGGATGGATTAATGATTGACGTTGCGAGTCATATGTGGAAAAGGAGTTTTAGTCGGAGTTTATATATTGAGATTTTGGAACTTTATCGTATGGTTTTCCGATGGAATATCAGTGGATATTGGTGACGAACCGAATTGGTATACAAGAGTATGGATATGGTCAATCATTTGCATAGTTTTCATTTTAAAATTTCGAAATCGTGTGGATTCGAAGGAAACTATTATCGAATACTTGGCATTAGCTAGCCAGTTTAATTTTTCGAAATGATTTCGTGGTGTTACGAAAATTTATGTTTTGGAATTTTGAAATTTTTTTGAAAGAACTTTCGAAAATTTGTCTTCGTGATAAGACTATATGATTTCAAACTGGTTTTGAAAATGTGACTGATCTAAAAACGCATTTAGTGCATAGTGCATAACATGGTGAAGTTATGAGTGTGACTCACGAACTGGATTAGACATCAGTATGGAACAATGAATAAAGATTCGAACTTTAGTATGGTAGTTTGGTTATCCAGGGATGATCGGTTGATTGATCAGATAAGAGAATTATATGCTGCATATTGTAGATTCGGGTACAGAATATGATTTTGGAACTTAGGATTTTATGAAACTGAAGAATATGTGCTATGTGATTCCATTGGTATGGTAGTAGCGTGATTTTATCATAGGTGATTTTTGAATGATTTCTTTGTAAGTGTAGATTTGGGGATGGTGGCCCCATGCTGGTTGTTTTAGATAGTGAGTGGTCGTTCTCACTCCATGTATGGTTGGATATGTTCGTCAGTTTGTGATCGGTTGTTCGTATGCCGAGGAGTATGTTCACCAGTCGGGTATGTATAATGAGATCCACTGTATATGATTGGCGTGTCGTTTTGAGAACTTTATTCGTTCGTATATCTGTTCTGTGGTTGTGTTGATCGTGTTGGAGCTTACCTTGTGAAGGTATTCTCGATTTTCATTGATCGTTCGTTGGTAATATTGGAGTTTATCATGATGATGATATTCTCGGCTGTGTTTTGACCTGTGGATTGCTCGTATTAGAGTTTATCATGTCGATGATATTCTTGGTTAATCTATTGATTGATCATTGCTGGTGATCGTTTGAGCGTTCAGATTTTGTGTCGATATTTTGGAATTTGTTGCTATTGTGTTGGGTAGTTGTTTCACAGATGTATTGTACATTATTGGTTTTTAGCAAATTGAGACTTGATTGTGTGATTAGGCAGACAAGATTTGACACGGATAGATTATTTCATTCGAAGATGATATATTTTCTTGAGACTCATGGAATTGTGATTGCTAGGATCTCAGGAGATCGTCAACTTTGCGCATTTGTAAGTGTATTGTTTTGATTATTCATTAATGATGATGATTGATCGTTGTTGTGATGGTTTCAGAATATTTTGGTTGAGCGGTTTGTTTGCTTTTCTATGACGGATTGCAAGTTTCGAGGATGAAACCTATTTTAAGTGATGTAGTATGTAATATCCGGAATTTCTACAACTGTGGTTTAATGTTATTTTATCCGAATTATGTTGTACAACGTGGAATCTGTACAGTATGGATAAAATAAATGAAGGACTAAGACATCTGTATTGGTATTATTACCGCACTTGGTTGACAGTTGTATTGGAAGACATTGTGTGTCAGGCTTATCGTATGAGAATATTGTTTGAAGGAGTATACGTATTCAGTATGCCGTATGTTCGTATATAGTATGTTGAGAGGTTGGACAAGAGTAACTGAAAATGGCCAAGTGTAACTTTACTAGCGCACGCTAATATACATGCCTAGCGTACGCTATCGTGCTGGTTTAGCGCACGCTAGAGGCGAAAGACAGCGCACGCTAGTACAGACCAGCTCAGAAGGAATCTATGTGTGGACCCGGTCACTTTCGGCGCATGTGCTGACGAGGTCAACGGATGTTTGTTGGGAAGTGTTAGCGCATGCTAATGCATGTTTATTAGCGCACGCTAACGTCAGATCTGTCCAAAGGGAATCTTATCCTAGTCAGAGCTGTCGGCGTGTGGACCCGTCTTCGGAGCATACAGACAAACAAGTCAACTATGAGTAGCGCACGCTATGGTTGAGGGCTTGCGTACGCTAAATAGAGGAGATTACGTATGCTATTGCATGGGCATTGCGTACGTAACTCATTGTATGCAGTAAGATAGTAGCCTCTGGACTTCGATAGCGCACGCTAACAAAGAATGTTAGCGCACGCTAAATTGGTAACGTACGTTAAATTTAGAGATTAGTGTACGTTAATAATGTACAATGTATATATATAAGAGTAGTTGGCTATCATTCTTCATTTCGTCCATTCACTTCTTGCAACCGATAGAGAGAACCTTGGGAAGACATTTGGAGTCCCTAAACACTGAGAGATAATCCTCTTTAACAAGATTAAAGATGGAAATCATGGATTAAAGCTTTGTTCTTGAAATTATTGGTGATTCCTGGAATGGATTTCTTAGAGAGATGTTTGAAGTTCCAAACACTGGATTATGGTGGAGTTAATCAACCATAACAACACAGGAATCATGGAAGTGATTGAGAATGGATTCAACCTAGAAAATCAAACCATTCATTCAAAAGCTAATCACTCTTCATCTTTGGATTTCGTTTTGGATTGAATGTTGATGTTCTTGAGTTGATGATTATTACATAAACAAGTTGACAAGCATGATTATGAGGTGAATTACCGGATTATGATGATATTGCTGTTGATATATGGATATTGACATGATTCTTGTGGGTGGAATTGTGTAGTTCGTTTTCTTGAGATAAGTTGGTTAATCATACCCTTCCTTTGCGGATGTTGATGTCATTGTTGATGATTAATCTCTGTAATGTTAGATTGGGGAAGTGTTCTCAAGTTTCTTGGTGTTCATGATGTAGATATTTGAGGAAGAAGGTGACATGTGAATATATGAATTGGATTAAGAGTTGGATGATTACCTATATGTTAAAGGATATCAGATTTCATTGTTTTGATAGCTATAAACATGGTCTAGAATCACTTAGTGTTTTTGATAATCGCCATATGTTGATTGGAATCTGAAAAACATGCATCTGTATAGCATTAGCGCATGCTAAGCTTACTGTCTAGCGCACGCTAACGGGAGCAATCTAGTGCACGCTACGTTAAGTAATTAACATGCGCTAAGTAGGCAGACTGGGTAGTATATTCTGTTTCGGTTATGAATTCGTGATCGTTTAAGTTGGTTTGATCAGACTTGTGGTTAACCGAGATATTATTGAGCCGTTGGGTTTGTGAATTGGTTTTATCGATTATTGTAATAGGTTGAGATTATTGATCGGTGATTAGAACTATGCGTTGCGGTCATGTTCAAAAATGTTCGTGAATTACATTGATTGGGGCCGAGGGACTTGTAGATGACGACAATGGAATTAGTAATGGATTCATCGGTATCGAGGCAAGTTATTACTTGCTCAGTTTATAATATTTAATGAATGGTTTCAGTTTCATTCGTTTATAATTCGTATAGCAATGTTTATAATCGCAATCACAGGAGGTTT
Source organism: Orobanche coerulescens (assembly GCA_033398695.1). Lineage (NCBI taxonomy): Eukaryota > Viridiplantae > Streptophyta > Magnoliopsida > Lamiales > Orobanchaceae > Orobanche > Orobanche coerulescens. Next base: position 24,383,453 of record CM065819.1, on the reverse strand, counting down.
GGGATTATAGGTTGTATTCGAGTTTTGGGAATTAAATCATAAGGTATATGATTTACATTTATTGTTGGCATACTTGGTATCGAGGATACATTGTGGTATAGACGAAGACGTGAATTATTTACCGTCCATGGAATTTTGTACCGTCGAGTATTGAGGATAATGGTTCGTAATGATTTGGACATCGAGATTGCTCTCGAAGGACTCGGGTCAAGTACTCTAATCATTTTTGTCATTTTGTGTCAATCATGTTGTGATACATTTGTGTATCGTTGTTGTCATGCATTTGTGCACGGTTGTTGTCGTGCATTGTATACTGTTGCTTTATGCAGTTGTGCATTGTTGTCATATGTCTACCATGCGTTGGCCCGATGGTATCAACATGGGATATCTATAGCTGTGTGCGCTGGATCGCTGGATAGGTAATGCCACCATGCGTTGGTCCGACGGGATCATCATGGAGATCTATAGCTGTATGCGCTAGATCGTTGGATTACCATATATGATGTTGTTATTGTGCATATGTATATTATGGGTTTGCCATAAGTATACAGTGTTGTTATTGATGTGAGCATATTGACGTTATCATATGAGTATGCATTTATACGTCTTTTGTTAGGACCATGTCCGTATGTTGTGTTGATCTGATCTTGGATTAGACTGACGTGATTTCGTCGTGGCATTTCATATCCTGAGGTATGTTCCGTATTTGCTTTTGGTATTTGTCTTTAATGGACAGTCGATTATCGTGTTGAGATGCGATTGGGTTGGACAGAGTTAGTAGATTCCGCACAGTGAGTTATGATAATGTTTTGAGAACCTTGGGTATTGTTGAGATACAATACAGATATTTCGGTATGAGCGTATTGTGTTGTTGAAAGGATACGAGATGTGAACTTTGGTAAATATTATCATGAATTGGTAAAGTTATGGCGGTAAGATTACATTGGTCGTATTCTTACTTAGTATTTCATATGTAATTATTGACGAGATGTGATGGTTATCATTGTTGGATATTATGGCTGACCCCATCGTGGGCTTTCTTTTTAGGTTCTTGGATTATAAAGCTTGTAGCGGTCGTGGAGAGATGAGCTTCCCGGAGTATACTAGCTAGGACATGTATTTGTGTATTGAGTTTCCCGATCAGTTCTTGTATTCCGCTGCTAGAGTACTTTAATTGTTTGTCTTTTTCCGCTGCATGAGTATTTTTAAATGGCCTTTTAGTATTTGGTAATTTAGGTTACTTTGGCAACCGTTTTCTAAACAGATTTTATATAGTCTTCAGATGTTTTAAAGATAGTATCGTCGTTGGCCTCTTGGGTATTTGTAAATGTTTGTGAAAATTTCCTTTAGCCTTGTGGGTTCCATCTCGGGGCCCATGGTGCTGTAATATTCCTGGATGGCTCTAAGGGTGTTACAGAATATGGTATCGGAGCTTAGGTTGTGAAAACCTAGGTAGTCGGGTCGAGTTAGGTCGTGCTTTTGTCTCGTCATTCGAGTTATCGGTTGACAAGTGTTGGAGCTACGAGTTTTTGTTGTTCACTCGGGCTTGTGCGTTATGTGATTCACCAGTGTAGTACTGGGGTTGTTGCAAACTTTTCCAAATGGTATTAACGTGTTTCTTCAGATAGAATTGTGTTGTGTTCTTGAGTTGAACTGAGTTTGCAGAATGTGTGTTTTGAAAATGTCTGTGTCGAGTATTTTCTAGAGTTGAGATATGTGTAAGTATCACGGGGAATCGTCAGCTTCACGATCTGTAAGTATTTGGATTTTTGAATTGCATTAAGGTTATTGCCATTCTAAGTCGATAAGTTTTGAGATTCAGAAAGATATTATGTGTTACAGTATAATGTGACAGAGTTAGGACAGGATTGATGATCTTGAGAAGTTATGGTTTAGGAAATCAATATGTTAGTTAGATTTCAGAACAAAGTTGTGCATTTGGGAGAAATGTTGTGGATTGTTGAGAAGAACATATAGTCATGTTAATTCATTTTGAGATACATGAACTGTTTTTGAGCATTTGAAAATGATACTTTTCAAAATAAATGTTTCACGAATGTTTTACGGAAAATGATTTTTGGGTCGAGACCTAATCGATTTTGAAATAGTTTTGTAACTCAGGACCTGGAGTCCGAAAAGAGTTTTCTATTTTTTAAACTTCTTGTAATACGGAACGAGATACGTGTTGAGACCCTAATGTTTCAAAAGGCTTTTCTGTTTTCTTAAAACTCTCGAGACTTGTAAAATACTTTATCAATCATTTACCTATTTCGCTTCTGCCTATCGCAGTTTTGATTTACTTGTTCAAATGAAACCTCTTGGGAAGTCTTTCGCTGTGTTGATTTGTTTCAATGTTTTGTCATGACATATTTGAGGTGATCCAGGATGGATTAATGATTGACGTTGCGAGTCATATGTGGAAAAGGAGTTTTAGTCGGAGTTTATATATTGAGATTTTGGAACTTTATCGTATGGTTTTCCGATGGAATATCAGTGGATATTGGTGACGAACCGAATTGGTATACAGGAGTATGGATATGGTCAATCATTTGCATAGTTTTCATTTTAAAATTTCGAAATCGTGTGGATTCGAAGGAAACTATTATCGAATACTTGGCATTAGCTAGCCAGTTTAATTTTTCGAAATGATTTCGTGGTGTTACGAAAATTTATGTTTTGGAATTTTGAAATTTTTTTGAAAGAACTTTCGAAAATTTGTCTTCGTGATAAGACTATATGATTTCAAACTGGTTTTGAAAATGTGATTGATATAAAAACGCATTTAGTGGATAGTGCATAACATGGTGAAGTTATGAGTGTGACTCACGAACTGGATTAGACATCAGTATGGAACAATGAATAAAGATTCGAACTTTAGTATGGTAGTTTGGTTATCCAGGGATGATCGGTTGATTGATCAGATAAGAGAATTATATGCTGCATATTGTAGATTCGGGTACAGAATATGATTTTGGAACTTAGGATTTTATGAAACTGAAGAATATGTGCTATGTGATTCCATTAGTATGGTAGTAGCGTGATTTTATCATAGGTGATTTTTGAATGATTTCTTTGTAAGTGTAAATTTGGGGATGGTGGCCCCATGCTGGTTGTTTTAGATAGTGAGTGGTCGTTCTCACTCCATGTATGGTTGGATATGTTCGTCAGTTTGTGATCGGTTGTTCGTATGCCGAGGAGTATGTTCACCAGTCGGGTATGTATAATGAGATCCACTGTATATGATTGGCGTGTCGTTTTGAGAACTTTATTCGTTCGTATATCTGTTCTGTGGTTGTGTTGATCGTGTTGGAGCTTACTTTGTGAAGGTATTCTCGATTTTCGTTGATCGTTCGTTGGTAATATTGGAGTTTATCATGATGATGATATTCTCGGCTGTGTTTTGACCTGTGGATTGCTCGTATTAGAGTTTATCATGTCGATGATATTCTTGGTTAATCTATTGATTGATCATTGCTGGTGATCGTTTGAGCGTTCAGATTTTGTGTCGATATTTCAGAATTTGTTGCTATTGTGTTGGGTAGTTGTTTCACAAATGTATTGTACATTATTGGTTTTTAGCAAATTGAGACTTGATTGTGTGATTAGGCAGACAAGATTTGACACGGATAGATTATTTCATTCGAAGATGATTTATTTTCTTGAGACTCATGGAATTGTGATTGCTAGGATCTCAGGAGATCGTCAACTTTGCGCATTTGTAAGTGTATTGTTTTGATTATTCATTAATGATGATGATTGATCGTTGTTGTGATGGTTTCAGAATATTTTGGTTGAGCGGTTTGTTTGCTTTTCTATGACGGATTGCAAGTTTCGAGGACGAAACCTATTTTAAGTGATGTAGTATGTAATATCCGGAATTTCTACAATTGTGGTTTAATGTTATTTTATCCGAATTATGTTGTACAACGTGGAATCTGTACAGTATGGATAAAATAAATGAAGGACTAAGACATCTGTATTGGTATTATTACCGCACTTGGTTGACAGTTGTATTGGAAGACATTGTGTGTCAGGCTTATCGTATGAGAATATTGTTTGAAGGAGTATACGTATTCAGTATGCCGTATGTTCGTATATAGTATGTTGAGAGGTTGGACAAGAGTAACTGAAAATGGCCAAGTGTAACTTTACTAGCGCACGCTAATATACATGCCTAGCGTACGCTATCGTGCTGGTTTAGCGCACGCTAGAGGCGAAAGACAGCGCACGCTAGTACAGACCAGCTCAGAAGAAATCTATGTGTGGACCCGGTCACTTTCGGCGCATGTGCTGACGAGGTCAACGGATGTTTGTTGGGAAGTGTTAGCGCATGCTAATGCATGTTTATTAGCGCACGCTAACGTCAGATCTGTCCAAAGGGAATCTTATCCTAGTCAGAGCTGTCGGCGTGTGGACCCGTCTTCGGAGCATACAGACAAACAAGTCAACTATGAGTAGCGCACGCTATGGTTGAGGGCTTGCGTACGCTAAAGGAGATTACGTATGCTATTGCATGGGCATTGCGTACGTAACTCATTGTATGCAGTAAGATAGTAGCCTCTGGACTTCGATAGCGCACGCTAACAAAGAATGTTAGCGCACGCTAAATTGGTAACGTACGTTAAATTTAGAGATTAGTGTACGTTAATAATGTACAATGTATATATATAAGAGTAGTTGGCTATCATTCTTCATTTCGTCCATTCACTTCTTGCAACCGATAGAGAGAACCTTGGGAAGACATTTGGAGTCCCTAAACACTGAGAGATAATCCTCTTTAACAAGATTAAAGATGGAAATCATGGATTAAAGCTTTGTTCTTGAAATTATTGGTGATTCCTGGAATGGATTTCTTAGAGAGATGTTTGAAGTTCCAAACACTGGATTATGGTGGAGTTAATCATCCATAACAACACTGGAATCTTGGAAGTGATTGAGAATGGATTCAACCTTGTAAATCAATCCATTCCTTCAAAAAGCTAATCACTCTTCATCTTTGGATTTCGTTTTGGATTGAATGTTGATGTTCTTGAGTTGATGATTATTACATAAACAAGTTGACAAGCATGATTATGAGGTGAATTACCGGATTATGATGATATTGCTGTTGATATATGGATATTGACATGATTCTTGTGGGTGGAATTGTGTAGTTCGTTTTCTTGAGATAAGTTGGTTAATCATACCCTTCCTTTGCGGATGTTGATGTCATTGTTGATGATTAATCTCTGTAATGTTAGATTGGGGAAGTGTTCTCAAGTTTCTTGGTGTTCATGATGTAGATATTTGAGGAAGAAGGTGACATGTGAATATATGAATTGGATTAAGAGTTGGATGATTACCTATATGTTAAAGGATATCAGATTTCATTGTTTTGATAGCTATAAACATGGTCTAGAATCACTTAGTGTTTTTGATAATCGCCATATGTTGATTGGAATCTGAAAAACATGCATCTGTACAGCATTAGCGCACGCTAAGCTTACTGTCTAGCGCACGCTAACGGGAGCAATTTAGTGCACGCTACGTTAAGTAATTAACATGCGCTAAGTAGGCAGACTGGGTAGTATATTCTGTTTCGGTTATGAATTCGTGATCGTTTAAGTTGGTTTGATCAGACTTGTGGTTAACCGAGATATTATTGAGCCGTTGGGTTTGTGAATTGGTTTTATCGATTATTGTAATAGGTTGAGATTATTGATCGGTGATTAGAACTATGCGTTGCGGTCATGTTCAAAAATGTTCGTGAATTACATTGATTGGGGCCGAGGGACTTGTAGATGACGACAATGGAATTAGTAATGGATTCATCGGTATCGAGGCAAGTTATTACTTGCTCAGTTTATAATATTTAATGAATGGTTTCAGTTTCATTCGTTTATAATTCGTATAGCAATGTTTATAATCGCAATCACAGGAGGTTTGGGATTATAGGTTGTATTCGAGTTTTGGGAATTAAATCATAAGGTATATGATTTACATTTATTGTTGGCATACTTGGTATCGAGGATACATTGTGGTATAGACGAAGACGTGAATTATTTACCGTCCATGGAATTTTGTACCGTCGAGTATTGAGGATAATGGTTCGTAATTATTTGGACATCGAGATTGCTCTCGAAGGACTCGGGTCAAGTACTCTAATCATTTTTGTCATTTTGTGTCAATCATGTTGTGATACATTTGTGTATCGTTGTTGTCATGCATTTGTGCACGGTTGTTGTCGTCCATTGTATACTGTTGCTTTATGCAGTTGTGCATTGTTGTCATATGTCTACCATGCGTTGGCCCGATGGTATCAACATGGGATATCTATAGCTGTGTGCGCTGGATCGCTGGATAGGTAATGCCACCATGCGTTGGTCCGACGGGATCATCATGGAGATCTATAGCTGTATGCGCTAGATCGTTGGATTACCATATATGATGTTGTTATTGTGCATATGTATATTATGGGTTTGCCATAAGTATACAGTGTTGTTATTGATGTGAGCATATTGACGTTATCATATGAGTATGCATTTATACGTCTTTTGTTAGGACCATGTCCGTATGTTGTGTTGATCTGATCTTGGATTAGACCGACGTGATTTAAATCGTGGCATTTCATATCCTGAGGTATGTTCCGTATTTGCTTTTGGTATTTGTCTTTAATGGACAGTCGATTATCGTGTTGAGATGCGATTGGGTTGGACAGAGTTAGTAGATTCCGCACAGTGAGTTATGATAATGTTTTGAGAACCTTGGGTATTGTTGAGATACAATACAGATATTTCGGTATGAGCGTATTGTGTTGTTGAAAGGATACGAGATGTGAACTTTGGTAAATATTATCATGAATTGGTAAAGTTATGGCGGTAAGATTACATTGGTCGTATTCTTACTTAGTATTTCATATGTAATTATTGACGATGTGATGGTTATCATTGTTGGATATTATGGTGACCCCATCGTGGGCTATCTATTTAGGTTCTTTGATTATAAAGCTTGTAGCGGTCGTGGAGAGATGAGCTTCCTGAGTATACTAGCTAGGACATGTATTTGTGTATTGAGTTTCCCGATCAGTTCTTGTATTCCGCTGCTAGAGTACTTTAATTGTTTGTCTTTTTCCGCTGCATGAGTATTTTTAAATGGCCTTTTAGTATTTGGTAATTTAGGTTACTTTGGCAACCGTTTTCTAAACAGATTTTATATAGTCTTCAGATGTTTTAAAGATAGTATCGTCGTTGGCCTCTTGGGTATTTGTAAATGTTTGTGAAAATTTCCTTTAGCCTTGTGGGTTCCATCTCGGGGCCCATGGTGCTGTAATATTCCTGGATGGCTCTAAGGGTGTTACAGAATATGGTATCGGAGCTTAGGTTGTGAAAACCTAGGTAGTCGGGTCGAGTTAGGTCGTGCTTTTGTCTCGTCATTCGAGTTATCGGTTGACAAGTGTTGGAGCTCTGAGTTTTTGTTGTTCACTCGGGCTTGTGCGTTATGTGATTCACCAGTGTAGTACTGGGGTTGTTGCAAACTTTTCCAGATGGTATTAACGTGTTTCTTCAGATAGAATTGTGTTGTGTTCTTGAGTTGAACTGAGTTTGCAAAATGTGTGTTTTGAAAATGTCTGTGTCGAGTATTTTCTAGAGTTGAGATATGTGTAAGTATCACGGGGAATCGTCAGCTTCACGATCTGTAAGTATTTGGATTTTTGAATTGCATTAAGGTTATTGCCATTCTAAGTCGATAAGTTTTGAGATTCAGAAAGATATTATGTGTTACAGTATAATGTGACAGAGTTAGGACAGGATTGATGATCTTGAGAAGTTATGGTTTAGGAAATCAATATGTTAGTTAGATTTCGTAATGAGTTGTGCATTTGGGAGAAATGTTGTGGATTGTTGAGAAGAACATATAGTCATGTTAATTCATTTTGAGATACATGAATGCTTTTTGAGCATTTGAAAATGATACTTTTCAAAATAAATGTTTCACGAATGTTTTACGGAAAATGATTTTTGGGTCGAGACCTAATCGATTTTGAAATAGTTTTGTAACTCGGGACACTGAGTCCGAAAAGAGTTTTCTATTTTTTAAACTTCTTGTAATACGGAACGAGATACGTGTTGAGACCCTAATGTTTCAAAAGGCTTTTCTGTTTTCTTAAAACTCTCGAGACTTGTAAAATACTTTATCAATCATTTACCTATTTCGCTTCTGCCTATCGCAGTTTTGATTTACTTGTTCAAATGAAACCTCTTGGGAAGTCTTTCGCTGTGTTGATTTGTTTCAATGTTTTGTCATGACATATTTGAGGTGATCCAGGATGGATTAATGATTGACGTTGCGAGTCATATGTGGAAAAGGAGTTTTAGTCGGAGTTTATATATTGAGATTTTGGAACTTTATCGTATGGTTTTCCGATGGAATATCAGTGGATATTGGTGACGAACCGAATTGGTATACAGGAGTATGGATATGGTCAATCATTTGCATAGTTTTCGTTTTAAAATTTCGAAATCGTGTGGATTCGAAGGAAACTATTATCGAATACTTGGCATTAGCTAGCCAGTTTAATTTTTCGAAATGATTTCGTGGTGTTACGAAAATTTATGTTTTGGAATTTTGAAATTTTTTTGAAAGAACTTTCGAAAATTTGTCTTCGTGATAAGACTATATGATTTCAAACTGGTTTTGAAAATGTGACTGATATAAAAACGCATTTAGTGGATAGTGCATAACATGGTGAAGTTATGAGTGTGACTCACGAACTGGATTAGACATCAGTATGGAACAATGAATAAAGATTCGAACTTTAGTATGGTAGTTTGGTTATCCAGGGATGATCGGTTGATTGATCAGATAAGAGAATTATATGCTGCATATTGTAGATTCGGGTACAGAATATGATTTTGGAACTTAGGATTTTATGGAACTGAAGAATATGTGCTATGTGATTCTATTGGTATGGTAGTAGCGTGATTTTATCATAGGTGATTTTTGAATGATTTCTTTGTAAGTGTAAATTTGGGGATGGTGGCCCCATGCTGGTTGTTTTAGATAGTGAGTGGTCGTTCTCACTCCATGTATGGTTGGATATGTTCGTCAGTTTGTGATCGGTTGTTCGTATGCCGAGGAGTATGTTCACCAGTCGGGTATGTATAATGAGATCCACTGTATATGATTGGCGTGTCGTTTTGAGAACTTTATTCGTTCGTATATCTGTTCTGTGGTTGTGTTGATCGTGTTGGAGCTTACTTTGTGAAGGTATTCTCGATTTTCGTTGATCATTCGTTGGTAATATTGGAGTTTATCATGATGATGATATTCTCGGCTGTGTTTTGACCTGTGGATTGCTCGTATTAGAGTTTATCATGTCGATGATATTCTTGGTTAATCTATTGATTGATCATTGCTGGTGATCGTTTGAGCGTTCAGATTTTGTGTCGATATTTCGGAATTTGTTGCTATTGTGTTGGGTAGTTGTTTCACAAATGTATTGTACATTATTGGTTTTTAGCAAATTGAGACTTGATTGTGTGATTAGGCAGACAAGATTTGACACGGATAGATTATTTCATTCGAAGATGATATATTTTCTTGAGACTCATGGAATTGTGATTGCTAGGATCTCAGGAGATCGTCAACTTTGCGCATTTGTAAGTGTATTGTTTTGATTATTCATTAATGATGATGATTGATCGTTGTTGTGATGGTTTCAGAATATTTTGGTTGAGCGGTTTGTTTGCTTTTCTATGACGGATTGCAAGTTTCGAGGACGAAACCTATTTTAAGTGATGTAGTATGTAATATCCGGAATTTCTACAATTGTGGTTTAATGTTATTTTATCCGAATTATGTTGTACAACGTGGAATCTGTACAGTATGGATAAAATAAATGAAGGACTAAGACATCTGTATTGGTATTATTACCGCACTTGGTTGACAGTTGTATTGGAAGACATTGTGTGTCAGGCTTATCGTATGAGAATATTGTTTGAAGGAGTATACGTATTCGATGCCGTATGTTCGTATATAGTATGTTGAGAGGTTGGACAAGAGTAACTGAAAATGGCCAAGTGTAACTTTACTAGCGCACGCTAATATACATGCCTAGCGTACGCTATCGTGCTGGTTTAGCGCACGCTAGAGGCGAAAGACAGCGCACGCTAGTACAGACCAGCTCAGAAGGAATCTATGTGTGGACCCGGTCACTTTCGGCGCATGTGCTGACGAGGTCAACGGATGTTTGTTGGGAAGTGTTAGCGCATGCTAATGCATGTTTATTAGCGCACGCTAACGTCAGATCTGTCCAAAGGGAATCTTATCCTAGTCAGAGCTGTCGGCGTGTGGACCCGTCTTCGGAGCATACAGACAAACAAGTCAACTATGAGTAGCGCACGCTATGGTTGAGGGCTTGCGTACGCTAAATAGAGGAGATTGCGTATGCCATTGCATGGGCATTGCGTACGTAACTCATTGTATGCAGTAAGATAGTAGCCTCTGGACTTCGATAGCGCACGCTAACAAAGAATGTTAGCGCACGCTAAATTGGTAACGTACGTTAAATTTAGAGATTAGTCTACGTTAATAATGTACATTGTATATATATAAGAGTAGTTGGCTATCATTCTTCATTTCGTCCATTCACTTCTTGCAACCGATAGAGAGAACCTTGGGAAGACATTTGGAGTCCCTAAACACTGAGAGATAATCCTCTTTAACAAGATTAAAGATGGAAATCATGGATTAAAGCTTTGTTCTTGAAATTATTGGTGATTCCTGGAATGGAGTTCTTAGAGAGATGTTTGAAGTTCCAAACACTGGATTATGGTGGAGTTAATCATCCATAACAACACTGGAATCTTGGAAGTGATTGAGAATGGATTCAACCTTGGAAATCAATCCATTCCTTCAAAAAGCTAATCACTCTTCATCTTTGGATTTCGTTTTGGATTGAATGTTGATGTTCTTGAGTTGATGATTATTACATAAACAAGTTGACAAGCATGATTATGAGGTGAATTACCGGATTATGATGATATTGCTGTTGATATATGGATATTGACATGATTCTTGTGGGTGGAATTGTGTAGTTCGTTTTCTTGAGATAAGTTGGTTAATCATACCCTTCCTTTGCGGATGTTGATGTCATTGTTGATGATTAATCTCTGTAATGTTAGATTGTGGAAGTGTTCTTAAGGTTCTTGGTGTTCATGATGTAGATATTTGAGGAAGAAGGTGACATGTGAATATATGAATTGGATTAAGAGTTGGATGATTACCTATATGTTAAAGGATATCAGATTTCATTGTTTTGATAGCTATAAACATGGTTTAGAATCACTTAGTGTTTTTGATAATCACCATATGTTGATTGGAATCTGAAAAACATGCATCTGTACAGCATTAGCGCACGCTAAGCTTACTGTCTAGCGCACGCTAATGGGAGCAATTTAGCGCACGCTACGTTAAGTAATTAACATGCGCTAAGTAGGCAGACAGGGTAGTATATTCTGTTTCGGTTATGAATTCGTGATCGTTTAAGTTGGTTTGATCAGACTTGTGGTTAACCGAGATATTATTGAGCCGTTGGGTTTGTGAATTGGTTTTATCGATTATTGTAATAGGTTGAGATTATTGATCGGTGATTAGAACTATGCGTTGCAGTCATGTTAAAAAATGTTCGTGAATTACATTGATTGGGGCCGAGGTACTTGTAGATGACGACAATGGAATTGGTAACAGCTTCATCGGTATATGATTTCCATTTATTGTTGGTATACTTGGTATCGAGGATACATTGTGGTGTAGACGAAGACGTGAATTATTTACCGTCCGTGGAATTTTGTACCGTCGAGTATTGATGATAATTGTTCGTGATGATTTGGACATCAAGATTGCTCTCTAAGGACTCGGGTCAAGTACTCTAATCATTTTTGTCATTTTGTGTCGATCATGTTGTGATACATTCGTGTATCGTTGTTGTCATGCATTTGTGCACGGTTGTTGTCTTGCATTGTATACTTTTGCTTTGTGTAGTTGTGCATTGTTGTCATATGTCCACCATGCATTGGCCCGACGGGATCAACATGGGATATCTATAGCTGTGTGCGCTGGATCGCTGGACAGGTAATGCCACTATGCGTTGGTCCGATGGGATCATCATGGGGATCTATATCTGTGTGCGATGGATCATTGGATTACCATATGTGATGTTGTTATTGTGCATATGTATATTATGGGTTTGCCATAACTATACAGTGTTGTTATTGATGTGAGCATATTGACGTTGTCATATCAGTATGCATTTGTAGGTCTTGTGTTAGGACCATGTGCATATGTTGTGTTGATCTGATCTTGGATTAGACTGACGTGATTTTGTCGTGGCATTTTATATCCTGAGGTATGTTCCGTATTTTCTTTTGGTATTTGTCTTTGATGGACAGTCGATTATCGTGTTGAGATGCGATTCGGTTGGACAGAGTTAGTAGATTCCGTACAGTGAGTTATGACAACGTTTTGAGAACCTTGGGTATCGTTGAGATACAATACAAATATTTCGGTATGAGCGTATTGTGTTGTTGAAAGGATACGAGATGTGAACTTTGGTAAATATTATTATGAATTGGTAAAGTTATGGCGGTAAGATTACATTGGTCGTATTCTTACTTAGTATTTTCATTGATATGTAATTATTGACGAGATTTGATGGTTATCATTGTTGGATATTATGGTTGACCACGTCGTGGGCTTTCTTTTTAGGTTCTTGGATTATCAAGCTTGTAGCGATCGTGGAGAGATGAGCTTCCCGGAGGATACTGACTAGGACATGTATTTGTGTATTGAGTTTCCCAATCAGTTCTTGTATTCCGCTGCTAGAGTACTTTAATTATTTGTCTTTTTCCGCTGCGTGAGTGTTTTTAAATGCCCTTTTGGTATCTGGTAACTTAGGTTACTTTGGCAACCGTTTTCTAAACAAATTTTATATAGTCTTCAGATGTTTTAAATATAGTATCGTCGTTGGCCTCTTGGGCATTTGTAAATGTTTGCAAAAATTTCCTTTAGCCTTGTGGGTTCCATCTCGGGTCCCACGGCGCAGTAATATTTTTGGATGGATCTGGGGGTGTTACACGGACAAAGTGTCGAGGCAACAGATATTGGATCAATCCTACTGGGTTTAAAATCCGGTTTTATTTTGACAGATGAAGTACTTGTTTTGCCCAAGGGGCATAAAAATATTGTATCCATTCCAGTCTTGGACCGGAAAGGATTTTGTTTCTTCATTGGCAATGGTAGTTATAAAATTTATTTTCGAAATAAATTGGTTGGCACAGCTACATTGTTGAATGGTTTATATCATGTGAACATGCCAAATAAAACAACAGTTAATACTATAACTAGGAAAAGTGGTAGGCAAGATACTAATCAAGCTCTTAAATGGCACCTTAGACTTGGTCATGTTGGTCAGAACAAAGTTCAGAAAATGGAGAAAGATGGACTTTTAAGTCCGTTGGGTGTAGAACCCTATCCAACTTGTGAATCTTACCTTAGAGGCAAAATGACTAAGTCCCCCTTCACATGGACTTTTGAAACGGCTGCCGATAAACTTGGATTGGCACATACCGACGTTTGTGGTACTTTAGAAGTAGCCCGAGATGGATATCAATATTTCATAACGTTCACAGATGATCATACTAGGTATGGGATTGTGTACTTAATGAAACATAAATCCAAAGCCTTTACTAAATTCAAAGAATTTAAGGCCCTAGTTGAAAAACAGACTGGATGTCATATCAAAGCACTTCGATCGGACCGAGGTGGCGAATATATGAGCATAGAGTTTGATGAGTTCCTCAAGGAACATGGAATAGTTTCACAATTCACACCGCGAGGAACCCCACAGTTAAATGGTGTTTCAGAAAGGAGAAATCGGACTTTGTTGGACATGGTTCGCTCCATGTTAAATTACACTGATTTACCTATTTACCTGTAGGAGTATGCCTTACTAACTGCTGCCTATATCCTTAATAGATGTCCTTCCAAATCCGTTCCTATCACTCCGCATGAGATGTGGAAGGGTAAGAAACCAAGCCTCAATCACATAAGGATTTGGGGATGTCCAGCATATGTCAAGAAGGCTAAGGTGGACAAACTGGAAGCAAGGTCCATCAAAGGACGTTTCATTGGATACCCAGAGGACTCGATGGGTTATCTATTCTACATGCCAGAAGACCATAGGGTTGTTGTGGCATTACAAGCGCACTTCCTCGAGGATGAATTCATTCAGGAAGGTGGCTCGGGTAAAAATATCTCTTTGGAAGAGCATAATGAAAGTCCTAAGGAGACATCTGATCAGGGATCAGGAACCGAACCTATTGTAACACAACCTCCACTTCGAAGATCAGATAAGGTGTCTCACTTACCTAAGAGGTATGGTTATACACATGTCGAGGAACTGGGTATCCACGACGCACCTGATAGCCATGAGGACGACCCCTTTGACTTGATGAAGCAGTCAGAGGACTTTGACTTCGTGCGAAATGAGGAGGAACCATGTGTTTAAAAAAGGGTCAGTGGGAGCAACATTTCATTCTTAGTAATATATGTAGATGATATTCTATTTATAGGAAATAACGTAGCAATGCTCAGTACTGTGAAAGCTTGGCTTTCTAAAACATTCTCCATGAAATACTTGGGAGAAGCTTCCTATATTCTAGGGATCCGTCTTTACAAAGCTAGGCCTTGAAGAATGATAGGACTTTCTCTATATAGATAAAATCCTGAGAAGATTCAAAGATGGATGAATCTAAAAGAGAGTTCCTTCCCATGAGACATGGAATTCATCTCACCACGAAAATGTGTCCTCAAAGTGAGGAAGACAAGAGAGAGATGAGTAAGGTACCCTATGCCTCGGTAGTGGGTAGCTTCATGTATGCTATGTTGTGTACGAGACCAGACTTAGCCTACGGTGTGAGTATGGTAAGTCAATTTCAAGCAAACCTGGGAAGGGAACATTGGACTGCCGTAAATAACATTGTTAAGTACTTAAGAAGAACTAGAAATTTAGTTCGTACTTACGGTGGTGGAGAACTAAGGGTGATTGGATTCACCGATTCTGATTTTCAAGGAGACAATAAAGACTCTAAGTCGACATCTGGGTATTTGTTAACTCTCAATGGGGGAGCAGTATCTTGGATAAGCACCAAGTAAACCGCTACTGCTGATTCCACCTGCCAAGCAGAGTACCAAGTTGCCTCAAACGCTAGCAAAGAAGCATTATAATGCAAAAGTTTGTGCAATAACTTCAAGTGGTGCCTAATGCAGAGCTACCTATATCACTATTCTGTGATAATGATGGAGCTGTCGCCCAAGCCAAGGAGCCTAGGTCTCACCACAACACCAAGCATATACAGAGAAAGTACCACATCGTTCGACAGATGGTGAAAAAATGATATGTTTCGTTGCAAAGAGTAGACTCGGAAGACAATGTCTCTGACCCGCTGACTAAGCCATTATCTTAGGCTATCTTGGAAAGACATCTGAAGAACATGGGTATTGGATACCATGATGTGTGGCATTGAGTGCAAGTGGGAGATTGTTAGGAATATGCCCTCGAATGCCACTCAGGGGATGAGAGAGTAGGGGCATTGTACTTGCAATTATGGAATAATAAATAAAAAGGCAATACGATTCATTCACTATTTATTGTATTTCAATTGCATTCTTGACTTGGTAAACATTGAAGTGAAGTCCATGTAAATAAATCGAACATTCCATTCTCGTTATGGGATAAGAGAAAATGCACTGGAAGTGTTTTAAGTTTATTTATTAAAATCGTTCGCAAGTCAATAAACTTAAATGTGCATTAAGTTTTAATAAGACTAGTATAACTGATGCTAGGACATGTGCATGTCTTGATAGCATAGTTATAAGTATATTAGTGGGACCAGTATACTCGAACACGACTCATACTCAATTCAGTCACACAGTATTCACTCTCGGAGAGTCGATGACGAATCAAAAGGTTGTGATAGTATACGTGGACCTTTGACTTGAGGGTTCAGTAGAAGATGTGCCTGTGACGTTTAGTTTGTCATTAGAGTAATTAGACTCATTTGGTTAATTGCTGAGTCGACCTCAAAGTGCGGACTATACAGGCAGGTAGCAATCTTTACTGTATGCCAAGAAAGGATTCTATCTCCTGTTAGTGAGCAGGCGAATGTCCTATACGGTTAACGGCAAATAAGATCATAAGTCTTTGGCCAAAGCATTCTGATATAGTCGTATTAGATACACTATTAATCAACCGGTCTTGATTTGCATTAACACATGTATAAAGTCTAGTCAACAGTAGGGTTGAATTTACCGTGGCCTGAAGATTTGACCGGGACATCTGATGAAGGTTCTATACGTATATGGTATTCACGACATAATGGTTCTGGAATGATCCCATCATTCGTTCTCAGTCGGGTAATTAATTTAATTCATAAATTATGTTTCTTAGGGAAATATATTTGTATTTGATATAATTAATTAATTAGATTAATTAATTTATATAAATACATTGGTGATTAAACGGAGTGTATTTAACGGAGTCGTTTGACGAACGTTTGGTACACGAGCCGAGTGATTCGGCTCGTTTCTAGGAAGCCTCCTGATGTAACCGAGCTGATCGGCCACTAAGAACCCGGTTAATCTCAGAAGTTTATCTAAGAAAACCCGAATGTATGAAGTATTGTTTTTTCTCTCTCTAAAAAATACTGTAATCTTAGAATTATGCTTGGCCATTGAAGGAAAGCCCCCTCCTCCTTTTATAGAAGGGAGAGTCGCCTATCCTTTAAGGTTTTTTCCCTGATTTTTAGGAAAGATCCCGGATATCCAGGGATTCAGGCTGCGATTTCCCATCCCTGGATATCCGGGATTGAGGAGTATGGGCTTCCAGTCCCCGAATCTCTGGGATTTTGTCAGGTTAGTCGAGATCTTCTTTATGAGAGTTCAACCTTCATGAGCCCGACGATTCCCGACCCCGATTATGGCTTAGTAGGTTGGCTTATATTATAAAAGGTCCCTTAGGTCGGGACACTCTTATCCAAGTCTGTAGGTCGGCGAGGCCTTCGAGGTCGACCCTCTCTTAGCTGAGGTCACATGTCAGCGGGGCATCCGAGGTCAGCACCCTATTATCTGAGGTTATAGTTCCGCGAGCCCTCTGAGGTCGGCATCCCCTTGTCTGAGGACATAGGTCGGAATTCATTAGTCTAGGTCTCCATTCCTTTACTCAAATATTGGTACGCCGATTTATATTGGTCTTCTTTAAACCGGGTTTTTAGGAAGCGTACATTCGTCGTCCTATCAAACAGTCCCCCTACTCTAGTCGAGCTATAAGACCGAGTAGAGTAGGATTTGTTTACAATCTGAAGACCTCGATATAGTAGTATTTGGGGTTCCCGTTCCTAGGTAACGAGGTTCCGAGAGATTCGTACGCCTTTATATCAACGTCTTTTCCTTTCCTCGCCTCCCAACCGTCGCATCTATGGCCAGGTCCAGGTGTCAACCTGCTATAGGTCAGATGAGGCGGTGCCAGATCCAAGCCATTCTTTTTTAGAAGGCATCGGACGCTCCAGATCGCCCGTTATCTTCTTGGTTTTCGCCTTTCCTCCCTATAAATAGAGATCCTCTACCCCCTCAGCCACTTCCGCTCTTTTTTTTGCCAAACACTAGTGTGAGAGTTTTTCCGGCGACACCTGCAACCCTGGTTTCCTGCCTCCGGTGGTGCTTCCACTATCTTTCTCCGGCGATCTTCCACCCAATCTTATGGGTATGTCTATCTAAACACCTATACTCTATTCCTCTTTATTTTTTCTTTTTGTTTGTTACCTCCTTTCTTCGCCCTTTCCCTTTTCTTCCTTTTATTATGTCGTCTACCTCTGATTCTCAGAATCTTTCCGGCCAATCGGCCGTGGACTCTTTTTTAGAAGGTTTATCCTCTTCTGATGGGGACTCGGGGGGTAGGTCGGAGCGAGCTACTGGCTCCTCCCTTTTTCTTAGAGATGAACCCCTAGGTGATGTAGATTGGTCTGAGCTGGGCGACATCCCTTCTAACCTTCCCCCGAGCATTCCTTTGATCATCGTAGATCCCCCATCCCCTCCTCTTATGGGCGATGTAACTGTGACCGGCCTTTTAGATGATCCGTATCAAGCGGTCGCAGGAGCTACTCGAGTTCTCCCTCATCATCCTCTATCTAGGACTAGTCCAGCCGCGTTGGCTAGTTTTATAAAATTCCTTAGACTTCCTCTGGGGTGGGAATTTGTCACGCCCCAGGCTCATGACACCCCTGATCATACTCCTCCAGATCATATTACCTGGTTCGTGGATCAGGTGAGCAGTGGTCTTCGCTTTCCTCTTCATCCCTTCCTTGTTTCTCTCTCTGTTAAATATAATCTTCCCCTCAACCAGTTTTCTCCCAATTCTTTTCGTTATATGGTCGGTTTTCTCGTGTTGTGTCATTATAGACACGAGGAACCCGACCAGTATTTTTTCTATTTTTGTTTCCGTCTAAAGAGCTTTAAAGGCTTCTTTTACTTAACTTCCCGAAACAATGCCCATTTCTTTACCCACCTCCCTTCCAATGTGAAGGACTGGAGGTCGCGTTTCTTTTTCCTTCGGCTGACTCCTAGGGTTTCCCCATGGAATGGATGCAAGCCACTCCGAGCCAAGCTCCTATTCCCAGGCGCAGTTCTATCCGAGCTAGGTGGGTCGAGAAAGTTCGGGAATGGAATGCCATTCCTTACAATGCTTTCCAGCTGACGCAATTTCATGATCTTCTATTCCATTATGGGCTGAGCTTGAATCCTTACCCAGCTATCCCTGATATTGGTAGGTTTTAATGGCTCTTTCCATAGTATAATCTTTGTTATTCTGTTTTTTGGCTATCTTACTGACCTGTTGTATTGCTTTTCGTAGATCGATTCATGCGGACCTGCCCGTCTGATGCCTCCAAGCTGACTGAACCAACGAAGGAGAAGGTCCCCAAATCGACGAATCCCCCTAAAGAGAGGGCGGGGGGCTCATCAAAAACCAAGCAGAAGATCTCCTCTCGCTCCAAAGCTGGGGTGACTCTCCCCTCCGACCTGGCCCCTACCTTGACCACTGGGGGGAGCCCTGCAAGTTCCTCTCGGCAGCTTCAGGTCACCAAGAGGGCCCATTCCCCCAGCTCCCCTATTTCTAAGCGGCCGAAGACTGCAGGTCCCCCTGGTCCGGCTATGGAGACTTTTCTCCGTTGTAAGGAGTGGGAGAAGTTTCTTCCGTATTTTAGCTCCATGATCCCAGCCAGGGATAAGCAGGCATTACGAGATGCCGCGGAGGGTCCTCGTTTTGATGCCATGATGATGTATTTTGGGAAGGTATTCCTCTTTTTGCCTTCCTCCTCTTCTTTACTACTTTTATGTTTATTATTACCTTTTGACGTCCTGATGTGACTTTCTTCTTTTTAGCCCAGTTATGCGCTACCTTTGTGACATTCGCGGAAGATCATAAGATTGGCGCTTCGTCCTCCTCCCAGCTTACCCAGATGTCAGCCGATCTGGCGGCCGCCCTGGAGGCTAAGTCCGATCTCTCTGTTCAGCTTCAGGAGAGGGAATATCGCTTAGATGTTGCCCTTAAGAAAAGTTCCGAGCGGGAGACGGTTTTGGAACGGGCTCAGATGGCCAACGTTCAGCTGAACCAAGAGTTGGAACTTTTGAAGGCCTAGTTTGAGGCAGAATCGGAGAAGGTGGGCCAGCTCGAGGCTCAGTTTTCGGAAGCTAAGTCCGAATCCAAGAAGATTGCCCAGCTCTAGGCCCAGGCTAAAGCGGAGTTGGAGAAGGCCGCCCAACTTGAAGCTCAGGCTAAAGCAGAATCAGAGAGGGTCACCCAGCTTGAAGCTCAACTAGCCGAGGCTAGATCCGATGGATCATCTTATGAGCATGGAGTGATGGATGGCCGACATCGATTTCTGACCAGTGACGTCGGTTACTCTTTCCTAGAGGATTACCGTTCTGCCCTCCGAGCCCGGTATCACAATTCTACCGCTTATCTAGTCAGGCTGGCTCCTGCCGCGACGCAATATTTTGATTTCGCTCTAACTCGCGCTCGCGAGCAACTAGCTGCTTTGGGCTTTATGGGCGAGCTGGACCGGGATGCTGCATTGGACGGGGCTCCCATCCCTTCGGGTTGGTTTGGTGATGTGGACGAATCTCCTGAGGCAGCCTGATGGGAGGACGCCCTTGGAGAGTCTATAAAGGAATCCGGCCTGGATTTGGAGCTGCCTTCTATCCCTCCTAAATCACCAGCTAGGGCCAGCACTCCTAATCCTGTAGCTTAGTCTTTATTTGTTTTATGTATTTATTCTTTTTGTTGTTCATTGTACTGGCACAACTGTTTTTAGTGAAAAGTCTTTTGAGTTGAATATATTTTGGATTTGTACGATAGTGATATGCCTTGTTAACGTAAATTGCTTATGAAAACTAGCTTGTTTCTACAAACTAATTTTTTTAAAGTTAATATGGCTCGGCGTCGATTGTAACCTCAATGTATCTGAACTGTTTGAATCAATATGACTACTTCCAAATATAACCCGACCTCTTCCTAGTATAGCTCAGATGCTCTTTATTATTTTAAATTTTGCAACACCTTAAATATAACCCGACCACTTCAATCTTACAAGTTGTAATGGCTTGGTGGTTTTAGGTTGATTCAACCTAACCTTATCACTGACCTTTAGTACATGTCGGATATTTCGAACAATTTCTGGGAGTTTAAGGTTGCTCGGATATTTCCAACTCTCTCGAGTGGGATATAGTCTGGACAGCATCCTTTTTTATAGGTCGGATCGTACTCTAAGCCTGAGGCTATTTATATATCGGGGTAGTTTAACTCTACCTGAAATCGAGGGTATTTACCTTAGTCATAGATTTGAAGGGCGGTTCACCCTTAAACGGATCTGAAGGCATTTCACCTTATCAGCTGTCATAGGGCGGTTCACCCTTACTCGGATCTGAAGGCCTTTCACCCGATCAGATGTCATAGGGCGGTTCACCCTTACTCGGATCTGAAGGCATTTCACCTGATCAGATGTCATAGGGCGGTTCACCCTTACTCGGATCTAAAGGCATTTCACCTGATCAGATGTCATAGGGCGGTTTACTTGGATCTGAAGGCATTTCACCTGATCAGATGTCATAGGGCGGTTCACCCTTACTCGGATCTGAAGGCATTTCACCTGATCAGATGTCATTTCTAGTTTTACTCGATCAACACATTCAGAGATTTTTTTGTAATAGACTTTTATTAAAACATCACAAGCTTTTCTCCACACTTCTTCATACAAAATATTTTTTTAAGTGGCATATCTTCCAAGGTCTTTTGATGGGGTGTCCTTCCATATCATCGAGCTCAAAAGCTCCCCCTGCATAAATTTGGATTACCTTGTAAGGGCCCTCCTAGTTCGGCTCCAATTTACCTGTTTTTCTGAGGGCATCAGCCCGCCTAAGCACCAAATCACCGAGTTGGAACTGTCTCTTCCTGACACTTTTGTCGTGAGCTGCTTTTGTCAGGCTTTTGTATCTTTCCATTCGTGCTTCGGCTGCTTCTCTTCTTTCTTCTATGGTGTCCAATGCCTCCCTCATCATTTCTTCATTTTCCTCCTCGTTGAAACATCGAACCCGATGGGACATTTCTCCGACTTCTCCCGGGATGATGGCTTCGGACCCGTATACCATACTGAAGGGTGTTTCCCCCATTTATGATCTAGGTGTGGTCCTGTATGACCATAGCACCGAGCTAAGCTCATCCACCCATCCTCCTCCAGCCTTGTCTAAACTGGTTTTGATCCCTTGCAAGATTGTTCTGTTAGTTACCTCCACTTGTCCATTAGTCTGCGGATGAGCAACCGCAACGAACGTTTGCTTGATATGCATCCCCTCGCACCAGGACTGGGTTCTTTTCCCATTGAATTGATTTCCATTGTCTGAGATAAGCATCTGGGGCGCTCCGTACCTGCAGCAAATGTTGTTAAATAGAAAACTTATGATTCTTTGCTCGGTTATGGTGGCCACGGGCTCGGCCCCTACCCACTTGCTGAAGTAGTCTATGGCTACTACTAAAAACTTCCTTCCTCCCGAGCCAGGTGTAAACTGCCCCATGATATCGATTACCCATTTAGCGAAAGGACAGGGTGCTCCCATGGTGATCATATCTTCAGCTGGGATGTGAATTAAGGGTCCGTGTATTTGACATTTTTGGCACCGCTTAACCATCTCCACCACTTTCTTGCTCATGGTCGGCCAGAAAAAACCAGCTCTTAGTGTTTTGCTAATTAGCGCCCTTCCTTTGGTATGATCACCGCAGCACCCATCATGGATTTCTTCCAGTATGCCCCGCCCTTCTTCTTCCGAGATGCACCGCATGTATGGACCGAGGTAGGATCTCTTACATAATTCATCGTTAATGCAACAGAACCTCGCTGCCCTTCGTACAATTTTCATTCTCTCTTGCCTTTCATTGGGTAGTTCTGCTCTTCTTAGGTAAGCCAACAAAGGATTTCGCCAGTCCGCAATCTCTCTCACCTCCATCACCTATTTCGTAATGCTACTCCGAGCCGCTCCTAAAATCGTTACTATTCGTGAGTGACAATCCACCAAAGAGCTTCCCATTTTTTCTAAGTAATCATCTTTTACATTTTCCGCCCTAGGGATATGGATCAACTTCCATTCACCTAGTTTTTTGGCAGCCTCTTTCACTTCCTCAACATACTTCTTCATCCGATCCTCATTTATCTCAAATTTTCCTCCTACCTGCTGCGTGACCAGCTGAGAATCAGAATAAGCTATGAGTCATCGCACGCCCAAGTCTATCCCCAGCTGCATTCCCTTAACCAGGGTTTCATACTCGGCCTCGTTGTTAGATGATTTGAAATCGAATTTTATGACATACTCTAATTGCTCACCCTCCGGGGTAGTAAGGAATATCCCTGCCCCAAAGCCACTGGTTGTTGCCGATCCATCCACATGCAGTAGCCATTGTCCCTCTGGTGGCGATGGCATGGCCCCCTCTTGGATGAAGTCCGCTAGGGCCTGAGCTTTAATTGCCGTTCTCGGCTTATACTCCATGTCATATTCCCCCATCTCTACCGCCCACTTCACCAGGCGACCTGACGCATTAGGTCGCCCTAGTGTTTTTCTTAAGGGCAAGTAGGTTCGCAGCTTTATTTGGTGGGCTAGGAAATACGTCCTCAATCGCCGGGCTATAATTACTAATGCCAGTGCTCCCTTCTCTAGCTCGGAGTTATTCCGTTCTGCCCCTTGCAAAATTCGGCTTGTATAATAAATAGGCTTTTGCTTACTCATTTCTTCTCTTAGCAAGACCGAGCTAACCGCCCCCTCTCCCACGGATAAGTAGAGTATGAGCTCTTCTCCTGGTACTGGTTTGGTGAGCAGAGGCACCCTGGCCAAATATTCTTTTAATTTTCCGAATGTTGTTTGCGCTTCGGGGGTCCATTCGAATTTGTTCTTTTTTCTTAAGAGTTTAAAAAATAGGAATCCCTTCTCGGCTGAGCGTGATATGAACCAGCTCAGCCCCACTATTCTTCCTGCTAGTATCTGGATATCCTTGATATTTTTTGGAGGATTCATTTGCAGCACTAATTTGACCTTTTCTGAGTTGACCTCGATTCCTTGCTTTGTGACTACATATCCCAGAAATTTTCCCGATTTCACTCTAAAAGAACACTTTGTTGGGTTGAGATTCATTCCGTACGTGCGCAGGTTTTCGAACGTTTCCTCTAGATCTCTGATATGCTCTCCCGCCTTTATGCTTTTTACTAGCATATCATCCATGTACACTTCCATGTTTCTGCCGATTTGGGAATTAAAGATTCTGTCAACCATCCTTTGATATGTGGCTCTTGCATTTTTTAACCTAAAAGGCATGCGCACATAACAAAAAGTTCCTTTTGATACTACAAATCTAACCCTCTTTCTCTTCGGGTGCGAGGGGAATCTGATGATATCCCTGAGAAGCATCCATCATATTGAGCAACTCGCACCCCGAGGTTGAGTCCACCATCTGATCTATGCGGGGTAATGGGTAGTGATTCTTTAGACATGCTTTATTTAGGTGTCGGAAGTCCATGCACATCATCCACTTCCCCTGGCTTTTCCCCACCATGACAACATTGGATAGCCACTCCGGAAACTAGATCTCCATTATGTGTCCTGCTCGGAGGAGCTTGTCAACTTCTTCCCCAATGATCCCATCCATCTCCGGCCCAAAATGCCTCCTCTTATGCTTCACTAGTCTTGCGGTTGGGTCGATGTTTAACCTGTGCTCGGTAACTGTTGGGCTGATTCCCACCAGATCCTCGGCTGCGAACGCGAAAATGTCCACAAATCTCCTTAGCAAGCAGATAAGGCTTTCCCTTACCCCATCGTCTAACCGACTTCCCACGCGAGTTTTTGTTTCTGGCTTTCCAGGAAGCAATTCTATTTCCAGCAACTCCTCATTGGGCTTGACGCCTTATTCTTCGGCTTCCTCGGGCGCCTTTGATTGTTTATTCTTTTTAAACTCTGGATCGGGGCCTCCTAGCTCAGACATCCTCTTACCGCGCTGTACTCCCCGTTTTACCATTGTCTGGTAACAAGATCGGGACACAAACTGATCCCCGGCTACTTCCCCTACCCCGCCTCCTACGGGAAATTTTACTTTCATGTGCGCGGTAGATGCCACTGCTTCGAACTTGTTGAGTCCCGGTCTCCCTAGAATGGCGTTATAGGCCGATTTGGTGTCCACCACTAAACACCTGAGTGTCTTGACCTTCCGATGAAGTATCCGACCTAGTTCTAACGGAAGCACCACTTCTCCAACCGGTTGCACCTCGGTCATGCAGAACCCAAAAAGTGCGGTATCTACTTTCTTTAATCCCACCTCAAGGTTCATCTGTTTGGAACAGTTCTAGAATAAGATGTCCACCGATATTCCTGTATCGATGGATACTCTTTGCACATCGTAACTGGCAATCTCCGCGGTGATGACCAGTGCGTCATTATGGGGCGCATGTATCCCACTATAATCCGCAGGGCCGAACTAAATGATAGGCCCGCTGCCTACAGAGGCAACCTCTTCGAACTGATGACACCTATCCCTTCGCGTGTGAGCTTTCCTGGCCTGCTTAGAATTTCCGTTGGTTGGTCCTCCTGATATCATGTGGATCACTCCTTTATTAGCTGGGGGAGCAGCGGGTCCCTGAGGGGCTTCTCTTTTCATCCCCGTCCCCCCTTGGGGCATGGGTGGTTGCCTCCGACTTCCATTTCTCTGCTGATATGTGAACTCCATTAGATGCCCCGCTCGGACCAGCCTCTCAATCTCGTCTTTAAGGTGTTTGCACTCATCTGTTTTATGCCCATAATCATTGTGGAATCGATAATAAAGCTCGGATTTCGGCTGGGTAGGCCCATTAGAACGAGATGCAGGCCACTCGATTACCCTATTCATCTTACCTTCAACTGCTTCCAAAACATGCACTCTCCTCATCGTTAATGGGCTGTATTGGTCAAATCTCGGTCGCCTTAGACCGGTATCGCTCTTCCTTCGGTCTGTGTTCCGGTCTATCTTTCCACAAGGCATTTCCTCATGAGGCAGATTTCCTTGAAAGGTATATTCCTCGTGCCGCACCAATCTGCTAGATCCTCTTTCCCCATCTTCGGGTTTTTCTTGCAATTCCTCCATATCCTTCTCGGTTTCTTCAACATTACTATATTTTGAACATCGGGCTAAGACCTCATCATATGTTATGGCCGGTTTTTTAGCCAAGGAGGTGCGTACCAGTCCTGGCCTTAGTCCCTGCGTAAAGGCACTGGTCTTTACCTCTTCAGACGATGAGGGTACCTCCAGACATGCCTTTGTAAATCGGGTCACATAAGCTCTCAGCGCTTCTCCGGAGTACTGCTTGATGCTGAATAAGGACATGAAGGTCTTCTGGTGCACCCTGGCGCTTGTAAAGTGAGTCAAGAATGCTGAGCTGAAAGATTTGAAGCTGGTGATTGTCCTGTGGGGTATCCGTGGAACTAATCTCGAGTTGACTCACAACAGAGCCAGAATGCTCTGCAACTCATGGCATCCGAATATCGATGTAGTACGACCATGTTCTCGAATCACTAAAAATGTCGGGTAGGATCTGAGAGTCGACCATAGGTGAAGGTGACAGCCCTAAACCCATATGGGAGTTCGGCCTGCAGTATGCACTCCGAGAAGGGGTGGCCTGGATGACACTCCGTGTCCTTCCCTGCAACCCTCTGTCACAACTCCTCTAGCTCGTCTTACATACTGGATATTAAGGGATCCAGCATTTTTTCCTGTCTAGATCGTTCCCATATTCTTGGATAGCTCTCCCCATGCTCTTCCTGCTGATCAATTTCCTCCAGCCCATCCGAAAGGATGGGTATTACTTTTCGTGGTATTCTTTGCTTTTCGACCTCTCGACTCTTCTGGATCGCATTAGCGATTATGTTGGCTAAGTCTTCCTTCGTCAGTGTGATTGTGCTGGGTGCAGCTTCTTCTACTGGAGTGACGGGTGTTTTTTCTAGAGTCGATTCTCCACCCGCAGCTGCTAGTTCCTCTTCTAAATTTCGGGGTATCAACTCCTCTATTTTCTTCTGGTTCGTTTCTTCCGCCATTACGGACCTCACGTCTCAGCTCAAAATGACTCGATGTCACTGTTCCCATAGACGGCGCCACTTGATGTAACCGAGTTGATCGGCCACCAAGAACCGGGTTAATCTCAGAAGTTTATCTAAGAAAACCTGAATGTATGAAGTATTGCTTTTTCTCTCTCTAAAAAATACTGTAATCTCATAATTATGCTTGGCCTTTGAAGGAAAGCCCGCTCCTCCTTTTATAGAAGGGAGAGCCGCCTATCCTTTAAGGTTTTTCCATGACTTTTAAGGAAGATCCCGGATATCCAGGGATTCAGGCTGTGATTTCCCATCCCTGGATATCCGGGATTGAGGAGTATGGGCTTCCAGTCCCCGAATCTCTGGGATTCTGTCAGGTGAGTCGAGATCTTCTTTCCCGAGAGTTCAACCTTCATGAGCCCGGCGATTCTCGACCCCGGTTATGGCTTAGTAGGTCGGCTCATATTATAAAAGGTCACTTAGGTCGGGACACTCTTATCCAAGTCCATAGGTCGGCAAGGCCTTCGAGGTCGACCCTCTCTTAGCTGAGGTCAGAGGTCAGCGGGACCTCCGAGGTCGGCACCCTCTTATCTGAGGTTATAGATCGGGGATCCCTCTGAGGTCGGCATCCCCTTGTCTGAGGACATAGGTCGGACTTCATTAGTCTAGGTCTCCCATCCTTTACTCAAATATCGGTACGCCGGTTTATATTGGTCTTCTTTAAAACGGGTTTTTAGGAAGCATACATTCGTTGTCCTATCACCTCCTTATGGGCCGCCCCCCACCTCACATGGCCTTTTTTCTTTTTGCATGTTGTGTTGTAAAGTCAAGTTAATAATGTTTGAGATTGTTCTCACATTATTTTACTTCATTATTATGAGTTGTTGTTTTGGTTATAATAACCAACTCATTTCATGTAAGATGAAGACATACACACACACACACATACCTTTCCTGCTGAAGTTCTGGCCGTGAGCTATCTTGAGGAGGGAGAGAGACTTTTATTTTCTTGTTTTTCCACTTTGAGTTGAGAAAAATTAAGAAAGAAAATAAGATATAAATTCCTATAGTAATTCCTAGCCGTGTTCTTAGAGAACGGATTGCTATTAAATTTTTCCGGGCAATTTCCGACGCGTGTGAAGTAGAGGCTTCGAATTTTTGGTTCTTGGAACGAAGGGATTTCGTGTTCGTGACAGGGTTCGTGATCGTCATCCATTTTTACGAAGATTTATTTCAAAGGCTTCAAGGGTATGATTTTTATCTTCGTATTTATTTTTCGTATATACGTTACTTGATCGATCCTGTTTGGTATTCGCTTTTATTTCCTGCTGCGTATTTTGTTTTATTTTCGGAATCTCAACAGTTGCTAGACACTTTCTGCTTCTTTGCTTCTATAAATTTCTCCACCGCTGCCTCTTTCATCTCGTAGGCCAGTGCTTTGTCCTGATACTGCCATAGAGTAGTACATTCAAATCCGGACATATATTGCTGAATCTCCGGCTTCATCCGCATGTCGTAATGGAAAATCTTTTCCGCCTCGGTCGTGACCAAATGTCGCACACAGGTCAGCTAGTGATTAAAAGTCTTAATCATGTCTGTCACAGATGCCTCCGGATTTTGCGGTGAGAAAAACTCTCGGACTCTAGACTTTCTAACTGGATGGGGACAATATTCTGCTTCCATCATTAACTTGAATTTTGTCCAGTCAGCATGATGATCCTCAGGTCTAATGGCCTCCCACCAGTCGAAAGCCTCCCCAGTCAGAAAATACTGAGCGATCGAAACTTTTCGGTCATCGGGACAGTTAATTCCCGCAAATATCTTCTCTAATTCCTTCATCCAGTGATCCCAAGTAGGCATCTCTGCAGAACCATCGAATTCTGGTGGGTGTAACTTGACCATTTTCGTAAGCCACTTGTCTCCCCGGTTATCCTCGTTACGTTGTTGGCCCATTGTCATCTGCATGCGGTCAACCACCTGAGCAAACTGGGTCATCTGAGCGACCACCTGTTGAAGCACTCCCGACATGTTAGGATTTGTGTCTTCCTCCATAGTTTGCGTTCGGTCATCATTTACCGACTCCTGTTGTCCTCCAAAATGGGAATCAGTTCGATTGGCTGATAAATCCAGGGTAGATGATGAATCTTCCCGTCTCGCATTACCACGTCCGCATCCGCGTTCACGACCTCCTCGCAACATACTAAAAACACAATTAGTCAATATCCAGGGCAAAATCTTCTAAAAGAAAAATCCATCAATATCCCCGAAACACAAAATAAATAAAAATGGTAGTATATGAGATTAGGAAACTTACAACCACAGTCCACATGATGACGCTGGCTGAGCAGTGATGTTATAAACGACCAATAAATCGAAAGACGTCAACATACCCAACTAAACCCGACTGCCAAGATATCCATGAATCTTAGCTCCGATACCATATTCTGTAACATCCCGAGATATTCAGAATAATTACAACACCGTAAACTCTTTATATAAGAATTTACAAGGCTAAATTAAAGAAATGCGGAATAATACAAAAATACTATAAAAATTTAGTAGTTCGGCAACTGGTTCAAACAACTCAAATGAATCCAATTATTACAAACATCTCAAATCATCAACAGGACACACGTACTCTAGTACTGTAAATCAAACCAGAATAATAAAACAACACAACGAATAACATCACTGAGCCCCTTCGTCATCATGTTGGTACTGTGGTTGCTTCCCCGCTCCTCGGCTACCTGAACATCAAACAAATGTCCAACCCCGAAGGGGTTAGAAAAACGATTCTAGTACAAGTATCATAATATACAAAATCAGATATGCAACAACGATGCATGGCAAAATACGTAACACGGACTTCTGCTACCGGAATCCTGCAATGCGAATCCACATGATTCCATCAACACAACATGGGTAATCCAATGATCCAGCGCCCTCAGCATAGATCCCAAGATGATCCCGTCGGACCAACACGAGCTGGACATCTGATGCAGCGCCCTCAGCATAGATCATACGATCCCTTCAGATCAACACAACATATACAAACACCACTATGCATACACATATGCAAAAATCGATATGTCCATCAACATGAACATACAAATAAATCAATAACGATATAATGATGATTCAACTGGAATGATCTCATGTTCGAAAACCTGAATAACAATGTGCATGATCAAAATCATCAATATTAAACCAATATTCAAAATACGATACTTGCCTTAAAGATGGAGAGAATTAAATACTCCAACGAATGTCACGCATCCGAAGGCCACCGCCCCTCGATCGATCACTTTGCAAGGCTCAGACCTTGTTCAAAAGAAATAACAAGGAACTCAATATACTACTCGAAACTAACGTATGATCATCGAACGTTATAAGTTATAATCGTGTTAACAATGACGTAGGGCCGGTTCATGGTTAGTCTACTCGATGAAAGATGATCCGGAAATAATGATATACTTCATATGAGTCGAATGACCATATCGGAGGTGAAATGCCGATGTCTATGGATTTAAGGATATACAAATCATCAATATCTAAACTTCA
Organism: Orobanche coerulescens; assembly: GCA_033398695.1. Taxonomy (NCBI): domain Eukaryota; kingdom Viridiplantae; phylum Streptophyta; class Magnoliopsida; order Lamiales; family Orobanchaceae; genus Orobanche; species Orobanche coerulescens. The sequence continues at coordinate 24,353,207 of CM065819.1, read as the reverse complement.
ATATTAGTTTCAACTCCCAATTCATATATGTTTCGGCTATTACGATTCATATCACAAGTGTGACTCAAGATACAAGCGTACCAAGTGTACTATGCAAGGGAACGATACTACGGTGATCCGGGATTGATTTCATTAACATAGCCGATTCATTTCAAATATGAACATGAAGAATATTGTCAAATCAAACACCTCTATCAAAACATGAATTATCATCGGTGTAACATCTTAGTAATCTCAAAACCTTACTAAAATCATGCTCATAATTCATAATGAACTTAGGACACTACATCCTAGGGTTTTTATCCATCAAGGTTCGATCAACACTCTTAGCAACGAAGGAAAAGCAAGGTATAACCGGGATCTTCAAAAATATGGTGCTGGATTCAATATGATATAACAAGTCCAATAATTTCTGAAGCAAGCTCAAAATATAGCTAAGAACATAAATTCTAGCTTGGTATAGTATTAACATACCTCAATAAGGAGAAGAAAAATGAAATGCTTTATGAAACACAACACCGGAGCTTGCACACCAATCCAAAAGGGTCTAGGATCCTCAAAATTGAGCTAGGATGAAGTATAAGGTGCTGGGGAGTCTTCAGATAGCGAAAAATCGGTAAGAAAGAGAGGAGGAAATGAAATGGGGTTGAGGGTAATAAATAGAATTCTAAACCTTACGTACGTTATTTGCTCTTACTTACGTACGTAAAGGCCTTAACGTATGCTAGCCTCAAGCCTTAGTGCACGTTAACGTCTGGCTAAAGCTCACTGCCTCGATTCTGGATTCATTTACGTACAGTATCAGAGTAGTTTACATACGTAACACTATGCACTTAGCGTGCGTTAACAATCCACCTTAACATACTCTAAGCCCAGTTGACTTGCTTAGATGGAAAGCCGTCTAGGTTCACGCGGGGCAATTTCAACGAATCTTTTTCCGGTCCCCACACGCCGACTCTTGTCTGATCTCGAATTGACTGAATCTTACGTACGTTAAGCTTCAACCATACCATACATTATCTTCCAAACGTAGCGTACATTATGCTTATCACCTAACGCACATTAAGACGTGAAAAATCATGTATGCATGAATGTGTAGGAAACTCCAAAAATGCAAGAATACGAATACGGGAAACCACACTTCGACTATTTATACCACATAATCAAACGTTACAAGTTCAAATACAGGTAAACTACACAATAATTATCTGAGCATTACAGGTTTAGGACCATACTCGGTGGGAGAGCTTTCCATGGGGCTTATATTCATATCAGATATTGGTTACGCTGAGGTCCCCGCTAGTCTGGATCCGAGTTACCATTTATGGTAACATATACGCTATTATGGTACGTCCTCATACTTATTAACTTAATTATATCCTGAAACTCGAAATAAATATTGTTATTATTTCTTATGTTGGGATTCAATTATTGTTTTCAGATATGGGCTTGCGAGGCTATACCTTCGTTAGGCTCGGAGCTTCTTTCATCCAGCGACCTCGTTGTACACGCTGGAAGTTGAAGAAGCTGGGTCATGTTGCTTTTACCACATTTTTCGATAAGGAGGTAATCAATTATAGGTTCTCAATATGTAAATACTCTTATAGATATTTAAGGTAACAATGACTAAAAATGTATCATTGAATTGTATTTAGATTGATTGTTTTGAGGTGTTATCTCCGACACCTAAGGAGGAGCAGGAGCCGTATATGCAGTCCATTAGTGATGCTGCGAGCGGGTGGGTTCAGTATATGCACATGATGGCCCTATGCAAGAAGGGAGGGGGGAAGGGGAAGGGGAAGGGGAGGTCTCTTGATGGTGATGATTCTATCGAGGATCTAGCCAGAGAGCGTACTGTCCAGCAGCGGAGATCCGGTCCGGTTATTTCTGAGCCTATATATCTTATTACTGGACGTGAGCCATCAGGAGAGCCTCATGAGCCTGTGCATACTGATTTGGAGCGCTAGAGTTATCCGGAACGAGGTCCTCACCAGACTGCATCTTCTCCGGCACGGGGTCCTCACCAGACTGCATCTTCTCTGGCACGGGGTACTCAGGAGCCTGCATGCATTACTAACTTGGATACCCTTTTCACTCGTCTGTGTACATATATCAATTTAGCGGTCGAGCAGATGCATTGATATGTTGATTATAAAATGGAAAAGAGTGTCGAGCAGATTCGTCGACATATTGAACAAGTAGTGGGCCAGAGTGCTACTCTTGATATTGTAACACCCCCAATCTGCTCATGGATATTACACGCCGTAGAACCTTTCCTCAAGGATCTACCAGGTTGGCAACAATATCGAACATCTCATTAATTCCTTTAAGGCCAAAAAGACTCAGTAGACCGATTTGGTCTTTCAATAAAAACAAGCAACTCAATCTCAATACATGCCCACGCAGGGGTCAAATACAAATTACTCCCGTACCATGGGGAAAAAATACTGCAGCGGAAATAAAATACAACTAAACCAATACAACATCATACAGGTCCTCGTGTGATTAGTATCGTTCATCTTTCATCATCCTTCATGCCGACCCTGTGCTATGCTCCCCAAAACTTGAATGCAAAACAAACATCCACCTCCCGATTACTCGGGGGTTAGTAAAATTCCACTATTTTGCTAGTGCAAGTACAAAGTGCAAAATACGAGTCAAACAATTCAAGTTCCAAGAATAATAATAATCATGAATCCTCAAATATTCAAACACAATGAAGATACTTCCCGAAGCAAGAGTTTGGATGAAACATCCCAAAAACTGAAAGTTCATAATTCAAGAGAAATAGTTTACAAAATGATTTAATAAGCTATCGGGAGTTTTGGTAGAAAATAATTTAGGATTATCGAATCCTTCTCTTTTCAAAAATCAACAGGGGTCACAACCCAAAGGTTTTGTTTTCACAGATAAAACCAACGGCAATTCACAGGGTTAAAACCCACGTCACGTGTCCTCAACGGACATAAAATCAACACAACAGAATCACTCAAGACACACAAATCTTGGTCACACAAATACAACACCAACTCAGAAATCCAGAGTGAAGTCATATATTCCCTCGAGGCCTCGACGGACCCTCCCGAGGTGAGTAAAACACATTCACAAATCACACACTCAAACTCATGAATCCAGAGTGAGGTCATAGATTCCCTCGAGGCCTCAACGGACCCTCCAGAGGTGAGTAAAACACATCCACATTCATATACACACCAGCGTGAACACTTGTCACGGCATCTCACGGTTGGATCAATCACTTGTTGTCTCCTGACCATATGATCACATGCCATATGTCACCGTAGGTATTCTTTGGCGCTCACAGTTGGATCAATCACTTGTTGCATCCTGACCACATGATCACAAGCCATGTGTCACCGTAGTTTTTCTTAGGCTCTTACGGTTGGATCAATCGCTTGTTGCATCCTGACCACATGATCGCATGCCATGTGTCACCGTAGGCCCAGCCCATATTCACACATTCACACACATAGCACAATACAACAAAGATATCCAAACAATTCACCAAGAGGCATCAAACACTTAGCAAAACACAACGTCAAACCACAACGCACTGAAATAAGGCAATATACATACACAAGCATTATCAAGCACAACATCAACACCAACCATATCCATAGGATTCACATTTAGATGATCTCCGATCATTGTATCCACAAAACAAGAATTGTATGAACAAGGTACTTGCCTAGAATCAACACACACGCGGAGAATCAACCGAAGTATGATGGCACGAACCGACCATGAACCCACCAACTCCGCCGAACCTAACCCGCGACAATAAACTACGAACAACAATAACAACAATGAAAATGAATTCCATAGGACGACCTAAATTCGTTGAATTCAAGGAACAAACGACGAAAGTTCAAGGGTTTCCCCCAAAACGGCCAAGAACACGAAACGACCGACCAAAACATGGAAATGGAATTCCAAACCGAAATATGGATATACAATCTATAGGATATGTTTAACAACATCATTAAACAACAATCGGTTCAACAAAAATCGGATGGAAACAAAATTCAAGAACAAAACTCCCCAAAAAGTCAACTCTAGGGATTCAAAAAAATACCTTGATTCGGCGAAGAACAAGGATTTGATGTTGATATAATCGACAAGGGCCTCCCAAAACACCTAGAAATCGAGTGGAATCGACCAAAAACTCCACTCCTCGACTTCTCCCGTCGCCATCTGCCACCCGGGTGAAGAAATGGGGTGAAATGAAGTCTGGCCGGTCACTTGGCCTATATATGGCCGGCAGAGTTACGGCCGTAACTGGCAGTGCCTTACGGCCGTAATTCGGCCAACTGCCGATAGCGCATGCAACGACCGAAAGCCTTGCGTACGCAACTGTCGAGCCTTACGGCCGTAATCGGTATAGCCTTACGGCCGTAACCGAACTCCCAGTGGTCACTGCCTGAAATATGTCGAGTCACTACGGCTGTAATCAGCACCCCCTTACGGTCGTAACCAGCACCGTACGGTTGTAACCACCACACCTTACGTCCGTAACTGGCTTTCGTCCAGCCTGTGCATGCTGATCACTTACGGACGCAACCGGCACGTTACGGCCGTAACTCGGCCAGGCCAGTACCTGCTCCACAAGGTGCGACCGTGACTCGGCCGTGGCCACTTTCGACGGCCCGAACAACCCTGAAAGCCAAACCTGAATATGAATCGAAGATACTGTTATGAAGTACTTGCAAAGACGAATCTAAGCGCTAAGAGAACACACGATTTCGACCACCCGAAGGCTTGAAATTCGACAATGGAAAGTAATTACCCCAAACTTTGGGAAATTACAAAAATGGCCCAAAACGTCCGAAATACACGATACACGGTCGAAAAACCAAGCCAAAGCTCGCAACATGAATAATAACATTAAATGAACTTGCGAGAAACTCAAAACAACAGTTTCAGACGAGGTTCACAAGAATTGAACTCAAGTGTGGAAAAGTCGTTTAAGATCACAAAACTCAACAAAACGACACCGAAACAAACTTAGATGACAAAAAGTTTGGAATTAATCATTCTCGGAATGACGAAACGGTCACAATAGAGTCGCTAAGATGGACTTCCACCAAAAAATAAAATTACCAGAAATCGAAATTGCGGATATTACATACTACCCTCCTTAAAAGAAGTTTCGTCCCGAAACTTAAAACAAGTAGGGAGAAGCAATATCCCGCTAGGAAAACGCAACGAGATACACAAGAAACGCGTAACTTTCACCCAACGGCGAAACGTTATAAGCAACCCAAAGGAATATACGGCGTGAAAACACGCTCCACGATGACCAACACAACGCCACCGGTAGAGACATAATAAAACCAACAAGTGACAAGCGTCATCAAACAGATAATACAATCTAGTCAATTATCCGAACAATCACAAAACAGGAGATACCAATATAAAAAAACATGCACAGTCAAGAAAACAGAAAATAAACACAAAATGATCCACAAGGACAATCATAAACAGTTCGGACTACGCCGAAATCCTCAAAATCCACACTAGGCATCTCTGTGTCCTTTCGGAGCAGAGACGCAACCTCGATCCCCAAATATCTCAGTTATCGTCTCGCAATACACTTTGGTGACCCACTTGGCCACACTCGAAACAATTGACTAACGGTGAACGACAATTCTTCATGGTACGAGATCAGACAACAACAGTCACACAACCACGATCGAACAACAATGATCGAACAACAACGACCGAACAACAACGATCGAATAACAATGATCGAACAACAACGATCGAAAAACAGTGATCGAGTAACAGCGATCGAACAACAACGATCAACAACGATCGAATAACAATGATCGAACAACAACGATTAAAAAACAATGATTGAGTAACAACGATCGAAAAACAATGATTGAGTAATAACGATCGAACAATAATGATCGAATGACAACGGTCGAACAATGACTCCGAAGTTCACACTTCAACTCAAGACATTAAAAGAGCTGGTAGAAATTGAAAGATGTTACTTTCGAACAAGGTTCACAAGAATCGAACCGAACTCGAAAAATTCACGACGATAAACAGATTGATCCGAAACAAGGTCACAACCCATTCGAACGACGACAACCGAGATTCCAAACAAGTTCAAAAAGTATCAATGAACACGAGCAAGTCGATAGAATTGAGAGAGAGAAACTGCATAAGTCAAAAATAATACGGGCATTATATTCGACCTCTTATAAGAGAAATGTCGTCCCCGCAACTCATAACGAGAGCAAGGGAAAAACACAAAAAGTAACCGACAGAAACATCTCCCATGGGCCTCTCAGAGCCGATCCTGATATCTGTGCTGAAGCGCGGACTTCGGAAGTCTCAGTAACCAATTTGCAAAACTGGATTCTGTGTCCCTCGAGTCCACACTTGTAATATGCTACTAGCGTGGAAGGACTGTTTGCATGTACATGCCCTAGCACATTACAGTCGAAGCGCCTCGGCATATCGAAAATACAACTGCTACGAACAATGGAATATAACATCGTAAAACAACATACCAGAGATGCCAATTCCACACAACATATCAACGTAGGGTAGCCCACATACACAAAATTATAGCAATGACGGCATACATTTGGAGATTTCAACGGCCTGAATGATAACCAGAACAAAATCACAAAACATTATGAAACAATCACAGATGTACACAAACGTACAAACCCAAGCTTTAACAGCTCGCACATGTGCGACAACACACAATTCACCATGAAATGACAACATTAGAGATCAACATCACACCTCTCATAAAGGGCTAACACAACAAGCGCGTGGCGAACGACTCAACGCTCACACCACCAATTAAATCACAACTCTGGGGTTAACACCCTAACGAAAGTGCGAACATCATACATACATTCCCGGACTGCAACCAGGAACGATAGGTTTTAAAAACGAAAACCACCTTTAAAAAAATGATTTTGGAAACACTAGTTGATCTTGAGTATCACCTTTCAAAAAGTAGTACAAACACCATTATCGAGACGTTGAAAACCATCTTGCGTTTGAACAAAAATGAGGACACTTTTCTTTTAGTGAAAAACTTTCAACAAATATTCGACCCTCGGGTCTAAGCAAACCATTTCTAAATAATTGAAAATATCTCAAAATATTTTGGTTCTCAACTGGAATAATTTTGAAACATATTACGGCACTAGAAGGCACCTTGAAAGTACCGCGAGAAAATAATTCATTTTAGAAGTACGTCTCGAAATTTATTTTCTAAGATACTCAAGGTTTTCAATGATCCAATAGGCCAGAATACCCAAAACTCCCATGTATCGACATTCACTTACATATATCATAATACACGCATCAACTCGTTCAAAACCCAGACAACACCTGTCTTTTAGCGGAACAAACAGTCAAATATCACAGTCAAAAGGACATAAATAACGACAACACTCCTCATATAAATGAAACATGAGAATCACATAAATGCATCACAAAACCAAGAATCTGCATAAGGATTCCGTCACTTAACACATAATCACACCAGTAACTCGCATCAGACGAGGCACAATCACAAAGAAGGGAGACTGACATACACAGGTCGCACGAAGGTGATGATCGCCCCACGATACTAATCACGACCAACAAACTCAGACGACGTGTCGCGACACGGCTCAGTCAGACAAAATCCGATGAGACAAAAACTCAACAGACACCACTAAACCCGACACCCTAGGTTTCTACAACCTAAAGCTCCGATACCATTTATGTAACACCCCCAATCCGCTCAGGGATATTACACGCCGTAGAACCTTTCTTCAAGGATCTACCAGGCTGGTAACAATATCGAACATCTCAATAATGCCTTTAAGGCTAAAAAGACTCAATAGACCGATTTGGTCTTTCAATAAAAACAAACAACTCAATCTCAATACATGCCCACGCAGGGGTCAAATACAAAATACTCCCGTACCACGGGGAAAGAATACTGCAGCGGAAATAAAATACAACTCAACCAATACGACATCATATGGGTCGTCATGTGATTAGTATCGTTCATCTTTCATCATCCTTCTTGCCGACCCTGTGCTATGCTCCCCAAAACCTGAATGCAAAATAGACATCCACCCCCCGATTACTCGGGGGTTAGCAAAATTCCGCTATTTTGCTAGTGCAAGTACAAAGTGCAAAATACGAGTCATACAATTAAAGTTAAAAGAATAATAATAATCAGGAATCCTCAAATATTCAAACACAATGAAGATACTTCCCGAAGCAAGAGTTTGCATGAAACATTCCAAAACTGAAAGTTCGCAATAATAAGCCATCGGGAGTTTTGGTAGAAAATAATTTAGGATTATTGAATCCTTCTCTTTTCAAAAATCAACAGGGGTCACAACGAAAATGTTTTGTTTTCACAGATAAAACCAACGATAATTCACAGGGTTAAAACCCATGTCACGTGTCCTCGATGGACATAAAATCAACACAACATAATCACCCAAGACACGCAAATCTTGGTCATACAAATACAACACGCGCACGCTAGCTCGGCAGGACTAGCGCATAACGCGCGCTACTGCCGGCAGACTGCGCACGCTAGCTCGGCAGGACTACGTTAATAGGCCGGACAGCGCACGCTATCGGGCTGGGCAGAGAGGTTCCTGGAGTTCTGGACTCGGGGAGGATCGGCAGGTAGCGCACGCTACTGTCAGTCGTGGCGCGCGCTAACCGTCATGTGTACCGCATGCTATCAGCCGACTAGCGCACGTTACCTGGCCGAGTAGTTTAGTCCAGAGGGTTCTGGACAGGTCAGCTAGCGCGCGCTAGCGTCCGCGCAGCGCACGCTATCGGGGTCGGGCAGGCAGGTCCTGGTCGGTAGGTTGGGTCAACAGTGCCGGGTCATGCGGGCCCCTACCGAGGGTCTGGGCGATACTGACTGATAGTGCACGCTGCTACTGGAAGGCTAGCGCACGCTAGGCCGCCCCAGTATAAATATGACTGAGCAGTCATATTTTCACCCATTTTTCATTTCTATCTTCTCCTTTCCGCGGCTGGAGGCTTGGTGATCAAGGAGACATGTTGTCAAGCAACTAATCCACGAAGTCCTAGAGCTTATATCATTGATTAATCATCCTATAGCATCCTTGTTCCAGCGAATCAAGGTTAGATTTCCTAGAACCCTATCTTTGGGAAATTTTGGGGTTTTCGGGTTTTTGTCCGATTCATTCCGTATTGTTGATTAAGCCATGATAGGTATGATTAATCTTAATATTATTCATGTGTTTAACATCATTTAATCCATTGTTCTTTGTCGAATCAAGGTATATTTCTTGATTTCCTTCGAGTTGACTTTTTGGGGGATTTGTTCTTGATTTCATTTTCCATCCGTTTTTGATGAACCGATTGTTGTAAAATAATGTTTTTAAACATATCCTATGGATTGAATATCCATATTTCGGTTGGGAATTCCATTTTCATGTTTTTGTCGGGTCGATTCGTGTTCTTGGCCATTTTGGGGGAAACCCTTGAACTTTCATCATTTGTTACTTGAATTCAGCGGCTTTGGGTCGTATTTGGAATTCATTTACGTTGCTATTGTTGTCGTTCGTAGTTTATTGTTGCGGGTTGTCATTTGGCGGAGTCGGCGGGTTCGTAGTCGGTCCGAGTCTCCTCACTTCGGTCGATTCTCCGCGTTGTGATTATTCGAGATAAGTAGCTTGCCCATACATTTCATGTTTCGTAGGCATAATTGTTGGTAAATGATTTTATGTAAAATCAGGGTGTTTAATGAATGCTAAAAAGTATCGGTATGATCTCGATAAATGTTGTCTTTCAACGATAACTCGGATGCTTCGTGAATAAGTGTGTTTTTGGCCTATGTGTGTTATCTCCGTTGGTTGAAAGACTTATGATCACATTTAGTGAATGTAATAAACCGTAATCATTTACCGAGGATAACGTGTTGTTATGTGTGCTTGTTCGGTGAATATGTGATGGGTGATATTGGTTGTTACTCCTTTGAATGGAAGTTGTGATTCTTAATGTTGCTTGGCTTGATAGTTGATTATTGTTGTGTGTTTGTTGTATGTGATGTGCCTCCGGGTAGGATCGTTGAATATCCGGGATCCATACTTGCTAGTATGGGTCGGGCATGACTGTAGGGTTATCCATCGGGTATGTCTTGCGGGGACTCCGAGGTTCGAGGCTTGCTAGCCCGATGCCGGGGATAACTTGTGTGATTATCCATCGGGTATGTCTTGCGGGGACTCCAAGGTTCGTGGCTTGTTAGCGCGATGCCAGGATAACTTATGGTTGTGATTTGGTTATGAATGTATCTGTGCTTGTGGTCACGTGACTGTTGTTATGGTGACATGTGATTTGGTATGGTTTACTATTGGGTTATTCACTCGGGTATGTTCTAAGGGAGCATCTGACGTTCGTGGCTTGTTAGCATGGGACGTGAATAATCCTTAGGAATGTGTGTTTGATGATTTGGGTCGTAGACCCTGTGGTTTATGGTTTGGGTCTTGGACCCCGTGTTTTAGTGAATTGGGTCGTGGACCCCGGGTATTGTTATTGTAATTGTGCTTTTGGAAAAATGACTTTTGGGCTGTGTCCCTAAACGTTTTCAAAACTCCCGAGATCATAAAAAGTTTTTACAAGATGCATATCGGGTTTATCCCTATCTTTCGGTTTAACCATTTTGATCAAGTGATTTACCTTGGGAAGTATGTTTATGATTTCTAAGTCTTTGGAGTATGATATGTATGGCTTGTCTTCGTATTTTATACTTGCACTAGCAAAACAGTAGAGTTTTGCTAACCCCCGAGTATTCGGGGGGTGGATGTCTGTATTTGCATTTAGGTTTTTGGGAGCATAACACAGGGTCGGCATGAAGAGTGATGAAAGATGATCGATACTAATCACACGAGGATCCTTATGATGTCTTTGGTTTAGTTGTATTTTATTTCCGCTGCAGTATTCTTTCCCGTTGTACGGGAGTGTGTTGTATTCGACCCCTGCGTGGGCATGTAATGTGTTTGATTTGTATGTATTTATTGAAAGACCAAATCGATCTACTGAGTCATTTTAGCCTTAAAGGCATTGTTTAGATGTTCGATGTTGTTACCATCCTGGTAGATTCTTGAGGAAAGGTTCTATGTCGTGTAATATCCCTTAGCGGATTGGGGGTGTTACATAAATGGTATCGGAGCTTAGGTTGTGGAAACCTAGGCTGTTGGGTCAAGTTGTGTCTATTGAGTTTTGTCTCATCGGATTTTGTCTGATGGAGTCGTGCCGCGACACGTCATCTGAGTTGGTTGGTCGTGATTAGTATCGTGGGGCGATCATCATCTTCGTGCGACCTGTGGATGTAAGTCTCCCTTCTTTGTGTTGTGCCTCGTGTGACACGAGTTACTGGTATGATTATGTGTTAAGTGACGGAGTCTGTATGCAGATTCTTGGTTCCGTGATGCATTTATGTGACTCATATTTCGTTTATATGAGGTGTGTTGTCGTTATTTATGTCCCTTTGAATATGATATTCGACTGTTTATTTCCGGTAAAAGACATGTGTTGTCTTGGTTTTTGAGCGAGATGATGAGAGTATTGTGATGTATGTAAGTGAATGTTGTTATATGTGAGTTTTTTTTGGCATTCTAGCCTAATAGATTTTCGAAAAACTTGAGTATCTTAGAAAATAAATTTCGAGATGTACTTTTAAAATGAATTATTTACTCGCGATACTTTCAAGGTGCCTTCCAGTGCTGCAATATGTTTCAAAATTATTCCAGTTGGGGACCAAAATATTTTGAGATATTTTCAATTATTTAGAAATGCTTTTCTTAGACCCGAGGGTTGAATATTTCTGAAAGTTTTTCACTAAAAGGAAAGTGTCCTCGTTTTATCAGACACGTGATGGTTTTCAAAGTCTCGACAATGATGTTTGTTCAACTTTTTGTAATGTGATACTCAAGATCAACTGTTGTTTCCAAATTGTTTTCAAAAGATGGTTTTCGTTTTTAAAACCCATCATTTCTTGCTTGTGGTCGGAGAAGGTGTGTATGATGTTGGTATTGTCGTTAGGGTGTTATCCCTCCGAATTGTGATTAAATTGGTAGCGTGAGCATTGAGTCGTTCGCCACGCATTTGTTATGTTAGCCCTCTGTGAGAGGTGTGATGTTGATCTTCAATGTTGTCGTTTCGTGGTGATTTGCGTGCTATCTCACCCGTGTGAGCGGTTAGGACTTGAGTTTGTATGATTGTGTACATACGTGGTTGTTTCGGGATGTTTAGTAATTATATGCTGGTTATCGTTCGGGCCATTGTAATCGTCGAACGATGTCGTGGTTGTTGTGATTTTAGTATGTGTTGATATGTTATGGCAAGTTGGCATCTCCGGTTTGTTGTTTTGCGATGTTATGTTCCATTGTATCTAGCATTTGTATATTTGGTATGCCGAGCCGAGGTGTTTCAACCGTGGTGTGCCGGGGGCATGCACGTACCAATTGTCCTTCTCGTCAGTAACGCGTTTCAAGTGTGCACCCGGGAGACACAGGATCCAGTTTTGCGAGGTGGATTCCGAGTCTTTCGGGGCATGAACTTTAGTATAGATATCAGGATCGGATCTAAGAGGCCCATGAGAAATGTTTCCGTCAGCTGCTTTTGTGTTGTTATCATGTTTCCGTTATTGTGAGTTGCGTGGACGACCTTATTTTATAAGAGGTCGAATGTAATACCCGTATTATTTTTGGACTTCTGCATTTCCTATTTCTCAAGTCTATCGACTCGCTCGTGTTCGTTGATACTTTCTGAACTTGTTCTGTATATCGGTTTCATCGTTCGAATGAGCCGTGATCTTGTTTTGGGTCGATCTGGTTATCGCTGTGACTTTTTCGAGTTCGGTTCGATTCTTGTGAACCTTGTTCGGAAGTAACATCTTTTGGTTCTACTAGTTCTTTTGATGTCTTGAGTTGAAGTGTGAACTTCGGAGTCATTGTTCGGCCGTTATCATTTGATCGTTGTTGTCCGATCATTGTTATTTGATCGTTGTTATTCGATCGTTGTTGTTCGGTCGTTGTTGTTCGATCGTTGTTGTTCGATTGGGGTTGTCTGACTGTTGTTGCCTGATCTCGTACCGCGGAGAATTGTCGTTCACTGTTAGTCAGCTGTTTCGAGAGTGGCTAGGTGAGTCACTGAGCCGTGCATTGCGAGACGGTAGATGAGAGATTTGGGGATTGAGGCTGCGTCTCTGCTCCGAAAGGGCATAGAGATGCCTAGTATGATTTTTGAGGATTTCGGCATAGTTCGAATTGTTTATAATTGCCCTTGTGGATCGTTTTGTGTTTATTTTCTGTTTTCTCGACTGTGCGTGTTCCTTGTAACAGGTGCTTTGTGTTTTGTGATAGTTCGGATAATCGACTTGATTGTATTATCTGTTTGATGACTCTTGTCACTTGTTGGTTTTATTATGTCTCTACCGGTGGCGTTGTGTTGGTCGTCGTGGAGCGTGTTTTCACGCCGTATATTCCTTTACGTTGCTTGTAACGTTTCGTCGTTGGGTGTAAGTTACGCGTTTATTATGTATCTCGTTGAGTTTTCCTGGCGGGATATTGCTTCTCCCTACTTGTTTTAAGTTTCGGGACGAAACTTCTTTTAAGGAGAGTAGTATGTAATATCCGCAATTTCGATTTCCGGTAATATCTTTTTTTTCGGCGGAAGTCCGTTTTGACGACTCGCTCATGACCGTATCGTCATTCTGAGAATGATTAATTCTGCACTTTTTGTCATTCGAGTTCGTTTCGGTATCGTTTTGTTGAGTTCCGTGTTCTTAAGCGGCTTTTCCGCACTTGAGTTGGATTCTTGCGAATTTCTTTCAAAACTGCTTTTTCGAGTTTCCTGTAAGTCTGTTTAACTTTGTTAGACGTGTTGTGAACTTCGGTTTGGTTATTCGATCATGTATGGTGATTTTCGGGTGTTTTGGGCCATTTTGTAATTTACCCAAAGTTGTGGGTATCCGCATTCGTATTTGTTGTCTTGACCCTTTTCATGGTTGCGTGTGATTAATTGTTGCATGGTATTTCATTTCGGGTTGATGATGTTGTCCGCGAGCATTTCGTTGTGTTCGTTCCGTGCATTTTCGGAAACCGAATCGTCGGGTCATGGCGGTTGGGCACTGGCCAGACGGGTGCAGCAGGCACTGTCGGGAGTGCTGGGCACTGGCCGGGCAGATGCGGCAAGAACCGGCGTAGCGCGCGTTACTGCCGCCAGACTGCGCATGCTAGCTCGGCAAGACTAGCGCACGTTAATAGGCCGGTCAGTGCACGCTATCGGGCTGGGCAGAGAGGTTCTTGGAGTTCTGGACTCGGGGAGGATCGACAGGTAGCGCACACTACTGTCCGTCGTGGCGCGCGCTAACTGTCATGTGTAGCGCACGCTGTCGGTCGACTAGCGCACATTACCTGGCCGAGCAGTTTAGTCCAGAGGGTTCTGGATAGGTCGGCTAGCGCGCTAAGCTCAGCAGCCGCACGCTTATCGGGTCGGACAGTGTGTCTCGTCGGCAGGTTGGGTCAACAGTGCCGAGTCATGCGGGCCCCGGTCGAGTGTCTGGGCGATACTGGCCGATAGCGCACGCTACTGCCGGAAGGCTAGCGCACGCTAGGCCGCGCCAGTATAAATATGACTGAGCAGTCATATTTTCACCCGTTTTTCATTTCTATCTTCTCCTTTTCGCGGCTGGAGGCTTGGTGATCAAGGAGACATGTTGTCAAGCAACTAATCCACGAAGTTCTAGAGCTTATATCATTGATTAATCATCCTATAGCATCCTTTGATCTAGCGAATCAAAGTTAGATTTCCTAGAACCCTATCTTTGGGAAATTTTGGGGTTTTCGGGTTTTTGTCCGATTCGTTCCGTATTGTTGATTAATCCATGATGGGTATGATTAATCTTAATATTATTCATGTGTTTAACATCATTTAATCTTTTGTTCTTCGCCGAATCAAGGTATATTTCTTGATTTCCTTCGAGTTGACTTTTTGGGGGATTTGTTCTTGATTTCATTTTCCATCCGTTTTTGATGAACCGATTGTTGAAAAATGATGTTTTTAAACATATCCTATAGATTGAATATCCATATTTCGGTTGGGAATTCCATTTTTATGTTTTTGTCGGGTCGATTTGTGTTCTTGGCCGTTTTGGGGGAAACCCTTGAACTTTCATCGTTTGTTACTTGAATTCAGCGGCTTTGGGTCGTACTTTGGTACACCTCATTGCCACCTCGGTCCATTGGCTCCTTTAACGAGCTGGTGCACGTCTTCACGGAATACTTCGCCACCAGAGTCGTCCGGCCAGAAGGTCCCCTTCGCATGATGCAAATCAAGCAGGGAGAAGAAAAGTCCGACTCGGAGTACATCGACCGGGTAGACGTGATCATCCTCAACGGCGAGCCCGTAAGCGATGAGACCGCCCTCTACGCGGTCCTAGGAGGATTTCAGGGTTTTTCGCCTATGTTCAGGCATCTCACGAAGAACCAACCTACAACCTACGCAGCCTTCCGGGCTAGAGCCGCAGATTTTCTGGCCAGGCAAAGGTTCCTTCTTAGCCTGTGAGCAGCGCGATCGGCGCCCGGACGACGATCTCCCGCCCGATCGCCGATATCGACCTACGAATAAAGCGATTGGCAGCCGAGCGACGATCGCCAGTCTTCCGGCCCGATCGCCGATCATCACGCTACATCATCAGCAACCCGGAGGACTCTCTCGCCATCTACAGTCCACCATTTAACATGAGGGACTAAGGCTCGCGATCGCCTCCACCGCACATCATAAAGCCATGGTCCTGGTAGTCGATGGAACCGGCTGCTTCGGCCATGCAAGGTCCCTTTCGGCCGAGATCGCCCGCCCTTCGTTTAAATACGAGGCCAGCGTAGTCTGAGGGCTCTCCAAAAATAATCAGTGGACACATGCCACTACCCCCGTCTCAACGTACACCGTCGAGGTTCGTCATCTCCATGGCGGGCCAAGGTGGAAGCAGAGCTAAACAAGCCGCGGGCGTGGAGTTGATTCATCCGACGCTGCCCCGCGCAAGGACTTCTCTAGACCGAGACCGCACGCCCTTCGTTTAAATACGAGGCGAGGCGCAGCCTAACAGAGGACCCTCATAATAAAGTGAGTCACGAGACACTCAATGTCTTCGCGCACCAAGACACGGTCATGGACTCGGTCCATCGAATTCCGCGACTGTGCACGATTCCTCAAACAAGCGAAACAACCAAGTTTCCGAGGGGGATCGGCCAATGTTGTTTTTGCAGGTACAAGACTGAAAGATAGCTATCCAATCGACCATGATAGCCCAAGTCCGAATCCTAAGTCAGCTCAGGAAGATCGCCCGTCCTCATCCTTACACGATCGCCAGCAAGAACCACCTCGCCCCATGTCTTCAACATAGGAGCAAGCTGGGGGGCAATTGTTGTGTCAAGAATTACACTCTCCGACCGGCGATCGCCTCGGAGATCGGGCGACCGAGTCACTACCGAGCAGCCGAGGCAGAACTGCCGACCAGCGACCAGGCGGCCGAGCCTTTACCCAGCGGACAAGCTAAATCGGCCAACCGAAGGTCCCAGGACAAGTCCCGGTGCCGAGCGATCGACATCAAATACGATCGTCTCTCGGTACTCGGCGACCGACTCCTGGCGACCGACTAGCGGATGATCATCCCTCGGCACCTGCCGACCGGCCCTTGGTGACCGACCAATGCCGACCCTCAGCAACTGGCCGATGGTGACCTCTGATGACCAGCTAGAGACGACCGCCTCATGTCGATCAGGGCCGATGGCCATCCAGTCGGCAAAAGCCGAGTCTCAAGACTAGCACCACGTGCAAGAGCCGAGACAAGATCCGCGAATCTCGGATCATTGACCACAGCCTGTCAGCATCCATCCACCAGCCGACAGGCCCGCCGAAAGTTGTCAGTAGGGCCGCACGTGACTGACTCCGGACGCGTGCTGGCTCTTCATCGACCGCCACTGGCAAGCCAGTAGCTTTGGACTTTAGGCAGATCACACTTCTACCTTGGACTTTAGCCCGACAAATGGTGATCGCCCCATTATAATATTGGCGCACGATCGCCCCATTATTATAATGGCCTAAGGCGATCGCCCGCCGAAGACAAGACCCTACCGCCACTATAAATACAAGGCACTCGCACTCGGCCAACCTCCGCATTATCGCGATTTCAAGATACATTACAAGCGAAACACCCAAAGACTTGGCTATCTCCAACTTGGCAACGGCTATCATTCGGTCCTTCTTCTCCGGCCTCTCATCCAAAGCAGACGATCACAGGATTTAAGAACACCGAGCTTCGCTCAAGAGCCGGATTAACAGAGTCTTTTTACACTCATTGTATCTATATTTCTCACATTAATACTTGTATCCACGAATATTTGTATTAATAACATCTCGCGAGAGCATTCAAGCCCGGGCCTAACAAACCCGGCAAATCTTGTATTATTTATCTTCTCTCGGAAGTGCTCCCGCAATTGTTGTTTGTTGTCCGTCTTCCAGCAGTATTAATCTTCGGATAAATATTTTGGGCAACAACACCATCCTGGTAGATTCTTGAGGAAAGGTTCTACGGCGTGTAATATCCCTGAGCGGATTGTGGTTGTTACAACTCAAACTTGTGAATCCAAAGTGAAGTCATAGATTCCCTCGAGGCCTCAACGGACCCTCCCGAGGTGAGTAAAGCACATCTACAATCATATACACACCAGCGTGAACACTTGTCACGGCATCTCACGGTTGGATAAATCACTTGTTGTCTCCTGACCATATGATCACATGCCATATGTCATCGTAGGTATTCTTTGGCGCTCACGGTTGGATCAATCACTTGTTGCATCCTGACCATATGATCACAAGCCATGTGTCACCGTAGTTTTTCTTAGGCTCTCACGATTGGATCAATCGCTTGTTGCATCCTGACCACATGATCGCATGCCACGTGTAACTGTAGGCCCCGCCCACATTCACACATTCACACACATAACACAATACAATAAATATATCCAAACAATTCACCCAGAGGCATCAAACACTTATCAAAAAACAACGTCAAACTACAACGCACCGAAAAGAGGCAATATACGTACACAAGCATTATCAAGCGTAACATCAACACCAACCATATCCATAGGATTCACATAATCGTTTACGAAAGATATCAATCACAAAATACACGGTTTTGAAAGAGAGCCTTTAACGAGGCTAACTGAATCTTTTGAAAATTCATTTCAATCAACTAAACAAACACATTTAGACGATCACCGATCATCATATCCACAAAACAAGAATTGTATGAACAAGGTACTTGCCTCGAATCAACACACACGTGGAGAATCAATCGAAGTATGATGGCACGAACCGACCATAAACCCACCGACTCCGCCGAATGCTAACCCGCAACAATAAACTACGAACAACAATAACAACAATGAAAATGAATTCCATAGGATGACCTAAAGTCGTTGAATTCAAGGAACAAATGACGAAAGTTCAAGGGTTTCCCCCAAAACGGCCAAGAACACGAATCAACCGACCAAAACATGAAAATGGAATTCCAAACCGAAATATGGATATACAATCCATAGGATATGTTTACCAACATCATTAAACAACAATTGGTTCATCAAAAATCGGATGGAAACAAAATTCAAGAACAAAACTCCCCAAAAAGTCAACTCTAGGGATTCAAGAAAAATACCTTGATTCAGTGAAGAACAAGGATTTGATGTTGATACAATCGACAAGGGCCTTCCAAAACACCTAGAAATCGAGTGGAATCGAACAAAAACTCAACTCCTCGACTTCTCCCGTCGCCAGCCGCCACCCGGGTGAAGAAATGGGGTGAAATGAAGTATGGCCGGTCACCTGGCCTATATATGGCCGGCAGAGTTACGACCGTAACCGACAGTGCCTTACGGCCGTAACTCGCTCAACTTCCGATAGCGACGGCTGAAAGCCTTGTGTACGCAACTGTCGAGCCTTACGGCCATAGTCGGCATAGCATTATGGCCGTAACCTAACTCCTAGGGGTCACTGCCTGAAACCTGTCGAGTCACTACGGCCGTAATCGGCACACCCTTACGGCCGTAACCAGCACTGTACGGCCATAACCAGCACGCCTTACGGTCATAACAGACCTTCGTCCAGCATGTGCCTGCCGATCACTTACGGCCGTAACTCGGCCAGGCCAGTACCTGCTCCACAAGGTGCGGTCGTGACTCGGCCGTGGCCACTTCCGACGGCCCGGACAACCCCGAAACCCAAACCTGAATATGAATCAAAGATACGGTTAGGAAGTACTTGCAAATATGAATCTAAGCACTAAGAGAACACACAATTTTGACCACCCGAAGGCTCGAAACTTGACAACGGAATGTAATTACCCCAAACTTTGGGAAATTACGAAAACGGCCCAAAACGTCCAAAATACACGATGCACGATCGAAACACCAAGACAAAGCTCGAAACATGAATAATAATATTAAATGAACTTACGAGAAACTCCAAACAACAGTTTCGGATGAGGTTCGCAAGAATCCAACTCAAGTGCGGAAAAGCCATTTAAGATCACGGAACTCAACAAAACGACACCGAAACGAACTCGAATGACAAAAAGTGCAGAATTAATCATTCTCGGAATGATGAAACGGTCACAAAAGAGTCACTAAGATGGACTTCCGCCAAAAAATAAAATTATCAGAAATCGAAATTGCGGATATTACAGATACGCTGCCATGGGACTTTGCAGGTATTAGTGATTTTATGGGCGATTCTCCCCATATTTCCTCTATTCCGATAGAGCCTCAATTTGTGGAGCGCCTATTCCCCCCGAGCAGACTGAGAGCGTCCCTGGCACTGGCGGAGCATCGTTGCCGACAGACTCATGTTGATGGAGCGTCATCTCCCACCGAGCAGACCGAGGGTCTCCCTAGCACCAGCGGAGCGTCTATTTCGGTAGAGCACATTCAGAGTCTTGATCATCATGCTGATGGAGCTTCGATCCCGGTAGAGCACACTGAGAGTCTCGATCATCATGCTGATGGAGTCTTGGTCCCAACAGTTACACCCCCGGTTATTCCTACTGAGATGTTGGTGACACCACCAGAGGTTGCCCCTAGGACTCGACCATCCTCTTCCACTGCGGATCGGAGCCTTATCCCGCTTGAGTATTCTTCTACTCCTATTTGAGCAAATGCGTATGATGTGCCTAGACTGCAGTATAGGTCATACAGACTGTATTCCCCCTTCTCGACCACTGTAGTTCGGAAGAGGAAGGACTTGGATGAGGACGTGTATAACATGTGGTTGGCCAGCGGCGAGAGGTGAGTTAAATTGTAAATTCAATATTATTTACTAAAATTGTCTATACTTAAACAAAAAGTAAATTGTAGTGTCAATGTTGGTGCTGCATGCGGAGCTAGTGCCTCCTGGTTTTTGATGCTACAGGACGGATCCAAATTGATAGATGCATAAGTAAGTCTTTCAATCTATATATACGTAATCTATTATTAAAACGTGTAGTTATTGAAATTTTTTAATTTGTTTGAAATTTAAATGATATCCAGCATCTGGATGCATATGTGGGGATCCCACAGTTTGATCCTGGATTTGTTGGCGTGCGATGGTTCGATGATTGGGCTTCCCAGACGGTTTTGGTTCATACGAGCTTCCTGGTAATGAAAAAATATTAATAAATTTATTCCAAATTAACTGAGTGCTTCGCTACTGACAAAATTATTTTATATTAGGCTACGTGTATTAATGTATGGAATAATTCCAATAGGAGAGGAGGTTCATTGAGTATTGACAATGATGATCTCGATTTCTTGATCAGCAACGTTCACGGTCTGAGACCATTTTGGGGCAATCATCGCCCTTGGTGGGAGTTACGCAAGGTGATAAATTATTACATGTTTTGTTATTTATTTGTATTAGTTATTCATGTACTATTGTGCTGACAATGTACCTTTTGAACAATCCAGGTGTTGACCATCTAGAATACGTCTCCAGAGTCCTCGAGCGGACATTGGGTTGTTCTCAGCATTAGACTCGAGGAGAGTATCATCATCATGCACGATTCTCTGGCGCAGGAACATGATGTATATTATGTGTTGAGATCGCGGCAGGCATCGGGTATATGTCGCTTCATTCCTACCATTCTACAGCATTCTGGATTTTACGAGCGTCGCCCTGATATCACCCCGGTTACTGCGTTTCAAGTTGCTACAGCGAGAAATTTATGCTATGTACAGGATGACTCGACCTCTTGTGGCGCGTATTCTATATAGGCTTTAGAGTCTCTTGTTCAGCAGTCTTTCTCTCATGAAAAGACCGAGGCAGATATTTATGCATTTAGAGGACGTATGACCCGAGCTATATGAAGGATTAGCGATGATGTAGATACTGTAGTATGTGATCCCATTAGTTTGTTTATACGGTGGGATGATAGAGATTAGTGATATCTTCTTTTAGTGATGTACATGTATATAAATATTCCAAATCAGTAGCTAACAATTCTTTTTTTATAATGATTATTGTGTATGAATATCTTTCTTTTCTAATAAATATGCAATGAATTTGAACTTAATCAATTTGAAATTGAACTTAAAGAATTTGGACTTAATTAATTTGAAATTTGAAATTGAACTTAACCAATTTGAAATCGAACTTAATCAATTTGAAGTTTGAACATAATCAGTTGAAACTGGACTTAATCGGTTGAAATTAAACTTAATCGGTTCAAATTGAACTTAAGCAATTTGGAATCGAACTTAATCAATTTGAAATTAAACTTAATCGGTTTGAAGTTGAACTTAATTAATTCAATTTCAACTTAATCAATTTAAATTTGAACATAATCGATTTTACTGAATTTTGGACAGCCTGTTGCTGACTCGTGGTCCTTCATTTTGACCGGTTGGATCATGATTTGGAGTTCTAGACCGTGAGTTATTGTTGATGCACATTACTGGGCAGATTCGGCTTCGTCGTATCGACATTGAGGCAAGTTATACTTGTTCAGTTTATAATATTTGATGAATGGTCTTGTTTTCATTCATTTATAATTCATATAGAAATGTTTTTAGAATGTAAATTATCGGGATGATGGTTTATTCGTGGAAATGATAGTATCGTCGGCTTGAGGTAATTTAATTATTGTTCAGTCATGAGAATAATCATTATAAAATTGAGTTGTTGTATATGTTGTATGTTGAGGTTTCGTATGATGAGATTCATATTGGATGTTGAAGGATGTTGGTCCCAGGACTGTTGTATTGAGGTCGTTGATCGCGTTGATCATTCATTGGGGATGAGGATCCCATGGTTTGTTTTGGATATTGACTAGTTGTGTCGATTTTTCATTGTCAGTCTGTTGTTGTTCACTTCGGTGAGTCTTTTGATCCTTAATTGGATATGTGATTCTTTGAGTTTCGTTGTCATGTTGCATCGTGACATATCTAGAGTCATATCTGCGTGCCAATCAGTTATGTGTAGAATTTTCAGGGCGGGCACATATATATGTGTGATGGGGTCATGTCCTCACATTGGGTTGTGCACACGAGAAGATTACTTCGTGAGACTGATTAGGTACAAGACCACACATGTATTTGATCGATACTTGGGGTGGCTTGTGCACGGAAACATTTCCGGATCGGGCGTACTGTGACGTCCATCTTTGAGCCATATTGTTTTGGTCGTTCATAGTCCATATATGATTAAATATGTTCGACAGTTTGCGACTGGTTGTTCATACGCCCGAGGGGTATGTTCGACAGTCGAGGTTATTTTCTTGAGATCCATTATTGTTGATCGTTTGGAGTTTTCCTTGTTGATGGTATTCTCGGTCGTTAATTGGTCCTTTGTTGATCGTGTTTGGAGTTTACCTTGTTGATTGTATTCTCGGTCATTATTGATCCTTTGTTAGTCGTGTTGGGGTTTATCATGTTGGTGATTTTCTCAGTTGACGTATTGGTTGATCTGGTTATTGATCGTATGAGTGTTTGGGCTGTGCATCGATGTTTCGGATTTGTTATCATTATTTTGTGGTAGTTGATCTACAGATGTATTGTGTATGTTTGGTTCTTATCAGGATTGGTATTTGATTGTGCGATCCGACGGACAGCATTTGGCACAGATAGATTATTTCTCGCTTATGAGTTATGATGATGTTTTTGAGGATTTTGAGTATTGTTTTGGTTCATTCCAGATGAGTGTTGTTGAGTTCATTTCGTCATTAGAGAATGCGAAATGTGGATTATGGTAAGGATCGAATTGGTATGGATTGTTTTGGATTGGTAAGGTTAAGACGGTAAGATTACATTGGTAGTATTCTTATAGTATTATTACATTGGTATGTAATTATTTATGTGATGTGATCGATATCATTATTGAGTATTGTGGCTGACCCCGTCGTGGGTTTTATTTTTAGGTACTCGGAGATCGAGCTAGTAGAGGTCGTGAAGAGATGAGCTTCCCGGGTGATACTAGCCGTGGCATTATTTTGGGAATCAAGTATTCGTTTCTGGTTGTTTTATTTCCGCTGCAAATGTATATTTTGAACTGTGTTTTATCCGCTGCGTGTGTATATTTCGAAATGTCTTTTCGTTATTTTTACCAAATCGTATGTACATTTAAAAATGGCTTTTTGCGTACTTCGTAAACTTGGATTAGTTCATAAAACCGATTCCCTAAATCGAGTTTTGGCATTTTGGCCTTGAACGTTTTAACGATATTTTCATGACGGTATTTGATACTTTATAAATGACTTTTGTGAGTATTTGAAAACATTATCGTCATCGGCCTTTTTGGCGTTTTTGAACGTTGTTGAAAATGAATTTTAGCCTGGTGGGTTCCGGCGCGGGGCCCACGGCGCTGTAATATCCCGGATGGTTTTGGGGGTGTTACAGAAGATGGTATCAGAGCTTGGGTTTTGTGAAACCCGGGCATGTGTGTTATGTGGCTCTATTGGTACGGTAGTAGCGTGATTTTTAGAAATGATTTTTTAACTTTTGAGTCAAACCAATTTCTGGAGGTTCCAAATTTTCTTTTGGAGATATTTTTAAAATTTCTATAATTGTGATATTGGTGTATTGTGTTGACTGTTGAGACTTCGTATCGGAGTCGTATGCTAGTATCATGGGAGATCATCGGCTTCACGCACCTGTAAGTATACTATTTTGGTTATTCACTTGTAGTGATGATTAATTGTTTTCGTGATGATTTTTGGATTCTGTGGTTGAGCTATTGTTTATGACAGAATTGCAAGTTTCGAGGACGAAACTTATTTTAAGGGGGGTAGTATGTAATATCCTGAATTTTCAGGCAGTATTTTCTTCGATGATTTTATTGGAATATTGATATGGTGAATTTATTTTCGTGATTTCATGTGAATGAGATTTAGGAAGTCGGATGGTATTTTCTAATCCCGTCGAATAATCGTTGGTAGAATGCAGCGGTGTGCAACGTTATATTCTCCGATAAATTATTCGACGAAGGTTAGAGAAATTATCCGGATTAAGTAAGATATTCTTGAGTTGTCATAGATATAATGAAGATGGAAATATCTAATTGTTACTATCTTTTGTAACAGCAACAAATAATACTCCTCTATACTTACCCCTAAGGTGTGTCCCATCAACAACAATAATTGGTCTAGCATAACGAAATCCAGATATCGAAGCCCCCAAAGCATAAAACATGTACTTAATTTTTCCAGTATTTGCATCAACCACATAATCAGTTATGATAACTGGATTCGTCACCTCCAACATATGCAAGTACGATGGGATCATTCTGAAACAATCTTGATGGTCTCCATATATCACCGAGATAGCATGGTTGCGAATGTTCAATGCCAAGCCATAACGGATGTCAAATAATGCTCATTCTTAAGTTGAGCCTGCACTAGCTTCGGAGTCATAATTTGTCCTTCCACTAATAGTTTGTCGAACATTTATTCACCGAGCATCTTAGAATGCAACTGCTTAGGTGCCTTGAGATTTGGGTCAAAATGACAGGTATGCTCGCTCACTGAGTGCACTGTCCAAAATCCACCCCTCCCGGAGGCACTCAACAAAAAATTACAAGTTTCATCTGTACAAACGGTAGAATAGCAATGCTTATCAGATTTTAGAGTACGATAGTCAGATTTCTTTTCTAAATGATATCGCCCAACATCGTTCTTTAATCTATCTTTGGAGAGAAATACAGATTCTTTTTTAAAGATAGTGTATTTGCAGGATTAAATTGCCCATCCATATCATCATCAACTTCTGAAAGAGACGCATATAGATGTTTACCTGGAATTTTCCACCCAGGACTAGAGGGAGGAGCTGGAGCACCTTCTTCATGTAACACTCCCAAATCCCATTGGGTTATTACAGTGCCGTGGACCCCACACCAGGAGATCCACCAGGCGAACATGACCAAAATACAACAAACTAACCAAAAGGGGAATCTCAGTCCCTACTATGACATCCAACATAATATTCCGATATGGAATTTCAACAACAAAAGTAGGCCTACAAAGCCAAAATAAAAGTACAACACATCCACGAGCCTTACTCGGATAATACAAAATGACAACGACTGAACAAAATTGGAGTACTCCAACTGTCTGACTGACATGAACACCAAAACATCTCGGACTAATATCGCCGAATGCCTCGTTGCCATCGTCATGCCCCTGTGTCTCCACTCTCTCCTCACAAACACCTAAAACATGTAAACATGTTCCGCCCCCACGGGGTCAGTCATCCAGATAATGAATATCAAATACATGTACAACATGATATGTATCCTAAGGCAGAATAAACAGTACAACAATGGTAGTACAAGATGCTCACAAACCAAGGTACGAATAGAGCATTCGTGAAATACTATGCCCACGACATATGATCGGTACCTGCTCAACAGGTTAGAACATAAGTTCCCAAAGGCGAATCATCAACATAGAACACCACAGTGAAATTACTCGAAGGTAAACCAAACCAGAACTGAAATAAATACGAATCACAATGCCCGAAGGCTCCAATGGACATACCAATACATCACAATGTCATGAAAGCCCTCAGCCCAAGCTGCCACAATATCACAATGGTCTCGAAACCACTCAGCCGAAGCTGCCAATCATCACAATAGCCTGATAGCCGAACAGCCCGAAGCTGTATCACATGAGATCATCCAATGACCGTGACCTGCTGAATTGCAGGTGCTGGGAAACCAACCGCGAAGGTTCAAGCCCCAGACATACCCATAATGAGATCACCCAGTAACCGTGACCTACTGAACTGTGGGTGTTGGGAAACCAACTGCGAAGGTTCAAGCCCCAAGCTTACCCATAATGAGATCATCAACATGACCGTGACCTACTGAACTGTAGGTGTTGGGAAACCAACCGCGAAGGTTCAAGCCCCAAGCTTACCCATAATGAGATCATCAACATGACTGTGACCTACTGAACAGTAGGTGTTCGGAAACCAACCGCGAAGGTTCAAGCCCCAAACTTAGCCATCGAGCACTAGCCGCGACTAGCCTCCAAACACAATTAATCACAAACGGCAACGATCCCAAGATTACTGAATTCACAAGAATAATGGCATGCTACCTTGAGTCGGCCAACATGACAACAATAACTCACGGATGGGCACCGCCCTCGGCGGTCCCAATTCAATTACCTCAACTGCCTTAGAATGGCCAATCGATCACAACAACTCAACGGATGGAAACTATCCTTGACAGTCCCAGTTCAATACATCGATTGCCTTAGAATGGTCAATCGACAACACGACACAACAGATAGGAATCTTCTTCGCTAATCCCAATTCAATACCTCGATTACCTTAGAATGGTCAATCGATAAACGATGATACATCAACATAGAACACCACAGTTAAATTACCCGCAGGTAAACCAAACCAGAACTGAAATAAATACGAATCACAATACCCGAAGGCTCGAACGGACATACCAATACATCACAATGGCCTGAAAGCCCTCAGCCGAAGCTGCCACAATATCACAATGGTCTGAAAACCACTCAGCCGAAGCTGCCAATCATCACAATGGCCTCAAATCCGAACACCCCGAAGCTGTATCTCATGAGATCATCCAATGACCGTGACCTGCTGAATTGCAGGTGCTGGGAAACCAGCCGCGAAGGTTCAAGCCCCAGAATTACCCATAATGAGATCACCCAGTGACCGTGACCTACTGAACTGTGGGTGTTGGGAAACCAACCGCGAAGGTTCAAGCCCCAAGCTTACCTATAATGAGATCATCAACATAACCGTGACCTACTGAACTGTAGGTGTTGGGAAACCAACCGCGAAGGTTCAAGCCCCAAACTTACCCATCGAGCACTAGCCGCGACTAGTCTCCAAACACAATTAATCACAAACGGCAACGATCCCAAGATTACTGAATTCACAAGAATAATAGCTTGCTACCTTGAGTCGGCCAACATGACAACAATAACTCACGGATGGGAACCGTCCTCGGCGGTCCCAATTCAATTACCTCAACTGCCTTGGAATGGCCAATCGACCACAACAACTCAACGGATGGAAACTATCCTTGACAGTCCCAGTTCAATACATCGATTACCTTAGAACGGCTGATCGATAACAACGATACAACAGATGGGAAATGTCTCCGACAGTTTCAATTCAATAAATCGATTGCTTTAGAATGGTCAATCGACAACACGACACAACGGATGGGAATCGTCTTCGCTAATCCCAACTCAATACCTCGATTACCTTAGAACGGTCAATCGATAAACGATGATACATCGGATGGGAATTATCTTCGATAATCCCAATTCAATACGTCGATTGCCTTAGAACGGTCAATCAATAACGAGGACACAACGGATGGGAATTATCTTCGATAATCCCAATTCAATACCTCGATTACCTTAGAACGGTCAATCGATAAACGATGACTCAATTAGAATAGATGTCCCGGTGTCTCAAACCGACCACCGAAAACAGAGATATTAATCGGATACGTCAAATGCCTTCAATCGGCCAATACAATAGCAACAATACCGATTTGATAACAACAATCCCATCGATGCCTTAGACTGACATCAACGTCAACAATAATAATCGATACATCGACACCGTGGACCGGCTATCGACCACAACAATGACATCAAGAGTCTCGACGCCTTAAGCAGGCCGTTAACGAATAACGATAACAATGATCGCAACAACATCTCAAAACGATATCAATATAAAAAACAACAATGGATACATCGATACAACGAACCGGATATCGATAACAACATCAACAACGAGTATCTCAAAGCCCTGAACGGCTTTTTATCGGACAGCAACAACATTTGGCATAAATTTGCCAAAGGGTATCGTATCAAACAATCCCCTAATATCAACAAAATCATAGAGAGACCAAGTCTCGAAATGATACAACACATTCATACACATATATGATAACATTAATCTCATTGACCAGTGCAAGTATAAAACTTGCCTCAAACCGAAGGCGAGAAAGTCCTTCCACGATCAACGTCCTGGCACGAAATGACGAACGGCGCCTTCCGATGATCACAAACACTCGAGCAACCTTGAATAAAAAACGATTCATTCAATAACACAAAATCAATGGGAAACAATACCAAGGACAAACCCGGTTCAACCCCGAATCGACTAACCTCTACCAACGAATATCATAGTTCTCAACTATGAATTCCAACATCCTCCAACACCTCAAAATCGACATGATCGAATGTTCTTAACACTTGTGAAAACAATTCAACAAGAATCACTTAAGAACAACATCAAAACAAACATCTCCAAAACGGTCATATCACCAATAACATCATCAAAACCCCAAGAACATCATAATCTCAACAAACACGATGTCTAAAAAATAATCCATCATCAATTCATCAAGAATTCGGATTAAACAACAAGGTTAAATCAACCATTTCAAGATTATGATAATCATTACATAATTCATCATAATTCCTTACAAAAATGGTTATAATCCTCAAGAACACCACCAACTACAATAATCATATCAATACTATGTTAATCATATAACAATCTTAACATAATCCTTTCTAGACATGATTATAACCTCCAAACCTTCTAAAATATTAAGAACACAATCAAACTCAAGCTATACCAATCTGTTCTTCATCAAAAGTCTATCAAAACTATGAAGAACCATACTATCCCCCAATAAATCATCATATCACGAACTACACAACAACAACATAATCTCGAGTTAAACACAAGATTAACCAAACATACCTAAAAAAATGAAGAACAACCTCAAAACATCAATAACTCACTCCAATATTTAAGTTCCTAAGCTCCAATCCAAGTTGTGAAGCTCCAAATCAAGTTGGAAGAGGCAAAATATCAAGAACAAGTCCAGAGGGACGGTTCTAGGGAGAGAAAATGATTTTTGGTTCGTGAGGAAATGAAATACGAAACCAATATAAATAGACTGACAAGCTCACTACATACGCTATACACCACGGTTAACGTACGTAATTGACATTACGTACGCTATGTCAAGACATTAACGTACGTAATGTAAATCCAGAACTAACTGTCCAAAAACACGAAGACCTTAACGTATGTAAACTAGAAGCTATTACGTACGTTAACAAGCTACCTGACTTACGTACATAGAGTTCACCACTTAACGTACGTAGGGGTCCGTTGACTGCAACAGTGAGATCCGATCGAAAGATGCTCGGGACCCACCGTCCGAAAGTTGACTACGAGGAAGGTTTCTACCACCTACCACGCATTACGTACGTAACCTTACAGGCGTAACGTACGTAATCGCAACACGGTAGCGTACGTAATGTTACACCCGTAGCGTACGCTATGGCTATAAAATTAGCCGAAATTACAAACGCACCAAGCAACACCCAAACGACGAAACCAATCCGACGACAAGTAAAATTATTTCGCTCCCGAAATATCCCAACAAAATATACATTGTATCTGTCCAAAACAACAACACTTGTATAATTCCAAATGAATACGTACAACTCAACAGTAACACGAAAAAAAAAAATTAACCCCAGATATTACACTTCATCTACTAATTGATCGAAATCAAAACGTCTCCATTCTAGTTCTGATTCTGGTTCTGCTTCTTTTACCAATCTTTTATTGAATATGCCCTTTTTCTCACAGTATTTGCAAAAATTTTCAAACCAATGTTTCTGAACCTCGACATATTCGATATCGATCTCATCGATATTTATGTCGTCATTATCATCATCACTACTACCATCATTAGCACTACCACCACCATCACAATTACCACCAACATCACATACATTATTTGAAGGACCACACCCATCAAATCGAGAACCATCAAATTCCTGGGGAATTTTCATGCGTGAACCCTAATCAGTCATATAATCCATACGATTAGAATTGTACGGTACCGGAAAAGAGCTAGATCCCGGTAAGTCAAATTGTGGACCAAATGAGGGAGCTGTTGGAGGAATGCTAGTTGCATTGAGAAGGCTAACAAAACTCACAGGCGCAACATTGAACTGGAACAAGTAATTTATATAAGAATCATTCTTTATCTTCATCTTTCTTCTTTTTTTTCCCATCACAATCAAATGAGAATAAAACATAAACATGTTTTGTTTAATCAGCTTCAATAATACAGTAGACATTATCTACTAATGTCGCATAGCTCACACCAACGGGCACAAGCAATATTTATTCTTCTCCACCGCGATAGTCTAAATTTTGCCACTTGCCATTAAAAAGAATGATAACTTTTTTTTTTTCAAAAACTCATCTGTCAAATAATATAAAAAATTTAGGTTATTAACTAAAAATTTACATAGTTAAATAATATTTGAATATATTTTGATATTTCAAGCATAAACATTTTTTGAAATTGAGCTATAAATATACCTTTTATTTTTTGCAGTCGAAATAATCCTTGTTCTTCGAGGTGAGAGAGCTCCTGGTGTGAGATAATTTATCAGAAAAGAAAGGTAAAAATATCGGTGAGATAATATCAGAAAAGAAAAATGAAAATATTACTGAGAGATAGTTCAATTCAATGAATGTTGTGGCTTGCTGAGCATGATATTTATTATTCTAAAACTCGACTTTTACTCAAGTTACTCGAGCAACTCACCCAAAATGTAACTCCAAAACCATTCGAGTTACACGATTTAAGAGTTACCCTGATCACGTTACCCGAGTCACGCTTCGCGTAACCACCGGGTTACTCGTGTGAGCTTTCGGGTTACTCCGATTACTGGGTTACTCGGGATTTTTGGGAATAAATCGAGTTATCGAAAACATTCGGGTAACCCAAGTCAGATATGAGTTTCTCGAAAACACTTGGATGGGTAACTCGAAATTTTGGCTAACTCGTTCGTGTGACCCGAGCCTACCGACAAGCGTGTGCCCCGATTTCAAATTCGTGACTCGAAATCGTGTGACTCCGAAACAAAATACTCAGACAAATTCGGGTAACCCGAGTAGGAGTCGTCTAACCCGAACTGTTGTCGTGTAACCCGAACTCTCTCGTGTAACCCGAATTAACCCGAATTCGGTCGATCCGTATTGTGTAAGTCGAATTCGGATTACACGAATTGCTATTACGTCTTACCCGATTATCAACCTTCCTCAATATTGTATTTTTTTGAAGTTGACTCAAAATTATGTTACTCGAAATTACAATAAATGACTCAAATTTATTCGAGTAAAGGTCAATTTCGATAATTTGGGTATCAAAAGAGTTCTTGCTAAACTTGGGGCAAAAAAGAATAATACTATATGTAAAAGGTCAAAACAAGTTTTCTCCCTAACAACATATCAAGACTGTAATTTACCACACTTTTCATCGTTTCGCTGTGAGCATCAAAGTGAGGAGGGAGAGAATTTTCCTTGTTTTATGCAATTGTGTTTTAAGTGTATTTTGAGAGGAAAATAGTTTTTATAAATTACTTTGAGTATTTATAAAAATAAATATAAGCTAATTCTACTTATTTCTAGCCATACTCTTCCAGAATAAGTTGATAGAAGATTTTCCGATTATCTTCCGACGCGTGATACGTAGAGGCACGATGTTTTAGGTGCTCGGGATTTTTTGAAAGCTTGGATTATTTTTCCTTCAATATTTAATAAAAGGGGTATGATTTCTAATTCATGCATTGATTTTTATATTCGTATATATGATGCTTGATCAATATCGTTTCAGGGGTTCGGTTTATTGATTAGATCAATATTATTATTCCGCTTCACCTTTATTTTTAGGACCTAAAATCCGAGAGTGGTATCAGAGAGAGGTCTATGCGATCTTATATACGATACTCGCATTTGGAATGCTTGATTGAATATTTATGATTTAGAATCATAATTGTTTTAATCGTAAATGTTTAATTATTTCGTCTAAAAGTTATTTTTCATAATTTTATATTACGATATAAATCTGTTTTTCTTTGGAAAAACTGATTTATATGTGTAATTTAAAAACTATAAAAATATTATTTTTAGATTCGGGACGAAAAGACGAGCCGGAAAAATGACCGGACCCCTTAGCTCGGGGCTGCCGGGAGGCTGCCTGTATTCGGTAGGCAGTGGTCAAGATGGATGGGATTTCGGCCAGGGCCTGGCAGCCCTGTTGGGCCGCGGGCTTGGTCCGGGCTGCGGGCTTGGTCCGGGCCTAGTGTTTCCAACTCTATTTTTATATTTCATGTTTGGTAAATTAATTTACCATAGATTAAATTGGATTCAATTTAACTAAAATATAAATATGATATTTTTTATATTTTAAGGGATATAATTTAATAAAATATTATTTTCATTCGGTACAAATTAAAATTACCGATTGTGTGAACAATTGGATTACTCTTAATAAATTGATTAATTTTATATTGATTAGATCAATATATTATATTAATTATTTATGCTATTACTTTAATCTATTTATTGTATTTATTTTCTAATGGTGATGTGTTCATGGACTTAGTTTTGAATCTTTATTCGACGGGTTGTAAAGGTCGTTTTGAGCCAATATATTTTATTAGACAAATTTGTATAGGATGTAATTTTATTGATGTAATAAATTAGCTATGATGAAGAGTCGAGGACGAACTGCCACAAAGACGAAGATTCAAGACATGTAATACGATTACTTGTATTTTTATCGGGTCAACGATGACTCGGTATTTTTATTAGTTGCCATGATCGAGAGATTCAAGGCTATTGATTTCAGGATGTATGCTTCTATGCAGACCGACCTTATCCTACAGTCACTTCCTGATTCCTTCTCTCACTTTGTAACGAACTTCAACTGCAATGAAATTGCTTGCAGCTTAGTGTAATATCCGTACCTTTCTATTTTTAGCAGTTTCTATTTTTGGTGTATGTCTATTTTTATCGACTCTCTTGTAACCATTTCGAAGTTTTGAATCTACTTTGTTCTTGGAGTTTTTCCATTTGGACGAGTTTTGGAGATGTTTTTACGTAATTCCATTTTATGTTATGTCTTGCCGTATGTACGTTCGATTCTCGTAAATTCGTTTTCATTGTTTCGTTGTTTACATAAGTTCGTATGGTTGAGTTATTCATGTTGTGAGTTTCAGTTTGTGAATCCGATGTTGTATCACGATTTTCGAATATTTGGGCCGTTTTGTGATTTCCTATATCTTTAGGGGCTTTTATCTTCTTCGTCGTATTTCGGATTCCCCGATAGTCGAAACTGTATTTTCTTTCAGCGCTTATCTTCGTCGTCGTGAATATTTTGTGTTTATGATTTTGGATTCTAGCCTTACGTTGCGTTTCGAATCCATCCCTTCCTTAGCAGTGAGCTGCGCTGAGCAGTACTGAACTGCTGCGTGAGTAGTGCACGCTATTGGTGTATTCTTGCGTTCGCTATTGGTGTGCAGTTAACGCACGCTAACTAATAGTTATAGCATGCATTAGTGTCTTCAGCGTCCTGGGCAGTGGGGTTCTGGACTCAGAATCCTGAATTCTGACCATCAGGTAGCGCTCGCTAAGCTTTAGTAGCGTATGCTATCGAGTAGTATTTAACGCACTCTAAACTTGTATAGCACACGCTAGCGACGCCGGGCAGCAGCTACTGGAATGCTTGCGACCCCCGTTAGCGCGTGCTATCTTTGACGATTAGCGTGCGCTAATTATGTCTGTTATATATAGGACATCAGCCCCCCTTCTTGTCATTTTTCCTCCTCTTCTCATCCTTTGGGCGATTCCGGCAATTTTGGGGCGATTTGTGGAGACTAATCTGCGGAGTTCCATTACAGACCGATTATTGTGTTCCAAGCTTAGTACATCATCATCTTAATCCATCTTCTCCACTTTAATTCAAGGTATTTGACTTAGAACCCTACTTTTATCCATTTTGGGGGTTTTTCGGGATTTGTCTAGTTTGAACTCGAATTATTCGTTTATATTGTGATATTTCATATCAATTATTGTTGTTGGGTGATTCCCAATCCGTTTCCGTTGTGTTTAATCCGTAGTTATCGATTCGGGGAGGTTTTGTGAAAACCCTCGCCCGTATCGATCGTACATATGTTGTTATAGTTCATAATCGGGGTTGTGGGCGTATTCCATTCGATTATTGTTATTGTATAGGAATGAGTTGTGTTAACCCTTCATTTAGTAATGATCATACATATGTCGTTGTTCGTTCCCGTTTCGTCGAAGATGTCTCAAAGGCAAGTACTTTACATTTGTTTGCATATTCTAGTATTTGGATGATGGATTTCTGTGTATGTTGTGGATATATATGTGTATGTTCACCCAGGGATGGTCTGACGGGGCCTCTGGGGATACGTATTGCCGTGTGTGTGCGTATCATGAACTGGGGTTAACCACCCAGGGATGGTCCGACGGGGCCTCCGCGGGGTACGATGGCCGTGAGTCTCGTACAAACAGTTAACCTTTGAAATGTTTTGTCGGAGAAATGTGTTTTGTGCTTGTGCACCGTAATATTTTGAAATATAAATGTTTTCTAACATGATTTTGGCGCATATTTCATCTGATTAGAATGGTAGTTCAAATGGATTGTACTTGCACTAGCAGTTGTCGCTAACCCCTTAAATGGGGGAAATAATTTTGTATTTCAGGTACAGCTCATGGAGGCGAACGAGCACGCGGGCCGTACGAGGATGAGGGGCAAGAGTGATTCTGTTCAGTGGTCGTCTGTTTGGTGTCTTGTCTTTTAAATTTATTTATTATGTCATTTGCTTAAGTACTCGAGTACTCCCTTCTTTGGATTTATTATTGTCTTTTACCCGCTCTGGTGTGGATTTGATATCGAATGGTACTGTTGAGTTCAGTTTTTTGTCTTGAATTATGGATTCGTGTGTATATTGATGACATTTGTCTTTTGTCGAATGTCGGTTTGGTATGTTATCCTGGTGGATTCCAAAGAGTAGGGTCCACGGCGCTGTAATATGCTCCGAACGACTTGGA
This sequence comes from Orobanche coerulescens, assembly GCA_033398695.1. Lineage (NCBI taxonomy): Eukaryota > Viridiplantae > Streptophyta > Magnoliopsida > Lamiales > Orobanchaceae > Orobanche > Orobanche coerulescens. The sequence goes on along the minus strand of CM065819.1, from coordinate 24,317,673 downwards.
GTGTTACAGAATATGGTATCAGAGCTCTGGTTTATGGATACCTAGACTGTCGGTTATTTGGGTCTAGTTGAATGTCGTTTTTGAACAGTATCACCACTACACCATCATCTCAGTATGCCGGTGCTCGTAAGTTTTTCCTAACTCGACTCGTTACGTTAACATATTCTGTTCCTTTCTTAGTGTCATGTTGTGTTTTGCATTTGAATTGTACTTACCCATTACTTTTTCAGAATGCCTGCCGGTAGAGGACGCGGGCGCGGTCACGGATGCGGTAGGGGATGTGGCGCAGCCGGTGGGGTGGCTATGTGTAATACCCTAGATTTCTGATATGTATTTGGAACTTGTGATATTATAATTGTTGCACTTTAATCTGAGTATTATTCTCCGTATCTCATAGTCCGGTGATGTTGAGCGTATGATTTCATGAATGTGATTTAAAATTTGTGATTCTGCGCATGTAGCGCACGCTATCGTCTATGTGTAGCGTACGCTGACATGGATCCATAGCGCACGCTACAAAGGATCATTAGCGCACGCTATACGTGGTCAATATGATTGAGACGTGTGGTAGGTGAAATCAGGCCGGGGATCTTGGTCGGATTGTGTCGGGATGAACCTGGACGGCTTTCGGGAAAATCCAAGTCAACGCCTTAGCGCACGCTACTGGCATGTGAATAGCGCACGCTAAGTGCTGAGTACAGTGAAGTCAGTAAGACGTTAGCGCACGCTACGAGTATGGACTAGCGCGTGCTAATAACCATTTTCTATAAATAGGACAGCATCCTTTTCGTATTTTCAGTCTTTTCTCTTCCAACATCCGAATCCTTATACTTAGAGTATTACTCTCTACATCCTAAACACTTCCCATCAGCATCCTAGCTCGTGTTGAAGATTGTTGATCATTGAGGATTGGTGTTCAAGCCTTCGACGTTGGATTGCTTCGATTTCCCCCTTGTTCTTGACTACTTTGAGGTAGGTGATTCTTCACCAATATTAGTAGTGTTCTTAGGACGTTTGATTATGCTTATCTAGTCAGTTAGATTCGTTAATAGTCGATCATCATGTGTTAGAAGGATATTTTCGACGTTTCGGCACTTATTCATCGTATAAACCTTTGAACCTTTTTAGTGTTGGACTCCTAAACGTATTCATGTATCTTCAAAACTGTTTATGACCGGTATGGGGAGAACATCAAGTTCTTATGTTTTGACATGATAGAATCATACGTTTGGGACATGAAATGGATTGGACTTAGGATGTTTCTTGAAGATCAAAGATGAATTATGGTGTTGTGATGATTATACGTACCCTTGTATCTTGTAGTCGTTTAATCAGTAACAAACCGTATGAGCATGATACACACTGAGATGGCTTGTATTAACACTGAGGATTTCATGAGTCTTCCTCACTTTTAGCTCAAGTTTTACCTAGTAGTGACTGCCATGCACGATTAGCGCACGCTAAGATGTGTATATTAACGTGCGCTATCGGGAACGAATAACGTGCGCTACGTTGGATACGTAACGTACGTTATATCATCAGGCAGGGCAGTCGGCTGTTCAGAGAAGACTGTTAGTACACAGCTAGCACACGCTAAACCTTGTCATTTGCATACGTTAATGGGCAGGCTTAGCGCACGTTACGTATAGTACGTAGCGCGCGCTAAGTAGTTCAGGCAGAATGCATTTTTAGAGCTTGCGGTCGTAAACCAGACTATTAGACGTTCGTACAACTTGAGAGGAATTATTTATTGTTTCTTAGGTCCGAGCCTTGCATAGGGGACGATCAAGGGGCGGTGGCATACGGACGCGTATCATTTGTTGGAGTATTTCCATTCTTGCCATTTTCGAGGCAAGTATCATATGTCGAGTTCGATTTATATTGAAACTTTGATCATGCTTGTGGTTTTGTTCGTGTTGTTGAAAATGAGATGTATTTCTCTAATTTCTCGTTGTATTCGTTGTTATTTGTTCGTATTGATGAACATATTGAAATGCATATATGTATGCATAATTGATTGATTTATAGTATAAATGATCCGTGGGGATCATGGGGATCTATGCTGAGGGCGCTGGATCGAATGTCCACCATGCGTTGGTCCGACGGGATCATCATGGGGATCTATGCTGAGGGCGCTGGATCGCTGGATGGGTTTTCCACCATGTGTTGGTCCGACGGGATCATCATGGGGATCTATACCAAGGGCGCTGGATCGCTGGATTACCCTGTACTATGTTGATGGAATCGTGAGGATTCGCATCGTTGGATTCCGACGACGGAAGTCCGTTTTGCTTGTTTATGATGTATTGATGATTTATGTATTATGATACTTGTACTAGCATTGTTTTGCTAACCCCTTCGAAGGTGGACATTGTTTTGATGTTCAGGTAGCCGAGGAGCGGGGAAGCACAGCCCGGCTGTGACGATGAAATGGCTCAGTGATGTGGTTGATGTTTATTGTTATTGTGATTTGTCTTCTTGGTTCATTTAGTACTCGAGTTCGTCTATTTTAATAAGGTCATTTCAATATGGTTGTATAAGTTAACTCATTTGATCGGTTGAATGAAATCTCTACTTGAACTTCAGTTGTACGATTAGATTATATTTACACTTCTTTTAAAATTAGCCTTGTAAATCCTTACCTAAAGGGTTTACGGCGCTGTAATTATTCCGAATATCTCGGGGTGTTACAGAATATGGTATCGGATCTAAGATTCATGGATATCTTGGCAGTCGGGTTAGTTGGGTCTGTTTACGTTATTTGATTATTGGTCGTTCGTAACATCACTGCTGAGCCAGCATCGTCGTGTGGACCGTGGTTGTAAGTTTCCTAAATCTCAAATACTACCGTTTTATTTAATTCATGTGTGTGAACATTGATAGATGTACTTTTAGAAAGTTTGCCCTGGATATTGAGAATATGTGTTTACAGTATGTTCAGAGGAGGTCGTGGACGCGGACACGGTCGTGGACGCGGACGTGGAAACGCGAGACAAGAAGATTCGGTGTCTACCTCAGAAATAACCGCTAGACGAACGGATTCCCATTCCGGGGGACAACAGGGATCAGCAAATAATAATGCAGATCCTAACGTGCCGGGAGTGCTCCAGCAGGTGGTTGCCCAGATAAACCAGTTTACTCAAGTTGTGGATCGAATGCAGACGGCGATGGGACAGCAGCATAACGTGGATAATCGAGGAGATAGATGGCTTACGGAGGTGATCAAATTGCATCCTCCGAAATTTGACGGTTCTGCTGAGACGCTTTCTTGGGATCACTGGCTGAAGGAATTAGACAATATTTTTACGGGGATTAACTGTCCCAACGACAGAAAGGTTCCGGTCGCCCAGTATCTTCTGACAGGGGAGGCTTTCGACTGGTGGGAGGCCATTCGACCGGAGGAGCATAATGTTGACTGGACAGAATTCAAATTAATGATGGAAGCGCAATATTGTCCTCGCCCAGTTAGAGAGGCCCGAGTTCGGGAGTTTTTCTCACCATAAAATTCAGAAGCATCTGTGACGGACGTGATTAAGACTTTTAATCACCAGCTGACTTATGTGCGCCACTTGGTCAGGACCGAGGCGGAGAGTATTTTCCATTTTGACATGCGAATGAAGCCTGAAATTCAGCAATATATGTCCGTATTTGAATGTACCACTTTACGACAGTATCAGGACAAGGCGTTAGCCTATGATATGAAGGAGGCAGCAGTAGAGAAATCGACGAAAGCAAAGAAACAGAGAGTGGCTGGCAACTTCACGGAGAATAAGAGTAGTGGGCCTCGCAGGGGCCAGTCCTCTTTTCATTCACCCAGGAGGCCTCCGCATCCTTCTCGAGGAGGAAAGAAGTTCCGGGCAGCACCAACCGTTTCAGACACAGGGAAGAAATGTTTTAACTGTGGCAAAGCAGGACATATTTGACGTGACTGTTTCGCGCCTGCTGTGTAACACCCCCAGAATACATCCGGAAATGTTACACGCCGTAGGCCCTTCTTACAAGGATCTACAAGGCTAAACTCTACTAGACTACAAAATGACTGACCGACCGGGGTCAATCTAAATACAACACAGACCGACAAGGTCATTAAACAATTCAGAAACAAATGAACTTTACATCTCAATGATGAAAATAAAGATGAACACAGAAAAGAACGACAATTCAATTTAATAAATGAAAACTACACCCATGCAAGGGTGAATACTCGAACGACAGAGAAATACCGACCAAAATGAAACAAAAGAAAAGACTCTAACTCTGGTGTGATTAGTATCATTGTCCTCCATCTCCTTCCCACCTAATCCCGTGATCGCTCCCGAGCCGCCAAAACTCGAGCGCATAACAGCACCCACCCCGAAAACTCTGGGGTTAGCAACCGGAATTTTGCTAGTGCAAGTACATAACACACAAGATATACGAATAATAATAACACAAACTCAACAAATGTGAATCCTTAACACAACCCACACATTCAAATGGCTAACACGAATAGTATTACATACACAAGGTGAAAGATAATCACATTGTCATATTCTCCGTAGAACATAACACAAATGAAACTTTAAACGAGCCCAAGGAGTCGAAAATTCCCTTTTAATAAAATGAAAAGTGTTTTGATAAGAAAGTTCGAACACATTAATATTGACTCGCCATCTTGGGATTTTGAAAATCGATGGAAATATATTTTAGAAAATACTTCAAAGCTCTCGTCCTTGACCCAAGATGTGGAAAACAATTTGCAAGAAAACCATTACAACGTTATTCGGGGTCCTCGACCCAAATGATAAAACACTATCACAAGTGAATCATTACAACATCTCACGGGTTCTCGGCCCAATCCAAATAATATCATCACGAGATCAAATCTCAACATCTCACGGGGTCCTCGACCCAATACACGTAATAATCAACACAAGATAATCAAAGGCACACCTCTCATTCGACAAATCCTGCTCAAGACCCTGGTTAATTAACCCTGAGATCTCGTCAAATATCCTTGGTTAATTAACTCGATACCAACATTTAAAACGAGTTGGAACGAACTCCGGAAACACAATCCGCGGTCTACATCAAGACCAAAATTAAAAGCAAGTTGCAAGGATTTAAATTTCGAAAATCATTTGGTAACGGTCTTAGCTATCACTCAAATATCCGTTACCAATAAGCCTGCCAGCGCCTCGCACACTGTACCGGCGTTCACTCCACTATATTGGCCGCCCATTGCACATGTCACCGCGCGCGTTCACTCCCACAGAGCGCCTGCTCGCGCATTAAGTAACACGGTGTTCACGAATCATATGGAGCCGCTCATTGCAGCATAACAGCCGGAGTGCACGCCCGCCTCGTAGGTACCCGGATATGACGTCTCTCATAACAAGTATTCACATTATTACAAATACCAAGCACACAATAATCGTTTCCACAATTATCAAATCAGTTCATCAATCCACATAATTTAATCGCCAAGACGCAACTACGTTAATAAACAATAACTCACACGTTATTCATCAAGACTTTGCACATCGTGCCTTCAACTCTATCAATTAATACTACATAAATATCCACACATATCTATATATATATAATATAAATACAGATATTCATGACATAATTCATATACTTCAAAGAACAATGATTTCAACGTAATTATAATTCGTATATCAAGGTACTTGCCTCGATTTGAAGATGATAACAATACTTCCACGGAAATGAACACTGACGGTCGTCCTCCTCAATCAATCACGAACGAGGCCAAACCTTAACAAAAGAAATGATATAGGATTTATCTCACGTCGCATGAATGTTTAACAATTTGATTCACGGTCAAAAGTTCATAAAATACAATCTGCTGAATCGCTTAGCGTGCGCTACGTATTTCTCGTAACGTGCGCTTAAGCGTGCTTGTTAGCGTACGCTATCGTGTAAGACTAGCGTGCGCTAGCCACGGTCTGGCATCGACTCGGCTGGTCTCATAACGTACGCTACGACGTTTCGGGCGTTAATCGACCCCAATAGCGCACATTAACTCACATGTGTTAGCGTGCGCTAATATTGCATGGCAGAATACTACAACCCAAAACTGGGTTGAATGGTGAAGAACTCATGAATTCTACCGTGATAATACAAGTTATCTTCGGCAAATCATGCTAATAAGGTTTGTGGAAGATTTATGATCGTGAAATACAAATATACGGATAGTCATCTCAATATCATATCTTTTCTAAGATCTTCAGAAGTATTCTAAGTTCCGATTATTCCAAGTCCCAAAACACATGATTCCAACGTGTACAACGTAGCAACCGGGTAATATCCGACATCGATCATAAATTGATTTGAAAACGCTTAGAGTCCAATCTACTAAGATGGTTCAAAGGTTCATAAGATAGATAGTGCCGATACGTCAAAGTATCCTTCTATCATGTGATGACCGATCATAAACGAAATAACGGCTATCTAAGCATGATCGACGTCTTTAAGAACATTACTAACATTAGTGAAGAATCACCTACCTCAAGTAGTAAAGAACACGGAGGAAAATGAAGCAATCCGACACCGAAAGCTTGAACAACAATCTCCAATGATAAACGATCTTCAATCACGAATCGGGATGTTGATATGAGATGTTTAGGATGAAGGAAGACATGTTCTAAGTGTAGGAACTCGGGTAATGGGAGAAGAGAGAATCAAATCACGAATAGGATGTCCCTATTTATAATAAATGGCTATTAGCGCGCTAGACCACCAGTAGCGTGCGCTAACGCCTCACCGACTAAATCGTACTCGGCACTTAGCGTGCGCTACGCATATACCCGTAGCGTGCGCTAAGGCGTTGACTCGGCTCTTCCCGAAAGACGCCCGGTACATCCCGACACCAACCGACTGGGGTCCCGGCCACTCTCACCTACCGCACGTCTCAATCAATTTGACCGTGCATAGCGTGCGCTAAGGACACTCGGTAGCTGCGCTATGAACCCACGTTAGCGCACGCTAAACATAGCTGATAGCTTGCGCAACATGCGCAGAATAACAATCTTTAATTCCAAATCACGGAATTAAACGCTCGACAACATCGGAATATGAAAAACGGAAAATAATACTCAAAACAAGTACAATCATTACAATATCACAAGTTCCAACTACATAATGTAAATCTCGGTATTACATCCTTCCTCCTAAAAAGAAGTTTCGTCCGAAACTTAAAGTAGAGTGGTGGAACCACCAAGGAAAAGTATCTACTTGCTCAACCCCAAAATATCACGAGCGATGCGCGAATGCAAGGTTCAAAAAGAAATACGATGATCGGACTTAGGAAGTATCAGGCACGTCAATTGAGGCAATAAGTTATACGCGTACACGATAAGTTAGAGTGGAGAAGTAGAAGCTCACGGAATTAAGGAAATTCACAAATGGCTCAGATGTACCAAAATCGCATGTCGAGCTCGACCCACCGTATTCAAGTTCATAACACATTGGAAATATTAATCATACGAATGGGAACAAATAGTTTCGAACAAAATTCTGCAAAGATTAAGTTCAGATGTGAATAGACCACAATAATTCAAAGAGTCTAACAAATCGGTTCTGAAATTCGTTCGAATGATGGTAGGTTCGTAGAACATGGTAGTTTGAAATTGTCAAGAGAATCACAGATGAATCATCAACAATGAAAGTCTCCTAACATCGGAAATACTAAGAAGAGCACGATTACTACGTGTCCCCGTATTAAGAAGACATGTCAGCCACGAAACTTAAAACAGCAGGAGTTGGAAACGAAAAGCAATTAAAATGAAAAACAATCAAAATCACGATTGTTGGAAACAGCAACGACTAGAACACGGCACAAAATCTTCATTCGCCTATGATAGGCTCTTCAGCAGAAGACATAAGGTTTTGGGTCATTCTCCGTCCACTTGCTCTGCTCACCGACAGAGTAGCATTCTTTGCCAATTCGGAAATTATTTCACAATGTTTCTCCCGATGGCCTTCACACCCGCACCGATGACAAGTCAAGAGTGGGGAGGTACAGTTTACACGGATATGTCCCGTACGGTTGCAGTTGAAGCACACTCTCTTCTTACCGGGAGTCACCGATGCTGGATGGGGATTCCCGATGCTCATTCTCGACCGCGAAGATGACGTATTCGAACGACGTGGGGGTTTGAGAACCTTAATCTCTTCACCGCCCAAAAATTTTCCAGATGTCCTCGGTCTCTTTTCTCCGCTCGTTGGCTCGGTCACTGAGGAGGTTTCATAGGTTATCGTCTGATCTTGATATTCCTTCACCGTAACATGAATCGTTGTCGTACGAACCACTTCACCTCTTCCGCTTCCTATATTATGTCTACATCCGCCAGGGCTCGTCATGCTAATGCAGATAGTACCGTCTATTGTTATCACATAGTCGGTTGTACGGTATACCACAATTATCAACATAAGGTTTAATTAGCATCCTTAGAATAACGGTAATATCGTAAAGCACGAAATTTTCTCAAATCAACTTCCACCTTCGTCGGGACGATCATTATGCGTATGCTTTTTTAAAAAATTTGAAACAAAAGTCGAATCACGTTGTGCTCAAAACTTGTAAATACCGTCCTTTGTTTTGGAAGAGGAAGATTATACAATGACTCTAAAAATTTATTTTCGAGTAATGCTTACAAGAAAATTGAAAATCGAATTGTAACTAATTTAAAATATTTCAAAAGTGTTGAGTCCCAAATACCACAATTTTGAAAATCCTTCCTCTTCTACCAAAATGTTTATTCGAAAGAACTTTTTACCAAAATACGTGACTATTCGACACGACTACATTAAATCATGAGGTTTACAATGCTAGGAAAATTTTAAAACACTACTTTGAAATGTTCGTAATTCGGCCCTAAATATCACATGCCGGATTCTCGTGCCGAACCTACCGTGCTAAAAACCATTTAAATTCATTTCAAAATATGCCAAAAGCCGATGACGGTAGCATTTTCCAAAACTTACAAAATCATTTGTAAAATATTAAATACCGTCATAAAAATACCGTTAAAATGTGCAAGACTAAAAATGCCAAAATGTCAAGAGTCATTTCAAAATACTCACGCAGCGGATAAAATTAACACCCAAAGATTTATCCTACTGAAATGTAGAAACCGATAAATATGTTCGACTACCGAAGTATACTAAATAACCATTCTCACTCGAACCGTATACGCAGGTGATATCGTAAAACAATATAATCTCTAACAAGTTCAAATCCTAGGTTCACGTTAAGCACAATATAATCAAATACGTATATAAGGGGACTTACAATTCGGAAGGCTTACCATCACGGATTGCTTGAAGATGATGTTGGAACCACGATACTAATCACAACTTTGACGCGCGCGACTTACACAAGACATGGACTTGACCCAACGGCCTAGGTTTTTCGCCAACCTAAGCTCCGATACCATATTTGTAACACCCCCTGAATACATCCGGAATGTTACACCCCGTAGGCTCTTATTACAAGGATCTACAAGGCTAAACTCTACTAGACTACAAAATGACCGACCGACCGAGTCAATCTAAATACAACACGCATCGACAAGGTCATTAAACAATTCAAACAAATGAACTTTACATCTCAATGATGAAAATAAAGATGAACACGAAAAGAACGACAATTCAATTTAATAAATGAAAACTACACCCATGCAAGGGTGAATACTCGAACGAGAGAAATACCGACCAAAATGAAACAAAAGAAAAGACTCTAACTCGTGTGATTAGTATCATTGTCCTCCATCTCCTTCCTACCTAATCCCGTGGATCGCTCCCGAGCCGCCAAAACTCGAGCGCATAACAGCACCCACCCCGAAAACTCGGGGTTAGCAACCGGAATTTTGCTAGTGCAAGTACATAACACACAAGATATACGAATAATAATAACACAAACTCAATGTGAATCCTTAACACAACCCACACATTCAAATGGCTAACACGAATAGTATTACATACACAAGGTGAAAGATAATCACATTGTCATATTCTCCGTCTGAACATAACACAAATGAAACTTTAAACGAGCCCAAGGAGTCGAAAATTCCCTTTTAATAAAATGAAAAGTGTTTTGATAAGAAAGTTCGAACACATTAATATTGACTCGGGCCATCTTGGGATTTTGAAAATCGATGGAAATATATTTTAGAAAATACTTCAAAAGCTCTCGGTCCTTGACCCAAAGATGTGGAAAACAATTTGCAAGAAAACCATTACAACGTTATTCGGGTCCTCGACCCAAATGATAAAACACTATCACAAGTGAATCATTACAACATCTCACGGGGTTCTCGGCCCAATCCAAATAATATCATCACGAGATCAAATCTCAACATCTCACGGGGTCCTCGACCCAATACACGTAATAATCAACACAAGATAATCAAAGGCACACCTCTCATTCGACAAATCCTGCTCAAGACCCCTGGTTAATTAACCCTGAGATCTCACAAATATCCTTGGTTAATTAACTCGATACCAACATTTAAAACGAGTTGGAACGAACTCCGTAAACACAATCCGCGGTCTACATCAAGACCAACATTAAAAGCAAGTTGCAAGGATTTAAATTTGAAAATCATTTGGTAACGGGTCTTAGCTATCACTCAAATATCCGTTACCAATAAGCCTGCCAGCGCCTCCTTGCACACTGTACCGGCGTTCACTCCACTATATTGGCCGCCCATTGCACATGTCACCGCGGCGTTCACTCCCACAGAGCGCCTTGCTCGCGCATTAAGTAACACCGGTGTTCACCAATCATATGGAGCCGCTCATTGCAGCATACAGCCGGAGTGCACGCCCGCCCTTAGAGGTACCCGGATATGACGTCTCTCATAACAAGTATTCACATTATTACAAATACCAAGCACACAAATAATCGTTTCCACAATTATCAAATCAGTTCATCAATCCACATAATTTAATCGCCAAGACGCAACTACGCAGAATAAACAATAACTCACACGTTATTCATCAAGACTTTGCACATCGTGCCTTCAACTCTATCAATTAATACTACATAAATATCCACACATATCTATATATATATATATAATATAAATACAGATATTCATGACATAATTCATATACTTCAAAGAACAATGATTTCAACGTAATTATAATTCGTATATCAAGGTACTTGCCTCGATTTGAAGATGATAACAATACTTCCACGAAATGAACACTCGACGGTCGTCCTCCTCAATCAATCACGTAACGAGGCCAAACCTTAACAAAAGAAATGATATAGGATTTATCTCACGTCGCATGAATGTTTAACAATTTGATTCACGGTCAAAAGTTCATAAAATACACCGCTCAATCGCTTAGCGTGCGCTACGTACTACGTAACGCGGCGCTAAGCAGCTTGTTAGCGACGCTATCGTGTAAGACTAGCGTCGCTAGCCACGGTCTGGCAGCGATCGGCTGGGTCTCATAACGACGCTACGACGTTTCGGCGTTAATCGACTTCCCGATAGCGCACGTTAACTCACATGTGTTAGCGTGTGCTAATATTGCATGGCAGAATACTACAACCCGAAAACTGGGTTGAATGGTGAAGAACTCATGAATTCTACCGTGATAATACAAGTTATCTTCGGGCAAATCATGCTAATAAGGTTTGTGGAAGATTTATGATCGTGAAATACAAATATACGGATAGTCATCTCAATATCATATCTTTTCTAAGATCTTCAGAAGTATTCTAAGTTCCGATTATTCCAAGTCCCAAAACACATGATTCCAACGTGTACAACGTAGCAACTGGGTAATATCCGATTACTGATCATAAATTGATTTGAAAACGCTTAGGAGTCCAATCTACTAAGATGGTTCAAAGGTTCATAAGATAGATAGTGCCGATACGTCAAAGTATCCTTCTATCATGTGATGACCGATCATAAACGAAATAACTGGCTATCTAAGCATGATCAGACGTCTTTAAGAACATTACTAACATTAGTGAAGAATCACCTACCTCAAGTAGTAAAGAACACGGAGGAAAATGAAGCAATCCGACACCGAAAGCTTGAACAACAATCTCCAATGATAAACGATCTTCAATCACGAATCAGGATGTTGATATGAGATGTTTAGGATGAAGGAAGACATGTTCTAAGTGTAGGAACTCGGGTAATGGGAGAAGAGAGAACTGAAATCACGAATAAGATGCTGTCCTATTTACAATAAATGGCTATTAGCGCGCGCTAGACCCTGCTCGTAGCGTGCGCTAACGGCTCACTGGACTAAACTGTACTCGGCACTTAGCGTGCGCTACGCATATACCTGTAGCGTGCGCTAAGGCGTTGACTCGGCTCTTCCCCGAAAGACGTCCAGGTACATCCCGACACCAACCGACAGGGGTCCCCCGGCCAGCTCTCACCTACCGCACGTCTCAATCAATTTGACCGTGCATAGCGTGCGCTAAGGACACTCAGTAGCCTGCGCTATGAACCCACGTTAGCGCACGCTAAACATAGCTGATAGCGTGCGCTACATGCGCAGATTTACAATCTTTAATTCCAAATCACGGAATTAAACGCTCGACAACATCGGATTATGAAATACGGAAAATAATACTCAAATCAAGTACAATCATTACAATATCACAAGTTCCAACTACATAACAGAAATCTCGGGTATTACATGCTGTGACCTGTTTCGAGTGTGGACACGAAGGTCATCGCGCAACATTTTGTGGGAATGCGACTAGATCTTTTGGCACTCGCACTCCTGTACCGGTTCCGAAGGACACTAGTGTAAACCAGACGCAGCAGAGCGGTTTCCCGCAGCAGAATGTTGGGAAGAGAGAGGCATCCAGCACTGGGTCCGTTCCTCCGCATATTTACGAGATGAAGAAGGATGATCAAAACACAGCTGTTGCATCAGGTACAATTCAGATCCTTTTGCAACCAGTTAGTGTCTTGTTCGATTCAGGAGCTACGCATTCTTTTATATCTTTGAACTGTGTTACTCGTTTGAAAATCTCGTGCTTGTATAATTGTGAACCTTATGTTGTGGGATTACCGAGCGGAGAGAAAATTGTGGGAACCCTAGAAGCTAGGGATTTTCCAGTGTCTATAGGAGGGAGAGATTGGCTATCGAACCTTATTGTAGTTGACATCTACGGTGACGATTTAATTCTCGGAGACGATTGGCTCAACCGTTATGGAGCTATTCTGGATTACCGAAAGAGAGTTTTTTCTATCATTGCTGATGACGGATCTGAACACTTATTCCGAGGATGGAGACCGGGAAGCTAGGGAAAATTGATCAAAGCAATGAAAGCCGTGAAATAACTGAAGCAGGGATGTCATGGACTTTGGTGTTATGCCCTGAGGAAAGAGGAAGGAATGGAGCTCTCATCGATTCTAGTGGTGAATGAATTCTCCGACGTATTTCCTGACGAACTACCTGGGTTACCTCCGCAGAGAGAGGTGGAATTCACTATCGAATTAGAGCCTGGAGCCGCTCCTATTTCCAGAGCACTATACCGCATGGCGCCAACCGAGATGTATGAACTCAAGAAGCAACTGGAGGAATTGTCACAGAAGGGTTATATTCAACCTAGCGTTTCTCCTTGGGGAGCGCCCGTTCTCTTTGTCCGGAAGAAAGACGGATCCCTCCGACTGTGTATTGATTACAGGGAGCTCAACAAGATGACGATCAAGAATAAGTATCCTATACCTCGGATCGACGACTTGTTTGATCAACTGCAAGGGGCAAGGGTATTCTCGAAGATTGACTTGCGATCATGATACCATCAGTTAAGAATTAAGGAATTGGATGTACCAAAGTGATCGCTTTGTTTTCGCGTAGTATGGTTTTCAAATCCGATCAATTTTAAAATTTGTAAAACCTTGGAGTATTTCCAAGGTGTCGAACCCAAGGGAATTGATGTGTCGAAAATAAAGGAAGTAACTCTACTCAAAATTTGACTGCTATTTAGGAATCCGAAAATTTGTTTTGATTCTAATTATCTAACTTTAAAAATCGAAGAACAAAAATTAAATAAAAGATGAAATATCTAAATTAAGCAAATAAAGCAAATTAGCAAGATAAAATCACAAGTCGAAAGGTAATTGATCCTAGGGTAGTATCATTTAATTGAGTTCACACAATCCATTCACTTGATTCCTTTTCCCCAAATTTTAATTCAATCCTAGAAATAATCACTCAGCCGATCTAGAATTCCGATCAAGGCAACCTAGAAAGATAGTTAATTTAAACCCTTTTTCGCTGTGGCTCAAAGGATTAAAATCACTTAAAAAGCGCCAACTTATTTATCTATGATTTATCTTTCTCCGCTAGGTCTCAAGATAAAATCATATTGTGCATCAAGTATTTCCACTAATCAATTACTCCTTCCGACAAAATCAATTAGCTAACATGCATCGATTAAGGGCCCTTTAATCTAACATGAGATTTAACACAACTTGAACACAAGCCTAGGATGAAAGGTCAAAAGGTAATCAAAGGAATATCATGTGATCATCAATTAAAATTACTAACCCTAGAATCAATCAATGAATTAGCCAGACATAATTGAAATTAAACAAGAAATTGATGAAGAATGCATATTATTAATATGAAAAGAGAAATTACAACCCTTATGGATGAACTCCGAGTCTTCAATCTCAAAACCAATAATAATTCTCCTCCAAAAGTTCTTGCATCAAAGAAATTAATCTTGCTAAACAGATCTAAAAAATGTAAAAGATGAAAAAGATGTAAAGAAATGGTGAAAGATGATAAAAGTCACTAAACTAGGTCTCAAAAGAGATTTATATAGCCTAAGGGGTTACATTCCCGATTAGCCCTAATCTAGGAAATAAAATCTGTCCAAAAGAGTCATAATCCGTCAAAATACGAGTGTCCGCTGGGCAGCCTATCGGGCTGGCCTATCGGCCGATAGGCTGGCCGATAGATGGTTCGTCGATCGCTTCACTCGGTAGGGCAGGGACTCCTTTCGGGTGCACCTATCGGCCGATAGCCGCCGATAGTGTCTGTTTCTTGCAAAAATCCGCTTCTTCGTCCGTTTGACTCTACTCTCGGTCCTTTGTCTCGTTTTGGGTCCTTTTTGGCTCTAAAAACCTGCAAACACACTAAAACCAACCCAAACGCGTAATACGGCTCGACTAATCATAAATAAGCCAAATACGAGCACATTAATCACGAAACGAGATAAAAACCTAGTATAAAATCCTAGAAATAAGTGGTAAAATTACCACTTATCAAACCCCCCCAAACTTAAGCCTTGTTCGTCCCGAACAACAAAAAGAAAAGAAAAAGAAGGTCGTGAATCATCGTGCAACTCATAGTGTTCAACCTAATCAATACTACCCTGTAATTCTCTCTAAATAATCCGAGTGTCGTAAAAGCGAGCTGCACTCAGAATAATGATTCCGCAAAGTAGTCAAGTTCAGTCCTAATCATTCGTTCATGAAGAAAATCCAGCTCAAAGATTAACAAAACGTGAGTCAAATCGACCGTCAATATGAAAGGCTAAAATAAACAAGCTAGTTCGTCCCGTTACACAGTCTAGTGGCACAATTTTAACGAGTTTCATAACAAATAAACCTCGGTCAGTATTCCCTTATATATATATATATATGTTCAAGAATTTGATTCGAGTTGACCACTAGGTTAGGATCTCGGGATGTTTCATCGGGGTAATCCTAGGGTGGAACTTCCATTCTCATGTATTAGGAAACCGTTTGACGTAAAAGACACTCATGGGGCACATGGATGCTTCTAGTTACTAAGTTCCCGTCTACAGCGGAGAAACAACTCGAATATATAATTTCGGCATGTCCGAATCA
Source organism: Orobanche coerulescens (assembly GCA_033398695.1). Taxonomy (NCBI): domain Eukaryota; kingdom Viridiplantae; phylum Streptophyta; class Magnoliopsida; order Lamiales; family Orobanchaceae; genus Orobanche; species Orobanche coerulescens. Next base: position 24,301,819 of record CM065819.1, on the reverse strand, counting down.
AGGTCGCCGTTTTACGCGAGAGTAAACAGCGGGTCACGCGAATACCCCCGGTTACTAGGTTCCCTATCATTGGCACATGTGAAATATCTAAATCACTAGTCTAATCAGAGTCGTCGTTTTACGCGAGGGTAAACAACGGGTCACGTGAATGCCCCCGGTTACTAGACTTCCCTTCATAAAACAACATTATCTCAACTTTTGGGAAAAACTGACCGCCTCTAAACTCAATCTAAGTGCCAACAAGACTAAAGAACAGTACGACTCACTATCCGGAAGATGTAACCAAACGTATTGACGGTGATTTTAAAACAAGTATGTATCGTCTCTTATCTGCCAAGACCTCTACGATCACGAAAAATTTTGGACCTAAATGAATACTATGCAAAACAGAAATAACTGACTACAACTCGACTAAAACTCGACCGTTTCTTCAGAGAGAAAAACAGTGTCGTAACATCGGTATCACACAAATAGAAGCACGAAAAATTCACAAATAAAAAAACTAAGAAAAACTAAGACAAGCAAGGCTATCTAAAACAAACAACGAAAAGCAAATAAAAGCAAACACGAAATCTAAAAAAAAAAAAAAACTACTACGACCTAAAAAAAAAAATAGAAACTAGCAAACACACCAAACGAAAATGAACATAAAAATCTAAAAACTAATCAACAAAAGCCCAAAACCACGCAACACCAATATGATAAGCACAAATAAACACAACGGGCACCAACACAAGCAAATGAAGATACAAGGCAAACAAGGTACTCACACGTAAAGAAATTAACAAAGCCGCACTTCTTCCCCCCCCCCCCCCCAAACTTATTTCGCATCCCAAAGGAGGAATAAGTTTGAAAAGAGAAAGGAGTGGCTTTGTTAACGGAGTACCTGATCACTGTGGCGGAAATGGCGGGTTTGTCGGCCGGGTCGTAGTGTAAACTGGGCCGGGTATGTCCTATCGGCCAGGCCTGTCGGCCGAGAGGCTGGGCCGATAGGAACTTCTGTCTCTTACCATGCTCATATCGGACGGGATATCGGTCGATGTGGAATTCCTGTCGACCACTGCTGTCAACATGTAATTTTGTTTAATTTTCCTCAGCCTATCGGCCGGGCCTATCGGCCAATAGGCTCGTCCGATAGGATTTTCTGTTTCAGAAATCTTTTTTCAGCTTTTTATCTTTCGCATAATTGGTCCCATTTTTGCTTGGATATGGCGATTAAAGACCTGCAAGTATCCAAAACTCGGCGTGCATGGATTAGAACTTAACAAAAACTAGCAAAGCTACTACGAAACTAGAAACTACAAAAATCACGCAAACAAAAAATCGAAAATAAATGAATAAAACGAACTAATATACATACGTTGGGTTACCTCCCAACAAGTTCTACGTTTAACGTCTTTAGCTAGACGATACCTCATTCATTCCGGGTCTTTGAGGTAAGTGACATACTTCTCTTCGTGGTGCAAGGGCTTGAAATAGTGCTTCATCCGATGTCCGTTCACAATAAACTTGTTCCCATCTTCTTTCATCACGACACATGATCCGTTTTGATTTACTTGAAAGACGGTGTATGGACCAGTCCACTTTGACATCAACTTCCCCGGAAATAGATGAAGCCGTGAATTGAAAACGAGCACGTCGTCTCCCGGGACGAAGTCCTTCTTCCGAATGCGATCATCGTGAAACTTTTTCGCTCTTTCCTTGTAAATCCTTGCATTTTCGAAAGCCTCGTTTCTCCATTCGTCGATATCCAGCAGCTTCTCTCTTCTCGATCCACTAGCTTCAAGAAATTCGAAATTAATCCGTCTAGTGGCCCAATACGCTTTAACTTCCAGCTCCACCGGTAAATGACAGGATTTCCCAAAAACGAGCTGGTATGGAGACATTCCAATTGGAGTCTTATACGCGGTCCGATAAGCCCAAAGTGCATCATCTAGATATTTAACCCAGTCCTTCTTGTTCGTGACCGTCTTCTCTGAAATTTGTTTGATCTCCCGATTGGAGAGCTCGGCTTGTCCATTAGCTTGCGGATGATAGGCGGATGTAAACTTATGTTTAACTCCATATTTTGCAAGAAGGGTTCCTAACCACCTATTATTAAAGTGGCTCCCCCCGTCACTCAACAAAGCTCGTGGAGTCCCGAAACGAGTCAAGATGTTCTTATTAAGAAATTTAATCACCACTTTCGAATTGTTCGTAATCGTCGGCATCGCCTCAACCCATCTCGATACGCAGTCGACCGCAAGTAGAATATATGAATAGCCTCGTGATTTTGCAAACGGACCCATAAAATCGATACCCCATACGTCAAACAACTCTACTTCCATAATAGTGTGCTACGGCATCTCGTCTCTTTTTGCTATGTTCCCCAATCGTTGGCATCTATCGCAATGTTTCACAAAAGCTTGGCAATCTTTATGAATGGAAGGCCAATAGAAGCCACATTGGTACACCTTCATGGCCATTCGATTTGCTGCAAAATGACCCCCACTCGGTGCACTATGGCATTCTTCAATTATCCTTTGCCATTCGCTTTGTCGAACACACATCCGAATAATCCCGTCTGCGCACCTCCGATAAAGAATAGGGTCTTCCCAATAGTAGAATTTAACGTCATGGAAGAATTTCTTTCTTTGATGAGAAGAAAGACCCGTTGGAACATGCTTGATAGCAAGGAAATTAACATAGTCCGCGTACCATGGTGTAACGTCGGCCAAGGCTAGGATATGCTCTGCAGAAAGTTCTCCTTTATTTCGATCCTCGAATCTTCTCCCTCAACCGGCTTCTCGAGACGGGAAAGGTGATCGGCAACAACATTCTCGCACCCCTTCCTATCCCGGATCTCCATGTCGAACTCTTGTAGAAGGAGTATCCATCTCACTAATCTCGGCTTCGAATCCTTCTTGGCAAATAGATAGCGAATCGCTGCGTGATCGGTATGAACAATAGTGTGAGTGCCCACTAGGTAAGGTCGGAATTTGTCGAATGCATAGACCACAGCGAGCAACTCTTTTTCCGTCGTGGTGTAGTTCATTTGGGCCGAATCCATCGTCTTACTCGCATAATAAATTACCCGGAAAAGCTTATCCCGTTTTTGACCCAAAACGGCCCCAACGGCCCAATCGCTCGCGTCGCACATCAACTCGAATGGTGCACCCCAATTCGGAGTGATCAAGACCGGCGTCGAAATTAAGGCTTGTTTCAATGTCTCAAACGCCCTTAAGCAATCATCATCAAACTGAAATTTCACGTCTTTCTCGAGCAAGGAACATAACGGCTTCGTGATTTTTGAGAAATCCTTAATGAACCGTCTATAGAACCCCGCATGGCCTAGGAAGCTTCGTACTGATTTAACATTGGTTGGAGGCGGTAATTTCTCGATAGCAACCACCTTCGCTCGATCAACCTCCAATCCTTCCGAAGATACTTTATGCCCCAGCACTACTCCCTCTTGCACCATGAAGTGACATTTCTCCCAATTTAGAACAAGGTTCGTCTCCTCACACCGGGCAAGTACCAAAGATAAATTTTTCAAGCAATGGTCGAAAGATGAACCAAAAACTGAAAAATCATCGATAAAGACCTCCATTATATTCTCGACCAATCCGTGAAAGATGGCCATCATGCACCTTTGAAAAGTTGCGGGTGCATTGCACAAGCCAAACGGCATCCTTCGGTAAGCGAATACCCCATAAGGGCACGTGAAAGCGGTCTTGTTCTGGTCTTCCGGAGCAATAGCAATTTGATTGTACCCCGAATACCCGTCCAAAAAGCAATCATACTCGTATCCAGCCAAACGATCTAGCATTTGATCAATAAATGGAAGTGGAAAATGATCCTTCCTCGTCGCCGCATTAAGTAGCCGGTAGTCGATACAAACTCTCCATCCCGTGACTAGCCTTGTCGCGATTAATTCATCTTTCTCGTCCTTGATCACGGTCATACCCCCTTTCTTAGAGACGACTTGAGTAGGACTCACCCACTCACTATCGGAAATCGCATATGTCATCCCGGCATCTAACAATTTGAGCACCTCTTTTCTCACAACCTCTTGCATTGCTGGATTTAATCTTCGTTGCGGTTGCACCCTCGGCTTATGATCGTCTTCTAGCAAAATCCTGTGCATACAAATAGAAGGGCTTATTCCCTTAATGTTCGAAATCGTCCATCCAATCGCCCCTTTGTGTTTTCGCAGCACCCGTAATAGCTTCTCCAAGTTAGTAGGTCCGAGAGAAGAAGAAACTATCACGGGATAGGACTCGCTCTCGCCCAAGAAGCAATATTGTAAGTGATCCGGCAAAGGCTTAAGTTCTGACTTCGGCACCTCGATCGATCGGTCCTCAGCGACAACTCCCCCTTGAACGGGTTTGTTGACATCAAGATAGCATACATCTCTCTCATTAGATCGAGACTCGTTCGCCTCCAACATTCGAACATACTCTGGCAATTCCTCGTAAATTTCTTCAACCTCAGAATGTGAGTAAATGGAGTGTGAAATGCAATGCTCCAACAAGTCGGTCGGGGGCGGCATAATAGACTCAATTGCAGAACATTCCTCGGGCGCATCCTCAGGCTTCTTCATCGCGTCATAGATGGAGATTTTCAGATTTTGATCATTAACCCGAAAGGTAAGATCACCCTCTTGGACGTCGATAAGTGCTCTCCCCGTCGCTAGAAACGGTCTCCCAAAGATCAGTGGTTGATTCTCGTCCTCGAGCATATCAAGAACTACGAAATCGGCCGGGAAGACTAAGTGTTGGACTCTAACGAGCACATCCTCCACAATTCCCCTCGAATAAGTGATCGACCGGTCCGCCATGAGTAGAGAAATGGTAGTCGGCTTCATCTCCCCAATCTTCAACCTCTTAAAGATGGATAGAGGCATAAGATTGATGCTTGCCCCGAGATCACACAACCCATTACGGAACGTTTGGTCGCCAATCATGCATGTCAAAGTAAAACGTCCCGGATCCTTCTGCTTGAGCGGAAGCTTGTTTTGAATGATAGCGCTACACTCCTCTGTCAAATTTATTGTTTCAAATTTTCCCAACTTCCTCTTGCTTGCCACAGCGTCTTTCAAGAATTTCACGTAACCCGGCATGTCTCTCAAAGCGTCTAGAAGTGGAATGTTGATATTCACCTTTTGAAACATGTCGATAAATTGTTGAAGCTTTTCATCATGTCTCGACTTGGCCAATCGCTGTGGAAATGGAGCTTTCACCTCAAAATCTTTCACATTCGAACTTCCAGGGGCCTATCGGCCGATAGGCTTGGCCGATGGGCCTGCTGCATTTCATCTTCTTTCTCGTTCTCGGCTCCCGTTTCTAGTACATCCGTGTTTCCAGATTTCTCAACTTTAGCCCCATGATTATTGTACCTCGTCCCACTCCGAAGCTCGATTGCGTTGCATTGTTGCGTCTTCGGGTTGGTCTCGGTGCTGCTCGGAAAATGGCCCGGCTTATGAAATCCGGCTTGGGCGTTCGCCATTTGACTCATTTGGGTCTCCACCATCGACATCTGCTTTGTCAAGGCTATCACTGAGTTTCCAATAGATGTCACACTATGCTCGAGAGCCCCGAACCTCTTGTCTGCTTTATAGATAAAATCTTTTTGACTTGCCTCCAACCTTTCTAACATCTCTTCCATCGGTGTCTTAGCAGTCGGCTCTTGAATAACCCCATTTTTCACGTTAAATCCCGGTGGTGGCTGGAGAGCATTGTTCGGGTTGGCATAGGAGAAATTAGGGTGGTTTCGATTGTTCGGATAATAGTTTCCCCTATTTCCCCCTTGCCGGAAGTTTCCTCCTTGCAAGTAATTCACATCCTCCTCAATTGCAATAGGCTCGTTTAGCTCTTCAAAAACTGCATTGACTCCCAAAGTCTTCTTTCTTAGTATCTCAAGCTCTTTTTGTTGTTTTTCAAATTTTGCCTTCAAATCACCGTAGGCGTCCTCGTCACTGGATGGAACTTTTCTTCTCGTCATCTTCCTATCGGTCACCTCCTCGTAATCATTGTTGACCGCTAGCTCAATGAGATTCTTGGCCTCTTCATAATCGTTAGCAAGAAATCCCCCTTTCGATGAATAGTCTAACTCTCTTCTAGCCTTCCTCGTCAAACCCCGATAAAACCGAATATAGATCTCCTCTTTGTCAATTCCATCTTGTCAGGCATTTGCGAAGTAGCTTCTTAAATCGGATCCATGCCTCGTATAAGTATTCATCCTCATATTGCTCGAACTGCAAGATATCGTTGATTTGTTTTTGCACCTTCGAGGGAGGATAGAACTGTGCTAAGAACAACCGAGTCATCTCTCTCCAAGTACCAATTTCCTTCCGATCTAGGCTCTTGTACCAATCTAGCGCATCGTCTTCTAAGGAGAATCGGAATAGGCGGAGCTTAATGACATCCGGAGGCACTCCGTTTTGCTTGATGGTGGCACATATGTCCAAAAACGACTCAAGGTGAGCGTTTGGATCTTCATTAACTCCCCCTCCGTACGTTTGAGACTTCACTGTCGCAATGAGGGACGGCTTAAGCTCCAAGTTGTTGGCATCAATCTTTCCCCAACCTCCTTCTTGATAATCGTCCAGCTTCGGTCGGAAGCGGGCATTCAAAGGGATCTTCTCGGGACGAGCGAGTTCTCGTGGTGGGTCAATAATGCCGGCCATGGTATCAACGAAAGGTATAGAACTAGTCTCGGTTCTCGCTTCTTGCTTCTTCCTCCTCAAAGACTTCTCGATTTCCGGATCCAAAGGAAATAAGTCCTTTCCTTGGGATCTTGTGATCATGCACCGCCTACAAGGAAGAGAAAACAAGATGTGAGGAAACGAGATCGAAAATTAATGATAATAATAAACAACCTAAAGTAACAATCTCTTCTTTTTCGAATTATTCCCTTAAATTTTCTATCAATTCCCCGGAAACGGCGCCAAAAATTGATCGCTTTGTTTTCGCGTAGTATGGTTTTCAAATCCGATCAATTTTAAAATTTGTAAAACATCGGAGTATTTCCAAGGTGTCGAACCCAAGGGAATTGATGTGTCGAAAATAAAGGAAGTAACTCTACTCAAAATTTGACTGCTATTTAGGAATCCGAAAATTTGTTTTGATTCTAATTATCTAACTTTAAAAATCGAAGAACAAAAATTAAATAAAAGATGAAATATCTAAATTAAGCAAATAAAGCAAATTAGCAAGATAAAATCACAAGTCGAAAGGTAATTGATCCTAGGGTAGTATCATCTAATTGAGTTCACACAATCCATTCACTTGATTCCTTTTCCCCAAATTTTAATTCAATCCTAGAAATAATCACTCAGCCGATCTAGAATTCCGATCAAGGCAACCTAGAAAGATAGTTAATTTAAACCCTTTTCCCCGCCAGGGCTCAAAGGATTAAAATCACTTAAAAAGCGCCAACTTATTTATCTATGATTTATCTTTCTCCGCTAGGTCTCAAGATAAAATCATATTGTGCATCAAGTATTTCCACTAATCAATTACTCCTTCCGGACAAAATCAATTAGCTAACATGCATCGATTAAGGGCCCTTTAATCTAACATGAGATTTAACACAACTTGAACACAAGCCTAGGATGAAAGGTCAAAAGGTAATCAAAGGAATATCATGTGATCATCAATTAAAATTACTAACCCTAGAATCAATCAATGAATTAGCCAGACATAATTGAAATTAAACAAGAAATTGATGAAGAATGCATATTATTAATATGAAAAGAGAAATTACAACCCTTATGGATGAACTCCGAGTCTTCAATCTCTGAAAACCAATAATAATTCTCCTCCAAAAAGTTCTTGCATCAAAGAAATTAATCTTGCTAAACAGATCTAAAAAAATGTAAAAGATGAAAAAGATGTAAAGGGCTGGTGAAAGATGATAAAAGCTGCTGAAACTAGGTCTCAAAAGAGGTTTATATAGCCTAAGGGGTTACATTCCCGATTAGCCCTAATCTAGGAAATAAAATCTGTCCAAAAGAGTCATAATCCGTCAAAATACGAGTGTCCGCTGGGCAGCCTATCGGGCTGGCCTATCGGCCGATAGGCTGGCCGATAGATGGTTCGTCGATCGCTTCACTCGGTAGGGCAGGGACTCCTTTCGGGTGCACCTATCGGCCGATAGGCTGGCCGATAGGCTGGTCTGTTTCTTGCAAAAATCCGCTTCTTCGTCCGTTTGACTCTACTCTCGGTCCTTTGTCTCGTTTTGGGTCCTTTTTGGCTCTAAAAACCTGCAAACACACTAAAACCAACCCAAACGCGTAATACGGCTCGACTAATCATAAATAAGCCAAATACGAGCACATTAATCACGAAACGAGATAAAAACCTAGTATAAAATCCTAGAAATAAGTGGTAAAATTACCACTTATCACGAAGTCTGCTTTGAGGTCCCGGTACGGGCATTATGAATTTGTAGTGATGCCATTTGGACTTACCAATGCTCCTTCGGTATTCGTGCAATTTATGAATCGGGTATTCTTAGAATACTTGGATAAATTTGTGGTCGTCTTCATTGATGACATCTTGATATATTCGAAGGACGCAGAGGAGCATGCAGAACATTTGCGTGTGGTTTTGAGCACCTTGAGGAGGGAACAGCTGTATGCAAAGCTTTCCAAATGCGAGTTCTGGCTTAGGGAAGTAACTTTCCTTGGGCATGTGATATCAGTTGACGGAGTTCAGGTAGACCCGAAGAAAGTCGAAGCAATCTTGGAATGGGAAGTTCCTAGTAACGTGAAAGAAGTCTGGAGTTTCCTAGGACTTGCTGGATATTATCGCCGCTTTGTAGAGGGATTTTCCAAAATTGCTCGTCCGCTCACTCAGCTGTTGCAGAAAACTCAAAAGTTCACGTGGGATGAGAAGTGCCAGGCTGGTTTTGACGAACTTAAGAGGAGACTGACGACAACACCTATATTAGCGCTAGCAGAGGGAACTGATGGATTCATGGTTTACAGCGACGCTTAAAATCAGGGTCTGGGATGTGTGTTGATGCAAAAGGATAAGGTGATTGCCTATGCTTCTCGACAATTGAAACCGTATGAGGTTAATTACCCGACTCATGATCTGGAGCTAGCAGCTGTGGTCTTTGCCTTGAAAATTTGGCGACATTATTTGTACGGCACTCATTGCCAGATCTTTACAGATCGTAAGAGCCTCAAGTATATTTTCAGTCAGAAAGAATTAAACATGAGGCAAAGAAGGTGGCTGGAATTGATCAAGGATTACGATTTGGAGATTCTCTATCATCCGGGGAAAGCAAAGGTAGTAGCTGATGCTTTGAGCCGTAAACCTGTTTCTCTTCGAGTGTTGGAAGCACTTACATCCCAAACCAGCATTCAGTGGGAACTGATCCGCGAAGGGATTGAAGTATGGGCACCAGGAATCCAAGGGCAACTATATGTGATGGAACTGACTTCATCACTAGTCGAGGAGATCAAATCTAAGCAGTTGAACGATCCTCTGATTCTTCGGTTATGTGACGAAGTAAAGAAAGGAAAGGCCCCAGGATTCGTGATTCAAGATGATGGAGTTCTGAGATTTCAGAGTCGATTTTGCGTTCCTGACGATGATGGTTTGAGACGGACAATTCTAAAGGAAGCTCACAGCGCGCCCAATTCTATTCACCCGGCGTGATAAAATGTATAAAGATCTTAAACAAAACTTCTGGTGGGGGAATATGAAGAAGGACGTAGCAGAGTACGTTTCAAAGTGTTTGACTTGTCAGCAGGTTAAGATTGAATATCAGCGACCTGCCGGAATGTTAAAGCCGCTTCCTATCCCTGAGTGGATGTGGGAGGATATCTCGATGGATTTTATCACCAGTATGCCAAGGACTAGAACGGGAATGAACATGATTTGGGTTATAGTTGATCGACTAACCAAGTCGGCTCATTTCCTAGGAATTAAAGCTACATGGGGACCCGAGAGATTGGCGCGAGTATTTATTGCAGAGATAGTCAGGTTGCATGGGACGCCGAAGACCATTATTTCGGATCGAGATGGTCGCTTTGTGTCGCACTTCTGGAAGGCAGTTCACAGGGTTTTGGGGACTGAGCCCAACTTTAGCACGGCTTATCATCCCCAAACGGATGGTCAGTCCGAAAGGACTATACAAACAGTAGAAGACATGCTTAGAGCCTGTGCTTTGGATTGGTCAACTGATTGGGAAGTTCATTTGCCATTGATTGAATTCACCTACAATAATAGTTGGCATGCTTCTATCAAGATGGCACCATTTGAAGCTTTGTACGGGAGAAGATGTCGATCACCCCTGTGCTGGGATGATTCTTCGGATTTGATCGGGACAGAACCGGAATGATAGTTCAGACTCAAGAGAAGATAGCTTTGATTCGGGAAAGACTGTTGACTGCCCAGAGTCGACAGTAGTCTTATGCAGACGTACGTCGTCGCCCTCTAGAGTTCGACGTCGGGGACCATGTACTATTGAAGGTGTCTCCTACACGAGGGATTTTCCGTTTTTGGAGGAAAGGTAAGCTAAATCCGAGATATATCGGGCCATTTGAGGTCCTAGAGAGAGTTGGGGATTTAGCATACAGGTTGGCTTTACCACCATAACTGAGTCACGTTCACAATGTGTTTCACGTATCCCAATTGCGGAAGTATGTACCGGACCCCAGTCACGTCATTGATTTCGACGAGATCGAGATAGCTAACGATGGCACCTTCGAAGAGAGACCAATCAAGATACTCGAGAGTCGGATCAAACAATTGAGGAATAAACCAATACCCTTGGTTAAAGTACAATGGTAACGACATGGAGCTGAAGAGGCCACTTGGGAAACAGAGGACAGTATGAAGGCTAGATATCCAGAGTTGTTTTCATCTTAAGTTTCGGGACGAAACTTCTTTTTAGGGAGGAAGGATGTAATACCCGAGATTTCTGATATGTATTTGGAACTTGTGATATTATAATTGTTGCACTTTAATCTGAGTATTATTCTCCGTATCTCATAGTCCGGTGATGTTGAGTGTATGATTTCATGAATGTGATTTAAAATTTGTGATTCTGCGCATGTAGCACACGCTATCGTCTATGTGTAGCGTACGCTGACATGGATCCATAGCGCACGCTACAAAGGATCATTAGCGCACGCTATACGTGGTCAATATGATTGAGACGTGTGGTAGGTGAGATCAGGCCGAGGATCTTCGTCGGATTGTGTCGGGATGAACCTGGACGGCTTTCGGGAAAAGCCAAGTCAACGCCTTAGCGCACGCTACTGGCATGAGAATAGCGCACGCTAAGTGCTGAGTACAGTGAAGTCAGTAAGACGTTAGCGCACGCTACGAGTATGGACTAGCGCGCGCTAATAACCATTTTCTATAAATAGGACAGCATCCTTTTCGTATTTTTAGTCTTTTCTCTTCCAACATCCGAATCCTTATACTTAGAGTATTACTCTCTACATCCTAAACACTTCCCATCAGCATCCTAGCTCGTGTTGAAGATTGTAGATCATTGAGGATTGGTGTTCAAGCCTTCGACGTTGGATTGCTTCGATTTCCCCCTTGTTCTTCACTACTTTGAGGTAGGTGATTCTTCACCAATATTAGTAGTGTTCTAAGGACGTTTGATTATGCTTATCTAGTCAGTTAGATTCGTTAATAGTTGATCATCATGTGTTAGAAGGATATTTTCGATGTTTCGGCACTTATTCATCGTATAAACCTTTGAACCTTTTTAGTGTTGGACTCCTAAACGTATTCATGTATCTTCAAAACTGTTTATGACCGGTATGGGGAGAACATCAAGTTCTTATGTTTTGACATGATAGAATCATACGTTTGGGATATGAAATGGATTGGACTTAGGATGTTTCTTGAAGATCAAAGATGAATTATGGTATTGTGATGATTATACGTACCCTTGTATCTTGTAGTCGTTTAATCAGTAACAAACCGTATGAGGATGATACACACTGAGATGGCTTGTATTAACACTGAGGATTTCATGAGTCTTCCTCACTTTTAGCTCAAGTTTTACCCAGTAGTGACTGCCATGCACGATTAGCGCACGCTAAGATGTGTATATTAACGTGCGCTATCGGGAACGAATAACGTGCGCTACGATGGATACGTAACGTGCGTTATATCATCGGCGAGGCGATCGGTACATTCGAGAGAAGATCACAAGACAGCTAGCGCACGCTAAACCTTGTCATTTGCGTACGTTAACGGGCAGGCTTAGCGCATGTTACGTATAGTACGTAGCGCGCACTAAGTAGTTCAGGCAGAATGCATTTTTAGAGCTTGCGATCGTAAACCGGACTATTAGATGTTCGTACGACTTGAGAGGAATTCTTTATTATTTCTTAGGTCCGAGCCTTGCATAGGGGACGATCAAGGGGCGGTGGCATACGGACGCGTATCATTTGTTGGAGTATTTCCATTCTTGCCATTTTCGAGGCAAGTATCATATGTCGAGTTCGATTTATATTGAAACTTTGATCATGCTTGTGGTTTTGTTCATGTTGTTGAAAATGAGATGTATTTCTGTAATTTCTCGTTATATTCGTTGTGATTTGTTCGTATTGATGAACATATTGAAATGCATATATGTATGCATAATTGATTGATTTATAGTATAAATGATCCGAGGGGATCATGAGGATCTATGCTGAGGGTGCTGGATCGAATGTCCACCATGCGTTGGTCCAACGGGATCATCATGGGGATCTATGCTGAGGGCGCTGGATCGCTGGACGGGTTTTCCACCATGTGTTGGTCCGACGGGATCATCATGGGGATCTATACCAAGGGCGCTGGATCGCTGGATTACCCTGTACTATGTTGATGGAATCGTGAGGATTCGCATCGTTGGATTCCGACGACGGAAGTCCGTTTTGCTTGTTTATGATGTATTGATGATTTATGTATTATGATACTTATACTAGCATTGTTTTGCTAACCCCTTCGGGGGTGGACATTGTTTTGATGTTCAGGTAGCCGAGGAGCGGGGAAGCAGCCACAGTTCCGACAGGATGATGAAATGGCTCAGTGATGTGGTTGATGTTTATTGTTATTGTGATTTGTCTTCTTGGTTCATTTAGTACTCGAGTACGTCTGTTTTAATAAGGTCATTTCAATATGGTTGTATAAGTTAACTCATTTGATCGGTTGAATCAAATCTGTACTTGAACTTCAGTTGTTCGATTAGATTATATTTACACTTCTTTTAAAATTAGCCTTGTAAATCCTTACCTAAAGGATTTACGGCGCTGTAATTATTCCGAATATCTCGGGGTGTTACACCATGTCCGAAAGCTCAGGGGCTGGTCCGTCAACGCCTTCTTTGTCGAACAGTGTCCCGCTTAATGCTGAGGGCCAGCACGATCAGTCTGCTAGCTTCTGCAATGCTCGTGAGAATATCGGAGTGGCGAATATTTTACGACAAGTAGCGAACCAGATGACGCTACTGACTCAGGCAGTCTTGGTCGGCCAAGCTAATGCTAAACCTATTCCGCCTACTGGTTCCAGCACCGATAAGCTACTTCAGGACGTGATACGTATGTGTCATCCACAGTTCGATGGTACTTACGACCCGTCTGGTTGGGAGAGTTGGTTATTCGAGATGGAGAAGGTATTCGAGGCGGCTAACTGCTCCGAGGAGAGGAAGGTACCCATCGCTCAGTAGTTCCTTGCCAAGGAGGCAGCAACGTGGTGGCAAGCAGTGAAACTACGTGATCGGGCAGCTATGTGGGAAGAGTTCCGAGAGTTGATGGAGGATGAATATTGTCCTTAGCCAGTAAAGGAGGGGAGGATTCGAGCCTTCTTTGAGGCAAAACCCTAGGATGTCCCTATTTCACAGGCAATCATGGACTACAATCCGCAGCTTCATTATGTGAGAAATTAGGTCCGGCATGAGTTAGATAAGATCTGCCACTTTGATATGCGGATGATGTCGAGGGTTCCTCACTACATGTCTGGTCTCGGATGCACAACTTTGAAGGATTATCAGAATAAAGGGATGGTTTATAAGATGTCATTTTCTGCGATAGAGACGACAACCGAGGGTAAGAAACAGAAGACCTTCGGTCAGTTTTCGGGAGGTAAGTCTGGCGGGTATCAGAAGACTCAGTCTGGTTCGTGAGTCTTCGGGAATTAGTCCCCGTCATATGGGCGAGGAAATGGTTCTAAGTCTGCTCTGCCTTTTTCCGTTCGTGGTCCTACATGCTATAATTGTGATCCTCCCAGACACATGATGAGTGAGTGTGACAGGACTTTGATTCAGTGTCTTACTTGCGGTCGGATGGGGCATCATGCTAAGTTTTGTGGGGATGCAAGTCGGGCACCAGTTACTCAGGTGTCAGCCCCGGCTACGAGAGAACCGAGTGTGAATCAGACGCCGACAGTTAATCAGCCTCAACAGAGTTTTGGCAGAGGTCGAGATCGTGTGCAGCCTTCTAGAGGGCTAGCTTCTAGTGCGGGGTCTATTCCGCCCCGTGTATATGAGATGAGACGAGCAGGAGATCCTGACACGACGGTGGCTACAAGTACCGTTCACATCCTTGACCATCCTATTTCCGTGTTATTCGATTCTAGTGCTACGCATTCTTTCATATCTCTGGATTGTGTGCATCGTCTGCATGTTGATTGTCTAGTTGCATGTGAACCATTTGTTGTTAAACTGTCTAGTGGAGATAGTATCATGGGGGATCATGAGATTAGAGATTTTCCGGTGAGTATCGCGGGCAGGGATTGGTCTTCTAATTTGATTGTGGTAGACATTAGGTATGAGGACTTGATTCTTGGTAAGGATTGGCTAGACCGACATGGGGCGATCATGATTATAGAGAGAGAACCATTTCGATGTTATCCTCTGACGGTACCGAGCATTCTTTTGTGGGACGCAAGCGGAGTACTCATAGATTCCTGATCAGCACCATGAAAGCAGTGAAACTCCTTCGAGGGGGTTGCATTGGTTACTGGTGTTATGATTTGAGATTGGAGGAAGGGAGAGTTGAGATTTCATCTATTCCAGTAGTGAGTGAGTATCCTAACGTCTTTCCAAATGAGTTACCGGGTTTTCCACCGGACTGTGAGGTTGAGTTCACTATTGAGTTGGAGTTGGATACGGCACCGATTTCTAAGACGCCATACCGCATGGCGCCTGCCGAGATGCTTGAGTTGAAGAAATAGTTGGGAGCGTTACTAGACATGGGTTATATCCGATCGAGCGCCTCGCCTTGGGGCGCACCGGTCTTGTTTGTAAAGAAGAAGGATGGGTCACTTTGTCTATGTATCGACTATCGAGAGTTGAACAAAGTGAGTATCAAAAACAATTATCCGCTCCATAGGATTGATGACTTGTTTGACCAATGGCAAGGGGCAACCATGTTTTCGAAGATTGATTTGAGATTGGGGTATTACCAGCTCCGAGTGAAGGATTCCGATATTCCGAAGATGGCCATTCGGGCGAGATACGGCCACTACGAGTTTGTGGTTATGCCTTTCGGGCTAACCAATGCCCCAGCCGTGTTCATACAGTTAATGAACAAAGTCTTTATCGAATATCTTGATAAATGCGTAGTCGCCTTTATTGATGATATTCTGATTTAGTCGAGGAGTGAGGAGGAGCATGTACGTCATTTGCATATAGTGTTGGGAATCTTGAGAACTCAGTGCCTTTATGCGAAGTTCTCAAAGTGTGAGGTTTGGTTGCGGGAGGTTATGTTTCTCGGTCACGTGGTCTCGACCGAGGGTGTTCGTGTGGACCCACATAAGATAGAGACAGTGTTGGATTGGGCACCACCCAAGAACATGAAGGAGGTCCGTAGTTTACTGGGTTTGGCTGGGTATTATCGTAGGTTTGTCGATGGGTTCTCTAAACTGGCTCGACCGCTTACCCAGTTGTTTCAGAAGTCAGAGAAGTTTGTGTGGACCGACGAGAGGCAGAAGAGTTTTGAGGAGTTGAAGAAGCGGTTGACGACTACTCCCGTCTTGGCTTTATCGAGTGGTAATTAGGGTTTCTCAGTTTATAGTGATGCTTCAGGCCAAGGGCTTGGATGTGTACTCATGAGGTACGGGAAGACAATTGCCTATGCTTCCCGTCAATTGAAACTGTACGAGTTGAATTACCCTACCCACGACCTTGAGTTGGCCGTAGTTGTATTTGCATTGAAGATTTGCTGTCATTACTTGTATATTTTCACGCAGAAAGAACTAAAGTATATTTTCATGCAGAAAGAACTAAATATCAGACAGAGAAGGTGGTTGGAGCTAATTAAGAATTACGATCTTGAAATCCTTTATCATCCAGGCAAGGCAAATGTGGTAGCAGATGCCTTGATTCGGAAATCGGTATCACTTCGGACAATTGAGTTACTCACGGACCAGTCAGCGCTCCAGCGAGAGTTTATAGGGTTGGGAGTGGAGGTTGTGCCACCAGGGAGAGCCAGAAAATTGCGCACTGAGATCTCTTCGTCTCTAGTTGATGACATTAAATCGAGACAGTTGGAAGATCCGATGTTTATTCATCTCCGCGAGTATGTGGTGAAGGGGAAAGCCCTGGGATTCGTGGTTCATGAGGATGGTGTATTGATATTCCAAGGTCGGCTGTGTTTTTCGAACGACTTGGAATTGAGACAGGGTATTATGCGAGAGGCTCATGCGTCACCTTACTCAGTCCATCCAGGCTCGAGTAAAATGTATAAGGATCTGAGGAAGAATTTCTGGTGGAATGACATGAAAAATGAGGTAGTTCAATTTGTGGCTAAGTGTTTGACTTGTCAGCAAGTCAAAATCGAGCATCAGCGGCCAGCCGGGTTGTTGAAACCACTTCCCATCCCGGAATGGAAGTAGGAAGATATCTCTATAGATTTTGTCACAAATTTGCCGAGGACGAAGACCAAAATGACTATGGTGTAGGTGATCGTGGACCAAATGACTAAGTCGGCACATTTTCTGGGCATCAAGTACACTTGGGGTCCAGAAAAATTGGCTCATATTTTTATCGCACAGATCGTGAGACTTCACGGTATGCCGAAGACTATTATTTCGAACAGATATGGCCGGTTTGTATTGCATTTTTGGTAGGCGGTACATAAGGCATTGGGGACACGTTTGTGATTGATCACATATTTCCATCCTTAGACGAATGGGCAGTCCGAGCCTACCATTCAGAAGTTTGAGGATATGTTACGCGCGTGTGTGTTTGACTGGAGTAGTGACTGTAAGGAGCATCTGACCCTGATAGAGTTTACTTATAATAATAGCTGGCATGCATCGATTAAGATGGCACCGTATGAGGCGCTTTATGGCCGACGATTTCGATCCCCGATATGTTGGGATGAGCCGTCCGATTTAGTTGGCACCGATCCGGATCTTGTATTGGAGACGAGGAAGAAAGTTGAGTTAATTCGAGAGAGGATGTTGGCAGCTCAGAGTCGACAAAAGTCTTATGCGGATGTTAGGCGTCGACCTTTAGAGTTTGAGATAGGGGATCATATTTTGTTGAGAGTGTCTCCGTCGAAGGGAGTTTTCCGTTTTGGGAAAAAGGGGAAGCTCAGTCCAAGGTATATTGGGCCTTTCAAGATATTAGAGAGAGTTGGTGAGTTGGCTTACCGTTTGGCTTTACCTCCGTCGTTGAGTCATGTGCATAGTGTATTTCACGTCTCTCAGTTGAGAAAGTATGTTCCGGACCCGAATCATGTTATTGACTTTGGAGACGTGGAGATTGAGAAGAACGTCACGTTTGATGAGGTACTGGTGAGGATTTTGGAACGTCGGGACAAACAATTAAGGCACAAAACCATCCCCCTGGTTAAAGTGTAATGGTCGAGGCACGGAGTGGAAGAAGCAACGTGGGAATTGGAGGAGGATATGCATACGAGACACCTCGAACTTTTTGATTCTTAAGTTTTGGGACGAAATTTCTTTTTAGAGGGGGAGAATGTAATATCCATACCTTTCTATTTTTAGCAGTTTCCATTTTTGGTGTATGTCTATTTTTATCGACTCGCTTGTAACCATTTCGACGTTTTGAATCTACTTTGTTCTTGGAGTTTTTCCTTTTGGACGAGTTTCAGAGATGTTTTTACGTAATTCCATTTTATGTTATGTCTTGCCGTATGTACGTTCGATTCTCTTAAAACTCGTTCGTTTTCATTATTTTGTTGTTTACATAAGTTTGTATGGTTGAGTTGTTCATGTTGTGAGTTTTGGTTTGTGAATCCGACGTTGTATCATGATTTTCGGATATTTTGGCCGTTTTGTAATTTCCTATAAGTTTAGGGACTTTTATCTTCTTCGTCGTATTTTGGATTCCCCGGTAGTCGGAATTGTATTTTCTTTCAGCGCTTAGCTTCGTCGTCGTGAATATTTCATGTTTATGATTCTGGATTCTAGCTTTACGTTACGTTTCGAGTCCGTCCCTTCCTCAGCAGTGAACTGCGCTGAGCAGTATTGAACTGCTGCGTGAGTAGCGCACGCTATTCGTGTATTCTTGCGTGCGCTATCTGTGTTCAGTTAACGCACGCTAACTAATAGTTATAGCGTGCGTTAGCATCTTCAGCGTCCTGGACAGTGGGGTTCTGGACTCAGAATCCTGAATTTTGACCATTAGGTAGCGCGCGCTAAGCTTTATAGCGCATGCTATCGAGTAGTATTTAGCACGCGCTAAACTTGTATAGCGCACGCTAGCGAGGCCGGGCAGCAGCTACTGGACTGCTTGCGACCCCCGTTAGCGCGCTATATCTTTGATGATTAGCGTGCGCTAATTATGTCTGTTATATAAAGGACATCAGCCCCCTTTCTTGTCATTTTTCCTCCTCTTCTCATCCTTTGGGTGATTCCGGCGATTTTGGGGCGATTGGTGGAGAGTAATCCGTGGAGTTCCATTACAGACCGATTATTGTGTTCCAAGCTTAGTACATCATCATCTTAACCCATCTTCTCCACTTTAATTCAAGGTATTTGACTTAGAACCCCACTTTTATCCATTTTAGGGGGTTTTCGGGATTTGTCTAGTTTGAACTCGAATTATTCATTTATGTTGTGATATTTCATATCGATTATTGTTTTTGGGTGATTCCCAATCCGTTTCTATCGTGTTTAATCCATGAGTTATCGATTCGGGGAGGTTTTGTGAAAACCCTTGCCTGTATCGATCGTACATATGTTGTTATAGTTCGTAATCGGGGTTGTGGGCGTATTTCATTCGATTATTGTTATCATATAGTACTGAGTTGTATTAACCATTCGTTTAGGAACAATCGTGTTCCATCCGGGTCAATCGTAGTCGTTGTTCGTTCCCGTTTCGTCGAAGATGTCTCAAAAGCAAGTACTTTACATTTGTTTGCATATTCTAGTATTTGGATTATGGCTTTCTGTCTATGTTGTGGATGTATATGTGTATGTTCACCCAGGGATGGTCTGACGGGGCCTCTGCGGGGTACCGTGACCATGAGTCTCGTACCAACGGTTAACCTTTGAAATATTTTGTCGGAGAAATGTGATTTGTGCTTGTGCACCGTAATATTCCGGAATATAAATGTTTTCAAAAATGATTTTGGCGCATATTCCATCTGATTAGAATGGTAGTTCAAATGGATTGTACTTGCACTAGCAGTTGTCGCTAACCCCTTAAATGGGGGAAATACTTTTGTATTTCAGGTATAGGTCATGGAGGCAAACAAGCACGCGGGCCGTACGAGGATGAGGGGCAAGAGTTATTCTGTTCAGTGGTCGTCTGTTTGGTGTCTTATCTTTTAAATTTATTTATTATGTCATTTGCTTAAGTACTCGAATACTCCCTTCTTTAGATTTATTATTTTCTTGTACCCACTCGGGTGGATTTGATATTGAATGGTACTGTTGAGTTCAGTCTTTTGTCTTGAATTATGGATTCGTGTGTATATTGATGACGTTTTCTTTTGTCGAATGTTGGTTTGGTACGTTAGCCTGGTGGATTCCAAAGGGTGAGGTCCACGGCGCTGTAATATGCTCCGAATGTCTTTGGGGTGTTACACTTAGCTGGGCTAATAAACAAATTGAGTACGACAGAATCTCAGATGAAGACTAAGCCGAAGGAGGACACACTTGGAATTTTGAGGGCAATAGTTTTTATTAATTTATTTTATTCTCATTTTTATTTTTATTAACTGAAATTGGGCTGATCTTTCAGATATTGGACTAGAGTACTCGTGAATTATTGATAGTTTGGTGTTATCGAATGCAGTAGAAATTAGTCGAATAATCGAACCAAGAGAATGTATAAAGAATTCAAGATTGATTTTTTTATCTGATAATTTATAGTCGGACCTTATTGGGTCAAGTACCCGACTACCCATTATATATATATATATGGGTGGGTTCATGTGGAAATGCAATTTACGTTAAGAAATAAGAATGAATTTCATCCATAGATCTTGATAATTGGATGGCCTAGATTTATTCTCACAAAAATTTGATGCATATAATACAATATTTTAATGCATCGATATTTTGATGTATATAATGCATATTTTAATGCATTGCAATTTTGATGTACGAAATGCATATATTTCATATATAGTTAGTACAAAACTCATGCATATTCGCAATTCGCATGATAACAACCATTCTCATCCCAAATATATATATATATATATATATATATATATATATATATATATGTTGACATTTTTGGCCCAAATGATTATTTATGTTATGGGCCGGCACTTCTTGCAGCCCGGCCCAGACGGTTTTTAAATGCCACTCCCGGCTCCCCTATTCTCACCCGTTGGATGTGAGTTGACCTATCTCTACCATCCATCCCCTATATTTAAACCCCCCACCCGTAACCCTAGCCTCACTTCTCTCTCGGTTTTTTTTCCCTCGCCCCCCTCTCACCTACCCGCCGTCTGCCATGGATGGAAAGGTTTTCTTTCCTTTCTCCTGCTCGGCTTCGCGGTCCCAATTTGGAAGGGGATCGAAACCCGTATCATCCTTTGATACGATTGGATTCGATCCCCCAAAAATCGGTGGCTTCGACCGGTTGGTGTTTTGCCTATTTAAGGCCGGCGATTTGGGATGAGGGAAGACACGAAAAAAACGAACGAAAATAAAACCCTAATTTTCTAAGTGAGGAAGAAATCGATCTGTGTTTTTCTTGGTGAACATTTTTCTGAGTGAAAACCATTTTTCTGAGTGAAAACCTTTTTCTGAGTGAAAAGCTACTTGAGGCATTTTTGGGGGGTTTTCGGGGATAGTTGGAAACCAGCCGTGGTGTTTTTTTAAATGCAGAAGGTTGGCCGCGGATTCGTACGGAGCCTTGGACGAGGGTACTTGATAGAGGAGGACTGAGCCGAGGCCAAGTTCCGGTCATCCCTCACCACCGTCCACCGTGTGTTCGGATCTTTGTGATCCTTTCGGTTTGAATTTCTGGCATTTTTTTGTTTCCTGTTCTGTGCATTAATCTGCCTTTCGGGATTAATTAGTTTTTCCTGTTTTTATTCCGTGTAATTCGTTTGCTTTGTAATTTGTTTGCTTCGGGAATTTATTTGTAATTTGTTTACCTCGCTGTTGTGTAATCGTCTATGTATTCCGAATAGTTTCCCCACAGTGGTATCGGAGCCCTTTAAAAGGGGTTTCTATTCGGAAGGGCATACGGGTTTCGTCCGAGGAATCCGCTCAGGTATTACACTCCTTACTCTCCCTTAAGTTTTCGGTATTTTTGAGTTGCTGCTCCTCGGTATTTATTTTTAGCTTCCGTCTCCTTCTGTCTTGGTGACTGTGATTGTTTCGGTTTTGTGATACCTTGTGTTGAGACTGTTGAATTCGTTATCTCTGGGCATACCAAACCCCCTTGCCTGGACCGTAAGTGTTCCTCGGATCTTGTGGGGGCTCCGGGATACGATTCCAGCTCGTATCATATTTTTTTAAAATCTGGTGTGATTTTTTAAACTGTGTGTTATCTGTGTGATATTGGTATTCGACTCCAAAATCTGGTGTGATTTCGTTCGTTGTGGTATCTTCGTGATATTTATCTGTCACCTCGGTTTTTCAGTTTAATTAGTACCTTGTGCTGGTATTTTAAAATCTTGTGTGATTTCTTATAAATACTAAAATGGGTTCTCTAACTTCATTTACAATGGCACCTTTTGACGGTAAAGGAGATTTTAGAATTTGGCAACAAAAAATGAAATCTATACTTGTCCAACAAAAATGTTTTAAAGCCATTGAAGGTACTTTCCCATCCGATGTGTCTTCTGAAAAACGAGAGGAATTAATTGAGTTTGCTCATTCCTCTATAATCTTGAACCTGTCTGACTCTGTGATTAGACGAATAGGTAGAACTGATAATGCAAAACATCTTTGGGATAAACTTGAGGAAACGTTTACTGAAAAATCTTTGCCAAATAAATTATTCCTCCTCGAAAAGTTTTTCCGTTACAAGCTGGACTTGAATAAAGATATTGATGGCAATCTTGATACCTTTACAAAGTTAGTTCAAGATATAAAACAAACTGGTGATAAAAATATTGATGATTATTCCCCTATTGTGCTCTTGAATGCTATCCCAGATGCTTATAATGATGTGAAATCTGCCATTAAGTATGGTAGGGATTCTGTGACCTTAGATACTGTTATAAGTGGCTTGAAGAGTAAGGAATTAGACTTGAAAGTTAATAAGGTCCATAAACCGGTTTCTGATGTCAATTTTGTAAGGTCTAAACCACACCTTAAAAGGAAACCGTTTATCAAATCTGATTTTGAAAAGTCTAATAAGAAAAAGGGGCAATGGAAGGATAAATCTAAGTTCCAGCCTAAAAACCGCAAATGCTATAACTGTGGTGAATCTGGTCATTATATACATGAATGCACCAAACCTAAAAAGAATTCACCAAATGATCAGGCAAACTTTACTGCTGGGGATGTCTTTACAGTTATTGATAATATGCATCTTTACGTGAATTTCGTGCTTTACGGTCTAAGTGAAAATGAATGGTTCTTTGGATTAGATGCACTCACCATATGACACCTTATAAACGGACATTTTACGAGTTATACTAATCTTGGTGATCGGTATGTGTATATGCCTGATAAAATGAAACGGGTTGTGGCCGGGGTTGGGAATGTTTGTTTGAAATTTCTTGATGGTACTCAATTTACTTTAAAATGTCAGACATATCCCCAATTTGTCTAACAATTTGATATCCTGCACTACTTTGGAAGATGAGGGTCTTAGGGGTTCATGGGGAAATGGTTATATGAAAATTTGCAAAGGTTCCTTAACGTTGTTTAAAGGAATCCGGAAATTTAATTTATATATTTGCCAAACTGAAATTGCTGCATGTTCCAACCTGGTTTGTGCAGATAAAACCGAATTATGGCATAATAGGTTAGGACACATGAGCATGAAGGGATTAGATATCTTGCATAAACAAAAGTGTTTTGGAAAAGATAAAATCTCTAAATTGTCTTTCTGTGACTCTTGCATGTATGGCAAACAACATAAAACCCAATTTCCGAAACCTCCCAATTCCCCTGATCCTGTTTTCGAAAAAACTGGTAAGAGTACCAATGTGCTTGATTATGTTCATGCTGATGTTTGGGGTCCTGCCAGTGTCCCGACTCATGGGAGAAACCGTTACTTCTTGTCAATCATTGATGATTATTCTAGGAAAGTTTTTGTTTTTCTACTCAAATTGAAATCTGATGTGTTCGAAAAATTTCAAACTTGGAAAACTTTAGTGGAAAATCAAACCGGAAAGCGGATTAAAAAGATGAGGACCGATAACGGTCTTGAATTTTGCAATACTCAGTTTGATACTATGTGTTCAGCGGCATCCTTAGGCATAAGGCAGTTCCTTACACCCCTCAGCAGGCAGGGTGGCTGAGCGGATGAACCGAACCCTCCTTGAAAAGGTTAGGGCTATGCTCGCCACTTCTGGACTGTCCAAAAGTTTTTGGGGTGAGGCCCTTTTAACTGCTGCCTATCTTATAAATAGATCACCTTCTATACCTCTGAATGGTAATTATCCCGAGTCTGTGTGGTCGGGTCATGCTGTTGATTTTTCAAACATTCGTGTGTTTGGTTGTGCTGCTTATGTGCATCAAAATGTCGATAAACTTGAGCCGAGATCCTTGAGATGTGTTTTTCTTGGATATCCTGATGGTATTAAGGGTTATCGATTATGGGTCAGATCTGAACCCGGGTTGAAAGTGATCACTAGTAGGGATGTAGTGTTCAATGAAACTGAATTTCCTTGTCTTAATAATCCATTACCTGCTCCTGTGTTAGCTGCCGATAATACTCCCCACCCTATTCAGATTAGGGTGGAGCATCTTAGTGATAATGAGCTGCCTGCTGAATCTGATAATATAGAAAATCCTGAAATCTCTAATGATCAACCAGATAATCAATCTGAAAATGGAGACGAGTCTGAATCTGTTCCCGATTTGTCTGATTATCAACTAACTAGGGATAGGTCTAGAAGAAATGTTAGAAGACCTATACATTTAGATGATTTCCACATGGCTTCTCTTGCTTTCAATGTGTTTGATATGCTTGATGGAAATGAACCTAAATCTTACAATGACGCTCTGTTGTCTGATAAATCAAATGAATGGTTAAGTGCTATGAATGAAGAAATGACGTCCTTGCATGCTAATAATACTTGGAAACTTGTTCCAAAACCTAAGAACTGTTCTTTGATTGATTGTAAGTGGTTATTTAAAGTCAAAAAGGATGAGGATGACATCAGATTCAAAGCTAGGTTAGTAGCTAAAGGTTTCACTCAGTGAAGGTATTGACTATCCGAAATTTTTGCTCCCGTAGTTAAATTCACCACTTTGTTCGCATCATGCTTGCATTAGTTGCACATCATAATTGGGAGTTGAAACAATTAGATGTAAAAGCGGCATTTTGCATGGTGAATTAAAAGAAACCATCTACATGAAACAACCGAAGGTTTTATGGATGCTAACCATCCGGATTATGTGTGCTTCTTTGAATAAAACCTTATATGGCACAGCAGTCCCTAGAGAATGGAACAAGAAATTTAATGATTGCATGTTGTCCTTAAAATTCGCGAAGTGCTTATGACCCATGCCTTTATTTCAAGATTGATTGTGATGTTCCTATGTTCCTTCTTATTTATGTAGACGATATGCTCTTGATAAGTTCATGCATTAAGTCTATTAATCATGTCCAAAATCGCTTAGGTGAACAATTTGACATGAAATACTTGGGGATGCTAAAAGGATTTTAGGAATGAATATTGTTCGGGATAGATCGAAAGGCACTTTATTTTTAAATCGGTCCTCTTACATTGGTAAAATTTTGAAAAAATTTTCTATGGCCGATGCAAAATCATTGGTGTGCGGCTTCTCATTTCTTATTATCAAAACTCGGTCTCCAAAAACGGAATCAAATTCAAGAAATGAGAGCTATCCCTTATGCTAATGCAATTGGATCATCATGTACCTTATGGTCGATACCGGACACGATATTGCTTATCTTTGTGGTATTTTAAGTAGGTATATGGCTAATCCAGGAAGCCTCATTGGGAGGCTCTTAAGTGGCTACTTCGGTACTTAAAGAATTCATTTACGATGGACTTGTGTTTTCTAAATCTAATGATGGGGTTAACCTTAAAGGTTATGTTGATTCTAATTATGCCAATGATCGGGATGAATGTAAGTCCACAACTTCATATGTGTTTACCTTATGTGGCTCATGCATTTCTTGGAAATCTCAACTTGAGATATAGTTACTCTGTCTACTACCGAAGTGAATATATTGCCACTCTTGAAGCCTTTAAAGAGGCTATTTGGTTGAAAGGTTTACTTAATGAAATTGGTGTTCTTCGTGACAATGTTGTGATTTTTCTCGATCGATCTAGCATACACTTGTGCAGAAATCCGGTTTTCCATGATCGTACAAAACATATTGACGTCAGGCGACATTTCATCCGTGATATAGTCGAAAAAGGCATAATTGATTTGAAGAAAATCCCGTCCCAGTCTAACCCTGCAGATATGGGCACGAAGTGCCTACCAGTCGAGAAAGTCAGATCTTGCAAGTCGATACTAAATATCGACTCCTTCAACTGAAGACTCTCCTGTCGCTATCTTTGTGATAGCTTTGCTAGTTTTCTCTGTGACTCCTAGTTTTTCCTTTCTTAGTGATTGTTTAATGTCTTTATACTTGTACTAACTTTGTGTGGTGTGCAGGTGGTGTGACATTCGGCGATGATGACCTCCCTATCACGAAAGTACCCCGATGGCTCATTTGGTCCGGGTGGAGATTTGTTGACATTTTTGGCCCAAATGATTATTTATGTTATGGGCCGGCACTTCTTGCAGCCCGGCCCAGACGGTTTTTAAATGCCACTCCCGGCTCCCCTATTCTCACCCGTTGGATGTGAGTTGACCTATCTCTACCATCCATCCCCTATATTTAAACCCCCCACCCGTAACCCTAGCCTCACTTCTCTCTCGGTTTTTTTTCCCTCACCCCCCTCTCACCTACCCGCCGTCTGCCATGGATGGAAAGGCTTTCTTTCCTTTCTCCTGCCCGGCTTCGCGGTCCCAATTTGGAAGGGGATCGAAACCCGTATCATCCTTTGATACGATTGGATTCGATCCCCCAAAAATCGGTGGCTTCGACCGGTTGGTGTTTTGCCTATTTAAGGCGCGATTTGGGATGAGGGAAGACACGAAAAACGAAGCGAAAATAAAACCCTAATTTTCTAAGTGAGGAAGAAATCGATCTGTGTTTTCTTGGTGAACATTTTTCGAGTGAAAACCATTTTTCCGAGTGAAAACCTTTTTACGAGTGAAAAGCTACTTGAGGCATTTTGGGGGTTTTCGGGATAGTTGGAAACCCTAGTGGTGTTTTTAAATGCAGTCATTGGCCGCGGATTAAATCGGAGCCTTGGGCGAGGGTACTTGATAGAGGAGGACCGAGCCGAGGCCAAGTTCCGGTCATCCTCACCACCGTCCACCGTGTGTTCGGATCTTTGTGATCCTTTCGGTTTGAATTTACGGCATTTTTTGTTTCTGTTACGTGCATTAATCGCCTTTCGGGATTAATTAGTTTTTCTGTTTTTATTAGTGTAATTCGTTTGCTGTGTAATTTGTTTGCTTCGGGAATTTATTTGTAATTTGTTTACCTCGCTGTTGTGTAATCGTCTATGTATTCCGAATAGTTTCCCCACAATATATATATATATATATATATATATATATATATATATATATATATATATATATATATGGATTGACTATGGTGGAAACTCCCTTAATGATGAAATCTAGAAACCAATCTATACCATTGATTTGTATGAATTGAATGGTTAAGATTAGAAGAAAATCTGGATAATAAACCTTTTATTCGTATAAAATAAGGGCAGAATAGTCAGGCTCTCCCATTAATTTATGATACAATCTTGTATCCCGGCTTTTTGGAAGACTTCCAAAATTAAACTTTCTATCTCGATGCATTTATTTCGCTCTGCACAGAACTCTGAAAAACTCTCAAGAACGACGGCAACAAACAAAAATCCTCAAAAACGGCAGCCTTTTTTATGCAAGATTTTTTCGTGTGAATACTCCAATATTTATCAGCAATGAAAAGGACTCGAAGTGTGTGATCAGAAGAGAATCGGAAAGGTATGTTATAGTCTTAATCTTAGAATTCGTGTGCGATGGGAAGAAATTCCCATTCGATATTCGTTGTTGGCCTAAGAATACTCCAAAATTTTGCTTTTGATGCTTGTTTTCGTTTGATTGTTGCATGAAAGGAATCATATAATGCATAAATATATATGGCCCGTATGAACTTTTTATATTTTTTTTCGACTTCGTCTGCATTTATTTCGTAAACTGTTGCATTTTGCCGTGGTTATCTTGTTTAATAGGTTTGGAAAATTGATTCTGTTTGTACAGGTAGTTCAAGGGCCCGCAACGACACACCACATGGTCCACGTACCTTGATAGATGAGATACGTAAAGATGATGATTTTGGATATCACTTCTACTTGCTCCACCTTTTTGAATGAACCTATATTCCAGGAAGTGTGCTTGCAAAGCAACAAGGATCTTTCGATCTTCGGGCATGTAGAATAGATAACCCATCATTCCAGATGGGAATCCAATTAAACATCCCTTCACGGACCTCGCTTCCAATTTGTCCGCCTTAGTCTTCTTGACATAGACGGGACATCCTCAAATCCTAATGTGATTAAGACTTGGTTTCCGGCCCTTCCACATCTCATGTGGAGTTTTAGGAATGGATTTGGATGGACATCTATTCAAGATATAGGCAGTAGTCAGGAGTGCATACCCCCACAGGTAAATCGGTAAGTCAGTATAGCCCAGCATAGAACGGACCATGTTCAACAAGGTCCGGTTCCTTCTTTCTGACACACGATTTAACTGAGGAGTACATAGAGGTGTTAGTTGTGATACTATTCCATGTTCCTTTAGGAACTCGTCAAACTCTGCACTCATATACTCGCAACCTCGGTACGACCGAAGTGCTTTGATATGATTTCCAGTTTGTTTCTCGACTAGGGCCTTAAATTTCTGGAATTTCTAAAAGGCCTCAGATTTATGTTTCATTAAGTATACATAACCATACCTAGTATGATCATCTATAAATGTAATGAAATACTGATATCCATCACGTGCTGCTTCCAAAGTACCACATACGTCGGTATGGATTAATCCTAGTTTATCAGCGGCTCTTTCAAAAGTCCCTGTGAAGTGGGATTTAGCCATTTTGCCTTTAAGGCAAGATTCACAAGTAGGAAAGGGATCCGATCCCAATAGACCCATAAGTCCATCCTTTGTCCATTTTGTAAACCTTGGTCTGACCAACATGACCAAGTCTAAGATGCCATTTCAAAACTTGATTAGTTTCGTCACTACCACGCTTCCTAGTCATAGTATTCACAACGACTTTGTTACTAAGGTTTAGATGATACAGTCCATTTAACAATGTAGTAGTGCCCACGAGTTTATTTCTAAAATAAATTTTAGCAGGAACCATCACCAATGAAAAATGAAAAGCCTTTCCGATCCATGACCGGAATGGATACAATATTTTTATGCCCCTTGGGTAAAACAAGTACATCTTCTATAGTTAAAACAAAGCCGGATTCTAAACCCAAAAGAAGTGATCCTGTGTCAGTTGCCCCAACACTATGCCCGCTTCCGACAGTAATCATCACTTCCCCAGATCCAAGCTTCCTACTTTGTTCCAGATCCTGATTCACGCTACAAATATGAGAACCAGCACCAGAATCCAGTATCCAAGAAGTAGAAAATACAGTAGCAGAACAATTTATTTCCAAAACTAGAAGTCCTGTACCTGAAGCACCATGAAGAATTAGATAGTCTCTAGCCCAATGGCCCAGCTCACCACATTTGAGACAAGCGTCCTTCTTCTTGATCTTCGGAACCATCGGGGCCTTGCCCTTACCCTTGAGGTCCTTGACTTGTGGTTCCATCTGCTTCTTGGTCTTTTTCTTCTTATTCTTGGACCTCCGAGATCCAGAAGAAATCACAAGGGCAGACTTCTTCATCAGCGGAGTCTTCATCTGGGAATGAGCGGTCACGAGTTTGTTCATCAACCTTGATAAGTTGCACGCAATCTCATTGCAGTTGATTCATTACAAACTGTGAGAAGAAATCAGGGAGAGACTGTAGGATAAGGTCGGTCTGGAGAGAAATATCCATCTTGAAATCAAGAGCCTCCAATCTCTCGTTCATAGATATCATTTTGAGGATGTGGTCCCCAACCTTCTCACCTTCCTTCATCCTTGTACCGAACAGTTGCTTGGATATCTCATGTCTAGCAATTCGACTGTGCTCACCATAAAGCTCGGTTAAGTGAGATAGAATCTGCCTAGCAGAAGTCATCTTCTCATGAGCTCTCTGAAGCTCATTATACATAGAAGCCATCATGTAAGCACGAACTTTTACGTCATCCTTAGCCCACTTTTCATGGTTTTCAATCTCTTCCTGATTGGCTCTGTCCGCACAGGAGGCGCCGGAATGTCCGTATCCAAGAGATATCCCAGTGCCTCTATACTGAGGACAATCATCAGATTGTGGAGACAATCCACAAAGTTAGGTCCCATCAAGGTGTTCTTTTCGAGTAGAATTGCGAGTGGATTCATTGTCATAATGAGAATTATGTCTGCATTAAGTACGACAGATTAATTAGTGACTCGTTCAATTATATTCTGAGTATAGAATTAAGGTCCTTTCTATTATTGTTACCCAGCTCCCACTATTTTTATCGGAATAACACACTCCCATGTGAAAACCGGAAGTATAATTCGCTCTACTTCATAGTGGTGATCGAGTTCTTTATAAATCTTAATAGAGGGCAACCGAACAGGTTTCTAGTCTATTAATTTTCATAAAGTGGTGTCCAACACCAACCCATCTATTGGATTATTCGATCTTCTTTTTACCCTTGTTCACTCCCCTTAACCTATACGGTTTCTATGGTTTGTGAACAAGTTAAGTTTATACAATCGACGCAAATCAGTTTCACAATTGAATCTTATCCGGCAACCTATCATGTTTCTAGGGATAAAATTTGCTCCAACCGAAGGCATCAAATGCAATTTATCCATCCCCCCCGAACGACTACCCCGATAACTCGGAATCATAGCACATCCGGTTTGGATTTCAATTTCCCGAAAGCTCGATGGAGGGAATGAAAACCTTGAAACCTTATAAACTTAATAATTTGTCGTGGGAGAATTTTCGCGATTAATGTTACACTTTGCACATTAATTTATTTAAGCGCGTTTGTAGCATTCATACCATATGAATAAACATTCACAACCTAGTTGCTACAAACATGTAGTTCATGGACTGTTCCTAGAATCAAAAACTCCGTAATCTAATTGCAAGTCTTCGGTCTTGAATCTTCGTCTTCCCGAACGGATCTTCCTCAGGTATTCATCATTACATATAAATTTTACATTGAAAAATCATCCTATATACAAATATTTCTAGTAAAAATAAATAGGCTCAAAACGGCCTTTACAACCCAATTGAATAAAACCGAATGATTCAAAACTAAGTCCATGAACCACATCCCCATTCAAAAGCATTCATCCAATAAATACTATATAAACGAATAATGTGGAGATACATTGATCCAATCAACATATAAATAACAAAAGGAATCGATCCAATCAATTCACACAACCGTAATATGAAAACGTTCAAAATAATTCGGTCATCCACAAGTATTCCAATTAATCAAATTTCCCTTTTAAAATGAAATACCATAAATTATTTTAATCATATTAAATCCAATTTAACATGCGGGAGATTAATTTTCTGGAATACACGAAATAATCGAGCCGAGATGAAACTGCCTACCAGACACGGCCCTTGCCGATTGGCATGGTCGGGTTGTCCCGGAAGTGTCTCAGACTGCCTGCCGGACACAGCCCATGCCGAATGGCACGGTCGGGTTGTCTCGGCGATCACTGCACACGCGCGCGGCACATGCGAATGGCACACTCGGGTCACTCGGCGATCTTAGAGGCGCTGCTGCCACGGCCCGTGCCGATCGGCATGGCCCGTGCCGATCGGCATGGCCCGTGCCGATCGGCATGGCCCGTGCCGATCGGAATGGCCCATGCCGATCGACATGGTCGAGTCACCCGGGCAGATTCGTGCTGTCGTCCGAAAAATCATCCAATGACGATTCGGGGTTAGATTTTCGACCGGATATCCAATATTAATATTTTTCGACTTTCATATCTTTAATATAAATCACATTTCCCAGAAATTAAAGATTTATATTTAGACATAAATTTACGAAAAATATAACTACAACGAACAAAAACATATACCACGATTATGACTATAAATGATTCCCAATCATTCACCATCCATTCAAGCATTCCAAATGCAAATATCATATATACGATGGCAAGACCTACGCTTCGATACCACTGTTGGAATTCGGTGCCTAAAACGAAGGCCCAACGGAAGCGGTAAAATGAAAATTAATTTGATCTGAATCCCTACGAGGATCGATCGAGCTATGTATATACGAATATAAAATGAAGCATAAGAATATATGCGAAGCATACCCTTGTAGTCCGTTGATTAAATGGTATTCTTCTATTGAGCGATTCCCCAAGCTTTATGCGATCTCCCTGCGATTACAATCTGCTCCAAGCTCTTGGATGATCCAATGCCGAAAGTACCGTGTCTCTACTATCCACGTGCTGGAGAAACGACCGGAACAACTAAACCTCGTTATCCTCCAAGGATACGGCTAGAACAAGGTTATAGGAGCTTATATATTAAGATTATAACACTCTAAGTATTTTAATCTTACTGTCTCTATAATCTCTTGATTTTTCCTCCAAGAAAAACAAGAAGAAGTGAAGAAGAAGAAGACTACTTTGAGAAAATGTACTCTCTCTCTCTCTCTCTCTCTCTCTCTCTCTCTTGCTCTCTCAACCGTGAATTCACCAAGTGAGAAGAGAAAAGATGTGTAGTCTTCCTTTTATTCTTCATCTCACAATATAAAATCCCCAACAAATAAAGACCATGATACTTGTCCCCTATAATCATGAGACTCCATACATCATGATGGGGACAAGCCAAAACTCACATGGATGAATATGGGAGGGGCGGCCATCATGAAGAAATTAGACGAGTTCAGTTCGTTTCGGACTCCCGTGAGTCCAAACAGATAAACTCCAATTTCATTCCGATGTATTTATATTAATTAATTAATCCAATTAATTAATCATATCAAATACATAATAACATAATTAATTTCTCCAAGAAATAATTATATTCATGAACTAAATTAATCACCCAGTAATTTATCTAATTTATTAGGCCGTAAATTAATTTATCCAATAAATCAGTTTAGACATTGAATGTCCCAATAAATTAGATATCCAATATCTAATATTCATAATGAGAGAATAAGCTCGATTCATTCTGTCGTTAATCCTATTGCGTGACTCGGTAGGTCCGTCTCACTCAGCAATGGGAGGAACCAAAGAGTAGTAGCACCACATAGCCAGCCTTGTGGCCTACACTGTACCCCAACTGAGAACGAATGATTGAGATCATTCAAGAACCAATATGTCGTGAATACCATTTCAAATGTCCCGATCAAGTTATAGGGTCACGGTCAGTCAAACCCTATCTGTACTTGACGCTATGCATGAGTTAATACAAATCGAGATCACCGAGCTCTCATGTATCCAATACAACTAGATCCAATGCTTTGGCCAAAGACTATCATCTGCCAATAACCACATAGGACATGTAATCCGTTCAGTAACAAGAGAAAGAATTCTATCTTGGTATTTAGTAGGACCTGCTACTTTCCTGTCAAGATGCACGTCGAGGTTAACCCCCACCTTCTAGTTTTCTGGGTCAAACTACTCTAATGAAATTCTTAACGTCACAAGCACATCCCTAACAAATCCTCAAGTCGAAGGTTCACGAATACCTATCACAACCTTTCGATTTCGTCATTGACTGTCCCGGAGTGAAATCCGTGTGACGAATCGAGGGTGAGTCGGTTCGAGTATTTTAATCCAATTAGCATACCTATAACGTGTGCTCCCACTAACCATTAGTGTTCGACAGGCACTCTCCATGTTAAATAAAACGTCACACAAGTCTTCACATAAACTTAACGCTCAGTCAAGTTTCACCGACTTGCGAACGATTAAATATTTGAGCTATAAACCTTTCCAGTGCCGATCCCCTTATCCAATAAGGAGTTGAAAGTTTTGCTCTCAAATACACGGACTAGTTTCTACATATATTTACGAGTTAGGAATGCCAGTAACTACCAGTAAATAAAGAAACAAACATTTGCATTATGATAATGATTTACATAATAACAAGTACAATGCCCTCACTCAACATCCTCTGAGTGGCATTCGAGGTCATACTCCTAACAACTGTCTGCCTGGGTCTGGTTCCTAGATCTCTTGTTGGAGGACTGAGGCTGCTTCTTGGAAATCTCTTTCGTGGTAAGTTTGTATTACAGAGATTTCTCGATAAACTCCGGTAGGGTCGTACAGTGGTGGTTAAGCAACTGCATCCTCATCCAGGGTTAAGACTCTTAAGGAAATATTTGATCTTATCAGCTTCCGTACGAACAACTGACGTAGCAAACGAAAGAAGTGCCTGGAATTTTTCGACAATAGCTGACACATCCTCGTCCTCAGATGGATCAGGGTTCAACAATTCTGACAATTTGGCCTCACGGAGTGGTGCAGGATAGTAACAATCCAACATGATATTCTTGAAGTCTTTCCAAGTACTCACGCCGTCAGCAGGTCTCACAGAGAGCCACCAAGTATGGGCGCTCTTACTAAGGTAGTAATCCGCCACAGCAACTCGGTTCTCTTCTGGGCATTCCACCATCTCGAACAGTTTCTCGAAATGCTCTATCCAGTATACAACATCAGCAGGCTTAGAAGAGCCTTTAAAGGTCAGAGGTCGCTGCCGCGATATGTCGCTAATGATCCGGCTCACGATTCCGTCGTGCACCGGAGGCGGTGGCTGTTGTCCCTGTTGTTGGCCAGTAGTAGCAGCCCTCTGCATAGCTTCCATCATCTGACCCATTTGGGTCATCTGGGCCATCATGCCCTGCATAATCACATAAGGGTCGACATGGGCACCCTCATGCCGTTCGGCGTGGTGGGACTAGCTCCTAGTGGGTGAATCATTCACCGCGAGCTTTGTCCCACACTCAAACTCATGTCAGCGCGTGGTCTTGGGATTCGGCCCCTTCCTCGGCCTCGATCCCCTCTACCACGGCCCCTCAAGTTACGTTCCATACTGAAAGAATCAAACAATAATCGTAAGCATAACTCAATATACATCTTTACGGCCAGACTACCAATTTATGCTAAGTTAACAACAACAATGGAACTACATATTTCAAGAAAACAGTTCATAATGAATTATCGGCATTGCGAGTGCCACACAAAATATTATATCGACATCAAGTTGAAACAATTTCGATCACATACTCAATTTAGAATTTTCTTCAGGAAATCAAACAGATGAATCCTACCACAGATTTTCGAAATGCCAAGATCAACAAAGAGATCGATTCGTCATCAATATTATGCCAATAATTAAATCATGGCTCATGAGAAACATACCGTACTTGGTAGGTCAGGCGATTGCACATGTCACACGTGGCACGAATGTTTCTTGATGCTAGTTCAATCCACAATGACTCAAAAAGAAAAAGACACTCTGTGATACCATTTATGCAAGACCCCGAAATGGTGGCTATTACAGTGCCACGGACCCCCACCGGGACCCACCAGGTAATATCAAAACATAATTTAACCACCCCATAATTGTGATACCGAACCACAATATAAGTCATAGCCCCTAACAGGAGATTATACAATATATATATATATATATATATATTTGTGTGTGTGTGTGTGTCAACTTACACAACCATACACAGGATCCACATATGGTATAAACCATGTGGAGATGGAGTATACCTAACTCAATAATAATACATTCATCCAAATTTATAAATCAAAAAAGACATAAAATTACACAGGTCATACATAACCGACAAAAAAGACTCGGGGCCCCACGAACTAGCACCCTTCAATAATCTTCGTTGCCATCATGCTCTTCCTGCGCCTCGCCCTTTCCTCGCCCTGAAATGCAAGTATTTCGCCCACACCACAGGGTTAGCTATACATGATAATAATTCTCATGGCATTATACAATTCATATACATACGGATCTCAAAGAAACAACCGACTACTAAACATATCCCTCAGGTGTATAAACAGTCAGTACCAAACTGTCGAACATATGCAATCATACACGGAATATGTACGACCAAACATCTTAACTCAAGATGGACGTCACAGTATGCCCGATCTGAAAATGTTTTCGTGCACATGTCCACCCCGTATACGGAATCCAGAATATGCGTGGGACGATGTACCTAATTATCCTCACGAACTACGTCTCGTGTGCACGGTCTAATGCCAAAGCATCAACGCATAACCATCAAGTGCCCGTATAAAAATCCTACACATAACCAATCAGCATGCAGATATGACTCCGGAGATGTCACGATGCAACATGACAACGAAAGTCAACAAGTTACACATTTATCCAAGAATCGAAAGACTCACCGAAGAGACAACAAGGCTCAACGAAACCAACGATATCAAAGGCGATAAACTTTGGAATACAGTCCCACCACAAAACGATAATATGATCAAGAACACCACCATATCATGAATCATAGATTCATAGAGCATTACTTATACACGAAACGCATAATATTCACAAGAATTCAAACATCATTATAATCAAGCAAGATAACTTACCTCAATACGGAGACGAGAATAATCCTCCCTTGACGAACGAACAGATGGTCCTTGACTAATATTGGTTACTCGAACAATCGACCTTGAATGAAATACATTTCACTCAATAACACATCCATATGATCATCGATATCGAATTCAATGAGACGACACCCTAAATCAATTTGAATAGTGCAACTATCTTAAGATATCAAAATTCTATTCTAAGAACTTCATTAACCTCAGTTCATTCTTATGATGGGTTTACAAGATGTTCTCAAGTACTCGCATGGTTCTTATGAATAAGAATTTATCAAGAACATTGTTAAACAATCATTATGTTCGTTAATATCTTCTTATATCGTTTAAACTTTCCAAGAACATCATCAATGTTTGAAAGTGATTATCTAAACAACCTTATTTCATCATTACATCAAATTTATATTGAATATAGTAAACTACAATAAGGTTATTCTAAATTCATTTAACTACAAGACTATATCATAATCATGAAGATTATCTCATATTTAACACCATCCTTACAACCCCTTACTAACTTGGAGAATCAACTATGATCATCATCTTTGAATTCACCTAGCTTAGGTTATGATGTAATCAAGTCATTCATCACAAGAATATCACGGAATCATCACCAAGGTATGTTAAAAATCTCTGAAACTATAGCCTTATGATGAATATATTCAAGGTTCAACCAAAATTGATGAAGAACCTAAGAACCAAAATCATGTTCCATACTTAGTTTGTTCATAATTCCAATAATTATCATGCTGTACTTGATTAATCTAACACTGACAGGAATTACTTCCTTACTAACATCATCAATGTTAGGCGTATTTTTATGCGCATATTTATCATTATTTTATATCCATATTGAGCTTAAATCTGAATAAATGAGCTTTTAATGCACTATTGTTATATGTTTTGCAGGAAATTGGAGTCCGGAAGCTCGAACGACGAAAAACGGGTTAAAAACGGCAGTTTTTGGCCTGGGGCCGCGGCACAAGGGAAGCGGGCCGCGGCACACGCAGGTGACCAGCAAGCGCCGAACCCACTGTACCGTGAGCCACGGCACAGCCTTAGTGAGCCGCCGCCCAGGAGGAAAATATACGCCCAGGCATCCGGGGCTGAGCAGTAGGGGCCGCGGCACAGATTAAGTGAGCCGCGGCCCACATGGCGGTTTTAGCTGAGCCTTCCGCGTTTCTTTGCCGTTTTGGAGCCTGTTCTCGACCTAATCACACAGACGCGTTTTGAAGGCGGATAACAGTTATAAATAAGAATTGAAGGGCTGAAAAAAGAGGAGATCGAGAGGAATATCGATAGATCGAGAGAAGAA
This sequence comes from Orobanche coerulescens, assembly GCA_033398695.1. Classification (NCBI taxonomy): domain Eukaryota; kingdom Viridiplantae; phylum Streptophyta; class Magnoliopsida; order Lamiales; family Orobanchaceae; genus Orobanche; species Orobanche coerulescens. The sequence goes on along the minus strand of CM065819.1, from coordinate 24,264,116 downwards.
CACAAGGAGGAGATTTGTGGGGCGACGACAAGACCACGGATCCCTACAGTTTTTCTTAATTTTTCCGTATCGTAGTTTCTAGATCTATTCGAGTAGGATTGTGATTGTAGCCGATTACATGACGGTTTCATTTATTTATTATTATTTCAATTCATTCGTTATACTATTGAGTTGGATTCTTCTTACTGTTCTTAATGCTTTTTAATTGTGTGGCCAACAGTTGAATTGTTTTGAATGTCTTTATGGATTCGGGAGATGAAATTTAGGCATATTTCTTGTGAGACGAATCATAATTTTCGTGAGATAGGAATATATTCATGGGAATTGTGAAGCCTATTTATTGTGGGAATTCTTGAACTGTTTTAGCTATTAATTATCTAATTCGAATAGGGATATATCGAGTTAATAATTCGTAGTATTTTCTATCGACCTTGGGAAAGGCTTTATAAAATTTAGGAATTCCTGGCTTACAATCAATTGAATAAAAGTGAATTGAATTGAATAAAAATCACTCCTGATTGTTTGAGGTGAAAATCATAATCCTACACCCTTATTATTATTATTAGTTTTAGTATTACTATTATTAATTTTCTATTAGATTATGAATAATTCCATATAATTATTCTTCAAATAAAATTATGAGTTAACTATATTTTGGTACTTAGTGAAATCAGTCCTCGAGGGAACGATATCTTATTCATCACTTTATTACTTGTTCACACCGTGCACTTGAGGCATAGTGAGAGGGCTTTCCTCGCAACAAGTTTTTGGCGCCGTTGCCGGGGACTGATTTTTTCGCTAATATCAATACCAAGCGACTCTAATTTTAATTTGAAATTATTTTTAGTTTTTTTATTTTTATTTTTTTTCATTATGTTTTCCTTTGATTATCATGACCCTTGGCATTTCATAAATTTCGATGATCTCAATAATTTGCCTAATAGGGTCAGTCAGCCCCCTCCCCCGAAACAAAAGACCATGTTTGAACATTATGTAGACGCTCTCAAAAATCCTGATAGTACCCCTCTTGAGCGATAATATGCAAGTCGTGGTCTTGAGATTCACTATGGTTATTTTCCAGCTCATAGATTTAGTAGTGAAGTTGAGGGGGAGGTTGAAAAGAAAAACATGCTAAGTTTTAGGGTCGATCCCCCAGCACCTGATAATTACATAAAGTGTGATGAGCTTGTAGAAGAAGTTACCATTGATGATGTTTCCAAAGAAATTTCATTAAATTGTCATCAAACTTCGACTAATAAGGTGAACAGTTTTGTGCCAAAAATTTTATTAATGGTGCCGCGCATAATTTTTCCTAAATCCATAATGGGAGAGATTGACCCCATTACTTTTGATTTTGTTGAGGCTGATTCTTTGAGTTCTAATGAGATTGTTCATGATAAGTCTTTATTATTTACCCATTCGAACTCTGCTTATTTTTTCGTGCCTTACAATTATTATATTCTTCCATTATTTTTTGGTTGTCCGCATAATTATTCTTACTCATTATTTTTGGCAACCAGGCATGAACCAAAGCCTACCTTATGGAATAAGAGGCTTATAGATTGCAAGAAGGGGGTATTTGGCAATCTCCCTAGAAAGAAGCCACGTTAATTTTTTTTATTTTCCACGTCGTGCTCAAGACGTAAAATAGAGTGCTTGGTGGGAGGCAACCCATCATTTTTACTTGCTTTCTAGTTAGTTGTTTTTATTTGATTTTTCGTTTATAATTTTTTTTCCTTTGTTTGTTATTTCGTTTGGATTCGTGTATTCTTGTGGCCCTGATTTCTCTATTATTTTGTTTTACCCCAATGAGTATTATCCTTCATATTCTAGTCTTTCTTGACTTAATGTCTATTGTTATTTCATGACTAGAGACTAAGTTTGGGGGTCACTCTTGATGTTGGGCATTAGTTGAAGTATGGATGGACAAACGATTCCACTCAGACATGTGCTGGCTTTCAAGAAGACATTTGGAATAAGTTTCACTTTCACATGAGTTTTATTATTGATGATTTTATGTGTAGTGGAATAAATTGAAGCATGCGATAATTTTCTTAATTATTCTTGCTTATAAATTGCGATTGCTTTATTGTCCTTGCATGCTGTTGATGGTTTTGTTCAAAAACGTGATTTTTTCGTGAATTTTTCGTGCTTCCATGTGTAAAACTGATGTTACGATACTGATTTCTCTTGGAAGAAACGGTTGACTTTTGGTCGAGTTGCAGTCAGCGATATCTGCTTCTGTTGAGTATTCAATTAGGTCCGAAATTTTATCATTTTTGTAGAAATTTTACCAGATAAGAAAGGAGACATACGTGTTTTCAAATCACTGTTTATACGTTTGGTTAAACTTTTCGCGTAGCTAGTCGTCCAGTAATATGAGTCTTGTTGGCACATGGATTGAGTTTAGAGTCGGACAGTTTTTCCAAAAAGTCGAGATATTAGTTGTTCTATGATGGGAAATCTAGTAACCGAGGGTATTCACATGACCCGTTGTTTACTCTCGCGTAAAACGACGACCCTGAATAGATTAATAATTTAGAAATATCGCATTACCGATGATGGGAAGCCTAGTAACCGGGGGTATTCACGTGACCCGTTGTTTACTCTCGCGTAAAACAGCAACCTTGAGTTGTTTACTCTCGCGTAAAACAGCAACCTTGACATGCGGGAATTGCTATTCGAGTTTTTTCTCCGCTGTAGAGGGGGGGCTTAGTAACTAGAAGCATCCATGTGCCCCATGAGTGTCTTTTACGTAAAACGGTTCCCCAATACATGAGAATGGAATTCCACCCTAGGATTATCCCGATGAAACATCCCGAGATCCGAACCTAGTGGTTAACTCGAATCATATTATTGATCATACATAAGGGAATGCTGTCCTAGGAGTAATTTTGATAATGAAACTCTTGAATTTTGCCACTAGACTGTGGGACTGGGCGAATTGGCTTGTTTAATCTAACCCTTCATATTGATGGTCGGTTAAATTCACGCTTGTTAATCTTTGAGCTTGATTTTCTTCATGAACGATTGATTAGGACTGAAATTGGTTACTTAGTGGAATCAGTGTTCTGGATGTGACTCGCTATTATGATACTTGTACTATTCTTTGAGATTTTCAGGGTAGTATTGATTAAGTTGAGCACTATGGACTTGCATGACTATTCATGATACATTTTGTTTAAAATTGATAATTTTTGCTTGATGACAAGCAAAGTCTCAAGTTTGGGGGTATTTGTTAGGCGTATTTTTATGCGCATATTTATCATTATTTTATATCCATCTTGAGCTTAAATCTGCATAAATGAGCTTTTAATGCACTATTCTTATATGTTTTACAGGAAATTGGAGTTCGGAAGCTCGAACGACGAAAAACTGGCGAAAAATGGCAGTTTTTGGCCTGGGGCCGCGGCACAAGGGAAGTGGGCCGCGGCACACGCAGGTGACCAGCAAGCGCCGAACCCACTATACCGTGAGCCGCGACACATCCTTAGTGAGCCGCGGCCCAGGAGGAAAATATACGCCCAGGCATCCGGGGCTGAGCAGTAGGGGCCGCGGCACAGATTAAGTGAGTCGCGGCCCACATGGCAGTTTTGGCTGAGCCTTCCGCGTTTCTTCGCCGTTTTGGAGCCTGTTCTCGACCTAATCACACGGACGCATTTTGAAGACGGATAACAGTTATAAATAAGCATTGAAGGGCTGAAAAAAGAGGAGATCGGGAGGAATATCGATAGATAGAGAGAAGAACACAAGGAGGAGATTTGTGGGGTGACGACAAGACCACGGATCCCTACGGTTTTTCTTAATTTTTCCGTATCGTAGTTTCTAGATCTATTCGAGTAGGATTGTGATTGTAGCCGATTACATGACGGTTTGATTTATTTATTATTCACTACGCCATAAGTGCTCATATGCAACGCATATTCCAAGTGTTGCAAGGAAAAGTATTGCAATAGCCCTCTGATCTTTGGTCTTTTGCAATACTACTCAATTAGTGTTGCATTAGACCTGAATGCACTGTTGTAAAAGACATTAATGCAACACCAACCTAAAGTGTTGGATTATACGTGAACTTAAAAGTGTTGCAATAGACTAAATCATCTTAACAAATACAATTCTTTTTTAAATATTTTCAAAAAAAAATCGTCAAATTTGATTTTTTTTACACTAAAACAAAATAAATTACTTGAATTTGTTTAATCATTTTATAACGGATTTTCTATAGGAGCACATATAGTTTTTAACGTAAAAAAAATTCATATTAAAATTAATAAATTTAAAAAACATTAAAAAAGAAAATAATTCCTTAAAATTATAATAAATAAAATATTTTATATGAATACATATATTTTTCTTTTAAAAATTAAAATCTAAAATTAAACTAAAAAAATTGAATTTATACATTCAACTCTTAAAAATATAATAAGAAATGTAAATTAAAATTTATTTATATTAATATTATAAAAAAATAAAAAATAAAAATACATTTATCATCAAAATATTTGGAAAATAGTGAGCTGACCAAATCTTACAAGGCGGTAAGATTTTCCCCCAACCAAAATAATTTCCCTAAATTATCCACCCAAATCTCCCGTCCATCTCTCGACCCAAATCTCCAGTCTCACTTCTCTCTCGACCAAAATGTAGGGCTATCTAAATGGTTCCTAGTTCTCGGTTAGAACCGGAATCGAACCGGAACCGTGCGATTTCGGTTAACCGAGAACCGCACTAACGTTTCTTGGTGCGGTTCTCGGTTAGCACTTTAGTGTTTTATACGGTTCTCGATTATATCGGAACCGAACGGTTGGGAACCGAGAACCGCAAATAATTAGTTAATATTAATATATTAATTATTATTTATTATATAATACTTATTCTTGCTAACAACCTAATAGTAACCGCATTTTCTTAGCTAAAGGTAGATCAGAAAAAAAGCGTAGCGCACCTTAAACCTACCTGACCCAATTCCTACTCAGAAAAAAACAGAAAATCAGTTCAAGCGTAAATCTAATTCCAAAAAACAGAAGAAAAATGTCGGGAAGAGGAAAGGGAGGCAAGGGTTTGGGAAAGGGCGGAGCCAAGCGGCACAGGAAGGTGCTAAGAGACAACATCCAGGGTATCACCAAGCCGGCGATTCGCCGCCTGGCTCGCCGTGGCGGCGTCAAGCGCATCAGCGGCCTTATCTACGAGGAGACTCGCGGCGTTTTGAAAATCTTCCTGGAGAACGTCATCCGTGATGCCGTCACCTACACTGATCATGCTCGCCGCAAGACGGTCACTGCAATGGACATCGTTTACTCTCTCAAGAGGTAGGGTCGCCCGCTTTACGGATTCGGAGGTTAGGGTTCGTGGTGTTAGGATTTCGAGGTATCTGTATAGAATAGTTGTTTGGAAATTGGATTTTAGGGATTACTATGTGAGATTCGGATGATTCTGCCTCTGGATTTGGGTTTTTTGGATGATGATATGCATTTGATTTTGAAAAAACTGTCTTCCACAGTTGAAATATTTCTTTATATTCTGCTACTGTAGAGTTCCTTATGGTTTAAAAAAATAAATAAATAAATAAACCTACCTAACACAAGTCCTGACCGACCTAAATGAATCACATAAGCAGAATCGGTATCCTCCTCAATTTGGGGATGGAGGTCACTGATGAAAATTGGGTAGAAACTTCAATTCGGGGATGGAGGTCACTGATTCTTCTTCTTGTTTAGCAGTAGAATTTGTAGTAAGAATAATTTTTGTGTAAACTGCCCTTCTGTTAATAAAGGCAGATGACTTCTTTGTTCTACTTTCTGTTGTTTGTGCGAATTGTTCTGAGATGAGATTTGTGGAACTGATGGTGTGCTTGATTAGAGAATTGTTTAAATAATTGTGAACTATGAACTATGTAAAATACGTTTGAACTATTTATAATCTGGTTGCCTCACCCTTCGAATATGTTTATGATGACTTGTTATGTATCCTGTTATTACTTTCTGCAATTGACGAGTCCTAAATCAGATCAAATTTCAAGCTGATTGATCATTATGATCTCTATGGACAAGTGACTTATCCTAAGCACCACAAGCAGGCTGATGTTGCTGACATATATTATTTAGCAGCAAGAACGAAGATAAAAAAGTACTACTTACCATGCATTGTTAGCGTGGAATAAGCATATAGGACTGGAGGAGACATCAAGTGGGGCGAGTTGAACCCCTTCTTTTGTCGTTTTGTTGTTGCCTTGGGCAAGTATAACTTTATTAGTTACATTTGTTTTAGTGTATTATTTACTTCATCCCATTTTTAATATGCTACTTTGTTATTTTACCAACTTATTATTTGTTCTTCTTTCTATGTAGGGGAAGGCTCAAGGGTGCATTGCATGCATATGTTCCCTCTCCAATATTGTTTCTCCCTTGGTATTTAGTCCTTTACCATGTATGTGAAATTTTAGTTTGAACTCTGTTTATCAGTTAGTCCTAGAGGTACAATAAAACGAATAAAGTTATATCTTCTTTCAGCTTTGTTCTTATCTGACAGCGCATCGTTTCATTTCCCTGGTTTTAGTCTTATGGCAGGAAGTTAATCATTAGAAGAAATACACAATGCTAACTCATTCTGCACAGCTTTGTTCTTCTCATAACTTACAGAATGATACAATATTGGGTATATCATGAGAAGACATAACTCATTCTGCACAGCTTTGTGATTATCTAAATGGATCATTAGGGTAATTGGATAAAACCTACCATATTTCCTAGATTTTACTATCCTTATGTCCTTGCAATATATCTTCATTATTCTCTTCAACATATTCGATGGATTGAGAACACTCTCTCGATCTCGATTATGCGGTTTAGACATACTTCCTTGCAAGCGTATTCTTCAAATGATGATCAGAATTGCTTAGTCTTGCAGCAAAACCTTGTAGTTCCGAATGGTTTATGCCACACATGCACTGATGCAAGAAATTTCAAATGCTAGTCAGAGGTTGAAACAACCTGGATAAAGAAGAACTTTCTTGCTTTCTTTTTTTCTCTAAATTGGGAACAAAATATTTCGATTGTTTGATGGTGTAACTGTGACAGCATATCTGATGATTATGCTAACAAAAACTCCTTTCTTCTTCTTCTTCTTCTTCTTCTTCTTCCACTGTACTGTCACTGCATATGTAAATGGTTTAGTACGACCATTTTTTTGTATCTTTACAAGTGCTGGTTTGTATTCGAGTTAAGATTTATTCATTAGGAGGTTTTGATTTTGTAGTCTTTATGTCAAACCATGTATACCAATGCGTATTAGTTTCCAAGGGGACAACAAATATACTGCGACGCTTCCTTCCGATTATGATTGAGAACAAGCATGGGATAATTGTCAACATGTCACCTGGATGGGGAAGATCTGCTGCTGCACAGGTAAGTTAGAGAGTTAGCATTCTGTATTTCTTCTCATGATATACCCAATATTGTATCATCTCTGATGTAAGTTATGTCAACGCATTCTGTATTTCTTCTCATTCTGCACAACTTTGTTCTTCTCATTATGCCTTATCTAACAGCGCATCATTTCATTTCTTCAATCATTGTAAGTTATTTGTTAAATATTTAAGTTTCCTGCCAGTGTGGAAATGAACCTAGCTGCTTCTTTCTAATCTTTATGTTGGCAAATTGCCATGCAACTCTTTGTACATGCAAATCCGAAAGCAAATAAGTATTCATACTTGTAATTTTTCGTGTGTTTACTTATAGTGGTCTGTTATATGTTTTGTTATAGTAGTCTATCAGTCTGTTATATTTTAATAATTTTATATTGTTGGGGTTGAGATGTATATTGGATTTGGATATTTGAGGGTGTAGCATAATGAATTGGATAGGTGCTGGTTGAAAATACAAAAAAAAATATATTTTTTTAAAAAAGGTACTTTTTGCATATGTTTTATATAAAAATAGAATATTAATTGCTTACTGTTTGGCTTTACGCATACGAAATTTATGAATTGCACTAATGCGAAACTTAAATTTTGTTTTGTAGAGAGCCAAAGATGCTAAGAAAAAGAAGTTTACACAGGGACCGAGAACCCATTTGCGAGCGAATGCAGCTGCAACTGGGAAAGAACCAAGGAACGCTGGAACTGAAAATGAGAAGGAAGTGACAAGTTCATACCGTGTACCAGCTTTAAAACCAACATGCAGTAAAAAGTGTTTCAACAGGCAACCAATGGAGCACCTCCTGGTTCCGTAAATGCTTACTTAGCGTTGAGGGTGTTGCGTGTCGAATTGTTAGTATAAGATTTGTTGGATAGTAGTTGGAGTTGGTATTTTGTGTCGACTGTTTGTTGGGATGTTGGTATTTGGTATTGAATGGCAGGGGGTGAATATTGGATATGGTATTTTATTTGTATGGAATGATGTACGTACGATATAATTAATGCGAAATTTTTATTTAAAGTATTGCATTTATCTTTCAATTAGTGTTACATATTCTCAAATTAGTGTTGCATATTCTCAAATTAGTGTTGCATATAACAACCATATTACTGTTGGATAGTGTTGCATTGTGTCTGGTGGGACCCACTAGTGACGTGGATGAAGTGGGATCTACTGCTGACGTGGCAAAGGGCCCACTGCTGACGTGGTGAAAGGGCCCACCACTGACATGGATGAAGTGGGACCCGCTGCTGACGTGGCCAGATGGGCCACTGCTGACGTGTCATTAGTTTGGGCCCCACTTTTCTGAACTGTATTATCCTCTAAGCCAACATTATTTTCTGTTGCATATATTTTGTTTTGTGTTGCACTATGTACATAATGCAATACTTTCCCTCTGTTGCATTAGAAAGGAAAAGTGTTAGATTAGAGGTCAAATTCCATGCGCTCAGATGCAACACCCACAAAGTGTTGCATATATCAATTTCTGGCCTAAGGCAACAGAAAATGGGGCATAATGCAACAATAAGAAGCGTTGCATCTGAACACTTATGGCATAGTGATTATTTCAATTCATTCATTATACTATTGAATTGGATTCTTCTTACTGTTCTTAATGCTTTTTAATTGTCTGGACAACAGTTGAATTGTTTTGAATGTCTTTATGGATTCGGGAGATGAAATTTAGGCATAGTTCTTGTGAGACGAATCATAATTTTCATGAGATAGGAATATACTCATGGGAATTGTGAAGCCTATTTATTGTGGAAATTCTTGAACTGTTTTAGCTATTAATTATCTAATTCGAATAGGTATATATCGAGTTAATAATTCGTAGTATTTTCTATCGACCTTGGGAAAGGCTTTAGAATAATTTAGGAATTCCTGGCTTACAATCAATTGAATAAAAGTGAATTGAATTGAATAAAAATCACTCCTGATTGTTTGAGGTGAAAATCATAATCCTACACCCTTATTATTATTATTAGTTTTAGTATTACTATTATTAATTTTCTATTAGATTAGGAATAATTCCATATAATTATTCTTCAAATAAAATTATGAGTTGACTATATTTTGGTACTTAGTGAAATCAGTCCTCGAGGGAACGGTATCTTATTCATCACTTTATTACTTGTTGACACCGTGCACTTGCGGCATAGTGAGAGGGCTTTCCTCGCAACAATCAATAATATGAAACAACATGAGTTTAGATAACCAACCTCAAGAAGGAATGAAGATTAGAACCAAAACTCCAAGGACACACTCCAAGCTTCTAGTTACCAAGCTATAATCCAAGTGACGGAGCTCTAACACAAGATTGGAGGGGCAAAATGTGATTTAACAAGGTAGGGGATCGATTCTGGGATACAGAGTCTGAGATAGGGTCATGAAGAAATGAAAGGCAAGCCATGCCTTTATAATCTGCATTTAGCATTAGGTACACTATCGCCATAGCTTAACATACGTTAAAACATTACGTACGTAACCCTATGAACGTTACGTACGCAACGAACCCCCAGAGGCTACTGCCTCAAATCATATATACTATTACGTACGTTGCCAAATTAATGTACATAAGGCTCACGTACATTACATACGCTTACACATAGCCATTACGTACGTAATGGCCGTTGATTAGGCTTTCACGATCAGATCACCAATCCCAGTCCATGTCTGGCCCCACCCGCCAAAAAGCGAGATGCTGTCTGATACACCACATTACGTACGTTAACATAGGAGTGTTACGTATGTAATGTTACACACATAGCATGCATAAGGTTATCATTGTAGCGTACGCTAAGGGCAACACATAATCAAAAAATGAAATTATCCAAACAACATCTAACAATCAACTATAGTGTGAACGACAAAGATAAAAATTCGATTTAGCATATTTCAACAATATACTCATTACAGTAAATATGAACATGGTACGACAATACTTGAATTATCCGAAAAATACAACAATAAAGACGAAAGTTCAGGCGGATATTACAGTAATCACAGTAAAATGAGACATATCCTAAAAGGTCTTGGGCTATCGTACATCAAGATCTACGTATGCATATATGATTGTGCTTTATTTTGGGGAAAACCTAATGAGGACCTAAAGAGATGTCCGGTATGTGACACAGAGAGGTATAAGTTCACTCCTTCTGGTAAGAAAGCTATGAAGGTTCTTTGGTATTTCCCTCTGAAGGATAGATTGGAGAGGCTTTTCATGTCTCATCACACAGCCAAGGCGATGAGATGGCACGCCGAGCCTCGCATCACTTATGAGGATACTATGATAAACCCTTCTGATAGAGAGGCTTGGAAGCATATAGATAGGGAGTTCCCAGAGTTTGCATCAGATATCTAAAATGTAAGACTCAGACTTGCATCTGATGGATTCAACCCTATTGGCAACATGAGTCTTTCGTATAGTATAGGGCCAGTGGTAATGATTCCTTACAACCTTCCTCCATCGATGTGCATAAAGAAGGAGTATAATATGTTGACTCTCTTAGTACCTGGCCCTGGGTAGCCAGGAAAGTGTATTGATGTTTATTTGAGACATTTTATAGATTAGATGAAGTTGTTGTGGGAGCAAGGTCATCTGACGTACGACAGTTACTCACATGAGATGTTCTACTTACGTGCTATGTGTACCGGTACTCTCAGTGATTTTCCTACGTACGGGATGCTATCCGAATTTGTTATTAGTGGATATAGAGGATGTCCAGTGTGCTTGAATGCTGGCTGCACAAGGTATCATTGTCGGAAGGTTACCAGAATGCGTCACCATTTATGGCTTGAGAGGATGCATGTCTGGCGTGTGGATGATGCAACATTTGATAGGACTGAAGAGGTTGGTGATCCAAAGATTGTGCTCCAAATGCCCGATTCGAGAACTATGGCTTCCCTATAGAAAGCAATAACAGCCTCATTGTAGAGATGTTGGGGGCTGATATCCAGGAATGGGTAGATCGCATTCGTCTTCATCGCTTGGATAAGGTGTAGCACGTTGTTGTTGTTGTCCAGATTTGTCTCTAGGAGTCCTTCGAAATCGATGACCAGTGAAAAGATGATCTGGTCCTTCACCGCCTTGAGGTTCACTCCGTCAAAGTAAGATTCCATTTATGCACAGTAAGAGATTTCTGAGTGTATGTAGAGTTCGTACGAATTTCTGCTCTGAAGAATTAGGGTTTTGCGAGATTGAAGAAGGTAAAGTGAAAAGGCTTTTCTCGTCTTTAAAAAGAAAATGAAACGACGTTTGCAGTTAAATATTCATTTATTTTAAACGGTGGTCCACCTTTTGAGGCCTTTTTAAAATTCAAATTAGTAATCGGTGGTCTAGTTTTTGAAAATTTGAAAACGGACGGTAGGATTTTAATTAGTCACAGTGGAGGTCGATTGAACTCGTAGTTGCCACGTGTATTTTAAACATATAGTATTATGCCACTTGTGATCCAAATAGTAATATGATGTTACACAAATAGCAGATAATAATATAATATTCAGAAGTCGGTCAGGTATAGAAAACTTAGCTGGTTGACTGTTTGACTCTTGACTGCTCTGCATCAGGTGAGTTGACTCCTTTGACTTCTCGCCTATGGTTTGATCAGCTAAGTTCCTTCGTCTGTCCTTCGTCTTCTTGTCTGCAAGAGGTAGGGGTGATTCCTGTGATCAGCTTAGTCCGTCCTTCGTCTGATCTGCTTCAGCTAGCTTTTTCATCTGTACTAGATTCCCAATCTAGTAATCCAATTTCCCTGCTCAGCTCCAAAAAACTTTCTTCTGGTAAAGGTTTGGTGAAAATGTCAGCAATTTGGTAGTCTGTGCTGACTCTTTCAACTCTGATTCTCTTGTTAAGCACGTGATCTCTTATGAAGTGATGCTTAACATCGATGTGCTTTGTCCTTGAATGCAATACCGGGTTGTTGGTTATTGCAATAGCACTATTGTTGTCACACCAAATTGGAACTTCATTGGCAATAATGTTGTAGTCCCTTAGCTGTTGTCTTATCCATAAGATCTGGGCACAACAACTGCCTGCAGCTAGGTATTCTGACTCTGTTGTGGAGATAGAGTTAGAAACCTGCTTCTTGCTAAACCAGGATATCAGTCTGGTTCCTAGGAATTAGCACGTTCCACTAGTGCTTTTCCTATTTATTTTGCATCCTGCGAAATCTGCATCTGAGTATCCTGATAGCTCGAAGTTATCATCCTTAGGGTACCATAGTCCAACATTGACTGTAGACTTAAGGTATTTGATTATTCTCTTGGACGCATCTTGGTGAGACTGCTTTGGCTTAGATTGAAATCGTGCGCATACTCCTACGGCATAAGATATATTTGGTCTGCTTGCAGTGAGGTATAACATTGATCCAATGAGTCCTCTGTAGTGGGTTGAGTCCACTGATATGCCTCCCTCATCTGCATCTAGATGAGTGCTTGTGCTCATAGGAATTCTTGCTGGTTTGGCTGATTCCATTCCAAATCTCTTGATTAGATCTCGAGTATATTTGGCTTGATTGATGAAAATTCCATTTTACATCTGTTTGACTTGTAATCTAAGAAAGAAGTTAAGCTTTCCCATCATACTCATCTCAAATTATCCTTGCATGAGATTTGAGAATTTCTCACACAACTCTGGGTTGGTTGAGACAAATATGATGTCATCCACATATATCTGAACTAGTAATATGTGGCCTTCCTGCTCCACTCTGAATAGGGTCTTGTCCACTTTCCCTTTGCAGAAACCGTTCTTCTAAAGAAATACAGATAAGGTTTCATACCAAGCTCTTGGTGCCTGCTTGAGTTCATATAGAGCTTTTCATAGCTTGTAGACTTTGTCTCCTTTGACAAATCCTGGGGTTGCTCCACATAAACTTCTTCTTATAGGATTCCATTAAGGAAAACACTCTTTACATCCATCTGATAGACTTCAAAATCCTTGAATGCAGCATATGCGAGGAATAGTCTGATGGTTTCTAATCTCGCAACAGGTGCATAGGTTTCATCAAAATCTATTCCTTCACACTGTGCATATCCTTTAGCAACAAGTCTGGCTTTATTCCTAACAACAGCTTCATCTTCATCGCATTTGTTTTTGTACACCCATTTGGTGCCAATAACCTTCTTATGATCTGGTCTGTCTGTTGGTTCCCAAACATTTTTCCTTTCCATATGATTGAGCTCTTCTTGCATTGCATTGATCCAAGAGTAGTCTTCCAGGGCTTGCTCTGTTGTCTTGGGTTCTATTTGAGACATAAAGCATGAAAACATTGCCATTCCTATGGGTAGAGTAGACTGTCTTGTCTTGACTCCATCAGTTAGCTTCCCAATGATCTATTGGATAGGGTGATATTTGAGCCACTTAGAAATGTCTTCTTCTTTAGGGTCTGTTCCCCCTGTAGATTTGCTTTGGTGGATTTCCTCTCTGTCTGTATCAGCTTGGTTCTGATCTCCTTGGTCTGCAACTGGATCAGCTACCGTCTTGTCATCTGCAGGTTGGGATCTGGTCTGGCCTGTAGATGAGTCTTTATCATCTATAGTTTGGTCTTTATCAGCAGCAACTGGATCAGGTAGGTTTGGTGGTCCTGTCTGATCTATAGTTGAGCCTTCATCAGCTACAGATGGGTCTACAGGCTGATCTGCAGGTGAGTCCACCATCCCTGTGTCATGAACAATGACTTTTTCTAGGGTTGCGGATTTGAGATTATCCTCAATTAGTTCCACTTGTTTCCTATTCTCAACGGTAGATTCATCAAATACAGCATGAGGTGTTTCCTCTACAACTAAGTTCTTTTGTTGAAAACTCTATATGCCTTGCTTCTTTGTGAATATCCCATAAAGAGACCATCATCAGTTTTAGCATCAAAGGCATTTAGTTGGGTTTTATCATTGTTGTGGATGAAACACTTACAACCAAAAATATAAAAATAAGCAGTTGTAGGTGTTCTGCCATTCCAAACCTCATAGGGAGTTTTGCCATGTATCCCTACTATCATACTCCTATTCTGAGTGTGGCATGCTGTGTTGACAGCTTTAGCCCAGTACCTCTTGGGCAGGTCCGCTTCTGCAATCATGGACCTAGCTGCTTTCTTTAAGGTTCTGTTTCTTCTTTCGGCAAAACCATTCTGCTGGGGGGTCCTGGCTGCAAAGAGCTCATGCTGGATTCCATTCTGATTGTTGTAATCAGTGATTGCCTTATTGAGAAATTCACCTCCTCTATCTGATTTGATCTTGATGATTGAGAGGGATTTCTCATTTTGGATCCTTCTCAGCAGCTCAGGTAACTTGGTCAAGGTCTCACTCTTCTTATACAAAAAGATAATCCATGTGAACCTTGAGTAGTCATCCACTACTACTAGAGCATGCTTTCTGCCACTTAGAGTCCTTGGCTTGATAGGGCCAAATAGATCCATATGAAGTATATCTAAGATCCTTGATGTGAGAGTTGTAGGCTGAACTGGCTTGAATGATGCTCTGGTCTGCTTTCCTATCTAACATACATCCCAGAGAGCTTCCTTCTTGAATGCTTCTTCTGGAAGTCCTCTGACCAGCTTCTGAGAACTAATCTTGTTGATGGCTTTGAAATTTATATGACATAATCTTTTGTGCCACAACCATCTATTCTCATCTATTGTCTTAGATAGAAAACAGGTATTGGGGGTTCCTGTGTTCCAATCTATCATGTAGACGTCTCTCCTTCTGAATCCTTATAGCTTCTCCTCTCCAGGTAGGATATATATCACCATACATTTCCAAATGGTGAAGACTACTAGATTCTTTTCATCACAAAACTGGCTTATGCTCAGGAGATTATACTTGAGCCCTTTGACATAATGAACTTTGGATATAGTGATATTTCCTCGGTGCAGCTCTCCAAAGCCTTTTGTTTGTCCTCTAGAGCTAACTCCAAATGTTACGTCTGGACCACTTTCTTTGGTATATTTTGTGAGCACCTTCTTGTTCCCGGTCATGTGCCTTGAGCATCCGGAATCTACAAACCATTCTTCACCTCCAATGTTTGAATTTGTGGAGATGTGGTAGTAGTCCTTCCACCTTTTCTGCAATCATACAAGCAGAGATTTAGGTACCCAAATCTGTGTGGGTCCTCTCGGGTTAGATGGTTTCCTGGATAATTGATTTCTCCTTGGATTGTGAAAACTAGATTGATTTCCCCTATAAGGTGTGTAAGGTCTGGTCCTATATCCTCTGTTAGGATTGTGTACTGGATATGCCTCATAAAACTGGTGGTGTGGGCCATGCCTAAATCTTGGCTGAGACCATTTGTTAAATCTTTGAGGTCTCCACACCTGTTTGTTTTGAAAATTAGGATAACCTTGAGGTTTCCATTTGCCCCTCCCATTTTGAAATCTGTTTTTGGGGAGTTTTTGGTAATAATGGGATGTTGTCTAAGGTGCTGCTTCTGCCTTGGCCATTGCCTAGTCTCATGTCTAGGTGGCTGCCTTGTATACCTTGGCTGTAGCCTAGACCTGTGACTTGGATGTTGCCTATTTTGAAATACAGGTTTGTATATTGGCTCAGCAGTTGAGACAATTGTTTCTCCCTTGATGAAAGTGGTTTTAGAACTAGAGGGAGTGTGTGGGTCATATCCAAGGCCTCATCTGGAATACAATGACCTTTTATTTGTAAACAATTCGTCCAGGGTTAGAGATGCCTTCAGGGAGGTAAGAGATGCCTTCAGGGAGGTTATTTCCGTTGCCTGATTTTTACTTAGCTGAGTCAGTTTTGCAAACTCAGCTTTTACATGAGCAAGTGCAGTTGATTTTTCACTATTTAAAACAGTTAATCGTTTTATCTCACCTGTGGTATTATCAACCTGGTTTGTGGAGTTATCTGCAGCCTGTTTTTCAAGATCAGCTTTGGTTTTATTAAATTCTAGGTTGAGTTTTTCAAAGTCATTTTTCAGCTGCCCATTCTCATCTTGCAGCTGGATCCTCTCGGCTGATACAGTTTGGTGTGCAGTTTTTAATCTCTCAAAATCTTTCAGAAGCTGATTTACAGACTCGTGTAAGTCCATGTCTTGTGACATGTATGAGCTGTTATTATTTGAAACTGAGGGTTTAGATGTTACCTCTTCATTAGCTAGGTTGGCCATCAGACAATCATATTCTTCATCATCATCAGAGAAGAATCCACTGCTTGATTATACTTGCTCTTGATCTTCTCCGATGAGGGCCTTCCTTCAGTCTTCTTTTCTGCTCATCTCCTTCTTGCTCTCGTCCTTCTTGAGATCAGGACAGTCAATTTGAATGTATCCTGTCTTGTGGCAATTGTAACATTCCACCTTCCAGCTTCCAGCTTTTTGATTTCTCCTGGGTTCTCCTTATAATTATATTTGTATTTGGAGTAATTCTTTCTGAAGTTACTGAACCTTTGCATTATGAACGCCATTTTTTCCTCAAAATCAAGTGAATTTGGAGGTTTTACATCGATTAGGCTCTTAGCGGGGCTGCAAAGGCTATTCCCTTCTCTGCAGGCTCGGTTGATGATGAACTTGGAAGCTCAAACTCATAAGCCTTTAGATCAGAGAACAACTCTTGGATCTTTATTTTGTTAAGATCCTTGGATTCTCTCATGGCCACTGCCTTCATACTCCATTCGGGATTGAGAGATCTTAAGACCTTTAGCGCCATTTCCCTGTTCCCATATGATTTTCCCAGGGAGTTAATCTCATTGATGATTTCAGTGAACCTTGTGTCCACTTGGTCTATGGAATCGCCATTCTTCATTTTGAGGTTGTCAAATTTTTGGGTAGCAATTGACAACTTGTTTTCTTTTATCAGCTCCGTTC
Organism: Orobanche coerulescens; assembly: GCA_033398695.1. Taxonomy (NCBI): domain Eukaryota; kingdom Viridiplantae; phylum Streptophyta; class Magnoliopsida; order Lamiales; family Orobanchaceae; genus Orobanche; species Orobanche coerulescens. The sequence goes on along the minus strand of CM065819.1, from coordinate 24,246,893 downwards.
CCTCAGACTTTAAGGCTAATTTATCCCATATTTCTTTGGCATTTTTGCAGTTCTTGATCTTGACCAATGTTGATTTGTCAAAAGTTTGGTACAGCACGTCTCTGGCCCGGTTGTCAAGGTTGGCCATCTTTCTTTCTTCAATGGTCAGCTCCGTCCTCTTCTTTGGGATCTTCTCTGGCTTTCCGGCTGCAATCTCCTCATGAGTGTTGTTCTTCTCGAAGATGAAGGGACCGTCTTGTAATACCCGAGATTTCTGTTATGTAATTGGAACTTGTGATATTGTAATGATTGTACTTGATTTGAGTATTATTTTTCGTATTTCATAATCCGATGTTGTCGAGCGTTTAATTCCGTGATTGTGATTTAAAGATTGTAAATCTGCGCATGTAGCGCACGCTATCAGCTATGTTTAGCGTGCGCTAACGTGGGTTCATAGCGCACGCTACTGAGTATCCTTAGCGCACGCTATGCGCGGTCAAATTGATTGAGACGTGCGGTAGGTGAGAGCTGGCCGGGGGACCCCTCTCGGATGGTGTCGGGATGTACCTGGACGGCTTTCGGGGAAAAGCCGAGTCAACGCCTTAGCGCACGCTACAGGTATATGCGTAGCGCACGCTAAGTGCCGAGTACAGTTTAGTCCAGTGAGCCGTTAGCGCACGCTACTAGCAGGGTCTAGCGCGCGCTAATAGCCATTTATTATAAATAGGACAACATCCTATTCGTGATTTCAGTTCTCTCTACTCTTATTACCCGAATTCCTACACGTAAAATATAACTTCCCTCACCCCAAACACTTCATATCAACATCCTGATTCGTGATTGAAGATCGTTCATCATTGGAGATTGTTGTTCAAGCTTTCGGTGTCGGATTGCTTCATTTTCCTCCGTGTTCTTCACTACTTGAGGTAGGTGATTCTTCACCAATGTTAGTAATGTTCTTAAGGACGTCTGATCATGCTTAGATAGCCAGTTATTTCGTTTATGATCGGTCATCACATGTTAGAAGGATACTTTGACGTATCGGCACTATTTATCTTATGAACCTTTGAACCATCTTAGTACAATGGACTCCTAAGCGTTTTCAAATCAATTTATGATCAGTAATCGGATATTACCCAGTTGCTACGTTGTACACGTTGGAATCATGTGTTTTGGGACTTGGAATAAATCGGAACTTAGAACATTTCTTGAAGATCTTAGAAAAGATATGATATTGAGATGACTATCCATATATTTGTATTTCACGATCATAAATCTTCCTCAAACCTTTTTAGCATGATTTGCCCGAAGATAACTTGTATTATCACGGTAGAATTCATGAGTTCTTCACCATTCAACCCAGTTTTCGGATTGCAGTATTCTGCCATGCAGTATTAGCGCACGCTAAGACGTGTGAGTTAACGCGCTATCGGTCGATTAACGCCCAAACGCACGTGGCGTCGTTATGAGACCCGGTAGTCGATCGCGGACCGTGGCTAGCGCACGCTAGTCTTACACGATAGCGTACGCTAACAAGCCTGCTTAGCGCACGTTACGTAGAGTACGTAGCGCACGCTAAGCAGTCCAGGCAGATTGGTTATTTTTGAGCCTTTCGGCCGTAGACCGAATTGTTAGGCCATCGTTCGACTTGAGATGATTTGTATATCATTCCTTTTGTTAAGGTTCGAGCTTGTTACGTTGATCGAAGGAGGCGGCCTTCGAGCGTGTCGAGAACATTGAAGTGTTTCGTCCTTGCCATTTTCGAGGCAAGTATCATATGTCGAGTTCGATTTATCATGCTTGTGGTTTTATTCATATTGTTGAATATGAGATGTGTTTCTGAGAAATTTCGTGATATTCGTTGTTGTTTGTTCGTATTGATGAACATATTGAAATGCATATGTGTATGCATAATTGTTTGATTATGGTATAAATGATCCGAGGGGGTCATGAGGATCTATGCTGAGGGCGCTGGATCGAATGTCCACCATGCGTTGGTCCGACGGGATCATCATGGGGATCTATGCTGAGGGCGCTGGATCGCTGGACGGGTTTTCCACCATGCGTTGGTCCGACGGGATCATCATGGGGATCTATGCTGAGGGCGCTGGATCGTTGGATTACCATATATTGTGTTGATGGAATCGTGAGGATTCGCATCGTTGGATTCTGGTGGCGGAAGTCCGTTTTGCATGTTTTATGATGTATTGATGATTTATTGTATGATGATACTTGTACTAGCATTGTTTTGCTAACCCCTTCGGGGGTGGACATTGTTTTGATGTTCAGGTAGCCGAGGAGCGGGAAAGCAACCACGGTGCGGCTGTGACGATGAGATGGCTCAGTGATGTGATTGGTGTTATTGTTATTGTGTTTGGTCTTCTTGGTTCGTTTAGTACTCGAGTACGTCTGTTTTAATAAAGTCAATTCGATATGGTTGTATAAGTTAACTTATTTGATTGGTTGAACCAAATCTGTATTTGAACTTCAGTTGTTCGATTGTATTGTTTTTACACTTCTTCTAAAAATAGCCTTGTAAATCCTTATCTAAAGGGTTTACGGCGCTGTAATTATTCCGAATATCTCGGGGTGTTACAGAATATGGTATCGGAGCTGAGATTTATGGATATCTTGGCAGTCGGGTTAATTGGGTCTGTTTACGTTATTGATTATTGGTCGTTCGTAACATCACTGCTGAGCCAGCATCGTCAAGTGGATTGTGGTTGTAAGTTTCCTAATCTCGAATACTACTGTTTTATTTAATTTATGTCTTGTAAACATTGATGGATGTACTTTTAGAACGTTTGCCCTGGATATTGAGTATTTATGTTTACAGTATGTTGAGAGGAGGTCGTGGACGCGGACGCGGTCGTGGACGTGGAAATGCGAAGCAAGAAGAGTCGGTATCTACTCCTGAGATAGCCGCTAGCCAAACGGATTCACATTCCAGGGGACAGCAGGGATCGGCAAATAATAATGCAGACCCTAATGTGCCGGGAGTTCTTCAGCAGGTGGTTGCCCAGATAAACCAGTTTGCTCAAGTTGTGGATCGCATGCAGACGGCGATGGGACAGCAGCATAACGCGGATAATCGGGGAGATAAATGGCTTACCGAGGTGGTCAAATTGCATCCTCCGAAATTTGACGGTTCCGCTGAGACGCTTTCGTGGGATCATTGGCTGAAGGAATTGGAAAAGATTTTTGCAGGGATTAACTGTCCCAACGATAGGAAGGTTCCGGTCGCCCAGTATCTTTTGACCTGGGAGGCTTTCGACTGGTGGGAGGCCATTCGACCAGAGGAGCACAATGTTGACTGGACGGAATTCAAAGTGATGATGGAGGCACAGTATTGTCCTCGTCCAGTTAGAGAAGCCCGAGTTCGGGAATTTTTCTCACCACAAAATTTGGAAGTATCTGTGACGGACGTGATTAAGACTTTTAATCACCAGCTGACTTATGTGCGCCACTTAGTCAGGACCGAGGCGGAGAAGATTTTTCATTTTGACATGCGAATGAAGCCGGAAATTCAGCAGTATATGTCCGGATTTGAATGTGCCACCTTGCGACAATACGAGGATAAGGCGTTGGCCTATGACATGAAAGAGGCAGCAGTAGAGAAATCGACGGTAGCAAAGAAACAGAAGGTGTCTGGCAACTTCACGGAGAATAAGAATAGCGGGCCCTGCCGGGGTCAGTCCTCTTTTCACTCATCCAGGAGACCTCGGCATCCTTCTCGAGGAGGAAAGAAGTTCTGGCAACGGCCAAGCTTCTGACGCAGGAAAGAAGTGTTACAACTGTGGCAAGGCGGGACATGTTCGACGTGATTGTTTCGCGCCTGCTGTGACCTGTTTCGAGTGTGGACAGGAAGGACATCGCGCAACATTTTGTGGGAATGTGACCCGATCTTTTGGTACTCACGCTCCAGCTCCAGTCCCGAAGGAGACGAGTGTGAACCAGACGCAGCAAAGTGGATTTCAGCAGCAGAAGGCTGGGAAGAGAGAGGCATCCAGTGCTGGGTCCGTTCCTCCACGCCTGTACGAAATGAGGAAATCTGATGATCGAAACATAGCTGTTGCATCAGGTACGATTCAGATCCTTTTGCAACCAGTTAGTATCTTGTTCGATTCGGGAGCTACGCATTCTTTTATATCTTTGAACTATGTTAATCGTTTGAACATCTCGTGCTTGCATAATTGTGAACCTTATGTTGTGGGATTGCCGAGCGGAGAGAAAATTGTGGGAACACTAGAAGCTAGGGATTTCCCAGTATCTATAGAAGGAAGAGATTGGCCATCGAATCTTATTGTAGTTGACATCTGCGGTGACGATTTAATTCTCGGAGATGATTGGCTCAACTGTTATGGAGCTGTGCTGAATTACCGAGAGAGAGTCATTTCCATCATTGCTGATGACGGATCTGAACACTTATTCCGAGGATGGAGACCGGGAAGCTCGGGAAAATTGATCAAGGCAATGAAAGCTGTGAAATTAATGAAGCAGGGATGTCACGGACTTTGGTGCTATGCCATGAGGAAAGAGGAAGGAGTAGAGCTCTCGTCCATTTCTGTGGTGAAAGAGTTCTCCGATGTATTTCCAGACGAACTACCTGGGTTACCTCCGCAGAGGGGAGTGGAATTCACTATCGAACTAGAGCCTGGAGCAGCTCCTATTTCCAGAGCACCATACCGCATGGCGCCAACCGAGATGTATGAACTCAAGAAACAACTGGAGGAATTATTGCAGAAGGGTTATATCCAACCTAGTGTTTCCCCTTGGGGAGCGCCCGTTCTTTTTGTCCGAAAGAAAGACGGATCCCTCCGACTGTGTATTGATTACAGGGAACTCAATAAGATGACAATCAAGAACAAGTATCCTATACCTCGGATCGACGACTTGTTTGATCAACTGCAAGGGGCAAGGGTATTCTCGAAGATTGACTTGCGATCAGGATACCACCGGTTGAGAATTAAGGAATCGGATATACCGAAATGCATTCGCATCCTGCACGGCATTATGAATTCGTAGTGATGCCGTTTGGACTTACCAATGCTCCTGCAGTATTCATGCAATTGATGAATCGGGTATTCTTGGAATACTTGGATAAATTTGTGGTCGTCTTCATTGATGACATCCTGATATATTCAAAACGCAGAGGAACATGCCGAACATTTGCGTGTGGTTTTGAGCACCTTGAGGAAAGAACGGCTATATGCAAAATTTTCAAAATGCGAGTTACGGCTTAAGGAAGTGACCTTCCTTGGGCACGTGATATCAGCCGATGGAGTTCGGTGGACCGAAGAAAGTCGAGCGATCTTAGAATGGGAAGCTCCTAAGAACGTGAAGGAAGTCGAAGCTTCTTAGGACTAGTGGATATTATCGCCGCTTTGTAGAGGATTTTCCAAAATTGCTCGTCCGCTCACCCGGCTATTACGAGAAAACTCAAAAGTTCATGTGGAATGAGAAGTGCCAGTGGTTTTGACGAACTTAAGAGGAGGCCGACGGCAGACCTATAATAGCGCCGCCAGAAGAACCGACCGATTTATGGTATACGACGCTTGAATCGAGTGCAGGTTGTGTATTGATTCGAAGGATAAAGTGATTGCTTATGCTTCTCGGCAATTGAAACCATACGAGATTAATTACCCGACTCATGATCTGGAGCTAGCGGTGTGGTCTTTGCCTTGAAAATCGCGACATTATTTGTATGGCACTCATTGTCGGATCTTCTGAGATCATAAGAGCCTCAAGTACATTTTCAATCGTAAAGAGTTAAACATGAGGCGAGAGAAGGTGGGTGGAATTAATCAAGGATTACGACTTAGAGATTCTCTATCATCCGGGAAAGCAAACGTAGTAGGCGATGCTTTGAGCCGTAAACCTGTTTCCCTTCGAGTGTTGGAAGCACTTACGTCCCAAACCGGTATTCAACGAGGCCCGATCCGCGAGGGATTGAAGTATGGGCACCGGAATCCAAGGGCAACTTTATGTGATGGAACCGACTTCATCATTAGTCGAGGAGATCAAGTCTAAACAATGAGCGATTCCCGATCCTTCGATTGTGTGAAGTAAAGAAAGGAAAAGCCCCGGGATTCGTGATACAAGACGATGGAGTTCGAGATTTCAAAGTCGACTTTGCGTTCGAGGATGATGATTTGAGACGGACAATTTTAAAGGAAGCTCATAGCGCGCCCTATTCTATTCACCCGAGCGGTAGTAAGATGTATAAGGATCTTAAGCAAAACTTCCGGTGGGGAATATGAAGAAGGACGTAGTGATCGTTTCCAAGTGTTTGACTTGTCGGCGAGTTAAGATTGAACATCGGCGACACGCCGTAATGTTAAAGCCGCTCCCGATCCACGAATGGAAGTGGGAGGATATCTCGATGGATTTCATCACTAGTATGCCAAGGACTAGAACGGGAATGAACATGATTTGGGTTGTAGTTGATCGACTAACCAAGTCGGCTCATTTCCTAGGGATCAAAGATACATGGGGACCCGAGAGATTGGCGCGAGTATTTATTGCGGAGATAGTCAGATTGCATGGGACGCCGAAGACCATTATTTCGGATCGAGATGGTCGTTTCGTGTCGCACTTCGGAAAGCAGTTCACAAGGCTTTGGAGATCGAGCTCAACTTTAGCACGACTTATCATCCCCAAACGGAAGGTCAGTCAGAAAGGACTATTCAAACGGTAGAAGTCATGCTTAGAGCTTGTGCATTAGATTGGTCGACTGATTGGGAAGTTCACTTGCCCTTGATCGAGTTCACCTATAATAATAGTTGGCATGCTTCAATTAAGATGGCACCATTTGAAGCTTTGTACGGGAGAAGATGCCGATCACCCCTGTGTTGGGATGATTCTTCGGATTTGATCGGGACGGAACCGGAATTGATTATTCAGACTCAAGAGAAGATAGCTTTGATTCGAGAGAGACTGTTGATCGCCCAGTCGACAAAAGTCTTATGCGGATGTACGTCGTCGCCCTCTAGAGTTCGCCGGGACCACGTACATCAAGGTGTCTCCTACACGAGGGATTTTCCGTTTTGGGAGAAGAGGTAAGCTAAGTCCGAGATATATCGGACCATTTGAGATCCTAGAGAGAATTGGGGATTTAGCATACACGTTGAATCACGTTCACAATGTGTTTCACGTGTCCCAACTGCGGAAGTATGTACCGGACCCCAGTCACGTCATTGAGTTTGACGAGATCGAAATAGCTAATGATGGCACCTTCGAAGAAAGACCAATCAAGATACTTGAGAGCAGGATCAAACAATTGAGGAATAAACCAATACCCTTGGTTAAAGTACAATGGTCACGACATGGAGTCGAAGAGGCCACTTGGGAAACGGAGGACAGTATGAAGACTAGATATCCGGAGTTGTTTTCATCTTAAGTTTCGGGACGAAACTTCTTTTTAGGGAGGAAGGATGTAATACCCGAGATTTCTGTTATGTAATTGGAACTTGTGATATTGTAATGATTGTACTTGATTTGAGTATTATTTTCCGTATTTCATAATCCGATGTTGTCGAGCGTTTAATTCCGTGATTGTGATTTAAAGATTATAAATCTGCGCATGTAGCGCACGCTATCAGCTATGTTTAGCGTGCGCTAACGTGGGTTCATAGCGCACGCTACTGAGTATCCTTAGCGCACGCTATGCGCGGTCAAATTGATTGAGACGTGCGGTAGGTGAGAGCTGGCCGGGGGACCCCTGTCGGATGGTGTCGGGATGTACCTGGACGGCTTTCAAGGAAAAGCCGAGTCAACGCCTTAGCGCACGCTACAGGTATATGCGTAGCGCACGCTAAGTTCCGAGTACAGTTTAGTCCAGTGAGCCGTTAGCGCACGCTACGAGCAGGGTCTAGCGCGCGCTAATAGCCATTTATTATAAATAGGACAACATCCTATTCGTGATTTCAGTTCTCTCTACTCTCATTACCCGAATTCCTACATGTAAAACATAACTTCCCTCACCCCAAACACTTCATATCAACATCCTGATTCGTGATTGAAGATCGTTCATCATTGGAGATTGTTGTTCAAGCTTTCGGTGTCGGATTGCTTCATTTTCCTCCATGTTCTTCACTACTTCAGGTAGGTGATTCTTCACCAATGTTAGTAATGTTCTTAAGGACGTCTGATCATGCTTAGATAGCCAGTTATTTCGTTTATGATCGGTCATCACATGTTAGAAGGATACTTTGACGTATCGGCACTATTTATCTTATGAACCTTTGAACCATCTTAGTAGAATGGACTCCTAAGCGTTTTCAAATCAATTTATGATCGATGTCGGATATTACCCAGTTGCTACGTTGTACACGTTGGAATCATGTGTTTTGGGACTTGGAATAAATCGGAACTTAGAACATTTCTTGAAGATCTTAGAAAAGATATGATATTGAGATGACTATCCGTATATTTGTATTTCACGATCATAAATCTTCCTCAAACCTTTTTAGCATGATTTGCCCGAAGATAACTTGTATTATCACGGTAGAATTCATGAGTTCTTCACCATTCAACCCAGTTTTCGGATTGCAGTATTCTGCCATGCAGTATTAGCGCACGCTAAGACGTGTGAGTTAACGCGCGCTATCGGGGTCAGTTAACGCCCGAAACGTACGTAGCGTACGTTATGAGACCAGGTAAGTCGATGCCAGACCGTGGCTAGCGCCACGCTAGTCTTACGATAGCGTCGCTAACAAGCCTGCTTAGCGCATGTTACGTAGAGTACGTAGCGCACGCTTGCGATCGAGCATTGGTTATTTTTGAGCCTTTCGGCCGTAGACCGAATTGTTAGGCCATCGTTCGACTTGAGATGATTTGTATATCGTTCCTTTTGTTAAGGTTCGAGCTTGTTACGTTGATCGAAGGAGGCGGCCTTCGAGCGTGTCGAGAACATTGAAGTGTTTCGTCCTTGCCATTTTCGAGGCAAGTATCATATGTCGAGTTCGATTTATCATGCTTGTGGTTTTATTCATATTGTTGAATATGAGATGTGTTTCTGAGAAATTTCGTGATATTCGTTGTTGTTTGTTCGTATTGATGAACATATTGAAATGCATATGTGTATGCATAATTGTTTGATTATGGTATAAATGATCCGAGGGGGTCATGAGGATCTATGCTGAGGGCGCTGGATCGAATGTCCACCATGCGTTGGTCCGACGGGATCATCATGGGGATCTATGCTGAGGGCGCTGGATCGCTGGACGGGTTTTCCACCATGCGTTGGTCCGACGGGATCATCATGGGGATCTATGCTGAGGGCGCTGGATCGTTGGATTACCATATATTGTGTTGATGGAATCGTGAGGATTCGCATCGTTAGATTCCGGTGGCGGAAGTCCGTTTTGCATGTTTTATGATGTATTGATGATTTATTGTATGATGATACTTGTACTAGCATTGTTTTTCTAACCCCTTAGGGGGTGGACATTGTTTTGATGTTCAGGTATCCGAGGAGCGGGAAAGCAACCACAGTACCGACAGGACGATGAGATGGCTCAGTGATGTGATTGGTGTTATTGTTATTGTGTTTGGTCTTCTTGGTTCGTTTAGTACTCGAGTACGTCTGTTTTAATAAAGTCAATTCGATATGGTTGTATAAGTTAACTTATTTGATTGGTTGAACCAAATCTGTATTTGAACTTCAGTTGTTCGATTGTATTGTTTTTACACTTCTTCTAAAAATAGCCTTGTAAATCCTTATCTAAAGGGTTTACGGCACTGTAATTATTCCGAATATCTCGGGGTGTTACACGTCTTCTATGATGCACCACATGTCGTCATGGATTGAAAATAGGTGTGCCTGCATCCTTATCTTCCAAAGATCATACTCGTCAACTGAAAAAACAGGTAATCTAGAATGCGTGTGTTCCATTTCTAAAATGTGCTTAAAATATATCCTCCATATATGGATCTAGTTCATGAAATATTGAACCAACCTCTCTGATACCACTTGTAGGTCACAAGTCGTCCAGGAATAAGTCTAGAGGGGGGGTGAATAGACTTATTGAAACTCTTAAACTTTTTTCTACGAAGAGTGAGTTTCTCAGCTTATAGATATGTGGAAATCAGCTGATGACGAAAACAAAACTAAGCAATGGAACAGTAAAGTATGAATGCAACAGTTAAGTATGAAGCTGAAAATAGTAAAACACGCAGGTAGTTATAGTGGTCTCAGAGGTGGGGTAATCCTCTACCAATCCACTTTCTCCAAACCAGTTGGAGATGAATCCACTATAATTCTCAACCAGTGATAAATATTACAGTGATTCTTTTATTTAGCTACAACAACTTCCAGCCAGTGGAAATCTCATCGTTGCAACACCTCTTTGACTGCCTAGCACCACTTGATTCTTCAAATACTCGGATGCCTATCAGTCTCGCAACTTCAACCAGTGAAGTACCCCGAACTTAGGTTTTAAGACAAGAGTATTTGTCTTCTTCATCTAAGAGCTTTCTTCAAATAGGAACTTCGAGTACTGCTCTTTTCACGATGCTATATGATTGCTTTGATAACTTTGATCGCTTGAGAGTTTTGTTCGCATCGTACTGCTCAACTTCAAATCTTCGGATATATATAAGTGTCGATCCTTGAGCATACTTCATAGCCGTTGCAAATCTTTTAACAAATCCGTCCGTTGGAGAAATCGACTTCTTTGTTTATTTTTCTGAACGTTGCAAGGCTGGATTCCCATATTTTAATCCATCTTTCGACCGTTGTCAAGACTTGCATGTGAGGCGCCGAATCTTTTGAATATAATAAGATTAAAGTCTTCAGTGGTAGGTCTGGATGAATTATTTAATTCATATCCTTTGCGGGAGTCTCTCCAATTTGTCCCTTCACGCTTGCATGTGACTTTCCGTAAATATTAACTATTCAACGCATGCTGATGTGGACTTGGAGTACTTGGCTGATCTCTTATAAGTCAAGCTGTCTGATGTCCAGTCAACTTCTCTATAGTTTGGACTTCTCTGCCGATGACTTCTCTGATATCCTGTTGAGACTTGCCTGATCAGATGAATTGTCTGAAGTCTTCTGTCTTGATGAATTTTGACTTATCTGTTGGTCAGACTTCAGATGTCTTGGTCTGCTGATCACTTGACTGCAGTCTGGTCAACCATCACTGATGAATTTTTGTTTCTCTGATTTAGACTTGACTGTGACTTCGGCTTTGCTGCAGTGTTTGGTTTACACTTCTCTGAAGTACTTATCTGTACTTTTGTACTTAGCCGATTTTGAGCCTGACTTAAATGGCCTCTAGAAGATACTCATTTGGTTCTTCTTTACATTTTACCAAGTATTTAACTTAACATAATTTGGCCTATGGAAGATACTCATCTGGTTCTTCCTTAGATTTTTGCAAAGTAATAAACATTTGAATTACAATAATGACATCATCAAATCTAACAAGTATTCCTAACAAACACTCTACCCGCAACACTGTTAGCGTGCGCTAGCCAAATACGCGTAGCGTGCGCTAGCCAGATACGCGTAGCGTGCGCTAATGAGTCACGAATCCAGTCCAGTGGCTCTTGGACTGGTCTGCACCTACTAGGTAGCATGCGGTAGAAAGAACAATTAGCGTGCGCTAGGCAGACGATAGCGTGCGCTATCAACCAACCATAGCGTGCACTAACGAGACTCCAGTCCCAGTCCAGTAGCTCCTGGACTGCCTCTGGACTGCCAGTTAGCGTGCGCTACACATCCGGTAGCGTGCGCTAACAACAACACAGTAGCGCGCGCTACACCCCAAGCGTTAGCGTGCGCTACACCACAATAAACCAAAACTCACATAGTGATCCGAAACGCCTCCGAACACATGTCCCAACAAGGCACACCCAAAACAAGGCACAAAATTCCAACGATGTGGACTATAACAATCCGATAAAACCTAGAAAACTCGACGAATCTAGAACAAAGATCTCAGGTATTATAGATATTACGACGTTCTTCTCAAAGTAGTGGAACTAATTTATGGAGAAGGCTTGACAGTTTACTTCTTCAAGCGTAGGTGGTTTGATACAAATCCTCAAACCAAAAGGGAGGATAATTATGGACTAATATTTGTTGATACTTCAACAAGTTGATATGAAAGTGGTCCTTTTGTTTTTGCAATATCTACTAAACCAGTTTACTACCTGGATGACTTGGTAAGAAAAGGAGCATGGAAGATCGTAAATCATGTGGCTACGAGAAATATATATATATATATATATATATATATATATATATTTATATATATATATAGTGCGGCTACACTTGGACAAGCAGTCGATAAGGATGACAATGAGGCATATCAAGAGCCGGATACAACTAATATTCCACCATCCTCCACAATACTACTGAATAATATTGTAGAAGGTCGAGTGGTTCGGCTACATGGTGAAGAACGTGGGTTCATAGATGTAGGTACAAATAAATTACATGCAGACTCTGATGGAGATGATGATGAGGAGTTCAGACGTATGCTGGCAGTTATCAACTCTGACATAAGGACAGACTCAAGTGGTGATTCAGACTACGAACCCTAGGACATATCATTTGTAAAAGTTCCTGAATAAATATTCATTGTTGTGTGCCGCTCGAACGAATAGAAAAATGATATTATTACCTAATTTTTTTTATTTTATTATATTCATTGTTCTTTTGATGATTAAAAACTGTATAAATTAATAAACAAATATAATCATATTATATATGTTTATAATTAAATTCAAATATATAAAATATTATTATATAAAAACATGTCTATATATAAAATATTATTATATAAAAACTGTATAAATATAAAAAATATTATTATATAAAAAATGTATAAATATATAAAATATTATTATATAAAAACTGTATAAATATATATAATCAATATATATTTATAAATATATATTTATAATAAAATTCAAAAAATATAAATATATGTATAAATATTTTTTTAGAATTTAGTCTAGCCGACGAGTACCGTCGGCTAAAGTCCGTAAAAATATGATTAAATATATAGATATCTTAATTTTGTATTAAATATATTTATAATTAAATTTAAACATATAAAATATCATTATATAAAAACTGTATAAATATATAAATATTATTATATAAAAACTGTATAAATATATAAAATATTATTATATAAAAACTGTATAATATATAAAATTTGTGTACTGATTTGGTCATCAAGACTGTTTTTCATACTTTAGTTGTGTAGATTTTCATAGTTTTTTACGTAGGTAAGTTTTTTTGATTTCTGTCCTCGTCCCATCCATCTGTATCTGGAATATGATTTCCATTTTTTTTCAGTTTTGATTTTTATTTTTTTCATTTTCTCGGATGTTTTTTATTTGCTGGTTTTGGTTATCGGGGCTAGTACTGCTTTGCATTCGTGTACTGTTTTGGTTATCGGGGCTGTTTTTTATACTTTAGTTGTGTAGATTGTCATAGTTTTTTGTAACTCATTTTGTTCAAACTTTTTGCAGCATGAATTTTCTATTTTTTTGTTGATATGATTAGTGTGGCTTCTCGAGTAAGCATGATTTATAATTAATCGGATGTTAATGTGTACTGCTATGAATTCGTGTACTGCTTTGAATTAATGTAGTGCTTTGAATTTGATTTGTTTAGTTAATGTGATAGTTTTTTAATTTGTGTAGGTTAATGTAATATCCGCATTTTCTTTTCCCGGTATTTTCATTTTTCAGTGTATTTCTCGTTTTTAGCGACCCTCGTGTAACCGTATTAATTTTTATGGGAGTAATTGTTTCGAGACTCTTTGTCATGCAGTTCTACATTTATTGATTCTTCCGTCATCTATTGATAGGATTCTCGTAATTGTTGTTCAGAACCGCCGTACGGGGTTGCCGTAGATCCATTGTATGTTATCATACGTATTGTGTTGTTGCGTTTGATGCTTCGTTCGTATTTTGGTGTTTCGGACCATTGTTACCCTGTGCCTAATGCGCGCTATTGTTATTTTATAGCGCGCGCTAAACATTCTTCTGTAGCACACGCTACGCTTGTTTTGTAGCGCGCACTAGCGAGTCTGTCCAGTACTGGACAGTTTGCTACTGGACTCGGTCAGGTGCCCAGGTAGCGCACGCTATGGCCGATAGCGCGCACTACCGATACGCTTTTAGCGCACGCTATGTTTGGCCGATAGCGCGCGCTAACGGGGTCAGGTGAGTACTGGGCAGTTCACTTCTGGACTCGGCTGATGTCCAGGTAGCGCATGCTATGGCCAATAGCGCGCGCTACCGAGAGGCTATTAGCGTACGCTACAATTCGGGTAGCGCACGCTAACGGCCCATAAATCTGGTTACTGGACTGGGACGTTAACTTCTGGACTGGAGTTTTGTCCCGTTAGCGCACGCTAACTTCTGAGGATTAGCGCGCGCTAACACTCCCTGGCTATATAAACCAGGGAGTTGGCCCAGATGTATGTCTTTTCTCATTTCTTCTCCCTCTCCGCGGCTTTGGCGATTTTAGGCGATTTTCTTGGCGATTTCTTCTTCCAATCATCCCAACCATCATCTTTCTTGAGTTCTTGGTGTATAATAACAACATCAACACGAATCTTTCATCCTAATCCAAGGTAAATCTCTAGAACCCTACTTTTGGTGGGGATTTGGGATTTTCGTCCGATTCGTCCCGTTTTGTTGGTTAATCTATGATGAATATGATTAATCTTTTTTGATATCATTAGTTTTCCTACAGATTCATGGTATATTTTCATGGTTTTGCGAAATCGAGAGGGTTTGGTTGTGGTACGCCCTCGTTGCTATTTTTATACGAATATACATGAATCGTAGGAGGGTTTTCGGGTGTATTCCAATTCCATATTCGTTTAGAAATGGTTGTGATTGTATTCTTCAAATCATTAGGTTCGGTTCCGTTGGTTCCTAGCATTCGTCAGTGAATTTCCTTTCCGTTCGTTGCGTCGTCTATTATCCAAGGCAGGTATTTTTTTGGAATCCTTTATGCTTAACGTGAAATGGTAATGTATACTGTGTGTGATTTTCTCACCTCGGGAGGGTCCGACGGGATCACAGAGGGAGTCCAATGGTTTGAGCCCTGGATTCATGAGTTTGTTTAGCTAGCCAGCTCGGGAGGGTCCTTAGAGGCCTCGAGTGGGATTTGTGGCTTCGTCCCAGTCCTAGGCGATGCACGTGCGTGATTTGTTTTATGATATGGCCAGCTCGGGAGGGTCCTTAGAGGCCTCGAGTGGGATTTGTGGCTTCATCCCGGTCCTAGGAAAATGTGATTGACTGTTTGTTTCCGAAAAAGACATGTCTGGTTTTGGTTTTGAAATGGTTTGGTGCATTGTACTATGAAACGTGTAAGCGAATGGTTTGCCTTGATTACTTGTACTAGCGTAATTGCTAACCCCTTTGGGGACCCGTTTTGGGGAAATTCTTGTTATGGATTTCAGGTTATGTTTTGCCAGACGAGCGGGCGTTGGGACAGTACGAGGATGTTGGACAGGGTCGTTGACATGTGCATTTGGGTCTTCTTATTTCTTTTGTCTACTTCGATATGGTTGTTTCCCACATTTATAAACTTATAGATTGTACTCGCGAGTACTTAGGCTTTTCACTCCGAACTTCGTTTTGTATTAACCCAAATTGCTATATTGTCGGTTGATGTTTATTACGCCGGTTGCTCCGGGCGTATCTTTATTTGTTGCATTATTTAAATGTGTGCCCTCGCTAACTGAGATGGTTGGTCGAGTGGTGTTTTTCTTGTTTTAGCCTGGTGGGTCCCATGTAGGGGTCCACGACACTGTAATATACTTCTAATATCTCGGGGGTGTTACAAAAAATGGTATCGGAGCCAGGTTTATGGATACCTAGGCTTGTCGGTTATTTGGGTCTAGTTGTGTTTGTTTTGCACATTGTCACACCTCTGCCGGCATCTCAGTACTTCCAGTGTTCGTAAGTTTTCCTTACTCGATTCTTTACTTTCTCGTACCGTATTTTCATTTCTTGAACTGTGGTTATTCTGCCTCTTTTACTTATCATCGAGTTGCTTTTTGCCACCTCTTAACACCAGCATGGATGCTGGAAGGGGCCGTGGTCGTGGTCGTGGTCGTGGCCATGGACGCGGCCGAGGACGTGGGGCAGCTGGTGGGGCGTCCACATCGCATTCTTCGGGAGCCGACAGTGCCGGTGACCGTCATAGTCATGCTTCTTCTCAAGAGTGCGCCGACCTTTGTATTGCGGCTGTTATGCAGCAAATGGTAAACCAAATGGAGGCGATATCTCGGGTGGTTCAGAAGCCGGTCCGGCCCATGCTAATCGGGGTGGAGCAGACTGTTGGCTCCAAGATGTCATCAAGATACATCCTCCTCAGTTTTCAGGAGCATCAGACCCTATTGGCTGGGAGGGGTGGATCAAGGAGATATCTAAAGTCTTCGTTGCCACCAACTGTCCCGAGGACCGTAAGGTCCCTATTGCCCAGTACTTTCTCACTGGGGACGCTACGGATTGGTGGGAGGCTGTTGGGCCCAAAGACCATGTTGCTTTGTGGGCCGAATTCCAGGAATTGATGGAGACTGAATATTGCCCGTGGCCGGTTATATAGGCTCGAGTCCATGCTTTCTATGATGCTCAACCACGGGATATTCCCATATCCCAAGCTATTGCCGATTTTAACAAGGAGTTGGGCTATGTGAAGACCCAAGTTGTCGAGGAGAGCGACAAAATTTTCCATTTTTCCAGGAGGATGAAACTGTGAATTCGGGACTATATGTCTGGGCTCGTCTGCACTACCTTGAAGGATTATCAGAGTAGGGCTCTCGCTTACGATATATCGGTGACGGCTAGTGATATGGCTCGTGAGAGCAAGAAGCAGAAGTCAGTCGGAAATTTTTCTGGTCCCAAGGGTGGAGGCCAGCAGAAATCCCATGCTGCGAATATTTTTACGGGCGGTTCGGCTCGTTTCTCTGGGAGTCTTCGAGGTTCCGTCGGAAACTCCGTTCGTGATCCCACATGCTTTAACTGTGGCCAGTCGGGCCATAGGAACCGACAGTGTCCTCATCCGAAGTTGACTTGTCATACTTGTGGTCAGTCGGGCCACAAGGCCCTCTTTTGTGAACAGGTCAGACAGATTCGCGAGTCCCGTGATTCTTTTCCAGCACTTAGAGAGCCGAGTGTGATCCAGGGCTCGTTTGCTCCGCAACCTCCACCGAGTGCCGGCCGAGGTAGAGGTCGGGGTCAGCCCGCTAGAGGAGGAGCTTCTAGTGTCGGCTCTGCCCAGCCGCGTATCTATGAGATGAGGAGGGCCGATGATCCAGTAGCCACTGTTGCGACAGGTACCGTTCATATCCATTCTCATCCTGTCAGTGTGCTTTTCGATTCTGGTGCTACACATTCGTTCATATCACTGGAGTGTGTGCACCGTTTGATTCTCGACTGTTTGCTGCCTTGCGACTCTTTCATCGTTAAACTTCCTAGCGGTGATAGGATCGTTGGCGATCGAGAGGTCCGAGACTGCTCTGTGTTTATTTGTGAGAGAGCTTGGCTCTCTAATCTTATTGTCGTTAATATTGAGGGTGAGGATTTGATTCTCTAGGATGATTGGCTCGAGCGGCATGGCGTAATCATGAACTACCGCACGAGAATCATCACTATGTTAGCCAAGGACGGCACCGAGCACTCTTTCACGGGGCGAAAGAGGGGAAACCAGAAGTTCGTTATTAACGCCTTGAATGCGATGAGGCTCCTGCGAAAGGGGTGTACTAGTTATTGGTGCTATGCCTTGAAGGCGGAGGATGGTGGATTCGAGCTTTCGTCGATTCCAGTCGTTAGTGAGTTTCCTGATGTATTTCCTGCCGAGTTACCAGGATTGCCAACGGATCATGAGGTCGAGTTTGCTATAGAGTTAGAGCCGGGCGCGGCTCCGATTTTGAAGGCGCCGTATCGCATGGCACCTTCATAGATGGCCGAGTTGAAGAAGCAGTTGAGTGAGCTTCTTGAGTCGGGGTATGTTCGACCGAGCGCATTGCCTTGGGGCGCACCGGTCCTGTTTGTGCGGAAGAAGGATGGTTCACTGCGTTTGTGTATCGACTATCGCAAACTAAACAAGGTGACCATCAAGAACAAGTATCCTTTGCCAAGGATTGATGACTTGTTCGATCAGTTGCAGGGAGCTACGGTATTCTCGAAGATTGATTTGAGATTGGGGTACTATCAGCTCCGGGTAAGGGAGTCTGATGTGCCGAAAACAGTTTTTCGGAGAAGATACGGACATTATGAGTTTGTAGTTTTACCTTTCGGGTTAATTAATGCGCCGACAGTGTTCATGCAGTTGATGAACAAAGTCTTTATCGACTAATTGGATAAGTGTGTCGTCGTCTTCATTGACGATATTCTTATTTCTTCGAGGAATGAGGAAGAGCATGCCCGTCATTTGCGAGTGGTGTTAAACATTTTGAGGACCGAGCAACTCTATGCGAAGTTCTCGAAATGTGAGTTCTGGCTGAAGGAAGTGATGTTTTTAGGGCACGTGATTTCAGTCGAAGGGGTTCGTGTGGATCCGCAGAAGATTGAGGCAGTGTTGGATTGGGCACCGCCCAAGAATGTGAAGGAGATCCGTAGTTTCTTGGGTTTGGCCGGCTACTACCGTAGGTTCGTTGAGGGTTTCTCGAAACTGGCTCGGCCGCTTACACAATTACTCTAGAAATCCGAGAAGTTCGTCTGGAATGACGAGAGTCAGTCGAGTTTCAAGGAGTTGAAGAGGCGTTTGACTTCAGCCTCGATTTTAGCGTTGCCGTGTGGCAACGGGGGTTTTGCTGTTTATAGTGATGCTTCGGGTCAGGGTCTTGGGTGCGTATTGATGCAGCATGGCAAGACCATTGCATATGCATCGAGACACTTGAGGTCGTATGAGCTCAACTACCCTACTCATGATTTGGAGTTAGCGGCAGTTGTTTTTGCGCTCAAGATTTGGCGTCAGTATCTTTTCGGCTTTGCATGTTAGATTTTTACCGATCATAAAAGTCTGAAATACAAATTTACTCAGCGGGAGTTGAATATGAGGCATAGGAGGTGGTTAGAGTTGATTAAGGATTATGAACTCGAAATCCTTTATCATTCGGGCAAGGCGAACGTCGTGGCCGACGCCTTGAGTCGGAAATCGGTTGCATGGCGAACGCTTGAGATTCTTACGTCTTAGTCTGAGCTTCGGCGAGTTTTGATCGAGTTAGATATTGAGGTTTTGTTGCCTGGAGCTATCGGGCAACTTTGTGCTTTAGATATTTTGTCGTCTTTGATCGACGAAATTAAGTTGAAGCAGTTGGAGGATCGGATGATTACTCAAATCCGAGAGAACGTTCTTAAGGGAAAGTCTTCTGGGTTTGTGATTCACGAGGATGGTGTTTTGAGATTCCAGAGTCGGCTTTGTGTACCGAACGACTCAGAGTTGAGACAGAGTATTTTGCGTGAGGCCCATGCTACACCTTACTACGTTCATTATAGTTCGAGTAAGATGTACAAGGACCTGAGAAGGAATTTCTGGTGGAATGATATGAAGGAAGAGGTCACACAGTTTGTAGCGAGATGTTTCACTTGTCAGCAGGTCAAAATCGAGCATCAACGACCGTCCGGGTTATTGCAGTCACTTCCTGTTCCGGAATGGAAATGGGAAGACATATCGATAGATTTGATTACGAGTTTGCCGAGATCAAGGTCGGGCATGAATATGGCATGGGTGATTGTTGATTGTCTGACCAAGTCGGCACATTTTCTGGCCATCAAGGACACTTGGGGCTCGGAGAAGTTGGCTCGTGTGTTTATCGTGCAGATCGTGAGGCTTCACGGTACACCGAAGTCTATTGTTTCGGATCGTGATGGCCGTTTTGTATCGAATTTTTGGCAGGTGGTGCATAAGGCGTTGGGCACTCGTTTGCGTTTGAGTACCTCTTTTCATCCTCAGTCAGATGGATAGTCGGAACACACTATCCAGACCTTCGAGGATATGTTGCGTGCTTGTGCTCTCGATTGGAGCAATGACTGGAAGGAGCATTTGCCATTGATCGAATTCGCGTACAACAATAGTTGGCACACGTCGATTCGGATGGCACCGTATGAGGCACTTTATGGGCGGCGTTGTCGATCACCGATTTGTTCGAATGAGGCGTCCGATATGGTCGGGACCAAGACGGATATCGTTTTAGAGACGAGGCGGAAGATAGAATTAATTCGGGAACGGATGTTGACTGCCCAGAGTCGACAGAAGTCATATGCCGATGTCCGTCGTCGACCTTTGGAATTTGAAGTGGGAGACCACGTTTTACTAAAGGTGTCGCCGACGAGAGGAGTTTTCCATTTCGGGAAAAAAGGGAAGTCGAATGTGAGATTTATTGGACCCTTCGAGATTCTCGAGCGAGTCGGTGGGTTGGCTTACCATTTGGCGTTACCCCCGGCCTTGAGTCATGTTCATAGCATTTTTCATGTTTCTCGGCTGAGGAAATATGTCCCGGATCCTAGCCACGTCATCGATTATGGTGAGATTGATGTTGCCAAGGATATAACTTTTGAGGAGCGTCCTTTGAAGCTTTTGGAGCATCGCGAGAAACGACTGAGGCATAAGACCACCCCTTTAGTCAAGGTGCAGTGGTCGAGGCATGGTGTCGAGGAGGCAACTTGGGAAACCGAGGATAGCATGCGTGCTAGGTACCCCGAGTTGTTTATTTCTTAAGTTTCGGGATGAAACTTATTTTTAGAAGGGTAGAATGTAATATCCGCATTTTCTTTTCCCGGTATTTTCATTTTCGGTGTATTTCTCGTTTTTAGCAACCCTCGTGTAACCGTATTAATTTTTTTGGGAGTAATTGTTTTGAGACTCTTTGTCATCCAGTTCTACGTTTATTGATTCTTCCGTCATCTATTGATCGGATTCTCGTAATTGTTGTTCGGAACCGCCGTACGGGGTTGCCGTAGATCCATTGTATTTTATCATACGTATTGTGTTGTTCCGTTTGATGCTTCGTTCGTGTTTCGGTGTTTTAGACCGTTGTTACCCTGTGCCTAACGCGCGCTAATGTTATTTTATAGCGCGCGCTAAACATCCTTCAGTAGCGCACACTACGCTTGTTTTGTAGCGCGCACTAGCGAGTCTGTGAAGCACTGGACAGTTTGCTACTGGACTCGGTTAGGTGCCCAGGTAGCGCACTCTATGGCCGATAGCGCGTGCTACCGATACGCTTTTAGCGCACGCTACGTTTGGCCGATTGCGCGCGCTAACGGGTTCAGGTGAGTACTGGGCAGTTCACTTCTGGACTCGGTTGATGTCCAGGTAGCGCACGCTACGACCGATAGCGCGTGCTACCGAGAGGCTATTAGCGCATGCTACGTTTCGGGTAGCGCACGCTAACGGCCCATAAATCTGGTTACTAGACTGGGATGTTAACTTCTGGACTGGAGTTTTGTCCCGTTAGCGCACGCTAACTTCTGAGGATTAGCTCGCGCTAACACTCCCTGGCTATATAAACCAGGGAGTTGACCCAGATGTATGTCTTTTCTCATTTCTTCTCCCTCTCCACGGCTTTGGCGATTTTGGGCAATTTTCTTGGAGATTTCTTCCTCCAATCATCCCAACCATCATCTTCCTTGAGTTCTTGGTGTATTGTAACAACATCAACATGAATCTTTCATCCTAATCCAAGGTAAATCTCTAGAACCCTACTTTTGGATAATTTGGGGGTTTTGGGATTTTCGTCCGATTCGTCCCGTTTTGTTGGTTAATCCATGATGAATTTGATTAATCTTGTTGATATCATTAGTTTTCCTACGGATTCAGGGTATGTTTTCATGGTTTTGTGAAATCGAGAGGGTTTGGTTGTGGTTCGCCCTCGTTGCTATTTTTATACGAATATACATGAATCGTAAGAGGGTTTTCGGGTGTATTCCAATTCCGTATTCATTTAGAAATGGTTGTGATTATATTCTTTGAATCGTTAGGTTCGGTTCCATTGTTTCCTAGTGTTCGTCGGTGATTTTCCTTTCCGTTCGTTGCGTCGTCTATTATCCAAGGCAAGTATTTTATTGGAAACCTTTATGCTTAACGTGAAATGGTAATGTATATTGTGTGTGATTTGCTCACCTCGGGAGGGTCCGGCGGGATCACGGAGGGAGTCCAATGGTTTGAGCCCTAGATTCATGATTTTGTTTAGCTAGCCAGCTCGGGAGGGTCCTTAGAGGTCTCGAGTGGGATTTGTGGCTTCGTCCCAGTCCTAGGCGATGCACGTGCGTGATTTGTTTTATGATATGGCCAGCTCGGGAGGGTCCTTAGAGGCCTCGAGTGGGATTTGTGGCTTCGTCCCGGTCCTAGGCAAATGTGATTGACTGTTTGTTTCCGGAAAAGACATGTCTGGTTTTGGTTTTGAAATGATTTGGTGTATTGTACTATGAGACGTGTAAGCGAATGGTTTGCCTTGATTACTTGCACTAGCGTAATTGCTAACCCCTTTGGGGACCCATTTTGGGGAAATTCTTGTTATGGATTTCAGGTTATGTTTTGCCGGACGAGCTGGCGCTAGGACAGTACGAGGATGTTGGCCAGGGTCGTTGACATGTGCATTTGGGTCTTCTTATTTCTTTTGTCTACTTCGATATGGTTGTTTCCCACATTTATAAACTTATAGATTGTACTCGCGAGTACTTAGGCTTTTCACTCCGAACTTCGTTTTGTATTAACCCATATTGCTATATTGTCGGTTGATGTTTATTACGCCGGTTGCTCCGGGCGTATCTTTATTTGTTGCATTATTTAAATGTGTGCCCTCGCTAACTGAGATGGTTAGTCGAGTGGTGTTTTTCTTGTTTTAGCCTGGTGGGTCCCATGTAGAGGTCCACATTGCTGTAATATACTTCGAATATCTCGGGGGTGTTACAGTTAAATCGATTACATTAAGAGACTAGCGTGTGGTATGAAAAAGTCGAGGACTCCCGAGTTGGGGGATAGTTCCGCATTTTCCATTCGTGCGGATCCTGTGGGTATGTATTTGGATGAGAGTAATAGTCGAGTACGTGGGCTAGTAGAGAATAGTGGACTGAAGTTTAAGGATGGAACCTTGTATCCGGCGGATGACGCACACACTATTGCGAGGCGCTTATCGTATCAGACTACCAGATCGCGGATGACCCACACTACTGTCGAGACGACCCAACCTCATATGCCTCCTATACACCGCATTCCCTCCCTTCCTCCTACATCTGTGAGCAGCCGAGCTACACCGAGCACATCATCCGAGGTACCTTCTGGTCCGCCATCGACTCTATTTATGCCCCCTATGGTACCGTCGATTCCATGGGTCGATGAGAAAGGAGTCCGCCGGCCAAATATCTTGGTTAACCTAACAGAGGCATATGTGTTCTAGGCGTGGCCTCAGAAAATGATTTGGCGGACATGTCGGATATCTAGCACGGAGTTGTACACGGTGCTTGCGGAGCTTGAGAATGAGGAGGGTCGTACCAAAGCTGAACCGAAAAGGAAGAAGACGACTCGTGCAGTAGATGAAAGTATCGACTCGCTTGAGAATGAGGAGGGTCCATCAAAAGTTCAAGCACTTGACGCATATATTTCAAAAAATGGCCGTCACAAGATAGCAGTAGATGAAAGTATCGACGACCCATTTTGGCTTCGGATACTTGTACGGAATATTGTCGTAATGTTGGGTTTGTCATACGCGATAGAGTTCCGGTACTTGTAATATCCGCAATTTCGGATTTCTGGTAATTTTATTTTTTCGGCGGAAGTCCGTTTCGATGACTCGCTTGGGACCGTCTCATCATTCTGAGAATGATTAATTCTGCATTTTTTGTCATCCGAGTTCGTTTCGGTATTGTTTTGTTGAGTTCCGTGTTTCTTAATGACTTTTCCGCACTCGAGTTCGATTCTTATGAATCTCGTTCGAAATTACTGTTTCGAGTTTCCCGTAAGTCCGTTTAACTTTGTTAGATGTGTTGTGAACTTCGGTTTGGTTATTCGATCACGTATCGTGAATTTCGGACGTTTTGGGCCATTTTTGTAATTTCCCAAAGTTTGGGGTAATTACTTTCCGTTGTCGAATTTCGAGCCTTCGGGTGGTCGGAATCATGTGTTCTCTCAGTGTTCGGATTCGTCTTTACGAGTACTTCGTAACCGTGCTTTCGGTTTACGTTGTGTCCGAGTTTCGAATTTTCGGACCGTCGGGCAATAGAGTCTGGTGGCGGACACATGCGAAACGGCCTGGCGGCGCCTTGTGCCGTGTCTTGCGCCGGGTCGGCCAGACCAGCAGCTGCCGAGACACGGCGAGACACCCGGCCCGATCTGGGCCGTTTCTTTGCGCCGTGTCCGGCAAGGCTATAAATATGGCAGAGCAGTCGGGTTTTTCTTCATTTTTCTCACTCCTTTCTTCCTCTTCCGCGGCTGAAGCTTTGATGATCATGGAGGGATGTTTTTAGGGGTTAAATCCATGAAGTTTTGAAGTTCATAACATCGATTAATCCTTCCACAACTTGCTCCGATCGACCGAATCAAGGCAAGTTTTCTTAAAATATAGTTTTGGGGATTTTGTTCGATTTGTCCGTTTAATCCGTTTTAACTCAGAATATTGATGGATTGATGATTGTTAAGCTATATTATATCTAATTCCTTGTTATTCCACGGTTGGATTGCCATGGATTTGTCGTTTTATTGAGTATTTTATCGACGCCTTGAAGGTGTTCGATAAAATGTCACAAAGAGAATTCGAGCGTTCTACCATTATTCTTCCTCGTATGATCGATGATTTATTGATTATATGTTGTTAGGGTCGAATTGTTGTGAAGAACTCGAGTCGGAACCCTTCCGTTCGTTGTCTTCTCCGGGGTCCGAGCTTCCCGGTCGAACCGTGTTCTTCGGAGCGTTTGGTAGCGGTTATTAAGGCAAGTATCTTATTATACGACTTGTATCTTGCGACTAATAATTATGTATGATATGTATGATGATTTTGCTTGCCTTCGTAATTATGTTCCGTTTGAGTTGGTTGTGTTTTCCGTAATTTGAAGGCTTTGTGATAATAATGTTATATTAGTATACGTGTTAGGCGTTGTGCCATTTGTGCAGGATTGCGACGTACATATGGGATGGTTGTACACTCGGTTGTGCAATGTATTGTGTACCGAACGTGTGTTATGATGGTTATGTGTCGTTGATTGACGATAGTTGTTGCGAGTGTTGAGATTGTGTTATGTGCGTGGGACGTACGATTTTGTGGCGATCAATGTGATTGATTAATTGTGCTCATTGTTGTATGTAATGTGGAGTGGCTTGATATTTGATGATTCTGAGTTGTGTCGTGTCGATGTGTGTGTGTTCCAGGTAGGGTCTGACGAGGCCTCTGGAGTTCGGTACATGATGTCTACGAACAAGGTGTGTAATCCAGGTAGGGTCTGACGAGGCCTCTGGAGTTCGGTACCTGATGTGTACGAACAAGGTGTGTAATCCAGGTAGGGTCTGACGAGGCCTCTGGAGTTCAGTACATGATGTGTACGAACAAGGTGTGTGATCCAGGTAGGGTCTGACGAGACCTCTGGAGTTCGGTACATGATGTGTACGAACGATGTTTGTGGCCGGGTAGGGTCCGTTGAGGCCTCCGTAGTTCGGTACATGATGTGTACGAATAGTGTGTGTGGTCCGGGTAAGGTCCGTCGAGGCCTCTGGAGTTCGGTACATGATGTGTACGAACAATGATCGTGTAGCAATGATTATTTGGGTAACATTTTAAATATGGGTCTCAGACTCATAATGATATATTATCTAGTGTGCTTTGAAACGTGAATCGGGTTAAGGCCCTAAAGTTTTTCGAAAGGTTTTGTGAATCAGGACTTGAGGTCTTAAAGGTTTTGAAAATCTAAAAATTCCCGAGATGATAATCTTATTTTCGAATGCTTCATAGCTTATCTTCCCTTGTGAAAACCTCCCGGGAATATTTTGATACTTGATTATTATATTGGATTCACGATTATTATTTGCTTGTTACATTTTGTATGATTTGATACTTGCACTAGTAAAACAGTAGAGTTTTACTAACCCCGAAATGTCGGGGTGGATGTCTGTTTGCATCCGGTACATGCGGTCGGGGAGCAACGATCACAGGATTGGCACAAGAGGATGACGAGCTGCGATACTAATCATGAGTCGAGAGTTGTTTTGATTTTTGTTGTGTTGTCAGAGTTGATTTCAGTCTTCCGCTATATTGTATTTCGACCCCTGTGTGGGTAATGTTATTTAAGTCAGTTTTATCGATTGGGTTGTGTGACCTCATCGGTCTGTGTATTCACGTGTAAGTGACCATATCGATCTGTATCATTTTATTGTTTGACCCTGGCTGGGCAAGCATTTGGTTGTTTATGGATGTTTAGCCTGGTAGATCCTTGTGGAAAGGGTCTACGGCGTGTAATATTCCCATATGGTTTTGGAGGTGTTACATTTATGGTATCGGAGCTTAGGTCGCGGAAACCTAGGTTGTCGGGTCGAGTCGAGTCGTGGTTTGTCGAGTAATGTGTTGTCTTGTCGTTCGAGTCGTCAGGTGACAAGTTGAGTTGTGCGTAGTCACAACGTGTCGGATATGTTGTCGGACGAGATTAGTATCGTGGACGACCGTCACCTCTGTGCGACCTGTGGATGTAAGTCTCCTCCTTTATGCGTAATACTTGTGTATCTCGATTTTATCTTAGTGAGTTAATTGCGGTGCATAATTTTATTTACACAGTATTGTGTAATATAGTTGTGTTTAATACTTGTGACACATAGTATGTGTATAGAACTGGGCACGTTATTGTTTTATCTTTGAACCACCGGGTGGGGTGGTAGGTTGTGAAAGTTTTAAACCTTGATGGGTTTCGAATAGGTACCGACGGTAGAGTTTGTGAGAAACTCCGATGAATGATTTTGCTGTGTGTTTAAACTTGATACCACGAGATGCATTTGATTGAATTGGCGACCCTAGTTTCCATTTGAGGACATGGTTTTAAATTCGACGGTTTTTGGAATGTTGTAATTTTTGTCCGCTATGGGTAAGTTTGAGAATGTTTCCTGATGGACTTTACAGTTTGAGAATTTTGTAGAAATCGATTTTTGGAAAATATTTTGGTGGTGCGGTCAAACCATGGTTTATATGGATTTTTAAAATTTGTTAAATTTTGACAAATGGGCCGTGTATTTTCAAATGACACAATCAGACGGTATTTGAAAAATGTGTTTTGAAATACTTCGGACATTGTAAAATATTACCGTCATCGACCTTTTTGGCGTTTTGTAAATAGTTTTTAGCCTGGTGGGTTCCGGCGCGGGACCCACGGCGCTATAATGTTCCGTGTAATTATCCGAAATTTTTGGGCATTCTAGCCCATTGAATTATCTTTGAAAACTTTGAGTACCTTAGAAAATAAATTTCGAGACGTCCTTTTAAAATGAATTATTTTCTTGTGGTACATCCAAGGTGCCACAATATGTTTCAAGATTCTTCTGTCTCGAGGACCAAAATGTTTTGAGATATTTTCCAATGTTTTAGAAACACTTTTACTTAGACCCGAGGGTCGAATACTTCCGAAAGTTTTTCACGAAAAGAAATTGTCCTCATTTTTATCGAATGCGAAATAGTTTCCAAAGTCTTGATAACGATGTTTCACGATTGTATTTTTATTGAAGGGTGATACTCAAGATCAATCGGTGTTTCCAAAATTATTTTCAAAAGGAGGTTTTCGTTTTTAAAACCTATCCATTCCCGTTTGAGGGCTGGGTATGTATGTATGATGTTCGCGTTGTCGTTATGATGTTTGCTCCCGAGTATGATCGAATTGGTGGCATGAACGTCGAGGCATTGCCACGCATTTGTTGTACTAGCCCTCTGTGAGAGGTGTGAACTGGTGTTTACTGTTTATCGCCTCGTGGTGATTTGCGTGTTGTCGCACGAGTGTGAGCTGTTGAAGCTTGGGTTTGTACGTTTGTGTACATGTGTGATTGTTTCATAATGTTTGTAATTAGGTGCTGGTTATCGTTCGGGCCGTTGAGGTCGCCGAACGATACCGTCGTGATTCTTTGTTGTGCTGAGTTGGCATCTCCACTATATTGTTTTGCGACTTTATGCCCCATTGTATCTAGCATTTGTATTTTCGGTATGCCGAGCCGAGGTATTTCAACCGTGATGTGCCGGGGCATGCACGTGTAAATTGTCCTTCTTGTTAGTGACACGTTTCGAGGGACACCGAATTCAGTTTTGCGAATTGGCTACTGAGACTTTCAGAGTTCGCGCTACAGCACAGATATCAGGATCGACTCTGAGAGACCCATGGGAGATTTTCCTATCGGATGCTTTTTGTGTTGTTACCTTGTTTCCGTTGTTGTGAGTTGCGGGGACGACATTTCTTTTATAAGAGGTCGGATGTAATACCCGTACTATATTTGACTTCTGCAGTTTCTCCTTCTAAATTCTATCGACTTGCACGTGTTCGTCGATACTTTTTGAACTTGTTTGATGTCTCATTTGTCATCATTCGAACTGGTTGTGACCTTGTTTTAGATCGACCTGTTTGTCATCGTGACCTTTCCGAGTTCGGTTCGATTCTTGTGAACCTTGTTTGGAAGTAACATCTTTCACTTTCTACCAGTTCTTTTAATGTCTGGAGTTGAAGTGGGGACTTCGGAGTCATTGTTCGACTGTTGTCATTCGATCATTGTTATTGATCATTGTTGTTCGATCATTGTTATTTGATCGTTGTTGTTCGATTGTTGTTGTTCGAACGGGGTTGTCTGACTGTTGTTGCCTGATCTCGTACTGCAAAGAATTGTCGTTCACCGTTAGTCAACTGTTTCGAGTGTGGCCAAGTGGGTCACCGAGCGGTGCATTGTGAGACTGTTGCCAAGATGTTCGAGAATTGGGTTTTCGTTCCTACTCGGGGAGTGCCTGGTGGTGTCCCGTGATGTAGTTGTGTATCGTACTTCGTACTGTAATTCGTGTAGAAATTGATATTTGTTACGTGGACTTTTTGGTTTTGTTTGTATTCTACCATGATGTTTTATTTTAAGTTTCGGGACGAAACTTATTTTTAAATAGGATAGAATGTAATGTCCGGTATTCTCGTTTTCCGTTATCTTGAATTGTTTGTGTTTTGACGTCGGACATTTTCTTATTGATGAGAATCGGAATGATTTCTATCGTGATACTCTATTTGTTTCTATCGCATAGCCGTTTTAGTCGGTTGCAACTTGTTGTAGCATACGTTTCTTCGATTAAATGTGTGCATGTGATGTGGTATGTGATGCGTCGTTAATTGCTCGTTGTTGTTTGAAACATAGTCGGTGGCGTTGCGTTAGTCGTCGTGGGGCGTGTTTTTACGCCGTATATTCCCTTGCGTTGCTTGTAACGTTTCGCCGTTGGGCACGAATTTTTTTCGGTTCTTGTGTATCTCGTTGAGTTTTCCTGGCGGGATATTGCTTCTCCCTACTTGATTTAAGTTTCGGGACGAAACTTCTTTTAAGGAGGGTAGAATGTAATATCCGCAATTTCGGATTTCCGGTAATTTTATTTTTTCGGCGGAAGTCCGTTTCGACGAATCGCTTGGGACCGTATCATCATTATGAGAATGATTAATTCTACATTTTTTGTCATCCGAGTTCGTTTCGGTATTGTTTTGTTGAGTTCCGTGTTTCTTAACGACTTTTCCGCACTCGAGTTCGATTCTTGTGAATCTCGTTCGAAATTACTGTTTCGAGTTTCCCTTAAGTCCGTTTAACTTTGTTAGACGTGTTGTGAACTTCGGTTTGGTTATTCGATCACGTATCGTGATTTTCGGACGTTTTGGGCCATTTTCGTAATTTCCCAAAGTTTGGGGTAATTACATTCCCTTGTCGAATTTCGAGCCTTTGGGTGGTCGGAATCATGTGTTCTCTCAGTGTTCGGGTTCGTCTTGACGAGTACTTCGTAACCGTGCTTTCGGTTTACGTTCAGGTCCGAGTTTCGGGAATTTTCGGACCGTCGGAGCAATGAGTCTGGCTGGCGGACACATGCGAACGGCCACAGGCAGCGCGCCTTGTGCCGTGTCTTGCGCCGGGTCGGCCAGGACCAGCAGCCTGCCGAGACACGGCCGAGACACCCGGCGCTGATCTGGGCCGTTTGCTGCGCCGTGTCCGGCAGGGCTATAAATATGGCAGAGCAGTCGGGTTTTTCTTCATTTTTCTCACTCGTTTATTCCTCTTCCGCGGCTAGAGCTTTGATGATCATGGAGGGATGTTGTTAGTGGTTAAATCTATGAAGTTTGGAAGTTCATAACATCGATTAATCCTTCCACAACTTGCTCCGATCGACCGAATCAAGGCAAGTTTTCTTAAAATATAGTTTTGAGGATTTTGTTCGATTTGTCCGTTTAATCCGTTTTAACTCAGAATATTGATGGATTGATGATTGATAAGCTATATTATATCTAATTCCTTGTTATTCCACGGTTGGATTGCCACGGATTTGTCGTTTTATTGAGTATTTTATTGACGCCTTGAAGGTGTTCGATAAAATGTCACAAAGAGAATTCGAGCGTTCTACCATTATTCTTCCTCGTATGATCGATGATTTATTGATTATATGTTGTTAGGGTCGAATTCTTGTGAAGAACTCGAGTCGGAACCCTTCCGTTCGTTGTCTTCTCTGGGGTCCGAGCTTCCCAGTCGAACCGTGTTCTTCGGAGCGTTTGGTAGCGGTTATTAAGGCAAGTATCTTATTATGCGACTTGTATCTTTCGACTAGTAATTACGTATGATATGTATGATGATTTTGCTTGCCTTCGTAATTATGTTCCGTTTGAGTTGGTTGTGTTTTCCGTAATTTGAAGGCTTTGTGATAATAATGTTTTATTAGTATACATGTTAGGCGTTGTGCCATTTGTGCAGGATTGCGACGTACATATGGGATGGTTGTACACTCGGTTGTGCAATGTATTGTGTACCGAACATGTGTTATGCTTGTTATGTGTCGTTGATTGACGATAGTTGTTGCGAGTGTTGAGATTGTGTTATGTGCGTGGGACGTACGATTTTGTGGCGATCAATGTGATTGATTAATTGTGCTCGTTGTTGTATGTAATGTGGAATGGCTTGATATTTGATGATTATGAGTTGTGTCGTGTCGATGTGTGTGTGTTCCAGGTAGGGTCTGACGTGTAACACCCCCAAAACCGTATGGGAATATTACACGCCGTAAACCCTTTCCGCAAGGATCTACCAGGCTAAACGTCCATAAACAACCAAAAGCTTGCCCGTCCAGGGTCAAACAATATAATAATACAGACCGTCAAGGTCACTTACACATAAACACACAGACCGATGAGGTCACACAACTCTATCAGGGATCGACTAACAACATTACCCACACAGGGGTCGAAATACAATACAACGGAAGACTGAATCAACTCTAACAATACAACTAAACTCTACCAACTCTCAACACTTGATTAGTATCGCAGCTCGTCATCCCATTGTGCCAATCCTGTGACTGCTCCCCTAAACTCGCATGTACAGACGCAGCAGGACATCCACCCCGAATACTCGGGGGTTAGTAAAACTCCACTGTTTTACTAGTGCAAGTATCAAACCATACGAAAAGTAACAAGCAAATAGCAACTACGAATTTAATACGGAAATCCATTATCAAAATGTTCCCGAGAAGTTTTAGAATTTCGAACTCAAGTAAGAGATATTTGAAAAGGAACACATCATCTCGGGGATTTTTGAAACAGAAATTCTTTTGGACCTCGAGTCCCAATTTACAAAACCTTTTCGTAAACATTAGGGCCTTAACCCAAAACTTGTTTCATAATTCAACGATTTACAATACCGAAACATTTCCATAAATCTCGTGGGGCTCGGCCCAACGTTCTTTCTTAAAACTTTTCCTTTAAAAACTTTGATTTGAAAGTATCATGCTCATGACACCGTGATCCACTGTCACGTGTCTCCGTAGGTTCAACAACCCGCACGGACTACATCACGCACAATTAAACAAACATAATCAATTCCGACACCGTGATCCACTGTCACGTGTCTCCGTAGGTTCAACAACCCACACGGACTATTAACTAAACATAACCAATCCCGACACCGTGATCCACATCACGTGTCTCCGTAGGCATAACAACCCGCACGGACCATATCAATCACAACAATCACACACAGTCGACACCGTAGTCCACCGCCACGTGTCACCGTAAGCCCGTCGAGCTCACCCGGTTGGGCCCGTGTCCGAAACTCATGGTCCACTGCCATGCGTTATCGTAGGCCTCGTCAGACCCGCACGATTGGACCTCAGTACCTCACTAAGTTCTGATCCCGTAGTCCACTGCCACGAATCCTCGTAGGTCCCGTCGAACCAACACGAGTGAACTTAGCGGTCACACATATTCACATTCACATTCACATTACATACAACAATGAGCACAATTGATCAATCACATTGATCACCACAAAATCGTACATCACCTGCACATAACACAATCTCAACACTCGCAACGACTATCGTCAATCAACGACACATATCCAACATAACACACGCTCGGTACACATTACATTACACAACCAAGTGTACGACCGTCCCATATGTACGGCGCAATCCTGCACAAATGGCACAACGCCTAACACGTATACTAATATAACAATATTACCGCAAAGCCTTCAAATTACGGAAAACACAACCAACTCAAACGGAACATATTTACGGAGGCAAGAAAAATCGTCATACAAATCATACGTAATTACTATTCACAAGATACAAGTCGTATAATAAGATACTTGCCTTAATAACCGCTACCAAACGCTCCGAAGAACACGGTTCGACCGGGAAGCTCGGACCCCGAAGGAGACAACGAACGGAAGGGTTCCGACTCGAGTTCTTCACAAGAATTCGACCCTAATTACATATAATCAATAAATCATCGATCATAAGAGGAAGAAATAATCGTAGAACGCTCGAATTCTCTTTGTGACATTTTATCGAACACCTTCAAGGCGTCGATAAAATACTCAATAAAACGACAAATCCGTGGCAATCCAACCGTGGAATAACAAGGAATTAGATATGATATATCTTAACAATCATCAATCCATCAATATTCTGAGTTAAAAGCGGATTAAACGGACAAATCGAACAAAATCCCCAAAACTATAATTTAGGAAAACTTGCCTTGATTCGGTCGATCGAGCAAGTTATGGAAGGATTAATCGATGTTATGAACTTCAAAACTTCATGGATTTAACCTCTAACAACATCCCTTCATGACCATCAAAGCTCCAGCCGCGGAAGAGGAAGAAAGCGAGTGAGAAAAATGAAGAAAAACCCATTCTTGGGCCTTAAATAGGTGACAGACTCGACCGTGTCCGCCCGACACGGTCGTGGCGCGCGATGGCGGCGAGGACTCGACCGTGTCCGGCATGACACGGTCGTGTCGCGAAGGGCGCTCGGCATCGACTTCGGCCGTGTCTGGAACACGGTCGAGCCTGCGGGCGGTGGCTACCGGCTTATCCGGACGAGTACGACACGGGCCGTGTCGGACGACACGGCCGAGTCCGGTCGGCGTGATCGGCAAATGAGCGGGTGAGCAACGATCATAACTCTCTCGTCCGGACTCCGATTGACTCACCGTTCGAACCATTGGAAAGCTAACTCGATTCTCTATAATATTGCAAAGATTCAGAATTTTTGGAGTTACCAAAAATTAATGGTGATCCAACAAAGTCGAACTCATACTTAGATAAGTCGTTTAGAAATCCTGAATTCAACAAAACGACACCGAAACCCGAACCTGAATACGAACCGAAGATACGGTTACGAAGTACTCACAAAGACGAATCTAAGAGCTAGTAGAACACACGATTCCGACCACCCAAAGGCTCGAAATTCGACAACGGAAGGTAATTACCCCAAACTTTGGGAAATTACGAAAATGGCCCAAATGCCCGAAAATCACCATACGACAACGAATAATCAAACCGAAGCTCACAACACGCATAACAACGTTAAATGAACTTACGAAAAACCCCAAACGACAGTTTCGAACGAGATTCGCAAGAACCGAACTCAAGCGCGGAAAAGTCGCTAAAAAGCACGGAACTCAACAAAGCAGCACCGAAACGAACTCGGATGACAAAAGTGCAGAATTAAATATTCTCCGAATGACGAAACGGTCATGAGAGAGTCGTCAAAACAGACTCCGACCAAAAAAAGAAATTTACCGAAAATCGAAAATTGCGGATATTACATGACGAGGCCTCTGGAGTTCGGTACATGATGTGTACGAACAAGGTGTGTAATCCAGGTAGGGTCTGACGAGGCCTCTGGAGTTCGGTACATGATGTGTACGAACAAGGTGTGTAATCCAGGTAGGGTCTGACGAGGCCTCTGGAGTTCGATACATGATGTGTACGAACAAGGTGTGTGATCCAGGTAGGGTCTGACGAGACCTCTGGAGTTCGGTACATGATGTGTACGAACGATGTTTGTGGCCGGGTAGGGTCCGTTGAGGCCTCCGTAGTTCGGTACATGATGTGTACGAACAGTGTGTGTGGTCCGGGTAAGGTCCGTCGAGGCCTCTAGAGTTCGGTACATGATGTGTACGAACAATGATCGTGTAGCAATGATTATTTGGGTAACATTTTAAATATGGGTCTCAGACTCATAATGATATATTATCTAGTGTGCTTTGAAACGAGAATCGGGTTAAGGCCCTAAAGCTTTTCGAAAGGTTTTGTGAATCAGGACTTGAGGTCTTAAAGGTTTTGAAAATCTAAAAATTCCCGAGATGATAATCTTATTTTCGAATGCTTCATAGCTTATCTTCCCTTGTGAAAACCTCCCGGGAATATATTGATACTTGATTATTATATTGGATTCACGATTATTATTTGCTTGTTACATTTCGTATGATTTGATACTTGCACTAGTAAAAGCGATTGGAGTTTACTAACCCCGAGTAATCGGGGGTGGATGTCTGCTTTGCGTCGGTACATGCGATTCGGGGAGCGATCACGGGATTGGCACAAGAGGATGACGAGCTGCGATACTAATCATGAGTCGAGAGTTTTTTTGATTTTTGTTGTGTTGTCAGAGTTGATTTCAGTCTTCCGCTGTATTGTATTTCGACCCCTGTGTGGGTAATGTTATTTAAGTCAGTTTTATCGATTGGGTTGTGTGACCTCATCGGTTTGTGTATTCACGTGTAAGTGACCATATCGATCTGTATCATTTTATTGTTTGACCCTGGCTGGGCAAGCATTTGGTTGTTTATGGATGTTTAGCCTGGTAGATCCTTGTGGAAAGGGTCTACGGCGTGTAATATTCCCATATGGTTTTGGGGGTGTTACAGTACTGTGGGCTGAGTGGAAGGATGTGCCATAATGTGTGAAGACTGCATTGAACAATGCTATGTCGGTAAGTTTATCTCAATTTCGGAAGCTACTTTGTGTATTTAAATTCGGAAAAAATTTAGTAATATATATTATATGCTAATCGTAGGTTTGGTTTGAGGTTCCTTCTTTCCCACTACATACTTGATGTGATGAGGTGCAAACAATCAAGTAATTTTCACAATACGTAGTTGAGTAATTATTCGAGAAATTTTTGCATCGTTTTAGTTATTGTTAAAAATATGTATTTGTCAAATGTTTTAATAATTTATTTATGAATATAAAATACTTTGTAATATAAAATTCACAACTTGTAAATAGATAAGGTAATTTGATTGATAAATTTAAACATGGTATACTCTAATTTACTTGTAATTATGAGTATTATAACATACAATTTAGAATTACATAAAATATTATAATATTAATTATACATAAAATAATAAAACTAACATATTAACATTATATAATCATACACAAACAACAAATATAGAATGACATTTAATATAATCACTAAACTTAAATCTTAACATTCAACTGCATAATAACAATTGTATACACACAATAGATTATTTATGAATAACATAATAAGCAAATAACATTATTAATAAGAATAAAATAAAAATACAAAATCACAGTAAATAAATACATAGAATTTACAAAATACTTTACAAATATATTGACCAATGTTTGGTTATTTTTATAAATATTTGTTATAGGTACAAATCTTGGAAAAATGAGCTACACATGTTTTGTTCAGCTTGGGGTAATTCCCGCGAGGCTACTCTCGAGGAGTTCAAGTATCGGGAGTACGAGTGGAGGTGGCTATGTACATATTTTAGCGACCCGGACTATATTGTATGTAATCGAGCTCTAAATATTATCGTAATATTATTGTTGTTTAAATATATGTAACATATATGAAACTTGTGGTAATTTTGTTCCTTGTTAAAATAAAATTATATGTTTCTATGTGTAGGCGAGCAGTTCAACCAACACTGTTAACCGTAAGGGTTTGACGGAGCACCACAACTTAGGTTCGCAGTCATTAGCGAGAGTTTCTCACGAGGCCACTTCCGATGAAAATGCGGCGAATGCCTTTTTCTACGTGACTCAGAAGGCATATCCGAACTATCCAGGTAGACTTGTAAGTTGTAAATGTATACTAACCATTTTAATACAGCTATCAGTCATTACCTCTGAACTTTATTAATATTCGATTACTTTTTTTGTTCCCACTTAATTAGGAGAGAGTGACTGGGGAGTCTGAGAGGATGTTGACAGAGATGGCGAGGGAGGAGCATCCGGATTTGGACAAGACTGGCCTCGAGTTAGCACACCGATAGATCGATCACGCCGATCCCTACATTAGGGCAAGGGTGTGGGCTAACATGTAGCCTCCTAAAGGGAGTCATCACCGAATGCCGATGATGGGAGCTGAAGGCAACCAATTATTGAAGAATATTATTGGGTTTCAGCGCAATCAAAGGGGCGACACTCAAAAGGCCTATATGGAGGAGCAATTGAGGATCGAGAGGGAGCTCCGAGCTGAGGAGCAAAGGAAGTCTCAAGACGAGTTCCAGAAATTCTAAGGGGCTGTTTACCAAATTTTTCATTAAGTTCTGTATGGATAAATACGTCTGTCTAGATAAATATGTCTGTCTAGATAAATTGATGTTGTTGTTTACTTTTTCATCTGAATAAACTGTCTGAATAACAAAAATGACCGATTTACTCCTGGATATGAATTATAAGTTTTTTTATAAATTGCTGTTTATTTTTTAAGCCATATAATTGATCTAATCCAAAAATAGCAAGAATAAATTTAGTAATTTCCGAATTTTTCAAATATTTCATAATTTCTTAGATTTTCTAATTTCTGAATTTAAAATAATTTTTTTTATTTTTAATATTAATATTCCAGAATTAAAAATAAAATCACCGATTTTTTAATATTTTTTAATATTAATATAAATATTAATTTTCAGAAATTTTTAATATTTTTTAATAAATTTACTAATTTCTGAATTTTTTAAATAGTTTATAATTTTTTAGATTTTCTAATTTCCAAATTTAAAATAATTTTTTTTATTTTTAATATTAATATTCCATAATTAAAAATAAAATTACCAATTTATATTAATATTTTTTAATATATATATAAATATTAATTTTCGGAAATTTTTAATATTTTTTAATAAATTTACTTATTTCTGAAATTTTTAAATAGTTTAGAATTTTTTAGATTTTCTAATTTTTAAATTTAAAATAATTTTTATTTTATTTTTAATATTAATATTCCGAATTAAAAATAAGATTACCAATTTTTTAATATTTTTAATATTAATACAAATATTAATTTTTGGAAGTTTTTACTATTTTTTAATAAATTTACTAATTTCTGAATTTTTTAAATAGTTTAGAATTTTTTAGATTTTCTAATTTCCAATTTAAAATAATTTTTTTTTTTTGATTTTCTAATATTAATATTCCAGAATTAAAAATAAAATTATCGATTTTTTAATATTTTGATTTTGATTAGGGTATAATAGTCATGTTTGCTTCTTAATAGATCTTAATGGGGACAACAACCCTTATCCCATCTGTGCGGTTCAGACCCCTCTTAATTCATTAAGTCGTAAGTAAATGTTTCTCTATGTCTCCGCGAATAAGTCGTCAAGCCCATTAAGTCCTGTTAAGTTGAAAGTAAACACGCCCTAGAGGAACAAAGGAAGGTTCAACAATCCATGATGCAGTATATGATATCATTAGGCCAGACCGTGGCTCAGTCGGAAATTCCGGTACCACCACCACCTAAATTCTTCGATTCACAAACACCCCCTCTTCTTCACAGCCTCGGGACGACGACATGCAAGACGGTAGTAATCATTCTTCTATATTTAAGAATTTGGTGGATCTTTGAGGATTTTAGTTGTCATTTTCGTAGTTCGTTTGCTATATAAACATATTATTAATGCTAACTATTTTTTTTATTTAGACTCTTGTTCGTTAACATTGGTGTTTATAGTGATTTTGTTGATGTTCCTACACGTCATGTTGATATGGTGTGATTTTTATACTGTTGGTGTTTAAATTATGCTTTTCGTACATTGCTGTATGTTGATTGTGATGTATGGTGGTGTATTGTACATTTGGAATAATAGGTTATCTGAACAGGTTTGGGGATTCCAAAATCTGAATATATTTTCTTAATAAGGTTTAGCCGACAGCATTTGAACAAACCGTCGGCTAAAGTTTATATTAAAAAAATAAAAACACTTTTACCCGACAACATTTTCGCAGTCGGCTAAAGGTTAGACATTTAGCCGACAACAGTTGTGTCGTCGGCTAAAAAGTCTACTACTTTAGCCGACAACATGAAAACCGTC
This sequence comes from Orobanche coerulescens, assembly GCA_033398695.1. Lineage (NCBI taxonomy): Eukaryota > Viridiplantae > Streptophyta > Magnoliopsida > Lamiales > Orobanchaceae > Orobanche > Orobanche coerulescens. The sequence continues at coordinate 24,208,109 of CM065819.1, read as the reverse complement.
GGCTAAAACCAAAATATTTTAGCCGACAACTTTTACATCGTCGGCTAAAGTTGAACTTCAGCCGACGACATTTTGTATTTGCCGTTGGCTAAAGTTTAGCCGACCGACCTCGGCCGACGGACTTTTAGCCGACAACTGACCACTTTAGCCGACAGTTTTACTTTAGCCGATGACTTTTTCTGTCGGCTAAAGTATAAACATTGGTAGTGCTATCACATTGAACGACATGCACTACATAATCCCTTCCTCTGTAATATCCGTACCTTTCCATTTTTAGCAGTTTTATTTTTGGTATATATCTATTTTTATCGACTCGCTTGTAACCATTTTGACGTTTTGAATCTACTTTGTTCTTGGAGTTTTTCCATTTGGACGAGTTTCGGAGATGTTTTTACGTAATTCCATTTTATGTTATGTTTTGCCGTATGTACGTTCGATTCTCGTAAAACTCATTCATTTTCGTTGTTTCTTTATTTACATAAGTTCGTAGGGTTGAGTTGTTCATGTTGTGAGTTTCGGTTTGTGAATCCGACATTGTATCATGATTTTCGGACATTTGGGACATCTTGTAATTTCCTATAAGTTTAAGGAATTTTATCTTCTTCATCGTATTTCGGTATCCCCGATAGTCGGAAGTGTATCTTCTTTCAGCACTTAACTTCGTTGTTGTGAATATTCCGTATTGATGTTTTGGTTCCTGCCCTTATGTTATATCTCGACTTCGTACTGCATTGAGAAGCAGAACGCATTCAGCAGTGTTGAACTGCTGCATGCATAACGCACGTTATGCATGCTTTCTTGCGTGCGCTCTCGGCACCTTCATATCGTATGCTATGCCTTAGTGATAACGTACGTTATGGCCTTCAGCAGTTTGGGCAGATTGTTCTGCCGATCCATTATGTACACTAACACTTGTGTGTTATGTACGTAATGGGTATAACGTACGTTAACAGTCTCATGTTAACGTACGTAAAGCCTCTCATAGCATACGCTAACTGAATAGCGTAGCGTACGCTATCGTCCCCAGCGTTTTTGGACAGACTGTTCTGTCGAACCGTTACGTACGCTAACACTTGAGTGGTACGTACGTAATCAGCATAACGTACGTTAACAGGCTCATGTTAACATACATAACGAAGGGTCAGGTTTTATAAACCTGATTTGACCTTCACTTCGTCATTTTCTCCTTTCCTTCTTCCTCATCAGATAGCTGCATCCCATAGTGAGTTTTGAGCGATTCTTCAAGGTTTGTCCGTGGAATTCATTATGAGGTCGATTGTTGTGTTCCAAGTGAAGTTTATCATTGTCCTAATCATCTTCCTCCATCCGAATCCAAGGTACTTTCGTCTAGAACCCTAACTTTGTCAATTTTAGGGTTTTTTTTGGGTTTTTCTTGTTTAAACTCAAATTGATCGGTTATATTTTAATATTCCATATCGATTATTGTTATTGTGTGATTCCTAATCCGTTTCCATCGTGTTAAATCCATGAGCTGTCGATTCGGGGAGGTTTGTGAAAACCCTCGCCCGTATCGATCGTACATATGTTGTTATAGTTCGTAATCGGGTTTGTGGGCGTACTCCATTCGATTATTGTTATCGTATAGGACTGAGTTGTGTTAATCCTTCGTTTAGGAATGGTCGTGTTCCCTCCGGGTCAATCGTAGTCATTGTTCGTTCCCGTTTCATCGAAGATGTCTCAAAGGCAAGTACTTTATATTTGTTTTCATATTCTAGTATTTGGATTATGGCTTCTCGTGTATGTTGTGGATGTATATGTGTATGTTCACCCAGGGATGGTCTGACGTGTAACACCCCAAGATATTCGGAATAATTACAGCGCCGTAAACCCTTTAAGTAAGGATTTACAAGGCTAATTAGAAGAAATGTAAATATAATACAACAGTCCCATAAAAGCTCAAAATACAAAACCGGTTCCGAACAGATCAAATGAGTTTACTATTACAACCATCTTGAATTATTAATAAGACACGTGTACTCGAGTACTGAAAATGAACGAATAGACAAATCACAATAACAATAAACATCATTGAGCCCCTTCGTCGTCACGTCGGTACTGTGGCTGTTTTCCCACTCCTCGGCTACCTGAACATCAAAACAAATGTTCACCCCGAAGGGGTTAGCAAAACGATGCTAGTACAAGTATCATATTAAACAAATCGGATATGCAACAACAATGCATAACAAAATACACAACACGGACTTCCGCTACCGGAATCCAATAATGCGAATCCACAAGATTCCATTAACACAGCATGGGTATTCCAATGATCCAGCGCCCTCAGCATAGATCCCAAGATGATCCCGTTGGACCAACACGAGGTGGAAAAACCCGTCCAATAATCCAGCGCCCTCAGCATAGATCCCAAGATGATCCCGTCGGACCAACACGAGGTGGACATCCGATCCAGCGCCCTCAGCATAGATCATACAACATACACAAACACAACTCATGCATACATAAATGCAAAATCGCTATGTCCATCAACATGAACATATAAACACTCGATAACGAATATCATGACAATTCAACGAAATAAATCCCATGTTCAACAACATGAATAAACCACATGCATGCTCAAAATACCAATATTAACAAATTACGATACTTGCCTCAAAGATGTCAAGAACTAATCACTCCAATGACCTCAACACACTCGAAGGACGCCTCCTTCGATCAAACGTAGCAAGCTCGAACCTTAACAAAAGAAATAATATAGAATTCATCTCATGTCGTACGAATGTCTAACAATTCGATCTATGGCCGAAAGCTCTTAAAATGTAATCTGCCTGAGCTACTTAGCATACGCTACGTATTCTACGTAACGTGCGTTAAGCCTGCTCGTTAGCGTACATAAACGACGAAGTATAGCGTACGCTATCTATGTACTGACAATCCTCTCTGATCAGCCGACTGACTCGCCTGATGACATAACGTATGTTATGTACCAAACATAGCGTACGTTAACTTATGCCCGATAGCGCACGTTAATATACATATCTTAGCATGCGCTAACCTTGCATGGCAGTTCACTACAGGGCAGCAAACTTGATCTAATGGTGATGAAACTCATGAAATCTTCAGTGTTAATACAGGCCATCTCCATGCATATCATGCTCATACGGTTTATGAATGATCTTATGGATTAAACGACTTCGAGATACAAGGATACGTATAATCATCACAATACCATAATTCATCTTGATGTCCAAGAAAATATCCTAAGTTCAATCCATTCTATGTCCCAAAACATATAATTCCATTATGTAAAAACATAAGAACTTGATAATCTCCATAAACTGGCCATAATCGGTTTTCTATTTTCATGAATGTGCTTCGGAGTTCAAACACTAAAAGGTTCAATGGTCTAAACGATGAAGAAGTACCGAAACATAAAAAATATCCTTCTAACAACATGATGTTCGACTACGTACGAATTTAACTGACTAGATAATCTCAAATCATGATCAAAACATCCTTAAGAATACTACTTCAATTGGTGAAGAATCACCTAACTCAAAGTAGTGAAGAAGAAGGAGGAACTTGAAGAAAATCCAACACCGAGAGCTTGAACACCAATGTCCAATGATCTAAAATCTTCAAACTCATGCTAGGATGATGATATGAGAGGTTTAGGATGGAGAGAGTGACTCTCTATGTCTCAGAAATCGAGTTTGGGAAGTGAAGAAAATCTGAAAAAAATGAAAAAGGGTGTTGTCCTATATAAAGGAAATGGTTATTAGCACGCGCTAGTCCATATCCATAGCGTGCGCTAATGGCCATACGATGCTTACTGACCTCATTGTACTCAATATTTAGCGTACGCTATCCTCATACCAGTAGCGTGTGCTAAACAGCGTTGACTCGGCTTTTTCCAAAAGCCGTCCAGGTTCATCCCAATATGTCCCGACCAAGATCCACGGTTGATCTCACCTACCACCCTGTCTTAATCAAGTTGACTACGTATAGCGCGCGCGCTAAGGTTCATACATAGCGTACGCTAAGAAACCCAAATTAGCGTACGCTACGCCTAGTCGATAGCGTGCGCTACATGTGCAAAAATCACAATTTTGAACACATTCATGAAATCATACGCTCAACAACACGGGATCATCAAATACGTAGAATAATACTTAGATCAGAATGCAACAAGTACAATATCACAAGGTTCAAATACACATCAAAAATCTCGGGTATTACATCCTCTCTCCCTAAAAAGAAGTTTCGTCCCGAAACCTAAGATGAAAACAACTCTAGATACCTAGTCTTCATACTGTCCTCCGTTTCCCAAGTGGCCTCTTCAACTCCGTGTCATGACCATTGCACTTTAACCAAGGGTATTGGTTTATTCCTCAATTGTTTGATCCGACTTTCAAGTATCTTGATTGGTCTCTCTTCGAAGGTGCCATCATTAGCTATCTCGATCTCGTCAAAATCAATAATATGACTGGGATCTGGTACATACTTCCGCAAATGGGATACGTGAAACACATTGTGAACGTGACTCAGCGATGGCGGTAAGGCCACCCTGTATGCTAAATCCCCAACTCTTTCGAGGATCTCAAATGGTCCGATATATCTCGGACTTAGCTTACCTTTCCTCCCAAAATGGAAAATTCCTCGTGTAGGAGACACCTTCAATAGTACGTGGTCCCCAATGTCGAACTATAGCGGGCGATGACGCACATCTGCATAAGACTTCTGTCGACTCTGGGCAGTCAACAGTCTTTCCCGAACTAGAGCTATCTTCTCTTGAGTCTGAACTATCAATTTCGGTTCCGTCCCGATCAAGTCCGAAGAATCATCCCAGCACAGGGGTGATCGACATCTCCTCCCGTACAAAGCTTCAAATGGTTCTATCTTAACAGAAGCATGCCAACTATTGTTATACGTGAATTCAATCAACTGCAAGTGAACTTCCCAATCAGTTGACCAATCCAAGGCACAAGCTCTAAGCATGTCTTCTACTGTTTGTATAGTTCTATTGAACTGACCATCCGTTTGAGGATGATAAGCCGTGCTAAAGTTCAGATCGGTCCCCAAAGCCCTGTGAACTGCCTTCCAGAAGTGCGACATGAAGCAACCATCTCGATCTGAAATAATAGTCTTCGGCGTCCCATGCAATCTGACTATCTCTGCAATAAATACTCGTGCCAATTTCTCGGGTCCCCACTTGTCTTTAATTCCTAGGAAATGAGCCTACTTGGTTAGTCGATCAACTATAACCTAAATCATGTTCATTCCCGTCTTGGTCCTTGGCATATTGGTGATGAAATCCATCGAGATATCCTCCCACTTCCACTCAGGGATCAAAAGTGGCTTCAACATTCCGGCAGGTCGCTGATGTTCAATCTTAACCTGCTGACACATTAAACACTTCGAAATGTATTCTGCTACGTCCTTCTTCATATTTCCCCACCAGAAGTTTTATTTTAGATCCTTATACATCTTACTGCTGCCCGGTGAATAAAATAAGGCGTGCTGTGAGCTTCCTTCAGAATTGTCTGTTTCAAAATATCATAATCGGGAAAGCAAATTCGAACCTGAAATCTCAAAACTCCATCATCTTGTATTATGAATCCTGGGGCCTTTCCTTTCTTTACTTCGTCACATAACCGAAGAATCATAGAATCGTTCAACTGCTTAGATTTTATTTCCTCGACTAGTGATGAAGTCAGTTCCATCACATATAGTTGCCCTTAGATTCCTGGTGACCATACTTCAATCCCTCCGCGGATTAATTCTCGTTGAATGCTGGTTTGGGACGTAAGTGCTTCCAACACTCGAAGAGAAACAGGTTTAAGGCTCAGTGCATTAGCTACTACGTTTGCTTTGCGGGGATGATAGAGGATTTCCAAATCGTAATCCTTGATCAATTCCAGCCACCTTCTGTGCCTCATGTTTAATTCCTTCTGACTGAAAATATACTTGAGGCTCTTATGATCTGTAAAGATCTGACAATGAGTGTCGTATAAATAATGTCGCCAGATTTACAAAGCAAAGACCACAGCTGCTAACTCCAGATCATGATTTGGGTAATTAACTTCGTACGGTTTCAACTGTCGAGAGGCATAGGCAATCACCTTATCCTTTTGCATCAACACACATCCCAGACCCTGATTTGAAGCATCGCTGTATACTATGAATCCATCAGTTCCATATGGTAACGCTAATATAGGTGCTGTCGTCAGTCTCCTCTTAAGTTCATCAAAACTAGCCTGGAAATTCTCATTCCACATGAAATTTTGAGTTTTCTGTAACAGCTGAGTGAGCGGACGAGCAATTTTGGAAAATCCCTCTACAAAACGGCGATAATATCCAGCAAGTCCTAAGAAGCTTCGCACTTCTTTCACGTTATTAGGAGTTTCCCATTCCAAGATTTTTTCGACTTTCTTTGGGTCCACCTGAACTCCATCAGCTGATATCACATGCCCAAGGAAGGTTACTTCCCTAATTTAGAACTCGCATTTGGAAAGCTTCGCATAAAGTTGTTCATTCCTCAAGGTGCTCAAAACCACACACAAATGCTCGGCATGCTCCTCTGTGTCTTTCGAATAGATCAAGATGTCATCAATGAAAACGACCACAAACTTATCTAGGTATTCTAAGAATACCCGATTCATCAATTGTATAAATACCGCAGGAGCATTGATAAGTCCGAATGGCATCACCACGAATTCATAGTGCCCGTACCGGGATCTGAAAGCAGATTTCGGTATATCCAATTCCTTAATTCTCAACTGATGGTATCCTGATCGCAAGTCAATCTTCGAGAATACCCTTGCCCCTTGCAGTTGATCAAACAAGTTGTCGATCCGAGGTATAAGATACTTATTCTTGATCTTCACCTTGTTTAGCTCCCTGTAATCAATACATAATCGGAGGGATCCATCTTTCTTTCGGACAAAGAGAACGGGTGCTCCCCAAGGAGAAATGCTAGGTTGAATGTAATCCTTCTGCAATAATTCCTCCAGTTGCTTCTTTAGTTCATACATCTCGGCTGGCGCCATACGGTATGGTGTTCTGGAAATAGGAGCGGCTCCAGATTCTAATTCGATATTGAACTCCACTTCTCTCCACGGAGGTAACCCAGGTAGTTCGTCAGGGAATACATCTGAGAATTCGTTCACAACTGGAATAGATGAGAGCTCTACTCCTTCTTCCTTCTTCATGGCATAGCACCAAAGTCCATGACATCCCTGCTTTAGTAATTTCACTGCTTTCATAGCCTTGATCAATTTTCCCGAGCTTCCCGATCTACATCCTTTGAATAAATGTTCAGATCCATCATCGGCAATGATAAAAATGACTCTCTTTCGGTAATTCAAAATAGCTCCATAACGGTTGAGCCAATCGTCTCCGAGAATTAAATCGTCACCATGGATGTCGACTACAATAAGATTCGATGGTCAATCTCTCCCTCCTATAGATACTGGAAAATCTCTAGTTTCTAGGGTTCCCACAATTCTCTCTCCGCTTGGCAAACCCACAACATAAGGCTCACAATCAAATAAACATGAGATTTTCAAACGATTAACACAGTTCAATGATATGAAAGAATGTGTAGCTCCTGAATCGAATAAGACACTAACCGGTTGCAAAAGGATCTGAATCGTACCTGATGCAACAGCAGTGTTCTGATCGTCTGATTTCCTCATCTCCTACAGGCGCGGAGGAACGGACCCAGCACTGGACGCCTCTCTTTTCCCAACATTCTGCTGCGGGAAACCACTCTGCTTTGTCTGGTTCACACTTATCTCTTTTGGAATTGGCAATGGAGTGCGAGTACCAAATGATCTAGTCGCAGCTCTGCAGAAAGCCGCACGGTGCCCTTCTTGCCCACAATCGAAACAAGTCACAGAAGATGCGGGGCAATCACGTCGAATATGCCCTGCTCGACCACAATTATAGCACTTCTTTGATGCGTCCGAAACTGCTGATGTTGTCCGGAACTTCGTTCCACCTCGAGAAGGATCTGGAGGTTTCCTAGATAAATAAAATGAAGACTGGCCCTTGCGGGGCCCACCACTCTTGTTTTCCGAGAAGTTACCGGACACTTTCTGCTTCTTTGCCTTCATCGATTTCTCCACCGCCGCCTCTTTCATGTCGTAGGCCAGCGCTTTGTCTTGATACTGTCGCAACGTAGTACACTCGAATCCCGACATGTACTGCTGAATCTCCGGCTTCATCCGCATATCGAAATGAAAAATCTTCTCTGCCTCCGTTCTGACCAAGTGTCGCACACAAGTCAGCTGATGATTAAAAGTTTTGATTAAGTCTGTCACAGATGCTTCCGAACTCTGCGGTGAGAAAAACTCTCGGATTTTAGCCTCTCTAACTGGACGAGGACAATATTGTGCTTCCATCATTAGTTTGAATTCCGTCCAGTTAGCATTATGATTCTCAGGTCGAATAGCTTCCCACCAGTCGAAAGCCTCCCCATTCAGAAAATACTGGGCAATAGGAACTTTTCGATCCTCGGGACAGTTAATCCCCGCAAATATCTTCTCTAACTCCTTTAGCCAATGATCCCAAGTAAGTGCCTCAGTAGAACCGTCAAATTTTGGCGGGTGCAATTTGACCACCTCAGTAAGCCATCTGTCTCCCCGATTATCCTCGTTATGCTGTTGTCCCATCGCCGTCTGCATGTGGTCAACTACTTGAGCGAACTGGTTTATCTGAGCCACCACCTGTTCAAGCACTCCCGGCATGTTAAGATCCACATTGTCATTTGCTGATCCCTGCTGTCCTCCAGAATGGGAATCGGTTCGACTATCCGATAATTCTGGGGTAGTTGCTAAATCCTCCTGCCTCAGATTATCACGTTCGCGTCCACGACCGCGTCCGCGTCCACGTCCTCCCCTCAACATACTGTAAACATAATTACTCAATATCCAGGTAAAAATTTTCAAAAATAAAGCACGTCAATATGCACAAAATAGAAATTAAGTATAATGGTAGTATAACAGATTACGAGACTTACAACCACGGTCCACATGACGACGCTGTCTGAACAGTGATGTTACGAACGACCCGTAAACCAAATAACGTAAACAGACTCCGATACCATATTATGTAACACCCCGAGATATTCGGAATAATTACAGCGCCGTAAACCCTTTAAGTAAGGATTTACAAGGCTAATTAGAAGAAATGTAAATATAATACAACAGTCCCATAAAAGTTCAAAATACAAAACCGGTTCTGAACAGATCAAATGAGTTTACTATTACAACCATCTCGAATTATTAATAAGACACGTGTACTCGAGTACTGAAAATGAACCAATAGACAAATCACAATAACAATAAACATCACTTAGCCCCTTCGTCGTCACGTCGGTACTGTGGCTATTTTCCCTCTCCTCGGCTACCTGAACATCAAAACAAATGTCCACCCCCGAAGGGGTTAGCAAAACGATGCTAGTACAAGTATCATATTAAACAAATCAGATATGCAACAACAATAACAAAATACACAACACGGACTTTCGCTACCGGAATCCAATAATGCGAATCCACAAGATTCCATTAACACAGTATGGGTATTCCAATGATCCAGCGCCCTCAGCATAGATCCCAAGATGATCCCGTCGGACCAACACGAGGTGGAAAAACCCGTCCAATGATTCAGCGCCCTCAGCGTAGATCCAAGATGATCCCGTCGGACCAACACGAGGTGGACATCCAATCCAGCTCCCTCAGCATAGATCGTACAACATACACAAACACAACTCATGCATACATATATGCAAAATCGCTATGTCCATCAACATGAACATATAAACACTCGATAACGAATATCATGATAATTCAACGAAATAAATCCCATGTTCAACAACATGAATAAACCACATGCATGCTCAAAATACCAATATTAACAAATTACGATACTTGCCTCAAAGATGGCAAGAACTAATCACTCCAATGATCTCAACACACTCGAAGGCCGCCTCCTTCGATCAAACGTAGCAAGCTCGAACCTTAACAAAAGAAATAATATAGAATTTATCTCATGTCGTACAAATGTCTAACAATTCGATCTACGTCCGAAAGCTCTTAAAATGTAATCTGCTTGAGCTACTTAGCGTACGCTACGTATTCTACGTAACGTGCGTTAAGCTTGCTCGTTAGCGTACATAAATGACGAAGTCTAGCGTACGCTATCTATGTACTGACAGTCCTCTTTGATTAGCCGACTGACTCGCCTGATGACATAACGTACGTTACGTACTAAATGTAGCGTACGTTAACTTATGCCTGATAGCGCACGTTAATATACATATCTTAGCGTGTGCTAACCGTGCATGGCAGTTCACTACAGGGCAGCAGACTTGATCTAATGGTGATGAAACTCATGAAATCTTCAGTGTTAATACAGGTCATCTCCATGCATATCATGCTCATACAGTTTATGAATGATCTTACGGATTAAACGACTTCGAGATACAAAGATACGTATAATGATCACAACACCATAATTCATCTTGATCTCCAAGAAAATATCCTAAGTTCAATCCATTCTATGTCCCAAAACGTATAATTCCATTATGTAAAAACATAAGAACTTGATAATCTCCATAAACTGGCCATAATCGGTTTTGTATCTTCATGAATGTGCTTCGGAGTTTAAACACTAAAAGGTTCAATGGTCTAAACAATGAAGAAGTACCGAAACATCGAAAATATCTTCTAACAACATGATGTTCGATTACGTACGAATTTAACTGACTAGATAATCTCAAATCATGGTCAAAACATCCTTAAGAATACTACTTCAATTGGTGAAGAATCACCTACCTCAAAGTAGTGAAGAACAAGGAGGAACTTGAAGAAAATCCAACACCGAGAGCTTGAACACCAATCTCCAATGATCTAAAATCTTCAAACTCGTGCTAGGCTGATGATATTAGAGGTTTAGGATGGAGAGAGTGACTCTCTATGTCTCAGAAATCGAGTTTGGGAAGTGAAGAAAATCTGAAAAAAATGAAAAAGGGTGTTGTCCTATATAAAGGAAATGGTTATTAGCGCACGCTAGTCCATATCCATAGCGTGCGCTAACGGCCATACGAAGCTTACTGACCTCACTGTACTCAACATTTAGCGTGCTCTATCCTCATACCAGTAGCGTGCGCTAGACAGCGTTGACTCGGCTTTTTCCAAAAGCCGTCCAGGTTCATCCCAACATGTCCCGACCAAGATCCGCGGTTGATCTCACCTACCACCCTGTCTTAATCAAGTTGACTATGTATAGCGCGTGCGCTAAGGTTCATACATAGCGTGCGCTAGGAAACCCAAATTAGCGTACGCTACGCCTAGTCGATAGCGTGCCCTACATGTGCAAAAATCACAATTTTGAACACATTCATGAAATCATACGCTCAACAACACGGGATCATCAAATACGGAGAATAATACTTAGATCAGAATGCAACAAATACAATATCACAAGGTTCAAATACACATCAGAAATCTCGGGTATTACATGACGGGGCCTCTGGGGATACGTATTGCCGTGTGTATGCGTATCGCGAACTAGGGTTAACCACCCAGGGATGGTCCGACAGGGCCTCTGTGGGGTACGGTGGCCGCGAGTCTCGTACCAACGGTTAACTTTGAAATGTTTTGTTGGAGAAATGTGTTTTGTGCTTGTGCACCGTAATATTCCGGAATATAAATATTTTCTAAAATGATTTTTGGCGCATATTTCATCTGATTAGAATGGTAGTTCAAATGGATTATACTTGCACTAGCAGTTTTCGCTAACCCCTTAAATGGGGGAAATACTTTTGTATTTCAGGTACAGGTCATGGAGGCGAATGAGCACGCGGGCCGTACGAGGATGATGGGCAAGAGTGATTATGTTCAGTGGTTGTCCATTTGGTGTCTTGTCTTTTAAATTTATTTATTATGTCATTTGCTTAAGTACTCGAGTACTTTCTTCTTTGGATTTATTATGGTCATGTACCCATTTTGGGATGGATGGTACTATTGAGTTCAGTCTTTTTTCATGATTTATGGATTCGTGTGTATGTCGATGATGTTTGTATTTTGTCGAATGTCGGTTTGGTACGTTAGCCTGGTGGATTCTATAGTGTGGGCTCCATGGCGCTGTAATATGCCCGAACGTCTTAGGGGTGTTACAGAATATGGTATCAGAGCCTAGGTTTATGGATACCTAGGTTGTCGGTTATTTGGGTCTAGTTGAGTGTCATTTTTTGAACATCACTACTACACCATCATCTCAGTACGGCAGTGCTCGTAAGTTTTTCCTAACTCAACTCATTACGTTATCATGTTCTGTTCCTTTCTTAGTGTTATGTTGTGTTTTGCGTTTGAATTGTACTTACCCATTACTTCTTCAGAATGCCCAGTAGAGGTCGCGACGCCAGTCGCGACGCGGTCGTGGGCCTTGATCGCGGATGCGGTCGCGGGCCTTGATCCGACGCTGATCGCGGACGCGGTAGGGGACGCGGTAGGGGACGTGGTGTAGCTGATGGGGTGGCCATGTCCGAAAGCTCAGGGGCTGGTTCGAAAACACCTTCTTTGTCGAACAGTATCCCGCTTAATGCCGAGGTCCAGCCTGATCAGTCTGCTAGCTTTGGCAATGCTCATGAGAATATCGAGGTAGCGAATATTTTACAACAAGTAGCGAACCAGATGACGCTACTGACTCAGGCAGTCTTGGTCGGCCAAGCTAATGCTAACCCTATTCCGCCTACTGGTTCCGACACTGATAAGCTACTTCAGGATGTGATCCGTATGCGTCCCCTGCAGTTCGATGGTGCTTCCGACCCATCTGGTTGCGAGAGTTGGTTATTCGAGATGGAGAAGGTATTCGAGGTGGCTAACTGCTCCGAGGAGAGGAAGGTACCCATCACTCAGTAGTTCCTCGCCAAGGAGGCAGCAACATGGTGAAAAGCAGTGAAACCACGTGACCGGGCAGCCATGTGGGAAGGGTTCCGAGAGTTGATGGAGGAAGAATATTGTCCTTGGCCGGTAAAAGAGGGGAGGATTCGAGCCTTCTTTGAGGCAAAATCCCAAGATGTCCCTATTTCACAGGCGATCAAGGACTACAATCAGCAACTTCATTATGTGAGAAATCAGGTCCGGGATGAGTTAGATAAGATCCTCCACTTTGATATGCGGATGAAGTCGAGGGTTCGTCACTACATGTTTGGTCTCGGGTGCACAACTTTGAAGGATTATCAGAACAAAACGATGTCTTATGAGATGTCGTTTTCCACTACAGAGACAGCAACCGAGGGTAAGAAACAGAAGACCTCCGGTTAGTTTTTAGGAGGTAAGTCTGGCGGGTATCAGAAGGCTTAGTCTGGTTCATGAGTCTTCGGGAATCAGTCACCATCATTTGGGCGAGGAAATGGTTCTAACTCTGCTCTGCCTGTTTCCGTTTGTGGTCCTACCTGCTTTAACAGTGGTCGTCCCGGACACATGATGCGTGACTATGACAGGCCTCCTCAGTGTCTTACTTGCGGTCAGATGGGGTATCGTGCTAAGTTTTGTTGAGATGCGAGTCGGGCACCAATTACTTAGGTGTCAGCCCTGGATACGAGAGAACCGAGTGTGAATCAGACGTCGACAGTTAATCAACCTCAGCAGAGTTTTGGTAGAGATCGAGGTCATGGGCATCCTTCTAGAGGGGGAGCTTCTAGTGCGAGGTCTGTTCCGCCCCGTATATATGAGATGAGATGAGCAGGAGATCCTAACGTGACCGTGGCTACATGTCCCATTCACATCCTTGACCATCCTGTTTCCATATTATTCGATTCTGGTGCTACGCATTCTTTCATATCTCTTGATTGTGTGCGTCGTTAATAAGTTGATAGTCTAGTTGCATGTGAACCATTTGTTGTTAAACTGCCTAGTGGAGATAGTATCGTGGGGGATCGTGAGATTAGAGATTTTCCGGTGAGTACTGCGGGGAGGGATTGGTCTTCTAATTTGATTGTGGTAGACATTAGGGATGAGGACTTGATTCTTGGTGAGGATTGGCTAGATCGACATGGGGCGATCATGAATTATAGAGTGAGAACCATTTCGATGTTAGCCTATAACGGTACCGAATATTCTTTTTTGGGACGCAAGCAGAGTAGTCAGATATTCCTGATCAGCGCCATGAAAGCAGTGAAACTCCTTCGAGGGGGTTGCACTAGTTACTGGTGTTAGGCTTTGAGATCGGAAGAAGGGGGAGTCGAGCTCTCGTCTATTCCGGTAGTGAGTGAATATCCTGACGTATTTCCATATGAATTACTGGGTTTGCTACCGGATTGTGAGGTTGAGCTCATTGTTGATTTAGAGCCGGGTGCGGCATCGATTTCTAAGATGCCATACCACATGGCGCCTGCCTGGATGCTTGAGTTGAAAAAACAGTTGGGAGAGTTGCCAGACATGGGTTATATCCGACCGAGCGCTTCGCCTTGAGGCACACCGGCCTTGTTTGTAAAGAAGAAGGATGGGTCACTTCGTCTATGTATCGACAATCGAGAGTTGAACAAAGTAACTATCAAAAATAAGTATCCGCTCCCGAGAATTGATGACTTGTTTGACCAATTTCAAGGGGCAACTGTGCTTTTGAAGTTTGATTTGAGATCGGGGTATTACCAGCTCCGAGTGAAGGATTCCGATATTTCAAAGATGGCCTTTCGGATGAGATACGACCACTACGAGTTTGTGGTTATGCCTTTTGGGCTAACCAAGCCCCAGCCGTGTTCATGCAGTTAAAAAATAAAGTCTTTATCGAATATCTCGATAAATGTGTTGTCGTCTTTATCGACGAAATTCTAATTTACTCGAGGAGCGAGGAGGAGCATGCACGTCATTTGCATATAGTGTGGGGAATCTTGAGAACTCAGTGCCTTTATGCGAAGTTCTCAAAGTGTGAGTTTTGGTTGCGGGAGATTATGTTTCTCGGCCACGTGATCTCGACCGAGGGTGTTCATGTGGACCCGCATAAGCTAGAGGCAGTGTTGGGTTGGATGCCACCCAAGAATGTGAAGGTGGTCCGTAGTTTTCTGGGTTTGGCCGGGTATTATAGTAGGTTTGTCGAGGGGTTCTCTAAACTCGCTCGACCTCTTACCCAGTTGTTTCAGAAGTCAGAGAAGTTTGTGTGGACATACGAGAAGAACAAGAGTTTCGAGGAGTTTAAGAAGCAATTGACGACCGCTCCCGTCTTTGCTTTACCGGGTGGTAATGAGGGTTTCTCAGTTTATAGCAACGCTTCAGGCCAAGGGCTTGGATATGTACTCATGCAACATGGGAAGACGATTGCCTATGCTTCCCGTCAGTTTAAACCATACGAGTTGAATTACGTTACCCACGATCTTGAGTTGGCCACAGTTTTATTTGCATTGAAGATTTGGTGTCATTACTTGTATGGATCGTCATGTCAGATTTTCACCGATGACAAGATCCTATATTTTCACGCAGAAATAACTAAATATGAGACAGAGAAGGTGTTTGGAGCTAATTAAGGATTACGATCTTGAAATCCTTTATCATCCGAGCAAGGCAAATGTGATAGCAGATGCCTTGTGTCGAAAATCGGTATCACTTCGGGCACTTGAGTTGCTCATGGCCAAGTCAGGGCTCCAGCGAGAGTTTATAGGGTTGGGTGTGGATGTTGTGCTACCAGGGAGTGCCGGACAGTTGCGCACTCTTGAGATCTCTTCGTCTCTAGTCGACGACATTAAATCGAGATAGTTGGAAGATCCAATGTTTATTCAGCTCCACGAGAATGTGGTGAAGGGGAAAGCCCCGGGATTCGTGGTTCATGAGGATGGTGTATTGAGATTCCAAGGTCGGCTGTGTGTTCCGAACGATGTGGAATTAAAACAGGGTATTATGCAAAAGGCTCATGTGTCACCTTACTCAGTCCATCTGGGCTCGAGTAAAATGCATAAGGATTTGAGGAAGAATTTCTGGTGGAATGACATGAAAAATGAGGTAGTTCAGTTTGTGGCTAAGTGTTTTACTTGTCAGCAAGTCAAAATCGAGCATCAGCGGCCAGTCGGGCTGTTAAAACCACTTCCCGTCCCGAAATGGAAGTGGGGATATATATATGGATTTTGTCATAAATATGTTGAGGATGAAGATCGAAATGAATATGGTGTGGGTGATCGTGGACCGACTGACTAAGTCGGCTCATTTTTTGGGCATCAAGGACACTTGGGGTCCAGAAAAATTAGCTCGTATTTTTATCGCACATATCGTGATACTTCATGGTACACCGAAGACTATTATTTCGGACAGAGATGGCCGGTTTGTATCGTATTTCTGGCAGGCGGTACATAAGGCATTGGGGACACGTTTGCATTTGAGAACATCTTTCGATCCTCATACCGACGGGCAGTCCGAGCGTACCATTCAGACGTTTGAGGATATGTTACGCATGTGTGCGTTAGACTGGAGTAGTGACTGGGAGGAGCATCTGGCCCTGATAGAGTTTACTTATAATAATAGCTGGCACGCGTCGATTAAGATGGCACCGTATGAGGCGTTTTATAGCCGACGATGTTGATAACCGATATGTTGGGACGAGCCGTCCGATTTAGTTGGCACCGAGCTGGATCTGTATTGGAGACGAGGAAGAAAGTTGAGTTAATTCGAGAGAGGATGTTGGCGGCTCAAAGTCGACAAAAGTCTTATGCGGATGTTAGGCGATCATGTTTTGTTGAGAGTGTCTCCGTCGAAGGGAGTTTTCCGTTTTGGGAAAAAGGGGAAGCTCAGTCCAAGGTATATTGGACCTTTCGTGATATTAGAGAGAGTTGGCGAGTTAGCTTACCATTTGGCATTACCTCCGTCGTTGAGTCATGTGCATAGTGTATTTCTTGTCTCTCAGTTGAGGAAGTATGTTCCGGACCCGACTCATGTTATTGAATTCGAGGACGTGGAGATTGAGAAGAACATCACATTTGAGGAGATGCCGGTGAGGATTTTGGAACATCGGGACAAACTGTTAAGGCACAAAACCATCCCCCTAGTTAAAGTGTAATGGTCGAGGCACGGAGTGGAAGAAGCAACGTAGGAATTGGAGGAGGATATGCGTGCGAGACACCCTAAGCTTTTTGATTCTTAAGTTTCGGGATGAAACTTCTTTTTAGAGGGGGAGAATGTAATATCCGTACCTTTCCATTTTTAGCAGTTTCCATTTTTGGTGTATGTTTATTTTTATCAACTCGCTTGTAACCGTTTCGACTTGTTGAATCTACTTTGTTCTTGGATTTTTTCCATTTGGACGAGTTTCAGAGATGTTTTTACGTAATTCCATTGTATGTTACGTTTTGCAGTATGTACATTCGATTCTCGTAAAACTCATTCATTTTCGTTGTTTCTTTGTTTACATAAGTTCGTATGGTTGAGTTATTCATGTTGTGAGTTTCAGTTTGTGAATCCGATGTTGTATCATGATTTTAGGACATTTGGGCCATCTTGTAATTTCCAATAAGTTTAGGGAATTTTATCTTCTTCTTTGTATTTCGGTTTCCCCGATAGTCGGAAGTGTATCTTCTTTCAGCACTTAACTTCGTAGTCGTGAATATTCTGTATTGACATTTTGTTTCCTGCCCTTGTGTTATATCTCGACTTCGTACCGCCCCGAGTAGCAGAACGCATTCAGCAGTGTTAAACTGCTGCATGCATAACGTACGTTATGCATGCTTTCTTGCGTGCGCTATCGGCACCTTGATAACGTACGCTATGCTTTAGTGATAACATACGTTATGGCCTTCAGTAGTTTGGGCAAATTGTTCTGCCGAGCCATTATGTACGCTAACACTTGTGTGTTATGTACATAATGGGTATAACATACGTTAGCAGGCTCATGTTCACGTACGTAAAGCCCCTCATAGCGTACGCTAACTGAATAGCATAGCGTACGCTATCGTCCCCAGCATTTTTGGAAAGACTGTTCTGTCGAACCATTATGTATGCTAACACTTGAGTGTTACGTACGTAATGAGCATAACATACGTTAATAGGCTCATGTTAACGTATGTAACGAAGGGTCAAGTTTTATAAACCTGAGTTGACCTTCACTTCGTCATTTTCTCCTTTCCTTCTTCCTCGTCCGAGAGCTGCGTTCCATAGCGAGTTTTGAGCGATTCTTCAAGGTTTGTCCGTGGAATTCATTTTGAGATCGATTGGTGTGTTCCAAGTGACGTTTATCATTGTCCTAATCATCTTCCTCCATCCGAATCCAAGGTATTTTCGTCTAGAACCCTAACTTTGTCAATCTTGGGGGTTTTTCGGGTTTTGCTTGTTTAAACTCGAATTGTTCGGTTATGTTGTAATATTCCGTATCGATTATTGTTATTGGGTGATTCCCAATCCGTTTCCGTCGTGTTAAATCCATGATTTGTCGATTTGGGGAGGTTTTGTGAAAACCCTCGCCCATATCGATCGTACGTATGTTGCTATAGTTCGTAATCGGGGTTGTGGGCATATTCCATTCGATTATTGTTATCGTATAGGACTGAGTTGTGTTAATCTTTTGTTTAAGAACGGTCGTGTTCCCTCCGGGTCAATCGTAGTCGTAGTTCATCAAAGATGTCTCAAAGGCAAGTACTTTACATTTGTTTGCATATTCTAGTATTTGGATTACGGCTTCCCATGTATGTTGTGGATGTATATGTATATGTTCACCCAGGGATGGTCTGACAGGCCCTCTGGGGATACGTATTGCCGTGTGTGTGCATATCGCGAACTACGATTAACCACCCAGGGATGGTCCGACGGGGCCTCTGCGGGGTACGGTGGCCGTGAGTCTCGTACCAACAGTTAACTTTGAAATGTTTTGTTGGAGAATGTGTTTTGTGCTTGTGCACCATAATATTCCGGAATATAAATATTTTGTAAAATGATATTTGGCGCTATTTCATCTGATTAGAATTGTAGTTCAAATGGATTGTACTTGCACTAGCAGTTGTTGCTAAACCCTTAAATGGGGGAAATACTTTTGTATTTCAGGTACAGGTCATGGAGGCGAACGAGCACGCAGGCCGTACGAGGATGATGGGAAATAGTGATTCTGTTCAGTGGTTGTCCATTTGGTGTCTTGTGTTTTAAATTTATTTATTATGTCATTTGCTTAAGTATTCGAGTACTTCCTGCTTTGGATTTATTATGGTCATGTACCCATTTTGGGGTGGATTTGATATCGAATTTTACTGTTGAATTCAGTCTTTTGTCTTGATTTATGGATTCGTGTGTATGTCGATGATGTTTGTCTTTTGTCAAATGTCAGTTTGGTACGTTAGCCTGGTGGATTTCATAGTGTGGAGTCCATGGTGCTGTAATATGCCCGAACATCTTGGGGGTGTTACATCCTCGACCACGACGAGTCAATCCTTTACTAAACTTCATTGTGCAAGGTCCTTACTTGAACTAACTAAAATATGTTTTTAACACATAAAAAGTCTTTCTGCCTATCTCGCTTTAGTTTTTTTCATCAATATATTATTTTTCATTATCGATCCGAGATATCAAAAAAATTATATTTATTAATTAAAATCAACACATTACATTTTCAAAATTTAGACCTCTCACCTTTATTCAAAACTACAGAATATCGAGATTTACCTGCGACATAAAACATCACCTTAAACTTCTATCATCAAAACGTACGCGATCAATAAATATTTCAATATCAACCTTCATCAAAATATAAAAATGATTTTCTTTTATCAAAATATTGTATGTTCAAGTACGAAAATAATTGTTTTGTCAAAATTGCTAAATAATTTCTTCATTTTAAAATACTGCATAGCTTACTGCCCTTCTGGTCCAGACATTGTAAATCCAGCAAAATGCATAAAAATTTCATATTAGTCGGGTACTCATATCTCAACATCACAATTTTACACTAATATCCATTGTCCCAGTGGAGCATCCATAATCACATTTTTTCAAACTTCATTACCCCAACAGAAGTATACGAAATTATTATTACTTAACAAAATTCATTGAATATCCCTAATTTACAACTCCTCAATCCCCAGCATTATTCAAATCTATATTGTCCAATTTCATTCCATCCTTTACTCCTAACACATAAATGCTAGACATAACAGAGAAAAGGAAAGGAATCGATCAACATCAACCAAATATAAGGGATAGTTCAAAGGTAAATCCTTAATTCAAGATAGGATTTAATTGAGTTCAAAAGAAACTAGGAGTCACAGAGACTTATGACGTATGTCGCACAAGACGATGGCAGCAAAGCGATATTCTCCAACGAGAACAACAACTACGACACAACACGACAAGACCCAATAACCGACAACCTAGGTATCTATAAACCTAAGCTCCGATACCACATTCTTTAACAATCTCGTCCCGAGGCCAGGACTGCTACAGTTCCGTGGATCCATTTTGGGGATCCACAAGGCAAAACCTGTGAATACAATGACTCAGAACGATCGGCAATGTCGAATAAACACAACAATAGTACCATGACCTATGGGGTCGAAGATACCCACAACACGACTTGGTAGGGATTTTTATAATAACAAGGTAACTCCAGCTGTACTTGTTGATCATATAGGCTACCAGACTCAAATTCAAATTCAGGCCCACACACGGGCATCACAAATATACCACAACATTAATCCGTACTCGTGAACAACAACTGAGACAAAGATGACTAGATAAAAGAGTGGGTTATCAGGACTCAATATCGCTGGTGCTCTTCGTCTTTGTGCCCTCCCTGCGCCTGCTCGCCATGGTATTCTGTAACTGAATACATAAACAATGTATCCACCCCCGAAGGGGTCAGCAAACAGCCGATGCAAGTACATTGATAACATGATATATATAACGTTTATATAAAACGAAACAATGCAAGGTATCAGATTATCATGTCATTATTCCGGAATAATCTGTATATCACATTTCAATAACCACATGGGCTATACTGATACGAGGTTCGCACCCTATCGTATCCCAAAGGCCTCGTCAGACCGTACCCGGTTGTATAACCCATCAAGTGATATGAGGTTTGCGCCCGTCAAAATCGGGAAGGTTGTACGCCTTTCTAACAAAACATGAAAGTATTTGGCCAAAACATAATTTTAAAATCTTTAAAAAGTTTAGGGGATCAATCTAGAATAATTAAAAACTTAATTTGGGGTCAAATTATAAAGTACCAAAAAATATAGTTTTAGGGCTAAACTAAAGATTTAGAAAACTTCAATCAAATCCATATTTGTTTCGAATTCCCAAATTGCTTAGCCCTAAACATCCAAAATTTATGTTTTCCACCCTAAAACTTTACACGGCTACCTAAACCTCGTTTTAACCTCCTCCCGTCTATTATTATAACTTCATTGGGGGCATCTTTATCATCGATTAATATTATTTTTATACATAAAAATACATCAATCCCCCAAGTCAGCAAACCCCGAATTTCACACAATTAACTCACACACCCGCGGTCTCACACACACATACAGTCTAACACCCTCACACACCCTCACACATACAAACTAACACCACACACACACACATCGCACGAACCCAGCACATAACACGCACACAATTACACACACACCGACAACACACACACACACACACACACACACACACAACACACGCGACAACACACACACACAACACCACAAGACACACAGAGTAGCCCAAAACTCCACACACATAATATATAAACACACAGTATGTACGTATATATACAACACATATACACACACCAGCACCTATATGGCGCACAAAAACTTACTGAAACTCAAAAAGTTAGAAACATGTTCTTTGTAACAATAGATTCACAACGGTATAAAGTTTGTAAAATTTCGATAATTGAATAACCGGCACGGGCGACCCAAATACAAATGACGTTTTTGCACCGTTCCAACAATTCCGGCACCGGTTTGAAAAAATGAACATATATTCATGTTCTACTCATCGAGACGAACAAATCGATATATAGGTTGATAAATTTTACCTCAGAAATCCTCTTACCGGAGGGAACATTTTCTCGGTTCTTTTCCTTTTGTTTTTTTTGAAGAAATGAAAAAAGAAATGAAGAAGATGAGGATGAATGACAAGAGCTACATGTTGCTTGAAAAAACATCCGATTTTCCTTTTTTTTCCTTCTTCTTCTATCGTGTTCGCATGTATGTGTGTGTTTGAGTGTGTGTGTGGGGATGTCTTTAAGCCTTTTTCTAAGGTGGTCACTCCCTACGGAAATAATTGAATACATAATAGCCGATATTTACTACGTAAATATATACAACGGCGCGTGCCCGGGTACACGTACATGCGTGCGCGTATATAGTATGCGTTCGTATGTGCGTGGCAGGCGCGTGTGTGTACACGTGTACACACACTACTAAAAAAGATACATAATAGCTTCACATCTTTAGCTTCACCAGAGAAAGTAAAGCTAAAGAATTAAAGACGACAAAAAAATTATATAAAGGCGTCACATATGTGACGCCTTAAAATTAGGTTAAAACAGTCTGAACAAAGGCGTCACACATGTGATGCCCTTATGCAAAGTTTTCTTTTTATTTTATTCCACGTATTTGCGTCACATATGTGACGCTAATGATATATTCTTTTGCGTCACGTATGTGACACCATTATGTGAAATTCGATTTTTTAAAAAATATTTTTTTCTTGAAAGGTGTCACAAATGTGACGCCAAATAGTATATCTTTAGCGTCACATATGTGACGCTAATACGTGGAATAAAATAAAAAAACTTTGCATAAGGCGTCACATGTATTGGTTTAATTATTAAATACTATAAATAATAAATTTTAAATTATATTTAATAATTATAGTGTAAGAAATTTCTTAACATTAAGAACTTAAATTACATTATATTTATTTATGCTTAAATATTTTGGAAATTGATTAAATATAAGTATGAAATATAGTATAAGGATAAATAAAATTTATTATTAATCTACGGAAATATAATAAATAATACTGTTAAATTTTATTTAATAATATAGTATAATTAATTAAATGAAATATATTGGATAAATTAATGGCAAACTTTTTCTTATTTAAGATTTTTAATTAATTCAAATAATAAATAAAGGAAAATATTTTACTTAGTCAGTACATATTATATTTATGTTCTTTCAACAATGAATGAAAACATAGCTCAGTGGCAACATGCCACACCTTGAATGACATTGGCGCGAGTTCGAATCCCGCACCAGCCACTGAGCTATGTTTTTCGCTTCACTTTTCTTTTAATATTCATTGGCGTCACATATGTGACGCCTTTAAGGCTTTTTTTATTTATTAACAATGGCGTCACATATGTGACGCCTTAACTGTATATCAGCGTCACATATGTGACGCCTTTACCCTGCTCCCCCTTTTTTTTTGACAGCAACAACCACACAGTTTACAGCAAAACAAAACACCAACAACAACCAACAGCAAAGACAGACAGTAGAGAAAACAGCAAAATAACTGGAATGTTTCAATACACCATCATAAACAACATTGTAATATACAATAAACAGCAATTGTAACTAACTTATCATAAACAATACACCATCAATACAACAACAAACAACATTGTAACCATCAATACACCATCATAATCAGTACATCACAAAAAAAAACATATGAATAATAAACACAACATGCCATCAACCGAACCAAACCAACACAACAACAAACAACATTGTAACCAAACCAACAAAGCAATATATTAACACCATGCAACAATAATATTTTATACATATCGAAATCAAAATATACGCAAAATATAACAAATATGATCATCAAGGCATAAACATAACATGCTACTCGTCAGATAATGATCGCATCAACTCATCCTCATCAAAGTCGTCGGAGTCATCATCCTCAACGTTCGCCCCTTGATGATGAGGAATCTGCCTTCTTCTTTCCTTTGAGTAATCTCAACATGAGTTTACTCATCTTTGAAAATTTTGAATCTATCTTCTCTCTCGACTTCTTCATCTCCTCTCTGTCCTTTTTCATCTCCTCGTTATCTTTTTTTAGCGCCTCGATGGTAGCCTCCAAAGACCGATCGACCTCGACACGTCGTAATGATGCTCGTGAATCAACAAGACGACGACTTGTGGGTTGGTCGATGACTTCATTTATGATGATCCCCTTTGAAATGCCCCTCACCCTTCCACCCTGTCTAACTCCGCCACCCGCCTGAGCCCACAAGTTCGGGTAAAATTCATCTTCCGGAGGGGGGTTTGGGAAATGCAAAGTCTCAACGAGCTTATAGTATCGGTCCTGTTCCAAGTAATATTTACAAACAAAGTGAACAAGATACACAGTTTACAAACTAGGGACGTAATCGAAATACAAGTGAACAAATGTAAAGCTAAACTTACGTATTGTTCTGCACTTCGGGCATCTATCCATTTGGGAGTAAAGACTCCCGACTCAACTTCTCCCGACTTCGCTTCTCCCTCCTCCGGTTGAGCCTCGCTGCTGCCCTCACCAATTTTCTTTTTTTTTTCTTTTGATGTTTTTCCATTTCTTTCACATTGGTGATGTGAGTCTTCATGAAGGCCAAAGGATTAAACACTGGGTCCTCTACCGGTCTCTCCCTCTCACATGCCGGTCTTTGGTACATCTCCGACGCAGCATCACTCGCCTATGCGTTAACATAAAATATTAATAATATTTACGATGACACATAATTGAAAACAACATATATTATATAATAAAACGTTGACAGAATTTATAAGTACCATGGAATGAGCATGATCGTACATGCTCATACTGCCTCCAGTATATGTACCCGGTGCCTTTTGCGTAATCACACCGGTACTCTCATCGTAAACAGTGCCCCTATTTTTAGATTTTTGAAACGCCTCATTCTTCTTCTCTTCGGTCTCCCAACGCTTCCACAAGATCCTAAACTCTTTTTCCTTCAACCACTTCTCCCATTGTGGTGGTTTTGATATGCTTTATTTTTAGCGTGCGTAAGCATATCAATAAACCGTCCGTGGCTATATCTGTCCCAATACCACCCAATTCTCTCCTCATCCGATTTCTCCCATCTATAACGCATCTGGACAAATATAATAACAACTGTCAGAAAATCGAAAAACAATCAAATATTTTTGGCACAGTAATAGAACATAACAGTTTGAGTAAAATGAATGCAAATGTAATAATATACCCCAAATTCCCGCCACAACTCGTCCCTCGTCCGTCGAGAGACCTGGCCCCAATGCTCTTCACCGGAGTAGTACCTCTTAAGTAAGCCGACTATATCGGTCTCGGCCTTCTTTGAACTAAAGCCAACTATTTTTGGCAAAGGACGGATTAGTTTTCGATCTTCATACTTCTCTTTGGCCTTAGAGATCTCAGTCGGACCTCTACCTGGTGGCTGTGCTAAAACCTCCTGATCCTCGTCGTACTCAAACTCCATCGGCTCCTCTGGAATAGAAATGTGATGTACTAATGGACCACCTGATGGGGGATCAGTAGTAGGTGGCTGCAATGGTGGCTGATCGTGTGACACGGTCCTCGAGAACACCGCATATGGTCCATGGGGGATCAGTGTGTGCTGCTGTGACATCTCTGGAGTGTCAATATGTACATCAGAAGTATTGGTGCCACCAATAAATGGAATATGCTGGCTCCCATGAGATAACAACGAACCATAACTCATGTACCATGTAAATTCGGCATCACTAAACGGATGCCAATACTGGAGTCCCGAGTCCGTACGCAAATGCTGTTGTTGTAGCTGCTGCCCGAAGGGTATGTGTCGGGTCAGATATTCTATCTCTGGTCGTATGACAGGCCCACTCCTATGTGACGACTCTGACTCGGGTATACTACGAGAAGATGAGGGGCTCGAACTAATACTCATCCGGCGAGGTGCCCTGGTATGAGAAGGAACATCAGCACGCTGGTCGGTACTGCGTCTCGACATCTGAAATACAAAGTACAATAAAATTGAACACAAAAATCAGTCCATGAACACCAACTTTTGATTAAACACATATACCGCAAAACCAACTTTATTTATAGTATATAATCCATACATACTTCAAACATACTGCATAAATACTTTAAACATACTGCACACGAAATGTGAATACATTCGAAATCAAATTCAAACAGATTTGGATACATACTTCAAACAGTACACAGCATACTGTAATACAAAGAAAACATTTGAATACATACTACAAACACACAAAATTCAAACATACTTCAATACATACATCATAAGATAAATACCTTTTGAAGCGATTCAATACATACATCATTCTAAAAATTTCACGAAACAAATTCGAAACACTTTCAAAAAACAAATACGAAATCAATAAGATAAATACCTTTTGAAGCGATTCAATATGTCCTTGATATGGTGGAGAACAAATCTTTAATTAATAATTTGGAAAATACCGTGGAAATTGGGGAGTGATTTTGAAATTGGGAATTAGGTTTCGAAACAGAAAAGGGGATGAGGAGAAATTGAGAAGCGGGTTTCGAAGAACAGAAAAGGGAGAAGAGAAAGAGTCTGTCTTGGTAATTAAAACTAATACATTGGCGTCACACATGTGACGCCATTCTTAATTAAAAAAAAATCTAATTCCTAAAGGCGTCACACATGTGACGCTATTGTTAATTAAAAAAAAACCTAATTCCTAAAGGCGTCACACATGTGACGCCAATACAATTAAAAAGAAAATCGAACCAAAAAACATAGCTCTTCCCGCGCCTATGTGATGCTTGGTGTGGCATGTTGCCACTGAGCTATGTTTTCATTCATTAATTGTACAACAAAAATATAGTATGTACTTACTAAGTAAAATATTTTCCTTTATTTGTTATTTGAACTAATTAAATATCCTAAATAAGATAAATTTGCATTAAATTATGCAATATATTTTATTTAATTATTTAATATATTACAGTAGATTAATGTTGAATATATATTATTAACTATAAATTTAACAGTATTATTTATTAAATATAAATTTAACAGTATTATTTATTATATTGCAATAGGTTTAATGATGTTACTAAATAAAAATTTATATTAGTTTGTTATTTAAATATAATATGTACTTACTAAGTAAAATATTTTCCTTTATTTTATTTAATTATTTAATATATTACAGTAGATTAATACTGAATATTATTAAATATAAATTTAACAGTAATATTTAAAATATTATTTATTACATTAGCGTCACATATGTGACGCCATAGTTAATAAAAATAAAACTAATACATTGGCGTCACACATGTGACGCCACTGTTAATTCAAAAAAAAACTAATTCCTAAAGGCGTCACACATGTGACGCCAATACAATTAAAAAGGAAATCGAACCAAAAAACATAGCTCAATGGCCGGCGCGGGATTCGAACACGCGCCTATGTGATGCTTGTTGTGGCATGTTGCCACTGAGCTATGTTTTCATTCATTAATTGTACAACAAAAATATAATATGTACTTACTAAGTAAAATATTTTCCTTTATTTGTTATTTGAACTAATTAAATATCCTAAATAAGATAAATTTGCATTAAATTATGCAATATATTTTATTTAATTTATTAATATATTACAGTAGAATAATGCTGAATATATATTATTAACTATAAATTTAACAGTATTATTTATTAAATATAAATTTAACAGTATTATTTATTATATTGCAATAGGTTAATAATGATGTTACTAAATAAAAATTTATATTAGTTTGTTATTTAAATATAATATGTACTTACTAAGTAAAATATTTTTCTTTATTTTATTTAATTATTTAATATATTACAGTAGATTAATACTGAATATTATTAAATATAAATTTAACAGTAATAGTTAAAATATTATTTATGCAAAGAAGTAAAATTATGCAAGATAAAGTTTGCCAATAAATTATGCAAAGAAGTAAAATTACACATCGTTAACGTCTGACAAGTTATAGTAAAGGAAACATATCATTCTACATCATCTTCTTCGCTTGAAGCTTCATATATTTCTTCATTATCATCAAGTATTTCAATTGGATTGGCATCTCTATCAACAAGTTCAATTTGCATGTCGTATCCGCTCAAGTCAACTACGAGATTAAGTATTGGAGCTTCTGCCTCTTGGTAGTACTCGGGTTGAGGAATGGGCTCCTGTAATATTATTGATGATACTGTTGATACATCAACAACATGTCTGGCTCTTATCGGACAAACCACCCACGCATCTGTTGAATTACATAATCCATTAAATAAATAAGTGTATGTATAATAAATAGATGCAGGTATAATATTATTATCATATTGTACCTCTTCTATGACGACCAAGTCTTCTAGATGGGTACCGAGCATAATACACTTGACTCGCTTGACTCGGGAAGATGAATGACTCGGCAGTCGCTTGCCTTGCGAGAGGATCGAGTTCAACTAACCCGTGTAGACATTTCACTTTGCGGTTGTCGAACCAGTCACATTTAAATAGATGAATAACTTGTTCAGGAAATCCAGGATTGTAGAACGTGAACTCCAGTACCTCTAGTAGCATCCCGTAGTACTTAGAAAAATCTCCGGAAATGTTTGCACTTGTAATATACAATCCACTATTCATAGTCTTTTTATTTTGTCCGTGAAATTCCGTATGAAATTTTAATCCATTCACCACATAACCTTTGTACATCTTGACTAATCGATCACCTCTAAACAATGCAGCAAGTTGAGAGTCCTTTAATTCCGTGGTCGCAACCAATCTTTCAAACCATGGAACTAAGTGATTAACTCGTGCGAACTCCAAATCTCTAGTAGAGATATTACTCTGTAGTTGATTCTCAAATGCACTAAAATACATAATGTGTAAATACATGGTTACCTGTAAAAATATGGAATATCAAAATAATAATCGTACCATAGATATGGTTCTGCTTCTTCACAGTTTGTAAGAATATATAGGCTTGCCATATTCCACTCAACTTCAGCCATGCGTCGCCCCTTACTTTTCCCCATTACTCGACCTTTTGGTGTAAAGATCGACAGTTGTCCTTCAAATTGAGGGGCAAATAGAACCTCGTTCCTTTTTAGTCGTGTCGTCGTTGTGTCGATTTCTTTGTCGAAGTAGAAGGAACAAAAATTTGTGATCTCAGTCAGTAAATAGGCCTCACATATGGATCCCTCAACCTTCGATTTATTGCTCACCATGCCTTTTAGAATAAACATCATCCTGTATCGCATTTAAATACTTAATTTATAAATACATACACAACATAATGCATATATTAACAGAAAAATAAGAAGAGTACCTCTCGAATGGGTACATCCATCGATAGAAGACCAGTCCCCCGACAAGGGCCTCGTATGGCAGATGAACGAGCATATGTTCCATTGAGTCAAAGAATGCCGGAGGGAATATCTGTTCCAACTTGCACATAGTTACTATGACAGTCTTGGCTAATTTTCTCATATCGGACGCTTTAATCTCACTCGTGCACAATGCTCAAACAGCTTGCTCACCTCCGTTAATGATTCCCAAATCGGCTCCTAAAAAATCTTTCAAGGCAATAGGTAGCAATCGTTGCATAAAAACATGGCAATCATGGCTCTTCATACCATTTATTCTATTAGTATCGAGATTGACACAGTTTGATATATTCAAACATGCCCGTCTGGAAATTTTAGCTCTTTAAGCCACTCGCATATTGCATTTTTACGTCTGGTGAGCGTATATGTTGCTTTCGGCTTTCTATTTGTTCCCTGTACAAACAACCCATCTCTTGTTGTGTACAATGGCAAGTCGCGTCTCGCCTTTAGGTTGTCCTTAGTTTTTTGAGGAATGTCCATGACTGTGTTAAGTATATTATCAAAGAAATTCTTCTCACAGTGCATGACATCTAAATTATGACGAATTAGTAAGGTAGACCAATAAGGGAGCTCCCAAAATATGCTTCTCTTTGTCCAATTATGCTTTTCTCCAAACCCTTCAATACCTTCATAATTCACACCAAAGGTTACATCAGGAATGCGATCAGCAATAATTTTCATTTCTGCTGGCCCACGACGTTCCGGAAAAAATGAGCTTTCTTCATGACCTTTGTAAAAATCACGTTTGTTTTTTCTGTAAGGATGCCGCAGTGGGAGAAAACATCTGTGACAGTCGAACCATGATGGTTTCCCTGCGTTCTTTAAACGAAAAGCAGAAGTACTATCCATGCAATAAGGGCATGCTAACTTTCCATGTGTGCTCCATCCCGACAACATACCATAGGCTGGAAAGTCATTAATCGTCCACATCAGAGCCGCACGCATCGAGAAATTTTCCTGCCTTACACAGCCCCATGAAATAATCCATTGCTTTTTGTGAGGCATTATACGTCGTCTTGAAATTCATTACCTCCGTAACCCACTGTAACAACGACTTATTATGCAACTCATACAAAGGCCGATCAGCATACTCTAACAGATCATAAAATGATTTTGCTTCACAATTTGGCTCTACCGGCTCATTATCAATGTAATTGCGAAATTGAGGAAAACTATCCATGACCATATCTCTTTGTGATGTAAAGTAATTTTCCGCAGGTGTAGAAGATGATCCTCCTATATTGTAATCATTGATCCCGCAATTTTGATAATCTTCACCATGGCATACCCAAACACGATAATCCGGTGCAAATCCACACTGATATAAATGTTGCATGACTGTATTGCGATCACGTTCACGCCAATTCTTACACTTTTTGCACGGACATAATATCTTACTACCAACTACTACACGAGCGAATCCAAAATCCAGAAACATATTAACACCATCAATAAATTCTCTAGTAATCATACCGTCGGGACCACGATGTTTTTCGTACATCCATTCTCTAAAAGTTGACATTTTTTCACTGCATAAAAAATAAATAACTACAAAATATAAAAATATTTTTATTGCATTCCAAATAATCTATTATCAACTAAAACATACAATTAGTATTTTAGTAAAAGACACTTAGAAGGGAAATACAACTGACTTTTATTGAAAAGAACATATATTTATTTAGTAAAATTATTTACAGATACTTATTTTTACTAAATATTATTTTTTCAATAATTCTATGTGGCTCGATTCTATCTGGTTTGGTATCGCTAACAACAAACTTGTATAATTTAATGAAAGGGCTTAAGATATACTATCAACTAAATTTTCAACTAAATTATCAACTAAATTTTCATTTAATATAAAACTACAACTAGACCAGTACAATTAATTAGCAAATATATGTATTGGTAAGAATATTAATGAATCAGAAATATTTTATAAAGTCGCTACTTTATTGAACAGAGCTGGTTTTTATTGAAAAGAACATATATTTATTTAGTAAAATTAATTAAAGATACTTATTTTTACTGAATATTCTTTTCTCAATAATTCTATGTGCCTCGATTCTATCTGGTTCGGTATCGATAACAAAAAACTTGTATAATTTAATGAAAGGGCTTAAGATAAATTATATCAACTAATTTTACAACTAAATTATCAACTAAATTTTCAACTAAATTATCAACTAAATTTTTATTTAATATAAAACTACAACTAAATTATATTTCGTATTAACAACAAGAAAAATAAGTATAATTAAATTTCAACTGTTTCTACATACCTTATAATATCGACGGAGATTGCTTGAAAATGCTCAATATATCCTTGAATATATATTCCGGAAAAAAAATCAGAAAAAAAACATGTATATTTGTATAATTTTGTTGGTTTTACAAAAAAAAGATGTATATATCTCGTTCATCTGTCGAACTGAGTTATATAATATACTCAATCAGATATTGGCTTCACATATGTGAAGCTAAAGAATATTATTAGAATAATTTTGGTAGCGGTAGGTGGCGCACGCGGAAATGGTGGTTGACACATTTTAGCTTCACATATGTGAAGCTAATGTGTTATCTTACTAAAGGCGTCACATATGTGACACTAATACGAATATTTTAAAAAAAATTGGCGGAGGTTTGAAATTTTTCGCCGCGGAATTCAAATTAGTGAAATACTTTAGCTTCACATATGTGAAGCTATTGTGTTTCAAAATATACTATAAATACACCATCACTCCAAACCTTCTTTCATTCAATTCTAATCCACATTTCATCTCATTTCTTCAACTTCCATCTCTCAATCTTCAAGGTAATTTCTAAATTATTTTCAATTTTATTAATAATTTTACTTATATAATTTTTTGTTTCTACTAACTTAATAATATTTTTGTTTTTTTCTTTCTTTTGCAGGATTTTTATTTATTTAAAAATAAGTGAATTACAATATTAATATTATTGAAACATAACAAAAATAATTATATTTATTTTCTAATTAAATAATTATTTTTTAGTATAATATAATTATTTTCTAATAATAATTAGAAGTGTAGCTTTTGGCATATTTTCTAATTACAAAAAAAAATAATTTAAAATATTTATGATTATATATATATATATTCATACACACACACATGAAATTAGCTAGAAATTCATTCGGGCTAATTTCATTTTTTTTATTTTAAACGACTTTCTTTAGCGTCACACATGTGACACTAAAGATATTGTAACACCCCCAATCCACTCAGGGATATTACACGCCGTAGACCCTCTCCTCGAGGATCTACCAGGCTGGTAACGACGTTTAACATCTCGACAATGCCTTCAAGGCTACAATGACTCAGTAGACCGATTTGGTCTTTCCACAAATACATACAGCTCAAATACAACTCATGCCCACGCAGGGGACAAAATACAACTACACCCGTACAACGGGAACAATACAGCGGTGGAAAATAAAGTACAACTGAACCAACACACGATGTACGGTTCCTCATGTGATTAGTATCGATCATCTTTCATCATCCTTCGTGCCGACCCTGTGTTGTGCTCCAAAACCTGAATGCAAAAACAGACATCCTCTCACCGAATTGTGGGGGGTTAGCAATACTCGTATGTTTTGATAGTGCAAGTACAAGTGCAAAAATACGAGCCATACAATACAAGTTCCAAGAACAATAATAATCAGGAATCCTCAAAGGTTCAAACGTAAGGAAAAGTACTTCCCGAGGCAAGAGTTTGGGTAAACATTTTCCAAAACTGAAAGATCGCAAATAAGGGAAACAATTTACAAACAGTTTAAAATGCCATCGAGAGTTTTAATAGAAAACAATTTAGGATTATAAAATCCTTCTCTTTCCAAAAATCAATAGGGTCACAACCCAAATGTTTTGTTTTCGCAAATAGGAAACCACCAACAATTTACAGGGTCAAAGCCCAACATCACGTGTCCTCAACGGACGAAAAATCAACGAAACATAATCACGCACGCGCATCGCCTAGGACCGGGACGATACCACCGACGTCCCACTCGAGGCCTCGAAGGACCCTCCCGAGCTGGCTAGCGAAACAAATCACACACATCTCACGGTTGGATCAATCGCTTGTTGCATCCTGGCCACATGATCACATGCCATGTGCCACCGTAGATTATCTCAGGCTCTCACGGTTGGATCAATCACTTGTTGCATCGCCACATGATCACATGCCATGTGCCACCGTAGACCTTCAACCATATCCACACATTCACACAAATAACATATCATATCAAGGATATTCAAACAATTCGCCCAGAGGCATCAAACACTTAGCAAAACACCACGTCAATCCACAACGCACCGAAATGAAATAATATACGTCCAGACACAATACCAAGTGCAACATGAACACCAAGCATATACATAGAATTCACATAGTTATCCACGAACCACACCAATCACAAAACACACGGTTTTGAAAGAGGGCCTTTAACGAGGCTAACCAAATCTTTTGAAAACTCATTTCAAACAAACAAACAAATCAAGACGATCACCAATCATCATATCCACGAAACAAGAAAAGTATGGACAAGGTACTTGCCTCGAATAAGAGCAATGCGGAGAATCGACCAAAGTAGGTTGACACGAACCGATTACGAACCCTGCCGACTCCACCGATCGCCAACTCACGTCATAAACTACGAAGGACAATAATAACAATGAAATGAATTTCATAACACGACTCAAAGCCGTTGAATTCAAAGAACGAATGACGAAAGTTCAAGGATTTCCCCCAAAACGGCCAAGAACACGATTCATTCCGTCAAAACCCAAAAACGGATTTCCAAGTTGAATTATGGATATACAATCCATAGAATATGTTTAACAACATCATTTAACCATAATCGATCCATCGAAAACGGATGAAAAACGAGATCGGGGACAAATCCCCCAAAAAGTCAACTCGAAGGAAATCAAGAAATATACTTCGATTCGACGAAGAACAATGGATTAAATGATGTTAAACACAAGAATACTACCAAGATTAATCATACCCATCATGAATTAATCAACAACACGGAACGAATCGGACGAAAATGCAAAAATCCCCAAATTCACGAAATTAGGGTTCTAAGGAAGATTACCTTGATTCGCTGAATCAAAGGTTGATAACGGACGATCGATTGATGTTATGAACTCAAGGACTTCATGGATTTGTTGTTAAACAACATGGCTTCGTCGCCCATGAATCGCCACTCGCGGATGGAGAAGGAAGGAAATGAAAAACGAAGTGAAATGTGACCGCCACCATATTTATACTGGGCCAGCCTAGCGTGCGCTAGCCTTCCCGGACTAGCGTGCGCTATCGGCCGAGTACCCTCGGCCAGGGCCCACACGACCCGGCATCACCGACCAACCCTGCCGACCGAACCTGTCGACCCAACTCCCGCTAGCGTGCGCTACGGCCGGATGCCTGCGCTAGCCGGCTGTCCGAGAGCCACCGGATCAATCGCCCGGCCAGGTAACGTACGCTAGCCGGCCGACAGCGTGCGCTACGCCTGCCGACTAGCGCGCGCTACGCTCGGCGTAGCGTGCGCTACCTGCCGATCCTGACCGAGTCCAGAACCTCAGAAACCCCACTGCCCGGGCCCGATAGCGTACGCTAGGCCACCCGGCAGCGTGCGCTACACCTGCCGGTTAGCGCGCGCAGCCTTCCGGCCGTAGCGTGCGCTACGCCGGTTCCTGCCGCACCCGTCCGGCCGGTGCCCGCAATCGTCCGGCCAGTCCCGCCATTGTCCGGCCAGTCCCGCCACCGCCAGGGCTCGACGACCCGATTTCCGAAAACGCGCGGGCGAACACGCCGAAAAGTTCGCGGACAACATAAACGACTCGAAATGAAAGCGTAATACCATAATTAGTCATACGCGACCAAGAAACGGGTCGAGACAACAATTACAGATACGGATACCCGTAACTTTCAAGAAATTACAAAATGGCCCAAAACGCCCGGAAATCACGATACGTGATCGAATAACCAAACCGAAGTTCACAACACGTCTAACAAAGTTAAACGGACTTACGGGAAACTCGAAAAAACAGGTTCGGACTAGATTCGCAAGAATCGAACTCAAGTGCGGAAAAGTCGCTAAAAGCACGAACTCAACGAAACGACACGAAAGCGAACTCGGATGTCAAAAGTGTAGAATTAATCATTCTCGGAATGACGAAAGCGGTCATGAGCGAAGTCGTCAAAACGGACTCGACCGAAAAAGAAATTTACCGAAAGTCGAAAATTGCGGATATTACATTCTACCCTCCTTAAAAGAAGTTTCGTCCGAAACTTAAAACAAGTAGGGAGAAGAAATATTCCGCCGGGAAAACTCAACGAGACACACAAGAATGCGTGACTAACGCCCAACGGCGAAATGTCACAAACAACGCAAAGGAATATACGGCGTGAAAACACGCTCCACGGCGACCAACACAACGTCGCCGTTAGGGATATAATAAAACCAACAAGTGACAAGCGTCATCAAAGCGGATAATATATCCAAGTCAATTATCCGACAATCACAAAACACAACGACGAAAACCAATATGATTGACCAACCCAACGGTACATCAATCAAACGCGAGTCAACCGCCGAACAAACACTGGAAGATCGAAAACGAAACTAATTTCCCAATCAAGGGAATTACGAAGGAGCCCGAATGTTCGCCAATCACGGAACGAGGTCAATAAAAACCGAACAATCAAACGATCAAACCACAACGATCGAGACAACAAAAATCGAAGAATCATGTTCGAATCACAAAGAACAATAAAGTTCAAACAACAACTCCCGTGATGATCCGGTGAGAACTACAAGACATGCATTGCCGAAGATCCACGGGAAAGGGGATAGCGATTGAAAAGTCACAACGACGAGCGAGTTATTTGAAACGATACCACACTCGTTCGATAAACAAAAACAAGGGGCGGACAATCTCGAAATGTCAACAAACATAAATGAGTCGACAGTCGAAAACATAAGAGTTCCAAATCCGATCCACTTCGAATAAAAGAACTAGTAGAACCAAATGATGTTACTTCCGAACAAGGTTCACAAGAATCGAACCGAACTCGAAAAAGTAACATCGATAACCAGATCGACCCACAACAAGATCACGGCTCGTTCGGACGATGAAATCGAAATACGTAACAAGTTCATAAAGTCCCAACGAACATGAGCGAATCGATGATCGAGAAAGAGAAAATACGAAGCCAAAATAATACGGGTATTACATTCGAACTCTTATAAAAGAAGGTCGTCCCGCTACTCACAATAACGAAATCAAGGAGACGACACAACAGGCAGTCGACAGAAACATCCTTCAAAGGCCTCTCAAAGCCGATTCTGATATTTGTGCTGAAGCGCGAACTCCGAAAGTCTCGGTAGCCGATTCGCAAAACTGAATTTGGTATCCCTCGAGTCCACACTTGAAATGTGTTACTGACGAGAAGGACAATTTACGCGTGCATGCCCAGGCACATCACGGTTGAAACGCCTCGGCTCGGCATACCGAAAATACAAATGCTAGATACAATGGAACTAACACCGCAAAACAACATACCGGAGATGCCAACTCAGCATAACATATCAACGCATACAAAAATCACAACAACGGCATCGTTCGACGATTACAACATCCCGACGGCGGCCGACACAATCACAAACATCATGAAACAATCACCCATGTGTATAACGCACAAAAATCCAGGCTTTAACAACTCACACTAGTGCGACAACACGCAAATCACCACGAGGCGATAAACAGTAAACACCAGTTCACACCTCTCACAGAGGGCCAACAAAACATATGCGTGGCGAATGGCTCGACGCTCACGCCACCAATTCAATCACAATTCGGGGTTAACACCGTAACGAAAGTTCGAAAACCATACACGCATTTCCGGTCCGCAAACAGGAATGATAGGTTTTAAAAACGAGAACCACCTTTTGAAAACAGTT
Source organism: Orobanche coerulescens (assembly GCA_033398695.1). NCBI lineage: Eukaryota > Viridiplantae > Streptophyta > Magnoliopsida > Lamiales > Orobanchaceae > Orobanche > Orobanche coerulescens. Next base: position 24,170,765 of record CM065819.1, on the reverse strand, counting down.
TGGAAACAACAGTTGATCTTGAGTATCATTTTACAAAAAGTAGTACAAACACCTTTATCGAGACTTTGAAAATCATCTTGCGTTTGAACAAAAATGAGGACAACTTTCCTTTAGTGAAAACTTTCAAAAATATTCGACCCATGGGACTAAGCAATCGCATTTGAAAATACCTCAAAAATATTTTTGGTCCTCAACCGGAAAATTTTTGAAATGTATTGCGGCATTAGAAAACACCTTGAAAACACCGCAAGAAAATAATTCGTTTTAAAAGTACGTCCCGAATTTTAATTTTCTAAGATACTCAAGGTTTTCAAAAATAATTCAATGTGCTAGACTGCCCAAATAATTTCAGGTAATTAAAAGGAACAATATAGCGCCGTGGGTCACGCGCCGGAACCCACCAGTCTAAAAACCATTCACAAAAACGCCAAAAAGGCCGATGACGGTAATATTTCAAAAACTCACAAAATCCATTTACAAAATACTAGATTCCGTCATAAGAATTTCGCCAAAATGATCAAGGCCATAATGCCAAAAACTCGGTTAAGGGAATTGATTTTGAAATAAAACTCGATCGGTAAAATACCGAAAGCCATTACGTAAGAACTCACGCAATGGATAAAAGAAATAAAGTCAAACATGCACAAGACAAAGAACACTACTCCTCATATGAACGAAAAATGGGAGTCAAATAATCACGTATCACGAAATCAAAATCCATAAGAGGATTCCGTCAATTAACTCATAATAAAAATAGCTCGTGTCACACGAGGCACAACACAAAGAAGGGAGACTTACATCCACAGTCGCACGAAGATGATGATCGCCCCACGATACTAATCACAACAAACCAACTCGGGCGACGCGTCGCGACACGACCCAGTCGGATAAAATCCGACGAGACAAAAACTCAATAGGCACCATCGACCCGACACCTAGGTTTCCACAACCTAAGCTCGATACCATTTATGTAACACCCCAATCCACTCGGGGATATTACACGCCGTAGACCCTCTCCTCGAGGATCTACCAGTGGTAACGACGTTTAACATCTCGACAATGCCTTCAAGGCTACAATGACTCGATAGACCGATTTGGTCTTTCCACTAATACATACTGACTCAAATACAACTCATGCCCACGTAGGGGACAAAATACAACTACACCCGCATAACGGAACAATACAACGGCGGAAAATAAAGTACAATCGAACCAACACACGATGTACGGTTCCTCATGTGATTAGTATCGATCATCTTTCATCATCCTTCGTGCCGACCCTGTGTTGTGCTCCAAAACGAATGCAAAAGCAGACATCCACCCCGAATACTGGGGTTAGCAAACTCCACTGTTTTGCTAGTGCAAGTACAATTGCAAAATACGAGCCATACAATACAAGTTCCAAGAACAATAATAATCGGGAATCCTCAAAGGTTCAAACGTAAGGAAAAGTACTTCCCGAGGCAAGAGTTTGGGTAAACATTTTCCAAAGCGAAAGATCGCAAATAAGGGAAACAATTTACAAACAGTTTAAAATGCCATCGAGAGTTTTAATAGAAAACAATTTAGGATTATAAAATCCTTCTCTTTCCAAAATCAATAGGTCACAACCCAAATGTTTTGTTTTCGCAAATAGGAAACCACCAACAATTTACGGTCAAAGCCCAACATCACGTGTCCTCAACGGACGAAAAATCAACGAAACATAATCACGCACGCGCATCGCCTAGGACCGGACGATACCACCGACGTCCACTCGAGGCCTCGAAGGACCCTCCAGGTGGCTAGCGAAACAAATCACACACATCTCACGGTTGGATCAATCGCTTGTTGCATCGGCCACATGATCACATGCCATGTGCCACCGTAGATTATCTCGAGCTCTCACGGTTGGATCAATCACTTGTTGCATCCGGCCACATGATCACATGCCATGTGCCACCGTAGACCTTCAACCATATCCACACATTCACACAAATAACATATCATATCAAGGATATTCAAACAATTCGCCCAGAGGCATCAAACACTTAGCAAAACACCACGTCAATCCACAATGCACCGAAATGAAATAATATACGTCCAGACACAATACCAAGTGCAACATGAACACCAAGCATATACATAGAATTCACATAGTTATCCACGAACCACACCAATCACAAAACACACACGGTTTTGAAAGAGGGCCTTTAACGAGGCTAACCAAATCTTTTGAAAACTCATTTCAAACAAACAAACAAATCAAGACGATCACCAATCATCATATCCACGAAACAAGAAAAGTATGGACAAGGTACTTGCCTCGAATAAGAGCAATGCGGAGAATCGACCAAAGTAGGTTGACACGAACCGATTACGAACCCTGCCGACTCCACCGATCGCCAACTCACGTCATAAACTACGAAGGACAATAATAACAATGAAATGAATTTCATAACACGACTCAAAGCCGTTGAATTCAAAGAACGAATGACGAAAGTTCAAGGATTTACAACAAAACGGCCAAGAACACGATTCTTTAGGTCTTAAAACAAAAACGGAATTAAATGTTGAATTATGTATATAAAATCCTTAGAATATGTTTAAAAACATCATTTAACCATATTCGATACATCAAAACGGATGAAAAAGCGAGATCGGGGACAAATCCCCCAAAAAGTCAACTCGAAGGAAATCAAGAAATATACTTCGATTCGACGAAGAACAATGGATTAAATGATGTTAAACACAAGAATACTACCAAGATTAATCATACCCATCATGAATTAATCAACAACACGGAACGAATCGGACGAAAATGCAAAAATCCCCAAATTCACGAAATTAGGGTTCTAAGGAAGATTACCTTGATTATCTGAATCAAAGGTTGATAACGGACGATCGATTGATGTTATGAACTCAAGGACTTCATGGATTTGTTGTTAAACAACATGGCTTCGTCGCCCATGAATCGCCACTCGCGGATGGAGAAGGAAGGAAATGAAAAACGAAGTGAAATGTGACTGCTCAGCCATATTTATACTGGGCCAGCCTAGCGTGCGCTAGCCTTCCCGGACTAGCGTGCGCTATCGGCCGGTATCGGCCGAGTACCCTCGGCCAGGGCCCACACGACCCGACATCACCGACCAACCCTGCCCGAACACTGCCGACCCAACTCCCGCTAGCGTGCGCTACGGCCGGATACTGCGCGCTAGCCGGCACATCCGATAGCCATCGGATGACTGCCCGGCAGTAACGTCGCTAGCCGGCCGACAGCGGCGTGCGCTCGCTGCCGACTAGCGCGCTACGCTCGGCGTGGCGTGCGCTACTGCCGATCTGGCCGAGTCGAACCTCGAAACCCCACTGCCCGGGCCGATGGCGTATGCTTTAGGCCACCGGCGGCGTCGCTACACTGCTGCCGGTTAGCGCGCGACCTTCCGGCCGTGGCGTGCGCTCGCCGGTTCTGCCGCACCCGTCCGGCCGCAATCGTCCGGCGATCCATACCGTCCGGCGATCCGCCCACGCCCGAGCTCGGCGACCCGATTTCCGAAACGCACGGAACGAACACGACGAAAAGTTCGCGGACAACATAAACGACTCGAAATGAAAGCGTAATACCATAATTAGTCATACGCGACCAAGAAACGGGTCGAGACAACAATTACAGATACGGATACCCGTAACTTTCAAGAAATTACAAAATGGCCCAAAATGCCCGGAAATCACGATACGTGATCGAATAACCAAACTGAAGTTCACAACACGTCTAACAAAGTTAAACGGACTTGCGGGAAACTCGAAACAACAGTTTCGGACGAGATTCGCAAGAATCGAACTCAAGTGAGGAAAAGTCGCTAAAAAGCACAGAACTCAACGAAACGACACCGAAACGAACTCGGATGTCAAAAAGTGTAGAATTAATCATTCTCAGAATGACAAAACGGTCATGAGCGAGTCGTCAAAACGGACTCCGACCGAAAAAAAGAAATTTACCGAAAGTCGAAAATTGCGGATATTACAGATTTAATAATTAAAACTACTGGATTTTCTTTAGCATCACACATGTGATACTAAAGACATATTAATTAAAATTACTGGACTTTGTTTAGCGTCACAAATGTGACACTAAAGATATAATAATTAAAATTACTAGAGTTTCTTTAGTATCACACATGCGACACTAAAGATATAATATTTAAAATTACACGGACTTTCTTTAGCGTCACACATGTGACACTAAAGATATAACTTTCTTTGGCGTCACACATGTGACACTAAAGATTAAAAAATAATATTCACTGCCCTGACTTTAGCTTCACCCATGTGACGCTAATGTAGACAGGGCAATTGTCTCATTTTATCTTTAGCTTCACCCATGTGACGCTAAAGTTCAATTCTTTAGCTTCACAGGTCAAACATTGACGCTAAATATTCTTTAGCGTCAGCTTCTTTAGCTTCACATATTAGCATCACATATGTGAAGCTAAAGCACAAAAGCTTCACAGTCAACTTCTTTAGCTTCACATTTTTGTGAAGCTAAAGAAGGCATTATTTAGTAGTGACATGCGCGCATGTACGCGTATGCATGAGAAAACGAGCTGGATGGCGAGTTTTCGAGTGTCTAGCATCTCTATTGGGAGCCGTGTGACCGATAGCAGGGGGTTGCCCCCCCCCCCCCCAAAAAAAAAAAAAATACAATAACTCATAGCAAGAGCAGCTCTAGCTAGCTACAATAAAACAATAACAACAGTAGCTGCATTAGCTACAAGAATGTAGACCAGTTATTCTATTTCCTCATCGGACTCGGAAATAGTACTGGTCAGTAGCTACAGTAAGGTAGCCCCTTACTCCATTCCTCCTTACAGTCAGAATGGTAGGGGCTTTACAACACGTGGTTGTCTGACTTGCTCCTTCCTTCCAGCCTTATAAACAGTCCGGAAATCAGTCGTTGCGCTTTGCTTCGCCTTGTAGTTAATGTGGCTAGCATTCCTGACATACTATAATCAATAGTATGATCTTTTCCCTTGGAAGAAATTGATAGATTAGTTAACCCACGAGCCCTTCCTGTATGTCATAAATGACAAGAAGAACAAAATGAGAGGTAGCTAACCAACTTCTAGGAGAGACATAATTGACAGCATTAATCTCGGTAGCTACGCCTATATATATTCACACACACACACACAGACAAACACATATATATATATATATATATGTTGAAAGAATTTGAAAACAATTACTTGAAAATAACAGAAAATAAATATATATATATATATATATATATATATATATATATATATACATATTCAATATATATATATATAGTATAAGTCCTGCAGAAAATTGTTAGCAAGACGAAATCCGCCAATCCCGAAAGTTTCACTGTTGAGTCCAGATAATCTGTCTCCTTAAAGCAAATTCGTCCTCACCACGGTGTATGACGTCTGCCTCCCAGGATAAAACAACAGCTCGATGTAACGAATCTGTGATCCGCTGCACCCTCAACGAACTAGAACAACTCTGTCTACTATCACCGACCGAAGAAGAAAGAAAAACGAAGCAGAAAATAGTTGGCTGTTTTGGCTCTGAAAATTCGTCCGCAAAAATTAAGTGTAAAAACGAGCCCCCTCAGCCGGGTATTTATAGGTGAAGACTGGAGGAGGTTGTGTGCTGGAGGAACTCTATACCGATCGAAATTGGTATCTGGAGGAACTCTAAACCGACTAAAATATTTATCCAGATTCGATTTTATCCGGATCCGAAAAATTCGGATTTTATTAGTTGAGGTATTTTCGGTAAAATAAATTTTACCGGATAAAATTGCAGTAAAAAGATAACTTCGAGACGCCGAGACATTTCACCCAAATCGCCCTTCGACCGAGACCGAGACCGACCCGACCCGAGCCGGCCGGCCGGACGGACGGACGGCGGCGGCGCGCGCGTGTGTGCGAGGGGCGCCTAGTCACACATCCACACACATGTCTCATTTTGAACATGCCTTTGTCCACATCTCCTTATATACTCACAATTTCTCCCTTATTTTTCCAATGTGGGATAACATCCCAAATTCATTTTTAAAGGGTTCACTTTGGAACATTATATCTCATTCATACCTCAATCATTTTGAGTGTTCTTACATGTTTTGGAAACCTCGTATGGAGTACTACGTGTTCCAACTAAGTCCCGACTTTAACTCGTAGTCGAGCCAACTCAAACTTTCCTCTCAAATGGGCTGCTCAAAATAGCCCATTTCCTCCATTTTATCTTACATTTCCAACAATCCCCCACATGAATGAGATTGATGGTCCAGCAGCACACGTCAGACACGGAGTTGACTTGGTGATAGTTATTACGGTTAGGAATTGCATAGGATAGGTAGAGTATGCTCCTTGAACCTTCCCTCGAAAAGATATATTCTCCTTACTGGCTAGACAGTGTGACTAGATGCCTTTGAACTGTCCGACCACTTGTGTAAGTGATCGTATATCCTTCACAAGTGCCCTTCCTGATTTGTTCTGTTCTCATTATTGTGCCCATTTTGGCCGTGGACACCGTCCTGGTTCTGCGAAAGTTTCTAAAGAATTGTGCCTTAGCAATTCTCCTTTGAAGCGGCCCCTCTTCTCTCTAACATAGGTGATTCCTCTTTAAGTGTTTTGAGTAAACCCGTATTTTACTCCACCCAACTATACGTTGTCGACTTAAGAATCATTAAAAGCATAAGCTTAACCTCTCCCTACGGGTATCACTATTTTCATCCTAGGAATGGTCGGTTCGGGGTAACCCCCACAGTGATCGTGCCCAGTTTTATGAATTGGTTGTCCCATTGAACCTAGATCTTGGGATCTCTAGTCAACTTAGGTTGGGTATCCTCCATAAAACCATTAGCTCAAGGCAATAGACCCATTCCTCTTGATGATTTATCAACAAGGTCTCTTGATAACCCTTTGGTTAGCGGATCCGCAATGTTATCCTTTGATGACACATAATCAATAGTGATAACTCCTGTTGATATCAATTGTCTAATGGTACTATGTCTCCTCCTTATGTGACGAGACTTACCATTGTACATTACGCTCTGTGCCCTGCCAATTGCAGATTGACTATTGCAATGAATACATATTGCTGTCACAGGCTTTGCCCATCTTGGAATATCTTCTAGAAAATGGTGTAGCCATTCTCCCTCTTCTACACATTTATCTAAGGCTATAAACTCGGATTCCCTCGTTGACCGAGATATAAGTGTCTGTTTCGAATATTTCTATGCCACTGCTGCACCGGCTAGTGTGAATACATATCCACATGTAGACTTGGAGTCTTTTATATCAGATATCCAATTTGCATCACTATATCCTTCAAGTACTGCTGGATATTTGGTATAGTGCATCCCATACTCTCGAGTACCCCTTAAGTATCTTAGTACCCTTATGATCGCCTTCCAGTGATCCTTTCCGGGGTTGCTCGTGTATCTACTTAGTTTACTAACTGAGTAGGTTATGTCTGGTCTTGTACAGCTCATCAAGTACATCAGACTTCCTATTATGCGTGAGTATTCGAGTTGAGATACTCCTTCACCCTTATTCTTGGATAGTCTCAACGTCATATCCACCGGGGTTTTGGCTGTGCCCGAGTCATCTTTATTAAATTTTTCAAGAATTTTGTCCACATAGTGGGCTTGACTCAGCATGAGACCTTCCGACGTTCGTGTGATTTTAATCCCTAAAATTACATCTGCGAGTCCCATATCCTTCATATCAAATCTCGACCTTAGCATGTCTTTGGTTGATTTGATTATTCTTTCATCACTGCCGGTAATGAGTAAGTCATCTACATAAAGACACAAAATGACGTAGCCATTTTCTGTGTCTTTCACATATACACATTTGTCGGATTCATTAATTTTGAACCCACCGCTTATCATGACATGATCAAATTTTTCAGGCCACTGTTTTGGTGCCTGCTTTAATCCGTACAATGATTTTACGAGCTTGCAGACTTTCCTTTCTTGTCCAGGAGCAGAGAACCCTTCGGGTTGTTCCATATAGATTTCCTCTTCTAAGTCCCCATTAAGAAAGGCAGTCTTAACATCCATTTGATGAACTTCTAAGCCACGTAATGCTGCGATGGCAAGTATCATCCTGATGGAAGTTATTCTCGTCACAGGAGAGTAAGTATCAAAATAGTCTAGGCCTTCATGTTGGTTATATCCCTTCGCTACGAGCCTAGCCTTATATTTATAAACTGCTCCATCTTTCAATTTCTTCTTGAAAATCCACTTGTTTCCTAATGGTTCACACTTAGGAGGTAATTCCACTAGTTCCCAAGTATGATTCTGTAATATAGAGTCAATCTCTTCTTTGATAGCCTCCTTCCATAGAGGTCCATCCGTCGAGCTTACAGCTTCTTTGTAAGTCTGAGGAGCCTTTTCGAGCAAGTAGGTGATGAAATCTGGTCCGTAAGATTTCTCCGTTCTTTGTCGCTTGCTCCTTCTAGGTTTGTCCTCATTTTCCCTTATTTGGTCTTCATTATCTTCATCCATTAATTCAGAAGTCTGTTCGGATGAGATAGCGGTTCACTTACAGTCTTGCAAGGAAATATATTCTCAAAGAATGACGCATTCCTTGATTCCATAATCGTATTCTTGTGAATCTCAGGCACATTGGATTCATGCACAAGAAATCGGTAAGCATTGCTGTTGTGTGCATATCCAATGAAAATGCAGTCAACCGTTTTTGGGCCTATTTTAACTTTCTTAGGAGTAGGTATCAGCACCTTTGCTAGACACCCCCACACTTTCATGTAATTGTAGGAAGGCTTGACTCCTTTCCACAATTCATAAGGGGTTTTGTCTCCGTTCTTATGGCATATCTTGTTTAAGAGATAATTCGCCGTTAAGATGGCTTCTCCCCACATATTTTGCGGCAGCCCTGAATTTAGTAATATCGCATTCATCATCTCTTTCATAGTGCGATTCTTACGTTCTGCCACGCCATTTGACTATGGTGCATATGGGGCAGTGACTTCATGAATAATCCCATGTTGCGAACAAAATTCGCCAAATGGTTCCACATATTCACCTTCGCGGTCACTTCTCAAGATTTTTATCTTAGCATTCAATTGATTCTCAACTTCCGTTTTATAGAGAACGAATTTCTCTATGGCTTCATCTTTGCTTTTAAGCAAGTATACATAGCAATATTTAGTACAACCATCCACGAAAGTAATAAAATATTTGTTTCCACCTCTAGTTTGAACAAACTTCAAATCACATAGGTCGCTATGTATTAATTATAAAGGTTTGGTGTTTCTTTCCACTTGTCGGAATGGAGATCGAGTTAATTTTGCCTCTACATAAGTTTCACACTTGTGGTTTAAATCAATTTTAAACTTTGGTATGTGATCTAATGCAATAAGTATACGCATTGCATTAAAATTAACATGTCCTAATCTAGTATGCCATAAATTAGGAGACTCAAGAAAGTAAGCAGAATAATTCTTCATTTCATTATTTTTGATAGTCATTACATTGAGCTTAACTAGCCCATCACATTCATATCCCTTGCCTATAAACACACCATTTTTCGACAAAATAACTTTATCGGACTCGAAAACTGTTCTAAAGCCATGCTTCATCAACAAGGTACCAGAAATAAGGTTCCTTCGAATATCAGGCACATATAACACGCGTTTAAGAGTCACTTCCTTTCCAGACGTCATCTTTAAGATCACCGTGCCTTCGCCCAAGATAGTTGAGGTTGCAGAATTTCCCATATACAGTATATCACCGGCATCCTTTTCTTCCAATGAGGAGAACATAGTCTTGTTGGCACATATATGCCTAGTTGCTCCAGTGTCAATCCACCACTCTTTGGTGTTTGAGCCAACTAGGTTCACTTCAGAGATCATAGCACATAAGTCAAGATGTTCCACTTGTTCGGTAATCAGATGTCTTTGCATTACCCTCTTTTTTCTTTGGTTTCTTTGGCAGCCTGCAGTCGGCCGCCCTATGACCCATCTTTTCACAGTTGTAGCATTTTCCAAGGAATTTTTCTTTCTTTTTCCCAATTCCTCCTTTAGGTCCCAGCTTGGTTCCCTTTCCATTGTTGCCTTTCTTGGATGTCTGTCCAGTTTCCACAACATTGGCCTTTGCCACAACAATATTTACTTTCTTCTCTGATCCTCGGTTGTCTTCCTCTATGCGAAGTCTAACGATCAGATCTTCCATGCTCATTTCCTTGCGCTTGTGCTTTAGATAATTCTTGAAATCTTTCCAAGTCAGGGGCAATTTCTCGATCACAGCAGCCACTTGGAAGGATTCGCTAATGACCATTCTTTCAGCATGGATTTCGTGAATGATCACTTGCAGCTCTTGTACTTGACTTACTACCGTCTTGGAGTCCATCATCTTGTAATCGAGAAACCGTCCAACAATCCACTTCTTGGCACCGGCATCCTCAATTTTTTATTTATGGTCTAGTGAGTCCCATAACGCCTTAGCTGATTTAGCACTGCTGTACACGTTGTACAGTGAATCGGCAAGGCCATTCATCACATAGTTTCGACACAGATAGTCGGAAGTTTTCCAAGCGTCAATGGCCATCAGATTTTGTTGGTCACTGTCCTCGTCATATTTTGGCGCATCCTCCTTGAGGAATCGAGACAAGCCTAGAGTGGTCAGATAGAACATCATCTTATGCTTCCATCTCTTGAAATTCTACCCGTTGAATTTCTCTGGTTTGTCCGCATGGTTTACCGGAACCGAAACTGAAGTAGTAATCGGAATCGAAGCTGTACCCGATCCAGTTATCAGAGGCGCACCTCCAGTCGCTGAACCCGAGCCGATTTTCTGAGGCGCACCTCCAGAAACGTCCGTAGACAGTGTTGGGTTTTGAGAATTCATATTAGGTTAGCTTTTGAAAATAGATCTGTTTTAATCAAGTAAAAGAGAGTTTGCTTTAAGATTGTTGAAAGAATTTGAAAACAATTACTTGAAAATAACAGAAAATAAATATATATATATTCAATATATATATATATATATATATATATAGTATAAGCCCTGCAAAAAATTATTAGCAAGACGAAATCCGCCAATCCCGAAAGTTTCACTGTTGAGTCCAGATAATCTGTCTCCTTAAAGCAAATTCGTCCTCACCACGGTGTATGACGTCTGCCTCCCAGGATAAAACAACAGCTCGATGTAACGAATCTGTGATCCGCTGCACCCTCAACGAACTAGAACAACTCTGTCTACTATCACCGACCGAAGAAGAAAGAAAAACGAAGCAGAAAATAGTTGGCTGTTTTGGCTCTGAAAATCCGCAAAAATTAAGTGTAAAAACGAGCCCCCTCAGCCGGGTATTTATAGGTGAAGACTGGAGGAGGTTGTGTGCTGGAGGAACTCTATACCGATCGAAATTGGTATATGGAGGAACTCTAAACCGATCGAAATTGGTATCAAGGAGGAACTCTAAACCGACTGAATTTTATTAGTTGAGATATTTTCGGTAAAATAAATTTTACCGAATAAAATTGCAGTAAAAAGATAACTTCGAGACGCCGAGACATTTCGCCCAAATCGCCCTTCGACCGACCGACCCGACCCGACCCGACCCGACCCGAGCCGAGCCGGCCGGACGGACGGCGGCGCGCGCGCGTGTGTGTGTGTATGTGTGCGCGAGGGGCGCCTAGTCACACATCCACACACATATCTCATTTTGAACATGCCTTTGTCCACATCTCCTTATATACTCACAATTTCTCCCTTCTTTTTCCAATGTGGGATAACATCCCAAATTCATTTTTAAAGGGTTCACTTTGGAACATTATATCTCATTCATACCTCAATCATTTTGAGTGTTCTTACATGTTTTGGAAACCTCGTGCGGAGTACTACGTGTTCCAACTAAGTCCCGACTTTAACTCGTAGTCGAGCCCACTCAAAATTTCCTCTCAAATGGGCTGCTCAAAATAGCCCATTTCCTCCATTTTATCTTACATTTCCAACAATATATATATATATATATAGTGTAACTTTATTTTCAGAACCCTGTTAAGTGCAAGAACTGCGAGAACCACCTTTTGTACTCCTAATAATACATAATGTACATCATGTCAATGCATACAACCCCTACTGATTATAACCCCTACTATATAGTAGGGGTTATCATCAGTAGGGGCTCTTATATTTAATAAAAAATTCAAAAATAATATAAAAATTGTATTTTACTATAATACCCTTTGAATTAAAAACATTTTTTAATATTTAAAAAATCTCATTGGTTTAGAGGAGTTCTCGCACTTAAGAGATTTTTGAAAATAAAGCCCCCCCATATATATATATATATATATATATATATATATATATATATATATATATATGGGTGTGTTCAGGTGAGAATGCAATTTAAGTTAAGAAATAAGAATGAATTTAATCCATAGATCTTGATAAATGAATGGCCTATATTTATTCTCACAAAATTTTGATGTATATAATATAATATTTTAATATATCGATATTTGAATACATATAATGCATATTTCATGCATAATTAGTACAAAACCCATGTATATTCACAATTTGCAGGATAAGAATCATTCTCATTTGATCCTAAATCTCTCTCTCTCTCTCTCTATATATATATATATATATATATTGTTTAACAATGTAAATGTGTATATATATATATTGTTAATTTTATATATATTATTAATATATTGTTAATTTGATGCATATACATATATACATAGATTTAGGATCATATGGGAATGGTTTTTATGTTGTGAATTGAGAATAAATCTGAATCATTGACCTGTGTGTGATGTATGGTCCAGATTAGCTTATGCATGCAATATATGCATTTCGTGCATAAAACTTACAATGCATAAAAATTCTGCATTATATGCATCAAAATATCGATGCACTAGAATATTACATTCTATGCATACGTTTTTGTGAAAATAAATCTAGGCCATCAATTTAATCAAGACCTATGGATCAAATTCATTCTCATTTCTTAACTAAAGTATCATTCTCACTACAATACTGTTATATTACATGTGTGTATATATATATATATATATATATATTTGTTACATTATATTTTATCATAATAGTTTGATCATATATATGTGCACTGATCATTCTAATTATTGTTATTATTGTTATTATTAATTTTATCATCCCGATAATCCGTCGATAATGCGGCGATGTACAAAATAATATATATAAAATATATAGTAACACTTTGAAATTAAAGAAATTTAGTTCATTACTCTAAACAACACAGGGTGATATAGTTCTCAAGCCCGATATAATAAGCAAATTTATTCTACGGTTCAAGAAATATAAAACCGTCCAATTTATTTACTAGGAGGTATCACACGAGATATACACGTATTATTGGTTATTGTCATTGTACTCTATTTATTGATTTTTGTGTAGATTGACCTTGTTGGTCAATTATAGTTTGAGTTGCTCTATGTTGCGTGGTGGATCCTTGCGAGAAAGGTCTACAACGTGTAACAATCCAAAAATAGTTTGGGGGCATTACATTTATGGTATCCGAGTTTAGGTTAATGAAACCTAGGCTGTTGGGTCGAGTCGAGTCATGATCGTGTTCGTCATGTCGTGACGTCCTACTTGTTCGTTGTCGAGTCGAGTTATGTGTCGTCATGTCCTGTCGTTTGAGTTGTCGGTTGTGATTAGTATTGTAATATCCGCGTTTTTTCTTTTCTGGTATTTTTCATTTTTTTCGTATTTCTTGCCTTTAGTGGCTCGCTTGTAACCGTATTGGTATTCCGAGAACACTTATTTCTGGGCATTCTATCATCCGAGCTTGTTTCGGACTTGTTTTAGTCAATTACGCGTTTATTGGCTTCTTCATCGCTAATTGGTTCGATTCTCATAATCGTTGTTCGGAACCACCATTTCGGGGTTTCCGTAAATCCATCTTATGTTGTTATGCATGTTGTGAGCTTCTGTTTTATGTTTTGATCGTATATCGTGTGTTTCGGGTGTTTGAGCCGTTTGGTATCCTGTTGCCTAGTGCGCGCTATTTCTGTTGTATAGCGTATGCTAGTATCACTTAGTAGCGCACACTACGTTCGATTTGTAGCGTGTGCTAATGACTCGAGCACAGCAGTGGTAGTAGGTTGTTTCTGCTCTCTGCTCTCTGGACGAGCAGCTTAGTGCACACTAAGATTGTATTATAGCGCACGCTATGGTTTAGGCTTAGCGCGCGCTGGGTGTCCGGTAGCACGCGCTAATCCGGCAGTCCAGAACTGGGCAGAATGTTTCTGAACTCAGCCTAGGGTCCAGGTAGCCCACGCTATGGCCCGATAGCACATGCTATCGAAGGGCTGTTAGCGCACACTAACTGGCCAGAACCGTAGGTTCTGGATTGGTTTTTGGCTGGGTAGCGCACGCTAACTCTGATTGTTAGCGCACGATAAAGCTCTCTGGTTATAAATACCAAAGAGTTGGCCCAGATTCATCACTTTTCATTTCTCATTCTCTCTCCGACCCTTGGGGGATTTTGGGCGATCTCCGGGCGGTTCGAAGTCTTGCAACTCCTAGCCATCATATTTCTTGAGTTCTTGGTGTAGATTAACAACATCCACTTGAGTTCTTCGTCCTTAATCCAAGTTAATCTCCTAGAACCCTATTTTGGGAAATTTGGGGTTTTTGAGTTTTTGTCCAATTCGTTCTGTATTATTGATTAATCCATAATGTATATGATTGATCTTGGTGATATTCTTATTTTCCCTACGAGTTCATGGTAAGTTTCATGATATTTATGAAACAGATAGGGTTTGGTTGCGATCCATCCTCGTCGTTGTTTTTGTACGAACTTATATGAATCATAGGTGGGTTTTCGGGTGTATTCCATTTCCGTACTCGTTTAGAAATGGTTGTGATTGTGTTCTCCGTATCGTTAGGTTCGGGTTTATCGATTCCTAGCGATTGTGGTTGATTTTCCTTTCCGTTTGTGTCGTCGTCAATTACTCAAGGCAAGTACTCTTGGAAACTTTTATGCTTAACATGATATGGTGATGTGTTTGTGTGTGCTTTGCTCACTCCGGGAAGGTCTGACGAGGCCTCGGGGGAATCTATGACTTCACTCTGGATTCACGAGCTTGAGTCGCTAGCCATCTTGGGAGGGTCCTTAGAGGCCTCGAGTGGGATCAGTGGCTTCACCCCGGTCCTAAACGATGCCTGTGCGTGATTTGTTTATGATATGACCAGCTCTGGATGGTCCTTAGAGGCCTCGAGTGGGACCAGTGGCTTCACCCCGGTCCTAGGCAAATTGATTGTTGACTGTTTGTTTCCCGAAAAGACATGTCTCGTTTTGGCTTTTGAAATGACTTGATGCATGTACTATGAAATGTGTAAGCAAATGGTTTGCCTTGATTACTTGTACTAGCGTAATTGCTAACCCCTCTGGGGACCTATTTTGGGGAAATTCTTGTTATGAGTTTCAGGTTATGTTCAGCCAGACGAGCGAGCACTCGGACTATACGAGGATGCTGGCCAGGGTTGTTGACGTGTGCATTTGAGTTTCCTTGTATCCGTTGTCCATTTCGATATGGTTGTTTTCTAACTTACGAACTTATAGATAGTACTCGCGAGTACTTAGGCATTTTTACTCAGATTATGGTCTGTATCATTAAATGTCATTTATGTTTGTGGGTGATGTTTATTTTGTCGGTTATACCGGGGATTTTATTTAATATTCGTCTTGGTGACATGTGTTTTCTCGATAATCGAGACAGTTAGACAACTAGTATTCCTTATTTAGCCTGGTGGATCCCATGTAGGGGTCCACGACACTATAATATACCCTGAATATCTTGGGGGTGTTACAGAAAATGATATCAGAGTGCTAGGTTTATGGATACCTAGACTTGTCGGTTAATTGGGTCTAGTTGTGTTTTGTTTTGCACATCCTCACCCCACTGCCATCATCTTGGTACTTCCAGTGTTCGTAAGTTTTCCTTACTCGATTTCTTGTTTTCTCGTATCATGCTTCCGTTTCTTGAACTGTGACTGTTTTTCCTCTCGTACTTACCATCCAATTGCTATTGCTACTCCTTATCTCCAGTATGGATGCCGGAAGAAGTCGTGGTAGAGTTCGTGGACATGGTCGTGGACGCGGCCGACGATGTGGGGCAGCCAGTGGGGCGGCCACATCACACTCTTCGGGAGCCGGCATTAGCGATGGCTGTCAGGGCCGCACTTCCACCCAAGACGATACAGCCAGCAATGGCGCCGACATTGGTGTTGCAGCTATGATGCAACAAATGGTGAACCAAATGGCTACTATAGCCCAAGAGGTTCGTAACTCGGCTCGTCGCATCGCCAGGAATAGATTGCCTTTCAGACGTCATCAAGATGCATCCTTCTCAGTTCTCAGGGGCTTCAGACCTGATCGACTGGGAGAGGTGGATCAAGGAGATGTCTAAGATCTTTGTTGCCACCAACTGTCCTGAGTACCGCAAGGTCCCTATCGCCCAGTATTTTCTCACTGAGGAGGCCGCTGATTGGTGGGAGGCCGTTGAGCCTCGTGACCATGTTGCATCTTGGGCCGAGTTCAGAGACCTTATGGAAGCTGGATATTGTCCGTGGCCGGTTCGTCAGGCCCGAGTCCATGCTTTTTATGATGCTCAGCCTCGAGATATTCCAGTTTCTCAGGCCATTACAGATTTCAATCGGGAATTAGGTTATGTGAAGGCCTAGGTTAAGGAGGAAGATGACAAGATTTGCCACTTTTATAGGCGAATGAAACCGAAGATTCGCAATTACATGTCTGGGCTCGCCTGCACCACCCGAAAGGACTATCAGAGTAGAGCTCTTGCTTATGATATGTCCTCGGCGGCCAGTGAGGCGGCTTGAGAAAGTAAGAAGCAGAAGTCCGTTGGTAGATTTTCGGGTCACAAGGGCGGAGTTCAGCAGAAGTCTCAGTTTGCTAATGTTCCTGCGAGCGGTTTGACTCGCTTTTCTGGGGGCTTTCGAGGTACTGCCAGTGCCTCCATTCGTGATGTCATATGCTTTAACTATGGCAAGTCGGGCCATAGGAACCGGGAATGTTCCTGTCCGCAGTTGACCTATCATACTTGTGGTCAGTCGGGCCACAATGCTGCTTTTTGTGAGCGGGTGGGGCAGATTCTTGGTGCTCATGCTTCTTTTCTAGCACCTAAGGAGCCGAGTGTGAACTAGGGGTTGTTTGCTCTGTCACCTCCGTAGAGTGCCAATCGAAGGAGAGGTCGGGGCCAGCCCGCTAGAGGGGGAGCTTCCAGTGTCGGCTCCGCTCATCCGCGAGTTTATGAGATGAGGAGGGCCGATGATCCAGCAGCTACCGTGGCCATAGGTACCGTTCATATTCCTACTCATCCTATCAGTGTGCTTTTCGATTCTGGTGCTATGCATTCATTTGTCTCTCTGGAGTGTATTAGCCGTTTGAGTCTCAACTGCTTGTCGTCTTGTGATCCTTTCATCGTTAAACTTCCTAGCGGTGATAGGATCGTTGGTGATCGAGAGATCCGAGACTGTTCTGTGGTTATTTGTGAAAGGTATTGGCTCTCTAATCTAATTGTTATGAATATTGAGGGTGAGGACTTGATTCTCGGAGATGATTGGCTCGAGCGGCATGGTACCATCATGAACTACCGCACGATAATCATCACCATGTTAGCCGAGGACGGCACCGAGCACTCTTTCGCGTAGCGAAAGAGGGGAAACCAGAAGTTCGTAATTAATGCCGTGAAGGCGATGAGACTCTTGCAGAAGGGGTGTACTGGTTATTGGTGTTACGCCCTGAAGGCGGAGGATGGTGTAGTCGAGTTTTCATCGATTCCAGTCGTTAGTGAGTTCCCTGATGTCTTTCCTGATGAATTACCGGGATTGCCACCGGACTGTGAGGTAGAGTTTGCTATCGAGTTAGAGCCAGGAATGGCTCCGATTTCGAAGGCGCCGTATCGCATGGCACTTTCAGAGATGGCTGAGTTGAAGAAGCAGTTGAGTGAGCTTCTTGAGTCGGGGTATATTCGACCGAGCGCTTCACTTTGGGGCGCACTGGTTCTGTTTGTACGGAAGAAGGATGGTTCGTTGCATTTATGTATCGACTATCGCGAGCTAAACAATGTAACCATCAACAACAAGTATACCTTGCCGAGGATTGATGATTTGTTTGATCAGTTGTAGGGATCTGTGGTATTCTAGAAGATCGAATTGAGATTGGGGTACTATCAGCTTCGGGTGAAGGAGTCCGATGTTTCGAAAACAGCTTTTCGGGTGAGATACGGACATATGAGTTTATGGTTATGCCCTTCGGGTTAAATAATGCGCCGGCAGTGTTCATGCAGTTGATGAGGAAGGTCTTCATTGAGTATTTGGATAAGTGTGTCGTCGTCTTCATTGATGATATTCTTATTTATTCAAAGAACGAGGAGGAGCATGCGCATCATCTGCGTGTGGTGTTAGACATTTTGAGGACTGAGTGACTCTATACAAAGTTCTCGAAATGTGAGTTCTGGCTGAAGGAGGTGATGTTCCTGGGTCACGTGATTTCAGTCGAGGGGGTCCATGTTGATCCATAGAAGATTGAGGCATTGTTGGATTGGGCACCGCCTAAGAATGTGAAGGAGGTCCGTAGTTTCTTGGGTTTGGCTAGCTACTATCGTAGGTTCGTCGAGGGGTTCTCGAAAATAGCTCGGCCACTTACACAGTTGCTTCAGAAATCTGAGAAGTTCGTTCGGAATGACGGAAGGCAGTCGATTTTTGAGGAGTTGAAGAGGCGTTTGACTTCAGACCCAATTTTAGCGTTGTCGTGTGGCAACGAGGGTTTTACCATTTATAGTGATGCTTCGGGTCAGGGTCTTGGGTGCGCATTGATGCAGCACAACAAGACTATCGTGTATGCGTCGAGACAGTTGAGGTCGTATGAGCTTAACTACCCTACTCACGATTTGGAGTTAGCGGCGGTTGTTTTTGCGCTCAAGATTTGGCGTCACTATCTCTTTGGCTCTGCATTTCAGATTTTTACTGATCATAAAAGTCTGAAGTACATATTCACTCAGTGGGAGTTGAATATGAGGCATAGGAGGTTGTTGGAGTTGATTAAGGATTATGACCTCAAGATCCTTTATCATCCGGGCAAGGCGAATGTCATGGCGGATGCCTTGAATCAGAAACTGGTTGCGTTGCGGATGCTTGAGATCCTTACATCGGAGCTTCAGCGGGATTTGATTGAGTTGAGTGTTGATATTTTGTTGCCAAGAGATGTCAGGCAACTTTGCGCTTTGGAGATTTCTTCGTCATTGATCTATGAAATTAAATTGAAGCAGTTGGAGGATCCGATGATTACTCAAATCCGAGAGAATGTCCTTAAGGGAAAGTCTCCTGGGTTTGTGATTCACGAGGATGGTGTGTTGAGATTCTAGAGTCGGCTTTGTGTACTGAACGACTTGGAATTGAGGCAGGGTTTTTTGCGAGAGGCCTATACTACGCCTTACTCAGTTCATCCTGGTTCGAGTAAGATGTACAAGGACCTAAGGAGAAACTTTTGGTGAAATGACATGAAGGAGGAGGTCGCACGGTTTGTACTGAGTGTTGTTAGTAGGTCAAAATCGAGCATCAGTGACCGACCGAGTTATTACAGTCGCTTCCCGTTTTGGAATGGAAATGGGAAGATATTTCGATAGAATTCTTCATGAGATTGCCAAGATCGAAGTCTGGTATGAATAGGGTTTGGGTAATTGTGGATCGACTGACCAAGTCGGCACACTTTCTGGGCATCAAGGATACTTGGGGTCCGGAGAGGTTGGCTCGTGTGTTTATTGTGCAGATTGTGAGGCTTCACGGTACTCCAAAGTCTATTGTTTCGGATCGTGATGGTCGTTTTGTATCGCATTTTTGGCAGGCGGTACATAAGGAATTGGGTACTCGCTTGCGTCTGAGTACTTATTTTCATCCTCAGTCAGATGGGCAGTTGGAGCACACTATCCAGACATTTGAGGATATGTTGCGTGCTTGTGCTGTCGATTGGAGCAGTGATTGGGAGGAGCATTTGCCGTTGATCAAGTTCACGTATGAGTAGCTTTATGGGCGGCGATGTCGATCTCCGATTTGTTGGAACGAGGCGTCCGATTTGGTCGGAACCAAATCGGATATCGCTATGGAGACGAGGCGGTAGATGTAATTGATTCGGGAGAGGATGTTGACTGCTCAGAGTCGATAGAAATCCTATGCTGATGTCCATCGTCGAGCTTTGGAATTCGAGGTGGGAGACCACGTTTAACTAAAGGTGTCGCCGATGAGGGGAGTTTTTCGCTTTGGAAATAAGGGAAAGTTGAGTCTAAGATTTATTGGGCCCTTTGAGATTCTCGAGAGAGTCAGCGAGTTGGCATAACGTTTGGCTTTCCCAACGGCTTTGAGTCACGTTCATAGCATTTTCCATGTTTCCCAGCTGAGGAAATATGTCCCGGATCCTAGTCATGTAATGGACTATGGTGAGATCGATATCACTAAGGATATTACCTTCGAGGAGCGTCCCTTGAAGATTTTGGAGCACCGTCAGAAGCGACTGAGGCATAAGACCATTCTTTTGGTCAAGGTGCAGTGGTCGAGGCATGGTGTCGAGGAGGCAACTTGGGAAACCGAGGATAGCATGTGTGCCAGGTACCCGAGTTGTTTGTTTCTTAAGTTTCGGGATGAAACTTGTTTTTAGAGAGGGAGAATGTAATATCCTCATTTTTTATTTTTTGGTATTTTTCATTTTTTTCGTATTTCTTGCCTTTAGTGGCTTGCTTGTAACTGTATTGGTATGCTGAGAATACTTATTTCTGGACTTTCTATCATCCGAGCTTGTTTCGAACTTGTTTTACTCAATTCCGCATTTATTGGCTTTTCCATCGCTAATTGGTCCGATTCTCATAATCGTTGTCGGAACCACCGTTCTGGGGTTGCTGTAAATCTATCTTATGTTGTTATGCGTGTTGTGAGCTTCTGTTTGATGTTTCGATCGGGTATCGTGTGTTTCGGGTGTTTGAGCCGTTTGGTATCCTGTTGCCTAGCGCGCGCTATTTCTGTTGTTTAACGCACGCTAGTATCACTTAGTAGCACACGCTATGTTCGTTTTGTAGCACGCTCTAACGACTCGAGCACAGCAGAGGCAGTAGGTTGTTTCTTCTCTCTACTCTATGGACGTGCATCTTAGCGCACGATAAGATTGTACGCGCGATGGATGTCCGGTAGCACGCGCTAATTTGGCAGTGCAGAACTGGGAAAAATGTTTCTAGACTCGGCCTGGTGTCCAGGTAGCGCACGCTATGGCCTGATATCGCACGCTATCGAGGGGTGTTAGCGCATGCTATCCTATGGTAGCGCATGCTAACGGGTCAGAACCGTAAGTTCTGGACTGGTTTTTGGCTTGGTAGCGCAGGCTAACTCTGATCGTTAGCGCATGCTAAAGCTCTCTGGTTATAAATACCAGAGAGTTGACCCAGATTCATCACTTTTTCATTTCTCATTCTCTCTCCGACCCTTGGGCGATTTTGGGCGATCTCCGAACGATTCGAAGTCTTGCAACTCCTAGCCATCATCTTTCTTGAGTTCTTGGTGTAGATTAACAACATCTACTTGAGTTCTTCATCCTTAATCCAAGGTAATCTCCTAGAACCCTATTTGGGGAAATTTGGGGGGGGGGTTTAAGTTTTTGTCCGATCCGTTCCATATTATTGATTAATCCATGATGTATATGATTAATCTTGGTGGTATTCTTGTTTTCCCTACGAGTTCATGGTAAGTTTCGTGATATTTGTGAAATCGAGAGGGTTCGGTTGCGATCTGTCCTCTTCGTTGTTTTTATACGAACTTATATGAATTGCAGGTGGGTTTTCGGGTGTATCCATTTCCGTACTTGTTTAGAAATGGTTGTGATTGTGTTCTTCGAATCGTTAGGTTCATCGATTCCCAGCGATCGTGGTTGATTTTCGTTTCTGTTCCTGTCCTCGTCAATTACTCAAGACAAGTACGCTTGGAAACTTTTATGCTTAACATGAAATGGTGATGTGTTTGTGTGTGCTTTGCTCACTCTGGGAGGGTCTGACGAGGCCTCGGGGTAATCTATGACTTCACTCTGGATTCACGAGCTTGAGTGGGATCAATGTCTTCACCCCGGTCCTAGGCGATGCCTGTGCGTGATTTGTTTTATGATATGGCCAGCTCGGGAGGGTCCTTAGAGGCCTCGAGTGGGACCAGTGGCTTCACCCCGGTCTTAGGCAAATTGATTGTTGACTGCTTGTTTCCGTAAAAGACATGTCTGGTTTTGGCTTTTGAAATGACTTGATGTATGTACTATGAAATGTGTAAGCGAATGATTTGCCTTGATTAGTTGTGCTAATGTAATTGCTAACCCCTCTGGGGACCCGTTTTGGGGAAATTCTTCTTATGAATTTCAGGTTATGTTCATCCGGACGAGCGAGCACTGGGACTGTACGAGGATGCTAGCCAGGGTTTTTGATGTGTGCATTTGAGTTTCCTTGTATCCATTGTCCGTTTCGATATGGTTGTTTTCTAACTTACAAACTTATAGATAGTACTCGCGAGTACTTAGGCATTTTTTCTCCGATTATGGTCTGTATCATTAAATGTCATTTATGATTGTGGGTGATATTTATTTTTCCGGTTATACCGGGCATTTTATTTAATATTCATCTTGGTGATGTGTGTTTTCTCGATAATCGAGATGGTTAGACGAGTAATATTTCTTATTTAGCCTGGTGGGTCCCATATAGGGGTCCACGGCGATGTAATATACCCTGAATATCTTGGGGGTGTTACAAGTATTGTGGTGCGGCCATCATCTCCGCGCGATATGTGGACGTAAGTATCCATTCTGTGAACTCTGTGTATATGCATGCATGTGCGTTTATGATTGTGTCTGATGTTCGAATACATCCTTGTTTCGTGTAAATTGTACAATGAGAATGTTGGTGATGTGTTGTGAATGATTCTTTTAGAATAAATGTGGCGTTCTAGGATAGTCGCGAGAATTGGTATCGATTAACTATGTAGAGTACTCGAGAATTTGAATTGATGGTATGCTATGATATAAATGTGATAACTGGTAGTTGCCTATATTCTTGAAGATTGTGAGTAATGGTACTTCTGTGTTGTTGGCGAAGGCGATAAGTAGAAGGCAGTTCATATTGATTAAGTCAGGAGAAGGTTAAATACTACGATCCAGAGTATTTGATTTGGTTTAGGTGTGATTCGATTTTTGTTGTGACAGTTGCGGTTTGATTTTAGATATGGTGGCGGATAGTGACACATGTTAATCATATGAAAGTGTGGCGTTTTAACACATATGATTGTTTGGGCTTAGTGCTCGTAAAATTTTAAATTCCTAAGTGAGTTGTTTTCATAAAATAGGAGAGTTATGTTTTGAAGTAACAAATATCGGGTGTTTCTAATTAGTAAACTACTTTGTCATTTTGGACAAATGAGTTGATTTGCACAACTCGATAAATTATTTTGATGATTGAAAACAATTTTTTTGTCTATGTCCTGAACGACAAGTTGATGCGTCGATATTTTGTTATTTTGAATAAAATCTCTTGTGAGTATTTTAACTTAGAAAAAATAATAATTTTATATTTGGGTAAAAGAAGAATTTTGGCAACTTTAAAAAAATATTTTTTATATTTAAAAAAAAGGTTGATGATATGAACATATATTTTTGACATGATGCTTTGGAATATTACAGAGATAAAATATTTTTGGTTGTTTACAAAAGGTGAATGTCATAGAATTTTTCTCAAATGAGTTGAATATTGAAATTTTTAAAATATTAGACAGAGATCTTGATAAATTATTTTTAAAAAATTTTAAATATATTTAGACTTTTTATTTAGAGAGTAAAGTGAGATAGGTACCCCCAACGAAGATACGTGATGAGAATAGTGTTGTATGAGACAACTAATTATTTTTGATTCTACGATCAGCGGTAAGTCGGCCCGCTGGTTGTCGCATACAAGCTGACCTCTCTTGAGTATCGTTTGGTATGTTGGGAAGTAAGTATTCACGAATCGATCTGTGTGCTGATTAATCAAGATTGATGGACAGTTGTGGCAGCACTGAGGTGAGCAATATGACGAACATGTGCATGAAAGTGTTTTCGAACTTCATACTTTGTACTGAGTTTTCAAATATTATTTGCATGGGGTTTTGTAAAAAAAACTGATTTCCCTAATTTTAATTTATGAAAATGTGTGCTGATGTTGAACATATATAACTGATTTCCCTAATTTTAATTTATGAAAATGTGTGTTGATGTTGAACATATATCTTTTGAAAAAAACAAATTTACTCACTAGTAAAAGAAAGAGTATTTATAAGAAAGAGAATCTGAACTCACGTAATTTTAAATTATTTCAAATGCATTTGTATGCCATCGGGTGGTAGTATCTTTGGAACACAATTAATAAAGCGGTATATGTATTTTTGAAAGTTATCAATTTTTTGGATCGAAGTATCCATCTATTTTAAAGAGTTGGCCATTTAAAACTGGGCTTTTGTAGAAGTTTCCAATATGTCATATTTTTATTAAAAAATGTCAAGTGTATATATTTGTTGGATCAATATTTTTAGCACATATATTTTAATGATGTTCATAAAGAAAAATAATTATTTAACAAATATTATACTAGCAATTCATTCTTAAGTTAAATTCTCAAGAAGATAACGTACGCTAGCCATATAGCGAAACATACGTAATATTCACCCATATGTATTTGTAGAAAGTGTCAATATTATGTAGGGTTACATAGCAGGACAACTCACATTACATGACATACATAACGTACGCAAAGGACTATGCATAATGTATGCAAAATTAACCATTGTGCAGTTTTCAGAAGGTCAACATATTGAACGGTCATCTACTCGGTAACGTACACTACATAAGCATGTTAACGGACGCTACGCATTTGAAACTGAATTCAAAATTGGACCGTTCATGACATCTAGAAGGTGAACAAATCAAATGGATAACTGATAGATCATAACATACGCAAACATGGTGCTTAACGTATGCAAAGGAAGAGACATAAGCTAGTGCCGGAAACTGGACTAAGTCTTGCGGACGTTACACCAATGAAGTAACGTACGTAACTCGTGATACCTAACATATGTTAAAAAGGACTACTATAATAATAGGAAAGAGGCTCCTAAATGCTGTAAATAGAGGCATTTGGAGGTGTGGAAATGCACAAGAATTCTTTGAATATATCAAGCAAAGATCTTATTCATTTAAGCTTCATTATAGCATATACTTTGGGTGATAGTACTTATTGCAACTGATACAAGAAGAATTGTTCTAACAATATTCTATATACATTCTCGTGTCTCTCTGAGCGATTATTCTGTAAGTCGAGTAACAGTACTCACAATAATCTTTATAATTTTATGAGGTTGTCTTGTATCCCTAAAAACAAGTTTAATTATAGTTATGGTTGTTCTTGAGCCCGGAAATCAAGAAATTGAAGTTCGGCACTAATCTTGAAAGTGCTATTGCAAAGAGTTGGCACTAAACTCTAATATGCATTCAAGTTTTGAAAAAAGTCTTAGTCGATAACACTAGGTAAGGGACGCAGGCTTTTGGATAGTCGACTTCTTGTGTCTTTTTATTTTCACACTTTGTCTTTACTTCTAATATTTGTTTCCGCAAGAAAAGAGTTCAAAACTCTACTCCGTGTAACACCCCCAATCCACTCAGGGATATTACACGCCGTAGACCCTTTTCTTAAAGATCTACCAGGCTGGTAACTAAAATCAAACATCTCAACATCGCCTTTAAGTCTAAAATGACTCAGTAGACCGATTTGGTTTTTCAATTAATACATACAACTCAATCTCAATATGTACCCATGCAGGGGTCAAAACATAACACACTCCCATACAACAGGGAAAATACTGCAGTGGATAATACACAACCAAACCAATACGACATCGTATGGATCTACATGTGATTAGTATCGATCATCTTTCATCATCCTTCATGCCGACCCTGTGTTATGCTCCCCAAAACCCGAATGAAATACAGACATCCACCCCCCGATTACTCGGGGGTTAGCAAAATTCCACTATTTTGCTAGTGCAAGTACAAAGTGCAAATACGAGTCATACAAATCATATTCCAAGAATAATAATATTCAGGAATCCTCGAAGATTCAACATAACAAGAAAATACTTCCCAAGGCAAGAGTTTGAGTAAAACTTTCCAAATTCGAAAGATCACAAATCACGAGAACAGTTTGTAAAATAGTTTAAAATGCCCTCGGGAGTTTTAACGAAAATAATTTAGGATTATCGAATCCTTCTCTTTCCAAAACCAGTAGGGGTCACAACCCAAAGATTTGCTTTCTCAAATAATACCAACAACGATTCACATGGTTCAAGCCCACGTCACGTGCCCTTGACGGACATAAAGTCACAAAACATAACCACCCAAGATACGAAATCTCGGTAACACATCCAAGGTACTCGACCTAGCAAAACACATCCAAAATCATATACATAACACCGTGAACACATGTCACGTCATCTCACGGTTGGATCAATCACTTGTTGTCTACTGACCACATGATCGCATGCCATGTATCACCGTAGGTTTTCTTATACCACCGTGATCACTTGCCACGTCATCTCATGGTTGGATCAATCACTTGTTGTCTCCTGACCACATGATCGCATGCCATGTGTCACCATAAGTATTCTTAGGCTCTCACGGTTGGATCAATCACTTGTTGCATCCTGACCACATGATCACAAGCCATGTGTCACCGTAGATCCCGCCCATATCCAGACATTCACACACATAACACAGTACAACAAGGATATCCAAACAATTCACCCAGAGGCATCAAACACTTAGCACGACACAACGTCAAACCACAATGCACCAAAATGAGGTAATATATGTACACATGCATCATCAAGCGTAACATCAACACCAAACATATCCATAGGATTCACTTAATCATTTACGAAACACGCCATTTGCATGATACAAACGGGTTTTGAAAGAGAGCCTTTAACGAGGCTAAACCGAATCTTTTGAAAGTTCATTTCAAACAACCAAACAAACACATTTAGACGGTCACCAATCATCATATCCACAAAACAAGAAATGCATGAACAAGGTACTTGCCTCGAAATCGGCACGCAAGTACTCCGACGAACACGGCTCGACCGGGACACTCCTAAAACCTACAACTTCCGCAAGACACAACGAAAACACTATCACAATGAGAATCAAGACCAAGAACAACGGAAAACCCATCAAACTATCGAAGGAAAACTCATTGGGATATTTAATCGAACATTAAATGTTCAATAATTCCCAAGAACACTCGAATCGTCAATTGAGTTAAACAAACTCGAGATATGGATATACAATCCATGGAACACGATTAATAATATCATACTACACCAACCGATCCATCAAAATCGGATCAGGATCAAAATCAAGAACAAATTTCCAAGAAAGTCAACTCGAAGAAAAATCAAGAATTACCTCGATCTGACGAAGAACAAGGGATTAGATGATGTTACAATCACCTAGAAATCTCCAAAACACCTTGGAATTGAGTAGAATCGACCAAGAACTCGAACCCTAGCCTCACCCATCTGATAGCCGCGAAGAGAAGAGAAGAATGGGAGGAAATGGGGTGAGAAACCCGTCTGTCCCTTTATATACACCAACGACGCACGACCATCATGCACAACCAAGTGCTCGTGTATTTGGTCGTGCGCTAGGCCACTGCCCAGCTACGCACGAGCAGACACGCACGAGCGGCCGTTCGTGCGCCGGGTCGTGCGCGCCACTGCCATGCGTCTGCCGAGACGCACGAGCACTGCGCACGAGCATTCGCTCGTGCACGTGCAGTCAAGGCCACACGAGCACTGGATTGTGCGCCCAGCTCGTGCGCACCTGGCCGGTCCCTGCCGCACCTGGCCGGCAAGTGCCCAGCCGCCATGACTCGATGACTTAAATTCCCGAAAACGTACGGAACGAACATGACAAATAGTATAACATTCAAAACACGAGTTAAGCACTAAACAAACCCATGGTTTTGACAACCCGAAGGTTGAAAGGACGATACGAAGGCAAACACCCCAAAACTTTGGGAAATTACGAAATGGCCCAAATGCCCGAAAATCACGATACGTGATCTATAATCAAACCAAAGTTGACAACCCGTCTAACAAAGTTAAACGGTCTTACGGGAAACTGGAAACAACAGTTTCGAACGGGTTCGTAAGAATCGAACTCGAGTGCGGAAAAGTCACTAAGAAGCACGAAACTCAACAAAACGACACCGAAACGAACTCGGACGTCAAGAAATGCAGAATTAATCATTCTCATAATGATGAAACGGTCACAAGCGATCTGTCAAAATAGACTCCTGCCAAAAAAATAAATAAATTTACCAAAAATCGAAAATCGCGGATATTACATACTACCCTCCTTAAAGAAGTTTCGTCCCGAAACTTGAAACAAGTAGGGAGAAGAAATACCCCACCAAGAACATCTTAATGAGATACACAAGAACCGCGCAACTTACGCCCATCGGGGAAACGTTACAAGAAACGCAAAGGGACATACGGCGCGAAAGCATGCTCAACGACAATCATCACAATGTCACAAGCAAGTACATAATAAAACCAACATGTGTCAAGTATCACCAAATAGATAGTACAATCAAATCAATTATCCGAACAATCAGGAAACAAAAGGCACCTAATACAAGAAGACACGCACAGTCGAAAAATAGAAATTAAACGCACAACAATCCGCAAAGGTAACCACGAAGAGCTCCGACCATGCCGAAATTCTCAAAAACAACAGTAGGCATCTACGTGTCCTTTCGGAGCAGGGACGCAATCTCGATCCCCAAACGTCTTAGCTACCATCTCGCAATGCACGGCTCCGTGTCCCAATTGACCGCAATCGAAACAGCTGACTAACGGTGAACCACAATTCTTCGCGGCATGGCCCGCTCGACTATAGTTGTAACACGTATTCGTGCTGCTCACATTACGCGATGCAGGGGTAATACTCCTCCCCTGTTAACGCGATCGAGGTATCTTCTTATGACGATGACACAAAGTCTCAGCCTCAGGAGGCCCACTCCCCCGATTTCCTTAAAAGCTCCCAATAATTTTCTATTTCTTCGATTCAGACATATTCTCAGTCGATAATATGGATAGCTCATAGGCCAACACCCTATTATGATACTCTCTCAATGAAGTACAAGTGTGGCCCTCCATGTACTGACGAATCTCCAGTTTCATTCGTCTACTAAAATGACAGATCTTATCTTCCTCTGTCCAACCTGATCCTGCACGTAGCTGAGCTGTTTTCTATAGTCAATAATAGCTTGAGTCAGCAGTACATCTCGCGGTTTCGCTGAAAAGAATTCATTAATCCTATAATTTCTGATCCGTTCTGGACAAAACTCATCTTTCATGAATCCCAGTAACTCTGCCCACATGACCACACGATCTCGAGGCTTAACAGCCTCCCACCAACTAGCGGCTGTTAAGCTGAATTGCTTGAGTCAACTGAGTCATCTGTACAGCGACCTGATGCAAAATAGTAGCAACACCGATACCAACACCATCACTGACAGCTTGATCCCAATCACGCGTCTGATCGCCATGACCATGACCTCTGCCCCTCGACATACTGAATAAGTAACCACTCAGCACAACAAAAAATCACAACACATAAAACACACATACGAAAACCACAGCAACGACGGCATCGTTCGGCGATTTCAACGGCCCGAAAGATAACCAACACACAATTACAAAACATCTCAAAACAATCACAGATGTACAAAATCATACAAACCCAAGCTCTAACAGCTCGAACAGGTGCGATAACACGACAATCACCAAGAAGCAACACACGTTCAATACCAACATCACACCTCTCATATAGGGCTAACACAACAAATGCATGTCGAATGACTCAACGCTCACACCACCAATTCAATCACAACTCGGGGGCTAACACTCTAACGACAATACTAACATCATACATACATTCCCGGATCGTAAACAGGAATGATAGGTTTTAAAGACGAAAACCACCTTTTTGAAAATAATTTTGGGAACACCAATTAATCTTGAGTATCATGTTTCGAAAAAGTAATTCCAACATCAGTATCGAGACTTTGAGAAATATTTTTGCGTTTGGTAAAAATGAGGACACCTTTCTCTTAGTTAAAAACCTTCAGAACTATTCGACCTTCGGGTCTAAGCAAATGCATTTTTAAATTACTAAAAACATTTCAAAATATTTTGGTCCTAAAAGTGGAATAATTTTGAAGCAGTGGTACTAGTAGGCAACTTGAAAATACCACGAGAAAATAATCCATTTTAAAAGTACGTCTCACAATTTATTCTCTAAGATACTCAAGGTTTGGAAAAAAATCCATTAGGCCAGAATGCCCAAAACTCACATGTATAGCCATCCGCTTATACATCTCATACTACACACATCAAATCATTTCGAAATCAAAACAAGGCATGTCTTTTCCGGGAAACAAACAGTCAAATAATCACAGTTGAAAACCGCCTAGGATCGGGGCGAAACCACTGATCCCATTCGAGGCATCTAAGGACCCTCGCGAACTGGCTATAATTATAAATCAAATCACGCACAAGCATCGCCTAGGACCGGGTTGAAGCCACTGATCCCACTCGAGGCCTCTAAGGACCCTCCTGAGCTGGCTAGCGAATCAAGCTCGTGAATCCAGAGTAAAGTCATAGATTCTCCTGTGGCCTCGTCGGACTCTCCCGGAGTGAGCAAATCAAACACATATACATTTTTATTCCATATTAAGCACAAATGTTTCACGAGAACACTTGCAAAATGAGCAAATCATTTTGAAATCATTACCAGCAACACCACTCCTCATATAAACAAAATATGAGAGTCGAATACACACATATCACGAAACCAAAAATCTACATATAGATTCCATAACTTGACAAATAATCATACAAGTAGCTCGTGTCACACGAGGCACAACACAAAGAAGGGAGACTTACATCCACAGGTCGCATGAAGATAATGATCGCCCCACGATACTAATCACGACCAACAAACTCAGACGACACGTCGCGACACGACTCAATCAGACAAAATCCGACGAGACAAGACTCAACAGACACAACTTAACCCAACATCCTAGGTTTCCACAATCTAAGCTCCGATACCATTTATGTAACACCCCCAATCCACTCAGGGATATTACATGTCGTAGACTCTTTCCTCAAAGATCTACCAGGCTGGTAACTAAAATCAAACATCTCAACATCGCCTTTAAGGCTAAAATGACTCTGTAGACCGTTTGGTCTTTCAATTAATACATATAACTCAATCTCAATACGCACCCACGCAGGGGTCAAAATACAACATACTCCCGTACAACGGGGAAAATATTGCAGCATAAATAAAGTACAACCAAACCAATACGACATCGTATGGATCCTCTTGTGATTAGTATCGATCATCTTCCATCATCCTTCGTGCCGACCCTGTGTTATGCTCCCCAAAACCTGAATGCAATACAGACATCCACCCCCCGATTACTCGAGGGTTAGCAAAATTTCATTATTTTGATAGTGCAAGTACAAAGTGCAAATACGAGTCATACAAATTATATCCCAAGAATAATAATAATCAGGAATCCTCAAAGATTCAACATAACAAGAAAATACTTCCCAAGGCAAGAGTTTGAGTAAAACTTTCCAAATTCGAAAGATCAGAAATCACGAGAACAGTTTGTAAAATGGTTTAAAATGCCCTTAGGAGTTTTAATGGAAATAATTTAGGATTATTGAATCATTCTCTTTCCAAAACCAACAGGGGTCAGAGCCCAAAGATTTGCTTTCTCAAATAATACCAACAACGATTCACAGGGTTCAAGCCCACGTCACGTGTCCTCAACGGACATAAAGTCACAAAACATAACCACCCAAGATACGAAATCTTGATAACATATCCAAGGTACTCGACCTGGCAAAGAACATCCAAAATCATATATATAACACCGTGAACACATGCCATGTCATCTCACGGTTGGATCAATCACTTGTTGTCTCCTGACCACATGATCGCATGCCATGTGTCACCGTAGGTTTTCTTATACCACAGTGATCACTTGCCACATCATCTCACAGTTAAATCAATCACTTGTTGTCTCCTGATCACATGATCGCATGCCATGTGTCACCGTAGGTATTCTTATGCTCTCACGGTTGGATCAATCACTTGTTGCATCCTGACCACATGATCGCAAGCCATGTGTCACCGTAGACCCTGCCCATATCCACACATTCACACACATAACACAGTACAACAAGGATATCTAAACAATTCACCCAGAGGCATCTAACACTTAGCACGACACAACATCAAACCACAATGCACCAAAATGAGGTAATATATGTACACATGCATCATCAAGTGTAACATCAACACCAAACATATCCATCGGATTCACTTAATCATTTACGAAACACGACATTCGCAAGATACAAATGGGTTTCGAAAGAGAGCCTTTAATGAGGCTAAACTGAATCTTTTGAAAGTTCATTTCAAACAACCAAACAAACACATTTAGACGATCACTGATCATCATATCCACAAAACAAAAAATGCGTGAACAAGGTACTTGTCTCGAAATCGGCACACAAGTACTCCGACGAACACGACTCGACCGGGACACAACGAAAACACTATCATAATGAGAATCAAGACCAAGAACAATGGAAAACCCATCAAACTATCGAAGGAAAACTCATTGGGACATTTAATCGACCATTAAATGTTCAATAATTCCCAATATCACTCTAATCATCAATCGAGTTAAACAAACTCGAGATATGGATATACAATCCATGGAACACGATTAAAAACATCATACTACACCAAATGATCCATCAAAATTGGACCAGGATCGAAATCAAGAACAAATTTCCAATAAAGTCAACTCGAAGAAAAATCAAGAATTACCTCGATCTGACGAAGAATAAGGAATTAGATGATGTTACAATCACCTAAAAATCTCCAAAACACCTGGGAATTGAGTAGAATCGACCAAGAACTCGAACCCTAGCCTCACCCGTCCGACAGCCGTGAAGAGAAGAGAAGAAGAGGAGGAAATGGGGTGAGAAACCCATCTGTCCCCTTATATACACCAGCGACGCACGACCATCACACATGACCAAGTGCTCGTGGGTTTGGTCGTGCGCTAGGCCACTGCCCAGCGACGCACGAGCGGCCGATCGTGCGCCGGGTCGTGCGCGCCACTGCCAGGCATCTGCCGAGATGCATGAGCACCGAGCACGAGCACTCGCTCGTGCGCATGCAGTCAGGGCCGCACGAGCGCTGGATCGTGCGCCCAGCTCGTGCGCACCTGGCCGGTCCCTGCCGCACCTGGCCGGCCAGTGCCTAGCCGCCATGACTCGTCGACTCAAATTCCCGAAAACATACGGAACGAACATGACGAATAGTATAACATTCAAAACACGAGTTAATCACTAAACAAACCCATGGTTCTGACAAACCGAAGGTTGAAAGGACGATACGAAGGCAAACACCCCAAAACTTTGGGAAATTGTGAAATGGCCCAAATGCCCGAAAATCACGATATGTGATCGAATAACTAAACTAAAGTTCACAACACGTCTAACAAAGTTAAATGGACTTACGGGAAACTAGAAACAACAATTTCGAACAAGATTCGTAAGAATCGAACTCAAGTGCGGAAAAGTCGCTAAGAAGCACGAAACTCAACAAAAAGACACTGAAACAAACCCGGACGTCAAGAAGTGCAGAATTAATCATTCTCAGAATGACGAAAAGGTCACAAGCGATCCGTCAAAACAGAATCCTGCCAAAAAAAAATAAATTTACCGAAAATCGAAAATCGCGGATATTACATACTACCCTCCCTAAAGAAGTTTCGTCCCGAAACTTAAAACAAGTAGGTAGAAGAAATACCCCACCAGGAACATCTCAATGAGATACACAAGAACCGCGCAACTTACGCCCATCGGGGAAACGTTACAAGAAACGCAAAGGGACATACGGCGCGAAAGCATGCTCAACGACAATCATCACAATGTCACAAGCAAGTACATAATAAAACCAACATGTGTCAAGTATCACCAAATATATAGTACAATCAAATCAATTATCCGAACAATCAGGAAACAAAAGGCACCTAATACAAGAAGACACGGACAGTCGAAAAATAGAAATTAAACGCACAACAATCCGCAAAGGTAACCACGAAGAGCTCCGACCATGCCGAAATTCTCAAAAACAACAGTAGGCATCTCCGTGTCCTTTCGGAGCAGGGACGCAATCTCGATCCCCAAACCTCTTAGCTACCATCTCGCATTGCACGGCTCCGTGTCCCAATCGACCGCAATCGAAACAGCTGACTAACGGTGAACCACAATTCTTCGCGGCATGGCCCGCTCGACTATAGTTGTAACACGTATTCGTGCTGCTCACATTACGCGATGCAGGGGTAATACTCCTCCCCTGTTAACGCGATCGAGGTATCTTCTGATGACGACGACACAAAGTCTCAGCCTCAGGAGGCCCACTCCCCCGATTTCCTTAAAAGCTCCCAATAATTTTCTATTTCTTCGATTCAGACATATTTTCAGTCGATAATATGGATAGCTCATAGGCCAACACCCTATTATGATACTTTCTCAATGAAGTACAAGTGTGGCCCGCCATGTACTGACGAATCTCCAGTTTCATTCGTCTACTAAAATGACAGATCTTATCTTCCTCTGTCCAACCTGATCCTGCACGTAGCTGAGCTGTTTTCTATAGTCAATAATAGCTTGAGTCAGCAGTACATCTCGCGGTTTCGCTGAAAAGAATTCATTAATCCTCTAATTTCTGATCCGTTCTGGACAAAACTCATCTTTCATGAATCCCAGTAACTCTTCCCACATGACCACACGATCTCTAGGCTTAACAGCCTCCCACCAACTAGCGGCTGTTAAGCTGAAATGCTTGAGTCAACTGAGTCATCTGTACAGCTACCTGATGCAAAATAGTAGCAACACCGATACCAACACCATCACCGACAGCTTGATCCCGATCACGCGTCTGATCGCCATGACCACGACCTCTGCCCCTCGGCATACTGAATAAGTAACCACTCAGCACAACAAAAAATCATAACACATAAAACACACATACGAAAACCACAGCAACGACGGCATCGTTCGGCGATTTCAACGGCCCGAAAGATAACCAACACACAATTACAAAACATCTCAAAACAATCACAGATGTACAAAATCATACAAACCCAAGCTCTAACAGCTCGAACAGGTGCGATAACACGACAATCACCAAGAAGCGACACACGTTCAATACCAACATCACATCTCTCATATAGGGCTAACACAACAAATGCATGTCGAATGACTCAACGCTCACACCACCAATTCAATCACAACTCGGGGGCTAACACTCTAACGACAATACTAACATCATACATACATTCCCGGAGCGTAAACAGGAATGATAGGTTTTAAAGACGAAAGCCACATTTTTGAAAATAATTTTGGGAACACCAATTAATCTTGAGTATCATGTTTCGAAAAAGTAATTCCAACATCAGTATCGAGACTTTGAGAAATATTTTTGCATTTGGTAAAAATGAGGACACCTTTCTCTTAGTTAAAAACCTTCAGAACTATTCGACCTTCGGGTCTAAGCAAATGCATTTTTAAATTACTAAAAACATTTCAAAATATTTTGGTCCTAAAAGTGGAATAATTTTGAAGCAGTGGTACTAGTAGGCAACTTGAAAATACCACGAGAAAATAATCCATTTTAAAAGTACGTCTCACAATTTATTCTCTAAGATACTCAAGGTTTGGAAAAAAATCCATTAGGCCAGAATGCCTAAAACACACATGTATCGCCATCCGCTTATACATCTCATACTACACACATCAAATCATTTCGAAATCAAAACAAGGCATGTCTTTTCCGGGAAACAAACAGTCAAATAATCACAGTTGAAAACCGCCTAGGATCGGGGCGAAACCACTGATCCCATTCGAGGCATCTAAGGACCCTCGCGAACTGGCTATAATCATAAATCAAATCACGCACAAGCATCGCCTAGTACCGGGGTGAAGCCACTGATCCCACTCGAGGCCTCTAAGGACCCTCCTGAGCTGGCTAGCGAATCAAGCTCGTGAATCCAGAGTAAAGTCATATATTCCCCTGTGGCCTCGTCGGACTCTCCCGGAGTGAGCAAATCAAACACATATACATTTTTATTCCATATTAAGCACAAATGTTTCACGAGAACACTTGCAAAATGAGCAAATCATTTTGAAATCATTACCAGCAACACCACTCCTCATATAAACAAAATATGAGAGTCGAATACACACATATCACGAAACCAAAAATCTACATATAGATTCCATAACTTGACAAATAATCATACAAGTAGCTCGTGTCACACGAGGCACAACACAAAGAAGGGAGACTTACATCCACAGGTCGCATGAAGATAATGATCGCCCCACGATACTAATCACGCCCAACAAACTCAGACGACACGTCGCGACACGACTCAATCAGACAAAATCCGACGAGACAAGACTCAACAGACACAACTTAACCCAACATCCTAGGTTTCCACAATCTAAGCTCCGATACCATTTATGTAACACCCCCAATCCACTCAGGGATATTACATGTCGTAGACTCTTTCCTCAAAGATCTACCAGGCTGGTAACTAAAATCAAACATCTCAACATCACCTTTAAGGCTAAAATGACTCTGTAGACCGTTTGGTCTTTCAATTAATACATATAACTCAATCTCAATACGCACCCACGCAGGGGTCAAAACACAACACACTGCCGTACAACGGGGAAAATATTGCAGCATAAATAAAGTACAACCAAACCAATACGACATCGTATGAATCCTCTTGTGATTAGTATCGATCATCTTCCATCATCCTTCGTGCCGACCCTGTGTTATGCTCCCCAAAACCTGAATGCAATACAGACATCCACCCCCCGATTACTCGAGGGTTATCAAAATTCCACTATTTTGATAGTGCAAGTACAAAGTGCAAATACGAGTCATACAAATTATATCCCAAGAATAATAATAATCAGGAATCCTCAAAGATTCAACATAACAAGAAAATACTTCCCAAGGCAAGAGTTTAAGTAAAACTTTCCAAATTCGAAAGATCACAAATCACGAGAACAGTTTGTAAAATGTTTTAAAATGCCCTTAGGAGTTTTAATGGAAATAATTTAGGATTATTGAATCATTCTCTTTCCAAAACCAATAGGGGTCAGAGCCCAAAGATTTGCTTTCTCAAATAATACCAACAACGATTCACAGGGTTCAAGCCCACGTCACGTGTCCTCAACGGACATAAAGTCACAAAACATAACCACCCAAGATACGAAATCTTGGTAACATATCCAAGGTACTCGACCTGGCAAAGAACATCCAAAATCATATATATAACACCGTGAACACATGCCATGTCATCTCACGGTTGGATCAATCACTTGTTGTCTCCTGACCACATGATCGCATGCCATGTGTCACCGTAGGTTTTCTTATTCCACCGTGATCACTTGCCACATCATCTCACAGTTAAATCAATCACTTGTTGTCTCCTGACCACATGATCGCATGCCATGTGACACCGTAGGTATTCTTATGCTCTCACGGTTGGATCAATCACTTGTTGCATCCTGACCACATGATCGCAAGCCATGTGTCACCGTAGACCCTGCCCATATCCACACATTCACACACATAACACAGTACAACAACGATATCCAAACAATTCACCCAGAGGCATCTAACACTTAGCACGACACAACATCAAACCACAATGCACCAAAATGAGGTAATATATGTACACATGCATCATCAAGTGTAACATCAACACCAAACATATCCATCGGATTCACTTAATCATTTACGAAACACGACATTCGCAAGATACAAATGGGTTTCGAAAGAGAGCCTTTAATGAGGCTAAACTGAATATTTTGAAAGTTCATTTCAAACAACCAAACAAACACATTTAGACGATCACTGATCATCATATCCACAAAACAAAAAATGCGTGAACAAGGTACTTGCCTCGAAATCGGCACACAAGTACTCCGACGAACACGACTCGACCGGGACACAACGAAAACACTATCATAATGAGAATCAAGACCAAGAACAATGGAAAACCCATCAAACTATCGAAGGAAAACTCATTGGGACATTTAATCGAACATTAAATGTTCAATAATTCCCAATATCACTCTAATCATCAATCGAGTTAAACAAACTCGAGATATGGATATACAATCCATGGAACACGATTAAAAACATCATACTACACCAAATGATCCATCAAAATTGGACCAGGATTGAAATCAAGAACAAATTTCCAATAAAGTCAACTCGAAGAAAAATCAAGAATTACCTCGATCTGACGAAGAATAAGGAATTAGATGATGTTACAATCACCTAAAACTCTCCAAAACACCTGGGAATTGAGTAGAATCGACCAAGAACTCGAACCCTAGCCTCACCCGTCCGACAGCCGCGAAGAGAAGAGAAGAAGAGGAGGAAATGGGGTGAGAAACCCATCTGTCCCCTTATATACACCAGCGACGCACGACCATCACACATGACCAAGTGCTCGTGGGTTTGGTCGTGCGCTAGGCCACTGCCCAGCGACGCACGAGCGGCCGGTCGTGCGCCGGGTCGTGCGCGCCACTGCCAGGCGTCTGCCGAGATGCACGAGCACCGAGCACGAGCACTCGCTCGTGCGCATGCAGTCAGGGCCGCACGAGCGCCGGATCGTGCGCCCAGCTCGTGCGCACCTGGCCGGTCCCTGCCGCACCTGGCCGGCCAGTGCCCGACCGCCATGACTCGTCGAATCAAATTCCCGAAAACTTACGGAACGAACATGACGAATAGTATAACATTCAAAGCACGAGTTAATCACTAAACAAACCCATGGTTCTGACAAACCGAAGGTTGAAAGGACGATACGAAGGCAAACACCCCAAAACTTTGGGAAATTGTGAAATGGCCCAAATGCCCGAAAATCACAATACGTGATCGAATAACTAAACTAAAGTTCACAACACTTCTAACAAAGTTAAATGGACTTACAGGAAACTAGAAACAACAATTTCGAGCAAGATTCGTAAGAATCGAACTCAAGTGCGGAAAAGTCGCTAAGAAGCACGAAACTCAACAAAAAGACACCGAAACAAACCCGTACGTCAAGAAGTGCAGAATTAATCATTCTCAGAATGACGAAACGGTCACAAGGGAGTCGTCAAAACGGACTCCTACCAAAAAAAGAAATTTACCAAAAATTGAAAATCGAAAATATTACACTCCGCACTATTCAACCCACCTTCTAGTGGCGGTACCAACTCAACAATTGGTATCCAAGAGGTCTCTTTTTCATCAGTCTAACACCTGCTAGAGATAAGATCCAGAAATGGCATACATTCATATTTTTGAAGGCAATGCTCTAATCGCCCTCCCTTCTTCGTGTTGAGATTCGTTGCCTAAATCGAAGGCCCAGCGGAAGCGGTAAAACAAAAATTAATTCGATCTGAATCCCTTATATACGAATATTAAAATTAACAAAGGAAGATTCGAAATCATACCCTTGTAGTCTGTTGATTAAAAGGATTCCTTCTCTTGAGCTATTCCCCAAGCTCTAGTTGTAAACTCAGTGATCCAAAGTGCTCCAAGCCCTGGGATGATCCAACACTGAAATACCGCGTCTATACTTGTCACGCGCCGGAGAAACAAATGGAACAACGATCACCCAATTAACCTCCAAGGTTACGGCTAGAATCGGATGACAAAGCTTTTGATTATAACACTCTAAGTGTATAATCTGTACCTCTCAATTAAATCCTCACAATATTTCTCAAAGAAAATATATGAAGAAGAAGAACACTTGTGAAGACTCCACGAAACCTTTTCTTCTCTCTTTACTAAACACAAATCCGCCGTACAGCATGTGTGGAGAGTGTCCCAAGTCTTCATTTTTATTCTCCCAACCCAACATATCAAATCCCCTTTTCCATATAATAAGAGATACCATATCTCTTAAAGTCTTTTTTCATCCATTATAAAATGGAGACATAGACCAAGAGGGGTTAGGTGAAGGGGAAGCGGCCATCTAGAAGGGGAATATGAGTTTGGTCCGTTTCGGACTCCCGTGAGTCCAAACAAATAAACTCTGATTCTGTTCCGATGTATTTATATCGATTAATTAATCATATCAAATACATATTAATTTCCCTAAGAAATAATTATATTCATGAATTAAATTTATCACCCAGTAATATATTTAATTCATTTTGTCGTAACTGAGAACGAATGATGGGATCATTCAAGAACCAACCTGTCGAGAATATCACTATACGTATAAACCCTTCTTTCAAATGTCCCGATCAAGTTATAGGGTCACGGTCAGTCAAACCCTATTTGTACTTGATGCTATGCATGAGTTAATGCAACTCGAGATCATCGAGCTCTCATGTATCCAATACAACTAGCTCCAATGATTTGGCCAAAGACTTATGATCTCATCTGCCAATAACCGCATAAGACATATAACCCGTTCACTAATAGGAGAAAGAATTCTATCTTGGTATTCAGTAGGACCTGCTACTTGCCCATCAAAATGCACATCGAGGTTGAACCCCACCTTTCGGTTTACAGGTTCGAACTACTCTAACGAAAATCTTGGCGTCACAAGCACATCCCTACTAAATCCTCAAGTCGAAGGTTCACGAATACCTATAACAACCTTTCGATTCCATCATTGACTGTCCCGGAATGAAATCTGTGTGACGAATTGAGGGTGAGTCGGTGTGAGTACATTAATCCAATTAGCATACCTACAACGTGTGCTCCCACTAACCATCAGCATTCGACAGGCACTCTCCATGTCAAAGAACACGTCATACAAGTATTCACATAAACTTAACGCCCAGTCAAGTTTCATCAACTTGTGAACGATTAAGTATTTGAGCTATAAACCTTTTCCTTCGTTGTTCCTCACCTTGAGGACACATCTTCTATGAGAGTTTTATTCCATTTCGCATCGGTAGGAACCCTCTTTTAGAGTAATCCATCTTAAATTGCTTTAAGATTTTATCTATATAGAGGGCTTGGGAAAAACCTCTCTTCGCTCTATCCTGGTAGAGCCGAATACCAAGAATATAGGTTGCTTCTCCCAAGTCTTTCATAGTGAAATTACTTGAAATCCAAGCTTTCACAGAACTGAGCATTTCCCTATCATTTTCTATTAGTAGAATGTCATCTACATATAGTACTAAGAATAAGATCTAGCTCCCACTAACCCTCTTGTATACACAAGGTTCCTCTTCATTTTGCATGAAGTCAAACTCTTTGACTGCCTCATCAAAACGAAGGTCCCAACTACATGAAAACTGCTACAGTCTATTTCATGGAGTCTACATCCACCATCGCTTGGTCATAGGTTATTGAGTCGGTCTTTTGGCTATCACTTGGAACCTCATGGAGACCCAGCTCCTCCAAGTGCATAAGCCCATACCTCTCAGGTAAATGAGACACTCTACTTGACCTACGAGGTGGTTGTGCTTGTGTTACAGAAGGTTCGGTTCCAGTTTCTTGCACAGGTGTCTCCCGAGGAGTTTCATTGTATTCTTCTCAAGAAATACTTCTACCTGCCCCGTCTTCCTGAATGAACTCATCTTCCAGGAAGTGTACTTGTATATCAACAAAGATTTTTCAATCTTTGGGCATGTAGAATAGATAACCCATCGTCTTAGATGGGAATCCAATGAAACGTCTCCTTACGGACCTCGCTTCCATTTTGTCCACCTAGTCTTCTTGACATAGGCAGGACATCCCCAAATCCTAATAAGATTAATACTTGGTTTCCACCCTCCCACATCTCATGTGGAGTTTTAAGAACATATTTGAAAGGACATCTATTCAAGATGTAAGCGGCAGTCAAGAGTGCATACCCCCACAGGTAAATTGGTAAGTCACTATAGCCTAGCAGGGAACGGACGATGTTCAACAAGGTCCGGTTCCTTCTTCCGGACACACCATTTAACTGAGGAGTACCTGGAGGTGTTAGTTGTGAAACTATTCTATGTTCCTTAAGGAACTCGTCAAACTCCATACTCATATACTCGCCACCTCGGTCCGACCGAAGTGCTTTGATATGATTACCAGTTTGTTTCTCCACTAGGGCCTTGAATTCCTGGAATTTCTCAAAGGCCTCGGATTTATGTTTCATTAAGTATACATAACCATACCTAGTATGATCGTCTGTAAACGTAATGGAGTATTGGTATCCATCACGTGCTGCTTCCAAAGCACCACATACGTCGGTATGGATTAATCCCAGTTTATCAGCGGCTCTTTCAAAATTCCTTATGAAGAGGGACTTAGTCATTTTCCCTTTAAGTCAAGATTCACAAGTAGGAAAGGGATCCGATCCCAATGGACCCATAAGTCCATCTTTTTCCATCTTGTAAACCTTGGTCTGACCAATATGACCAAGTCTAAGATGCCATTTTAAAACTTGATTGGTTTCATCCCTACCACGTTTTCTAGTCATAGTATTCACAACTACTTTGTTGCTGAGATTTAAATGATACAATCCATTTAACAATGTAGCAGTACCCACTAGTTTATTTCTGAAATAAATTTTGCATGAACCATCACCAATGAAAAATGAAAAGCCTTTTCGGTCCATGACCGGAATGGATACAATGTTTTTATGCCCTTTGGGCAAAACAAG
Source organism: Orobanche coerulescens (assembly GCA_033398695.1). Taxonomy (NCBI): domain Eukaryota; kingdom Viridiplantae; phylum Streptophyta; class Magnoliopsida; order Lamiales; family Orobanchaceae; genus Orobanche; species Orobanche coerulescens. The sequence goes on along the minus strand of CM065819.1, from coordinate 24,127,835 downwards.
TACATCTTCTAAAGTCAGAACAAACCCGGATTCTAAATCCCAAAGAAGTGATCCTATGTCGGTTGTCTCGACACTATGCCCGCTTCCGACAATGATCATTACTTCTATAGCTCTAAGCTTCCTACTTTGTTCCAGATCCTGAAGTGCCATGAAAAATCGGACACTCTCTATCCCAGTGGCCCAGCTCACCGCACTTGACACAAGCGTCTTTCTTGTTGCTCTTTGGAACCGTTGTGGCGTTGCCCTTGCCCTTGAAGTCCTTGATATGTGGCCCAGTCTGCTTCTTGGTCTTTTTCTTCTTGTTTTTAGACCTCCGAGGTCCAGAAGAAATCACAAGAGCAAACTCCTTCATCCGTGGAGTCTTCAACTGAGACTGAGCGGTCACAAACTGTGAGAAGGAATCAAGGAGAGACTGTAGGATTAGGTCAGTTTGGAGAGAAGTGTCCATTTTAAAATCAAGATCCTCCAATCTCTTGATTATGGATATCATTTTGAGGACGTGTTCCCCAACCTTCTCACCTTCCTTCATCCTTGCACCAAACAGTTTCTTGGATATCTCATATCTAGTAGTTCTGCTGTGCTCACCATAAAGCTCGGTTAAGTGAGATAGAATCTGCCTAGCAGAAGTTATTTTCTCATGAGCTCTCTGAAGCTCATTAGATATAGAAGACATCATGTAAGCACGGACTTTTACGTCATCCTTAACTCACTTTTCGTGGTTTTCAATCTCTTCCTGATTGGCTCTGGTCCACACAGGAGGCGCCGGAATGTCCGTATCCAAGACATATTGTAATACCCGAGATTTCTGATATGTATTTGGAACTTGTGATATTGTAATTGTTGCACTTTGATCTGACTATTATTCTCCGTATTTCATTATCCGGTGTAGTTGAGCGTATGATTTCATGAATGTGATTTATAAATTATGTTTCTGCGCTTGTAGCGCACGCTATTATCTAAGTGTAGCGTACGCTAACTTGGATTCATAGCGCACGCTACGAAGGAACCATAGCGCATGCTATACGTGGTCAATATGATTGAGACGTGTGGTAAGTGAGATCAGGCTGGGGATCTTGGTCGGATTATGTCGGGATGAACCTGGACGGCTTTCGGGAAAAAGCCAAGTCAACGCGTTAGCGCACGCTACTCGCATGAGGGTAGCGCACGCTAAAGGCTGAGTGCAGTGAAATTAGTAACGTTTCAAATAGCCGTTAGCGCACGCTATGAATATGGACTAGCGCGCGCTAATAACCATTTTCTATATATAGGATAGCATCCTTTTTCATATTTTCAGATTTTCACTCCCCCATTCGAATTCTTGAACTTAGAAAGATATTCTCTTCATCCTAAACACTTGTTGCCGGCATCCTAGATAGTGTTGAAGATTGTAGATCATTGGAGGATTGGTGTTCAAACCTTCGGCGTTGGATTGCTTCAAATTTCCTCCTTGTTCTTCACTACTTTGAGGTAGGTGATTCTTCACCAATATTAGTAGTATTCTGAAGGACGTTTGATCATATTTATCTAGTCAGTTAAATTCGTTAATAGTCGATCATCATGTGTTAGAAGGATATTTTGACGCTTCGGCACTTATTCATCGTATGATCCATTGAACCTTTTTAGTATGTGGACTCCTAAGCATATTTTGTATCTTCAGAACCGATCATGTCCAGTGTATGGAGATTACCTAGTTCTTATGTTTTGCGTAAGGGATCATATGTTTTGGGACTTGGAATGAATTGAACTTAGGATATTTTCTTGAAGATCAAGATAAATTATGGTGTAATAATGATGATACGTATCCTTGTGTCTCGTAGTCATTTAATCCATAAAGATCTTTCATAAATCGTATGAGCATGATATGCACGGAGTTGGCATGTATTAACACTGGGGATTTCATGAGTTTTCATCACCTTTAGCTCAAATTCTATCCAGTAGTGACTGCCATGCACGATTAGCGCACGCTAAGATGCATATATTAACATGCGCTATCGGGAATGAGTAATGTGCGCTACGTTGGATAGGTAACGTACGTTATATCATCAGACAGGGCAGTCGGCTGTTCATAGAAGACTGTCAGTACACAGCTAGCACACGCTAAACCTGGTCATTTGCGTACGTTAACGGGCAGGCTTAGCGCACGTTACGTAGGGTACGTAGCGCGCGCTAAGTAGTTCAGGCAGAATTCATTTTTAGAGCTTGCGGCCGTAAATCGGATTGTTAGATGTTCGTACGAATTGAGAGGAATTATTTATTATTTCTTAGGTCCGAGCCTTTCATAGGGGACGATCGAGGGGCGGTGACAGACGGACGCGTGTCATTTGTTGGAGTATTTCCATTCTTGCCATTTTCGAGGCAAGTATCATATGTTGAGTTCGATTTATATTGGAACCTTGATCATGCTTATGGTTTTGTTCATGTTGTCAAATATGAGATGTATTTCTATAATTTCTCGTGATATTCGTTGTTAATTGTTCGTATTGATGAACATATTGAAATGCATATATGTATGCATAATTGATTGGTTTATGGTATAAATGATCCGAGGGGATCATGAGGATCTATGCTGAGGGCGCTGGATCGAATGTCCACCATGCGTTGGTCCGACGGGATCTTCATGGGGATCTATGCTGAGGGCGCTGAATCGCTGGATGGGTTTTCCACCATGCGTTGGTCCGACGGGATCATCATGGGGATCTATACCAAGGGCGATGGATCGCTGGATTACCCTGTATTGTGTTGATGGAATCGTGAGGATTCGCATCGTTGGATTCTGATGACGGAAGTCCGTTTTGCATGTTTTATGATACACTGATGATTTATGTATTATGATACTTGTACTAGAATTGTTTTGCTAACCCCTTCGGGGGTGGACATTGTTTTGATGTTCAGGTAGCCGAGGAGTGCGGAAGCAACCACAGTACCGACAGGACGATGAAATGGCTCAGTGATGTGGTTGATGTTTATTGTTATTGTGATTTGTCTTCTTGGTTCATTTAGTACTCGAGTACGTCTGTTTTAATAATGTCATTTCGATATGGTTGTATAAGTTAACTCATTGGATCAGTTGAACCAAATCTGTATTTTGAACTTCAGTTGCACGATTGGATTATATTTACATTTTTTTTAAATTAGCCTTGTAAATCCTTACTTAAAGGGTTTACGGCGCTGTAATTATTCCGAATATCTCGGGGTGTTACACATATCCCAGTGCCTCTATACTGAGTAAAATCATCAGATTGCAGAGCCAATTCACAAAGTTAGATCCCATCAAGGTGTTCTTTTCAAGTAGAATTGCGAATGGATTCATTGTCATATTGAGAGTTATGTCTGCATTAAGTACGACAGATTAATTAGTGACTCGTTCAATTATGATCTGAGCATAGAATTAAGGACTTTTCTATTCTTGTTACCCAGTTCCCACTATTTTTATCGGAATAACACACTCCCATGTGAAAACCGAAAGTATCATTCGCTCTACTTCATAGTGGTGATCGAGTTCTTTATAAATCTTAATAGAGGGCAACCGAACAGGTTTCTAGTCTATTAATTTTCATAAAGTGGTGTCCAACACCAACCCATCTAATGGATGATTCGATCTTCTTTTTCCCCTTATTCACTCCCCTCTACCTATACAATTTCTATGATTCGTGAACAAGTTAAGTTTATACCATCGACGCAAATCAGTTTCACAATTGAATCTTATCCGGCAACCTATCAGGTTTATAGGGATAAAATTTGCTCCAACCGAAGGCATTCAATGCGCTCCCAGTAATTTATCCGTCCTCCCCGAACGACTACCTTGATAACTCAGAGGCATAGCACATCCGGTTTGGATTTCAATTTCCTGAAAACTCGATGGAGGGAAGGAAAACCTTATAAACTTAATAATTTGTTGTGTGAGAATTATCGCGATTAATCTTACACTATGCACATTAATCATTTAAGCGCGTTTGTGGCATTCATACAATATGAAACAACCATTCACAACCTAGTTTCTACCAACATGTGATTCATGGACCGTTCCTAGAACAAAAAACTCCGTAATCTATTACAAGTCTTCGTCTTGAATCTTTGTCTTCTCGAAACGGATCTTCCTCCGGTCTTCGTCATTACATACAAATTTTACATTGAAAAATTGCATCCTAGATACAAATATTTCTAGTAAAATAAATAGGCTCAAAACGGCCTTTACAACACAATCGAATAAAACGAAAGATTCAAACTAAGTCCATGAACCACATCCCCATTTCAAAAGCATTCATCTAATAAATACTATATAAATGGAAAGCGAGTAGATTACATTGATCTAATCACTATATAATCAACAATAAATAGAATTGATCCAATCAATTCAACAATAATCGACAATTTAATTTTCGTCCGTAGTGAACCCTTAAAATATTTTCTTTGAATTTTCCCTCATCAAAAATTCCAAATTAATGATTTTAATACTGGAAAAATCAATTATCGAAAATATACCAAAAAACGAGACCCAGTGCCCGACAGCCTGGAAACTGCCAACCAGCACTAGGCACCCTGCTCGGCAGCCTACAGGACGCGCCCGACAGAATACAACATGTACCCGGCCGCTGTCAGTAGGGATAGACTCGGTTCCATTCGGTTCGGTTTTTGACCAAAACCAATAACCGAACCAAATATTCGGTTTCGGTTTGGTTCGGTTCTTTTTGAAGTTCGGTTCGGTTAAATTCGGTTTTATAAATATTCGGCTCGGTTTTGGTTTGGTTTGATATTTTTTCGGTTCTTCACAATATAAATTCAAATATTATATTCAATAGAATAAGTTATATATAACAACAAGCCAACAAAAGTTATATATATACTCAAGAGGTAGACTTGCACAGCAATTTACAAATATCTCAAAAGATATAACAATGACAAATCACAATAGATCATTCTCTAAACCTAAATTAGTTGAATCACGAATTACACGAGCATATTATCGGTCCTCCTTGGATCCATGAGGGTCTTAAAAAAGAAAAACAAATTACATTAAAATCTCAAACACATAAAACTCATAAAAAGATGTCATTTTAGTATGTGACTTTGACTTCGGCCCATTTCGGTTCGGTTCGGTTTTCTTTGGTTTCGATTTTTCGGTTCTTTTTTCGGATTTTTTCGGTTTGGTTTTTAATTTTCGGTTCCGAAATGCCACTCCTAGTCAGACACGCTGGCATATCTGACAAGCACCGGCCGCTGTCGGGACATGCACTGGCGAATCACAAGCACCATTTCTTGTCAGGACACACCCGACAAAATACAACAAGCAGTCGGCTGGATACAGCAAGCACTCGGCCGGATACAGCAAGTGCTCGGCCGAATCCAGCAAGCACTCGGTCGGATACAACAACGCGCTCAGCCGCATACAGCAATGCTCGGCCGCATACAGAAATGCACTCGGCCGCCTACAGGACTCGCTCGGCACTGACTTGGCAGCCTATAGCAACGCTAGGCCGCATACAGCAACGCACTCGGCCACTGTCAGGCAGCTGTATGGTATATCATCCAACGATTGCATACAGCTCATTTTGGGGCAGATTTCTAAAATCCTGTTATTTCTGATCTATATATTATTAATATAAATCATATTTCCAAGAAAAACCTGATTTATACCATAACATAAAATCATGGAAAAACGACACTATGACGAACAATAAATTATCTATGATTATCAAAGTGATTCTAAATCACAAAATAAGCATTCCAAATGCTAAATATCGTATATACGATCGCAAGACCCTGATCCGATACCATTGCTGGGATTCGGTGCCTAAATCGAAGGCCCAGCGGAAGCGGTAAAATGAAAATTAATTCGATCCGAATCCCTACGAGGATCGATCGAGCTACGTATATACGAATATTAAAATTAACAAAGGAAGATTCGAAATCATGCCCTTGTAGTCCGTTGATTAAATGGATTCCTTATTTTGAGCTATTCCCCAAGCTCTAGTTGTAAATCCCAGCGATCCAAAGTGCTCCAAGCTCTTGAATGATCCAACGCCGAAATACCGCGTCTCTATTTGTCACGCGCTGGAGAAACAAACGGAACGACGATCACCCAATTAACCTCCAAGGTTACATCCAGAATCGGATGACGAAGCTTTTGATTATAACACTCCAAGTGTATAATCTGTACCTCTCAATTAAATCCTCACAATATTTCTCAAAGAAAATATATGAAGAAGAAGAACACTTGTGAAGACTCCACGAAACCTTTTCTTCTCTCTTTACTGAACACAAATCCGTCGTACAGCATGTGTGGAGAGTGTCCCAAGTCTTCATTTTTATTCTCCCAACCCAACACATCAAATCCCCTTTTCCATATAATAAGAGATATCATATCTCTTAAAGTCTTTTTTCTTCCATTATAAAATGGAGACAAAGACCAAGAGGGGTTAGGTAAAGGGGGAGTGGCCATCTAGAATGTAAATATGAGTTTGGTTTGTCTCGGACTCCCGTGAGTCCAAACAGATAAACTCCGATTCTGTTCCGATGTATTTATATCGATTAATTAATCCAATTAATTAATCATATCAAATACATAATTAATTTCTCCAAGAAATAATTATATTCATGAATTAAATTAATCACCCAGTAATAAATTTAATTCATTAGGCCGTAAATCAATTTATCCAATAAATCGATTTAGACATCTAATGTCCTAAATTAGATATCTAATATTTAATATTCATAATGAGAGAACTAGCTTAATTCATTCCGTCGTCAATCCTATTGCGCGACTCGGTAGGTCCGTCTCAGTCAGCAATGGGAGGAACCAAAGAGTAGTAGCACCACCTAGCCAGCCTGACAGCCTACACTGTACCCCAACTGAGAACAAATGATGGCATCATTAAAGAACCATTCTGTCGTGAATACCAGTATACGTATAAACCCTTATTTCACATGTCCCGATCAAGATATAGGGTCACGGTCAGTCAAACCCTATCTGTACTTGACGTTATGCATGCGTTAATACAAATCAAGATCATCGAACTCTCGTGTATCCAATACAACTAGGTCCAATGCTTTGCCCAAAGACTTATGATCTCATCTGCCAATAACCGCATAGGACATATAAGACGCTCACTAACGGGAGAAAGAATTCTATCTTGGTATTCAGTAGGACCTGCTACTTGTCCGTCAAGATGCACGTCGAGGTTGACCCCTACTTTCCAGTTTACAGGGTCGAACTACTCTAATGAAAATATTGACGTCACAAGCACATCCCTAAATCCTCAAGTCGAAGGTTCACGTAGAGGTGCCCAACCACGGGTCCGGGTCCGGGTCGGACCCGCCGGGTCGCCGGGTCGGCAGGACAGGACCCGGACCCCACCCGTACATATGAAATGTACGGGTTGGCGGGTCGACGGGTCGGCCATGGGTCCGGGTCCGGGTCCGACCCGCCGGGTCACGGGTCGACCCGTTTTTTTTTTTTTTTTTTATTTTAAAAATGTATATAAAACTTTTATTTGTTATCATTTTATACACGAAAAATAACTATAAGTGAAAAAGGAAATCATTTGAAAAAATTAGCTTGTATTTAATTTTAAGTTTTTACTTAAAATTAAATTGCCTACGTATCCCCGTGAGGAATCAAAGCTCCACGTAGTTCTTTTACTTGAGAAGAGTTAAAAAAAAATGGGCTTGTATTTAATTTTAAGTTTTCACTTAAAATTAAATTGCCTACGTATCCTCGTGAGGAATCAAAGCCCTACGTAGTTCTTTACTTACCTGACTTACCTTACTTACCTTTAGTCGAAGTCGATGTCGTCGTCGTCTTGATCGTCGGTTTGACTCATTTGACTAGACTCTCCTTCGGTAGTGCCTTCTTGATAGGCATCTTGGTCCGCTAATAGGTCATCCCATTTATTTTCTTGATCTCGTAACTCGGCTTTTGTTGCGTCTTTAAGTATCATTTGAGCCTCGAGATTTTTTGGCGTCATTCGGGATCTCCGCTCGTCCAGCATATAGCCTCCTTCACTAAAAGCACTCTCAACGGGGACTGTGGATGCGGGCACTGCAAGAATTTCTTTGTGCCATAATGGAAAGTATTGTTCTACTTGAGCTAAATTTAAATCGGGAGATAAAACAGCACTAATCAAGAAAACATCATGAATACGATTAAAGTATTTTAGCCATTTTAAACACATATTGTAAATAGCATTCGATAATCTTTCAGATTTACTACAAGCATCCATTTCAGATACAATAAAACAACAATGAAATAAAACTTTGGGAGACGTGGGATAATAACAACCACTTAAATCTTTAGTTGCATTTTCAAAAACCCTTAATAGTTTTATTAAATCTTTAGTTTCATCCCAATACGTTGGCAATAAATAAAATTCTTCTACGTGAAAATACGTATCAAAAAATTCACACAATAATTCTTTATATTCATTAGTTGAATTTAATATCTCATAAGTTGAGTTCCATCTATGTTTGACGTCTGGAGTAAAAAATTAGGGTTGAATTTGTTTTGACTTTAAAAATTTTACCCATTGTCTAGCTAACTTAGTGCGATTATGTAAAAACAAGACACATTTTCTAATTGGTTCTATTGCCTCATCTACAAATTTTAATGCATCTTGTACACATAAATTTAGAATATGACATATACATCTAGTATGAAATAATCGACCCGCTAAAACAGGATTGCAAGCTTGTATTAATCTTTGGTACACTTGCGAGATTAGAACTAGCATTATCAAAACCAATTGTGAAAATTTTATCTTTTAAGCAATAAAAAGTTAAAATTTTAATAATTGCTCTAGCTATATTATCTCGCACTATGTGTACAATTAAATTTTTAAACGCAAGTAATCTTTTGTTTAAGTTCCAATTTTCATCAATCCAGGTATAGTTATTCCCATATAATCATTTTTTTGTTTAAAATCACCCAAGTATCTGCACTAAAGAAACTCTATGATTTATAGATCTAAAATAAGCTCGTAGTGCAAGTTTATGTTGTTTGGCTAAGTATACTACTTGTCTAGTCATTGTGGTACGTGGAATTCTTTTAATAGCAGGATTATAGGCATTTTGCATCCTGTATTCCCAACCCGTACTATCCGCAAAATTAAAAGGTAAAGATTCTTGTGCACATAATTTTGCCATTTGTTCTCTAGCAATTTTTTCATTATATTTATAAAGTTGAGATTCAGACATACCTTGATTGCCGTCTGCCCGGCTCCAGTAGAAGGTTGGAAGTTGAGTTGACTTTGTGACTTTTGTTCTCCGTTGAACGAGTCATGTTTATTTACAAAATTCCTTTTAAAATTTACATATAAATCCACTGATTTATACGTATACTCTTTCGAGCAGAGTTGCAAGATACCTTCATCGAACCATCCGGCATTTTTTCCTTCTTAAAGTGTTTTGAAAAAGTACGGATACCCGTCTCCTTTCTGCAACAGGCGTGCTTGTTTCTTGCTTTAGTTTTCTTGCTTCCTCTGCCTTTCACATTTTCTTCCTCCTCGGACGATAACTCCTCAACATAAGGAGGTTCTTCTTCAGCTTGGCTTGCCGCAGGACGCTTCGACTTTGATTTTTGCGTCGGAGTTGGTACGCCATGAAGAGTGCGCTCGAATGTTGCATATGTTTGATTTAACATAGCTTCATCGATTTCATGGTCCATTTCTTCGTCGATGTTTTGCAGTTGTTGACGATTCGGGACACGTCGAAATCCCCGGAGATCAACTTCTTCTTCACTGGTAGTTGTTGTACTACCGTAATAGATATTTCCATGTGTAACATCATATTCAGGATCTTGACTTTCATTTTCAAAACTGGGTGGAGTTTGGTTTTGGGGCTCCCGAATAATTATTCCAGATGGTTTCTTCGATTTGCCCCAAAGACCCATTCGCTCGAACTTGGACATTTTGGATTTTTTGGGAGATGTAGCAATACCCTTTCCCTTGTCAGAACTCGACATAATGATAAAATGCGAAAAAAAGAGAGAGATTAAGTAGTATAGCAATTAACAATGAGAGTTTGAGAGATAGATAGTATTGAAGGTGTGGAAAAATTGTGTTGGGGAGGGGGGTATTTATAGTTAGGAAAAAAAAAATTTTTTTTTTAAAAAATCGGACTAGCCGTTAGACCCGCCGGGTCCAACGGCCATTTTTTGAATTTTTTTTTGTTTTTTTTCTTAATTTTCGCCGGGTCGACGGGTTGGGGGAAGCTCGACCCGGACCCCACCCGTGTATACCATGGGTCCGGGTCGGCGGGTCGCACGGGTCGGCCGGGTCCGGGTCTTGCACGGGTCAGCCGGGTCCGGGTCGGCGGGTCGACCCGGCGGGTTGGGTCGTTTTGGGCACCTCTAGGTTCACGAATACCTATCAAAACCTTTCGATTCATCCATTGACTGTCTCGGAGTGAAATCTGTGTGACGAATCGAGGGTGAGTCGGTTCGAGTAAACTAATCCAATTAGCATACCTACAACGTGTGCTCCCACTAACCATCAGCGTTCAACAGGCACTCTCCATGTCAAAGAACACATCGTATAAGTCTTCACATAAACTTAACGCCCAGTCAAGTTTCATCGACTTGCGAATGATTAAGTATTTGAGCTATAAACCTTTCCAGTGCCGACCCCCTTATCCAATAAGGAGTGGAACGTTTTGCTCTCAAATACACGGACTAGTTTCTATATGTATATTTACGAGTTAGGAATGCCAGTAACTACCAGTAAATAAAGAAATATCCATTGTCTTATATTAAATATTTACAAAATTACAAGTACAATGCCCTCACTCAACATCGTTTAAGTGGCATTCGAGGGCATACTCCTAACACTTCGACGGTTCCAACTTTATGACTTGGAAGAAGAAACTATCTATTTTCATTCGGGCGTATGATATTGATATCTGTAAAGTATTGCTCTTGAACCAACAATTCCAAAAAAAATGACGGCTCTCTTAAGAGCTTTGAAGAATACGATGAAATCGACTGGAAAAATGATCTACTTGTAATATCCGCAAATTTGATTTCCGGTAATTTTTTTTTTTTCGAGAATTCGTTTTGACGACCCACTTGGGACAGTTTCGTCATTCTGAGAATGATTAATTCTGCACTTTTTTCCATCCGAGATCGTTTCGGTGCTGTTTTGTTGAATTCCGTGCTTCGTAGCGACTTTACCGCACTTGAGTTCGATTCTTGCGAATCTCGTCCGAAACTATTGTTTTGAGTTTCCCGTAAGTCCGTTTAACTTGGTTAGACGTGTTGTGAACTTTGGTTTAGTTATTCGATCACGTATCGTGATTTTCGGGCATTTTGGGCCATTTTGTAATTTACCCAAAGTTGTGGGTATCCTCATTCGTATTTGTTGTCTTGATCGATTCTCGTGTTTATTTGGTCGCGTGTGAGCTTGATTGTGGCTCAAGCTCTTAGTATGATCTTATTCTGGAGCATTCCGTGCGTATCTTGAACTTGGTATTTCGATCGGAGGAGTCCGTTGTTGTAACCAGTTTTGAGAGCACTACTGCTGTAGTTCTGGGTGCATTAGTGCACGCTAAGGGATCTCCTTAGCGCACGCTATCGAGCATCATGGTCTGAGGTCAGTAGCTGGATTCAGGTCGTTAGCGCACGCTAAGGGCAGGTGGTTAGCGCACGCTACGGTGCTGTGGTTAGCACACGCTACGGGTTTGGTAACGCACGCTAACAGGTAGTTCGAGGCAGTCCAGTAGCTACTGGACTGGGTCTGGAGGTCTCGTTAGCGCACGCTAACTTTTGGCGGTTAGCGCACGCTAACTGTGCATTTTTGGCAGAACATTTGTTGTGATGATTCGATAGCGCATGCTAATCAAGTAGGATTAGCGCACGCTAAGTTCTCTAGTATATAAACTTGACAACAGTCATTATCCTCATTTTCACCTTCATTTCTTCTCCTCTCCGTGGGCTGAGACGAGGAGTACTAGGGATTGGGCTCCTGGCCGATTTCTACTCCATCCAAGGTGTTTTGGAGCATCCTAGGTGATTATAACATCATATAATTTATTGTTCTTCGTCGAATCAAGGTATTTTTTCTTGAATCCCTAGAGTTGACTTTTTGGAGAGTTTTGTTCTTGATCTCATTTTCCATCCGATTTTGATGAATCGATTGTTGTTAAATGATGTTGTTAAACATGTCATATGGATTGTATACCCATATAGAGGGTTGGAATTCCGTTTTCATGTTTTGGTCGGTTGATTGGTGTTCTTGGTCGTTTTAGGGGGAAACTGTTGAACTTTCATCATTTGTTCCTTGAATTCAGCGACTTTTAGGTCGTGCTATGGAATTCATTTTCATTGTTGTGATTGTTGTTCGTAGTTTATTGTCGCGGGTTATCATTCGGTGGAGTCAGCGGGTTCGTGCCAACCTACTTCGGTCGATTCTTCGCGTTTGTGATTATTCGAGGCAAGTACCTTGTCCATAAAATTCTTGTTTTATGGATATGATAATTAGTGATCGTCTCCTTGTGTTTATTTGATCGTTTGAATTTCACTTTCAAAGATTCGGTTAGCCTTGTTAAAAGCCCTCTTTCAAAACGCATGTGTTTTGTGAATATTGTGTTCGTGGATGGTTACGTGAATTACTAGGAATACACTCGGTGTTGTCATTGTGCTTTGATAATATATATGTATATATTATCTCATATCGGTGCGTTGTGATTTGACCATTGCGGCGTGCATTGTATTTTTTGCCATTGAGTGAATTACTTGGATATTATTGATGTGATTTGTTATTTGTGTGAATGTGTGGATGTGGTTGAAGGTCTACGGTGACACATGGCATGTGACCATGTGGTCAGGATGCAACAAGCGATTGATCCAACCGTGAGAGCCTAAGATAATCTACGGTGACACAGGGCTTGTGATCATGTGGTCAGGATGCAACAAGTGATTGATCCAACCGTGAGATATGGTGTGTGATTTGTTTCGCTAGCCAGCCCAGGAGGGTCCTTAGAGGCCTCGAGTGGGATTTGTGGCTTCGTCCCGGTCCTAGGCGATGCGTGTGCGTGATTGTTTTACGATTGTGGCCAGCTCGGGAGGGTCCTTAGAAGCCCCGAGTGGGATTTGTGGCTTCGTACCGGTCCTAGGCGATGCTTGTATGTGATTATGTTGTGTTGATTTTATGTCCGTTGAGGACACTTGATGTGGGCTCTGGCCCTGTGAATTGTTGTTGGTTCTATTTGTGAAAATGAAACCTTTGGGCTGTGACCCCTGTTGATTTTGGAAAGAGAAGGATTCAGAAATCCTGAGTTGTTTCTATCAAAACTCCCGATGGCATTTTAAATCACTTTATAAATAGTTTCCCTTGACTTGGGATCTTTTGATTTTGGAAAGCTTTACCTAAACTCTTGCCTTGGGAAGTATTTTCCTTATGTTTAAATCTTTGAGGATTCCTGGTTATTATTGTCCTTGGAACTTGTATTGTATGGCACGTATTTGCACTTTGTACTTGCACTAGCAAAACAGTGGAGTTTTGCTAACCCCGAGAAATCGGGGGGTGGATGTCTGTTTTGCATTCAGGTTTTGGAGCATAACACAGGGTCGACATGAAGGATGATGAAAGATGAACGATACTAATCACACGAGGACCCGTTGATGTCGTATTGGTTTAGTTGTATTTCATTTCCCGCTGCAGTATTCCTTCCCCATTGTACGGGAGTGTGTTGTACTCGACCCCTGCGTAGGCATGTGTTGTGATTGAGTTGTATGTATTTTTTTGAAAGACCAAATCAGTCTACTGAGTCATTTTAGCCTTAAAGGCATTGTTGAGATGTTCGATATTGTTACCACCCTGGTAGATCCTTGAGGAAAGGTTCTACGGCGTGTAATATCCCTTAGCGGATTGGGGGTGTTACACTACTCAACTACTTTATAGTTCCCTTCTTCCAAAAGATCACAATAGGATTTCATCTTGTGATACGGCCAATGAAATTTGGAAAATACTAGAAATCACCCACGAAGGTACTAGCCATGTCAAAGAAACAAAAATAAACATGCTCCTTCATGATTATGGACCTGGACACAAAACAGATATCCACCTCCGATTACTCGGGGGTTAGTAAAACTCCACATTTTTACCAGTGCAAGTATCAAACCATACAAAATGTTACGAGCAATTACCAATCATAAATCAGACAACCACACTCTACCAATCACAAGTCAACCATTCAGGCATTCCCTAGAAGTTTTATGAATTTAGAAACCAACACAAGGGGAGTCTTTATAAAATGAAATACCATCTAGGGAATCTTAGAAAGTGCAAATCTATTAGGAACTCATGTCCTAAATTTGTCAAAAAAACTCTAGGAACTCATGTCCTAGGTTTGTCAAAAGCCTCTAGGAACCCACGTCATAGGTTTATCAAAAGCCTCTAGGAACTTACATCCTAGGTTTATCAAAAGCCTCTAGGAACTCACGTCCTAGACGTGTCAAAATCCTTTACATTAAAAACATGCCCAACGGTCAATCAAAACGTTTGTGAACTCTTGTCACATATACCTCATACAAAAATCATAACACTCATGATCCCTTGTCACGTGGCTCCGTAGGTTCATCAACCCGCATGGACTATGCCGAGTACAATAACCATAACACCGTGAACTCATGTCACGTGTCAAACACAACAAACATAACTCGTGATCCCTTGTCACGTGGCTCCACAGGTTCATCATCCCACAGGGACTATGTCAAACACAAATATCATAATACTATGAACTCTTGTCATGTATCAACACAACAAACACAACACTTGTGATCCCTTGTGATCCGTAGGTTCATCAACCCGCACGGAGTTTGCCAAACAAAACAATCAAAACATCTAGTCTCGACTCCGTGATCTCTTGTCACGAGTCACCGTAGGTCCCGTAGAACCCACACGGTTGGACGTACTGAGTCGTGACCCCATGATCGACAGCCATGTATCATCGTAGGCCTCGTCAGACCCGCACAACTGGACCTCAGCACCACATACTAAGTTCTGATTCCATGGACCCTTGCTATGAATCCTCGTAGGCCCCGTCGAACCCGCACGAGTGAACTTACCATCACAATACATACCTCATTTCACCAAGTCCGTGCACAGCAAATCAATCACATTGATCACCACAAAGTTACACATCACGCGTACATAACACAATACCAACAATCAAAACAACCGTCATCAATCAATGACACACAACCAACATAATTTACGATCAATACTCAATATATTGCACAAGCATTTGTACAACCAAATCATCACAATTATCACAATCCTGCACACAAAACGCAACACAATATATATATTCAAGTAACATAGTCATCACTAATCCCATACAAAATGTAACACATAACCAATTCACACGAACCACATTTTCAAAGGTAAACCAACCATCAAAAGACAACATACGATTTCTAATCACAAGACACAAGTTGTATAACAAGATACTTGCCTCAATAACCGTTTCCGAAAAATCCGAAGAACACGGTTCAATCGGGAAACTCGGACCACTAAGAAGATAATGAATGGGAGGGTTCCGACTCGATTCCTTCACAAGGATTTCGTCCTTAAGACATAACATCAATAAATCAACGATCGTACGACGAGTCATAATCGCATAACGCCCGAATCCCCCTCTAAGACCTTTAATCGGACACTTTCAAGGCATCAATTAGGAATTCAATAAAATGACGAATACTAACAATCCAACCATGGAATAACAAGGAAAATGATATAATACATCATAATAATCATCGATCCATAAAAAATCTAAGTAACTACGGTTAAATCGGATAAAACCAAGCAAAACCCCCAAAATACCCCAATTTCAAAAGTTCAAGTGATTTACCTCAATCCGGAAGACAAGGAATGGATTGATGATGATAATAAACACAAATCAAGCTTCCCAAATGATGCACAAGGAGCTTACCGACCAAAATTCAGGAAACTTGCCGAAACATCGTGGAGGAGGGTGAAAAGTGGTGAAAAAGGGTGAAAATAGCCGAGTGACCTGCTGCCTCGGCCATATATAGCCGATCACTTACGGCCGTGACCGGCACCCTTACGGCCGTAACCGGCATTCATGAAAGTTTTGTCCAGCAGGTGCCGATCACGTACGGCCGTAACCGGCCTTCGTCCAGATGCCGCCCAGCGCCCTTACGGCCGTACCTGACCACACCTTACGGTCGTAACCGGCCGTCGTCCGGATGCTGCCTGACCCGTGCCTGCCGATCACTTACGGCCCCGATCACTTACGGCCGTAACTCGGCCAGGCAAGTCCTTGCTCCAAAACGTGCGGCCGTGACTCGGCTGTGGCCAATTCCGACGGCCCGTTTAGGCGTTCGACAACATCTCGGTCACACTAACGCACCGGTTATTATTTAAAACAATAACGAGCAAATTACGAAACATAACATACCACAAGCACGTATTTAATAAAAATAAAAAAAAAATAATGCCGATACTCGGCAACCGAGAAATATCCGGAAAATCCCAATTAATCGGAACGAAAAATCTTGGGTATTACATTCTCCCACACTAAAAATAAGTTTCGTCCCAAAACTTAAAACAAAGACATCACAGTGTTAGCAAAACGCCATGCTCAAACATAAAAACATCAACTCAGGACCCCATGACCTATAGTCACGTGTCCCCGTAGGGTTAACAACCCACATGGATTGAGTCGAAACAGTACATCAACAACGATTATGCTCGTGACCCCGCGATCTCCTGTCATGTGTATCCATAGGTTCAACAACCCACATGGATTGAGCTAAGCAATAATCACAATAAACATGCTCGTGACCCGTGATCTCCTGTCACGTGTCTCCGTAGGTTCAACAACCCACACGGATTGAGCTAAAACAACCATCACAACAATCCACATGGAAATATTCAAATCAGAATATCAGATATCAAGAACCATTCATCAAACATCACATATCAAGTCTACACACAAGATAAAATCCACAAGACCAACATAAAATACTATCACTGGGCACCGCTGGGCCCTCCAGAAGTAGGAACAAAATCTCTTTTCCCGAACATTATAGCAACAGTCTCACAATGCACCGCTTGGTGCCCCGCTTGATTACACCTGAAATAATTCACTTGCGGCGAATGACAATTCTTACTGGTGTGGCCCACACGACTGCAGTTGAAACACTTTTTCACACTGCTACCCTTACTATCCACCAGAATAGGAATGTTGGACTGACCAACCGAACGAGAATTCTTTCCAACCGGACGATGCGAATCAACAGGTTCATGAAACTCACTTATATGTCCCTAAGAAAAACTACCAGTAATCTTCTGCTTCTTACTTTCTGGACCGGTTTCTATCATAGAAATGGCCATTTCAATCGCTAAAGCTCGATCCTGGTATTCTTTTAGAGAAGTACATCTAAGAGGAACCATACTCTGATGTATGCGAGGTTTCATACGCATATCAAAATAACAGATTTTCTGTGCTTCACTTTTCAGTTGCTCATGAACATAACCCAACTGTTGATTATAATCGACTATCGCCTGGGATATCGATACATCCTAAGGCGTGGCTAGGAAAAACTCAACAATCCTGCGCTCTCGAACAGGCGGTAGATAATACTCGGCTTCCATGGCAGTCTTGAACTCAACCCAAGTAGCTACACGATCTCTAGGCGCTACGGCCTTCCACCATTCTACAGCTTCCTTGTCAAGAAGGTACTGAGCAATAGGTACCCTCCTCTCATCCGGACAAGACACAGCATCAAAGGTTCTTCCAAACTGGAAGAGCCAGTTCTCCCAACCTAACGAATCAGATGCACCCGCAAAACGAGGTGGATGCATTTTCATCACATCTCGCAACCACTTACTAGCTCTGTCATCCATCCCCCTCGGGAGGTTCATTTTGGTTTGCTGCTTGATTCATCTGCGCCAAATGATTTACCAACTGCTGGAGGATTTTTGGCGGTGCCAAAATTAACATTATCCCCAGATGACTGCTCCTGCTCTTGCGACTGGTCATCCCGACCATCTGTACTTGGCTGGTTGGCACTCAATAACGAGTGAGTCACTGAATCACGATTCTGATTACGTCCACGGTCGCAACCACGACCTCAACCTCATCCTCTCGGCATACTGATCATACAATCGTTCAATACAATGAAACATAGCATCATATATTCATGACATCATGTATTCTTATCACATTATCAACACAAAAGGTAATCACACGTTACCACTCAACATCAGCACAATCAACAACAAATTAGGTTAATCACGTGTTACCACAATTATCATCACAATCAACAGCACATAGGGTAATCCACGGTCATGCTCTCTTGGCATCGACACCCAGAGGTTCTACCGAACCATCCCCTGGTGGATAATGCATACAACAGATATTTCCACATATCAACAATCACACCCAAGGCATACAACATAATCCATCTTAACACCTGCTAAGCATACTATCTAGCGTGCATTATGCGCTATTGACACAATTTAGAAAGATTTTTTTCCACCCTTTTTTTGAAGTTAAAATCATGTTTGAATCATAAATACAAAAATTTTCAAGGCGTGAAGGTTTTTTAAAAAAAAATCATCTACTCGATCATTTGAAATAGTACCAATATACGAAAATCATTTTCTTAAAATCCTTTCAAACACGACAAAATGTCGTCAAAGGTAATATTTTACCAAGCACCCAAAATACTTCAAAACACCTCCTTCAGAAATGTTGTCATAGGGTTCCATTAAAATACAAGTTAGTTCGTTGAAATTCAAAATTTTCCAAAATCAATATCAACCCATTGTTTGACCGTATCGACCAGAACCGTTTCAAAAAAAAATTTTCCACCAGCATGGTCAAGCCATGGTATCTTCAAGAAAATCATATTCAAACATACACGCGGCGGATATGATTACAACAACTATCTAAAATTAACCAATTATAAAATGTATGCCTACTCGGCATACGGACTCATAAATTTCACAAACAATTCATAAATGCCGGGTTCAAACACATGTCAAACCATCCATCCAGGTTTAATCAACATAACTAATTAACACCATTTTCGAACACATGTCGAACCATCAATGCTTCCCCTGAGCATCTTTAAGCAGTACACACGTAATGCATCACAAGCACCAATACAACTTCATTTCATGACAACTTGTGACAAAATCAGTACGCACATAATACAACGGAGGAAACTTACATCACAGATCGCACGAAGATGACAGTCGCCCATGATACTTATCTTCTCTCGTCATCCAACAACTCATGTGACGGAACAAAACACAACTCAACTCAACTCAACTTGTCAATCGACACCTCGAATGACAGTACAACCCATAACCCGAATCGACACGACATCCTAGGTTTCCACAACCTATGCTTTGATACCATAATTGCAACACCCCAGAATACAACTGGTAATATTACACGCCGTAGACCCCACACCGGAGATCAACTAGGCTGAACACAAACATACGGTCAAAAGTTTGACCGTCCGGGATCAAACGGGATAAAGACACGGACCGATAATGTCTGACAACAATATCAAACAGTAACAATTTATTACAACTCATCCCTACACCGGGGTCCCAAAATACAAAACGATACAACACAGCGGAAGACTGAAAAATAAAGCAACGACACAACAACTACAGTTGCATTCTATATCTCTTTATTAGTATCGCGGTCCATCATCTTTCGCACTGATCCTGCGACTGCTCCATGCTCCAGCATGAACCTGGACACAAAACAGATATCCACCCCCCGATTACTCGGGGATTAGTAAAACTCCACTGTTTTACTAGTGCAAGTATCAAACCATACAAAATGTGACAAGCAATTACCAATTATAAATCAGACAACCACACTCTATATATCAAAAGTCAACCATTCAGGCATTCCCTTGAAGTTTTATGAATTTAGAAACCAACACAAGTGGATTCTTTGTAAAATGAAATACCGTCTAGGGAATCTTAGAAAGTGCAAATCTATTAGGAACTCATGTCCTAAATTTGTCAAAAGCCTCTAGGAACTCATGTCCTAGGTTTGTCAAAAGCCTCTAGGAACCCACGTCCTAGGTTTATCAAAAGCCTCTAGGAACACACGTCCTAGGTTTATCAAAAGCCTCTAGGAACTCACGCCCTAGATTTGTCAAAATCCTTTACATTAAAAACATGCCCAACGGTCACTCAACACGTTTGTGAAGTCTTATCACATATACCGCATACAACAATCATAACACTCGTGATCCCTTGTCACATGGCTACGTAGGTTCATCAACCCGCACGGACTCTGCCAAGTACAATAACTATAACACCGTGAACTCATGTCATGTGTCAAACACAACAAACATAACACTCATGATCCCTTGTCACGTGGCTCCGCAGGTTTATCAACCCGCACGGACTATGCCAAACACAAATATCAAAATACCGTGAACTCTTGTCACGTATCAACACAACAAACACAACACTCGTGATCCCATGTCACGTGGATCTGTAGGTTCATCAACCCGCACGGACTATACCAAACAAAAAAATCACAACATCCAGTCCCCGACTCCGTGATCTCTTGTCACGAGTCACCGTAGGTCCCGTAGAACCCACACGGCTGGACGTACTGAGTCCTGACCCCATGACCGTCTGCCATGTATCATCGTAGGCCTCGTCAGATCCGCACGACTGGACCTCAGCACCACATACTAAGTCCCGATTCCATGGACCATTGTCATGAATCCTCGTAGGCCCCGTCGAACCCATACGAGTGTACTTAGCATAACAATACATACCTCATTTCACCAAGTCCGTACACAGCAAATCAATCACATTGATCACCACAAAGTTACGCATCACGCGTACATAACACAATACCAACAATCACAACAACTGTCATCAATCAATGATACACAACCAACATAATTCACGATCAATACTCAATACATTGCACAACCATGTGTACAACAAAATCAGTGCACACAAGACACAACACAATACATATATCTAAGTAACAAAGTCATCACCAATCCCATACTACGGGTAACACATAACCAATTCACGCGAACCACGTTTTCAAAGGTAAACCAACCATCAAAACACAACACACGATTTCTAATCACAAGACACAAGTTGTATAACAAGATACTTGCCTCAATAACCATTTATGAACACTCCGAAGAACACGGTTCAATCGGGAAACTCGGACCCCAAAGAAGACAACGAATGGGAGGGTTCTGACTCGAGTCCTTCACAAGGATTTTGTCCCTAAGACATAACATCAATAAATCAACGATCGTACGACACGTAATAATCGCATAACGCCTAAATCCCCCTCTAAGACCTTTAATCAGAAACCTTCAAAGCGTCGATTATGAATTCAACAAAACGACGAATCCTAGACAATCCAAACATGGAATAACAATGGAAATAATAGAATACGTCATAATAATCATCGATCCGTCACAAATCTAAGTTACTACGGTTAAATCGGACAAAACCAAGCAAAACCCCCAAAATCCCCCAATTTCAAAAGTTCAAGTGATTTACCTCAATCCGGACGACAAAGAATGGATTAATGATGATAATAAACACAAATCAAGCTTCCCAAATGATGCACAAGGAGTTTACCGACCAAAATTCTGGAAACTTGCCGAAAAATCGTGGAGGAGGGTGAAAAGTGGTCAAAAAGGGTGAAAATGGTCGAGTCACCTGTTGCCTCGGCCATATATAGTCGATCACTTATGGCCGTGACTGGCACCCTTACGGCCGTAACCGGCCTTCGTGAAAGTTCTGCCCAGGAGGTGCCGATCACGTAAGGCCGTAACCGGCCTTCGTCCGGATGCCGCCCAGCGCCCTTACGGTCGTACCCGACCACACCTTACGGCCGTAACCGGCCTTCGTCCAGACGCTGCCTGGACCGTGCCTTCCGATCACTTATGGCTGTAACTCAGCCAGATGAGTCCCTGCTCAGAAACATGCGGCCGTAACTCGATCGAGCCAATTCCGATGGCCCGGTTAGGCATTCGACAACATCTCGGTCACATTAACGCACCGATTATGATTTAAAACAATAACGAGAAAATTACGAAACATAGCATACCACAATCACGTATTTAATAAAAAATACCGATACTTGGCAACTGAGAAATATCCGGAAAATCCCAATTAATCGGAACGAAAAATCTCGGGTATTACACTAGCCTCATTTGGAAAACCTATCTCGAGTAGTGATAAAGCAAAAAAAAATCCTACAATCACTACCCAGAGAATAGGATGCAACAGTAACGGCTATTATGGAGTCAAGGGATCTCAACACTATAGTCAGTACTCTCGTTGGATATCTTATTAATTATGCGATTGTCATTAAATCTCAAAATTCTAAGCCGGAGCCAAAAGAACGAGAAAGGCTAATAGCACTCAAAGCTAAAGAAGAGAGTGATATGGAAGATGAACCGATTGAAGAATAAGATGAAGAAACTGCATTCTATGCTAGAAACATCAAAATATATAAAAATATTTTACATAGTCTCCGGAAGGATAAATTTCGGAAACCTAGGGACGAATCTAAAAGACCCATTGCCCTCAAAATAAAAAGTTCGGCAATACTTGTCGAGGATGTGGTGTCCCGATACATTTTGCAATAGATTGCAGTGCTCCTGCTCCCGTTAGCTCATCCAAACCTCCACATGAAAAATTCAAAACGAAGGAAGTATATGTCGCCACATGGAGTGACGATGAGGATGATGAGGAATCACACGAGCAAATCAACATAGCTCTCATGGCTCGCAAAACCGTCGACAGTGACACAGAAAGTGAGGTAAGTGATTCTTCTCATGAAAAACTTGATGCATTTGAATCTCTAAATGATGAATTTGAAAAGGTTTGTAAAATAAATAAAAATTTCAAAAATAAAATAAAATTTCTTGAAGATGAAAATTCTAGGAAATTAAATAAAGAGAGCGATATTTTAACTCATTATTCCTCCTGTCTTGAAACTGAGAAAAATATGAGAAATGATCTATATAAAAAAAACACAAAGAGAACTTAAACTTTATATCAAAAAATTCTCTTGTGGTAATGATAAATTTGAATAACTTTTATCTCTTCAAATATTCTCTTTATCAAAACAAGGGATTGTATATAATTCTTTTCCGATGAAAAAGTCCTTAGATAAAACTTCAAAGGAATCGAAAAAATTAAAAACGGGAATCTCATCATGTCCTAAATGCTTGAAAATAGGTCATATGGAAACCCTTTCTATTAGTACTGGACAAACTATCAAAGTAAAATAGATATGGGTACCTAAAGGAACAATAGTTCCGAAAGGTCTACATGTCTAACTCAACAGGATCTGAACAAGCTTGGGTACCTATAAAATGAAGGAAAATTATCTTCGTAGGTGAAAGCAAGGATGATTGTACCATCAAATAGATGGTACATTGGTAGCGGATGTTCTAACCACATGAGTAGAAACGAGCATCTCGTCATGGAGATCGAGAAGGAAGAACAAGGATTTTTCACTTTTGGTGATAATAAAAAGGGTAAAATCAAAGATACATGTAAGATAGTTAACAAACCTTTACCAACTATTGATAATGTTCTTTTGTTGATGATCAATTTCATAATTTACTTAGTGTTTCTCAATTATGTAATATGAGAATTAATCTTCTAAACCACTCATTGTACCGCAATGAGAAACGATAAATAATATTTATTGGATTAAGGTATGGAAATATTTACATTGTGGCTCTTCAATATGAATCATCCTTTAGTAAAAAATATTTAATTTCATACGATGAAAACGCTATTATTTTGGTATCAAAAATTGGGTCACACCTCTCTACCTTTACAATCAAAATTAGCTAAAAGTGATATTGTTCGTGGTCTACCAAAATTAAATTTTAGGAAAGACCACATTTGTGAAGCTTATAATAAAGGTAAACATGCTAGAGGATCATTTAAACCAAAAATGGAGATTTTCACTAGCCGGATTCTTGAATTAATTCACGTCGACTTAATATGACCACCCCAGCATACTAGCTTGAGTGGTGAGCTTTATACTTTAGTTATTGTTGATGATTTTCCTTGATTTACGTGGGTAAAATTTTAGCAAATAAAAGTGATGCATTTAATGAATTTTTTAAGTGGTGTAAACTTACACAGAATGAAAAAGACCTACCAATTATCGCAATTAGAACCGATCATGGTGGAGAATTCGACTTTAATGCCTTTGAAGAATGATGTGATAAGTATGGCATTGGACATAATTTTTCGCACCACACCTCAACGAAATGGATTTGTCAAGAGGAAAAATCATACCCTAGAAGAAATGATCCGGACAATGCTTAATGAATACAGGCTTCCAAAATATTTTTGGGCCGAAGCTACCAACAACGCTTGTAATGTCACAAATCGAGTTCACATTCGGAGAAATAAGATGATGACGCCATATGAAATATTCAAAGGTAAAAAGCCTTATCTTATTTTCATCCATTTGGTTGTAAAGTTTTCATCCACAATAATGGTAAAGATAATTTGGGAAAATTCGATTCTAAATTTGATAATGGCATATTTCTTGGATATTCACTAAATAGTAAAGCTTATCGAGTTTTCAACTGTAGAAGAGGTTCAGTAGAAGAATCTATTCATATTTTGATGATACGGTTTTACCCCCGAGAAAGGTTGTATTTGATGTTGATGTAGGTATGATTCCATCACTCCGAAGCATCAAAAAAGTTAGAGAAGCTTGACATAAATTCTGAGAAACTCGAAGAAAATTCATACAATCTTCCTAAAGAGAGGACAGATGTGAAAGATCATCATTTAGAACAAGTTCTCGGTGAAATCAATGAAGGTGTAAGAACAAGGAGAAATATAAATGATATTTTTAATAATTTTGCACTTATTTCTATTATGGAACAAAAGAATCTTGGCGAAGTAATAAACGACGAATGTTGGGTCATTTCTATGCAAGAAGAACTTAATCAATTTGAAAGAAATAAAGTATGGGAATTGGTTCTGGCACCCACAAAATAAACGATCCTCGGAACTAAAGGAGTTCATAAAGTGAAGACAGATGATAACGGTCTTCTGGTCAAAAATAAATCCAGACTAGTCGCTTAAGGGTACAATCAAGAGTAAGGAATGGATTACGAAGAGGCTTTTTCACCGGTTGCTCATCTTGAGGCTATTCACCTTGTTATGCATTTGCTTCGTATAAAAATATTAAGCTTCACCAA
Source organism: Orobanche coerulescens (assembly GCA_033398695.1). NCBI lineage: Eukaryota > Viridiplantae > Streptophyta > Magnoliopsida > Lamiales > Orobanchaceae > Orobanche > Orobanche coerulescens. Next base: position 24,102,610 of record CM065819.1, on the reverse strand, counting down.
ATGGATGTAAAAAGTGATATTCTAAATGGAGCTATTCAAGAAGAAGTCTTTGTCAAGCAACCACCGGTTTTGAAGATTATAATCATCCGGAATATGTGTACAAGTTCCATAAAGCTCTCTATTGATTAAAACAAGCGCCGAGAGCATGTATGAAAAACTAAGTACGTTTCCTATTTCTAGTGGATATAATTGAGGTCATGTAGATAATACTCTATTTGTCAAGAATTTAGGTAATGATATGCTTGTCAAATATATGTCGATGATATTGTATTTGGTGCTACTAACGATTCTCTATCCCAAGAATTTACAAATCTTATGAATGGAGAATTTGAAATGAGCATGATGTGTGAAATGAAATTCTTTCTCGGACTTCAAATAAAGCAACTCTAAGATGGAATATTTATTCATCAAACTATGTATGTGAACGATATATTAAACAAATTCAAGATGGAAGGATGCAAGGAAATTTCTACACCTATGTCATTCGTCCTGAAACTTGATAAAGATGAGAAAGGAAAACCCATCGATCAAAAATACTGTCGAGGTATGATCGGATCTTTACTTATCTAACTGCCTCTACACCCAATATTATGTTTGCAACTTTTCTATGTACTAGATTTCAAGCTAATCTAAAAGAATCCCATTTAACTGCTTGCAAAATAACTTTTCGATGTTTAAAAGGTACTACTGGTTTAGGATTATCGCAAGCATTGATTTTGAAATATTTGTGTATAGTGATGCTGATCTAGGTGTATGTAAAATTGACAGAAAAAGTACTAGTGAGACTTGTGATTTTATAGGTTCATGCTTGATATCTTGGGATAGTAAGAAACAAACTAGTGTGACTACTTCCACAGCTGAAGCCGAATATGTGGCTGCTGGAAGTGCATGTGCACAAGTACTGTGGATTAAAAATCACTTAAAAGATTATGGCAGTACTCTTAAAAGCACACATATACTTTGTGATAATATAAGTGCCATAAATTTGAGTAAAAATCTCATTTTGCATAGTAGGACAAAACACATCGAAATTCGTCATCATTTTATTCGTGATCATGTCCAAATGGTAATGTTCGTCTCTAGTTTGTAGGTAAAAATGAACAATTGACAGACATTTTTACAAAACTATTACCCGAAGAATCATTTAATTTTATAAGGATAAATTTAGGAATGGGAAATGTTGATCATTTTTAAATCTGGATATTTAGATATATAGCAAAATGGTCATGAAAAATGGATAGAAATCATCAAAAGAAATTCACCGTTCATTTGGTCAACCTAGCGGCCGCTACCTATGAAGCATTACAGCCGCTATCAGTTATTTTATTCAAAAAACAGTCAGGCATTCTAGTGTATGCTATATGCAAAGATTACCAAATGTTAAAGGATATAATGTACGCTATGCATAATTATTACGTATGCTACACTATTTCGAAATTAGGGCAGTAGCCACTGGAACCTCCATTACGGCCACTACGTTCACATATAACGCACCTTATGGTTACTTCATTACGAATGCTATTGTACGTAACATACGTTACTTGATACTTCCAGAAAGATATAATCCCGATTGGGTGTCTTCACAAAACCAAAAAACCCCAATTAAGATTATCCTCAATAAAAAACCTCTCCAAAACTAAATCAAAACTTTAAAACAACCTCCAAATCATGACAAACACTCGCTTAGGAAAGAAAAGAAGAGGAGAACCATCATAAAATCGACCAATCTCGACCAAATTCATGAATCCCCTCAAGCAGAAAAGATATTCCATGACATTCTTATAGATGGAGAGGTAACTCCAAGCCATCACTTCAATTTTGATTCTTTGACGAGTATTGGGAAGAATTCTTTGATATTTTGGGAACATAAAAGTTCGTAAGTTTCGTGAGGCCAATTTATGAGGATTTGGTTAAAGAATTTTATGCGATTTTTCCGATTAGTAAAATTCGGATGGGCTAGTTGTTGTTCATTCATTAGTCCTTGGTAAACCGATCTGTAATACCCGAGATTCTGTTATGTAATTGGAACTTGTGATATTGTAATAATTGTACTTTTGTATGAGTACTATTCTCCGTATTTCATAATCCGATGCCTTCGAGCATATAATTTCGTGTATGTGATTCAAAGGATGAAATTCTGTGCATGTAGCGCACGCCAAAGCTAAGGGTAGCGTACGCTAACATGGTTTTATAGCGCACGCTACCGAGTGTAAGTAGCGCACGCTATGCGTGGTCGGCTGCATTGAGACGCAAGAGGTGAGATCGGCCGGGGACCCGCCGAATCTGTCGGATGTACTGGACGGCTTTCGGGAAAAGCCGGGTCAACGCCTTAGCGCACGCTACAGAATATGCGTAGCGTACGCTAAGTGCCGAGTACGCTTAGATCGTGAGCGTTAGCGCACGCTACGAACAGGGTGTAGCGCGCTAATAACCATTTATTATAAATAGGACAAAGATCCTATTCGTGATTTCATCCTTTCTTCCCCATAACCCGAACTCTTGCACTTGTAACATAACTCCATTCGTCTCAAACACTCCATATCAACCTCCTAGTTCGAGATTGAAGATCATATATCATTGGAGATTGGTGTTCAAGCCTTGGGTGTTGGATTGCTTCATTTTTGTTCTTCACTACTTTGAGGTAGGTGATTCTTCACCAATGATTAGTAATGTTCATGAGGAAGTTTGAATCATGTTTGGATAGCTAGTATCTCGTTTTTATCGGTCATCACATGTTAGAAGGATACTTTTGACGTATCGGTACTAGATGACGAATGAACCTTTGAACCATCTTATTATAAGGACTCCTAAGCATGTTTAAATCGATTTATGATCAAGTAATCGGATATTACCCAGTTGATACGTTGTATACGTTGGAATCATGTGTTTTGGAACGTAAGACGATGGAATTTAGATTATTTCTTGAAGATCGTAGAGGAATTGTGATATCAAGATAACTATCCGTATATTTGTATCTCATGATCATAGAAATCCTCCAGAAACCTTATTAGCATGATATGCCCGAGGATAACTTGTAATATCACCATAAGATTCATGAGTCCTTCATCATTTCAACCCAGTTTTCGGTTTGCAGTATTCTGCCATGCAAGAGTAGCGCACGCTAACATGTGTAAGTTAACGTGCGCTATCGAGGTTCGGTTTTCGCACAGAACGTACGTAGCGTACGTTATGAGGCAGCCGAGTCAGACTGCCAGTTTGTGGCTAGCGCACGCTAGTCTTATACGATAGCGTACGCTAACAGTTCAGCTTAGCGCACGTTACGTATAGTACGTAGCGCGCGCTAAGCAATCCAGGCAGCTTGTTTAGTTTGAGCTTTTCGGCCGTAGGTCGAATTGTTAGGCCATTTGTTCGACTCGAGATGATTTGTATATCGTTCCTTTTGTTAAGGTTCGAGCTTGTTACGTTGATCGGAGGGGGCGGCCTTCGAGTGCGTCGAGAGCATTGAAGTATATCATTCTTGCCATCTTCGAGGCAAGTATCGTGACATGTTAATATCGGTATTTTTGGAATATACGTATGATTATGCATGTTGTTGAACATGATATTTACTTCGTTGATTTGTCATGATATTCGTTGTATATTGTTTATATGTTCATGTTGATGAACATATTGATTTGGCATATGTGTATGCATGAGTTGTGTTTGTATACGTTGTACGATCTATGCTGAGGGCGCTGGATCGGATGTCCACCTCGTGTTGATCCGACGGGATCATCTTGGGATCTAGGCTGAGGGCGCTGGATCATTGGACGGGTTATTTCCACCTCGTGTTGGTCCGACGGGATCATCTTGGGATCTATGCTGAGGGCGCTGGATCATTGGAATACCCATGCTGTGTAATGGAATCTTGTAGATTCGCATTGTCGGGTTCCGGTAGCGGAAGCCCGTGTGATATGTCTTGTTGTGTATTGTTGATGCATATTCGAATTGTTTAAAAACGATACTTGTACTAGCATTGTTTTGCTAACCCCTTCGGGGGTGGACATTTGTTTTGATTTCAATCTAGCCAATGAGCAGGGAAACACGACAATGCCGACGTGACGACGAAGGGGTTGATGATGTTTATTGTCATTGGAGATTTGTTGTCTTGGTTTGGTTTTACGTACTCGTACGTGGGTCCTTTGATATTAATTCGTTATTGTTGTATTAATTACCGTTGAATCGGTTATGCGTTTTCATAATCTCGAATTTTCGCAGATTGACGTCTTATATTCACTTTCCTTTTAATTAGCCTTGTAAATCCTTATTTAAAGGGTTTACGGCGCAGTAATTATTCCGAATATCTCGAGTGTTACGTAATATGGTATCGAGCTAAGATTTATGGATATCTTGGCGATGGGTTTTGTTTGGGTCTTAACGTTATTTGATTTACGGGTCATTTGTAACATCACCGTTTCACCAAGTCGTCATGTGGACCGTGGTTGTAAGTCTCTTAATCTCTTATACTACCGTTTTACTTAATTACCGTTTTGTGAGTATTGACGGACTTTATTTCAAAAATTTTGTTCTCGTATATTGAGAAATTTCGTTTTACGTATGTTGAGAGGAGGTCGTGGATGCGGACGCGGTCGTGGACGCGACGTGGTAACGTGAGACATGAGGATTCCGCAACTACCCCGAAATATCGGCTAGTCGAACCGATTCCCATTCGAGGGCGAAGGATCAACGAATGATGACGCAAATCCGAACATGCCGGGAGTGCTTCAACGGTGGTGGCGCAGATAAACCAATTCGCCTGTGTCGTTGATCGCATGCAGATAGCCGATGGGACAGCGGCACCATGAGGATAACCGGGGAGACAGATGGCTTGCTGAGGTGGTTAAATTGCACCCGCCAAAATTTGACGGATCTGCTGAGGCACTTACTTGGGATCACTGGCTCAAGGAGTTGGAGAAGATATTCGCGGGTCTTAATTGTCCCGAGGACCGGAAGGTTCCCATTGCCCAGTATTTCCTGACTGGGGAGGCCTTTGACTGGTGGGAGGCTATTCGACCCGAGAACCATAATGCGGATTGGACGGAATTCAAACAAATGATGGAAGCACAGTATTGTCCCCGTCCGGTTAGAGAGGCGAAGATCCGAGAGTTTTTCTCACCACAGAGTTCGGAGGCATCTGTGACAGATGTAATTAAAACTTTTAATCATCAGCTGACTTGTGTGCGACACTTGGTCAGAACGGAGGCAGAAAAGATTTTTCATTTTGATATGCGGATGAAGCCGAGATTCAAAGCAGACATGTCCGGTTCGAGTGTACTACGTTGCACAAGATTCAAGACAAAGCGCCGGCCTACGACATGAAAGAGGCGGCGGTGGAGAAATCGGTAGAGGCAAAGAAGCGAAGGTGACCGGCACTTTGCGTAAAACAAGAGTGGTGGGGCCCGCAAGGGCCGTCTTCCTTTATTCGGCTAGAAACCTCCACATCCTTCTAAAGGCGGAAAGAAGTCTTGACAGCATCACGGTTTCGGACGCATCAAGGAAATGCTACAATTGTGGTCGAAAGGTGGCATATTCGACGAGATTGCCCCGCATCTTCTCGTGACTTGTTACGATTGTGGGCAAGAAGGGCACCGTGCGGCCTTCCGTGGAGCCGCTACTAGATCTGTTGGCACCCGCACTCCAAAGACCGGTTCCTAAGGAGATGAGTGTGAACCAGACATACGCAGAGTGGATTTCAGCAGTAACGCTGGGAAGAGAGAGACATCCAAAGGCCGGGTCCGTTCCTCCGCGCCCGCATTTACGAAATGAGGAGATCTCGACGATCGTAACACCGCCGTTGCATCGTGCACGATTCAGATCCTTTTGCAACCAGCTAGTGTCTTGTTCGATTCTGAGCTACGCATTCTTTTATATCTTTGAACCGTATTAATCGTTTGAACATCTCGTGCTTGTATAATTGTGAACCTTATGTTGTGGGGTTACCGAGCGAGAGAAAATTGTGGGAACACTAGAAGCTAGGGATTTCCAAGATCTATAGAAGGGAGAGATTGGCCATCGAATCTTATTGTAGTTGACATATGCGGTGACGATTTAATTCTCGGAGATGATTGGCTCAACCGCTATGGAGCTGTGTTGAATTACCGAGAGAGAGTCATTTCCATTATTGCGATGACGGATCGAACACTTATTCCGAGGATGGAGACCGTGAAGCTCGGGAAATTGATCAAGGCAATGAAAGCTATGAAATTATCAAGGTGGATGTCACGGACTTTGGTGCTATGCCATGAGGAAAGAGGAAGGAATAGAGCTCGTCTATTTCAGTTGTGAATGAGTTCTCGATGTATTTCTGACGAGCTACCCGGTTACCCCGCAAAGAGAAGTGGAATTCACCATCGAATTAGAGCCCGGAGCAACCCCTATTTCCGTGGCACCATACCGCATGGCGCCAACCGAGATGTATGAACTCAAGAAGCAACTGGAGGAATTGTTGGTAAGGGCTATATTCAACCGAGTGTTTCCCTTGGGGAGCGCCTGTTCTCTTTGTCCTAAGAAAGACGGATCCCTCCGACTGTGTATTGATTACAGGGAGCTTAACAAGATGACGATCAAGAATAAGTATCCTATACCTCGGATCGACGACTTGTTTGATCAACTGCAAGGGGCGAGGGTATTCTCGAAGATTGACTTGCGATCAGGATACCACCAATTGAGAATTAAGGAATCGGACATACCGAAATCTGCTTTCAGATCCCGGTACGGGCATTATGAATTTGTGGTGATGCCATTCGGACTTACCAATGCTCCTGCGGTATTCATGCAATTGATGAATCGGGTATTCTTGGAATACTTGGATAAATTTGTGGTCGTTTTCATTGACGACATTTTGATATATTCGAGGGACGCAGAGGAGCATGCTGATCATTTACGTGTGGTTTTGAGCATCTTGAGAAAGGAACAGCTATATGCGAAATTTGATAAATGCGAGTTCTGGCTTAAGGAAGTAACCTTCCTTGGGCATGTGATATCCGCCGATGGAGTTCAGGTGGACCCGAAGAAAGTCGAAGCAATCTTGGAATGGGAAGCTCCTAAGAACGTGAAGGAAGTCCGAAGCTTCTTAGGACTAGCAGGATATTATCGCCGCTTTGTAGAGGGATTTTCCAAAATTGCTCGTCCGCTCACTCACTATTACTGAAAACTCAAAAGTTCACGTGGAATGAGAAATGCCAGTGGTTTTGATGAACTTAAAAAGAGACTGACGACAAGACCTATTTTAGCGCCGCGTAAGGAACCGATGGATTCATGGTATACACGACGCTTCAAATCGTGGTTTGGGTTGTGTGTTGATGCGTAGGATAAAGTAATTGCTTATGCTTCTCGGCAATTGAAACCGTCTGGGTTAATTATCCGACGCATGATCTGGAGCTAGCAGCTGTGGTCTTTGCCTTGAAAATTTGGAGACATTATCTGTACGGCACTCATTGTCAGATCTTTACGGATCATAAGAGCCTCAAATACATTTTCAGTCAGAAGGAATTAAACATGAGGCAGAGAAGGTGGCTGGAATTGATCAAGGATTACGACTTAGAGATTCTCTATCATCCGGGGAAAGCAAATGTAGTAGCCGATGCATTGAGCCGTAAACCTGTTTCTCTTCGAGTGTTGGAAGCACTTACATCCCAAACCAGTATTCAACGGGAACTGATCCGCGAAGGGATTGAAGTATGGGCACCAGGAATCCAAGGGCGACTTTATGTGATGGAACTGACTTCATCACTAGTCGAGAAGATCAAGTCCAAGCAGTTGGACGATTCCCTGATCCTTCGATTATGTGATGAAGTAAAGAAAGGAAAAGCCTCAGGATTCGTGATACAAGATGATGGAGTTCGAGATTTCGTAATCGACTTTGCGTCCCGAAGATGATGATTTGAGACGGACTATTCTCGAAAGAAGCTCATAGCGCGCCCTATTCTATTCACCCGGCGTGAGAAGATGTATAAGGATCTTAAACAAAACTTCCGGTGGGGAATATGAAGAAGGACGAGCAGAGCACGTTCAAGTGTTTGACTTGTCGAGGTTAAGATTGAACATCATCGACCACGGATGTTAAAGCCGCTCCGATCCCCGAATGGAAGTGGGAGGACATTTCGATGGATTTCATCACCGGTATGCCAAGGACTAGATCGGGAATGAACATGATTTGGGTTATAGTTGATCGACTAACCAAGTCACTCATTTCCTAGGGATCAAAGATACTTGGGGACCCGAAAGATTGGCGAGTATTTATTGCGGAGGTAGTCGATTGCATGGGACGCCAAAGACCATTGTTTCGGATCGAGATGGTCGTTTCGTGTCGCACTTCGAAAGCATTCACAAGGCTTTGGGGATCGAGCTCAATTTTAGCACGACTTATCATCCCCAAATGCACGGCCATCCAAAGGACTATCCAAACCGTGGAAGACATGCTTAGAGCCTGTGCGTTGGATTGGTCAATCGATTGGGAAGTTCACTTGCCCTTGATCGAATTCACTTACAATAATAGTTGGCATGCTTCTATTAGAATGGCACCATTTGAAGCTTTGTACGGAGGAGATGCCGATCACCCCGTGTTGGGATGATTCTTCTGATTTGATCGGACGGAACCGGAATTGATTGTTCGGACTCAAGAGAAGATAGCCGTGATTCGAGAGAGACAGTTGATCGCCCGAGTCGACGTGTCTTATGCAGATGTACGTCGTCGCCCTCTAGAGTTCGACTGGGACCACGTACTATTGAAGGTGTCTCCTACACGAGGGATTTTCCGTGGGAGAAGAGGTAAGCTTAGTCCAAGATATATCGGACCATTTGAGATCCTAGAGAGAGTTGGGGATTTAGCGTACAGTTGGCCTTACCGCCATCGCTAAGTCATGTTCACAATGTGTTTCACGTATCCCAACTACGGAAGTATATACCGGACCCAAATACGTTATTGATTTCGACGAGATCGAGATAGCTAATGATGGCACCTTCGAAGAAAGACCAATCAAGATACTTGAAAGCCGGATCAAACAATTGAGGAATAAACCAATACATTTGGTTAAAGTACAATGGTCACGACATGGAGTCGAAGAGGCCACTTGGGAAACGGAGGACGGTATGAAGGCTAAATATCCGGAGTTGTTTTCATCCTAAGTTTCGGGACGAAACTTCTTTTGGAGGAAGGATGTAATACCCGAGATTCTGTTATGTAATTGGAACTTGTGATATTGTAATAATTGTACTTTTGTATGAGTACTATTCTCCGTATTTCATAATCCGATGCCTTCGAGCATATAATTTCGTGTATGTGATTCAAAGGATGAAATTGCAGGCATGTAGCGCACGCTACATGTGCTAAGGGTAGCGTATGCTAACATGGTTTTATAGCGCACGCTACCGAGTGTAAGTAGCGCACGCTATGCGTGGTCGCATGCATTGAGACGTGCGGTAGGTGAGATCTCGCCGGGGACTCGCCGAATCCTGTCGGATGTACTGGACGGCTTTCGAAAAGCCGGGTCAACGCCTTAGCGCACGCTACAGAATATGCGTAGCGTACGCTAAGTGCCGAGTACAGCTTAGATCGTGAGCCGTTAGCGCACGCTACGAACAGGTGTAGCGCGCTAATAACCATTTATTATAAATAGGACAAAGATCCTATTCGTGATTTCATCCTTTCTTCCCCATAACCCGAACTCTTGCACTTGTAACATAACTCCATTCGTCTCAAACACTCCATATCAACCTCCTAGTTCGAGATTGAAGATCATATATCATTGGAGATTGGTGTTCAAGCCTTGGGTGTTGGATTGCTTCATTTTTGTTCTTCACTACTTTGAGGTAGGTGATTCTTCACCAATGATTAGTAATGTTCATGAGGAAGTTTGAATCATGTTTGGATAGCTAGTATCTCGTTTTTATCGGTCATCACATGTTAGAAGGATACTTTTGACGTATCGGTACTAGATGACGAATGAACCTTTGAACCATCTTATTATAAGGACTCCTAAGCATGTTTAAATCGATTTATGATCAAGTAATCGGATATTACCCAGTTGATACGTTGTATACGTTGGAATCATGTGTTTTGGAACGTAAGACGATGGAATTTAGATTATTTCTTGAAGATCGTAGAGGAATTGTGATATCAAGATAACTATCCGTATATTTGTATCTCATGATCATAGAAATCCTCCAGAAACCTTATTAGCATGATATGCCCGAGGATAACTTGTAATATCACCATAAGATTCATGAGTCCTTCATCATTTGAACCCAGTTTTCGGTTTGCAGTATTCTGCCATGCAAGAGTAGCGCACGCTAACATGTGTAAGTTAACGTGCGCTATCGAGGTTCGGTTTTCGCACAGAACGTACGTAGCGTACGTTATGAGGCAGCCGAGTCGATCGCCGGTTGTGGCTAGCGCACGCTAGTCTTATACGATAGCGTCGCTAATAGTTCGGCTTAGCGCACGTTACGTATAGTACGTAGCGCGCGCTAAGCAATCCAGCACTTGTTTAGTTTGAGCTTTTCGGCCGTAGGTCGAATTGTTAACCATTTGTTCGACTCGAGATGATTTGTATATCGTTCCTTTTGTTAAGGTTCGAGCTTGTTACGTTGATCGGAGGGGGCGGCCTTCGAGTGCGTCGAGAGCATTGAAGTATATCATTCTTGCCATCTTCGAGGCAAGTATCGTGACATGTTAATATCGGTATTTTTGGAATATACGTATGATTATGCATGTTGTTGAACATGATATTTACTTCGTTGATTTGTCATGATATTCGTTGTATATTGTTTATATGTTCATGTTGATGAACATATTGATTTGGCATATGTGTATGCATGAGTTGTGTTTGTATACGTTGTACGATCTATGCTGAGGGCGCCGGATCGGATGTCCACTCGTGTTGATCCGACGGATCATCTTGGGATCTAGCCGAGGGCGCCGGATCATTGGACGGGTTATTTCCACCTCGTGTTGGTCCGACGATCATCTTGGGATCTATGCTGAGGGCGCTGGATCATTGGAATACCCATGCTGTGTAATGGAATCTTGTAGATTCGCATTGTCGGGTTCCGGTAGCGGAAGCCCGTGTGATATGTCTTGTTGTGTATTGTTGATGCATATTCGAATTGTTTAAAAACGATACTTGTACTAGCATTGTTTTGCTAACCCCTTCGGGGGTGGACATTTGTTTTGATGTCCAGGTAGCCAAGGAGCAGGGAAACAGCCACAGTACCGACGTGACGACGAAGGGGTTCAGTGATGTTTATTGTCATTGGAGATTTGTTGTCTTGGTTTGGTTTCTGTACTCGTGTACGTGTGTCCTTTGATATTAATTCGATATGGTTGTATTAATTACCGTTGAATCAGTTGTACGTTTTCATAAACTCGAATTTTCGCAGTATTGACGTCTTATATTCACTTTCCTTTTAATTAGCCTTGTAAATCCTTATTTAAAGGGTTTACGGCGCTGTAATTATTCCGAATATCTCGGAGTGTTACACGATCAACTTTGATGTAGGGAAAATTTCGGACTTGTTTAGCTTGCCTAACGAATGTGTGTTGTGCAACGGTAATTTTGCTTCGAATAGTGATGATTTTTCTGATGAACAAAACAAAAATTTAAACGAAATCACTATTCGAGACTACCTCAAAACTCAGGCTGTACTTGAGGTGAATTCGGATAAATTTGAAAATAATGAATTTGGTTTAAACATTTGTTTACTCCATTATGCCATCACTCAAAGTTAAATGCCAAAGGTGAATGTACAATAGAAACTGGTTAATATCGATATGGAAATCATCTATCATGTTATGAAGGATAAACATGTCAATTTTGCCAGTCATCATGAAATGGTTTGTCGAGAAAGGTGTAATTTTCCACAAGAAAGGGTATTTGAAGAAAGCTCGTCCAAGGAAATCAGGAATGCCTTTTGGTTCTATTCTGACAAAAAAATTTGAAAGAGAAGGCATTGATCTGTCTGGATTCATGGAACTGTCATCCCAAGGGGAAATATGGTTCATGAAGGAAGCATTAGACCGATGTGATATGTGGAGACGAGGAACCATGGTTGGGTCTATGTTTTTTATCTGAGAGACTGTGACATTTTGATTGATGGAAGTTCCTTACCTCGTGTTGAGAGTAATGGCTAGAGGGTTTCAGACCGAGTGGCCATGTATCTGTGCTTCTATATCTCATGCTAGTTCATCTTAAGGCAGCAGAGCTAGTTCATCTTCACCTCAAATGGATGCTCGAATGGGACGACTCGAGAAAGATGTTAAGGAGATAAAACTAAGAGTTCGAATGTCAGACACTATGATTGGAAAAATATGTTCACACTTCGGCATAGTTATACACCCTAACACTTCCGAGACGACCTTGATTAGATGACTTTCTTCATCTTGATGGTTTCCTAGATGTCTTGTTTTGACCGACGTTCTCATACATTTTATCTTATTTTTCAAACACATGGTTTGATGTTCTTTTTCATTTGGATATTCTAATGTTCTACTTGGATAATTTGCTTATTTTATTGGTATATATATATATATATATATATATATATATATATATATATATCTTGCTCACTTCATTGATGTGTTTAACTAACCGTGAGTTTTGAGATATTTTTTGCAGATTATTACTAGGCCTGTAAACGAACCGAGCATTTAATGAGCTGTTCGGGCTCGGCTCGATAAAATCTCGATTCCGGCTCATTTTAGTTCGAGTTCGAATCAAGCTCGAACATAATTTAAGGCTCGATAATATTAACAAGCCGAACTCGAACTATCGAGTGCTCGGCTCGTTAGCTTATTGAGCGGCTCGTTAATATTATTATATATACACTTTATTTATATTTAGTAAAAAAATTTTTGAGCTTGAAGTCCGAGCTTTCGATCTCCAAGGGAATATTCCGAGCTTTTGAGCCGAGCTCGAACCTTTAGTATTACCAACGAGCCCGAGCTCGAGCAAAATATAAAGCTCGTCTTGAGTTCGAGCCCGAGCATGAGCCTAGGTAAAAAAAGAGCTTATCAAACCGAGCCATATAAAAGCTCAGTTCGGCTCGGTTCGTTTTGTAACACCCCGAATCCGCTCAGGGATATTACACGCCGTAGAACCTTTCCTCAAGGATCTACTAGGCTGGTAACAACATCGAACAACTCAACAATGCCTTTAAGGCTAAAATGACTCTGTAGACCGATTTGGTCTTTCAATAAATACATACAACTCAAACTCATTACATGCCCACACAGGGGTCGAATACAAACACTCCCGTACAACGGGAAAGAATACTGCAGCAGAAAATAAACTATAACTAAACCAATGACCTCATACGGATCCTCGTGTGATTAGTATCGTTCATCTTTCATCATCCTTCGTGCCGACCCTATGTTATGCTCCCAAACCTGAATGCAAAAACAGACATCCACCCCCCGAATACTCAGGGGTTAGCAAAACTCCACTGTTTTGCTAGTGCAAGAACAAAGTGCAAATACGAGCCATACAATTCACATTCCACGAATAACAATAACCAGGAATCCTCAAAAATCCAAACATGACGAAAAGTACTTCCCGAGGCAAGAGTTTGGTAAAACATTCTAAAACCGAAAGCTCGCAAATCAAGGGAAAACAATTTATAAAACAGTTTAAAATGCCATCGAGAGTTTTAATAGAAAACAATTTAGGATTACCGAATCTTTTTCTTTCCAAAAATCAACAGGGTCACAGCCCAAAGGTTTTGTTTTCGCAAATAAAACCAACCATAATACACAAGGTTAAAAACCCACGTCATGCGTCCTCGACAGACATAAAATACACACGCACCCGTGAAGTTTCACTCGTGAATCCAGGTCGAAGCCATTAGAATTCCCTCCGTGGTCCCGTCGAACCCTCCCGAGGTAAGCAAACACATTCACAAAACATAAGCAACCGCACTCGTGAATCTAGGGCTATACCATTGGACTCCCTCCGTGATCCCATCGGACCCTCCCGAGGTGAGCGAAAAACAATCACAAAATATAAACACGTAGCGGTGAAGTTTCACTCGTGAACCCAGGTTGAAGCCATTGGAATTCCCTCGGTGGTTCCGTCGAACCCTCCCGAGGTGAGCAAACACATTCACAAAACACGTACTCACATCGCCTAGGACCGAGACGAAGCCACAAATCCCACTCGAGGCCCCGTCGGACCCTCCCGAGCTGGCTAGCGAAATACTCAAGCACCACACGTCACCTAGGATCGGGACGAAGCCACGAATCCCACTCGAGGCCCAGTCGGACCCTCCCGAGCTGGCCGCAAAATAATCAAGCACAAGTAACATATCACACCAAGGATATCCAAACAACTCAACAAGAGGCATCAAACACTTAGTAAAACAACATGTCAAACCACAATGCACTGAAATGAAACAATATACGTCCACACGCAAATACCAAGTGCATCATCAACACCAAACATATTCATAGGATTCACATAGTCATTTACAAGACACACCATTCACAATACACACGCGTTTTGAAAACAAGCCTTTAACAAGGCTAACCCGAATCTTTTGAAAGTTCCATGCAAACGACCAACAAACACATTTAGACGATCACTAATTATTATATCCATAAAAAAAGAAAAGTATGGGCAAGGTACTTGCCTCGAATAAGAACAACGCGGAGAATCGACCGAAGTAGGTTGACACGAACTGACTACGAACCCGCCGACTCCACCGATCGCCAACTCGCGGTCATAAACTACGAAGGACAATAAAAACAATGAAATGAATTCCATAACACGACTCAAAGCCGTTGAATTCAAAGAACGAATGACGAAAGTTCAAGTGTTTCCCCCAAAACGGCCAAGAACACGATTCGTCCCGTCAAAACACGAAAACGGAATTCCAAGTTGAAATATGGATATACAATCCATATAATATGTTTAACAACATCATTTAACTGCAATCGATCCATCAAAAACGGATGGAAAACGAGATCGAGAACAAATCCCCCAAAAAGTCGATTCGAATAAAATCAAGAATTATACTTCGATTCGACGAAGAACAATGGATTAAATGATGTTAAACACAAGAATACTACCATGATTAATCATACCCATCATGAATTAATCAATAATACGGAATGAATCGGACAAAAATGCAAAAACCCCCAAATTCAAGAATTTAGGGTTCTAAGAAGAGATTACCTTGATTCGCTGGATCAGAGGATGATAACGGATGATTAATCGATGATATGAACTCAAGAACTTCATGTATTTGTTGACAAACATCATGGCTCCAAGATCTCCAAGTCTCCAGCCGCGGAAGAGAAAGAGAGGAAATGAAAAATGAGAGGAAATGTGACTGCTCTGTCACATTTATACAGGTGCAGCCTAGCGTGCGCTAGGCTGCCGAGCTAGCGTACGCTATCGGCCCAGGCCGCAGTCCAAAGACACTGCTCGGCCAGGTAGCGCGCGTAGCCTTTCGGCCGTAGCGTGCGCTACCAGCCGGTCCTAGCGTACGTAGTGTCCGGCAGTAGTGTGCGCTACCTGCCGATCCACCCGAGTCCAGTACCCCGCTGCCTTATTGCCTCGGCCCGCTAGCGTGCGTCGGCCGGCCGCATAACGTGCGCTACTCCTGCTAGTTAGCGCACGCAGTCTTCCGGCAGTAGCATGCGCTACGCCGGTTCCTGCCGAGTCAGCCCGGCCAGTGCCCGCAATCGTCCGGCCAGGACCCGCCACCGTCCGGCCAGCTGTTCAGCCGCCCTGACCCGACGACTCGATTTCCGAAAATGTACAGAACGAACACGACGAAAAGTTCTCGGACAACATCAATGACCCGAAATGAAAACATAATGCAATAATTAATGATACGCGACCAAGAAAAGAGTCGAGACAGCAAATACATATACGGATACCCATAACTTTGGGTAAATTATAAAATGGCCCAAAACGCCCGAAAATCACGATACGTGATCGAATAACCAAACCGAAGTTCACAACACGTATAACAAAGTTAAACAAACTTACGAGAAACTCGAAAGAGCAGTTTGACCGAGATTCGCAAGAATCGAACTCAAGTGCGGAAAAGTCGCTAAAAAGCACGGAACTCAACAAAACGACACCGAAACGAACTCGGATGTCAAAAAGTGTAGAATTAATCATTCTCAGAATGACGAAGCGGTCATGAGAGAGTCGTCTAAACGGACTTCCGCTGAAAAAAATAAATTACCGAAAATCGAAATTACGGGTATTACATTTTACCCTCCTTAAAAGAAGTTTCGTCCTGAAACTTAAAATAAGTAGGGAGAAGCAATATCCCCTGCCAGGAAAACTCGACGAGATACACAAAAACCGAAAACTCGCGCCCGACGGCGAAACGCTGCTAGAAACGCAAGGAGACATACGGCGTGAAAATACGCTCCGCGGCGACTAACACAACGCCACCGATAGAGACATAATAAAATCAACAAGTGACAAGCGTCATCAAACAGACAATACAATCCAGCCGATTATCCGAACAATCACAAAACACAACGAACGAAAATCAATACGATTGACCAACCCAACGGTTCATTTATCAAAACGCGAGCCAAACGCTGAACAAATACGGAATTCCACCGCCCAAGGGTTGGAAGATCGAAACGAGACTAATTTCCCAAAGGAGTCTGAACGCTCAACAATCACAAGACGAGATCAACAAAAACCGAACAATCAAACGATCGAACCACAACGGTCGAGACAACAAAAAGCGAACAATCATGTTCGAATCACGAAGAACAATAAAATTCAAACAACAACTCCAAGGTTAACAAGAATCGACTGAACTCGGAAAGTCACAGCGATAACCAGATCGACTCAAAACAAGATCACAGCTCGTCCGAACGATGAAACCGAAATACAAAACAAGTTCAGAAAGAAGTGTCGTCCCTGAAACTCACAACAACGAAATCAAGGTGACGACATAACAAGCAACCGACAGAAACATCCTACAAAGGCCTCTCAAAGCCGATTCTGATAACTGTGCTGAAGCACGAACTCCGAAAGTCTCGGTAACCAATTCGCAAAACTGAATTTGGTGTCCCTCGGGTCCACACTTGAAATGTGTTACCAACGAGAAGGACAATTTACACGTGCATGCCCCGGCACATCACGGTTGAAACGTCTCGGCTCGGCATACCGAAAATACAAATGCAAGATACAATGGGGCATAACATCGCCAAACAACATAGCGGAGATGCCAACTCAACACAACAAAGAATCATAACACATGTCATATACAACGATTACCATCGTAAAGTAATACACACACAAACAATACAACAACGACGGTATCGTTCGGCGACCTTAACGGCCCGAACAATAATCGGTACATAATTACAAACATCATGAAACAACCACACATGTACACAAACGTACAAACTCAAGCTTTAACAGCTCACACCGGTGCGATAACACGCAAGCCACTACGAAGTGACAACATTAAAGATCGTCATCACACCTCCCACAAAGGCTAACAAAATATATGCATGGCGAATAACTCAACGTTCACACCACCAATTCAATCACAATTCGGAAGGCTAACACCCTAACAACAATACCAACATCATACACACCTTCTCCGACCACAAGCAGGAAATGATGGGTTTTTAAAAAAAACGAAAACCACCTTTTGAAAATAGTTTGGAAACACCAATTGATCTTGACTATCATTTTACAAAAAGTTGAACAAACATCATTTTCGAGACTTTGAAATTCATCTTGCGTTTGAACAAAAATGAGGACACCTTCTCTTAGTGAAAAACTTTCAGAAGATTCGACCCTCGGGTCTAAGTAAAAGTGTTTCTAAACATCAAAAATATCTCAAAACATTTTGGTCCTCGAGGTAGAAGAATTTTTGAAACAGATAGTGGCGCTAGTAGGTGCCTTGAAAATACAATCCATTTAAAAGTACGTCTCGAATTTTATTTTCTAAGATACTCAAGGTTTTCGAAAATATATTAGGCTAGAATGCCTAAAAACTCACATGTAACAATATTCACTTACATACAATCATAATACACGCATCAACTCGCTCAAAATCAAGACAACACCTGTCTTTTACCGGAAACAACAGTCGAATATCACAGTCAACAGGACGTAAATAATGACAACACTCCTCAAATAAATGAACCATGAGTCACAACGCATCACGAAACCGATAATCTACATAAAGATTCCATCACTTAATACAAAATCAAACAAATAGCTCGTGTCACTCGAGGCACAATACAAAGAAGGGAGACTTACATCCACAGGTCGCACGAAGATGATGATCGCCCCATGATACTAATCACGACCAAAAAACTCAGACGACGCGTCGCGACACGACTTAGTCAGACAAATTTTGACGAGATAAAAACTCAACAGACACCACTAAACCCGATAGCCTAGGTTTCCACAACCTAAGCTCTGATACCATTTATGGAACACCCCCAATCCGCTCAAGGATATTACACGCCGTAGAACCTTTCCTCAAGGATCTACCAGGCTGGTAACAATATCGAACAACTCAACAATGCCTTTAAGGATAAAATGACTCCGTAGACCGATTTGGTCTTTCAATAAATACATACAACTCAAACTCATTACATGCCCACACAGGGGTCGAATACAAACACTCCCGTACAACGGGAAAGAATACTGCAGCGGAAAATAAACTATAACTAAACCAATGACCTCATACGGATCCTCGTGTGATTAGTATCGTTCATCTTTCATCATCCTTCGTGCCGACCCTGTGTTATGCTCCCAATCCTGAATGCAAAAACAGACATCCACCCACCGAATACTCGGGGGTTAGTAAAACTCCACTGTTTTGCTAGTGCAAGAACAAAGTGCAAATACGTGCCATACAATTCACATTCCACGAATAACAATAACCAGGAATCCTCAAAAATCCAAACGTGACGAAAAGTACTTCCCGAGGCAAGAGTTTGGTAAACCATTCTAAAACCGAAAGGTCGCAAATCAAGGGAAAACAATTTATAAAACAGTTTAAAATGCCATCGAGAGTTTTAATAGAAAACAATTTAGGATTACCGAATCCTTTTCTTTCCAAAAATCAACAGGGTCACAACCCAAAGGTTTTGTTTTCGCAAATAAAACCAACCATAATACACAAGGTTAAAAACCCACGTCATGCGTCCTCGACGGACATAAAATACACACGCACCCGTGAAGTTTCACTCGTGAATCCAGGTCGAAGCCATTGGAATTCCCTTCGTGGTCCCATCGAACCCTCCCGAGGTGAGCAAACACATTCACAAAACATAAGCAACCGCACTCGTGAATCCAGGGTAATACCATTGGACTCCCTCCGTGATCCCATCGGACCCTCCCGATGTGAGCGAAAAACAATCACAAAATATACACACGTAGCGGTGAAGTTTCACTCGTGAACCCAGGTCGAAGCCATTGGAATTCCCTTCGTGGTTCCGTCGAACCTTCCCGAGGTGAGCAAACACATTCACAAAACACGTACTCGCATCGCCTAGGACCGGGACGAAGCCACAAATCCCACTCGAGACCCCGTCGAACTCTCCCGAGCTGGCTAGCGAAATACTCAAGCACCACACGTCACTTAGGACCGGGACAAAGCCACGAATCCCACTCGAGGCCCCGTCGGACCCTCCCGAGCTGGCCGCGAAATAATCAAGCACAAGTAACATATCACACCAAGGATATCCAAACAACTCAACAAGAGGCATCAAACACTTAGCAAAACAACACTTCAAACCACAATGCACTGAAATGAAACAATATACGTCCACAAGCAAATACCAAGTGCATCATCAACACCAAACATATTCATAGGATTCACATAGTCATTTACAAGACACACCATTCACAATACACACGCGTTTTGAAAACAAGCCTTTAACAAGGCTAACCCGAATCTTTTGAAAGTTCCATGCAAACGACCAACAAACACATTTAGACGATCACTAATTATTATATCCATAAAACAAGAAAAGTATGGGCAACATACTTGCCTCGAATAAGAACAACGTGGAGAATCGACCGAAGTAGTTTGACACGAACCGACTACGAACCCGCCGACTCCACCGATCGCCAACTCGCGGTCATAAACTACGAAGGACAATAACAACAATGAAATGAATTCCATAACACGACTCAAAGCCGTTGAATTCAAAGAACGAATGACAAAAGTTCAAGTGTTTCCCCCAAAACGGCCAAGAACATGATTCGTCCCATCAAAACACGAAAACGGAATTCCAAGTTGAAATATGGATATGCAATCCATAGAATATATTTAACAATCATTTAACCGCAATCGATCCGTCAAAAACGGATGGAAAACAAGATCGAGAACAAATCCCCCAAAAAGTCGATTCGAATGAAATCAAGAATTATACTTCGATTCGACGAAGAACAATGGATTAAATGATGTTAAACACAAGAATACTACCAAGATTAATCATACCCATCATGAATTAATCAATAATACGGAACGAATTGGATAAAAACGCAAAAAAACCCAAATTCAAGAATTTATGGTTCTAAGAAGAGATTACCTTGATTCGCTTGATCAAAGGATGATAACGGATGATTAATCGATGATATGAACTCAAGAACTTCATGTATTTGTTGACAAACATCATGGCTCCAAGATCTCCAAGTCTCCAACCGCGGAAGAGAAAAAGAGGAAATGAAAAATGAGAGGAAATGTGACTGCTCTGTCACATTTATACAGGTGCAGCCTAGCGTGCGCTAGGCTGCCGAGCTAGCGTACGCTATCGGCCCAGGCCGCAGTCCAGAGACACTGCTCGACCAGGTAGCGCGCGCAGCCTTTCGGCCGTAGTGTGCGCTACCTGCCGGTCCTAGCATACGTAGTGTCCGGCAGTAGCGTGCACTACCTTCCGATCCACCCGAGTCCAGTACCCCACTGCCTTACTGCCTCGGCCCGCTAGCATGCGTCGGTCGGTCGCATAACGTGCGCTACTCCTGCCAGTTAGCGCACGCAGTCTTCCGGCAGTCGCGTGCGCTACGCCGGTTCCTGCCGCGTCAGCCCGGCCAGTGCCCGCAATCGTCCGGCCAGGACCCGCCACCGTCCGGCCAGGACCCGCCACCGTCCGGCCAACTGTTCAGCCGCCATGACCCGACGACTCGATTTCCGAAAACGTACGGAACGAACACGACGAAAAGTTCGCGGACAACATCAACGACCCAAAATGAAAACATAATGCAATAATTAATCATACGCGACCAAAAAAAGAGTCGAGACAGCAAATACAGATACGGATACCCATAACTTTGGGTAAATTACAAAATGGCCCAAAATGCCTGAAAATCACGATACGTAATCGAATAACCAAACCGAAGTTCACAACACGTATAAAAAAGTTAAACGAACTTACGGGAAACTCGAAACAGCAGTTTCGACCGAGATTCGCAAGAATCGAACTCAAGTGCGGAAAAGTCGGTAAAAAGCACGGAACTCAACAAAACGACACCGAAACGAACTCGGATGTCAAAAAGTGTAGAATTAATCATTCTCAGAATGACGAAACGGTCATGAGCGAGTCGTCAAAACGGACTTCAGCCGAAAAAAGAAATTACCAGAAATCGAAATTACGGGTATTACACGTTTTCAGCCCTAATTATTACTTCAACTTAATTATTTAAGGTTACAGAGTTATATAAATTGTCACTACCCTCTTTTGATTTTTTGTTAATGACAAAAATGAGGAGAAATATGTTTGAGTATATTTTGAACTTATTACTAAACTCAGGGGGAGTTACTCTCAGGGGGAGTTTCTCAGGGGGAGTTCTTCAAATAATTTATTGACCCCTCATATTTTTAGTTCAAAACAAACAAGTATTCATAATTATTTTGTCATCATCAAAAAGGGGAGATTATTGAATCAATATTTTTATCACACATATTTTGATGATGTTCATAAAGACAAAATAATCATTAAACAAATATTAGACTAGCAATTCATTTCAAAATCTTTACTTAAGTTAAATTCTCAAGAAGATAACGTACGCTAGCCATATAGCAAAACGTACGTAATAATCACCCATATGTATTTCTAAAAAGTGTCAATATTCAGTATTATGCAGTATTACGTAGCAGGACAACCTACATTACAAGACATACATAACGTACAAAAAGGACTCTGCATAATGTACGCAAAACTAACCATTGTTCAGTTTCCATAAGGTCAACATATTGAACGGTCATCTACTCAGTAACGTATGCTACAGAAGCATGTTAACGGCCACTATGCGTTGGAAACTGAATTCAAAATTGGACCGCTAATAAAATCTAGAAGGTGAATAAATCAAACGACTAACTGAGAGATCATAACATACGCAAACATGATGCTTAACGTATGCAAAGGTAGAGCCATATGCTACAGCCTAAAATGGGACTAAGTGTTGCGAACGTTACACCAAAGAAGTAACGTATGTAACTCATGATACCTAATGTACATTAAAAATGACTACTATACCAATAGGAAAGAGGCTCCTAAATGCTATAAATAAAGGCATTTGGAGGTGTGGAAATACACAAGAATTCTCTGAATATTTTAAGCAATGATCTTATTCCTTTTAACTTCATTATAGCATATATTTTGGGTGATAGTACTTGTTACAATTGATACAAGAAAAATAGTTCTAACAATCTTCTATATACATTCTTGTATCTCTCTAAGTGATTATTTTGTAAGTCGAGTAACAGTACTCACAATAATCTTTATAATTTTATGAGGTTGTCTTGTATCCCGAAAAACAAGAGTAATTATAGTTGTGGTTGTTCTTGAGCCCGGAAATCAAGAAACTAAAGTTCGGTACTAATCTTGATAGTGCTATTGTAAAGAATTGGCTCTAAACAATAAAGTGCATTTAAGTTTTGAGAAAAGTCCTAGTCGATAACACTAGGTAGGGGACATAGGCTTTTGGATAGCCGAACCTCTCGAACAATTTCTTGTGTCTTTTTATTTCCGCACTTTATCTTTACTTCTAATATTTGCTTCCACATGTAAAGAGTTTAAAAGGCAACTCCGCACTATTCAACCCCCCTTCTAGTGGCAGTACCAACTCAACACTATTAATTATGATTTTTATGAGCATCATATAGTGTTGATATTTCAATTTCGTGGGAGTTAGAGTGGGACTTGTAGTTTGGACACACTGTCAGTTTGGAAAATGAATAGAGATGAGTGGTATCATGATACCGTGTGATCGTGAAACACGATACCAACATCGTGTGCTGATGATCTTGTGATACTTGGAATTATAATTTATCGAATTAAGATGGCCTGGAGCCAAGATGCGTATTACAACTTCATAGTTGCCACCTTCGAGTATATCAAATCTTGCCGACTACGTCATGGGATCTCTGATATTGCTGAATTGGTCCACGAGAAATATTTGGAACAATGTTACAATGAGATGGGCGATGACATGAAAAGTTTCGGGGATGAAACTTATTTTAGGTGATAGTATGTAATACACAGGAATTTTGGTGGTATTAGTTTTTTTATTAATTTATTTTATTATCATTTGTGTTTTAATTAGCTGCCTAATTAAATCTGGCTGATTTTTGAGATATTGGACTAAAGTAATGGTGAATTATTGGTAGTTTGGTATTATCGGATGCAGTAGAAATTAGTCGAATAATCAAACCAAGAGACTGTATAATGGATCCGAGAATGATCTTTTCTATCTGATAATTTAAAGGATTGGGATCCCCTGCAGTGCACAGCACCATGCTGTGCACTGCCGTGCATCCGATGGGACACGCACATACACACACACACACCCGTGCGGGTGTGTGTGATCGGACGGCATGGATTGCACAGCCCTCTGCAGCCACTGCAGAGGATACCTGCCGTAATTTAAATCGGACCTTAATGGGTTACCCAACTACCCATCATATATATATAAATATATATACACACACATAATGTTATCATTTTGTTCCCAATCAGTCACGTTCCTCTCCCTCCCCCATTCCCTCCTACCCCCATTTGGCTGAAGACAACAACACCATTCATCATCTTCTTCATGATCGAAAGAGTAGCGGCGGTGCTGAAAGGTCCTGGTGGCAACCCCAGGATGACGTCTTCACGGGGACTCGCTGTTCAGAATGGGCGACTGTCGGAGGAGATGGATTTCAGTAATGGTGAGCCATATAGGTCAACATCGGCGGGTTAGTGTCTCCGGTGGCAACGACTGGAGCTCGACGGCGATGTGATGGCCTATGACTGGAGAAGCAACAATCTGGACTTCAGACGGATCGGGGCAGTGGAAGACCAGTAAGCCCATTCGTGTTTTGAAGTTCCGGTGGGGTTTTTTCTACATGGTCGACCATGGACGTGATTTTAGTTCAAACACGAGCCGACTAGTGGTGTTCCGATCGAGCTAGAATTTCGATGATCGGAGATGATTTTGATAGAAGTCAACTAACTGGGTTGAGTTTTCCCGATGGCCAGATGGCTTCAGATCGGCATAGTTGGAGTGATCGTAGGTGGTTTTCCTTTGGGTTCTCGATGCCGACTAGAGCTGAGTCGACGATTCCAAGATTTGGGTCCGGCGGCCAATTTCCCAATGTGTGAATGTGTGTAAACACAACTGTATGTGTTTTATGTGAAGCCGTACGTGTGTGTGTTTGTAGCTCTGTGCGTGTAGTATGTGTTTTGTGTGTATGGCATATATATATATATATATATATATATATATATATAATTCTTATCCTGCGAACTACGAATATACGTTATTTTTGTACTAATTATGCATGAAATATATGCATTTCGTGCATCAAAATTGCAAGGCATTAAAATATGCATTATATGCATCAAAATATTGATGCATTAAAATATTACATTATATGCATCAAATTTTTGTGAGAATAAATATAGGCCATCCATTTATCAAGCTCTATAGATGAAATTCATTCTTATTTCTTAACTTATATTGCATTCTCACATGAACCCACCCATATATATATATATATATATATATATATATGATGAGAATGATTCTTATCATGCGAATTGCGAATATGCATGGGTTTTGTACTAATTATGCATGAAATATATGCATTTTGTGCTTCAAAATTGCAATGCATTTAAATATGCGTTATATCCATCAAAATATCGATGCATTAAAATATTGCATTATATGCATCAAAATTTTTGTGAGAATTAATCTAGGACATCCATTTATTAAGATCTATGGATGAAATTCATTCTTATTTCTTAACTTAAATTGCATTCTCACCTGAACCCACCCCTGTATATATTTAGGATCAAATGAACCCACTAGGCCATCCATTTATTAAGATCTGTGGATGAAATTCATTCTTATTTCTTAACTTAAATTGCATTCTCACTTAAACCCAGTCATATATATATATATATATATATATATATATATATATATATGTGTGTGTGTGTGTGTATGTATGTGTGCGTAAGTATGTGTGCGTGTGTTTGTGAGTTTGTATGTGTGTATAGTAAGTTTGTGTATGTTTAAGTTTGTATGCATGTGTATTGTGTGTGTATGTGTATATATATATGGTGGAGTTATTCTAAAAAGTCTATTATAATAAAGTGTAGGAAGGATTGTGAGAGTGACACCACATCATCATGCCACATCATATGACATGTGGTATCCACCCCCTCCCCCCCCCCCCCCCCCCACGAGAAAAAAAAATTCCCGCCAAAAAATATTTTTGGGAGGCCCAAATTTTTTTTTCCCGCTAAAAAATTATAAGTATGATGCACCATTTTTTGGTGAATCATAGTTATAAGTTTTGGTGCATCACACTAATAAATTTTACTGCATCACAATTAGAAGTTATTGCATCATAGTTAACATTTAAGTACATCAAGTATGATGCAGTAACTTATAACCTTAATGCACTAAATCATAATTGTGATGCAGTAACTTTATAACTGTGATACAGTAATAATTTTTTGCGGGAAAAAAAAAAATTTTTGCCCCCAAAAATTTTTTTTTTCCGGGGGGGTGGGGGGTTGGGGGGGTGGGGGTGGGTGACACATGTCATATGATGTGGAATGGAGATGACACATGTCACTCCCACAATCCTTCATACACTTTTTATTATAAGAGACTTTTTATTTTAACCCATACATATATATATATATATATATATATATGTGTGTGTGTGTGTGTGTGTGTGTGTGCGTGTGCGTGTGCGTGTGTTTGTGTTGGAAATGTGGATCGAAAAGTCTTGATAAATTAGTCTATGAGTGAATTCGTGTAATTAGACCTACGGAGGGAGCCCGAGTTTGGAGTTCATGTTTGGAGCAATCGTTCAAGAATTTAGATTATGATCCCCAATCACTAATTAAATCGAGATATGGATTCCGGTTGAGTATCTTTGGTCATTTTTTATCCCGATCGATAAATGACGCATAATTGAGGTATTGTATCATCCGATTAGTTACCTTGTAATTATAATATAATAAATTAGACCTTTTTGTTAAATTATATATTCTGTGATTATAATAAAGGTTGCGATTTCAATGGATCGACTGGGTTGCCCGAGTTTGGCTTGTGTTGGGTAAAGCTATCTTCGGTGAAATCAAGTATCTTGTTTATACCTCTCATGTTTCTTTAAATGTAAAGATGTTTGTTATTAATTGGATTATTGTGATTGTGTGATTGTGTTTGAATAATAATTATGTGGCAGAATGTGTAGAACATGTGTGACAGTATAGATTGGTAATAGATTCCTTAATATGGTGTAATCATATTAGTTTGTATTACGCTTGTTTTATTTGTGACTCGAGGAATTGTATGTGTGGTACTTGTGAAATTAGATGAATGAGTTTCGTGATGATTTCATGGGAATGATAATTGATGTATCGTTGGCAGGGCGTCGGATTGTATAATTATGGATTACATGAGCAACCTTGGGAGTACGTGTTTATCGAATAAGCCATTTCTAGCAAATACCTCGACTATATATATATATATATATATATGTGTGTGTGTGTGTGTGTGTGTGTGTGTTTGTTTGTGTGTTATATTCCAATATCTTGAAACTTGTGGAAAGATTTGAGAAGTGCATATGAGTGAGAAGGCTGTATCGCTCACCCATGGATGTCCGACGAGGCATATGGGGATTCATGCCTTGAGGAGCTGATCGCGAATGCGAGATTATCCACCTAGGGATGTCCGACGGGGCGTATAGGGTCTTGTCCCTTGAACAAGGATACTCATTTAGTGGTGTGCATTGATTTGGGTCAGGGACCTTATTGTTTTCTTAATAAGTGTGGTATTTTTGGAATATCACAATATATGTTTTGATGTTGAGGTACATTATATATATATATAAATATATATATATATATCTTTGGTACTTCGCTAGGGTGGCATCAATATGGAATGGTATGTATGTGATTTGTGGTTTATATTTTTTGTACAACTATATGTGGTATCAAAAGTTATTAGCCATAGTATATTATATAAACAACATAAGAAGGGGGGAGGGTGAATAAGCTGTATGTTTTTAGAAATTTATTTGCGTAGGGGAAGTCCAAGATTAAGTTGCTGTAAATACAACAATTGAATGGTCTCCTGATAGCTTAATGATTACAGGATTTTTACGATATCTATACTGAAATCACACAGGCAGATAGAAAATAGTAAATGCAGGAAGTAAAGACACACTCATTAAAGTGGTTTGAGGTAAACTCCTCTACGTCCACTAGTCCTCCACACAGGAGTAAATTGTTTATTAAAATCACGATGTACAAAACTATGTGACTTTAACCAAACACTTGCTTTATTGTTCACACAGATTGATACAGCTGACAACAGCTTGGGCCGTTCACAAAGATTGGCTTTGGCTTCTTCGGCTCGCTTTTTCTCACACATATTGAAGCTTTGTCCTTAATGCTATTCGTCCCACATAGGTCAGAGATGGTGAAGCTTAGTCCACATAGGGCTAAGTAACTCAACAGTAAGATTAGTATGACGATCGAACAGCAGTTGTATGCTTGATGAGCTTTCACTGTAAGTGTGTTATTCGCAGTGAGGACTTGTATATTTCTTCTCTTTTGATGAAGCTGCTTGCTTAAAGAAATATAGTGCTCTTATAAGCATTAATCATATTTTCAAACTTTTTTAATGTCCTCTTACTTGCGGCTATTTATAACCTTGGAAATAGATATGTTATAAATATAGTCGTTAGTTGGTTGGTGATATTGAGATTGCTCTCATTGGTGACTTCAAAATGTTTTGAATTAAAGGTGATTTGCATTTAATACTTCAGACATTCTTTTTTCCCAACATTAAATGCTCTTCAGACTGTTGTCTCTTCGGCCGCATTAAATGTTGTCCTATCAGCATTAACTACTACTTTAACTGTGAATCTTTACGAATAAAAATGTTTGCTTTCTGGACGTTTTAAAGTTTTGGATTTGTGTTTTACTTTTCCTAAGTAAAACACTTACAACATGTTTGTTGTATCCAACATCTTCGTCATTGTAGTATTTTGAAGACTATGCCATAGGATTAGACTTTTGGCTTGCTGAAAGATCTTGCGCTGTATGGAGATGTTGTATGAAGTTTCCTAATAGTGTCCATACTTGACTGATATTCTGACTTTGAAGATTCTTGATGTATGAGGAAATTATCAAAACACTAGGAGGATTTTTCCAATAATTTCCCCCTTTTTGATAATGTCAAAACTTCCAATAAAGATAAGTTGTCTTCAAGTCTTTTGTCGAATGTTCTGATCTTCGAGTTTAGTATAAAAATTTGAACTACTTGCAGGCAAGTTCTAAGATAATGAATCCTATAGGACTAAGTGTATTACAACTTAAATTATGATTGGCGCGTAGGCACAATCTTACATGAAGTAATCCTATTTGAACACAACTTTATATATGAACTGTTCGCTGACAAGTTCTTACAGCTTTGAGACTTGTCGATGTTTTATACCTAGTAAAACATTTCAACATAAAACATAATCAAAGTAATTACAGTAGATCACGATTTGTAATATTTTGGGGTAAAAAGGTATTTTATAGATAAACGGATTATAGTGTTGTTTGAATTTAAAGTTTTCATGAGAAAGCAAACAGGAGACAATTAAATATAGCTATCAGAAGTCTACCCCTATAATAGTGATGTTTCCAAGTCTTCCAAGAGGGGTCATGCTCGGTTCTCTTCCTCCAGTTGAGTAGGGAGTCTCTTCCTA
Organism: Orobanche coerulescens; assembly: GCA_033398695.1. Classification (NCBI taxonomy): domain Eukaryota; kingdom Viridiplantae; phylum Streptophyta; class Magnoliopsida; order Lamiales; family Orobanchaceae; genus Orobanche; species Orobanche coerulescens. Next base: position 24,073,402 of record CM065819.1, on the reverse strand, counting down.
GATCCCTGTAGATGTTCGTTCCTTCTTGGGATACGTCATAAGAGAAAATATAGTCTTCTGGGTGGGTTATCCGTCCACCCTTCTAAATTTTCAATTTTAGATTTATTTGGAGTGGGAGATTTCCATCAGCTAGGAGCCTTGGGAACTCCTTGGCAGCATCCTCCAACATTTTGAAGTGATTAAACATGACTGATTCCCTGATGAGAGTGCAAAAATATCCCATCAGTTCATTTTTATTCCATGCCTTCAAGTCTTCGGCTGATGGCTGTCTGTCAGTTGGGATGTGAGTCTCAGTGGGCTTCTGCATAGTGTTTTTCCAAGGAAAGTTGGGATCCTAGAACTCGGGATGAGAACTAGTTACCTTGTATCCTTTGGCTCCTTGACCTATCCCGAGTCCATCTAGTCTTCTGATTGTTGTTGTAACACTATCGTCCAATATAGCCTCCATCTCCTTTTCCTTCTCCAACCGCCACCTCCGACCTGCCTCTCTTGCCTTTTCCCCCTTTTGGGTGTTATCCAGATGAGACACCTTACCGTAAATATCCCGAAGAATATCCATCAACTAAGCCTATTTGTTCTTCAGATCTATGACGCAGTCTACCAGACTCACAACCAATGCTGTCAGTTCATTGATTTTTTGATCATCAGCAGATAGTTTTGATCCAGTAACTTCGAGGGAGGCTACTATCTTGGCCTCTGCAACTCGCAACTTTTCGTGTTCTTACTTTAGGATGCGCTCCTGATGCCGCTTCAGTTGATTAAGGGCTTGCCATAATGCGTTGGGCATGAGGCGGAAAGCTTCTCAGTATGGCCCTTTACGGCTTCAGAAGTTCATCATGAGCGGTCTCGCGCATCCACTCGAGCTCCTTACCGACATCATATAGGGCTTTGACAGCGTCCTGTAAGAATAAAGTTTCGCGACCGATTTGCTGTAGTTGCTAGATGCATGCTTCTGTGCGGGGAGATTTGAGCGATCTTAGAATCAGATGGATCTCCAAGCTGTTTAAAAATGATGTTGTGATGGGGCCTATAAGGTTCGTCGTCAGCTAGGAAATCCTCTTCTGATCCGGATGGGGATCTTGTAGGTTGGGAAGCAGGAACCTCGGATGGTTCCACTGGTTGAGCTGTTGGGAGACAGAGGGGACTGATTCCTCTTGTCTTTTGATGATTTCTGCAACCTGGGGTACATGAAGGACTATGGCTCTGTTCTTTTGGACTGAATGAATCTGAATTGAATCGAATCGAATCGAATCAATTGAATCGAATCAATCGAATGGATTCGAATCGAATCGAATTGAATGGACTCGAATCGAATCGAATCGAAATATATATTAAGGGTAAATAATATTAATAATAATTGTAAATAATAATAGTAATAGTAATCAACAACAACAACAATAATAGTAATATTATTAGTAATAATAACAATAATAATAATTAAGATTAAAAATAATAAGAAGAAGAAGAAGAAGAAGAATCGAATCGAATCGAATCAATTGAATGGACTCGAATCGAACTAAATTAAACTAAATGAATGGACTCGAATCGAATCGAATCGAATCGAATCGAATCAAAATCAAAAATAAGTCCAAAAGAACAGGGCCTATGCCCTCATGCAGGCTCTCAGCTACCACTTGTTCCTTAGGAGGGACCAGATTCTCCTATTGGACGGCATGGTGTTCATCTGCTCCGGTCGGAGGGACTGATTCCTCTTGTGTGGGACATGAAGTTTTTTGAACATCAGAAGTCCCTTGGCCCCCGGCGCCCTTGGACTGGGGAAAATATTTCTCACGAGCCTCCTCGTGGCTCATCCTCAGACTTATTTGAAGGTCATTGTCATCTCCGTCTGAATCGGTATCTGTGTGAGGGATAGGGCTCCGAGGCTTGTCATCGGATTGTGACTTCCCTTTCAGTCGGGCCTTTTCCTTTGCCACAAAGTAGGATGTGATCAGTTCATGGCAAAATGAATCATCCCATCTGATCAATACCTCAACGTTCTGGGTGTCTGTGACTTCCAAAACGAATAACTCTTCCTCCTTCCAGTCTTCCCAATTATAGAGGGAGTCGTATGGTGTGACCCTGTATGCTTTCCACGTCTTGAGGCATTGAAATTCCTCTTCAATCCAGACATGGAGGAGTGTGTTATTGATAATTTTCGTGGGAGAGGGACTCCGAACAGTAGCGGGATCCCTGACAGGGTGGGATTCCTTGTCGGGAGGGACTGCTTACAGGGGTAGGTGCCCTGTTAGGAGTAGTGATTGTCAGTTCTTAGGGTGCAGACTACCCAAACGCTAGAAACTAGTTTGCTTGACACGCGAGATGATTAAGTTCATCCCAGCCATGTCCGCATTTCCGGAAATAATACGCTCTTGCAGAACAGAATGGGCAAAAATTCGACCGTCAATGATCATGTCATTCCTGCTCGTACTCTTCTTATCCAACTTACAGCCTTTGAGATCCGAGTCGCTGTAGCCTACCAAATCGAATCCTCCTTCCTTAGTATACCACAATCTTACATCGATTGTTCCTTTTACGTACTTAAATATTCGTTTGGCTGTGGTTAAGTGTGACTCTTTAGGTGCTACCTCACACCGAGCACACACTCCTACATCAAATTGGATATCAGGCCTGCTGGCTATTAGGTATATGAGTGAGCCTATAAGCTTCTTATAGAGTGATTGATCAACCGGCTTTCCAACTTCATTAGTACTTATTTCTGCGGAAGTGTTCATGTGGGTGGATGATAATTTGGATGTGTTCATCCCGAACTTGTTGAGCAGCTCCTTGCTGTATTTCTACTGGTTGATAAATATACCTGTAGAAATTTGTTTCACCTGCAATTCTAAGAAATAACTAAGTTCTCCCATCATACTCATTTCGAATTTACCTTTCATGAGATGCAAGAACCTTTGACATAAAGCAAGTTTATTTGAACCAAAAATAATATCATCTACGTATATTTGAACCATGAGGAGATCGCCGCCATCTTGAACTTTGAAGAGGGTTTTGTAAACTACACTTTTCTCAAATTCATTATTGATCAGATACAGTGACAGGGTTTCGTACCAAGTCCTAGGTGCTTGTTTGAGTCCATACAGTGCTTTCCTTAGCATGTACACAAGGTCTCCGCTTTCTGTATTGGCAAACCCTAGAGGTTGTTCAACATAGACTTCTTTGGCTAGATCTCCATTTAGGAATGCGCTCTTAACATTCATTTGGTATACAATAAAGTTTTTATGAGCGGCAAAAGCTAAGAATATCCTGATGGGTTCTAATCGGCCTACAGGGGTAAAGGTTTCATTATAATATGTTCCCTCTTCCTGTTTCTATCCTTGGGCAACTTGTCTGGATTTGTTCCTGATAACAAGTCCGTGTTAGTCCTTTTTATTTTGGATTACCCATCTGGTTCCTATGACTGCTTGATGGGTTGGTCTAGGAACTAGGACCAAACATTATTTCTCTCCAAACTGTTGAACTCTTCTTCCATAGAAGTGATCCAATGAGAATTATTGAGAGCCTCATTGGTCGAAACAAGTTCAGACTGGCTAGGAATACAGCTAGAGTGTACTTAGCAAGTCTTCTAAGTTCATCTTGGGATATTCATACAGGAAATTGAGATTTCTCACAATGCGTCTCTTCTGGTGCACAGAATACAATGCCTTGTATACTTTGTATTTTTCTACGGGTGGTCTACCAGCATTGATATCTCCAATTATTAGCTCCTTGGGGTGATCTCTCAACCACCTCCTGCCTGGTTATAGTTCGGTATCCCGTGCTGTATTCTGTTGACCTATAGCCTCAGCTTCAGCTTCTACGGCATCAGCTTCAGATTTTACAACATCAGCCTAGGCTGCTTCTATTCTTACAGCAACGGGATTAATTTCTAGGTTCACAACAGGTTTATTGGGGTCTGGGGGATTTCATCAATAAAGAGTGTCTATATACCCTGGGTTAGGTCTTCTATTTTTGTAGGGTCACAATGGGGTACATCAAAGACTACGTGGACGGATTCCTCTATTGTCAGCTTCCATTTGTTAAATATCCTAAATGCCTTGATCATAGAGGAGTATCCAACAAAAACAACCTCATCCGACTTTTCATCGAAAGTCTTGAATTGATCCTTCCCATTATTGAGCACGTAACACCTGCATCCAAATATGTGAAAGTAGGCAACTATTGGAGTTTTGTTGTTGCTGGTCCCCAGAATGATGAAGATTGTCCTCACTGTACCAACACGAGTCTTTTCTAGTGTGCTTTATCCTCAGTCACGCGCACCCTGAGAAACTTCCCACCTGGTCACTCATCCCATAACTACTCCAAGCCAAGCATGCTTAACTTTGGAGTTTCTATGAGTGGGATAGCAGAAAAGAAGATGCATCTTATTGGTATGAGTAGTCCAAATCAAATTATTTAACCACTTTCTAGAACAAATATCACAGGTCGAATCGCAAGCCACACCTCGCGTATTTTTAAGTCTGTGCAGCCAGGATGCTGGACCAAGGCCCAACGGTTGTTCCATACCTCGTATGCTGTTTTCTTGGGATACTTGTGATGATTCAGCTATTTTCTGTATAGCATGCTGTATTTGTTGCTTCTCCCCAGAAACGCTGCGGCAACTTGCTTGCGACTAACATGGTTTTTGTTACTTCTTTTAGTATCATGTTCTTACGGTCGACAACACTATTTTGTTGAGGAGTTCGGGCTACTGAGTATTCGTGTTGTATGCCATTGTCTGCACCAGTATTGCTCTATAAAGCGATTTGTGAATTTTGTGCCTCTGTCGTAACGAATGGATAAAATACTCAATTCTTTCTCATTTTGCAGCTTTTTCAGGTGTTCCAGCAGCTTTGTGGTAGTATCTTTATTCTTGTTCAGGAATATACCTGAAAAAATGATCAACAATAACAAGATAATATTTCTTACCTCCCAGGCTGACAGGCTCTACAGGACCGTAGAGATCCATGTGTAGCAAATCCAGGACCCCATGAGTGGAAAGGTATGGTTTTCTCTTCAGTGAGGTCTTGACCTGCTTGCCTTTCTTACACGGTCCGCAGACATTGTTTTTATGAAATGAGATATCGGGTAAGCCTTTGGCCATTCTCTGTCGAGCTAGCTTTTTGATGGGCTTGAAATTGATTTTCGACATCCTCTTGTGCCATAACCAACTTTGATTTATGCCTTTGGCAAGAAAACAAGGAATAGGAGCTTGTGGGTTTCCAGTGAGCAATATACATGTTACCTTATCGGATTCCTGTGAAGACAATTTGCTTGGTCTTGGTGTCCTTCACCCTACAGTGATCTACATTGAATTTGACCGAGAACTGTTTGTCATAGAACTAGCTAATGCTAAGTAAATTGTACTGTAGTCCTTCAACATAGGCTACGTCTGTGACTTCGAATTTTCCTACAAGCAGGGTTCCCTTCCTTATTGTTTTTCCTTTGGATTTGTTACTGAATTGCACCTTTGGACCATGACCTTATACATAATCTGACAGCTTGCTGATATATCCTGTCATGTAGTGAGAATATCCGCTATCGAAATACCAAATGTCCTCCTCCTCGATATCCTGTAATCAAAAGGATTAAGTAGATTTAGGTCCCATTTGATTTTTGGGTCCTTGGTTATTAGTGCCTTTAGATACCCATATTCGCCTGAAAACAATGGGTTTGTTGTAGGTTACATTTGGTCCTGTTTTGCGAGATTTACGTGGTGCAGGCATGTAATCACTGTAAGCATGATTATTATGCATGTAAAATCTGGTGTTTGGGCTCCAATACAGTTGTCGTATCGGAGTAGAAACCATTATCTTCGGCCTCGTTGCTTGCCTTCTGGATTTCCAGTTAGATTCCCATATTTGTTGATGATATAACTGCATGGCAGCCTGCTTACGGAACGAATACTTAGCTTCCTGTACCAGTATCTAGGAACATTGTAATGTTCATAGTACTGAGGTGCATACCTTTGATACTTAGGTACAACCTTCTTTCTGGCCGGCTGCTAATGTTGTTGGTATGCTCGAGTTGTAACACCCCCAAGACGATCAGGGCATATTACAGCATCGTGGACCCCACACTTTGGAATCTACCAGGCTTACGTAGCAACACGACAATCGACAAAGACATACATCATCAACAAACAGACAATTTCTCCATCCACACTACCAAAATTAACACTTTAGCCGACGACCCGTAAAAAACGGACGATGACTTTAAAGTGTCGTCGGCTAAACTTTCCACATTAGTCGATGACTCGTGTTGCCATCGGCTAAACAGTTTTAGCCAACGACTTGATCTAGGTCATCGGCTATAGTGTAACATTGTCGTCGGCTATAGTAAAGAGGTTTAGCCGACGACTCTTGAGATTGTTTAGCCGACAAAAAAAAAGACGTTTTAGCCGACGACTTAATCTGTGTCGTCGGCTAAACCCTTTTCCAAAAAAAAAGTTTTATCCTATGACTTGATCTGGGTCGTCGGCTAAACCCTTTCCCAAAAAGAAAATAAAGTTTTAGCCGACGGAAAGATCTAGGTCGTCGGCTAAACCTCCAACTGAAAATTATATATAGTTCACGGAACACCAACCCAATCTTGCCCCTCTCCCCGCTAAAGAGCACCTTTTTATTCCCGACCCTGTTAGTTATTCCCAAAAAAAAGCTTGTGAGTTGCTACTTTGAGTATTGCGACCTTGCGAAAAAGATCAATCCGGTTCTTGGAAATCCTTTTGTGTATTTTTTGAGTTTGTGTTGCTACTTTGAGTTGTGCTAGTTGGAGTGACGAAGGTTTCTACCGGTTGTAATAATCACCATTTCGATTAAGGTACGTATTTTATTATATTTTTTATTGTGATTTCGAAACTTTGTATTATTCATGTTGTACATTCGAAAGCTTTTATGTATAACGATTAAGTTTTATGATGATAATCATTATGATTAATTGTTTATTGTGATTTCATTTATAATTTGAATAATATTAGTTAGTTGGATTAATATTGGAAAATTTATACATTTTCAGGATGGACAAGAGTTGGATTGGGTTACGAAAATGGGATCCAAGTGTAATGGATGGGATGAAGAAGTTTATGAGATTTGTAAAAGAGCACGACAGTGGTAATACGTTGCACTACTGTCCGTGTAATAAATGTAGATGTCGCAGTGATATGTATCGTTTTCCATTTGATGAGGTCTGGGAACACCTAAAGAAGAATGGTTTTTGGAGTAAATATACATTTTGGATATACCACGGTGAAGCACCGAATTCTGTTATTCCGTATGATCACGGACAATTTAGTGGTAACGACGGGTTCACCGATCCGAAGAGGAGGTTGATTGATGATGTGTTTGGTTTTTCCGAGACGTTTGTACCAACTGAGCCAATCCCACGACCCCGTAGACCATTGCCTTGCACATCGCTGGCTTGACAGTAGAACAAGCTAATTCAACTCCAATGCACCTCTATACCTGTGGTGTAACATGACTGTTCTTGATTGTGTCATGGAAACGATGAGATTAAAGGTGGAAAACAGATCATACATCAAGTCTGTGGATGATTACTTGGAGCTTACGAGTAATATGCTTCCACAGGGTCATCATCTTCCTAATACATATACAAAAATGAGACGAATTTTGAAAGATCTTGGTCTTTCCTACATTAAGATCCATGTCTGCATGTATGATTGTGTTTATTCTGGGAGCATCCTAATGAAGACCTCACGAGATGTCCTATATGTGATACAGAGAGATATAGGATCACTCCTTCTGGAAAAGAGAAACCGGTGAAGGTACTTAGGTATTTTCCACTGAAGGACAGGTTGGAATGACTTTTTATGTCTCCTCACACGGCAAAAGCAATGAGATGGCATGCCGAGCTGCACACTAATGACAGGGATACTATGATACACCCTTCGGATGGAGAGGCGTGGAAGCATATAGATATGGAGTATCCGAATTTTTCTTCAAATATCTGAAATGTGAGGCTCGGGATTGCATCTGATGGTTTCAACCCTTTTGGTAACATGAGTCTTTCATATACCATATGGCCTGTTGTAGTGATTCCTTACAATCTTCCTCCATGGATGTGTATGCGGAAGGAGTATAATATGTTGACCTTGTTAGTCCCGAGGCCGGGATATCCGGGAAAGTGTATCGATGTGTATATGAGACCTTGGATAGAGGAACTGAAATTGTTGTGGGAGCAAGGTCATCTCACGTACGACAGTTATTCGTCCGAGACGTTCTACTTGCACGCCATGTGTATCAACACTATTAGTGATTTTCCTGCATATGGAATGTTGTTTGGATCTATTATTAGCAGATATAGAGGTTGTCCAGTGTGTTTGAATGCAGATTGTGCTAGGTACCACTGTAGGAAAGTTATCCGAATGCGTCATCGGATATGGCTTGAGAGGGAACATGAGTGGCGTATGGATGTTGCAGCATTTGATGGCACTGTAGAAATGGCCGAGCCACCACGACAGTGGACAGGTGATAAAATACTATCGATTCTTAATGAGTACGATTTTGGTCAGCTTAGCAACCATCCTGATGTGATTGCAGCAACCCCTGAAAGGCCCGACAGGTATAAGTATTGGTCGCACAAAAGTATATTCTGGGAATTGCCTTACTGGTCCAAGTTACTGATAAGGAACTTCTTGGATGTCATGGACATTGAAAAAAATGTTTGCGAAAGTGTGGTTAGGACAACCTTAGGTTGGGATGGAAAGACCAAAGACGGGCCAAAAGCACGCAAAGGTTTGAAAAAAATGAGCATAAGAAAACACTTGTGGTTGAAAACTGTCAAGGGAAAACAAAAAATGCCTAAGGCAGCTTACACCATCACTGCCGAGTAGAGAACTGAGATATTTTGGTGGATAAAGACTGCTAGGTATCCTACCGGGTATGCTGGAAATATAGGAAAATGCGTTAATTTTAGGGAGAACAAGTTAACTGGTGTGAAGAGTCATGATTGTCATATCCTACTCCAATGCCTATTTCCGGTATTTATTCGACCGTACTTACCAAAACAGGTGGTCGAGCCATGTATTGCATTGTCAAGATTTTTCCAGAAATTATGTACGAGAGAAGTGAAGAGATATGATTTGCGTAAAATGCAAGATGAGATCATCTATATCTTGTGCAAGTTTGAGCGAATATTTCCTCCAAACTTTTTTGACCTCATGCCTCACCTCATGATCCACCTTCCCCAGCAGTTATTGGTCACTGGTCCAGTGCACTACACGTGGATGTACCCGGTTGAAAGGTAACATAATTTTTTATGATATATATATATATATATATTGTCAAATTAAGTATGATTTCTAACACAATGACAATATTACAGGCAATTCAGTGATTATAAAGACTCCGTGGCCAATAAGTCTCCACCAGAAGGATGCATTGCAGATCTTACCTTGCGTCGGAGTGTATTACGCATATCAAGTTGTATTTGGTCACCTTAGAGCCCCCTTCCCGCTCTATTCCAGAAGATAAAATACAATTCAATCTTTCTATCATACCCACTGAGGTTGACGTCTATGGGAGGTTGCCAGGAAGACAATTAGACCCGCACGAGTCACGAATTGCACATTGGTGGATATTTCTCAATTGTCCAGAAGTTCAGTACTGGAAAGACATCCACTTGTCATGCGATATGGTGCGAGGTGACACTAGATTCCACAATGACACTTTTGCCGACTATTTTGGAGAATGGGTACGTATACATTCAGTTGCTATTGATTTTGGACACCCTAACTGGTCGCGTGAACTTATGCTTCTTTCTATGAAGCCGGTTATGTCAAGAATTTATTCGATGGCCAAAGTCAACGGTGTCCCATTCGTATGCCTTGAGAGAGACCAAAAAAGAAGATGTCAAAATTCTGGGGTTATGATAGATGGTGGATATTACGGTGTTCTTTTGGAAGCGGTAGAACTAATTTACGGGGAAGGCATGACAATTTACTTGTTTAAGTGTCGATGGTACGACACCAGTCTTGGAACCGATATGCAAGATGACTATGGGCTGTTATCTGTTGACACTTCCACTTCATGGTATGAAAGTGATCCTTTTGTATTTGCTACATCAGCAAAGTCGGTGTATTATTTGGACGACTTGGTGAAGAAAGGCACATGAAAGATGGTGAATGTTGTGACAACGAGGAATATTTATAGTGCTGCTACACTGGGAGAAACAATAGGTACTGATGACGATGATGCTTATCAAGAGCCAAATACAGCAAATATTCCACCATCAACGACAATTTCAATGAATAATGTTCGTGAAGGACGAGTCGTCCGACTCTGTGGTGATGCTCGCGGGTACGTTGACGTTGATATAAACGAATTACTTGAAAATTCTGATGACGATAATGTGGACGACTTGAGGCATATGTTGCTAGATATCAACTCAGATAATGAGACAGACTGTAGTGATGACTCAAACTATGAGCCATAAATTTATTAGATGTATATTTTCATATGTTAAATATAATAAAAAAAATTGTAATAATAATAATCAAAACATTAATATAATATTATTAAAAAAATCGGGAGGTTTAGCTGATGACAAGATCTTTAAAAAATAGAATATTATACTTTAGCCGACGACTGGAAATATAGTCGTCGGGTAAACCCCAACTATGACACGGGCCGTGTAGTCTAACACGTTCGGGTCAGGCATACAGTCTGTTTTCACTTTCTGGGCAGGTGCGACACGGACCGTGTCATTTTACACGGTCAAGGGTTTAGCCGACGACAATATCTAAGTCGTTGGCTAAAGTTTTAAAAAAAATGGTATACTTTAGCTGACGACATAGATATTGTCGTCGGCTAAACCACCGACCGTGTCAAATGACACGGCCCATGTCGAACCTGCCCAGAAAGTGAAAACAGACTGTATGCCTGACTCGACCGTTTTAGACTACATGGCCCGTGTCATACTTGGGGTTTAGCCGACGAATATTGGAAAGTCGTCGGCTAAAGTATAATATTTTTTTTTAAACACTTTAGCCGACGACGTAGATCTTGTCGTCGGCTAAACCCCCTACATTTTAACCGTTTTCTCCTTCTTTCTTGTATTATTTTCTCCTTCCCTCACCCAGCTGCAGCCCGATCGCCCCCAGCCCCCGTCACCCAACCGCCCGTACGACAGCCGCCCATCACCTAGCCCCCGTCCCGCTGCCCGTCACCCAACCGTCGCCCGCCCGGCCGCCGTCCCGCCACCTGTACTACAGCCCCAGTCCCGCCGCCCACCCGGACGCCGTCCCGTCGCCCGTACGACAGCCCCCATCCCGCCGCCCGCCCGACGCCCTTCGCCTGTCGTCCGACCGCCTCGCGATAGGTAACCCTTTTCCTTTTTTTATTTTGTTTGATGAATTTATTGTATTTGTTTGATGAATTTGTTTAGATTATGTGATGAAATAGGTAAATTACTTAATGAGTTGTGATGCAATATTTGATGAATTCAGTATTTTCATTATTTTGTGTTTAATGAGTTGTAAATTTGATGAATTTGTTTGAGGAGGAAGGGATTGTATAGACGGCGTTAATCGAAAGATTAACGTGGTATGGCATTGATAATTACTGTTGTGTTGAGTTGTGAATTTGATGAATTTGTTTAGATTATTTGATGAATTAGGTAAATTGTTTAATGAGTTTTGATAAAATATTTGATGAATTTGTTTGAGGAGGAAGGAATTGTATAGCCGGCGTTAATCGAAAGATTAACGTGGTATGGCATTGATAATTACTCTTGTGTTGAGTTGTGTATTTGATGAATTTGTTTAGATTATGGATAGAATAAAGAAAGCGTAGGGGAAGAAGTCGACAAAGTCGACCACTCCCGATTCGGGGAGAAGTTCGGCAACCTCTAGTAAGGCGGATCACGCTACACTATACATATCTCAGAGTAGCGTTCGTGCCCGCCAGATACTAGAAGCTACCGGCATGAACGCTGACGATTTTTTTAGGGCGACAGATGAGCCCGCTGCACTAGTGCGGCGTTTATCCTTTCAGACACCACGGTCGACCCCCTCGCAGAAGGAGACTCGTATTCCTCCCATCCACCGACCCACGTCTAGCCCTCACACATCAGGAGATGTACGGAGTTCCTCATCTGCGGTGCCCCACGGTCCGCCGCCGACTCTATTCATGCCTCTGATGGTTCCGACTATTCTAGAGGTCGATGATACAGGAGTCCGAGTTCCCGTTCGATTGATTAGCCCTGACGAGGCGTACGTCTACGAGTCTTGGCCAGGCAACATGTGTTGGTGGAGTTGTCGGGTTTCGAAGACGAAATTGTACGACGAGATAGAGAGGGAGAAGGAGAAGGGGGAAAATGTAGTCGAGGAGGAGAAGAAAAAGAAGAAGACTCATGGCCCAGCAAAGGGTCTGGCGCTCGACTCGTACGTAAGTAAGCATGGCCATTACGAGATTCCTCTAGATAGACATGGCCGGCCGGTGATGTCTTCCGACACTACGGCGTCATATATCCGTAATGTTGGGTTTGTCATTCGGGACAGAGTCCTCGTTTTGTGGCCCGATTGGAGGGACGTGCCGCAGTGCGTGAAGGATGCTTTGGACAATGCTATGTCGGTAAGTTAATAAATATTTAATAAGTGTTTTTCAATCAACACGAAGTTCTTCAAAATGCGATATGTGATGTTTTTAAATTATTGCGTATTTATACTGTTCATAGGTGTGGTTTGACATTCACAACTCTCTACTACGTACTTGGTGTGACGAGGTGCAGTCTACCAAGTAAGTTATTTTAATTTATTTTGTATCTACATTATTTGCGTACTTTTTTTTTTCTTATGAATAATATATGTTGTGCAATGTGTGTTGTAGGTACAAATCTTGGAAAAATGAGATGCACATATTCTGGACAGCCTAGGGTGATACCCGAGAGGTTACCCCGGAAGAATTCAAGTTCCCGGAGTACGAGTGGAAGTGGCTACGCGCCCATTTTCGCGACCCAGAGTTCATGGTATGACTAAAATACCCTCATTTCATTCTTTCTTTTTCAGTTTTTATTTTTTTTGAATTCTAAATATAAACTCGATATTTTTAAATTAATGTTTCAGAATTTAAAAAATACTTGAAGTTCCGATTTTTTTAAATTAGAAAAAATCAGAACTTCAGGTATTTTTTTTAAATTCTGGAATACTATTAATATTAAAAAATCGGATTTTTTTATTCAAAAGTGGAAATAAAAAAAATTATAAACTCTGGATATTATTTATAAATTATTTTAATAAAAATAAAAACTAGAATATTATTTTTCATAAAAAAAATAAAAATCTGAATATTGTATTTTATCTATTAAAAAAACTGCTAGTATTTAAAAAAAGTAATAATATTTCAGTTTTTAGTTTTTTTGAATTCTAAATATAAACTCGATTCTAAATAATATTTTTTTGAAGGCGACTAGCTTGACCAACACGTCCAATCGTGCTGGTCTGATTGACCATCACAGTCTGGGTTCCCGGTTGTTAGCCAGAGTTGCGCACGAGGCCATTTCTTCTGATTCGTTGGACGCATTTGCCTACGTGACTCAAAAAGCATATCCGAACCGTCCCGAGGAGCATGTAAGTCTTTTTTTATTTTATTTTGGTAATAAAATAAATACCTTTGTATCATACTTTTATTGATATTGAAATATTTATTTTCATATTAACTTAGAAGCGTGTGCGGGAGGAGTCTCAGAGGATGCTTGTTGAGATTGCTCGGGAGCAGTATCCGGACTTAGCGGAGACCGACCTCGATTCTGCCATTGGACAGATCGATTAGGCCGATCCTTATGTTCGCTAGGGTGTGAGATACCTTCTACCCTCCTAGAGGTAGTCGGTACCGCACTAAGATGACGGGAGCCGAGGGTCACCGTGTATTGAAAGATACCCCCGGCTTCCAGCGCCCTCACGGACGGGATGCACGAACTGCCTATCTCGAGGAGCAGTTGAGGGCGGAGAGGGAGCTCGGAGCTGAGAATGAATGGAGGACTCAGACGCGGTTACATGAGAGCGAGCAGAGGACTGAGTCGCAGTTAGAGAGTTTCCAGAGACTGCAGCGGGCCATGATGGACTACATGGTGATGCTGACTCAGACCATTACTCAGGCTGGACTGCAGGCACCTGCTCCACCGCCTTCCCTCTTTGGAGAGACCCCATCTTCACAGCCTCGTGACGAGGATCTGGGGGATGGTGGTAATCCTTTTACTACTACATTTCGACATTTAGATGATTTTGGTAGTGGATTGTAGTTTCGTTGTTGTAGTACTCTTGTATATTTATATTTGTGTTAGAATTGTGTAAGTAATTTTGTTGACGCTACTAGTATGTTGATGAAATTAATGTTCTTAAATGTATTGTGCGTTGTGTTGCATATAATGTTGGGTATATTATTGATGGTATTAGTTGAATGTGTTGCGCGTTGATTGTTGTTGATAATGGGAGCTGGTGTATAAAAATTGCAGGTGCAAAAAATACAGGTTTTGGGATCCCAAAATCTGAATTAATTTTTTTTATATTAGGTTTTAGCCGACGACTTTCCAAAGGTCGTCGGCTAAAGTAAATTATTTTTTTTTTAAAAGTTTTAGCCGACGACATATAAAACCATTGTCGGCTAAAGTGTCTTTTTTTTAAAATAGGTTTTAGCCGACGACATTTGACAAGGTCGTCGGCTAAAGTGTCTTTTTTTTTATAAACAGGTTTTAGCCAACGACATTTAAAAAAGTCGTCGGCTAAAGTGTCTTTTTTTTTAATAAACAGGTTTTAGCCGACGACATTGTCGTAGTGGTCGGCTAAACTTTGAAATTTAGCCGACGACTAACAAAAAAGTCGTCGACTAAACCTTGGCCGACGAATATCGGCCGACGGTTTTTTAGCCAACGACTGGGGGGATTAGCCGACGACATTGAGCTTTAGCCGACGACTTTAAGTCGTCGGCTAAACCCCCGGTATTGGTAGTGCCACGACATTCAAAACCAAAGACTGAAATTTGACAATATAATTTGACATCAAATCCACTCCCAAAACTGGTACACAACATTAATAAAATTCAAGAAAGAAGTACTCGAGTACTTAAACAAAGACACCAACACACAACCACTAAACAGAATCACGCTTGCCCATCATCCTCATACGGATCGCATGCTCGTTTGCTTCCATGACCTGTACCTGAAATACAAAAGTATTTCCCCCATTTTAGGGGTTAGCGACAACTGCTAGTGCAAGTACAATCCATTTGAACTACCATTCTAATCAGATGCAATATGCGCCAAAAATCATTTTAGAAATCATTTATATTCCGGAATATTTATGGTGCATAAGCACAAAACACATTTCACCAACAAAACAATTCAAAGTTAACCATTGGTACGAGACTCGCGGCCACCGTACCCCGCAGAGCTTCGTCGGACATCCCTGGGTGGTTAACCCTGGTTCGTGATATGCACACTCATGGCAATATGTATCACTAGAGGCCCCGTAGACCGTATCTAGTTGAACATACACATATACATCCACAACAACCACGAAAAGCCATAATCCAAATACTAGAACATGTAAACAAATGTAAAGTACTTGCCTTTGAGACATCTTCGACGTAACGGGAACGAACAACGACTACGAATGATCCGGAGGGAAAACGATCATTCCTAAATGAAGGATTAACATAACTCATGTAATACTCATACTTTTTATTGACTGTTTGACCTTGCCGTTCTTCCTATTTTGATGCTCTGTAAACTCTTTGTGATGTTGTCGATATTGTTATAGAGTTTCGTACCTTGTTTGGATCACGATTATGTTGTTTAGACCTTTCGGAAGTGTTCTGGGTCATAGAAATAATGCACGCTAGGCCTAGGCTAATGCACGCTAATTCTCTTTGAGTAGCGGATGCTAGCTTTGAGCCGTAGCGCGCGCTAAGGGACCAGTCAGGTCAAAACCAGCAACTCGTCCTGCTTCCTGGACTGGCAGTTAATGCGTGCTAGGAGTTCATTAGCGCACGCTATTCGTGGTCAGTAGTGCGTGCTAACATCTGTCCGTAGCGCATGCTAATGGGCTGGTCGGCAGAGGCAGTGAGGTTGTCAGGTTGTCTAGGCTATAAGGTAACGTATGCTAGGCTTAGGCTAGCGCACGCTATAAGGGCTGTGTAGCGCATGCTAAGACTTGAGCAGTGCAGAGGACAGTAGGTTCTGGACTCCGACTTCTGGACACCATTTTCGGCTAGCGCACGCTAAAGGAAGGCGATTAGCGCACGCTAATGGGGCCGACAGAAGCCACTGGACTACCCAGTGACCCCGCTAGTGCACGCTAATATCAGAGGCGTAGCGTGCGCTAGACTGGGCGAGTATATATTGGACAATTGACTTCCATTTCGTCATTTTTCTCATCTTCCTCATTTTTCCGATCGAGAGCAGCGGGTTTCGGCAATTTGGAGAGTTCGAAGACGATCCTTCTTCAGATATCAACATCTTTGGTTGGAGAACAAGGATTTAACAACATCTAATCCATTCTTTCGTCCAAATAAAGGTAAAAATTCTTAGAACCCTATTTTTGGGAATTTTGGGGTTTTTCTTAGGTTCGTTCGATTTATCTAGTTTGAAGCTTGAGAATCTTGAGATTATGATATATCTGCCCCATATGCATGCTTTTCCTACGATTTTATAGATTGGTTTGTGCCGTGTTCGTACTTGTGAGGGTTTGGGTGATTTTCCAACCTCTAGTTGTTTACCCTTGTATTTTTGTAAATCGTAGACGGGTTTCGGGAGTTTCTTCACGAATTATGAGTATGGATTATTGATTATCATATCCTTTACGAATCGTTTAGGTGCCGAAAGTGCGTTCTTGGACCTACCGAACTCATACTCTTTTTCCGCTCGATTTCTCGATGTCTCAAAGGCAAGTATATATTTATAATTGTACGTTCTCGACTTTGAAAGTAAGATATATGAATGGCATGTTTATTTATATCCACTCTGGAATGGGCCGACGGGTCCTCTGAGGGTTTCGTAGCCTCTGGTACAATTCCATGGAAATATGAGTTAACCACTCTGGGATGGACCAACGAGTCCTCTGAGGGTTCAGTAGCCTCTGGTGCGGTTCCACCATTGATCATGTATGTATTGATGTGATGCTATGAAATTTAGTTATTCTGGAATACTAGTCTTGAATTGATGAATTGACGGTTATCTTTACTTTATTGTCGAGGAATATTGTATTTCATAATCGATATACTTGCACTAGCTATTCGACGGCTAACCCCTTTATGGGTGAAATACTATTTATGTATTTCAGGTTCCAGGAGAGCGGACAGGCAGGTATCGAGTCGGCATGAAGATGATGGGCAAGCGTGATATCGTGTTTTATCTCCGGTTATGTTCTATGTTCCTCCATTCGGTATTGTTGTACTGGAATGGTTATTGAATACTCGGGTATTTTTTTCAATTTCCTCGATGTTCCGGCTGTGTTGCCGAGGTATTGATTTTGTGTTGGGATGTATTTGGATACATTGGATATGTTTGAATACCCTTTGTATTGTCCTTCATTTCATTGTATTTGGACCTTCTCGGTCAAGTTTTATAGTTCCGCGTATGATTAGCCTTGTGGGTCCCACGGAGGGGCTCACGGTGCTGTAATATACCCTGAATAACTTGGAGCTGTTACAGAATATGGTATCGGAACTTAGGTCTATGGATACCTAGGTTGTCGGTCTTTTGGGTCAATTGAGTCATCGTTTGTCTATAGTATCACTACTTTTCCATCATCACAATGCCTTGTGTGTTCTTCAACATGTCAGCTGGTAGGGGACGAGGCCGTGGATGTGGACGAGGATGTGGTGCGACCGCTTCCCTCAGTTCCGCTGCGGGATCGACCAACTCTAGCCTATCTAACTCGGTGCATCCTGACACCGAAAGTCAGCACGACCAGTCGACTGGCCAGGGGAAAAGCGCGGGCATTGGAGTTGCGAATGTACTTCAACAATTGGCTAACCAGATGACCATTTTAGCCCAAATCGTTCAGCTTATTAATCCAAACCCGAACGCGGATACCTTGCTTCAGAATGTAATCCGTATGCACCCTCCTCAGTTTAGTGCCACAGACCCGTTAGGATGGGAAGATTGGCTAGCGGAGTTGGAGAAAATTTTTGAGGCGGTTGATTATCCCGAAGTGAGGAAAGTACCGATTGCTCAGTATTTCCTCACCAAGGAGGCTGCTACGTGGTGTAAAGTCATCAAGCCACAGGATCGTGTTGCTACGTGGTATGAGTTTAAAGAACTTTTGGAGGCCGAGTTTTGTCCTTGGCCGGTGCGAGAAGGCCGAATTTGAGCCTTTTTCGAGGTTAAACCACAGAATATTCCCGTTTCGCAGGCGATCGTGGAGTATAACCAACAATTTATCCACGTGAAGGATCAAGCGCGAAACGAGCGTGATAAAATCCGTTATTTTGATATGAGGATGAATATGGACTTACGGAGGTACATGACTGGATTTTCTTGTACCACGTTGAAGGAATATCAAGACAGATCTTTAGCTCATGACATGTTAAGCCCCGACAACGATACCACTGAAGAATCGAAGAATCAGAAGATCGCGGAAAATTTCTCTGGCTCTAAGAGTGGCAACTTTCAGAGGTCACAGACGACTAACTGTTCCGCCGAATAGTCGTCACATGCTACTAAAGGAAAGAGAGGTTTTCGTTCCACTCCGGGCACCTCAGCTCGCACGGTGACTTGCTATAATTGTGGTCGTCCGGGCCACATTGATTTGGAATGCAATTTCCCACCATTGAAGTGACACTTGCGGACAGATGGGACTTAGGGCGGCTTATTGTTCCGAACCAAATCAGACTTTGGACACTCGGGCTTCTGCCCCAGCGCCACTTGATCAACGCGTGAATCAGCGGCAATCGTTTGGTCAGTCTCAATAGAATTACGACAGGGGCCGGGGACGGGGTCAGAACGCTGGAGGGGGAAACTCTAGCGTCAGTTCGGTACAACCACAAGTGTACGAGATGCGTCGAACAGACGAACCCCATGCAGCGGTGGCCTCAGGTACCATTCATATTTTATCTCATCCAGTTCGTGTACTTTTTGATATGGGTGCTACCCATTCTTTCATTTCCTTGGAGTGTGTACGTCGTTTGAATATAACTTGTATGACTCCTTGTGATCCCTTCATTGTGAAACTACCTAGAGGGGATAGAATTGTGGGGAACCGGGAGATTAAAGATTTTCCGGTGATTATATCCGGTATGGATTGGTTATCCAATCTGATTGTAGTTGATATGGAAGGTGAGGACGTGATCCTCGGCGAGGATTGGCTTGATAGTCGTCAAGAGATTATGAATTACCATACTAAGGTTATCACCATGATGACTAAAGACGGATCCGAGTACTCATTTTTGGGACATAAGTTGGGCCAATCCAAGTTAATTATCAGTGCCATGAAGGCCATAAAACTTTTGAATAATGGTTGTACGGGCTATTGGTGTTATGCCTTGAAGACTGAAGGAAACAAAGTCGAATTCTCTTCGATTCCGGTTGTTAACGAGTAACCTGATGTTATTCCGAACGACCTCCCGGGATTATCACCAGATCGAGAAATAGAATTTTCTTTGGATTTAGAGCCTGATGCGGCCCCGATTTCTAAGGCACCTTATCGGATGGCACCTTCCGAGATGCAAGAATTAAAAATCGGTTGGGAGAGCTTCTAGAGAAAGGGTACATCAGAACGAGCACTTTGCCTTGGGGCGCGCGTGTCCTCTTTTTGAGAAAGAATGATGGTTCACTACGTTTGTCCATCGACTACCGTGAGCTGAACAAAGTGACCATCAAGAACAAGTATCCTTTGCCTCATATAGACGATTTATTTGATCGATTTGGGGTCATGCAGCTTTCGAAAATTGATTTGAGATCAGGGTACTATCAACTCAGGGTGAAAAAGTCCGACGTTACGAAGACTACATTTCGGACGAGATATGGGCATTATGAATTTGTAGTTATGCCTTTTGGTTTGACTAATGCACCGGCAGTATTCAAGCAATTAATTAATAAGATTTTCATCGAGTACCTCAACAGGTGTGTAGTCGTCTTTATTGACGACATTTTGATCTATTCTCGAAATAAAGAGGAACATGCCCGACACCTGCGTTTGGTACTAGATATTTTGAGGACCAAGCAACTCTATGCAAAATTCTCGAAATGTGAATTCTGGTTGGTAGAAGTTATGTTTCTCGGCCACGTGATCTCTGCCGAAGGGGTTCGTATAGACCCGCAGAAGATTGAGGCAGTGCTAGATTGGGCACCGCCTAAAAATGTTAAGGAAGTTTGTAGCTTTTTGGGCCTTACTGGGTATTCTTGTTGGTTTGTCGAGGGTTCTCGAAACTCGCTCGGCCGCTTACGAAATTACTCCGTAAAATGGAAAAGTTTGTTTGGACGGATGAGAGACAATGAGCTTGATGAGCTAAAGAAACGTTTGACTTCAAAGACCGATTTTAACTTTACCATATGGTAGTGAGGGCTTTGCGGTTTATAGTGACGCTTTGGGTCAAGGTCTTGGTTGTGTGCTTATGCAGCATGATAAGACGATAGCTTTTGCGTCACCACAACTGAAGCCATACGAGATTAATTATCCTGCTCACGATTTGGAATTGGCCGCAATTGTCTTCGCACTCAAGATTTGGCTGCATTATTTGTATGGTTCTTCGTGTCGGATTTATACCAATCACAAGATCCTGAAGTATATTTTCAGTCAGAAAGAGCTGAACATGAGACAGAGACGTTGGTTAGAATTGATAAAGGATTACGATTTAGAAATTCTTTACCACCCGGGTAAAGCTAATGTTGTCACGGATGCTTTGAGCCGCAAATCGGCATCGCTTCAAATGTTCGAGGTTCTTACTTCTGAGACGATGACTCGCCATGATTTAATTGAGCAAGGATTAGCAGTTTGGCTTCAACAAGTACAAGGGCGATTGTGTACTCTCGAAATTACTTCATCTTTGGTTGACGACATCAAAGGGAAACAATGGAGTGAACCGATGATCTCTCAACTGAAGGAAGATGTAATTAAAGGAAAAGCTCCTGGATTTATGGTTCACGAGGATAGTATCTTAATATTTCAAGGCAGGCTTTGTGTTCAATGATCTAGAGTTGAGGAAGAGAATTCTCCTAGAAGCTCATGCTACACCTTGCTCAATCCACTCTGAAAATAGTAAGATGTACAAAGACTTGAAGCATAAGTTTTGGTGGAATAACATGAAGAAGGATGTCACGGAATTTGTATTGCGGTGCTTGACGTGTCAGCAAGTCAAGATCGAACATCAACGACCAGCGGGGTTGTTGAAGCTGCTTCCCATTCCCGAGTGCAAATGGGAAGACATTCCTATAGACTTTATAACTGGCATGCTGAGAACTAGGGCAGGAATGAATATGATTTGGGTAATCATCGACCGGTTGACCAAGTCTGCACACTTCTTGGGTATTAAGGATGTTTGGGGACCGGAGAGATTGGTTCGAACTTTTATAGCTGAGATCGTGAGATCGCACGGTGCCCCCAAGACAATTGTTTCTGATCGAAACGGTCGTTTTGTATCGCATTTTTGGCAGTTCGTTCATCAGGCTTTGGGTACTGAGTTGAGATTGAGCACATCCTTTCACCCTCAGTCAGGCGGTTAGATGGAGAGGATGATTCAGACATTGGAGGACATGTTGCGGGCTTGTGCCCTAGATTGGAGTAATGATTGGGAGCTTCACTTGCCATTGATCGAGTTTGCCTACAATAATAGTTGGCATGCGTCTATCAAAATGGCACCATTCTAGGCACTTTATGGTAGGCGATGTAGGTCGCCATTATGTTGGGACGAAGCTTCGGAGCTAATCGAAACAGAACCGGACATGTTGATGGAGACTAAGGAAAAGATTTCTATTATCCGGGACCGATTGCTAACTACCTAGAGTCATCAGAAATCTTATGTTGATACTCGTCGTCGACCCTTGGAGTTCGAAGGGGGAGATCATGTCTTACTCAAGGTGTTGCCGACCAGAGGGGGTTTTCGCTTCGGGAAAAAGGGGAAACTTAGTCCGAGGTATATCGGGCCTTTCGCGATTTTGGACAGGGTTGGAGATTTAGCTTATAGCTTGGCGTTGCCTCCAGCTTTGAGTCACGTCCATAGTGTTTTTCATGTGTCTCAGTTGACAAAGAACATGCCGGATCCGAGCCATGTTATCGACTATAGTGAGATTGACGTAGCCGAGGATATTACCTTTCCGGAGAGACCCATGAAGATCCTTTGGTGTCGTGAGAAACAACTTTGGCATAAGACCATTCCACTGGTTAAAGTATAATGGTCGAGACATGGAGTCGAGGAGGCGATTTTGGAAACGGAAGAGAAGATGCGGTCGGAGTACCTCGAACTTTTTATTTCTTAAGTTTCGGGGATGAAACTTTTTTAGAGGGGGGGAATGTAATAGCCGTACTTTTTATTGATTGTTTGACCTTGCCGTTCTTTCTATTTTGTCGCTCTGTAAACTCTTTGTGATGTTGTCGATATTGTTCTAGAGTTTCGTACCTTGTTTGGATCACGATTATGTTGTTTAGACCTTGCGGAAGTGTTCTGGGTCAGAGAAATAACGCACGCTAGGCCTAGGCTAACGCATGCTAATTCTCCTTGAGTAGCGCATGCTAGATTTGAGCCGTAGCATGCGCTAAGAGACCAGTCAGGTCAGAACCAGTAACTCATCCTGCTTTCTGTACTGGCACTTAACGCGAGCTAGGAGTTCATTAGCGCAGGCTATTCGTGGTCAGTAGCACGCGCTAACATCCATCCGTAACGCACGCTAACGGGCTGGTCGGCAGAGGCAGTGAGGTTGTCACGCCTGCCTCGACTATCGTGCAACGACGCTAGCTCTGCTAGCGCACGCTATAAGGGCTGTGTAGCGCACGCTAAGCTATCGCGGTAGCGCACGCTAAGACTTGAGTAGGGCAGAGGACAGTAGGTTCTAGACTCCGACTTCTGGACACCATTTTCGGCTAGCGCACGCTAAAGTAAGGCGATTAGCGCACTCTAACAGGGCCAACAGAAGCCACTGGACTACTCGGTGACCCCGTGTTGGTCCCAGAAATGATGAAGACTGTCCTCAGTGTACCAACATGAGTCTTTTTCTAGCGCGCTTTGTCCTCACTCACGCGCACCTGAGAAACTTCCCAGGGGGTCACCCATCCCATAACTACTCCAGGCCAAGCACGCTTAACTTTGGAGTTTCTATGAGATGGCTACCAGAAAAGAAGATGCATCTTGTTGGTATGAGTAGTCCAAATCAATTCATTTAACCACTTTCTAGTGCAGATCTGACAGGTCGAATCGCAAGCCGCGCCTCGCGCATTTTCAAGCTCATGCAGGCAGGATGCTGGACCAAAGCCCAACAATCCCCCTCCCAGTATCTGCCAGCATTTCAGCCCCATAGTCTGGAAACCTCCGCGAACTAGATTTGATCACACAGCCCTCTAGCGGCTATAGATTTGTGATGTTGTCGATATTGTTATAGAGTTTCGTACCTTGTTTGGATCACGATTATGTTGTTTAGACCTTTCGGAAGTGTTCTGGGTCATAGAAATAATGCACGCTAGGCCTAGGCTAATGCACGCTAATTCTCTTTGAGTAGCGGATGCTAGCTTTGAGCCGTAGCGCGCGCTAAGGGACCAGTCAGGTCAAAACCAGCAACTCGTCCTGCTTCCTGGACTGGCAGTTAATGCGTGCTAGGAGTTCATTAGCGCACGCTATTCGTGGTCAGTAGTGCGTGCTAACATCTGTCCGTAGCGCATGCTAATGGGCTGGTCGGCAGAGGCAGTGAGGTTGTCAGGTTGTCTAGGCTATAAGGTAACGTATGCTAGGCTTAGGCTAGCGCACGCTATAAGGGCTGTGTAGCGCATGCTAAGACTTGAGCAGTGCAGAGGACAGTAGGTTCTGGACTCCGACTTCTGGACACCATTTTCGGCTAGCGCACGCTAAAGGAAGGCGATTAGCGCACGCTAATGGGGCCGACAGAAGCCACTGGACTACCCAGTGACCCCGCTAGTGCACGCTAATATCAGAGGCGTAGCGTGCGCTAGACTGGGCGAGTATATATTGGACAATTGACTTCCATTTCGTCATTTTTCTCATCTTCCTCATTTTTCCGATCGAGAGCAGCGGGTTTCGGCAATTTGGAGAGTTCGAAGACGATCCTTCTTCAGATATCAACATCTTTGGTTGGAGAACAAGGATTTAACAACATCTAATCCATTCTTTCGTCCAAATAAAGGTAAAAATTCTTAGAACCCTATTTTTGGGAATTTTGGGGTTTTTCTTAGGTTCGTTCGATTTATCTAGTTTGAAGCTTGAGAATCTTGAGATTATGATATATCTGCCCCATATGCATGCTTTTCCTACGATTTTATAGATTGGTTTGTGCCGTGTTCGTACTTGTGAGGGTTTGGGTGATTTTCCAACCTCTAGTTGTTTACCCTTGTATTTTTGTAAATCGTAGACGGGTTTCGGGAGTTTCTTCACGAATTATGAGTATGGATTATTGATTATCATATCCTTTACGAATCGTTTAGGTGCCGAAAGTGCGTTCTTGGACCTACCGAACTCATACTCTTTTTCCGCTCGATTTCTCGATGTCTCAAAGGCAAGTATATATTTATAATTGTACGTTCTCGACTTTGAAAGTAAGATATATGAATGGCATGTTTATTTATATCCACTCTGGAATGGGCCGACGGGTCCTCTGAGGGTTTCGTAGCCTCTGGTACAATTCCATGGAAATATGAGTTAACCACTCTGGGATGGACCAACGAGTCCTCTGAGGGTTCAGTAGCCTATGGTGCGGTTCCACCATTGATCATGTATGTATTGATGTGATGCTATGAAATTTAGTTATTCTGGAATACTAGTCTTGAATTGATGAATTGACGGTTATCTTTACTTTATTGTCGAGGAATATTGTATTTCATAATCGATATACTTGCACTAGCTATTCGACGGCTAACCCCTTTATGGGTGAAATACTATTTATGTATTTCAGGTTCCAGGAGAGCGGACAGGCAGGTATCGAGTCGGCATGAAGATGATGGGCAAGCGTGATACTGTGTTTTATCTCCGGTTATGTTCTATGTTCCTCCATTCAGTATTGTTGTACTGGAATGGTTATTGAATACTCGGGTATTTTTTTTCAATTTCCTCGATGTTCCGGCCTGTGTTGCCGAGGTATTGATTTTGTGTTGGGATGTATTTGGATACATTGGATATGTTTGAATACCCTTTGTATTGTCCTTCATTTCATTGTATTTGGACCTTCTCGGTCAAGTTTTATAGTTCCGCGTATGATTAGCCTTGTGGGTCCCACGGAGGGGCTCACGGTGCTGTAATATACCCTGAATAACTTGGAGCTGTTACAGAATATGGTATCGGAACTTAGGTCTATGGATACCTAGGTTGTCGGTCTTTTGGGTCAATTGAGTCATCGTTTGTCTATAGTATCACTACTTTTCCATCATCACAATGCCTTGTGTGTTCTTCAACATGTCAGCTGGTAGGGGACGAGGCCGTGGATGTGGACGAGGATGTGGTGCGACCGCTTCCCTCAGTTCCGCTGCGGGATCGACCAACTCTAGCCTATCTAACTCGGTGCATCCTGACACCGAAAGTCAGCACGACCAGTCGACTGGCCAGGGGAAAAGCGCGGGCATTGGAGTTGCGAATGTACTTCAACAATTGGCTAACCAGATGACCATTTTAGCCCAAATCGTTCAGCTTATTAATCCAAACCCGAACGCGGATACCTTGCTTCAGAATGTAATCCGTATGCACCCTCCTCGATTTAGTGCCACAGACCGTTAGGATGGGAAGATTGGCTAGCGGAGTTGGAGAAAATTTTTGAGGCGGTTGATTATCCCGAAGTGAGGAAAGTACCGATTGCTCAGTATTTCCTCACCAAGGAGGCTGCTACGTGGTGTAAAGTCATCAAGCCACAGGATCGTGTTGCTACGTGGTATGAGTTTAAAGAACTTTTGGAGGCCGAGTTTTGTCCTTGGCCGGTGCGAGAAGGCCGAATTTGAGCCTATTTCGAGGTTAAACCACAGAATATTCCCGTTTCGCAGGCGATCGTGGAGTATAACCAACAATTTATCCACGTGAAGGATCAAGCGCGAAACGAGCGTGATAAAATCCGTTATTTTGATATGAGGATGAATATGGACTTACGGAGGTACATGACTGGATTTTCTTGTACCACGTTGAAGGAATATCAAGACAGATCTTTAGCTCATGACATGTTAAGCCCCGACAACGATACCACTGAAGAATCGAAGAATCAGAAGATCGCGGAAAATTTCTCTGGCTCTAAGAGTGGCAACTTTCAGAGGTCACAGACGACTAACTGTTCCGCCGAATAGTCGTCACATGCTACTAAAGGAAAGAGAGGTTTTCGTTCCACTCCGGGCACCTCAGCTCGCACGGTGACTTGCTATAATTGTGGTCGTCCGGGCCACATTGATTTGGAATGCAATTTCCCACCATTGAAGTGACACTTGCGGACAGATGGGACTTAGGGCGGCTTATTGTTCCGAACCAAATCAGACTTTGGACACTCGGGCTTCTGCCCCAGCGCCACTTGATCAACGCGTGAATCAGCGGCAATCGTTTGGTCAGTCTCAATAGAATTACGACAGGGGCCGGGGACGGGGTCAGAACGCTGGAGGGGGAAACTCTAGCGTCAGTTCGGTACAACCACAAGTGTACGAGATGCGTCGAACAGACGAACCCCATGCAGCGGTGGCCTCAGGTACCATTCATATTTTATCTCATCCAGTTCGTGTACTTTTTGATATGGGTGCTACCCATTCTTTCATTTCCTTGGAGTGTGTACGTCGTTTGAATATAACTTGTATGACTCCTTGTGATCCCTTCATTGTGAAACTACCTAGAGGGGATAGAATTGTGGGGAACCGGGAGATTAAAGATTTTCCGGTGATTATATCCGGTATGGATTGGTTATCCAATCTGATTGTAGTTGATATGGAAGGTGAGGACGTGATCCTCGGCGAGGATTGGCTTGATAGTCGTCAAGAGATTATGAATTACCATACTAAGGTTATCACCATGATGACTAAAGACGGATCCGAGTACTCATTTTTGGGACATAAGTTGGGCCAATCCAAGTTAATTATCAGTGCCATGAAGGCCATAAAACTTTTGAATAATGGTTGTACGGGCTATTGGTGTTATGCCTTGAAGACTGAAGGAAACAAAGTCGAATTCTCTTCGATTCCGGTTGTTAACGAGTAACCTGATGTTATTCCGAACGACCTCCCGGGATTATCACCAGATCGAGAAATAGAATTTTCTTTGGATTTAGAGCCTGATGCGGCCCCGATTTCTAAGGCACCTTATCGGATGGCACCTTCCGAGATGCAAGAATTAAAAAATCAGTTGGGAGAGCTTCTAGAGAAAGGGTACATCAGAACGAGCACTTTGCCTTGGGGCGCGCGTGTCCTCTTTTTGAGAAAGAATGATGGTTCACTACGTTTGTCCATCGACTACCGTGAGCTGAACAAAGTGACCATCAAGAACAAGTATCCTTTGCCTCATATAGACGATTTATTTGATCAGTTGCAGGGGGCTGCAGTTTTCTCGAAAATTGATTTGAGATCAGGGTACTATCAACTCAGGGTGAAAAAGTCCGACGTTACGAAGACTACATTTCGGACGAGATATGGGCATTATGAATTTGTAGTTATGCCTTTTGGTTTGACTAATGCACCGGCAGTATTCAAGCAATTAATTAATAAGATTTTCATCGAGTACCTCAACAGGTGTGTAGTCGTCTTTATTGACGACATTTTGATCTATTCTCGAAATAAAGAGGAACATGCCCGACACCTGCGTTTGGTACTAGATATTTTGAGGACCAAGCAACTCTATGCAAAATTCTCGAAATGTGAATTCTGGTTGGTAGAAGTTATGTTTCTCGGCCACGTGATCTCTGCCGAAGGGGTTCGTATAGACCCGCAGAAGATTGAGGCAGTGCTAGATTGGGCACCGCCTAAAAATGTTAAGGAAGTTTGTAGCTTTTTGGGCCTTACTGGGTATTACTGTTGGTTTGTCGAGGGGTTCTCGAAACTCGCTCGGCCGCTTACGAAATTACTCCAGAAAATGGAAAAGTTTGTTTGGACGGATGAGAGACAACAGAGCTTCGATGAGCTAAAGAAACGTTTGACTTCAGCACCGATTTTAACTTTACCATATGGTAGTGAGGGCTTTGCGGTTTATAGTGACGCTTTGGGTCAAGGTCTTGGTTGTGTGCTTATGCAGCATGATAAGACGATAGCTTTTGCGTCACCACAACTGAAGCCATACGAGATTAATTATCCTGCTCACGATTTGGAATTGGCCGCAATTGTCTTCGCACTCAAGATTTGGCTGCATTATTTGTATGGTTCTTCGTGTCGGATTTATACCAATCACAAGATCCTGAAGTATATTTTCAGTCAGAAAGAGCTGAACATGAGACAGAGACGTTGGTTAGAATTGATAAAGGATTACGATTTAGAAATTCTTTACCACCCGGGTAAAGCTAATGTTGTCACGGATGCTTTGAGCCGCAAATCGGCATCGCTTCAAATGTTCGAGGTTCTTACATCTCAGACGAAGACTCGCCAGGATTTAATTGAGCAAGGAATAGAAGTTTGGCTTCAACAAGTACAAGGGCAGTTGTGTACTCTCGAAATTACTTCATCTTTGGTTGACGACATCAAAGGGAAACAATGGAGTGACCCGATGATCTCTCAACTGAAGGAAGATGTAATTAAAGGAAAAGCTCCTGGATTTATGGTTCACGAGGATAGTATCTTAATATTTCAAGGCAGGCTTTGTGTTCCGAATGATCTAGAGTTGAGGCAGAGAATTCTCCTAGAAGCTCATGCTACACCTTGCTCAATCCACTCTGAAAATAGTAAGATGTACAAAGACTTGAAGCATAAGTTTTGGTGGAATAACATGAAGAAGGATGTCACGGAATTTGTATTGCGGTGCTTGACGTGTCAGCAAGTCAAGATCGAACATCAACGACCAGCGGGGTTGTTGAAGCTGCTTCCCATTCCCGAGTGCAAATGGGAAGACATTCCTATAGACTTTATAACTGGCATGCTGAGAACTAGGGCAGGAATGAATATGATTTGGGTAATCATCGACCGGTTGACCAAGTCTGCACACTTCTTGGGTATTAAGGATGTTTGGGGACCGGAGAGATTGGTTCGAACTTTTATAGCTGAGATCGTGAGATCGCACGGTGCCCCCAAGACAATTGTTTCTGATCGAAACGGTCGTTTTGTATCGCATTTTTGGCAGTTCGTTCATCAGGCTTTGGGTACTGAGTTGAGATTGAGCACATCCTTTCACCCTCAGTCAGGCGGTTAGATGGAGAGGATGATTCAGACATTGGAGGACATGTTGCGGGCTTGTGCCCTAGATTGGAGTAATGATTGGGAGCTTCACTTGCCATTGATCGAGTTTGCCTACAATAATAGTTGGCATGCGTCTATCAAAATGGCACCATTCTAGGCACTTTATGGTAGGCGATGTAGGTCGCCATTATGTTGGGACGAAGCTTCTGAGCTAATCGAAATGTAACCGGACATGTTGATGGAGACTAAGGAAAAGATTTCTATTATCCGGACCGATTGCTAACTACCTAGAGTCATCGAAATCTTATGTTGATACTCGTCGTCGACCCTTGGAGTTCGAAGGGGAGATCATGTCTTACTCAAGGTGTTGCCGACTGCAGGGGGTTTTCGCCGGGAAAAAGGGGAAACTTAGTCCGAGGTATATCGGGCCTTTCGCGATTTTGGACGGGGTTGGAGATTTAGCTTATAGCTTGGCGTTGCCTCCACTTTGAGTCACGTCCATAGTGTTTTTCATGTGTCTCGGTTGACAAAGAACATGCCGGATCCGAGCCATGTTATCGACTATAGTGAGATTGACGTAGCCGAGGATATTACCTTTCCTGAGAGACCCATGAAGATCCTTTGGTGTCGTGAGAAACAACTTTGGCATAAGACCATTCCACCGGTTAAAGTATAATGGTCGAGACATGGAGTCGAGGAGGCGATTTTGGAAACGGAAGAGAAGATGCGGTCGAGTACCTCGAACTTTTTATTTCTTAAGTTTCGGGATGAAACTTTTTAGAGGGGGAATGTAATAGCCGTACTTTTATTGATTGTTTGACCTTGCCGTTCTTTCTATTTTGTCGCTCTGTAAACTCTTTGTGATGTTGTCGATATTGTTCTAGAGTTTCGTACCTTGTTTGGATCACGATTATGTTGTTTAGACCTTGCGGAAGTGTTCTGGGTCAGAGAAATAACGCACGCTAGGCCTAGGCTAACGCATGCTAATTCTCCTTGAGTAGCGCATGCTAGATTTGAGCCGTAGCATGCGCTAAGAGACCAGTCAGGTCAGAACCAGTAACTCATCCTGCTTTCTGTACTGGCACTTAACGCGAGCTAGGAGTTCATTAGCGCAGGCTATTCGTGGTCAGTAGCACGCGCTAACATCCATCCGTAACGCACGCTAACGGGCTGGTCGGCAGAGGCAGTGAGGTTGTCACGCTGTCTGGACTATCAGGTAACGTACGCTAGGCTTCGGCTAGCGCACACTATAAGGGCTGTGTAGCGCACGCTAAGCTATCGCGGTAGCGCACGCTAAGACTTGAGTAGGGCAGAGGACAGTAGGTTCTAGACTCCGACTTCTGGACACCATTTTCGGCTAGCGCACGCTAAAGTAAGGCGATTAGCGCACTCTAACAGGGCCAACAGAAGCCACTGGACTACTCGGTGACCCCGTGTTGGTCCCAGAAATGATGAAGACTGTCCTCAGTGTACCAACATGAGTCTTTTTCTAGCGCGCTTTGTCCTCACTCACGCGCACCTGAGAAACTTCCCAGGGGGTCACCCATCCCATAACTACTCCAGGCCAAGCACGCTTAACTTTGGAGTTTCTATGAGATGGCTACCAGAAAAGAAGATGCATCTTGTTGGTATGAGTAGTCCAAATCAATTCATTTAACCACTTTCTAGTGCAGATCTGACAGTGTCGACCGCAAGCCGCGCCTCGCGCATTTTCAAGCTCATGCAGGCAGGATGCTGGACCAAAGCCCAACAATCCCCCTCCCAGTATCTGCCAGCATTTCAGCCCCATAGTCTGGAAACCTCCGCGAACTAGATTTGATCACACAGCCCTCTAGCGGCTAGATTCATTCACACAGTCCTCCAACACTTGACATCAGCATATGTTCCACCTCCGTTTACTTCCGCTGCACCAGTATCTCAGTTCCAGCACACTAGATTTGATCACATAGCCCTCCAGCACCTGACAACCTCCACTGCACCAGCATCTCAGTTCCGGCCAAGTGGTAATATTTGCTGCATGCCCGCCTCTCAGTTCCAACATTCTGGAAGCCTCTATTTTAGGATACCTCGCGGGAATCCGCACCCGTGGCTTGCTCCGATACCAATTGTTGGTCCCCAGAATGATGAAGACTGTCCTCACTATACCAACACGAGTCTTTTTCTAGCGCTTTGTCCTCACTCACGCGCACCTGAGAAACTTCTCAGGGGGTCACCCATCCCATAACTACTCCAGGCCAAGCACGCTTAACTTTGGAGTTTCTATGAGATGGCTACCAGAAAAGAAGATGCATCTTGTTGGTATGAGTAGTCCAAATCAATTCATTTAACCACTTTCTAGTGCAGATCTCACAGGTCGAATCGCAAGCCGCGCCTCGCGCATTTTCAAGCTCATGCAGGCAGGATGCTGGACCAAAGCCCAACACCCCGCTAGCGCACGCTAATATTAGAGGCGTAGCGTGCGCTAGACTGGGCGAGTATATATTGGACAGTTGACTTCCATTTCATCATTTTTCTCATCTTCCTCAATTTTTCGATCGAGAGCAGCGGGTTTTGGCGATTTGGAGAGCTCGAAGACGATTCTTCTTCAGATATCAACATCTTTGGTTGGAGAACAAGGATTTAACAACATCTAATCCATTCTTTCGTCCAAATCAAGGTAAAAATCCTTAGAACCCTATTTTTGGGAATTTTGGGGTTTTTCTTAGATTCGTTCGATTTATCTAGTTTGAAGCTTGAGAATCTTGAGATTATGATATATCTACCCCGTATGCATGCTTTTCCTACGATTTTATGGATTGGTTTGTGCCGTGTTCGGACTTGTGAGGGTTTGGGTGATTTTCCAACCTCTAGTTGTTTACCCTTGTATTTTCGTGCATCGTAGATGGGTTTCGGGAGTTTCTTCATGAATTATGAGTATGGATTATTGATTATCATATCCCTTACGAATTGTTTAGCTACCGGAAGTGCGTTCTTGGACCTACCGAACTCATACTCTTTTTTCATTCGATTTCTCGATGTCTCAAAGGCAAGTATATATTTATGATTGTACGTTCTCGACTTTGAAAGTAAGATATTTGAATGGCATGTTTATTTATATCCACTCTGGGATGGGCCAACGGGTCCTCTGAGGGTTTCGTAGCCTCTGGTGCTATTCCACGGATAATATGAGTTAACCACTCTGGGATGGACCGACGAGTCCTCTGAGGGTTCCATAGCCTCTGGTGTGGTTCCACCGTTGATCATGTATGTATTGATGTGATGCAATGAGATTTAGTTATTCCAGAATACTAGTCTTGAATTGATGAATTGACAGTTACCTTTACTTTATTGTCAAGGAGTATTGTATTTCATAATCGATATACTTGACTAGCTATTCGACGGCTAACCCCTTTATGGGGAAAATAATTTTTATGTATTTCAGGTTCCAGGAGAGCGGACAGGCAGGTATCGGGTCGGTATGAAGATGATGGGCAAGCGTGATACTGTGTTTTATCTTCGGTTATGTTCTATGTTTCTCCATTCAGTGTTGTTGTACTGGAATGGTTATTGAATACTCGGGTATTTTTTTTCAATTTCCTCGATGTTCTGGCCTGTGTTGCCGAGGTATTGATTTTGTTTTGGGATGTATTTAGATACATTGGATATGGTTGAATACCCTTTGTATTGTCCTTCATTTCATTGTATTTGGACCTTATCGGTCAAGTTTTATAGTTCCGCGTATGATTAGCCTTGTGGGTCCCACGGAGGGGCTCACGGCGCTGTAATATACCCTGAATAACTTGGGGCTATTACAGAATATGGTATCGGAACTTAGGTCTATGGATACCTAGGTTGTTGGTCTTTTGGGTCGATTGAGTCATCATTTGTCTACAGTATCACTACTTTGCCATCATCACAATGCCTTGTGTGTTCTTCAACATGTCAGCTGGTAGGGGACGAGGCCATAGACATGGACGAGGATGTGGCGCAGCCGCTTCCCTTAGTTCCGCTGCGGGATCAACCAACTCTAGCCCATCTAACTCGGTGCATCCTGACACCGAAAGTCAGCACGACCAGTCGACTGACCAGGGGGACATCACGGACGTTGGAATTGCGAATGTACTTCAACAATTGGCTAACCAGATGACCATTTTAGCCCAAACCGTTCAGCTGAATAATCCGAACCTGAACGCGGATACCTTGCTTCAGAATGTAATCCATATGCACCCTCCTTAGTTTGGCGGTGCCACAGACCCGTTAGGATGGGAATATTGGATAGCGAAGTTGGAGAAAATTTTTGAGGCGGTTGATAATCCCGAAGTGAGGAAAGTACCGATTGCTCAGTATTTCCTCACCAAGGAGGCTGCTACGTGGTGGAAAGTCATCAAGCCACATGATCATGTTGCTACGTGGGATGAGTTTAAAGAACTTTTGGAGGCCGAGTTTTGTCCTTGGCCGGTTCGAGAAGGCCGAATTCGAGCCTTTTTCGAGGCTAAACTGCAAAATATTCCCGTTTCGCAGGCGATCATGGAGTACAATCAACAATTGATCCATGTGAAGGATCAAGTGTGAAACAAGCGTGATAAGATCCGTTATTTTGATTTGAGGATGAATATGGACTTACAGTGGTACATGATTGGATTTGCTTGTACCACGTTGAAGGAATATCAAGATAGAGCTTTAGTCCATGACATGTTAAGCCCCGACAACGATACCACTGAAGAATCGAAGAAGCAGAAGATCGCAGGAAATTTCTCTGGATCTAAGAGTGGCAACTTTCAGTGGTCACAGACGACTAACCGTTCCGCCGGACAGTCGTCACGTTCTACTAAAGGAAAGAGAGGTTTTCATTCCACTCCAGGCACCTCAGCTCGCACGGTGACTTGCTATAATTGTGGTCGTCCGGGCCACGTTAATTTGGAATGCAATTTCCCACCACTGAAGCTACACTTGCGGACAGATGGGACATAGGGTCGCTTATTGTTCCGAACCAAATCAGACTTTGGACACTCGGGCTTTTGCCCCAGCGCCACTTGATCAAGGCGTGAATCAGCGACAATCTTTTGGTCAGTCTCAACAGAATTAAAACAGGGGCCGGGGACGGGGTCAGAACGCTGGAGGGGGAAACTCTAGTGTCAGTTAGGTACAACCACAAGTGTACGAGATGCGTCGAATAGACGAACCCCATGCAGCGGCGGCCTGAGGTACCATTCATATTTTATCTCATCCAATTCGTCTACTTTTTGATACGGGTGCTACCCATTCTTTCATTTCCTTGGAGTGTGTACGCCGTTTGAATATAACTTGTATGACTGCTTGTGATCCCTTCATTGTGAAACTACCTAGCGGGGATAGAATTGAGGGGAACCGGGAGATTAAAGATTTCCCGGTGATTATAGCTGGTATAGATTGGTTATCGAATCTGATTGTAGTTGATATGGAAGGCGAGGACGTGATCCTCGGTGAGGATTGGCTTGATAGTCACCAAGCGATTATGAATTACCATACTAAGGTTATCACCATGATGACTAAAGACGGATCCAAGAACTCATTTTTGGGGCGTAAGTTAGGCCAATCCAAGTTACTTATCAGTGCCATGAAGGCCGTAAAACTTTTGAATAATGGTTGTACGGGCTATTGGTGTTATGGCTTGAAGACAGAAGGGAACAAAGTCGAATTCTCTTCGATTCCGGTTGTCAACGAGTAACTTGATGTTATTCTGGATGACCTCCCGGGATTACCACCAGATCGAGAAATAGAATTTTCTGTGGATTTAGAGCCTGATGCGGCCCCGATTTCTAAGGCACCTTATCGGATGGCACCTTCCGAGATGCAAGAATTAAAAAATCAGTTGGGAGAGCTTCTAGAGAAAGGGTACATCAGAACGAGCACTTCGCCTTGAGGCACGCCTGTCCTTTTTGTGAGAAAGAATGATGGTTCACTACGTTTGTCCATCGACTACCGTGAGCTGAACAAAGTAACCATCAAGAACAAGTATCCTTTGCCTCGTATAGATGATTTATTTGTTCAGTTGCAGGGGGCTGCAGTTTTCTCGAAAATTGATTTGAGATCAGGGTACTATCAACTCAGGGTGAAAGAGTCCGACATTACGAAGACTACATTTCAGACGAGATATGGGCAT
Organism: Orobanche coerulescens; assembly: GCA_033398695.1. NCBI lineage: Eukaryota > Viridiplantae > Streptophyta > Magnoliopsida > Lamiales > Orobanchaceae > Orobanche > Orobanche coerulescens. The sequence goes on along the minus strand of CM065819.1, from coordinate 24,037,847 downwards.
TATGAATTTATAGTTATGCCTTTTGGTTTGACTAATGCACCGACAGTATTCATGCAATTAATGAATAAGATTTTCATCGAGTACCTCGACAGGTGTGTAGTCGTCTTTATTGACGACATTTTGATCTATTCTTGAGATAAAGAGGAACATGCCCGACACCTGGGTTTGGTACTAGATATTTTGAGGACCGAGCACGTCTATGCAAAATTCTCGAAATGTGAATTCTGGTTGGTAGAAGTTATGTTTCTCGGCCACGTGATCTCGGCCGAAGAGGTTCGTATAGACCCGCAGAAGATTGAGGCAGTGCTAGATTGGGCACCGCCTAAAAATGTTAAGGAAGTTCGTAGCTTTTTGGGCCTTGCTGGGTATTACCGTCGGTTTGTCGAGGGGTTCTCAAAACTCGCTCGGCTGCTTACGAAATTACTCCAGAAAATGGAAAAGTTTGTTTGGATGGATGAGAGACAACATAGCTTCGATGAGCTGAAGAGACGTTTGACTTCATCGCCGATTTTAACTTTACCACATGGTAGTGAGGGCTTTGCGGTTTATAGTGATGCTTTGGGTCATTGTCTTGGTTGTGTGCTTATGCAGCATGATAAGACAATAGCTTTTGCGTCACGACAACTGAAGCCATACGAGATTAATTATCCTACTCACGATTTGGAATTGGCCGCAATTGTCTTCACACTCAAAATTTGGCGACATTATTTGTATGGTTCTCCGTGTCGGATTTATACCGATCACAAGAGCCTGAAGTATATTTTCATTCAGAAAGAGCTGAACATGAGACAAAGACGTTGGTTAGAATTGATAAAGGATTACGATTTAGAAATTCTTTACCACCCGGGTAAAGCTAATGTTGTCACGGATGCTTTCAGCCGCAAATCACAATCGCTTCAAATGCTCGAGGTTCTTACATCTCAGACAAAGACTCGTCAGGATTTAATTGAGCAAGGAATAGAAGTTTGGCTTCAATGAGTACAAGGGCAACTGTGTACTCTCGAAATTACTTCATCTTTGGTTGACGACATAAAAGGGAAAGAATGGAGTGACCCGATGATCTCTCAACTGAAGGAAGATGTAATTAAAGGAAAAGCTCCTGGCTTTATGGTTCACGAGGATAGTATCTTAAGATTTCAAGGCAGGCTTTGTGTTCCGAATGATCTAGAGTTGAGGTAGAGAATTCTCCGAGAAGCTCATGATACACCTTGCTCAATCCACCTCGGAACGAGTAAGATGTACGAAGACTTGAAGCGTAATTTTTGGTGGAATAACATGAAGAAGGATGTCACGGAATTTATATTGCAGTGCTTGACGTGTCAGCAAGTCAAGATCGAACATCAACGACCAGCGGGGTTGTTGAAGCCGCTTTCCATTCCCGAATGGAAGTGGAAAGACATTCCTATGGACTTTATCACTGGCATGCCGAGAACTAGGGCCAGAATGAATATGATTTGGGTAATTGTCGACCGGTTGACCAAGTCTGCACACTTCTTGGGTATTAAGGATGTTTGGGGACCAGAGAGATTGGCTCAAACTTTTATAGCTGAGATCGTGAGATTGCACGGTGCCCCCAAGCCCATTGTTTCTAATCGAGACGGTCGTTTTGTATCGCATTTTTGGCAGTTCGTTCATCAGGCTTTGGGTACTGAGTTGACATTGAGCACGTCCTTTCACCCTCAGTCAGACGGTCAGACGGAGAGGACGATTCAGACATTGGAGGACATGTTGCGGGCTTGTGCCCTAGATTGGAGTAATGATTAGGAGCTTCACTTGCTGTTGATCGAGTTTGCATACAATAATAGTTGGCATGTGTCTATCAAAATGGTACCATTCGAGGCACTTTATGGTAGGCGATGTAGGTTGCCATTATGTTGGGACGAAGCTTCAGAGCTAATCGAAACGGAACCGGACATGTGTATGGAGACTAAGGAAAAGATTTCTATTATCCGGGACTGATTGCTAACTGCCCAGAGTCATCATAAATCTTATGGTGATACTCGTCGTTGACCCTTGGAGTTCGAAGTGGGGGATCATATCTTACTCAAGGTGTCGCCGACTAGAGGGGGTTTTTGCTTTGGGAAAAAGGGGAAACTTTTTCCAAGGTATATTGGGCCTTTCGAGATTTTGGACAGGGTTGGAGATTTAGCTTATCGCTTGGAGTTGCCTCCAGCTTTGAGTCACATCCATAATGTTTTTCATGTGTCTCAGTTGAGAAAGTACGTGTCGGATCCGAGCCATATTATCGACTCTAGTGAGATTGACGTAGTCGAGGATATTACCTTTCCGGATAGACCTGTGAAGATCCTTGGGCATCGTGAGAAACAACTTCGGCATAAGACCATTCCACTGGGTAAAGTGAAATGGTCGAGACATGGAGTCGAGGAGGCGACTTAGGAAACGGAAGAGAAGATGCGGTCGGAGTACCCCGAACTTTTTATTTCTTAAGTTTCGGGATGAGACTTTTTCTAGAGGGGAAGAATGTAATACCTGTACTTTCTATTAACTGTTTGACCTTGCCGTTCTTCCTATTTTGTCGCTCTGTAAACTCTTTGTGATGTTGTCGATATTGTTATAGAGTTTCGTACCTTGTTTGGATCACGATTATGTTGTTTAGACCTTGCGAAAGTGTTTTGGGTCAGAGAAATAATGCACGCGAGGCCTAGGCTAACGCACGCTAATTCTCCTTGAGTAGCGCACGCTAGCTTTGAGCTGTAGCGTGCGCTAAGGGACCAGTCTGGTTAGAACTAGTAACTCATCCTGCTTTCTGGACTGGCAGTTAACGCGCGCTAGGAGTTCGTTAGCGCATGCTATTCATGGTCAGTAGCGTGCGCTAACATCTATCTGTAGCGCATGCTAACGGGCTGGTCAGCAGAGGCAGTGAGGTTGTCAGGCTGTCTGGACTATCAGGTAATGTACGCTAGGCTTCGGCTAATGCACGCTAGAAGGGCTGCGTAGTGTATGCTAAGCTATCGTGGTAGCGCACGCTAAGACTTGAGTAGGGCAGAGGACAGTAGGTTCTGGACTCCGACTTCTGGACACCATTTTCGGTTAGCGCATGCTAAAGAAAGGCAATTAGTGCACGCTAACGGGGCCGATAGAAGCCACTGGACTACCCGGTGACCCCGCTAGCGCACACCAATATTAGAGGTGTAGCGTGCGCTATACTGGGCGAGTATATATTGGACAGTTGACTTCCATTTCGTCATTTTTCTCATCTTAATCATTTTTCCGATCGAGAGCAGCGGGTTTCGGTGATTTGGAGAGTTCGAAGACGATCCTTCTTCAGATATCAACATGTTTGGTTGGAGAATAAGGATTTAACAACATCTAATCGATTCTTTCGTCCAAATCGAGGTAAAAATCCTTAGAACCCTATTTTTTGGAATTTGGGGGTTTTTCTTAGATTCGTTTGATTTATCCGGTTTGAAGCTTGAGAATCTTGAGATTATGATATATCTACCCCGTATGCATGCTTTACCTATGATTTTATGGATTGGTTTGTGCCGTGTTCGGACTTGTGAGGGTTTGGTGATTTTCCAACCTCTAGTTGTTTACCCTTGTATTTTCGTGAATCGTAGACGGGTTTCGGGAGTTTCTTGGCGAATTATGAGTATGGATTATTGATTATCATATCCCTTATGAATGGTTTAGGTACCGGAAGTGCGTTCTTGGACCTACCGAACTCATACTCTTTTTCCGTTCGATTTCTCGATGTCTCAAAGGCAAGTATATATTTATGATTGTACGTTCTCTACTTTGAAAGTAAGATATATGAATGGCATGTATATTTATATCCAGTCTGGGATGGGCCGACGGGTCCTCTGAGGGTTTCGTAGCCTCTGGTGCGATTCCACGGATAATATGAGTTAACCACTTTGGGATGGACCGACGATTCCTCTGAGGGTTCCGTAGCCTCTGGTGCGGTTACACCATTGATCATGTATGTATTGATGTGATGCTATGAGATTTAGTTATTCCGGAATACTAGTATTGAATTGATGAATTAACGGTTACCTTTACTTTATTGTTGAGGAGTATTGTATTTCATAATCGATATACTTGCACTAGCTATTCGACAGCTAACCCCTTTATGGGGGAAATACTTTTTATGTATTACAGGTTCCAGGAGAGCGGACAGGCAGGTATCGGGTCGGCATGAAGATGATGGGCAAGCGTGATACTGTGTTTTATCTCCGTTTATGTTCTATGTTCCTCCATTCAGTGTTGTACTGGAATGGTTATTGAATACTCGAGTATTGTTTTTCGGTTTCCTCGATGTTCCGGCCTGTGTTGCTGAGGTATTGATTTTGTGTTGGGATGTATTTGGATACATTGGATATGGTTGAATACCCTTTTTATTGTCCTTCATTTCGTTGTATTTGGACCTTCTCGGTCAAGTTTTATAGTTCCGCGTATGATTAGCCTTGTGGGTCCCACGGAGAGGCTCAAAGCATTGTAATATACCCTGAATAACTTGGGGGTGTTACAACTCAGTCCTATACGATAACAAGGATCGAATGGAATACGCCCACAACCCCGATTACAAGCTATGACAATATACGTTTAATCGATATGGGCGAGGGTTTATGTAAAATCTCCCCGAATCGACAATTCACGGATTAAACTCGACGGAATCGGATTGGGAATCACCCAATAACAACCATCGGTAAGGAATATTACAACATACTTGAACAATTCGAGTTTAATCAAGCAAAACTCGAAAAACCCCCAAAATTGACAAAGTTAGGGTTCTAAGCCATTTACCTCGGATTTGGACGGTGGAAGATGATTACTTAGAAGATGATATGCTCCCACGATCTCACGATGATGAAGTATGATGAAAATACTGATTGAAAGTGATGGAATCGCCCTCTGTGCGTCGCCCGACGAAGAAAACGAAGAAAGGAAATGAAAGGAATGAGTTCTGACCTCTGCCCGCTGTCTTAAAACAGCGGGCTGTTACGATCGTAACAAGGGCTGCCTTACGGCTGTAACAAGGGCTGACTTACGGCCGTAACACCCTACTGGACAGTAGTATTAGAAGTTGCTGTCCAAACTGTCCCGGACGACTCCGAAACTCGGACCTGCTATCGAACCAAAAATATGGTTACAAAGTATTCTCGATGACAAATCTAACCGTTAAAAGGAAACACAATTCTGATTCCCCGAAGGTTCGGAATTGGACGATGAAAGCAAATTTCCTTTAAGTTTAAGGAAATTACAAAACAGCCCAAACGCTCGAAAATCACGATACGATGTCGGATTGACAAACCGAAACTCATAACACGAACAACTCAACCATAAGAACTTATGTAAATAGAGAAACAACGAAAACAAATGAGTTTTACGAGAATCGAACGTACATACGGCAAAACATAACATAGAATAGAATTACGTAAAAACATCTCCGAAACTCATCCAAATGGAAAAACTCCAAGAATAAAGTAGATTCAAAATGTCGAAACGATTACAAGCGAGTCGATAAAATTAGAAATACACCAAAAATGGAAACTGCTAAAAATGGAAAGGTACGGATATTACATTCTCCCCCTCTAAAAAGAAGTTTCGTCCCGAAACTTAAGAATCAAAAAGCTCGGGGTGTCTCGAATGCATATCCTCCTCCACATCCCACGTTTCTTCTTCTACGTCATGCCTCGACCATTGGACTTTAACCAAAGGAATGGTTTTGTGCCTTAACTGTTTGTCTCGATGCTCCAAAACTCTAACGGGCCTCTCCTCAAACGTAACATCCTTCTCGATCTCCACGTCCCCGAAATCAATAACATGGGACGGGTCCGGAACATACCTCCTCAGCTGAGAGACGTGAAATATACTATGCACATGACTCAACGACGGAGGCAAAGCCAAACGGTATGCCAACTCGCCGACTCTCTCTAATATCTCGAAAGGTCCGCTATACCTCGGGCTGAGCTTCCCCTTCTTCCCAAAACAGAAAACTCCCTTCGACGGAGACACTCTCAACAGAACATGATCTCTCACCTCAAACTCCAAAGGTCGACGCCTAACATCCGCATAAGACTTTTGTCGACTCTGAGCCGCCAACATCCTCTCTCTAATCAATTCAACTTTCACCCTCATCTCTAACACAAGATCCGTCTCGGTGCCAACTAGATCGAACGGCTCATCCCAGCATATCGGTGATCGACATCGTCGGCCATAAAGCGCCTCATATGGTGCCATCTTAATCGATGCATGCCAGCTATTATTCTAAGTAAACTCGATCAAGGTCAGATGCTCCTCCCAGTAATTACTCTAGTCTAACGCACACGCGCGTAACATATCCTCGAACGGCTGAATGGTGCGTTCGGACTTCCCGTCGGTCTGAGGATGGAAAGATGTACTCAGACACAACCGTGTCCCCAATGCCTTATGTACCGCCTGCCAGAAATGCGATACAAACCGGGCATCTCTATCCAAAATAATAGTCTTCGGCGTACCATGAAGTCTCACTATCTGCATGATAAAAATACAAGCTCATTTTTCTGGACCCCAAGTATCTATGATGCCCAGAAAATGTGCCGACTTAGTCAGTCGGTCTACGATCACCCACACCATATTCATTCTGGTCTTCGTCCTCGGCAAGTTCGTGACAAAATCCATCGAGATATCTCCCCACTTCCATTCTGGGATGGGAAGTGGTTTCAACAATCCCGTTGGCCACTGATGCTCGATTTTGACTTGTTGACAAGTCAAACACTTAGCCACTAACTGAACTACCTCATTCTTCATGTCATTCCACCAGAAATTTTTCCTCAAATCTTAATACATTTTACTCGAGCCAGGGTGGACTGAGTAAGGTGACGTGTGAGCCTCTCGCATAATACTCTACCTCAATTCCATGTCGTTCGGAACACACAGTCGACCTCGGAATCTTAACACACCATCCTCATGTATCATGAATCCCGGGGCTTTCCCCTTTCCCACATTCTCTCGAATCTGAATAAACATCGGATCGTCCAACTGTCCCGATTTAACGTCGTCGACTAGACACGAAGAGATCTCAAGAGTACGCAACTGCCCGGCACTCTCTAGTAGTACAACCTCAACGCTCAATCTCACCAACTCTCACTGAAGTCCTGGCTGGGCCGTAAGTAACTCAAGCGCCTGAAGCGATACCGATTTCTGGCTCAAGGCATCTGCCACCACATTTGCATTGCCCGGATGATAAAGGATCTCGAGGTCGTAATCCTTAATCAACTCCAACCATCTCCTCTGTCTCATATTTAGCTCTTTCTGCGTGAAAATGTACTTCAAACTCTTGTGATCGATGAAAATATGACATGACGAGCCATACAAGTAATGGCGCCAGATCTTCAATGCGAACACAACTTCGGCCAATTCAAGATCGTGGGTAGGGTAATTCAACTCGTACGGTTTCAACTGATGGGAATCATAGGCAATCGTCTTCCCGTGCTGCATGAGTACACATCCGAGTCCTTGGCCCGAAGCGTCACTAAAAACTGAGAAACCCTCATTACCACTCGGTAAAGCTAAAACAGGAGCGGTCGTCAACTGCTTCTTCAACTCCTCGAAACTCTTCTGTCTCTCGTCGGTCCACACAAACTTCTCTAACTTATGCTACAACAGAGTCAGTGGTCGAGTGAGCTTAGAGAACCCCTCGACAAATCTACGATAATACCCGGCCAAACCTAGAAAACTGCGAACCTCCTTTAGGTTTTTGGGCGGTGCCCAATCCAACACTGCCTCTATTTTATGTGGGTCTACACGAACACCCTCGGTCGAGATCACGTGACCGAGAAACATAACCTCCCGAAACCAAAACTCACACTTTGAGAACTTCGCGAAAAGATGCTGAGTTCTCAAGATTCCCAGCACGATATGCAAATGATGTGGATCCTCCTCCTCGCTCCTCGAGTAAATCAGGATATCGTCGATAAAAACAACTACACACTTATCGAGGTATTCAATAAAGACTCTTTTCATAAGCTGCATGAACACGGATGGGGCGTTGGTCAGCCCAAAAGGCATAACCACAAACTCATAGTGGTCGTATCTCGTCCGAAAGGCCGTCTTCGGAATATCGGAATCCTTCACACGGAGCTGATAATACCCCGATCTCAAATCAATCTTCAAAAATACAGCTGCCCCTTGCAATTGGTCAAACAAGTCATCAATCCTCGGGAGCGGATACTTGTTTTTGATAGTCACTTTGTTTAACTCTCGATAGTCGATACACAGACGAAGTGACCCTTCCTTCTTCTATACAAACAAGACCGGTGCGCCCCAAAGCGAAGCGCTCAATCGAATATACCCCATGTCTAGCAGCTCTCCCAACTGTTTATTCAATTCAAGCATCTCGGCAAGCACCATACGGTATGGCATCTTAGAAATCGGTGCTGCACTCGGCTCTAAATCAACAATAAACTCAACCTCTCGGTCCGGCGGCAAACTCGGCAACTCATCTGGAAAAACGTCAGGATACTCACACACTACCAGTATAGACAAGAGCTCGACTCCCCCTTCTTCCGATCTCAAAGCATAACACCAATAATTGGTGTAACCTCCTCGAAGAAGTCTCTCCGCTTTCATAGCGCTGATCAGAAATCTGTGACTACTCCGCTGACGCCCCACAAAAGAATGCTCGGTACCGTCAGTGGCTAACATCGACACGGTTCTCATTCTATAGTTCATGATCGCCCCGTGCTGGTCTAGCCAATCCTCACTGAGAATCAGATCCTCATCTTTAATATCTACCGCTATCAAATTAGAATGCCTATCCCTCCCCGCGATGCTCACAGGAAAATCTTTAATCTCACGATCCCCCAAGATGATATCCCCACTAAGCAGTTTAACAACAAATGGTTCACACGGAACTAGGCAATCAACATGCAGACGACGCACACAATCTAGAGATATGAAAGAATGTGTAGCACCAGAATCAAATAACACAGAAACAGGATGGTCAAGGATGTGAATGGTACCTGTAGCCACCGTCGCATCAGGATCTACAGCTCGTCTCATATCATACACATGGGGCGGAACAGACCCCGCACTAGAAGCTCCCCCTCTAGAAGGCTGCCCACGACCTCGACCTATGCCAAAACTCTGCTGGGGATGAGAAACTGTCGGTGCCTAGTTCACGCTCGGTTCTCCCGCAGCTGGGGCTAACACCTGAGTGACTGGTGCCCGAACCGCATCTGTACAATGCTTAGCACGATGTCCCATCCGACCGCAAGCAAGACACTGAATCGGAGGCCGGTCACACTCACTCATCATGTATCCGAGATGACCACAGTTAAAGCATGTAGGACCCCGAACCGAAGCAGTAGGAGTAGACATAGAACCGTTTACTCGCCCAAATGACGGGGACTGATTCCCGAAGACTCGCGAACCAGAGTGAGCCTTCTGATACCCGCCAGACTTACCTCCCGAAAACTGACCGGAGGTCTTCTGTTTCTTACCCTCAACTGCCGTCTCTATCGCAGAAAACGACATCTCATAAGCCATTGCCTTATTCTAATAATCCTTCGGAGTTGTTCACCCAAGACCAGACATGTAGTGACAAACCCTCGCCTTCATCCATATGTCAAAGTGGCGGATTTTATCTAGCTCATCTCGGACCTAATTTCTCACATAGTGAAGTTGATGGTTGTAGTCCTTGATCGCCTGCGAAAAAGGAACATCCTGGGGCTTAGCCTCAAAGAAGGCTCGGATCCTCCCCTCTTTCACTGTACACGGACAAAACTCGTCCTCCATCAACTCTCAGAACTCTGCCCACATGGCTGCCCGGTTACGTGGTTTCACTGCTTCCACCACGTTGCTGCCTCCTTGGCGAGGAAGTACTGAGCGATGGGTACCTTCCTCTCCTCAGAGCTGTTAGCCGCCTTGAACACTTTCTCCATCTCAAATAACCAACTCTCCCAACCTAAAGGGTCGGAAGTACCATCAAACTGCGGAGGACGCATACGAATCACGTCCTGAAGTAACTTATCATTGCCGGATCCATTAGGTAGAATTGGGTTGGCATTAACTTGGCCGACCAAGATGGCCTGAGTCAGTAGCGTCATCTGGTTCGCTACTTGCTACAAAATGTTTACCACTCCGATATTCCCATGAGTATTGCTGGCGCTAGCAGACTGATCCTGCTAGCCCCCGGTACTGGGTGGAACACTGTCCGACAAGGATGGCATCGCCGAATCAGTTCCCAAATTATCAGACATGGCCACTGTAACACCCCCAAAACCGAACGGGAATATTACAGCGCCGTGGGCCCCATATTGGAACCTACAAGGCTAAAATCATTTTCGCAAACGTTTAAAAAAATGTCAAAAAGCCCTTTGAAAGTACACACACACGCAGCGGATAAAAAGACAGTTCAAAGAATACTGAAAGCCAATTTAAATATACACACGCAGCGGATAAAAACACAATTAATTACATTTGCAGCGGAATTAGAAAACTAGAAAAGAATACATAATCCCAACAATCACGCCATAGCCAGTATCACCGGAAAGCTCATCCCTTCACGACCGCTACTAGCTCGAACTCCGAGTACCTAAAAGATAAAGCCCACGACGGGGTCAGCCATAATACTCAACAATGATAACGATCACATCACAAAAACAATTACATATCAATGTAATCTACAGAGTAAGAACATTCCCCATGTATTTTACCGAAGTAACCTTACCAACCTGTCACAACCATAACAATCAATTCTTACCATATCCTACGCCTCGTGTCCTTAAGTAATGAACGAATTCAAATGTAATCACCTGTACTGTATCCGAAACAATACCAAAATTCTCAAACTTATCATATCTCAATTATGGAATGATCTGGCCAAGACTAACTCTGTCGGCTGGGTCGCACAACTAGATCCCAATACTGATAAAAACCGATATCACACGATACATCTGCAAATCAACTGTCCCGGAAGAATGGCAAGTCCCGGATATCAATACAAAGCATGAATGCTCACACAATCAATAATGATAAATAATCGATGCATCACAACAGAAATATCAAGGACATGATATTTCCACACAAGATCGACAAATGATCAACCACGAACGAGAATACCATGATGTGGTAACTCCAACAAGATCAATGACATAATCAATAACCGAGAAAACTGACAATACGGCAAATTCCAACAAGATCAATAAAAGGTCGACAACTGAGAATACCGATGACATGGTAAGGATCAACGAAGAATCAATAATCGAGAATACCGACGACACGGTAAGGATCAATGAAGAATCAATAACCGAGAATACCGACGATACGGTAAACTCCAACAAGACCAATAAGAGTCGACAACCAGAAATACCAATGGTACGATAAACTCCAATAAGATCAATAAAGGGTCAACAACCGAGAATAATGACGACACAGTAAACTCTAGCAACATATATAAGGACCAACAACCGGGAATACCAACGATACGGTAAACTCCAACAAGAGCAATAAGGAATCAACAACCGAGAATACCGACAACACGGTAAACTCTAATAACATCAATCAAGGACTAATAACCAAGAATACCAACGGTGAGACAACTCCTAAACGGAATCAATAAAGATCAATAACGAACGAGATTACCAATGACAGGGTGAACTCCAACGAGATTAATAAAGAATCGATATCAAATGAGTTGACCATCGATATGGTAACTCCGAACGAGATTAATAAAGGTTCAATGGCGTGATACGAGAGAATAAAATCGTCAACCATATACAAATCATATATACGGGATTTCAAAGACAACCCGAATATCGAGCAGATCGATTATACATGGACCGTGAGCGACCAATCAATAAGACTCAAGATGGGCGTCACGATCGCTCAATCGGACATGTGTCCGTGTACAAGCCAACCACGGGTATTGATCGGATACTGCCGTCTCTCAAAACCTAAACCTCACGAAGTACGTCTCGTGTGCACGGTTCAATATGAGGTCGAAACCAACACATGCTACACGTGCCCGTCCCGAAAATCCTACACATGAATGATTAGAACGTATCTGACTCCAGATATGCCACGATACAACATGACAACAAATATCGAAGAAACGCATATCCATCAAGGATCAGAAGACTTCCCAAAAGAGAAACAGTAACTCGATCATGAAAGACCGACACAACCACAATGTCGTATTTCCATCAGACAACAGTCCACATCATGCTCAACAATGCATATAATATTAACACATAAACCCCAAGGTAGCAGTCAAGGGTCACAGAAGCATCTCACAGGAATACTCCGGAACGTAGGTGCCATTTAGGTCTTATTACCTAGCACATTTCCATTCGGGTACCATACAGGTTTTATCCCCAACACATCGGCCCCACAGATTACATCTCAAAGAAAGAGCGGATCACAAAACGTAACACACAATGGTGCATATTCACCGCATGAAATATCAACACACATGCAATAATGCAACATGATGATTATCATAATCTAACAATATTAATTTACCTCAAGCTGGAGACGCTAACCTTTCCACGACCAACCGCCCTGAACGAATACACGGTTTTATCCGAAAATCCAAAATGAAGTACAGTCCATAACTAATACCAAACCACCACCTCGAGTTCAATATCGACATGATAACTATCCTTGATATCCAACTTCTTGTACTACAGACCAAATATGATTCACGTCTCCGTTTCCATTAGACATCTTAAAGTCATATATATCATGATTTATCTTAGTCCAAAAATACCATACATACCACCATTCTGACAATTCATATATTCCATAATACCATTGCTATATGAATCATAATTGAAATGAAAACGAAATCATTTATTAGCATTATGAACTGAGCAAGCATAACTTGCCTCGATACCGATGCAATGAAGTTGTTACTAGTCCCGTCGTCTTCATATACAAGCTCCGCAGCCCCGACTCGTCCACAGCACAACGGTTAACTTCAACGATCACTAAACTCAACCTAATGCAATAATCAGTTAATGATACGTTCAATAACAATCAACAACCGAAATGACCAACTAATCAAACTCGATGGTTCAACGACATCTCGATCATACGAAACCAAATCGTATCAACTCTTAACAATACGAACACAAGCCGAAATTCGGTGTTTAATGGTCCTAACGACGTCTTCAACATATATACTTCTCGTAACATCAAGAATCGCAACAAACTACCAAGAACATCGAGAATATCACGATTCCATAATCATAACAACATAATCGAATCATTTGATCACCAATTCATTATTTTCCCTTAACAAAATTCTCATAAATACCAAGAATCATCACAACAATATCAATTCAACCATCATTCATACGAAAACATGTAGAATTTTCCAAGTTCTACTCATTGAGACATTTTATCGAACACTTTGAAGGCATAGTCCAATTCAACCGATTATTCGAAGAGATACTCGAATTTGTTCCACAAAACTTCAAGAGTATTGAATGATTACGAGTATACAATCAAGTTCTATCAATAATCTGAATCAAAACGAAGCAAATCTGCCAAAACACCAAGAAACCTCAAGAACATCCAAAAACCAAAAGTTCATGTGTTCTTACCTTCGATCCGGGTGGAGGATGATGTTAATCCATGATTCCAACTTCCAAAATATGTTGTTATAAGTTGATTCTACTCAAAACCATCCATTTTGCTGAAGAAATCGTGAAGAGACGAAGAGAAAACATGAAAATGAGCAGATGGCTCGGTCCAGGCCTTATATAGGCGGGACCTGCCGGCACCTTACGTACGTAACTGGACGGGACTTACGTACGTAGCCGGCCGCTGCCTAACCTTCTGTCCAGTTCGTTCGGCACCCTTACGTACGTAATGGCGGTGGCTTACGTCGTATCGGCCCTTGCGGCCGTGAATCGCCACCGCCTTACGTAATCGGCCAGTCCTAGCCATCCTTGCGAGTCACTGCCGACCGTGATCGGCCATCCCTACGAGTCACTGCCGACCATGCTCGGCCACTACAGGTCCACTCGGCCACGACTCGGCCAGCCGCCCCCTAACGTACGTAACACTTATTCCGTTGCGTACGTAATACATATGTTGACTTGCTACAGTACTATACTCGTATTACGTACGTAATACACCCTGTATAACGTACGTAACTCCATCCGTTGACTCACCTGTCCACATCCGCGCCGAAAGCTGCCGACACCGGGCCCAACTGTCTGATTCCTCTTATTACGTACGTAATACCTTACGCATAACGTACGTAACACGTACCACTTAGCGTACGTTATCTCAAAGTCTTAACGTACGTTAACAGATCCATACTCAGCCATTTCCAGCAATTCTTGTCCAACGTCTCGACATAACAAATGTGAACATACGACAATACTGAACACTTATACGAAATCCCAAAAATATTCTCATACGGTACGTCTGATGCACGATACCCTCAATTACAACTGTCGACCAAGTACAGAAATCATACAAATACTCATACGGTATATCCGACATCGAAAACACACCAAGCATGTAATATCCTAGAATCAAAATAACCTCGATAGACATACTGGCACGGCTGTCATGGTTTCCAAAATTATCCACTCATATCGTGTCGGTCCCACTCCGTACAGTACATCCCAGATAAAATAATGCGAAAAATTCATAGTGAAATTCTAGGATATTACATATACACCCACTTAAATAAGTTTCATCCTCGAAACTCAACACCTATCATAATCAGTATCTCAATCCCGAAATATCTCAAAATCACGACACCATACTCAAATAATCATCATCAAAACTGAAATAACTGAAAAAACATACTTACAGGTCCGTGAAGTCGATGATCTTCCGTGATACCAGCATACGACTCCAATGCAAAGTCTCAACACACTAACAACACACCGGCATCGCAAATATAGCAATTTGAAAATATTTCAAAAATTTTGAAACCTCCAAAATCAGTTTGACTCAAAAGCCAGAAAATCATTTTCAAAAGTCACGCTACTACCGCACCGGTAGAGCCGCATAACACACACGCCCGGGTTTTACGAAACCCAAGCTCTGATACCATTTTCTGTAACACCCCCAAAACCGAACGGGAATATTACAGCGTTGTGGGGCCCATATTGGAACCTACAAGGCTAAAATCATTTTCGCAAACGTTTAAAAAAATGTCAAAAAGCCCTTTGAAAGTACACACACACGCAGCGGATAAAAAGACAGTTCAAAGAATACTGAAAGCCAATTTAAATATACACACGTAGCGGATAAAAACACAATTAATTACATTTGCAGCGGAATTAGAAAACCAGAAAAGAATACATAATCCCAACAATCACGCCATAGCCAGTATCACCGGAAAGCTCATCCCTTCACGACCGCTACTAGCTCGAACTCCGAGTACCTAAAAGATAAAGCCCACGACGGAGTCAGCCATAATACTCAACAATGATAACGATCACATCACAAAAACAATTACATATCAATGTAATCTACATAGTAAGAACATTCCCCATGTATTTTACCGAAGTAACCTTACCAACCTGTCACAACCATAACAATCAATTCTTACCATATCCTACGCCTCGTGTCCTTAAGTAATGAACGAATTCAAATGTAATCACCTGTACTGTATCCGAAACAATACCAAAATTCCCAAACTTATCATATCTCAATTATGGAATGATCTGGCCAAGACTAACTCTGTCGGCTGGGTCGCACAAATAGATCCCAATACTGATAAAAACCGATATCACACGACACATCTGCAAATCAACTGTCCCGGAACAATGGCAAGTCCCGGATATCAATACAAAGCATGAATGCTCACACAATCAATAATGATAAATAATCGATCCATCACAACAGAAATATCAAGGACATGATATTTCCACACAAGATCGACAAATGATCAACCACGAACGAGAATACCATGATGTGGTAACTCCAACAAGATCAATGACATAATCAATAACCGAGAATACCGACAATACGGCAAATTCCAACAAGATCAATAAAAGGTCGACAACTGAGAATACCGATGACACGGTAAGGATCAACGAAGAATCAATAATCGAGAATACCGACGACACGGTAAGGATCAATGAAGAATCAATAACCGAGAATACCGACGATATGGTAAACTCCAACAAGACCAATAAGAGTCGACAACCAGAAATACCAACGGTACGATAAACTCCAATAAGATCAATAAAGGGTCAACAACCGAGAATACTGACGACACAGTAAACTCTAGCAAGATCTATAAGGACCAACAACCGGGAATACCAACGATACGGTAAACTCCAACAAGAGCAATAAGGAATCGACAACCGAGAATACCGATGACACGGTAAACTCCAATAACATCAACCAAGGACTAATAACCAAGAATACCAACGGTGAGACAACTCCCAAACGGAATCAATAAAGATCAATAACGAACGAGAGTACCAATGACAGGGTGAACTCCAACGAGATTAATAAAGAATCGATATCAAATGAGTTGACCATCGATATGGTAACTCCGAACAAGATTAATAAAGGTTCAATGGCGACAGATACACGAGAGAATAAAATCGTCAACCATATACAAATCATATATACGGGATTTCAAAGACAACCCGAATATCGAACAGATCCAATTATACATGGACTATGAACGACCAATCAATAAGACTCAAGATGGACGTCACGATACGCTCAATCCGGACATGTGTCCGTGTACAAGCCAACCACGGGTATTGATCAGATACAAATGCGGTCTCGTACCTAATCGGCCTCACGAAATCGTCTCGTGTGCAGATTGATATGAGGTCGAAACTAACACATGCTACACGTGCCCGTCCCGAAAATCCTACACATGAACGATCAGAACGTATCTGACTCCAGATATGCCACGATACAACATGACAACAAATCTCGAAGAAACGCATATCCATCAAGGATCAGAAGACTTCCCAAAAGAGAAACAGTAACTCGATCATGAAAGACCGACACGACCACAATGTCGTATTTCCATCAGACAACAGTCCACATCATGCTCAACAATGCATATAATATTAACACATAAACCCCAAGGTAGCAGTCAAGGGTCACAGAAGCATCTCACAGGAATACTCCGGAACGTAGGTGCCATTTAGGTCTTATACCCTAGCACATTTCCATTCGGGTACCATACAGGTTTTATCCCCAACACATCGGCCCCACAGATTACATCTCAAAGAAAGAGCAGATGACAAAACGTAACACACAATGGTGCACATTCACCGCATGAAATATCAACACACATGCAATAATGCAACATGATGATTATCATAATCTAACAATATTAATTTACCTCAAGCTGGAGACGCTAACCTTTCCACGACCAACCGCCCTGAACGAATACACGGTTTTATCCGACAATCCAAAATGAAGTACAGTCCATAACTAATACCAAACCACCACCTCGAGTTCAATATCGACATGATAACTATCCTTGATATCCAACTTCTTGTACTACAGACCAAATATGATTCACGTCTCCGTTTCCATTAGACATCTTAAAGTCATATATATCATGATTTATCTTAGTCCAAAAATACCATACATACCACCATTCTGACAATTCATATATTCCATAATACCATTGCTATATGAGTCATAATTGAAATGAAAACGAAATCATTTATTAGCATTATGAACTGAGCAAGCATAACTTGCCTCGATACCGATGCAATGAAGTTGTTACTAGTCCCGTCGTCTTCATATACAAGCTCCGCAGCCCCGACTCATCCGCAGCACAACGGTTAACTTCAACGATCACTAAACTCAACCTAATGCAATAATCAATTAATGATACGTTCAATAACAATCAACAACCGAAATGACCAACTAATCAAACTCGATGGTTCAACGACATCTCGATCATACGAAACCAAATCGTATCAACTCTTAACAATACGAACACAAGCCGAAATTCGGTGTTTAATGGTCCTAACGACGTCTTCAACATATATACTTCTCATAACATCAAGAATCGCAACAAACTACCAAGAACATCGAGAATATCACGATTCCATAATCATAACAACATAATCGAATCATTTGATCACCAATTCATTATGTTCCCTTAACAAAATTCTCGTAAATACCAAGAATCATCACAACAATATCAATTCAACCATCATTCATACGAAAACGTGTAGAATTTTCCAAGTTCTACTCATTGAGACATTTCATCGAACACTTTGAAGGCATAGTCCAATTCAACCGATTATTCGAAGAGATACTCGAATTTGTTCCACAAAACTTCAAGAGTATTGAATGATTACGAGTATACAATCAAGTTCTATCAATAATCTGAATCAAAACGAAGCAAATCTGCCAAAACACCAAGAAACCTCAAGAACATCCAAAAACCAAAAGTTCATGTGTTCTTACCTTCGATCCGGGTGGAGGATTATGTTAATCCATGATTCCAACTTCCAAAATATGTTGTTATAAGTTGATTCTACTCAAAACCATCCATTTTGCTGAAGAAATCGCGAAGAGACAAAGAGAAAACATGAAAATGAGCAGATGGCTCGGTCCAGGCCTTATATAGGCGGGACCTGCCGGCACCTTACGTACGTTACCAGCCGGGGCTTACGTACGTAGCCGGCCGCAGCCTAACCTTCTGTCCAGTTCGTTCGGCACCCTTATGTACGTAACCGGCAGCTGGCTTACGTACGTAACTGGCCCTTGCGGCCGTAACCGGCCACTGCCTTACGTACGTAATCGGCCAGTCCTAGCCATCCTTGCGAGTCACTGCCGACCGTGATCGGCCATCCCTACGAGTCACTGCCGACCATGCTCGGCCACTACAGGTCCACTCGGCCACGACTCGGCCAGCCGCCCCCTAACGTACGTAACACTTATTCCGTTGCGTACGTAATACATACGTTGACTTGCTACAGTACTATACTCGTATTACGTACGTAATACATCCTGTATAACGTACGTAACTCCATCCGTTGACTCACCTGTCCACATCCGTGCCGAAAGCTGCCGACACCGGGCCCAACTGTCTGATTCCTCTTATTACGTACGTAATACCTTACGCATAACGTACGTAACACGTACCACTTAGCGTACGTTATCTCAAAGTCTTAACGTACGTTAACAGATCCATACTTAGCCATTTCCAGCAATTCTTGTCCAACGTCTCGACATAACAAATGTGAACATACGACAATACTGAACACATATACGAAATCCCAAAAATATTCTCATACGGTACGTCTGATGCACGATACCCTCAATTACAACTGTCGACCAAGTACAGAAATCATACAAATACTCATACGGTATATCCGACATCGAAAACACACCAAGCATGTAATATCCTAGAATCAAAATAACCTCGATAGACATACTGGCACGGCTGTCATGGTTTCCAAAATTATCCACTCATATCGTGTCGGTCCCACTCCGTACAGTACATCCCAGATAAAATAATGCGAAAAATTCATAGTGAAATTCTAGGATATTACATATACACCCACTTAAATAAGTTTCGTCCTCGAAACTCAACACCTATCATAATCAGTATCTCAATCCCGAAATATCTCAAAATCACGACACCATACTCAAATAATCATCATCAAAACTGAAATAACTGAAAAAACATACTTACAGGTCCGTGAAGTCGATGATCTTCCGTGATACCAGCATACGACTCCCATACAAAGTCTCAACACATTAACAACACATCGGCATCGCAAATACAGCAATTTGAAAATACTTCAAAAATTTTGAAACCTCCAAAATCGGTTTGACTCAAAAGTCAGAAAATCATTTTCAAAAGTCACGCTACTACCGCACCGGTAGAGCCACATAACACACACGCCCGGGTTTTACGAAACCCAAGCTCCGATACCATTTTCTGTAACACCCCCAAAACCGAACGGGAATATTACAGCGTCGTGGGCCCCATATTGGAACCTACAAGGCTAAAATCATTTTCGCAAACGTTTAAAAAAATGTCAAAAAGCCCTTTGAAAGTACACACACACGCAGCGGATAAAAAGACAGTTCAAAGAATACTGAAAGCCAATTTAAATATACACACGCAGCGGATAAAAACACAATTAATTACATTTGCAGCGGAATTAGAAAACCAGAAAAGAATGCATAATCCCAACAATCACGCCATAGCCAGTATCACCGGAAAGCTCATCCCTTCACGACCGCTACTAGCTCGAACTCCGAGTACCTAAAAGATAAAGCCCACGACGGGGTCAGTCATAATACTCAACAATGATAATGATCACATCACAAAAACAATTACATATCAATGTAATCTACAGAGTAAGAACATTCCCCATGTATTTTACCGAAGTAACCTTACCAACCTGTCACAACCATAACAATCAATTCTTACCATATCCTACGCCTCGTGTCCTTAAGTAATGAACGAATTCAAATGTAATCACCTGTACTGTATCCGAAACAATACCAAAATTCCCAAACTTATCATATCTCAATTATGGAATGATCTGGCCAAGACTAACTCTGTCGGCTGGGTCGCACAACTAGATCCCAATACTGATAAAAACCGATATCACATGATACATCTACAAATCAACTGTCCCGGAACAATGGCAAGTCCCGGATATCAATACAAAGCATGAATGCTCACACAATCAATAATGATAAATAATCGATGCATCACAACAGAAATATCAAGGACATGATATTTCCACACAAGATCGACAAAGGATCAACCACGAACGAGAATACCATGATGTGGTAACTCCAACAAGATCAATAACATAATCAATAACCGAGAATACCGACAATACGGCAAATTCCAACAAGATCAATAAAAGGTCGACAACTGAGAATACCGATGACACGGTAAGGATCAACGAAGAATCAATAATCGAGAATACCGACGACACGGTAAGGATCAATGAAGAATCAATAACCGAGAATACCGACGATACGATAAACTCCAACAAGACCAATAAGAGTCGACAACCAGAAATACCAACGGTACGATAAACTCCAATAAGATCAATAAAGGGTCAACAACCGAGAATATTGACGACACAGTAAACTCTAGCAAGATCTATAAGGACCAACAACCGGGAATACCAACGATACGGTAAACTCCAACAAGAGCAATAAGGAATCGACAACCGAGAATACCGACGACACGGTAAACTCCAATAACATCAATCAAGGACTAATAACCAAGAATACCAACGGTGAGACAACTCCCAAACGGAATCAATAAAGATCAATAACGAACGAGAGTACCAATGATAGGGTGAACTCCAACGAGATTAATAAAGAATCGATATCAAATGAGTTGACCATCGATATGGTAACTCCGAACAAGATTAATAAAGGTTCAATGGCGACAGATACACGAGAGAATAAAATCGTCAACCATATACAAATCATATATACGGGATTTCAAAGACAACCCGAATATCGAACAGATCCAATTATACATGAAATGTGAACGACCAATCAATAAGACTCAAGATGGACGTCACGATACGGTCAATCCGGACATGTGTCCGTGTACAAGCCAACCACGGGTATTGATCAGATACTCGTCTGGTCTCGTACCTAATCAGCCTCACGAAGTACGTCTCGTGTGCACGGTTCAATATGAGGTTGAAACCAACACATGCTACACGTGCCCGTCCCGAAAATCCTACACATGAACGATCAGAACGTATCTGACTCCAGATATGCCACGATACAACATGACAACAAATCTTGAAGAAACGCATATCCATCAAGGATCATAAGACTTCCTAAAAGAGAAACAGTAACTCGATCATGAAAGACCGACACAACCACAATGTCGTATTTCCATCAGACAACAGTCCACATCATGCTCAACAATGCATATAATATTAACACATAAACCCCAAGGCAGCAGCCAAGGGTCACAGAAGCATCTCACAGGAATACTCCGGAACGTACGTGCCATTTAGGTCTTATCCCCTAGCACATTTCCATTCGGGTACCATACAGGTTTTATCCCCAACACATCGGCCCCGCAGATTACATTTCAAAGAAAGAGCACATCACAAAACGTAACATACAATGGTGCACATTCACCGCATGAAATATCAACACACATGCAATAATGCAACATGATGATTATCATAATCTAACAATATTAATTTACCTCAAGCTGGAGACGCTAACCTTTCCACAACCAACCGCCCTGAACGAATACACGGTTTTATCCGACAATCCAAAATGAAGTACAGTCCATAACTAATACCAAACCACCACCTCGAGTTCAATATCGACATGATAACTATCCTTGATATCCAACTTCTTGTACTACAGAACAAATATGATTCACGTCTCCGTTTCCATTAGACATCTTAAAGTCATATATATCATGATTTATCTTAGTCCAAAAATACCATACATACCACCATTCCGACAATTCATATATTCCATAATACCATTGCTATATGAATCATAATTGAAATGAAAATGAAATCATTTATTAGCATTATGAACTGAGCAAGCATAACTTGCCTCGATACCGATGCAATGAAGTTGTTACTAGTCCCGTCGTCTTCATATACAAGCTCCGCAGCCCCGACTCGTCCGCAGCACAACGGTTAACTTCAACGATCACTAAACTCAACCTAATGCAATAATCAATTAACGATATGTTCAATAACAATCAACAACCGAAATGACCAACTAATCAAACTCGATGGTTCAACGACATCTCGATCATACGAAACCAAATCGTATCAACTCTTAACAATACGAACACAAGCCGAAATTCGGTGTTCAATGGTCCTAACGACGTCTTCAACATATATACTTCTCATAACATCATGAATCGCAACAAACTACCAAGAACATTGAGAATATCACGATTCCATAATCATAACAACATAATCGAATCATTTGATCACCAATTCATTATCTTCCCTTAACAAAATTCTCGTAAATACCAAGAATCATCACAACAATATCGATTCAACCATCATTCATACGAAAACGTGTAGAATTTTCCAAGTTCTACTCATTGAGACATTTCATCGAACACTTTGAAGGCATAGTCCAATTCAATCGATTATTCGAAGAGATACTCGAATTTGTTCCACAAAACTTCAAGAGTATTGAATGATTACGAGTATACAATCAAGTTCTATCAATAATCTGAATCAAAACGAAGCAAATCGGCCAAAACACCAAGAAACCTCAAGAACATCCAAAAACCAAAAGTTCATGTGTTCTTACCTTCGATCCGGGTGGAGGATGATGTTAATCCATGATTCCAACTTCCAAAATATGTTGTTATAAGTTGATTCTACTCAAAACCATCCATTTTGCGGAAGAAATCGCGAAGAGATGAAGAGAAAACATGAAAATGAGCAGATGGCTCGGTCCAGGCCTTATATAGGCGGGACCTGCCGGTACCTTACGTACGTAACCGGCCGGGGCTTACGTACGTAGCCGGCCGCGGCCTAACCTTCTGTCCAGTTCGTTCGGCACCCTTACGTACGTAACCGACAGCTGGCTTACGTACGTAACTAGCCCTTGCGGCCGTAACCGGCCACTGCCTTACGTACGTAATCGGCCAGTCCTAGCCATCCCTGCGAGTCACTGCCGACCGTGATCGGCCATCCCTACGAGTCACTGCCGACCATGATCGGCCACTACAGGTCCACTCGGCCACGACTCGGCCAGCCGCCCCGTAACGTACGTAACATTTATTCCGTTGCGTACGTAATACGTACGTTGACTTGCTACAGTACTATACTCGTATTACGTACGTAATACACCCTGTATAACGTACGTAACTCCATCCGTTGACTCACCTGTCCACATCCGCGCCAAAAGCTGCCGACACTGGGCCCAACTGTCTGATTCCTCTTGTTACTTACGTAATACCTTACTTATAACGTACGTAACACGTACCACTTAGCGTACGTCATCTCAAAGTCTTAACGTACGTTAACAGATCCATACTTAGCCATTTCCAGCAATTCTTGT
Source organism: Orobanche coerulescens (assembly GCA_033398695.1). Classification (NCBI taxonomy): domain Eukaryota; kingdom Viridiplantae; phylum Streptophyta; class Magnoliopsida; order Lamiales; family Orobanchaceae; genus Orobanche; species Orobanche coerulescens. Next base: position 24,013,877 of record CM065819.1, on the reverse strand, counting down.
CCAACGTCTCGAAATAACAAATGTGAACATACGACAATACTGAACACATATACGAAATCCCAAAAATATTCTCATACGGTACGTCTGATGCACGATACCCTCAATTACAACTGTCGACCAAGTACAGAAATCATACAAATACTCATACGGTATATCCGACATCGAAAACACACCAAGCATGTAATATCCTAGAATCAAAATAACCTCGATAGACATACTGGCACGGCTGTCATGGTTTCCAAAATTATCCACTCATATCGTGTCGGTCCCACTCCGTACAGTACATCCCAGATAAAATAATGCGAAAAATTCGTAGTGAAATTCTAGGATATTACAGCCACCCCATCGGCTGCGCCACGTCCCCTACCGCATCCGCGTCCTCTACCAGCAGGTATTCTGAAGAAGTAACGGGTGAGTACAGTTCAAACACAAAATGCAACGAGATACCAAGAAAGGAACAGAACAAGACAACGTAATAAGTCAAGTTAGGAAAACTTACGAGCACCGGCATACTGAGATGATGGCGTAGCAGTGATACTGTTCAAAAACGACTCTCAACTAGACCAAAATAACTGACAGCCTAGGTATCCATAAGCCTAATCTCTGATACCATAATCTGTAACACCCCCAAGACGATCGGGGCGTATTACAATGTCGTGGACCCCACACTTTGGAATCCACCAGGCTTACGTATCAACACGACAATCGACAAAGACATACATCATCAACAAACAGGCAATTTCTCCATCTACAACATTCAAAACCAAAGACTGAAATTTGAAACTACAATTTGACATCAAATCCACTCCCAAAATGGGTACACAACATTAATAAAATTCAAGAAAGAAGTACTCGAGTACTTGAACAAATGATATAATAAATAAATCCCATAAATAAGACACCAACAAACAACCACTGAATAGAATCATGCTTGCTCATCATCCTCGTACGGCTCGCATACTCGTTTGCTTCCATGACCTGTACCTGAAATACAAAAGTATTTCCCCCATTTAAGGGGTTAGTGATAGCTGCTAGTGTAAGTACAACCATTTGAACTACCATTCTAATCAGATGAAATATGCGCCAAAAATCATTTTAGAAATCATTTATATTCCGGAATATTTACGATGCATAAGCACAAAACACATTTCTCCAACAAAACAATTCAAAGTTAACCGTTGGTACGAGACTCACGGCCACCGTACCCCGCAGAGCCCCGTCGGACATCCCTGGGTGGTTAACCCTAGTTCGTGATACGCACACTCACGGCAATACGTATCCCTATAGGCCCCGTCAGACTGTCCCTAGGTGAACATACACATATACATCCACAAAAACCACGAAAAGCCATAATCCAAATACTATAACATGTAAAGAAATGTAAAGTACTTGCCTTTGAGACATCTTCGGCGGAACGGGAACGAACAACGACTACGAATGATCCGGAGTGAAAAAGACCATTCCTAAAACGAAGGATTAACATAACTCAGTCCTATATGATAATAAGAATCGAATGGAATATGCCCACAACCCCGATTTCAAGCTATGACAATATACGTTTAATCGATACGGGCGAGGGTTTATGCAAAATCTCCCCGAATCGACAATTCATGGATTAAACTCGACGGAATCGGATTGGGAATCAACCAATAACAACTATCGGTAAGGAATATTAAAACATATTTGAACAATTCGAGTTTAATCAAGCAAAACCCGAAAACCCCACAAAATTGACAAAGTTAGGGTTCTAAGCCATTTACCTCGGATTCGGACGGTGGAAGATGATTACTTAGAAGATGATATGCTCCCACGATCTCACGATGATGAAGGATGATGAAAATACGGATTGAAAGTGATGGAATCGCCCTCTGTGCGTCGCCCGAAGAAGAAAACGAAGAAATGAAATGAAAGGAATGAGTTCTGACCTCTGCCCGCTGTCTTAAAACAGTGGGCTATTACGGCCTTAACAAGGTCTGCCTTATGGCCGTAACAAGGGCTGACTTACGGCCGTAATGAATGGGGTGTTACGGCTGTAACACCCTACTGGACAGCAGTCTGAGAAGCTGCTGTCCAAACTGTCCCGGATGACTCCAAAACGCGGACCTGCTATCGAACCAAAAATATGATTACAAAGTATTCTCGGTGATGAATCTACGCATTAAAAGGAAACACAATTCCGATTCCCTAAAGGTTCGGAATTGGACGACGAAAGTAAATTTCCTTTAAGTTTAAGGAAATTACAAAACGGCCCAAACGCTCGAAAATCACGATACGACGTCGGATTGACAAACCGAAACTCACAACACGAACAACTCAACTATACAAATTATGTAAATAGAGAAACAACGAAAACGAATGAGTTTTACGAGAATCGAACGTACATACGGCAAAACATAACATAGAATGGAATTATGCAAAAACATCTCCGAAACTCGTCCAAATGGAAAAACTCCAAGAATAAAGTAGATTCAAAACATCGAAATGGTTACAAGCGAGTCGATAAAAATAGACATACACCAAAAATGGAAACTGCTAAAAATGGAAAGGTACGGATATTGCACGAGTGGCATTGCATCTTATAGGTCTATGAGGCTAGAGTTTCTGCTGCTTATGATATGAGCTGGGTGGCGGAATCATAGCCTTTACTATCCGAGAAGGGGCAGCTGTGACCTTTATGGGACTCGGGGCTTCTTCGGGTTCTGGAATGGGTTCCACTCCCGTGACAAACGTTATACTAGTTTTGCCTTTTTTGGGAGAACGAGTCATATCCTAAGCCACGTTCGTCGTGGGCGTGCTGCCCAATGCTTAGAATGTCTTCCATCCTATTCGATGATTTCTCAAGGGATTTAAGAATGGTCTCGAGTTCTCCTTCTCTTTTCTCGAGAAGTTGTATCTTAGTATCTAACAAATCATAATCAGTTATCTTGCAATTACTATGAGTTTTTACCTCATTTAGTTCGGTTGCAAGTTGATGATTACTTTCCATGAGTTTTTTATGAATAATCTTGTTGTTTTCAAAATCCAGAGATATGTTTTTGAAGTTATTTTTCAGCAGATCATTTTCGTCCTTCAGCTCTAAATTTGAAAGAGAGAGTTGTAGAATTTATTGTTTAAGCATCTCAAGGGCTTTATGAATGGTTCTAAACTCATTCGTCATATTTTCAAAAAGTATGTGATGCATTAATAAAAGTAGCTGAGGTTGAGCTTACCTCATCCTCATTGTCTTCATCATCATCTTCTTCCTTGGCCATAAAGCACATATATGTTGTATCTTCAATTTAATCATTGGAGGAATCACTGTGAGTGATTGCCTAAAGGTGTTGAGATTCGGTGCCTAAAACGAAGGCCCAGCGGAAGCGGTAAAATGAAAATTAATTCAATCTGAATCCCTATGAGAATTGATCGAGCTACGTATATACGAATATACAAACGAAAACACAAGAGATATAGAAACTCACCCTTGTAGTCCGTTGATTAAATGGATTCCTTCTCTTGAGCTACTCCCCAATCTTTAAACGAATTTCCTACGATCCAAAGCACTCCAAGTACTTGAATGATCCAACGTCGAAATTACAATGCCTCCACTTGCCACGCGCCGGAGAAACGAATGGCATGACGATCACCTTGCTATCCTCCAAGAATACGGCTAGAGCTAAGTGATGAAGCTATTGAATTTGATTAATATACTCTAAGTATGTTTATCAAATTTTCTCTCTTTGATTTCTTGATTTTTCTCCAAGAATTATCAAGAACACATGAAAAAGAAGAAGAAGACTATGAAAAGGAACTCTTTTCTCTCTCTCTCACCAATCTCACGTATCAATCTCAAATAATCAATAGGTGAGCTTGTAATTTGTCTTCCATCCTTTCTTTATACATTCCCAACCACCATGACATTTCACCTCATATGTAACAACTCGTGCCACATGAGATGCCACCCCACAAGTCCTTATCATCCATTAAACAATGGAAACAAAAGACAAGGGGAAGTTAGGTGGAAGGGGGGGCAGCCATGATGAGGAAATCGGACGATTTCGGTTCGTTTTGGACTCCTGTGAGTCCAAATAGATAAAATCCGATTCCGTTCCGATGTATTTATATCATTTAATTAATCCAATTAATTAAACATATCAAATACATAATAATATAATTAATTTCTCCAAGAAATAATTATATTCATGAATTAAATTAATCACCCAGTTATATATTTAATTCATTAGGCCGTAAATCAATTTATCCAATAAATCGATGTAGACATATAATGTCCCAAATTAAGATATCCAATATCTAATATTCATAATGAGAGAATTAGCTTGATTCATTCCGTCATAAATCCTATTGCGCGAATCGGTAGGTCTGTCTCAGTCAGCAATGGGAGGAACCAAAGAGTAGTAGCACCACCTAGCTAGCCTGGCAGCCTACACTCTACCCTAACTTAGAACGAATGATGGGATCATTCAAGAACCATTATGTCGTGAATACCAGTATACGTATAAACCCTTCTTTCAAATGTCCCGATCAAGTTATAGGGTCACGGTCAGTCAATCCCTATCTGTACTTGAAGTTATGCATGTGTTAATGCAAATCGAGATCATCGAGCTCTCGTGTATCCAATACAACTAGCTCCAATGCTTTGTCCAAAGACTTATGATCTCATATGCTAATAACCGCATAGGACATATATGTTAGGAGTATGCCTTCGAATGCCACTCAGAGGATGTTGAGTGAGGGCATTGTACTTGTAATTATGTAAATCATTAATATAAGGCAATGGAAGTTTCTTTATTTACTGTTTCTCTCTCTACAATTTTTTCTCTCCCTTCTCTCTACAATCTTCATCCCTTATTCATCTGTTCTTGAATTTTCTGATCGTTTTCTTTATAACTATCTGATAACGTATCTTTTTTTACTCCCAACCGCCGCCTAGTGCGGCGGTCCACTTTAATAATTTACTGCCTTTATGGCAGATTCAACAAATCCACATGGGGCGGTTCCCCAACAAACCCCACCTTCATGTGATTATCACATCAATAACACCGCACAACATCTCCCCACCTCCCCAAAAGCTGGCTTTAATCTTTTAAAAATCAATAATGCCGTAATTTCTGGCACTACTGCGAAGTCCTCTCCATCTACCATACCCGAGGTGATATTAGACAAACTACCACCTGTGAAATCCTCATCTCTTCCTTCTTCACCAACCTTTCAACCGGATTTTATCAATAAACCCCTCGGGCTCACCATTAACATCCCGGCTGTGTCTTTTGGAGACACGATCAAAAATCCTTCACATCAGAATACTAAATCGTCGGCCGATGGAAAATCAGTGGAGTTTTCATCTTGCGATCTTCCAGATCTGGCTGATATTAACCCTCAGACAGAACAACAGGAGCCTAAAAAAGGAAGGATCTCGATCACTCTTGATGATTTATCCCCTCCATCTACATCTGAACTTTTGGCAGCCTCTGCTTCGGGAGTGGCAGATAAAACTCCGGAAATCCTTGTCCGGGACTTACACCTGCAACTCGGTGGAGAAAATGCTCTTATAATGGCCGCGGCGCCTATTTCGGAAACCCTTGTATGGGATATTGCTACGGCCAAGGCTCGTTTGGTCAATGATGATCTTTCAACTGGGGGAAAAAAACCTTCTAGTGAACCTTCTGATGAAAGACCCGCCTCCGCTGACCTCCAGTCGGAGGAGATTCCCAACCCGGTGGTGAAATCGTATGCCGCGGTGATTTCCGGTGTTGGTGGTGGCTCGCAGGGCGCCTTTAGTACCGTGGACCGGTCGGGGGATGTTCCCACAGTTCGTTTCTCCAAGCCAGAATGTGACCAGGCTTCCGAGGCCTTTCGATTTTCACTGGTTGGTAAGTTCTCTTACGGAAAACCAACGAACGAGGTAATCCAATCTACCCTCCATAATCTTGGTTATATACCTTGTAAAGTCCAGTACCTTAACCTTCGTCATGTTCTAATTACCTATTTTAATGAGGAACATTTTCATAAACTTCACATTCAATGAGAAATACCGATTGCTGGACTCCCGATGAGGGTCTTAAAATGGACGCCAGATTTTGATTTTAAAAATGAACCGCCGGTTGTTCCGGTTTGGCTAAAAGCTTTTGCCCTCCCTATTCAATGGTATGATGTTCGGAGCCTTAAAACAATTACAAGTATATTTGGTGAATTTGTTATGGCTGACGAAGCCACTCTTTCTAAATCTCGATTAAATTATGCTCGGTTTTGTGTGGAAATAAATCTTGAAACTCCACCAGTTGAAAAATTTGCGATATCCTGTAATGGTAAATCTGTTGATATTAATGTCCAATTTGAACGATTGCCAAGGTACTGTCATTTTTGCAATCATATCGGCCATGCGGAAATGGACTGTTATATTAAGAACCACAAATTCAGGCCAAATTTTGCTGAAAAAAATAAACGTCTCGCTGAAAAAATTTCTAAAGATGATGATGTCGTAAAAAATAACAAAAAGGCTGAGAAAGGCTCTCTGGTCTTGGAACGGGAAGAACTTCCCATCACTAAAAGAATTCCACCACAGAAAAAGATCCCTGCCCCTCAAACGGCTGATTTACTATCTAACAATTTGTTTCATGTGCTGTCAGATGAAGTGGAACCTCAATCGCCCAGGCTGGTGATGAAATTATTGTTCTGGATTCTGTTGATTCTGACACTGTTTCCCATTTGCAGGAAATAACTGTAACCCCCCCCCCCCCCACCTCTGACTGTTAAGCCAGACATGCCTGGGAGAGAACTACTCCCCCCTGATCTTGCTCTGGCCCAGTCGGAGGAACCCAAACTGACCATGGATCCCTCCCCCTCTAATACAGAAGGATATACCAAAGATGGGGCTGAGTGCTCCTACAAGAAACAGAAGAAAGCTGAGAACAGTGGCTCGTTCGGGGATACGGACTCAGCTTTTTTTATTCTTGTGGTGATACTGACTCCGATTTGGAAATTCCCAATGTCGCTCTTGATGAACATTCTGCAGATAAAGGTGGGATTGTGCTGGATCTACCACAATCCAGGCCGAAATCACCTCGGAGTCTGAGGAGAGAGCAAAGATGGTTACGTGACATTGAATTTGGGCGCCAACTCGAACGGAAGGCCCAAGGCCGCATCAACTCCGTTGGCTAGGGTCCTTCCGACCTACACAACACAGAGCTCGGAAGGAGCGCCAGGATTCAAAAAACCCCTAATGTGCCCAATGAATAACACCCTCATTTGGAATGTTAGGGGGATGGGTAAGAAAGATGCTAAACGGAATGTTAAAAACTTGTGCCGAGACTATCAAGTGAATATTTTGGCCGTTATTGAGCCGAAAATTTCCCTTGATTCGGCCTTATTTTGCAGGTACCTGGGCTTTAATAAGGTTACTGCCAACCAAAGTAATCACATTTGGGTGTTCTTTGATCACTCTAACGATTTTCATGTCCTATATAATACTGATCATTTGCTACACCTGAAAGTCACCCCAAAAAACTCTCCCGTCCCCTATTTTTTAACCATTGTTTATGGGAAAAACACTAGGGTTGAAAGGAGGGTCCTTTGGGATGACCTTCTCATGGTTAGTAATAATCAGGGCCCGTGGATGGTCGGGGGCGACTTCAATATTATTTTACACCCTACTGAAAAAAAAGGCGGGGCTGCCCCCGTCCCCTCGAAGATGGAAGATTTTAATGACTCTCTTTTGGATTGTAATCTTGATGATTTTGGCTTTATTGGTTCGCCTTTTACGTGGTATAGTAACTTGATTTGGCAAAGACTGGACATGGTTTTACATTCTCCGGAATGGTTTGACACTTTTCCGGATTCGGGTGTGAAACACCTATCTCGATTCCATTCAGATCATGCTGTTATGTTATGCTCGTTCGGTAATAACAATTTTAATCATAAACCATCCTTTAGATTCCAGAACATGTGGGTCAAACACAAGGATTTTTTTAATGTTGTTCGGGACTCGTGGGAGATCCCGGTTTCTTCCTCGGGCATGTCCAAACTTTTTAATAAATTGACCAGAATCAAACTTACCCTTAAGGAGTAGAATAAAACCCACTTTGGTGACATTTTCTCGAAAGTTTCTGAAGCTAGGGACCTTGCATCCGGGGCTGAACGTGATTTTGATAATAACCCCACGGATAGTAATCTTATCTTATTAAAGAAAACCAAAGCCAACCTCAACCTGGTGATGGCTATGGAAGAAGATTTTTGGAAACAAAAAACTAACTTAAAATGGTGCATTGAAGGGGAATGCAACACTAAATTCTTTCATGATATTATTAAATCCAAAAGAAGTAAAAGCCGTATTTTTCAAATTATGGACAATGTGCAAATCTCTGACCCTGATGATATCCAAAATTCTGGAGTCAATTACTTTTCTAATGCATTCAAATGTTCCGATCATGGTTTTGCTAGTATTAGGCCGGATATTATTCCCTGTACCTTGGAAAATTCTGATAATCGTGTTTTGTGTGCTATGCCGGATGTGGATGAGATTAAATGTGCTGTTTTTAATATTGATTCAGATAGTGTGGCTGGGCCCGATGGCTTTAATACTTTGTTTTTTCATAAGTGTTGGGATGTTATCGTTAAGGATGTCTGTGAGGCCGTGTGGGATTTTTTCTCCGGAAACCCCATGCCCAGATCATTCACTTGCACTATGATTTCTCTTATTCCGAAAATATCCCCTCCCCTTACTTGGAAAGACTTCAGGCCGATTAGTCTTTGCAACACAACTTATAAAATCATTGTGAAAATTCTTAGTACCCGTTTGGGCCGCTTTCTTCCAAAAATTCTTAGCCCTGCTCAATCGGGTTTCGTCAAGGGTCGCCTTATCACTGATAATATTTTAACAGCCCAAGAAGTCTGTCATGATATATCCAGGGACGATTCGAATCTGATGATCAAATTGGATATAGAAAAGGCCTATGATAGACTCTTAATTGGGCTTTTCTTTTGAATATCCTTAAAGCATTTGGTTTTTCTGATGAGTGGACCGACATGATAAATCGTTGTATATCAAATTGCTGGTTTTCTGTTCTCATTAACGGTAATGCTGTGGGGTTTTCTAAATATGGTAGGGGAATTAGACAGGGTGATTCTTTATCCCCTATCCTTTTTGTGATTGCTTCTGATTATCTATCGAGGCTCTTGGACAAAACTTTTAACTCCCACCCCGACATGTTTTTTAAAATCAGGAAGAATGTTCGGATCACCCATCCAGCTTACGCTGATGATGTGCTGATCTTTACTAAGGCTTCCTATAATAATCTCCTCATACTCAAGAATTGCCTGGACCACTACACGGCGAGCTCGGGCCAAAAAGTGAACAATTCTAAAAGTCATTTTATTTTTGCCAAGCCGAATAACCCATTAGTCCGCATAGTCAAACAAACGACTGGATTTTCCCAAACTAATCTCCCGTTCAATTATTTGGGTTCCCCACTTTGGAAAGGAAAACAAACTTTTGACATGTATGGAGATTTGATTTCCAAAACTTGTTCTAAATTTCAGTCGTGGAATCATCTTTTGCTAACCACGGGAGGTAGGCTTGAGCTCATTAAAACGACCTTGAGTTCGATTCCATTCTATTGTCTCCAAGTTCTTAAACCCCCAAAGTATGTCATTACTTTTTTCGAACGTCTTTTCAACAATTTTCTTTGGGATCTAACGATAATAGAAAGAGACTCCATTGGGGGGCATGGCTCAAGATATGCTACCCTAAGGAGGAGGGTGTTCTCGGGTGTAGGAGTATGATGGACATCATTAAAGCGGCTGAAATCAAACTTTGGTGTGTTTTCGGACTTCTTCGAACATTTGGTCCAATTTTATGCGTGCCAAGTACTGTAAACGCCTCCACCCCATGATTGTTAAAATAAACCCTTATGATTCTCCTACGTGGAAAAATCGCTGTGGCATCCGGTATATAGCAGACAAATGGATTTTTTGGGATATCGGTGATGGTGATATTTCTTTTTGGCACGATAATTGGTGCGATTTTAGTCCTTTATCCCAATGGGTCTCTAATACCCGTTCAAATGATAGTATCAATCAATTTTGGTCTCCTAATGCCTGGGATCAGGCAAAACTACTAGTCGTTATCCCTTCGGATCTTGGAGACTACATTATGGCCTTTCCCACTCATGGGTATGGGGATATAGTCGGTCGGAAAGTATTCTGGAAACTAACCTCTCACGGTGGTTTTTCTTTTAAAAGTGCATGGGAGGAGGTTCGGCAACGCCAAGACAATCACAATATTTTAAAATTTTACTGGAATCAAATCATTACTCCCACTATGTCTTTTTTCATGGTTAGGCTTTTAAAAAAATGGCTCCCCACCCCGGATGGTCTTAGAACCAGGGGTATCATTGCCGACAATGCTTGTTTTTGTTGTGATGGCGTTGAGGATTTTCCTCATCTTTTTCTTAATGGGCCGGTAGCGTCGGCGGTTTGGGCTAACTTCTGCGCTTTAGTTGGGATTCCTATTTTTCAAACTAATAATATTAACTTGGTTATTACCAATTGGTTTAATAAATCCTCGGGAGATATCCACATTTTGTGTATTATCCCTATTCTTATCCTTTGGTTTATTTGCTGTTCTAGGAATGACATGCGGGTCAAGAAGATCCCTTTTACGGCCCAAATAGTGTGCGGTCGCATTTGGGCCTACTTGGCTTTGATCAAAAGGCACTGGGTCCTTAAGCCGCGGGCCTAGTTTGGTGCCCCGGTTCTTGTGGATATTTGGGATTGAATTTCTGCCCATGTAATTTCATTAGAAGCTGCCATTGTAACTGTAATAACAAAAAGCCAAAAAAAATTACCATAGTTAGATGGGTTAAACCGGTCCTCGGGATTACCAAAATCAACACGGATGGGGCATCGAAAGGTAATCCCGGGGAGTCGGCCGCGGGAGGCATTGCCAGAAACTGTTCGGGTGATTCGATTTTTGCGTTTCACAAATTTATCGGTAACCACACCAATAACTTTGTTGAGCTTTTTGCCATTTGGAGAGCATTGGACCTTTGCTATGAGAGGAACATTCATAAGGTTTGGGTTGAGGTGGATTCGGCTTTTTCTCTTTCTTTTATTACCTCGCCTATCATCAGAAATTGGCAACTTCAAAGCATTCGGCACAAAATCTTGTCATTTAGTCGTTCTATGGATATCTCGTTTTCCCATATCTACCGGGAAGGGAATGCCATTGCCGACCACTTAGCCAATGAAGGATACAAGTCCAAAAATTTTCGTCTTTACAGCCCGTTGGATATATCCGGGCAGATTCGTGGTATGATTAGACTGGACGAAAGCAGTTTCCCTTATGTTAGACTGAAGTAGGTCGCTTGTTGGCCGTGTTTTATTTTGTCTTAATTAAGTTTGGGCGTGTAGAGGGGCTCGTCCTCCCTCGATCTCCTAGGGCGTGTAGTGGGCCTCGTCCCCCCACATTTCTGATGTGTTGAATAAATCTCGTTTTTTTAAAAAAAAAAGTTTCTTTATTTACTGGTAGTTACTGGCATTCCTAACTCGTAAATATACATATAGAAACCAGTCCGTGTATTTGAGAGCAAAATTTTACACTCCTTATTGGATAAGGGAGTCGGCACTGGAAAGGTTTATAGCTCAAATACTTAAGCGTTCGCAAGTCGGTGAAACTTGACTAGGCGTTAAGTTTGTGTGAAAACTTGTATGATGTGTTCTTTGACACAGAGAGTGCCAGTCGAACACTAATGGTTAGTGGGAGCACACGTTATAGGTATGCTAATTGGATTAGTATACTCGAACTGACTCACCCTCGATTCGTCAAACGGATTTTACTCTGGGACAGTCAATGACGGAATCGAAAGGTTGTGATAGGTATTCGTGAACCTTCGACTTGAGGATTTAGTAGGGATGTGCTTGTGACGTCAAGATTTTCATTAGAGTAGTTCGACCCTATAAACCGGGAGGTGGGGGTCAACCTCGACGTGCATCTTGACGGGCAAGTAGAAGGTCCTACTGAATACCAAGATAGAATTCTTTCTCCCGTTAGTGATCGGGTTATATGTCCTCTGCGGTTATTGGCAGATGAGATCATAAGTCTTTGGCCAAAGCATTGGAGCTAGTTGTATTGGATACACGGGAGCTTAATGGTCTCGATTTGCATTAACGCATGCATAGCGTCAAGTACAGATAGGGTTGGACTGACCGTGACCCTATATCTTGATCGAGACATTTGAAAGAAGGGTTTATACGTATACTGGTATTCACGACAAAATGGTTCTTGAATGATCCCATCATTCGTTCTTAGTTGGGGTACAGTGTAGGCCGCCAGGCTGGCTAGATGGTGCTGCTACTCTTTGGTTTCTCCCATTGCTAACTGAGACGGACCTATCGAGTCGCGCAATAGGATTGACGATGGAATGAATCGAGCTTATTCTCTCATTAAGAATATTAGATATTGGATATCTAATTTATTGGACATTAGATGTCTAATTAAATTTGGGACATTGAATGTCTAAATTAATTTATTAGATAAATTAATTTACGGCCTAATGAATTAAATAAATTACTAGGTGATTAATTTAATTCATTGATATAATTATTTCTTAGAAGAAATTAATTATTTTGTATTTGATATGATTAATTAATTGGATTAATTAAATCGATATAAATACATCGGAACGGAATTGGAGTTTATCTGTTTGGACTCACGGGAGTCTGAAACGAACCGAACTCGTCTGTTTTCTTCTAGAGGCCGCCCCACCTTGATTCCTTACCTTGATTTTAGTCTTTATTTGGTTGGTGAAGGACTTAAGACTTGTGAGGTATCATATCTCTTATAATAAGGATAAAAGGGATTTTGTGGGATTTGTAAGTAGAATAAAGGAAGACTACTCCTCACTTCTCCTCACCATTCCATCCGTGAGTTTTGGGTAGAGAGAGAGAGAGAGAGAGAGAGAGAGAGAGAGAGAAAAGAGTTCTTTTTCTTTATCTTCTTCATTTCACTTCTTGATTGTTCTTGGAGAAAATCAAGATAAAATTGAGAGATATAGATTATACACTTAGAGTGCTATAATCAAAGCTTCATCACTTGATTCTAGCCGTAACCTTAGAGGTTAATCGGGTGATCGTCGTTCCGTTCATTTGTCCAGTGCGTGATAAGTAGAGACGCGGTATTTCGGCGTTGGATCATCCAAGATCTTGGAGCGGATTGGATTCGTGGAGAACAACTAAAGCTTGGGGAATAGCTCAAGAGAAGGAATCCATTTAATCAACGGACTACAAGGGTGAGTTTCTAAAATCTCTTGTGATTTCGTTTATATATTCATATATACGTAGCTCGATCGGTCCTTGTAGGGATTCGGATCGAATTAATTTTCGTTTTACCGCTTCCGCTGGGCCTTCGTTTTAGGCACATAATCTCAACAGTGGTATCGGAGCGTAGGTCTTGCGATCGTATATACGATATTGGCATTTGGAATGCTCGATTAGATTGTGAATGATTTGGAATCATTTTAGTCATAATCATGGTATATGTTTTACGTTCATTGTAGTTATATTTTTCGTGGGTTTATGTCTAAATATAAATCTTTTTTTCTTGGAAATATGATTTATATTGAAGATATGAATGTTGGAAAATATAAATATTGGATATCCGGTCGAAAAACTAGCCCCGAATTGCCGTTGGACGGTCCGAGAGTGGTCCGGAAGCAGGGGGCCGTGGCCCAGGGCTGTTGCAGCCCGCATACTACCTTTCTGGATTGGGGGCCGCGGCCCAGGCTCAAGGGGCCGCGGCCCAGGGCTGCTGGGCAGCCCTGCATGCTGCCTGGTGGCGTTTCGGGCACGGTTCATCCTATTTCAGACCCGTTTCGATCTTGTTTGCTTCGTGTATTCCTAAAAATGATTTCCCACATTTCAAATTGGATTTAATATGATTAAAATGATTTGTGGTATTTTATTTTATAAGGGAAAATTGATTTATTGGATTACATGTGATCGGCCGAATTATTTTGAACGTTTTCATATTACCGATTGTGTGAATCGATTGGATCGGTTCGTGTTGTTGATTGGATCAATGTATCTCTACGCTTTCCATTTATTTAGTATTTATTAGATGAATGCTTTTGAAGGGGGATGTGGTTCGTGGACTTAGTTTTGAATCGTTCGTCTTATTCGATTGGGTTGTAAAGGCCGTTTTGAGCCTATTTATTTTACTAGAAATATTTGTATCTAGGATGCAATTTTCAATGTAAAATTTATATGTAATGACGAAGACCGGAGGAAGATCCATTTCTAGAAGACGAAGATTCAAGACGAAGACTTGTAATTAGATTACGGAGTTTTTGATTTCTAGGAACGGTCCATGAATCACATGTTGGTTGCAAGTAGGTTGTGAATGGTTGTTTCATATTGTATGAATGCCACAAACAAGCTTAAATGATTAATGTGCAAAGTGTAACGTTAATCGCGAAAATTCTCCCACGACAAGTTATTAAGTTTATAAGGTTTCAAGGTTTTTGTTGCGATATTTCTTAAACACAAGTGCACGTTATCGTATAAAAGTAATAAAGTGATGAGTGAGTATCGTTCCCACGAGGACTGAATCACTAACTACCGATTTTTATGTATTCTAGTTTTATTTGAACAATCGAACTTTGGTTTTGCAATTAATTACTAAAAGAATTAATAAAAGACTAAACAGTAAAAACGATCGCTTGAAGAAAGAGAATCAAATGATGAATAAGTCTAGGATTCTGAATCCACCTCGGTTTATCCGAATTTACTCTCGATTATCTGAAGTTAATGATTTTCCCAATTTATTGAAGGCGCAGATTGCTAATATACTCTACCGCCTCTCCCGAGGTCAATAGATTTTTCTAAAGGCGAATAACGCACTCTATCCCTAGGTGAATTAATTCGTCAATAGGCAAAAAGTATAAAATCTCCAAAAGGTCACGTAGTTCCTATGAGTATATTCCTATCTCACAGAATAAAACGGTCCTCACCAATAGTTCCTCACCAACTCTCCTCTCCCGATTCGAATTGAATGATTAAAACAATACAACTATTGGCCAGATAATTGAAAGCATTAAACACGATTGGGAAAACTCAACAAAAAGGGAATTAAATAGATAATCTCAAGCAAATCCGTCAAAACATAGGTTTCATCAAAATCCTAGAACAAGGATTTTAGCCTGACATGTTAAATAATGAAAATACAGAATTAATAAATAAAAGCATGAAAATCAAACGCAGATGAAGAGCTCGGATTCCTCCGTTCTTCTGGCTTCCGCCCTCTGCCTTTGATCTCTTCTGCTTCTCTCGTCTGCGATAGTCTTCTGTGATCCTCCTTTTCCCAAGCCTCCCAGATGATTCATTAGGGTCTTAAACCCTTATTTATAGCTCTCAACAGTCTCCAAATCGCGTCCGTATGAGTAGGTCGAGAACTGGCTTCAAAACGGCCCAAATCCGCGCGGAGCACACCAAAACCGCCCTGTGTGCCACGGCTCACTTAATCTGTGCCGCGGCACATGGCATCCAGGTTAAAAACTGGGCGCTGTGACTTTCTTCTGGGCCGCAGCTCACTGGTGTGCGCGGCAGTACGATCTACTCGTGCTGCTGGTCTTCTGCGTGTGCCGCGGCCCACGGCCAAAATTCGCCGTTTTCGCCCGTTTTGCCTCGTTTTAGCTTCGAGACTCCAATCTTTTGTCAAACATGCGAGAATAAGACATTAAAAGCTCATTTATGCAATTTTACTCGCCAAAATAATACTAAATAATGATAAATAAGCGTATAAAAATACGCCTAACAAATACCCCCAAACTTGAGCCTTTGCTTGTCCTCAAGCAAAAAGAATTATTTTCAACAAAAGAATATCATGAATAATCGTGCAACTCATAGTGCTCAACCTAATCAATACTATCCTGAAATTCTCTCTGAATAATACGAGTATCGTAATAGCGAGCTACACTCAGAACACTGATTCCACAAAGTAACCAAGTTCAGTCCTAATCACTCGTTCATGAAGAAAATCCAGCTCAAAGATTAACAAGCGTGAATCTAATCGACCGTCAATATGAAAGGTTAAAATAAACGAGCTAATTCGCCCCGTTCCACAGTCTAATGGCAAAATTTTCACGAGTTTCATAAAAAAAATAACCCTCGGACAGTATTCCCTTATATATATGCTCAAGAAATTGATTTGAGTTGACCACTAGGTTCGGATCTCGGGATGTTTCATCGGGATAATCCTAGGGTGGAACTTCCATTCTCATGTATTGAGAAACCGTTTGACGTAAAAGGCACTCATGGGGCACATGGATGCTTCTAGTTACTAAGTTCCCCTCCACAGCGGAGAAACAACTCGAATAGCTAATTCTCGCATGTCCGAATCAAGGTCGCTGTTTTACGCGAGAGTAAACAACGGGTCACGCGAGTACCCCCAGTTACTAGGCTCCCTATCATCGGCACATGTGAAATTTCTAAATCACTAGTCTAATCAGGGTTGTCGTTTTACGCGAGAGTAAACAACGGGTCACGTGAATACCCCCGGTTACTAGACTTCCCATCATAGAACAAAAATATCTCGACTTTTGGGAAAAACTGACCGACTCTAAACTCAATCTAAGTGCCAACACGACTTATGTAACTGGACGACTAGCTAACCGAAAAATGTAACCAAACGTATCGACGGTGATTTTAAATCACGTATGTATCCTCTCTTATCCGCTAAGGTCTCTACAAAAAACGAAAAAAATTCGGACCTAAATGAAGACTTAGCAGAAAGAGAAATCACTGACTACAACTCGACTAAAACTCGACTGTTTCGTCATAGAGAAAAACAGTGTCGTAACATCAGTATTACACAAATAGAAGCACAAAAAATTCACGAATAAGAGTAAAATCATGACAAGCAAGGCTATCGACAAAAAGATAACTAAAAATAACAAAAAGTGCAACGAAATAAGTACAGCAGTAAATGTAGCAACAGAAAGTAAATCCCCCCCCCCCCAAACTTAGGACGTACATTGACCTCAATGGACAGAATATAATATGCAATAAAAGTAAAAGGTTAAGTACTCCCCTACAATCCTCTCACGAGCTGGTGCCGGCGTCATCCGGCAAGGAGGGTGGTGTGGCTGGCCGAGAAGGTGCAATAAATGGCCCGTCCGGGTGAAAAATGTGGGTCGTCCATGTGGCAAGGTGCTCCTGGTGGTAGGCGTCCCTCGCTGCGAGATGCCTCGACTCACGCCGGTTGGCCCGGCAGGCCTGCTCTCGCATCTCATCCCTGACGGCAGCAATGAAGCTCTCCCTCTCCGTCCGTTGCTCCTCTCTCATGGCAGCCAGCATACTCTCTCTCTCTCTCCTCATATCCTCTCTCTCTCTCCTCATATCCTCTCTCTCCTCATATCCTCTCTCTCTCTCCTCATATCCTCCCTCAGTCCGTCGAACATCGCCTTCAATCTCTCTCTGTCGGGCGACGGGCTGGCATCTGCCTGCTCCTGTGTCAGCAGAAGGGGCTCGGGGGACCCCTCTGGGCCTCATCAAGTAAAAATCCTCGCCCCCAAGCGTGCGCCGGCGCTCCTCCCCACTGGTCAAAATGTGAGATGATGCGGTGGTCGATCGGGGCCTAGGGAGCAAGCATCGGCTCGTCATCCGACCACGTCATCCCCGACTGCCGGCACAGAGCGCAGATAAGAGAGGGGTGCTTCAACCCCGTCTTGGCCCCTCCCTGAATACACTGGAATATAGATCGGACCAAGAGAGGAGCCACATCGAATCGCAGCCCGGATGTGATAGCATATAGTATCCGGGCACGGGAGAGAAAAACAGTGCGGATCTGAGAGGTGGAGTCTATACGAGCGCAGATAAAATATAGCCAGGCACGCTCGAGACGACTGAGGCGCGAGCTCTTAAAGTGGAAAGTGGAAGAACCCGGTGCGCGCCGCTCCCAGTCGGAGTCGGGCTGCGTAAGAGTCTCGAGCAGAGCCTCCTTCGTGAGGCTATCCATAACTCGGTCATAAGCTGTCTCATTTACCACCGGCAGCTCAAATAACCTCCAAATAGCAGCTACAGAATAATCAACCGTAATACCTCGGACATCGACCTGAGTCCGAGTGTCTGACTGCTGCAACATCTGGCCTGCTCGAATGTGCTTCAATAACGCGCTGGCATAGAACTCCTGCACTATCGAGATCACCACTGGCTCAGGGGGTGCAGCGAAACGGGCCCACCCCATCTCGTCTATCATGGTAAGTAGTTCCCCGTCTTGGGGGGCTGGAGTGAATCCCCTCTCCGGGATCAGAGGTCGCGGCCGAATCTTCTCGTTGAAGATTTTGTGGATCTCCGGGTCAGAAAATTGGTGCGCCTCCGACTCGGCGTGACTATGAGAAGTTTCCCCTCGAGTGGGGGATGACTGAGTCCTGGCCCTCTTGCTCAGCTTCTTAGTCCTAGCCATAGCGAGTCCTGAAAAAAAATTAAACACCGGAGTTTACTTACTCAAACAATAACGAGAATAATCATCACTCGGCTCAGGATATCCAGCCGTAATTCACGAATTTAACAAGATAGCGCAGTCGTGAGATAAAAATAAAATTTGAACTTTAACGTTTAAACTAGACGTAAGGGTTGGGCTTGCTGTAATTTCAGAACGAATACATTGCACAAAGATTCACAATATTGACCTAACAAAGAAAATTTTTCATTCAGACTTTTCATCAAACACTTAAAGGGCATGAGTTCAATTGAAGAACAAATATGACAATAGCCCAATTAAATCCCCAAGAACAACAACACGACTCATTCGTCATTACAAATGACACATTCATCCATTCATAATCACAAATAATCATTAAGAATCGATCAAAACTTCATATTCCCCAATCTTAATAAGACTTTGAAAACTATCAACACAATCAATATTTCATGAATAACAACATCTCATTTCGTAAGTCATGAAGCAATTAATACCAAGGATTGAGACTTACCTTGATTATCTTTGAGAGATGCAAGAAGAAAACGAGAAGAAGAAGAAGGTTTCTTGGCCGAACGCTTCGTGCAGAGGAAGGAAAAGAGGGGAAGGATTTGTACCTGGGTGTCGGCCGAATTCGGGTTATAAGATACCTGGGCTGTTCAAATTCCACAAGGTGTGCCGCGGCATAGCTCAAGTGAGCCGCGGCATCGAGTACAGTACCTTTTTCCTGCTCGTTTGTTTTTTTGTGGGCCGCGGCTCAGCTTCCGTGTGCCGCGGCTCCGGGCTCAAGTGTGCCGCGGCTCAGTAATGTTGTGCCGCGGCACATAGTATAGAAAGTTTAGCTCTCCCTTTCGATTTGTGTGTGTCGCGGCTCACAAGCCTTGTGCCGCGGCTCAGGCATAAATTTCTCCCCTGGGACTTTTCCTGCACAGAATTTTAAGAAGAACACGACAAGAGCGAGAGGTAAAAGCAAATCAAAGCACAAAATGATGAAAAATAAAAATTCAAGAATGCAAGAAAAATACAGAAATGCAACAATCTACAACTAAGAACTCGGATTGCCTTCCGAGAAGTGCTAAGTTTATAGTCTTCAGTCGGACCTATTTAAAAATCAGTTCGCTTTTCGCAAACTCCATTTGATCTCCGCCCCATTCATCGAACCGTTAATATGGTTTTTAAAATTTTGACCATCGGTCATTAACGATTCGATTTTCGGTTCGGACACCCAATGTTGGTTGCGGAAAGGTTTTGACGAGAACAACTTTCCGAAACACCCGTTTTTCTCATGACTAGACGTTCGTTTGACTTCCAGCTTATTTTCCTCTTTCACAAATGACAGCAGCAGATTTTTCCGATTGTAGCTGGTCAGATGGCGATGATTGCATGTTCACATGCTTGAGAAATGCGACTCGTTCTACATCTTTCTTAAAAGTTGGACCATCTGAAACGGAATCTAAGTTTTTCGAACGACGATTTTTTCGGTGTCTTT
This sequence comes from Orobanche coerulescens, assembly GCA_033398695.1. Taxonomy (NCBI): domain Eukaryota; kingdom Viridiplantae; phylum Streptophyta; class Magnoliopsida; order Lamiales; family Orobanchaceae; genus Orobanche; species Orobanche coerulescens. Next base: position 23,993,922 of record CM065819.1, on the reverse strand, counting down.
CTTTCGCAACGGCCTCCACACTTTCACTTTGTGAGCTTTTATCAACACCTCCCGGAAATGAAAAGGATTTGAATACTTGGAACGTAACATGCTCGTCTTGAACCCGCAGAGTTAATTCCCCTTTTTCCACGTCTATAAGAGTTCTACCGGTCGCTAAAAATGGTCGTCCCAAGATAATTGAGATATCTTGATCTTCCTCCATGTCGAGAACAATAAAATCCGCTGGAAAGATAAATTTATCCACTTTTACTAACACATCCTCAATCACTTCCCTCGGATACTTAATAGATCGATCCGCTAATTACAAGGAGACCGTCGTCGGCTTTGCTTCTCCAATTCCCAGCTTCTTGAAAATAGACAGAGGCATGAGGTTAATACTAGCACCGAGATCGCACAACACCTTATTAACGGAGAGATTCCCCATGGTGCACGGTATGTTGAAACTTCCCGGACCTTTCAATTTTGGTGGAAGCTTCTTCTGAAGAATAGCGCTGCACTCCTCCGTTAAGGCGACTGTCTCAAACTCCTCGAGTTTTCTTTTCTTTGACAAGATCTCTTTCATGAATTTAACGTAGCTTGGCATTTGTTCCAACGCGTCGGCAAATGGAATGTTAATATGAAACTTCTTGAACATGTCGAGGAACTTAGAGAATTGCTTGTCCGCCTTTTTATGCTGTAATCTCTGCGGAAATGGGACGGGTGGCACATATGCCTTCGGGTTATCCGGAAATGTTATCGAGGGTCTCCAATCTTGTGATTCCTCCGTCGCTAAATTTTTCTTCTCCTCAATTTCACTTCTCTTTTCACTTCTCTCGAGCTGGTCACACACCTCCTTCCCGCTTCTCAAACTGATCGCATTTAGACTTTCTCTAGGATTTGTCTCGGTCGTACTTGGCAATGCTCCCTCCGGGCGGGCTGTCAACACATTAGCAATCTGGCCCAATTGGACTTCCAAGTTGCGAATGGAGGCGGAATGATTTTGCAATGTTGCTTCAGTACGGGTCATGAATTGACTCGTATTCACTGCCAATTTCGCAATTGCTTCCTCGAGAGAAACTTTTGGAGCGGGAGGAGGCTGCTGTTGGTTTTGAGTGAACGGAGGCTGGTTCGAGTTCTGTCCGTTTCTCCATGAGAAGTTGGGATGATTACGCCATCCCGGATTATACGTGTTGGAGTACGGATTATTTTGCCAGTTTCCGTTTCCTACGAACTGAGCTTGTTCAATTTGGGGCTGCTCGAACGGGTTTCCGACTTGGCACTCCGCGCTAGGGTGAGATCCGTTACACCAATTGCAAGACTCAATGGTAACGGGAGAAGGAGCATGCGAAAATGCTTGAATATGCTGCGTCAAGGCGGCGACTTGAGCTGACAATGTAGATATCGGGTCATTACTCGAAATTTCCATAACTCGCTTCGGCGTTATTCGTTCGGATGGCCATTGATAAGCATTAGCGGCCATAGCTTCCAACAACGAGTGTGCTTCAGCCATCGTCTTTCCCATCAAAGCTCCACCGGCAGCTACATCCACGAGAGTGCGTGTGGAAGCACTCAAACCATTGTAGAACGTCTGAATCTGAAGCCACTCCGGAAGTCCGTGATGTGGACATCTCCGTAACAAATCTTTATATCACTCCCACGCCTCGTGAAGCGACTCCATATCATACTGACCAAAGGTAGTGATCTCGTTTCTCAGTCTCGCCGTCTTAGAAGGTGGGAAGAATTTAGCAAGGAAGGCTTGCGCTAACTCTGCACATGTCGTGATCGAGCCCGGCGGTAAAGAATTCAGCCAAAATTTCGCTTTATCCCTCAAAGAGAAAGGGAAAAGCCGTAATCGGATAGCATCGTCGGTGACACCATTGTTCTTGAACGTGTCACAAATCTCGAGAAATGACGCAATGTGTGCGTTGGGGTCATCGTTCGGCAATCCACAAAACTGGCTCGCCTGCACCATCTGAATAATAGCAGGCTTGATTTCGAAATTGTTCGCCTGGATAGTGGGACGCCGAATCCCCGAAAAGTTTGCGTTAATTTGCGGCATAGCATAATCTCGAAAAGCTTGTGCGGTTGAACTTGCGCACATGGTTATCTCCTCCTTGAATTTCGATATTTTCACCATAGTGGTATTTGTCGGTAGCTCTCGTTTCTCCTTCTTCTTTCTCCTAAGAGTGAGCTCGAGTTCGGTATTCAAAGGTAGTAGGCCTTTGTTACCGAGTTTTCTCATGCACTACCCGAAAAATTTCTGAAAGGAAAAACAAATAAATAAATAAAATTAAATTACACGAAAATAAGTAAATAAAAACGTTCAAACTAAGACTAGAAATACTGAAATCGATATTAGCAAAAAATTTCAGTCCCCGGCAACGGCGCCAAAAACTTGTTGCGATATTTCTTAAACGCAAGTACACGTTATCGTATACAAGTAATAAAGTGATGAGTGAGTATCGTTCCCACGAGGACTGAATCACTAACTACCGATTTTTATGTATTCTAGTTTTATTTGAACAATCGAACTTTGGTTTTGCAATTAATTACTAAAAGAATTAATAAAAGACTAAACAGTAAAAACGATCACTTGAAGAAAGAGAATCAAATGATGAATAAGTCTAGGATTCTGAATCCACCTCGGTTTATCCGAATTTACTCTCGATTATCTGAAGTTAATGATTTTCCCAATTTATTGAAGGCGAAGATTGCTAATATAGTCTACCACCTCTCCCGAGGTCAATAGATTTTTCTAAAGGCGAATAACGCACTCTATCCCTAGGTGAATTAATTCGTCAATAGGCAAAAAGCATAAAATCTCCAAAAGGCCACGTAGTTCCTATGAGTATATTCCTATCTCACAGAATAAAACGGTCCTCACCAATAGTTCCTCACCAACTCTCCTCTCCCGATTCGAATTGAATGATTAAAACAATACAACTATTGGCCAGATAATTGAAAGCATTAAACACGATAGGGAAAACTCAACAAAAAGGGGATTAAATAGATAATCTCAAGCAAATCCGTCAAAACATAGGTTTCATCAAAATCCTAGAACAAGGGTTTTAGCCTGACATGTTAAATAATGAAAATACAGAATTAATAAATAAAAGCATGAAAATCAAACGCAAATGAAGAGATCGGATTCCTCCGTTCTTCTAGCTTCCGCCCTCTGCCTTTGATCTCTTCTGCTTCTCTCGTCTGCGATAGTCTTCTGTGATCCTCCTTTTCCCAAGCCTCCCAGATGATTCATTAGGGTCTTAAACCCTTATTTATAGCTATCAACAGTCTCCAAATCGCGTCCGTGTGAGTAGGTCGAGAACTGGCTTCAAAACGGCCCAAATCCGCGCGGAGCACACCAAAACCGCCCTGTGTGCCGCGGCTCACTTAATCTGTGTCGCGGCACATGGCGTCCAGGTTAAAAACTGGGCGCTGTGATTTTCTTCTGGGTCGCGGCTCACCTGGACTGTGCCGCGGCACAAAGTACAGTCTACTCTGGTGCCTGCTGGTCTTCTGTGTGTGCCGCGGCCCACTTGCCTTGTGCCAGGGCCCACGGCCAAAATTCGCCGTTTTCGCCCGTTTTGCCTCGTTTTAGCTTCCAGACTCCAATCTTCTGTCAAACATGCGAGAATAAGATATTAAAAGCTCATTTATGCAATTTTACTCGCCAAAATAATACTAAATAATGATAAATAAGCGTATAAAAATACGCCTAACAGTTTTCCTTCCCTCCATCAAGCTTTCGGGAAATTGAAATCCAAACCGGATGTGCTATGCTTCCGAGTTATCGGGGTAGTCATTTGGGGAGGACGGAGAAATTACCGGGAGCGCATTGGATGCCTTCGGTTGGAGCAAATTTTATCCCTAGAAACCTGATAGGTTGCCGGATAAGATTCAATTGTGAAACTGATTTGCGTCGATGGTATAAACTTAACTTGTTCACGAACCATAAAAACCGTATAGGTTGAGGGGAGTGAACAAGGGGAAAAAGAAGATCGAATCATCCATTATATGGGTTGGTGTTGGATACCACTTTATGAAATTTAATAGACTAGAAACCTGTTCGGCTGCCCTCTATTAAGATTTATAAAGAACTCGATCACCACTATGAAGTAGAGCGACGGTACTTCCATATTTCACATGGGAGTGTGTTATTCCGATAAAACAATAGTGGGAGCTAGGTAACAAGAATAGAAAAGACCTTAATTCTATACTCAGAACATACTTAAACGAGTCACTAATTAATCTGTTATACTTAATGCAGACATAACTCTCAATATGACTATGAATCCACTCGTAATTCTACTCAAGAAGAACACTCTGATTGGACCTAACTTTGTGGACTGGCTCCGCAATCTGATGAGTGTCCTCAGTATAGAGGCACTGGGATACGTCTTGGAGATGGACATTCCGGCGCCTCCTGTGCGGACCAGAGCCAATCAAGAAGATATCGAAAACCACGAAAAGTGGGTTAAGGATGACGTAAAAGTCCGTGCTTACATGATGGCTTCTATGTATAAGGAGCTTCAGAGAGCTCATGAGAAAATGACTTCTGCTAGGCAGATTTTATCTCACTTAACCGAACTTTATGGTGAGCACAGCAGAACTGCTAGATATGAGATATCCAAGCAACTGTTCGGTTCAAGGATGAAGGAAGGTGAGAAGTTTGGGGAACACGTCCTCAAAATGATATCTATGATCGAGAGATTGGAGTCTCTTGATTTTAAAATAGATACTTCTCTCCAAACCGACCTTATCCTACAATCTCTCCCTGATTCCTTCTCACAGTTTGTTATGAACTTCAACTGGAATGAGATTGCATGTAATTTAGCTGGGCTAATGAACAAACTTGTGACTGCTCAGTCTCAGATGAAGACTCCGCGGATGAAGGAGTCTGCTCTTGTGATTTCTTCTGGACCTCGAAGGTCTAAGAACAAGAAGAAAAAGATCAAGAAGCAGACAGGACCACATGTCAAGGACTTCAAGGGAAAGGGCAAGGCCCCGATGGTTCCGAAGAACAAGAAGAAAAAGGATGCTTGTCTCAAGTGCGGTGAGCTGGGCCACTGGCTAGAGACTGTTCAATTCTACATGGCACTTCATGTACAGAACTTTTAGTTTTGGAAACGAATTATTCTGCTACTGTATTTTCTACTTCCTGGATACTGGATTCCGTTGCTAGTTCTCATATTTGTACCATGAATCAGGATCTGTAACAAAGTAGGAAGCTTGGAACTGGAGAAGTTATGTTGGGAAAAACAAATACCCTGTATCGAATCAGCCGGGATACCCGATCCCTGTATCGAATGATATTTAATAAAGAGGTTTTGACATATATGCCAATCCGAATACAGTAAGGAAACTGTATCGAAGCTTTGAGGCTTTATCCTGTATCGAAGACCTGCCTCGAATCAGCACATAGTGAAGCTCTTCAGTACAGCAAGTAGTCTTGTAAAAAGACCAAGTATGGAAACTGTCTCGAAACCCAAAATACAGTTATCTTCCATACAGCTCACAACAGGACAAAGAAGGAACAGAAGTCAAGTCCCGTTGAATAAAGAAGTATTTAAATACTCAAGGATAAAGTATTTAAATACTGCCAGTCTTCAGATCTTCAGAATCCCGCGAAATCCGGATCATGTCTTAATCCCGTTGGAACGAAATCTTATTCAAATGGATATATCTCAACGGATACTTTCTTCAGAGACTATATATATCCTATGAAGACATTGAAGATCAGTAACACCAAGCAACCTAACACTCAAGCTATCAAAAGTTATCATCAGAGCAAACATATCTCCAAAGCTTACTGCAATCAACAAGTAAGAGATATACAGTGCTCAACATCAAGAACAGCCATCATCAGCTCAAGAACTTCATATTCAAAGCTGCTGTTCTTACCTGGTTACCTACCTTTTACCTCTGTGTAAAAACCGAGCTCTGTGTGAACTCAACAAGTTATTCTGACCTGTGTGGGACGAATAAGGACGAAGCTTTGGAACTGTGTGTGAAGAAGCTAGTCAAGAAGGAAGCTTTAACCAATCTGTGTGAACGGTTGAAAGCGACATTCTTTGTATCAATCTGTGTGAACGATACAAGGATAGGTTTGTTTATAATTACGTAGTTGTGTACGCAGTAATTATAATAAACTTTTTACTCCTGTGTGGAGGACCAGTGGACGTAGAGGGGTTTACCTCGAACCACTTTAATTACTGTGTTATTTACCTTCAGCTTTTACTGTTTTAAAATTACTGTGATATATTAAGTATACACCATACACTTAGTTGCTGTATCCACAGCAACCTACTGTATCCAAGACTTCCGCTACGCACTCAGATTTAGAATCCGTACAGTTTGTTGTTTAAACTATTTTCCAAACTGTATCCAGTATACTTAAGTGGCCAACAAGTGGTATCGGAGCGGTTGATTCTAAAAAGAATCAGTCGTATTTCTTTTTAACCGAATCAGATTCAAATCACTTATTTTTAAAACAGTCTCTTTCACTCCTATATTATCAGTATGGATACTTCTATGATTAACAAAGTCCCCATGTTCTCTATTAACGAATTTGACGACTGGAGAATTAGAATGGAAGCTCATCTTGCAGCAATGCACGAAGAGATGATTTTTGTTATACAGGATGGTCCTATCAAGATCATGAAGGTCAATCCAGCCGCAAGGATTGAGGGCCAAGCCCATGCTGAAATGCTCGAGAAAGAATGCGAGCAATGACAACAGATGAAAGGAAGCGAGCCAATCTCGACAACGTGGCTAAGAACGCGTTATTTGTCACTCTTGACAAAGGCACGTTCTCAAAGGTAAAGAGCTGCAAAAGCCCAAATAAATGCAGGATAAACTCAAGCTAATTTGTGAGGGAACCAGGCTCTCAAAAGAAAACAAGATTTCAAAAATTACTCATCTATTTGAATCTTTTGAAATGAAACCAACAGAAACACTTGAGGAACTTGACCTCAGATTTACTGGTATTGTTGGTGAACTTGAAGCGTTGGGCAAAATTTACACCCAAAAGGAGAAGAACTTAAAAATTTTCAGATCTCTCCCAGCCCGATGGGACATTAAGACCACAGCTATGCGTGTATCCTGTAATCTTAATGAAATATCCATTTTTGATCTCTTCTCCGACCTCAAAGCTTTTGAGTATGACATTGTGAGAGAAAGTCAAGAATCTCCTTCAAAGGTCACAGCTCTTGCTGCCGTATCGAACCGTCGACACGGATGCCTAGCTCGTCGAAGCCCGGTCACAAGAACGCCGACAGTGACGACGACATCCCGTCCCAAGATGAAATGGCGCTTCTAATGCATAAATTCAAAAGTTCATCAAACAGTCTGGAAAGACTCCCTACAGCCCAAACATCAACAAGGTAAATCTTGAAACATCATCTGGTGATGCTAACTGTGCTATAATCGCAGGAAACCGTGCCATTATGCAAACAAATGTCCTCATCCCAAAGTCAAAGATTGCCCGAGGCCGAGCAACAAGAGAGAGATGAAAGAAGACGTGCTTGGAAAGACAAGCTCAAGGCCCCGATTGGAGAATCGAAGCCTCCCCACACCATCCAAATCGTGAGAATGTCTTCAGTGGTCATGAAAGTGATTCATCTGACGATGAGTTCGATGATAAAGCATACATGTGCTTTATGGCTAAAGATGTTCCAGAAGGTGAAGACAGCGACGATGAGGTAAGTTCAACCTCAGCTATTCCATCTAATGCATCTCATACTTTCGAAAATATGATGAATGAATTTAAAAACATTCAAAAAGCCCATGAGACTCTAAAAACTGAGAATATACAACTTCAATTAACAAATTTAGAGCTGAAAGATGAAAATGACTTGCTGGAAATAAACTATGAAAATATGTCTCTTGATTGCGAAACCAGCAAAGTCGATTTTGAAAAACTCATGGAGAGCAATCATCAACTTGCTCATGAACTAAATAAGGTTAAAACCCACAATGAGAGCAAGACAAATGATTTGATTCTACTACAAACCAAAATTACAACTCTCGAAAAGCGAGAAACTGAACTTGAGACCATTCTGAAGTCTTTTGAAAAATCGTCCAAAAGAATGGAAGAAATTCTAAGCATTGGGCAACATGCTCATGATAAAAGTGGCTTAGGATACAGCTCATGTTCGAACAAAGGAAAAACTAGTACTGTGTTCGTCAAGAGTGTGGAACACATTCCAGAATCAGAAGATACTCCTAGTCCCATAAAGGAACCTGCTGTACCGAGAAAACCGAAGGCTGCAATTCCGCCCCCTCAACTCTACTATTCGAGACAGTGGAACCAACAACCACTCAGAAGGCGTAATCAACAGCATGCTCCACAAGCATATCATCAACGCCGGCAGTCATTCAGAAAGAAGGCAGTATCTAACCACCAAAGGCCCGCACGGCAGTACACTCAGTACAGCGCGCCTAGGTATTGGATACAGGAGCCCCGTTATCCCTCAAGACAGCAGATGCCAGTTCAGTATCAAAAACAGTATTGGGAATCCAACTGGAGACCCATAAGACAAGCTGTTAGGCCTAGGAAAATGGCTCCACCTCCTAGACGGCACTCGTACTGGAATAATAATAATAACCCTGAATTTTACATGCATAGTAATTATCATGATTATAACAACTACGGATATGCCCCCCGTAGATATCGCAACACTGTACCGAGTACGTCCTACAGTAAACCAATTGCTGTCAGGAAAGCTTGGGTACCTAAAGGAACTAACATACATGGACCCAAAAATCAAAGGGGACCTAAATCTACCTAATTTCTTTGTTACAGGACATTCTAGAGTAGGATACCTGGTACTTCGATAGTGGATGCTCTCGTCACATGACCGGAGATAGGAGCAAGCTATCTGATTTTGTAGAAGGTTGCGGTCCAAAAGTTCGCTTCGGTGATAAGTCTAAAGGAAGAACAAGAGGGAAAGGAAACCTACTTGTCGGGAAATTCAAGGTCACCGATGTTGCATATGTTGAAGGCTTACAGTATAATCTACTTAGTATTAGCCAGTTCTGTGATAAACAGTTCTCGGTGAAGTTCTATATAGATCGCTGTAGAGTCAAGAACACCCAAACCAAGGAAGTTGTGCTTACAGGAAGCAGATCAGGTAATATGTACATTGCTGACTGGAAGCCTATGAGCTCCTCAATTCCATGTTTTGTTGCCAAAGGCACTGCAGATATTAGCTGGTTATGGCACAAGAGGATGTCTCACGTCAACTTCAAGACGATCAACAAGCTTTCAAGACAGGTATGATTAGAGGTTTGCGGATGTGTCATTCAAGAAAGACAAGCGTCTGCGGACCATGCCGTAAAGGCAAGCAAATCAAGTCAACCCCGAAAAGGAAATCCTACCTTTCAACCCAAAGAGTGTTGGAAATGCTACACATGGATCTCTACGGTCCTGTAGACCCAGTAAGTTTGGGAGGTAAGAAATATTGCATGGTTGTTGTTGATGATTATTCCAGGTATGCTTGGACGATCTTTCTTAGCAAGAAGAAGGAAACAACATCAAGGCTGCCCGAGCTCCTGAGGAAGTTGCAAAATGAAAAAGCATCGAGTATCGTGTGCATTCGTTCCGACAGAGGTACTGAATTTACTAACCGCTTTATAGAGCAATACTGTTCGGAGAATGGAATACAGCACGAATACTCAGCTGCCCGTACACCTCAACAAAATGGTGTTGCCGAGCGAAAGAATAGGACGTTAAAAGAAGAAACAAGGACAATGATTGCCGCAAGCAAATTGCCACAGCGTTTCTGGGGTGAAGCAACCAATACAGCGTGCTACACTCAAAACCGCTGTATCGTCAACAAGCACCACAACAAAACAGCATATGAGGTATGGAATAACAAAACTCCATTAGTTTCGTATTTTCACATTTTTGGATGCAGGTGTTATGTATTGAACAATGGTAAGGACCAACTTAGAACCTTTGATGAAAAATCAGATGAAGGAATATTCGTAGGATACTCCTCCGTCAGCAAAGCTTTCCGAATCTTTAATAAAAGGAAGCTGACGATCGAGGAATCAGTTCATGTAGTGTTCGACGAACCACACCATGACCCTACAGGAGTAGATGATATCACTCAGGACATTCACCATCTATCTATCTTGGATCCACCTACACCCATAGAACCTGTCGTTGATTTAGAAATCAACCCCGCAGCTGTAAGAATCGATGTGGATGAAGCTGACGCTGTACAAGCTGAAGCTGTATCCACAAAAACTTTCGATACAGTACGGGATCCTGAACTAGAGCCCGACCGAAGATGGTTGAGAGATCACCCGCAAGAGCTGATCATTGGAAACATTAATGCCGGTGTTTCTACTCATAGGAGAATACAGAGTACACAAGGAAATGTACTTTGTGCACAAGAAGAATCTAATGCTGAAGTTTCACAGTTTCCTGAATGGAAATCTCAATCCGAACTTAGGAGACTCAATATGTGCACTATCGCTGTATTCTTAGCCCAGTCCGAACCTGTTTCGACCATAGACGCTCTTAACAATTCTCATTGGATAACATTTATGGAAGAAGAGCTTAACGGTTTCGAAAGAAACAATGTATGATATCTTGTACCCAGACCGACACACCAATCGGTCATAGGAACCAAATGGGTATTTCGAAACAAAAAGGATCGAAATGGACTTATCATAAGGAACAAATCCAGACTAGTAGCACAAGGCTATTGTCAGGAAGAAGGAATCGACTATGATGAAACCTTCGCACCTGTAGCGAGACTAGAAGCCATTAGGATATTCTTAGCCTTTGCCACCCATAAGAGTTTTATCGTATACCAAATGGACGTCAAGAGTGCTTTCCTAAATGGAGATCTTGCAGAAGAAGTTTATGTTGAACAACCACCAGGGTTTGCCAACACAGACGGTATCGATCTAGTTTACAGGCTAAGGAAAGCGCTGTACGGACTTAAACAAGCCCCTAGATCCTGGTACGAAACCCTGTCCCAGTATCTAACCAACAATGGATTTGAGAAGGGTGTTGTGGACAAAACCTTGTTCAAGATACAGGAAGGTGATGACCTTTTAATGGTAAAAATCTATGTCGATGATATTATTTTTGGTTCAACTAACCTTGCTCTATGTCAAAGGTTCTCTCATCTCATGCAAAGTAAATTTGAAATGAGTATGATGGGGGAACTTAGTTACTTCCTAGGTTTGCGAGTAAAGCGATTGCCTGTGTATATTCATCAACCAGAGAAATACAAGAAGGAGCTTCTCAACAAATTTGGAATGAACAATTCCAAATCCTCGCCAACCCCTATGAGCACTTCCGTGCAAATTAGTCTTGCCGACGGAAAGCCGTTTGACCAATCACTCTACAGAAGCTCATTGGTTCGCTCCTGTACCTAACGGCTAGCCCGATATCCATTCTTTGTTGGAGTGTGTGCGAGATACCAAGTTGCACCTAAGGAATCACACTTCAATACTAAACGAATCACGAAATACATTAAAGGAACAATCGATGCGGGTGTGGTATCCTAAGGAAGGCGGATTCGATTTAGTTGGATACAATGACTCGGATCTCGGAGGTCGCAAGCTAGATAGGAAGAGTACAAGTGGAACTTGTCACTTTCTCGGACCTAGACTCGTTTCTTGGTTCAAGAAGAAGCAATTGGCTAACTCTCTTTCCACGGCCGAATCAGTACTATGTCTTTGGTAGCCGTATGCGAATCCTTTGGATGCAGAACAAGCTGTCCGACTATGGAATCGATGCTAGAGAGACTCCAATCATTTGTGATAGCACGAGTGCAATAGCAATCACGCACAACTCGTTTCGCACTCGCGCACTAAGCATATCAACATGAAGCATCATTTTATCGGGAATCATGTCGAGAAAAAGGATGTTCGATCGAAAAGTTCATACGTACATTCACCGCCGACATCTTCACCAAGCCTCTCGACACAAAGAAGATTCAACTTGCTCGGACAAGAATTGGGAATACTACGGACTCCTGTAAGTAAATTTACCGCTTTTACTCAACAATTGAGGGGAATGTCAGAAGACCCGTGAATACTGATTCAACATTAATTATCTGTACACTCGGAATCATCAATACGATCAGTAGCGAGCGAACGCATATGAATCCTACAATTTGGTGTGCAATAATTAAGGGGGAATATCAGTAGGACCCATGAATACAAACATTAATCCAAATATTGCCGTATGGAATTCAAAACCTATTAGTACCTTTTTAAGGGGAACGTATCGACGCGGAAACAAAGACATGCTATAGGATTTCGATTCAGTATATAATATAATATTATTTCCTTTTAAAATAATTTTTGTCCACGTGCCCTGTTTTTATGTCAAACGTCATGTTTATTAAATGCCTTACACGACATCTGGACAACTGAATCTCAAAAGCCGCGATGTTTTTAAATTGTTTATCATTTTTAAACCGCCGTTTTAGGCATTTAGGGTATCAACCTATGTCAGAAGTGGGACCCGCTCTAATTTTAAACCTTTTAATGGATTAGCGTACCAGTTACACTCAATCCATCTTAACCGTTGATTTCAAAACCGGTTCCCATCCCTTAAAATCTGACCATTCGTACTCTGCAAAACCCTATTTCGCCGCCCAACTATAAAAGGACTGAATCTGCCATTAGAGACTCTTTACGCTTTCTGCAATTACAAGAGTTCTCAAGCAAACAGCCTACATATTTTTCTGCATATTCACAGCGTATTTCGATTGTTTTCTTGCACCCCTATTTCTTAAGAAAACATCAATGGCTGGTCAATCTTCTTCCCCTGTTCTGAAGAAATCCGCCAACATCATTGATGGCCGGATCTTCTCCAAATCTGTCATCATGGAGCGCATTCTCTCGGAAACCAACGACTCAGAACCTATGGAATATATCATTACTCGTCTTCAACAACAAGGCCTCTATCGCCTTGGGAGCAAGACCGCCGACAAATTCGACGCCCATCTGTTTGAGGAATTCTACCTCAACGCCGCCGTCCGTTTTCTGTCACTGGCCCAGGGAGGTCATGTTGCTGACATCACTGCAACAGTCCAGGGAGTGGAGATCTGTATCAATCGCGATCTGCTCCAGAGAATCTACAGGCTGCCCGCTGATGGCCTGACCATGGACCAACTTGAGACGTTCGGGTCTCAAGAGCTCATTACCAAGTTTTATGGACTATTTACAGGGTCCAAAGTGGTTGATATGGTGACAACTACTTGTCACAAGAAAAATTTTCTTCTTCATTTTGTGTATCTTCATGACTTTTGCTCCAGGATCATTGAAAACCGAACCGGTGCGTTCGAGATGTGCACGAACTTAAGGTTCAGGATGATGGTTGCTATTTTGACCTGTGAAAAGGTCAATTGGTGCCAAATAATTCTGAAACGTCTACAAGAAGAGGTGTGCAAACCTGCCACCCAAAAGAAATCCTTTGGTTTAATGCTGAACTACATCCTGACGAAGTGCGGACTGATGCAATCCGCCGATGCGAAGAAAAATAGCTCGAGGATATACTTAGGAGGCGTCAAGCCCACTGCGTATAACCAGAGCACCATGCATTGCAATCACCCGAGAACCAGGCACATGCCAATTTCTGACAACCCAAGAGATGAATCTGTGAAGGTTCCATAAATGGAATCTTCAAAGAAGCGAAAGCGATCTCACAGCAAGAAACACTCTGCTGGTGAGAAGCCCAAGAAGAGACTCAGGAGGCTTTCAAAAATCAAATCTGCCAAGCACTCCAAGGAAGTCTTCCCCGTGGCGCAACCCACTGATGAAGAACCCCAGGGCCCAACCCATGTGGAAGAGGTGTCTCCTACTGTATCGACAGTAGATCCCGAGCCTTTGGCGGCTACGACGGATATTGAGACATCTGCCAATGCTCAAGACTTTAGCGAGTCGGCTGCCCATTCGGAGCCAAAAGCTACTTCTCCTCTGCGGGATCCCACACCCGTACAGGATCCAATTTCCTTCAGGGCACCATCCCCTGTAAGGAGTCCCTCTTCCGTACAGGATCCCATACCTGTACAGGAATCCCTCGAAACAGCGTCTCCAGACATTATTCGAAGTCCCTCCCCTGACTCGATAATTAATCAGACCCTTCTTTTGGTTCAAATTGAACACGCGTACGAAAGATTTCTGCAATGGAAAGGCTACAGGCTAGCTCCGTACGATACACTGTACAACTGGAGTGATTGGAGCCACGAAGAGAGATTCGTCTACGAAGTAACAGACTCAACTGAAATTGAGGCCCTGCTTCGATGGGACAACTCCTCTTGCAAGGATCTAATTGAAAGCCACCTTCTGCACAAATCTGACGCCAGGAGGAAAGGAAAGAAGAAGTCAGAGGATTCTCCCATTAATCCAAAAGATGACGACGATCATGACTCAGACGACGACGACGATGCTCTACAAGCAGGTCTGAGAATGAGTCGTGAAGAGGCTGAAGCTCGAGACGCCTCTCCACCCAGAAATGACGAATGGCCTTCTACCCAAGCCAATCCCCCTTCGCCACAGCCTGAGAACATTCCCAACCAAGAGGAATCAGTCCCTCCAGTCGAGGAAGTTCAAGAAATTTTGGAACAGGCACCTGAGCCTGCTGCGACCGAAGAAGAAGCCATTCCTGAAAGCCAACAGGAGGATTCAGTCCCTACTGCATCCATGATTGCTGAAGAACCTTCGCCACAGGACACTTCTCCACCCACTGTCGCCGAACCACAGGAAGCTACTCCCGCCCCTTCAACCGTGGAATCCGAGGACGGTATCGAACCTGAGGATGTCCAACTTACTTCACGCCCATCCGTGAATGTAAGAAGGTTGAACAGCGCTGCAGACCTTGCCGAACCAGATTCTCCGATCTCTGCCGCACGAAAAGAGCGCATGCGAGCTCTTGGCCTTCAGACTGTATTCATCCAGGATGCAGTAAATGCTCTATCTTCCGTTAAAAAAGCACTGAATTGGATGCATACTTCTGCCGTCGAAGAAATGACCACTCTTCAACACGAAGTATCTCGAGTTGTCGACGCATTCATTCTTTTGCCAGAAGTTTTCAAGCAAGCCTTGAAGATCATGGAAGACAAGCAGGAGCAACTTCTGAAGGAGGAAGCTACAAAAACAAGGATAGCAGAAGCCAAGACCGCTTGTGCAATGATTGAGAACAGCTCTCAATTGCGTGCTCACAACAAATGCATTCAGGAAATGTCGCAGACTCTTTCCTCCCTTGTTGAAAGAATGACCAGCATCGAGACCAAACAGGACGCTGCTCTAGAAATCCTGCAAAGTCTTGATGAAGCCAAAAAGGGGGAAGAGGCACGAGAAGTTGCTAGGAGAATAAGGCTGCAACAAGAAAGGGAATTTGAGGCTGCTCAGAACAGTATCACTGCCGAATTGAACAAGCTAGCACCTCAATCCCAAAGTTTAAAAATTTCAGGCTCCAGACCGGAATTTCATGATCCCAATGTCCCTTGGAAAACTCTTATTCAGAGACCTTCGGAAATTCGTCTGCCGACCAACCGCAACCCAACTGCCGACGAAGTGAAGCACTGGAGGAAGAACGAACTGATGAGATACTTTGTCAGACTCATCAGGGAATCCGCCATCTTCAAGAATTATAAAACGTTAGCGGAGGCGGCAGATAAATTTACAAAGATGCTAGAAGAAGGTAAACTCCCTCTCCAAATCGAAATGAAATCCAAACATAGAAGAGGAGATCGGGTCACCCATCCAGAAGATTGGATACTTGCCTTTGATCGATCATATGAAGGAAGAGCGATATACCAGGATCGAGGCAATGATTCTCTTCAAAACTGGTGGCGTGGCACCGAGAATGAACAAGGAAAAAGACCATGGAGGCATGCGGATTATAGATAAAGAGCTGAAATCTATGTATATTATTTTTGTTTTGTAATTTCTATTCGAAACAGCAAATTCTGTACTCAATCATTTTGAATATCAATAAAAACGTTTGTTTGTCTTGAAAGATTACAACTCGTAATCTACTGTGTTGATGTATGATTACTTAAATTGTTTAATAGAAATCTCAAGTTAGATAAACTTGATTGAAAAATAAGCTGTACGAACTAGTCTACGAATAGTTCATAATTTCAGTTGTAAACTTAGAATACATTGTAAGATTGTGCCTGCGCGCCAATCATAGGTTTAAGTTGTAATAAATCTCAAACTGTATCGAACTTGCCTACGAGCAGTTCATTATTGTAGACTAAGTCACTAAGTCAGACCTTTTGACAAAAGACCAAGAAATCTGCCAGAAGTCATCAAAGAAGATCGCTTCATGAAGAAGGTTTTGGCATCATCAAGAAGACTTGAAGAGTTAAGAAAGTTAGTCTTGGCAAATTGTCAAAAAGGGGGAAATTGTTGGGAAAAACAAATACCCTGTATCGAATCAGCCGGGATACCCGATCCCTGTATCGAATGATATTTAATAAAGAGGTTTTGACATATATGCCAATCCGAATACAGTAAGGAAACTGTATCGAAGCTTTGAGGCTTTATCCTGTATCGAAGACCTGCCTCGAATCAGCACATAGTGAAGCTCTTCAGTACAGCAAGTAGTCTTGTAAAAAGACCAAGTATGGAAACTGTCTCGAAACCCAAAATACAGTTATCTTCCATACAGCTCACAACAGGACAAAGAAGGAACAGAAGTCAAGTCCCGTTGAATAAAGAAGTATTTAAATACTCAAGGATAAAGTATTTAAATACTGCCAGTCTTCAGATCTTCAGAATCCCGCGAAATCCGGATCATGTCTTAATCCCGTTGGAACGAAATCTTATTCAAATGGATATATCTCAACGGATACTTTCTTCAGAGACTATATATATCCTGTGAAGACATTGAAGATCAGTAACACCAAGCAACCTAACACTCAAGCTATCAAAAGTTATCATCAGAGCAAACATATCTCCAAAGCTTACTGCAATCAACAAGTAAGAGATATACAGTGCTCAACATCAAGAACAGCCATCATCAGCTCAAGAACTTCATATTCAAAGCTGATGTTCTTACCTGGTTACCTACCTTTTACCTCTGTGTAAAAACTGAGCTCTGTGTGAACTCAACAAGTTATTCTGACCTGTGTGGGACGAATAAGGATGAAGCTTTGGAACTGTGTGTGAAGAAGCTAGTCAAGAAGGAAGCTTTAACCAATCTGTGTGAACGGTTGAAAGCGACATTCTTTGTATCAATCTGTGTGAACGATACAAGGATAGGTTTTTTTATAATTACGTAGTTGTGTACGCAGTAATTATAATAAACTTTTTACTCCTGTGTGGAGGACCAGTGGATGTAGAGGGGTTTACCTCGAACCACTTTAATTACTGTGTTATTTACCTTCAGCTTTTACTGTTTTAAAATTACTGTGATATATTAAGTATACACCATACACTTAGTTGCTGTATCCACAGCAACCTACTGTATCCAAGACTTCCGCTACGCACTCAGATTTAGAATCCGTACAGTTTGTTGTTTAAACTATTTTCCAAACTGTATCCAGTATACTTAAGTGGCCAACAAGTTATGATCACAGTCGGAAGTGGGCATAGTGTCGAGGCGATCGACATAGGATCACTTCTTTTGGATTTAGAATCCTGCTTTATTTTGACTTTAGAAGATGTACTTGTTTTTCCCAAGGGGCATAAAAACATTGTATCCATTCCGGTCATGGACCAAAAAGGATTTTCATTTTTCATTGGTGATGGTTCCTGCAAAATTTATTTCAGAAATAAACTAGTGGGTACTGCTACATTGTTAAATGGATTGTATCATCTAAATCTCAGCAACAAAGTAGTTATGAATACTATAACTAGAAAATGTGGTAGGGATGAAACCAATCAAGTTTTGAAATGGCATCTTAGACTTGGTCATGTTGGTCAGACCGAGGTTAACAAGATGGAAAAAGATGGACTTATGAGTCCATTGGGATCGGATCCCTTTCCTACTTGTGAATCTTGCCTTAAATGCAAAATAACTAAGTCCCCTTTCACAGAGACTTTTGAAAGAGCCACTGATAAACTGGGATTAATCCATACCGATGTATGTGGTGCTTTGGAAGCAGCACGTGATGGATATCAATATTTTATTACGTTTACAGATGATCATACTAGGTATGGTTATGTATACTTAATGAATCATAAATCCGAGGCTTTTGAGAAATTCCAGGAATTCAAAGCCCTAGTCGAGAAACAAACTGGTAATCATGTCAAAGCACTTCGGTCGGACCGAGGTGGCAAGTATATGAGTACGGAGTTTGACGATATCCTTAAGGAACATGGAATAGTTTCACAACTAACACCTCCAAGTATTCCTCAGTTAAATAGTGTGTTAGAAAGAAGGAACCAGAACTTGTTGAACATGGTCCATTCCATGCTGGGCTATACTGGCTTATCGATTTACCTATGGGGGTATGCATTCCTGGTGGCCGCTTAAATCTTGAACAGATGTCCTTCCAAATCCGTTCCTAAAACTCCACATGAGATGTGGGAGGGCAGGAAACCAAGTCTTAATCATACTAGGATTTGGGGATGTCCCGCCTATGTCTTGAAGAATAAGGTGGAAAAGTTGGAAGCGAGGTCCGCGAAGGGAGGTTTCATTGGATTCCCGTCTGGGACGATGGGGTATCTATTCTATATGCCCAAAGATCGAAAGATCGTTGTTACTTTACAAGCACACTTCCTGGAAGATGAGTTCATTCAGGAAGGCGGAGCAGATAGAAGAATACAATGAAACTCCTCGGGAGACACCTGTGCAAGAAACCAGAACCGAACCTTCTGAAACACAAGTACAACCACCTTTTAGGTCTAGTAGGGTGTCTCATTTACCTGAGAGGTATGGTCTTGTGCACTTGGAGGAGTTGGGTCTCCATGAAGTTCCAAGTGATAGCCAAGAGACCGACCCAACGACCTATGACCAAGCGATGGTGGATGTAGACTCCGAAAAATGGCGTGAAGCTATGGAAGCTGAGATAAACTCGATGCATGTCAATCAGGTCTGGACTCTAGTAGACCGCCCCAAGGGCATAGTGCCTATTGGGAACAAGTGGATATACAAGAGAAAGACTGATGGTGATGGAAAGGTTGACGCCTATAAGGCCAGGCTTGTGGCAAAGGGTTATACCCAGAAGGAAGGGATCGATTACCACGATACCTTCTCGCCCGTAGCCATGATCAAGTCTATTCGCATGATGCTTTCTATAGCTACCTACCATGATTATGAGATATGGCAAATGGACGTAAAGACAGCTTTTCTTAATGGATTCCTCGAGGAGGAAATCTATATGGAGCAGCCTAAAGGGTTTGTGTCCGAGGTCGATATTCAGAAAGTGTGCAAGCTTCAGCGTTCCATTTATGGACTGAAGCAAGCGTCGCGTAATTGGAACCTTCATTTTGACGAGGCAGTCAAAGAGTTTGACTTCGTGCAAAATGAAGAGGAACCATGTGTATACAAGAGGGTTAGTGGGAGCAAGATCGCATTCTTAGTACTAAATGTGGATGACATTCTACTAATAGGAAATGATGTGGGAATGCTCAGTTCTGTGAAAGCTTGGCTTTCGGGTAATTTCTCCATGAAAGACTTGGGAGAAGCAACCTATATTCTTGGAATTCGACTCTACCGGGATAGAGCGAAGAGAAAAATAGGTCTTTCCCAAGCCCTCTATATAGATAAAATCTTAAAGCGATTTAAGATGGATGATTCTAAAAGATGGTTCCTACCGATGCGACATGGAATAAAACTCTCCTTGAAGATATGTCTTCAAGGTGAGGAACAATGAAAGGAAATGAGTAATATACCATATGCTTCGGCCGTGGGTAGACTTATGTATGCTATGTTGTGTACGAGACCTGACATTGCGCATGCTGTAAGCGTGGTGAGTAGGTTTCAGGCAAACATAGGTAGGGAACATTGGACTGCCGTAAAGAACGTTCTCAAGTACTTGACAAGGACTAGAGATATGGTTCTGATGTATGGCGGTGGAGAATTGGATGTGGTGGGATTCACTGATTCAGACTTCCAAGGACTGAAGGACGACTCGATATCTACTTCTGGCTACATATTTACTCTTAATGGTGGAGAAGTATCTTGGCGTAGCGCCAAGCAAAGCGCGACTGCTGATTTCACCTGTCAGGCTGAGTATCAAGCAGCCTCGGAGGCTTCCAAGGAAGGGTTCTGGATTAAGAAGTTTCTGGGAGAACTTCAAGTGATGCCATGTGCTGAGCTGCCTGTTCCGCTGTACTGCGACAACGACGGAGCTATATCTGTAACACCCCCAAATCCTATTGGGTTATTACAGTGCCGTGGACCCCACGCCGGGAGATCCACCAGGCGAACATGACTAAAATACATTAAATTAAACAACAAGGGAAAATCATAGTCCCTACCATGATATCCAACACAATATTCCGATAAGGAATTTCAACGAAAATGATGGGCCTACATGGCCAAAAATAAAATATAACAACATCCACGAGCATCTGCTCGGGTAATACATAATGACAATGACTGACAAACTGGAGAACACTCCAACTGACTGACCAACATGAACAACTCGGATTAGTATCGCTCGAATGCCTCATCGCCAACATAATGCCCCTGTGTCTCAACTCTCTCCTCGCAAGCACCTAAAACATGAAAACATGTTCCGCTCCCATGGGGTTAGTCATCCAGATAATGAACATCAAAAACACGTATAACATGATATGCATCCAAAGGCAGAATGAAACGGTACAATGATAATAATAATACGAGATGCTCACAAACCAAGGTAAGAACCGAGCATTCGTGAAACAATATGCCCACGGCATATGATCAATACCTGCTCAACAGGTTAAAGTATACGTGCCCAACGGAAAATCATTATTACAGAACACCACAATGAATTTCACGAGGATGAACCAAATCGGAACTGAATTAATTATGAATCACAATGCTCGAAGGCTCCAATGAAATTACCAAGACAATCACGAAAGCCTGAAAGCCACTCAGCCGAAGCTGCCAAATATCACAATCACATGAAGCCAAACAGCCCGAAGCTGTATCGATTAGGTCCGAAGCCACGACACGAGGCCCTATCACAATTAGGGCTAAAGCCACAGCACGAAGCCGTATCACAATTAGGGCCGAAGCCACTGCACGAAGCCGTATCACAATTAGGGATGAAGCCACGGCACGAAGCCGTATCACAATTAGGGCCGAAGCCACGGCACGAAGCCGTATCACAATTAGGGCCGAAGCCACGGCACGAAGCCGTATCACAATTAGGACCGAAGCCACAGCATGAAGCCGTATCACAATTAGGTCCAAAGCCACGGCACGAAGCCGTATCACAATTAGGGCCGAAGCCACGGCACAAAGCCGTATCACAATTAGGGCCGAAGCCACGGCATGAAGCCGTATCATAATTAGGGCTGAAGCCACGGCACGAAGCCGTATCACAATTAGGGCCGAAGCTATGGCACGAAGCCATATCACAATTAGGGCC
Source organism: Orobanche coerulescens (assembly GCA_033398695.1). Lineage (NCBI taxonomy): Eukaryota > Viridiplantae > Streptophyta > Magnoliopsida > Lamiales > Orobanchaceae > Orobanche > Orobanche coerulescens. The sequence goes on along the minus strand of CM065819.1, from coordinate 23,972,434 downwards.
GAAGCCACGGCACGAAGCCGTATCACAATTAGGCCATCCAATGGTCATGACCTACTGAATTGTAGGTGTTGGAAACCCAACCGTGAAGGTTCAAGCCCCAAACTTACCCATAATGAGCACTAGCTGAGACTAGCCTCCAAAACATAATTGATCACAAACGAAAACGATCCGAAGACTACCGAATTCACGAGAATGACAGTGTGCTGTCTTGAGTCGGCCAACACGATAATGATGACTCACGGATGGGCACCATCCTCGGCGGTCCCAATTCAATACCTCGATTACCTTAAAATGGTCAATCGATAATAATGACACAACGGATGGGAACTATCCTCGACAGCCCCAATTCAATACCTCGACTGCTTTAGAATGGCCAACCGATAACAATGATGCAACGGATGATTCAATACCTCGATTGCCTTAAAACGGCCAATCGATAACAATGATACAACGAATGATTGAGCACCTCGATTGCCTTAGAACGGCTAATCGATGACAATAATACAATGAATGATTGAGCACCTCGATTGCCTTAGAACGGCTAATCGATGACAATGATACAATGAATGATTGAGCACCTCGATTGCCTTATAACGGCTAATCGATAACAATGATACAATGAATGATTGAACTCCTCGATTGCCTTAGAACGGCCAATCGATAACAATGATACAATGAATGATTGAACTCCTCGATTGCCTTAGAACAGCCAATCGATAACAATGATACAATGAATGCCTCGGCACCTTTAATCGGCTACCGACGACGAAGATGAGAACGAATACGATAATGCCTTCAATTGGCCAATACAACATGAATGACAGGAAGCCAATATTAATAACAATGATTACAACAACGTCTAGATCGACATTAATATTAACAACAACAACTGATACATCGATACCGCGAACCGGTGATCGATTATAACATTAACAACGAATATCTCAATGCCTTACCGGCCATTAATGAATGATAATAAACATTTGGCATAATTGCCGAAGAGTATCGTATCGAACGATCCCCTAATATCAATGAACTTATGAAGAGACTAAGTCTCGGAATGATACAACACATTCATACACATATATGATCACATTAATCTCATTGACTAGTACAAGTATAAAACTTGCCTCAACCGAAGGCGATGAAATCCTTCCACGAACAACGAACGGCGTCCTCCGATAAATGTAAGCGCTCGAACAACCTTGAATGAAAAACAATTCATTCAATAACACAATATCGAACAAAAACAACACAACGATCGAAGGAAACTCTTTGAGACATTTAATCGAACACTAAATGTTCAAAGTTCCTCAAGAACTTAAGAATCATCAATCGGGTTGAACGAATCGAAGATATGGATATACAATCCATAGAACATGATTAATAATGTTTACAAACATCAACTGATTCATCAAATTCGGACATAAAATGAAATCAAAGCCAAAATTCCCAAAAATCAAATTTTAGGAGATTTCAAGAAATTACCTTGATTAGGATGAAGAATCCACAAGCATGTTGTTAATCCACACCACAACTTGAAGAAGATGAAATTATTTGAGTTTGATGATGCTAAATCGCCCAAAATATCGCCCACAAATCGCCCAAGGAGGAGAGGAAGAAGGAAAGTGATGAAAATGAGGATGATTCCACAAGAAAACGCTGATATAGGCGAAACTGTACTGTGTGCCACGGCACAGGATGAGTGTGCCGCGGCCCACAGCCAAAAATTGCCCAGTACACTGCCTTTGTGCCGCGGCCCGGCCAGAAGGGGCCGCGGCCCGCGGTACAGCCTGCTCCAGCACAAAAAGGCACATGGTGCAGCCTTAGCTATTTCGATCATAACTCCTTCGTCCGGACTCCGATTGACTCACCGTTTGAACCATTGGAAATCTAACTTGATTCTATATAATATTGAAAGGATTCAGAATTTTTGGAGTTTCCAAGAATTAATTGTGATTTTACAAAATCGAACTCATACGTGTAAAAGTCACTTAAGAACACGGAATTCAACAGAACGACACTGAGACGAACTCGGATGACAAAAAGTGTAGAATTAATCATTCTCGGAATGAGGAAACGGTCACAATAGAGTTGCTAAGATGGAATTACACCAGAAAAAAAAAATTAATGGAAATTGAAATCGCGGATATTACATATTACCCCCCTTAAAAGAAGTTTCGTCCCGAAACTTAAAACAAGTTGGAAGAAGCAATATCCCGCTAGGAAAACTCAATGAGATACACCAGAACTAGAAGCTCACTTCTCATCGGCATCGGATGCTCATACAAACATTGATTCATCTCCAAAGAAGAACAGCAATGCACATATAGTCCTCGGAACCATATCTATCGCACGCCCAAGTCCCCATGACTTGACGTCTCGAATCACAATAAACAATCACCCAGATTATCACGAAATCTCGGTACAACACCAAAAGGAATGCATCAAACGATCTCAAAATCTCAAGATTCTCAAATACGATCATTATAAAATAGATCAACAATAAATGATCCACAACCACGATACATTATTACGGATTGAGTTATACAGTCATCCGAAAGACAAGGCTACATTTCAAATGTGCCCAACATCGATATCCTCCATATCATCGATCTCCTCGATCCCAACGATTCAACGAAGACTCAAATCTGAACTCACCGCTTAATATGACCCCGAAAGGTTACCAAAAACGAGAGTGACTATGCTGAATGATAAATGATTAGAAATCCGACAAGGATCAAGAATGACTCACCGAGGTGAACTAATAACGCAATGAGTGATAACTCAAATGAAATGATTGGAACCATTGTTCCCCGTGAAGTGAATGATTAGTTTGATAATTATAAGTCTCAACGTGGTTGATATATGATGAATGACTTATGCGAATGATTGAACGGCGATGAAATGAATGATTATCCTATTACCGAGCAAGAATTAACTTGCTCAAAACTGGTGATCAATGTCCTATTGTATCACAGTTAAATCAAACAACAGTCAAACTCGTCGTGTGAGATGAAGATGCTCTCCCAGCACGAAGACGACTAGAAAACAATCTCTTGGACGTCGGAGTCTGATGTCCCTCTGACAACTCTTTCCATACCGAGGCAGGAAAGTCACGTGATAATTACAGATCTCGTATGAAGATTGCATTATGATTACGAGACGGAATGATAACAATGAGCATACACGCTCTAACACAATAAATGCATTAATAATGCAATAAAACGATCGTCGATATGACGCCGGAATATGATAAGATCGCATGAAAGATCAAGTGAGGTGACAAGACTATCTGATGAAATTCCTGAAATGATTACCTTGAACAAGTTAACAAGGTTGAAAATTTGATTCACAAGATCAACAACTGAACCGTGAGATGGACTGGATGATTAATGAATTAATTGAACAATGAGATTGACTGAGTGATAATGAATTAACTGAGCGATGAGATTAACTGAGTGATGAATGAATTGACTGAGCAATGAGATTGACTGAGTGATGAATGAATTGACTGAACAATGAGATTGACTGAGTGATGAATGAATTAACTGAACAATGAGATTAACTGAGTGATGAATGAATTAACTGAACAATGAGATTAACTGAGTGATGAATGAATTAACTGAGTGATGAATGATATTGACTGAGTGATGAATGAATTAACTGAGTGATGGATAAATTAACTGAGTGATGAATGATATTGACTGAGTGATGAATGAATTAACTCAGTGATGAATGATATTGACTGAGTGATGAATGAATTAACTGAGTGATGAATGAATTAACTGAGTGATGAATGAATTAACTGAGTGATGAATGATATTGACTGAGTGATGAATGAATTAACTGAGTGATGAGATCAAAATGATGATTGAGGATTATTAACTGATGAATGAGTTGATCCTTAATGCTTACACAAGTCACACGTGCTCCAAAACAATTAGTCATAAATCAATCATAACACTAAAATCACATATAGGTTTCAACAAAGCATGAACAATTAATGACATGATGAATGTATGAACATAAAGAGAATCGAGTCCTTACACAGGTCATACGAAGCTTCGAGGTCTCACGATACTAGTCCCAACTGACGACGACTCGATGAATGAATGACTCGTGCAGTCGTACTAATATTACGACTCACAAAACCCGATTGTCCAGATTGTCATAACCTGACAGTCCCACTACTACCGCATCGGTAGAGCCACATAACTCACATATCAGGGTATCTCACAACCCAAAAGCTGTGATACCATCCTCTGTAACACCCCCAAATCCTATTGGGTTATTACAGTGCCGTGGACCCCACGCCGGGAGATCCACCAGGCGAATATGACTAAAATACATTAAATTAAACAACAAGGGAAAATCATAGTCCCTACCATGATATCCAACACAATATTCCGATAAGGAATTTCAACAACAACGATGGGCCTACATGGCCAAAAATAAAATACAACAACATCCACGAGCATCTCCTCGGGTAATACATAATGACAATGACTGACAAACTGGAGAACACTCCAACTGACTGACCAACATGAACAACTCAGACTAGTATCGCTCGAATGCCTCATCGCCAACATCATGCCCCTGTGTCTCAACTCTCTCCTCGCAAGCACTTAAAACATTAAAACATGTTCCGCCCCCACGGGCTTAGTCATCCAGATAATGAACATCAAAAACACGTATAACATGATATGCATCCAAAGGCAAAATGAAACGGTATAATGATAATAATAATACGAGATGCTCACAAACCAAGGTAAGAACCGAGAATTTGTGAAACAATATATGCCCACGGCATATGATCAATACCTGCTCAACAGGTTAAAGTATACATGCCCAACGGAAAATCATTATTACAGAACACCACAATGAATTTCACAAGGATGAACCAAACCGGAACTGAATTAATTATGAATCACAATGCTCGAAGGCTCCAATGAAATTACCAAGACAATCACGAAGGCCGGAAAGCCACTCAGTCGAAGCTGTCAAATATCACAATCACATGAAGCCAAACAGCCCGAAGCTGTATCGATTAGGGCCGAAGCTACGACACGAGGCCGTATCACAATTAGGGCCAAAGCCACGGTACGAAGCCGTATCATAATTAGGGCCGAAGCCACGGCACGAAGCCGTATCACAATTAGGGATGAAGCCACGGCACGAAGCCGTATCACAATTAGGGCCGAAGCCACGGCACGAAGCCGTATCACAATTAAGGCCGAAGCCACGGCACGAAGCCATATCACAATTAGGACCGAAGCCACGGCATGAAGCCGTATCACAATTAGGGCCGAAGACACGGCACGAAGCCATATCACAATTAGGACCGAAGCCACAGCATGAAGCCGTATCACAATTAGGGCCAAAGTCACGGCATGAAGACGTATCACAATTAGGGCCGAAGCCACGGCACAAAGCCGTATCACAATTAGGGCCTAAGCCATGGCACGAAGTCGTATCACAATTAGGGCCGAAGCCACGGCACGAAGCCGTATCACAATTAGGGCCGAAGCTACGGCACGAAGCCATATCACAATTAGGGCCGAAGCCACGGCACGAAGCCGTATCACAATTAGGCCATCCAATGGCCGTGACCTACTGAATTGTGGGTGTTGGAAACCCAACCGTGAAGGTTCAAGCACCAGACTTACCCATAATGAGCACTAGCTGAGACTAGCCTCCAAAACATAATTAATCACAAACGAAAACAATCCGAAGACTACCGAATTCACGAGAATGACAGTGTGCTGTCTTGAGTCGGCCAACACGATAATGATGACTCACGGATGGGCACCGTCCTCGGCGGTCCCAATTCAATACCTCGATTACCTTAAAATGGTCAATCGATAACAACGACACAACGGATGGGAACTATCCTCGACAGCCCCAATTCAATACCTCGACTGCTTTAGAATGGCCAACCGATAACAATGATGCAACGGATGATTCAATACCTCGATTGCCTTAAAACGGCCAATCGATAACAATGATACAACGAATGATTGAGCACCTCGATTGCCTTAGAACGGCTAATCGATGACAATGATACAATGAATGATTGAGCACCTCGATTGCCTTAGAACGGCTAATCGATGACAATGATATAATGAATGATTGAGCACCTCGATTGCCTTATAACGGCTAATCGATGACAATGATACAATGAATGATTGAACTCCTCGATTGCCTTAGAACGGCCAATCGATAACAATGATACAATGAATGCCTCGGCACCTTTAATCGGCTATCGACGACGAAGATGAGAAGGAATACGATATTGCCTTCAATTGGCCAATACATAATGTTTACAAACATCAAACGATTCATCAAATTTGGACAGGAAATGAAATCAAAGCCAAAACTCCCAAAAATCAAATTTTAGGAGATTTCAAGAAATTACCTTGATTAGGATCAACAATCCACAAACATGTTGTTAATCTACACCACAACTTGAAGAAGATGAAATTATTTGAGTTTGATGATGCTAAATCGCCCAAAATATCACCCACAAATCGCCCAAGGAGGAGAGGAAGAAGGAAAGTGATGAAAATGAGGATGATTCCACAAGAAAACGCTGATATAGGCGAAACTGTACTGTGTGCCGCGGCACAGGATGAGTGTGCCGCGGCCCATGGCCAAAAACTGCCCAGTACACTGCCTTTGTGCCGCGGCCCGGCCTGTAAGGGGCGGCCCCTTGTCTGACCGCTCCAGCACAAAAAGGCACATGGTGCAGCCTTAGCTATTTCGATCATAACTCCTTCGTCCGGACTCCGATTGACTCACCGTTTGAACCATTGGAAAGCTAACTTGATTCGCTATAATATTGAAAGGATTCAGAATTTTTGGAGTTTCCAAGAATTAATGGTGATTTTAAAAAGTTGAAGTCACACGTGGAAAAGTCGCTTAAGAACACGTAATTCAACGGAATGACACCGAGACGAACTCGGATGACAAAAATGTAGAATTAATCATTCTCGGAATGAGGAAACGGTCACAATAGAGTTGCTAAGATGGAATTACACCAGAAAAAAAATTATTGGAAATCGAAATCACGGATATTACAGTATCACAGGCCAAGGAGCCAAGGTTTCATAACAGGACCAAGCATATTGAGAGGAAGTATCATCTCGTAAGAGAATTTGTTCTCCAGGGATACATTGTGCTGCACAGAGCAGACTCGGCTGACAACGTCGCTGATCCACTGACCAAGCCACTTTCTCAGACTAGCTTGGAGCGTCATCTGGAGAACATGGGTATTAGATACCATAGTGTGTGGCATTAAGTGCAAGTGGGAGATTGTTAGGAGTATGCCCTCGAATTCCACTCAGATGATGTTGAGTGAGGGCATTATACTTGTAATTATGTAAATCATTAATATAAGGCAATGGAAGTTTCTTTAGTTACTGGTAGTTACTGGCATTCCTAACTCGTAAATATACATATAGAAACTAGTCCGTGTATTTGAGAGCAAAACATTCCACTCCTTATTGGATAAGGGGGTCGGCACTGGAAAGGTTTATATCTCAAATACTTAATTATTCGCAAGTCGATGAAACTTGGCTGGGCGTTAAGTTTATGTGAAAACTTGTATGACGTGTTCTTTGACATAGAGAGTGCTAGTCGAACACTAATGGTTAGTGGGAGCACACGTTATAGGTATGCTAATTAGATTAGTATACTTGAACCGACTCACACTCGATTCGTCACACTGATTTCACTCCGGGACAGTCAATGACAGAATCGAAAGGTTGTGATAGGTATTCGTGAACCTTCGACTTGAGGATTTAGTAGGGATGTGCTTGTGACGTCAAGATTTTCATTAGAGTAGTTCGACCCTATAAACCGAGAGGTGGGGGTCAACCTCGACGTGCATCTTGAAGGGCAAGTAGTAGGTACTACTGAATACCAAGATATAATTCTTTCTCCCGTTAGTGAGAGGGTTATATGTCCTATGCGGTTATTGGCAAATGAGATCATAAGTCTTTGGTCAAAGCATTGGAGCTAGTTGTATTGGATACACGAGAGCTCAATGATCTCGATTTGCATTAATGCATGCATAGCATCAAGTACTGATAGGGTTTGACTGACCGTGACCCTATATCTTGATCGGGACATTTGAAAGAAGGGTTTATATGTGTACTGGTATTCATGACAGAATGGTTCTTGAATGATCCCATCATTCGTTCTCAGTTGGGGTACAGTGTAGGCCGCCAGGCTGGCTAGGTGGTGCTACTACTCTTTCGTTCCTCCCATTGCTGACTGAGACGGACCTATCGAGTCGCGCAATAGGATTGACGATAGAATGAATCGAGCTTATTCTCTGATTATGAACATTAGATATTGGATATCTAATTTATTGGACATTGGATGTCTAATTGAATTTGGGACATTGGATGTCTAAATTAATTTATTGGATAAATTAATTTACGGCCTAATGAATTAAATAAATTACTGGGTGATTAATTTAATTTATAGATATAATTATTTCTTAGAAGAAATTAATTATTTTGTATTTGATATGATTAATTAATTGGATTAATTAAATCGATATAAATACATCGGAACAGAATTGGAGTTTATCTGTTTGGACTCACGGGAGTCCGAAACGAACCGAACTCATCCGTTTTCTTCTAGAGGCCGCCCCACCTTGATTCCTTACTTTGGTCTTATTCTTTATTTGCTTGGTGAAGGACTTAAGACTTGTGAGATATCATATCTCTTATAATAAGGATAAAAGGGATTTTGTGGGATTTGTAAGTAGAATAAAGGAAGACTACTCCTCACTTCTCCTCACCATTCCATCCATGAGTTTTGGTAGAGAGAGAGAAAAGAGTTCTTTTTCTTCATCTTCTTCATTTCACTTCTTGATTGTTCTTGGAGAAAATCAAGATAAAATTGAGAGATATAGATTATACACTTAGAGTGCTATAATCAAAGCTTCATCACTTGATTCTAGCCGTGACCTTAGAGGTTAATCAGGTGATCGTCATTCCATTCGTTTCTCCGGAGCGTGACAAGTAGAGATTGCGGTATTTCGGCGTTGGATCATCCAAGAACTTGGAGCGGATTGGATTCGTGGAGAACAACTAAAGCTTGGGGAATAGCTCAACAGAAGGAATCCATTTAATCAACGGACTACAAGGATGAGTTTCTAAAATCTCTTGTGATTTCGTTTATATATTCGTATATACGTAGCTCGATCGATCCTCATAGGGATTCGGATCGAATTAGTTTTCATTTTACCACTTCCGCTGGGCCATCGTTTTAGGCACCGAATCCCAATAATATAACCCGCTCACTAACGGGAGAAAGAATTCTATCTTGGTATTCAGTAGGACATGCTACTTGCCCGTCAAGATGCATGTCGAGGTTGACCCCCACCTCCCAGTTTATAGGGTCGAACTACTCTAATGAAAATCTTGATATCACAAGCACATCCCTACTAAATCCTCAAGTCAAAGGTTCACGAATACCTATCACAACCTTTCGATTATGTCATTGACTGTCCCGGAGTGAAATCCGTGTGACGAATCGTGGGTGAGTCGGTTCGAGTATACTAATCCAATTAGCATACCTATAACGTGTGCTCCCACTAACCATTAGTGTTCGACAGGCACTCTCCATGTCAAAGAACACGTCATACAAGTTTTCACATAAACTTAACGCCCATTCAAGTTTCATCGACTTGCGAACGATTAAGTATTTGAGATATAAACCTTTCCAGTGCCGACCCCCTTATCCAATAAGGAGTGGAACGTTTTGCTCTCAAATACACGGACTAGTTTCTATATGTATCTTTATGAGTTAGGAATGCCAGTAACTACCAGTAAATAAACAAACATCCATTGCCTTATATTAATGATTTACATAATTACAAGTACAATGCCCTCACCCAACATCCTCTAAGTGGCATTCGAGGGCATATTCTTAACAAAAGGCACTCCTAGGACTTGGTTGGTGCGGGCGAGGCTTCTGATTATCCAATCAGGGCCTTGAGCTTGTTTCACCAGACGTGGCTTTTCTCATCCTTGTTTGTTGCTCAGCTTTGGGAAACTTCTGTACATTGGGATGAGGAAATGTATTTGCATAGTGTCTCGATTTCGTGCAGTTATAGCACATGCTAGAATCTGCAGATGAAGGTGATTCACAGCTCACATAGTTGAATGGTTTGGCCTGTATAAGGCCTTTCCATATTTCTTGATGAACTTTCGGAATTTATGCATGAGCAGGGCATCTCGTCTTGTGACAGGATGTCATCATCGCTGTCAGATTCCCTGCATGCGGCTTTGGATGTTTCAGGGGCAGAGCTGTGTCTCATGTCAGATACAGCAACTAGTGCTGTAGTTTTGAAAAGTGACTCTTCGGCCTTCTCTCTCCTGTCAATGTCATACTCAAAGGTTTTGAAATCAGAGAAGAGATCGAAAGTATATATATATATATGTCATTTAAATTACAATACACATGCATAAATGTGGTCTTAATGTCGCATCGGGCAGGGAGTGATCAAAAGATTTTTAGATTTTTCTCCTTTTGGGTATACACTTTACCCAATGCTTCAAGTTCAACACTGGTAAATCTGAGGTCAAGTTCCTCAAGCGTTTCGGAAGATTTCATTTAAAATGATTCAAATTGCTGAGTTAGTTTTGAAATTTTGTTTTCTTTCGAGAGCTCAGTTCCCTCGCAAATTAACTTGAGTATTTCATGATTTCTTTGGCTATCTTACAGCTCTTTACCTTGGAGAATGTGCCTTTGTCAAGAGTGAAACATAGCACATGCTTAGCTATATTGTCGAGATCCGCGCGCTTGCGATCATCCATTGTCTATTGCTCACGCTCCTTCTTAAGCATTTCTGCATGAAGTTGTCCCTTGATTCTTGTGGCTATTGACCTTCATTATCTTGATGGGTCCTTCTTGGATGACAAAGATCATCTCTTCATGCATAACAACTTCCATCGTGATTCTCCAATCATCGAATTCGTTAATAGAAAATATAGGGACTTTATTGATCTTAGATGTGTCCATGAAAGAAGTAAGATGAATGATAAAGATACAAAAATAAAGTTTTCAAAAGCTAGTGATTTTGTTGATCTGATTCAGGTTAAAAATCGATTAATTCTTTGTAGAATCAACTGCTCTGATACTACTTGTTGGCCACAGTATACAGTATAAACAACTTAAAAGGGGGGTTGAATAAGCTGTATCTTTTTAGAAGTTTGTTTGCATAGAGGAAGTCTAAGATTAAGTTGTTGTAAATATAGCAATTGAATTATCTTCTGTTAGCTTGATACGTACAGGGTTTTTACGATATGTATACTAAAATCACATTGGCAGATCAAAAACAGTAAAGGCAGGAAGTAAAGACACACTGATTAAAGTGGTTCGAGGTAAACCCCTCTACATCCGCTGGTCTTCCACACATGAGTAAATTGTTCATTAAAATCATGGCGTATACAACTATGTGACTTTAACTAAACACGTCATTGTATCATTCACATAGATTGATACAACCGACAGTAGCTTTGGCCGTTCACACAGATTGGCTTTGGCTTCATCGACTCGCTTCTTTCCACACAGATTGTGTAACAACCCCGTCCCGGGTTGGAACTGCTACAGCGCCATGGATCCATTTCGGCAATCCACCAGGCATGACTTGTTTAAAACACATACACAACACATAAAAACCAAGACAACATACGTCAACCTGCAAGGTCGAACATGACAACCGTCACAACTTATTCAACATATAAATAGCCAACTCTAAACAGTTCCCAAGCCCACACACGGGCGTAACATCAATAAAAATAGTACTCGTGAGTACTCATACAAAACAAGATCAAAACAACTAAAACAACATCAACAACCCGAGGGAATATCATTGTTGCTCTTCGTTCACGTGCCCCTCGTGCGCCTTCTAGCCATTAAGACCTGTACCTGAATACACAAAAAATGTATTCACCCCCGAAGTGGTCAGCAAACAGCCAGTATGAGTATTTGATACATAAATATATATAACGTGCAATAAATATAGGGGTGAGTATAGGAAAAATACTAGAGAAAAGAATAACCATCATTTACCAACGTCTCAACAGTATCGTGACAGCAGCAGCATAACCCACGTCATTATTCCGGAATAATACGCGTATCATCATTATAACACAACCTCCCAAGCTATACTAGACTTGTACCTCACGCGATATACACACCCCAGGAGTCCTCGTCAGGCCCTCTCTGGTTGTATAGCCCAACCAAGTGACCCGTAGAAATCACAGTCTAACGAATCTCAGGTGACCCTCATTGGTTTTACTTGGCTCACACACACTCAGTGACCACATGTCACACTTTTTGAAATTACCACTTTCTGAAATTACCACATTTCATAGAAATCACAGTCCGATGCCACATACTTTGATGACGCCAGTTTCAAATCATCAAAACGTCACAACTATGCTTTTCAATCACAATCAAAGGCGATATCTCCAAATCATTTTCAACAAAATATTTATGAAATATCATCATCTCGATATAATTTAGGAAGATCAGCCCTTGACATTTTTGAATAACCATTTTCAGTTTCTTTTCGAAAAGCCTTTTGAAAATTCTTTTTAAACATCGTTCATAAATATATTTTTCAAACCTCAAAACTCATTTTTTTGTTTGAAAAATATTCCCAAAAGTATTTCAAAATATCAATAAACATTAGTGCAATTCAGAATACAAATAATTCAATTCTAAAAACACATTTATACACTTTAAATTGCAAGATAATATATAAACATAATCAAATACTCACCTGGAATTCGACAGTTTAACTTGTTCGGTAAAACTCGGACAGGAGGCTATCAAACCCAATTTTCGAACCTAAGATGATCAATATAGCAAGATTCATATCAGTGCTACTGATTTTGATCAAGAGAACAATTGAAATTCGAAACCATACTTTAAGGAAACTTTTATCGAACGCCTAGCGGGCATTTTATGTATATGAAGTGATATAGTTGAGGGATTCGATTTCTTCCCGCTAGAGTCGATGAAAACCACCCAAGAACACCTAAAAACATCCTACTCTAATACTGAAACATGAACTAGCAAGAATCATTCAAAAACACTTGAAGAACTTCAAGTTACATACCTTGATTCAGTTAGGAAATGGCCGATTCTTCTAAAACGGACTTGATATCTTGATTCTACCATGTTAGAAACATGCTCATGGCTCAAATTTGAGTTCAAGACTGAAGATTTATGGTTGGGGACGAAGTAGGACCGAGACAGTGTGCTGGAATGCATCAGAAATCAGCCAATGGTTATTTATAGCCCCTTTTAAGTCGGTTTTAAGGGCATTTCGGTAATTTGCATCGCGGAAGATTGATACCCTTGTCTTATTTCAATCATAACTTGCTCGTCTGGACTCCAAATGACTCGCTGTTTGAACCATTGGAAATTTAATTCAATAATATATAATGATATAAAATATTAGAATTTTTTTGGTTTTTGTAGAATTTATGGTGACTGATCAAAAGCAGTCCTTGCACAAAGCACTATCCAGAAATATCTACTATTGTTTCTATTAACACCCTTTTGGTATTCCATTAATATTTTGAACATTTATATGGTGTAATACTCTAAATAAGAGTTGTAAATCTCTTGATTGATCAAACGATCCGGTCACAGTTACAGAAATGTTATCAACATACGATAACAATAGTAACATATAATGATATTGCAAATACTATTATGTTGTTGTAAATAAGTCATATATTTTATGAATGACTAATATGTAATATCTGAAATCTCTACTACTGTGGTTTAATATTATTTTATCCGAGTTATGTTGTACAGCGTGGAATCTGTACGGTATGGATAAAATAAATGAAGGACTAAAACATCTGTATTGGTATTATTACCGCACTTGGTTGACAGTTGTATTGGAAGACATTGTGTGGCGGGCTTACCGTATGAGAATATTGTTGGAAGGAGAATACATATTCAGTATGTCGTATGTTGGTATATAGTATGTTGAGACGTTGGACAAGAGTAGCTGAAAATGGCTAAGTGTAACATTACTAGCGCACGCTAGAAGGAAACGATAGTGCACGCTAGAACAGACCGGATCAGAAGGAATCTATGTGTGGACCAGGCCACTTTCGGCGCATGTTCTGATAAGTCAACGGATATTGTAATGTAGTACTAGCGCACACTAAACCCTAAGGTTAGCGCATGCTAACTGTAGATCGGACAAAAAGGAATCTTATCCTCGTCAGTGCTTTCGGCGTGTGGACCCATCTGCGGAGCATACAGAGAAACGAGTCAATTATGATTAGCGCACGCTATGGTTCAACACTTGCGCACGCTAAGTGTAGGCATTTACGTACGCTATTTCATGGGCATTACGTACGTAAATCAGTGTACAAAGCAAAACAGTTGCCTCTGGACCACGATAGCGCACGCTACCAAGGAAAAGTAGCGCACGCTAATAACAGTCAGTATATATATGATTGCAGATGTGAATTATGTTCATTCCGCCATTCCTTCCTTTATTTAGAGAGAGAGAGTTTTTAGAGAGAAGTTTGAGGTTCCAAACACTAAGAGATGATGATCTTTAACAAGATTAAGCTGAGGAACATGGTTTAAAGTCTTGTTATTGAAGTTATTCATGATTCTTGGAATGAAGTTGATTGTTCTCCTTCATGGTTCTTCTATACAAGGTAATAGTTCCTTCACCTTTGGATTTCGTTTTGGATTGAAGATTGATGTTCTTGAGTTAATGATTATCATATAAACAAGTTGATAAGTATGATTATGAGACGGATTACCGGAGTATGATGACATTGATGTGATTCGTATGGTTTTAATCGTGTTGTTCGCCTTCTTGAGATAAGTTGGTTAATTATTCTACTCAGTTTTGGATGTTGATGTTATTGTTGATAATTACTCCTTGTAATGATAAGATTATGGAAGTGTTGGTATGTTTTTAATGTTTAATGATGTTGATATTGAGGAAGATGATATATAGATATAGACTTGGATTATAAGTTGAATGATTGTTTATATGTTAAAGGATATCAGATCTCGTTGTTTTGATAGTTATGAACATGGGTTAGAATCACTTAATGTTCTTGATAATCGCCATATGTTGATCGGAATCTGAAAAACATGCATCTGTACAACATTAGCGCACGCTAAGCTTACTGGCTAGCGCGTGCTAATGGGAGCAACTTAGCGCACGCTATGTTAAGTGATTAACATGCGCTATGTAGGCAGACAGTGCAGTATTTTCGTGTTGTGGTTGTGAATTCATGTTGGTTTGATTTGGATTGATCAGACTAGTGTTTAATCGAGATATTGTCGAGTCGTTGGGTTTGTGGATTGGTTTTATCGATTGTTGATTGTTATCGAACTTGTTGTTTATCGATTATTGTAATAGGTTGAGATTTTTGATCGGTGATTAGAACCATGCGTTGCGGTCGTGTTCTAGAATGTTCGAAGATTTCATTGATCAGGACCGCGAGACTTGTAGGTGACGGCAATGGAATTTGTAACGGCTTCATCGGTATTGAGGCTAGTTATTACTCGCTCAGTTTATAATATTTAATGAATGGTTTCAGTTTCATTCGTTTATAATTCGTATAGCAATGTTTATAATCGTAATCATAGGAGATTTGGGATCATAGGTTATATTTGAGTTTTGGGAATTAAATCATAATGTATATGATTTACATTTATTGTTGGTATACTTGGTATCGAGGATACATTATGGTATAGATGAAGATGCGAATTATTTATCGTCCATGGTATTTTTTACCGTCGAGTATTGAGGATAATTGTTTGTGATGGTTTGGACATCGAGGTTGCTCTCGAAGGACTCGGGACAAGCACTCTAATCATTTTTGTCATTTGTGTCGATCATGTTGTGATACATTCGTATATCGTTGTTGTCATGCATTTGTACATTGTTGTTGCCGTACATTGTGTACTGTTGTTTTGTGCAGTTGTGCATTGTTGTCATATGTCCACCATGCATTGGTCCGATGGGATCAAGATGGGATATCTATAGTTGTGTGCGCTGGATCGTTGGACAGGTAATTCCACCGTGCTTTGGTCTGATGGGATCATCATGGGAATCTATAGTTGTGTGCGCTGGATCGTTGGATTACCATGTGTTATTGTTGTGCATATGTATATTATGGGATTGCCATAAGTATACATTGTCGTTATTGTTGTGATCATATTGATGTTGTCATATGAGTATGCATTTGTAGGTCTTGTGTTAGGACCATGTCCATATGTTGTATTGATCTGACCTCGGATTAGATCGACGTGATTTGTCGTGGCATTGTATATCCTGAGGTATGTTCCATATTTCCTTTGATATATGTCTTTGATGGACAATTGGTTTCGTGTTGAGATCTGATAAGGATACCCGATGGTTTGGGTTTGACAGAGTTAGTGAATTTCGTAACAGTGAGTTATGATAATGTTTTGAGAACCTTGGACATTGTTGAAATGTAGTACGGATATTCTGGTATTAGTTTATCGTATTGTTGAGGATATGCATTGTGGACTTTCGTAAAGTTATGGCAGTAAGATTACATTGGTTGTATTCTTATTTTTATATTCTCATTGGTATGTAATTATTAATGTGATGTGACGGTTATCATTGTTGGATATTATGGCTGACCCCGTCGTGGGCTTTCTTTTTAGATTCTTGGATTATAAAGCTTGTAGCGGTCATGGAGAGATGAGCTTCCCGAAGGATACTGGCTAGGGCATGTATTTGTGTATTGGGTTTCCTGATCAGTTGTTGTAATTCCGTGGCTAGAGTATTTTTAATTGGTTATCTTTTCCGCTGCGTGAGTGTTTTAAATGACCTTTTGGTACCTGGTAACTTTGGTTACTTTGGAAATCGTTTTCTAAACTATTTTGTTGATACGTGTAAGCGATAGCTTAACGTATGTTTCTAAACTGTTGGGTTTTGGCATTTCGGGCCTTGTGGTTTCAAGTGAGATTTTACGATGGTTTGATAAACGAGTTTTATAAGTCTTCAAATGTTTTCAATAGATAGTACCATCGTTAGCCTCTTGGGCGTTTGTAAATGTTTTCGAAAATTTCCTTCAGCTTTGTGGGTTCCATCTCGGGGCACACGGCACTGTAATATTCCTGGATGGCTCTAGGGGTGTTACATAATATGATATTCGAGCTTAGGTTGTGAAAACCTAGGCAGTCGGGTCGAGTTGGGTCATGCTTTTGTCGTGTCATTCGAGTTGTCAGTTGACAAGTGTTTGAGCTCTGAGTTTTTGTTGTTCACTCGGGCTTGTGCGTTATGTGAACTACCAGTGTAGTACTGGGGTTGTTGTAAACTTTTCCAAATGGTGTTACCGTGTTTCTTCAGATAGAGCCATGTTGTGTTCTCGAATTGAACTAAGTTTGCAAAATGTGTGTTTTGAAAATATCTTTGTCAAGTATTTTGTAACACCCCAAACTAGGCGGATATTACAGTGCCGTGGACCCCCGACTGGGACCCACCAGGCGAATGAAAATGAATGAATTACACAGGTAAATGTAGTACCGAACCACATTACAACATCAATTACTCCGACGAGGAGTTTTATACAACACACCCAGGATAAAGTAGAATACATGTGTATCTTATGTGACGATAAAATACACAACACTGAATGAAATGAGCATTCAAACGGAATGTCTGCAGCGGAATAAATAAAGGAAACACAAATGACTGAATAAATGGTGAGCAATGATCGGGCCCCCTACTAGTATCACTGACTCCTCGCCGTCACCGTGCTCTCCCGTGCCTTAGCCTTGCCATGACACAGCAGTATCCCCAACGGGTTACAAGAACAACAATCCTCAAGGGTTGAAAATACACAATCATGATATAACGAAATTATGAATTATTCACAAAACATACGCAATCAAACATGCTATATGAATCGACTAATCGATGCGGCTCAAAGGAATGGCGCCACACTACGCCCGGGATGGAAATGTGTCCGTGCACAAGCCACCAACGATCAAACACGCGTGGTCTTGTACCTAATCAGTCTCACGAGCAATCGACTCGTGTGCACAGTCCAATGTGAGGCCGCCAACCAACACACGACTATAATGTGCCCGACATGAAAATCCTACACATACCAACCGGCACGCCAGTATGACCCGGAATGCCACAATATGACAAAAGTGACAATGAAAATGAATAATGACTCACCAAGATTGAATGATGGTGAAATGAATGATAGCTCAATGAAATGATCGGAACCGTCGTTCCTTATGACTGAGGTGATTAATTGACAATGACGAGCTTTGATACGATTAATACAATGATGAATGAGTTATGATTATGAATGAACAACGACAAAAGGAATGAATATCCTTTTAACCGAGTAAGAATTAACTTACACAATACCGATGATGAGTGTCCGTCCACGAACAACGTCCTAAATGAAATATCGGTCGCTCGAACAACCTTGAATAACACAATTACCAATAATCCGATCATTACGCAAATCAAAAACGATCATAAACGACTCAACATCGACACAACGATATCCGAGTTCGAATGAATCGAAACCAACTCCAAGATGAGTATTTCAAACCATCAAAACACTTCCAAGGATATCAATAATCCATTAGGAATCCATAACTCATGATTACAACAACATCAATCGGAAAATCCCCAATTAACCGAAGTCAACCCCAAGGTTTCTTGGAATAATTCCGAAAATAACCGTTAAAATCCGTAGGAATATATTTATCCAAGTTAGATAATCCATAACTAACATATTCCAATGATAATCCAAGCTTACACGAAGAAATCGGAAGGAAAACCCAAAAATCCGAAATTCTAGATCCAAGAGTTTAATACCTTTGATTCGATGTGATGAAGATGATGAAATGATGATCAATCCGAAAGATGAGCTTGAAAATGATGATTGATGATTACACCTCGAAGAATCCTCTCCGAAACGCTCGAAATCGCCCAAAACTACCGAAGGAATGAAATGAGATGGGAAATGACGAACTCGACTAAACTGTCCAATTTATACTCGATCCATGTTAGCGTGCGCTAGCCTCATGCATAGCGTGCGCTAACGTGTAATTTGGGTAGTCCAGTAACCCCTGTCCGAACACGGTAGCGCGCGCTACGTACCTATTTGTAGCGTGCGCTACGGCCATATTACTAGCGTGCGCTAATATCCATTGTTAGCGTGCGCTAGCGAAATATTCGACGCCCGATCGGAGTCCGAAAACCGTCTGCCCTCTGATCTAACCTCGATAGAGTGCGCTACAACAACCGATTAGCGTGCGCTATAATATTGATTGCGTACGCTAAATATAACTCATAGCGTGCGCTATGAATTAATCCGGTGCAGTCCAGTAGCCACTGGACTCAACCTGATCCGTCCCTAGCGCGCGCTACTCCACACATATAGCGTGCGCTACTACAACCCGTTAGCGCGCGCTACTCACCACTCGTAGCGTGCGCTACAATTATTCTCACCTGCAGTCCAGTACCTTCTGGACTGCAGCCAAGGTAGCCTTAGCGTGCGCTAAAGCTGAGCGGTAGCGTGCGCTACCTATACCCAATTAGCGTACGCTAAAGGAGTATGTAGCGTGCGCTACCCTCAAGCACAGCTTGCAACGAAAATGACAATGATGATAAACACGGCACGAAACTCCAATCAGATTAGTGATGAATGACGATTGATACACGATACAATTACTCTGAATGATGAATACCATGACTGAATCTGAGTGATAAATGATCAATAATGAAATTACCGAGTACCACCTTGAATGATAAATCTTGAATGATAATTCTTGAGTGATAAATCTTGAATGATAATTCTTGGGTATTACATACACCCCCTTAAAAGAGTTTCGTCCCGAAACTAAGGGTCAAACAACTCGGGATAACTCTCCCGCATACTATCCTCGGTTTCCCAAGTAGCCTCTTCGACTCCGTGTCTAGACCACCGAATTTTAACCAAAGGAATCGTCTTATTCCTCAAGCTGTTTGATTCGCCGCTCTAAAACTCGTATAGGGCGTTCCTCATATGAATGATCGTCGGCGATCTCGATTTCGTCGAATCAAGTATGTGACTCGGGTCGGCAACATACTTCCGCAATCGAGAGACATGAAACACATTATGAATTCGGCTCAACGCCGGAGTTAAAGCCAATCGATAAGCTAACTCGCCTTCCCGATCCAAAATCTCAACCGGTCCATTGAATCTCGGACTCAATTTCCCACTCTTCCCAAAACTGTAGATACCACGACTCGGTGATACCTTGACCAACACGTGGTCTCCTGTCTCGAACTCTAATGGTCGGCAGCGGTTATCCGCATATGATTTCATCGACTCGAGCGGTCAACAAACGACTCCTGATCAAAGCTACCTTCTCACGGGCGGCTATAAGCATATCGGGCTCGGTGCCGATTGATTCTGATAAGTCGTCCCAACACAACGGAGATCGACAACGACGACCATACAAGGCCTCGTAAGGTGCCATCTTGATCGAAGCATGCCAACTATTATTATACGTGAACTCGATCAATGGTAGTTGGGCTTCCCAATCGTCTTTCCAATCGAGGACGCATGCCCTCAACATGTCCTCTAATGTCTGAATGGTCCTCTCTGATTGCCCGTCGGATTGAGGATGAAAAGAGGTACTGAGATTAAGCTGAGTTCCCATAGCGCGATGAACTGATTTCCAAAAGTGCGACACAAACCGTCCGTCACGATCGGAAACGATACTTTTAGGAGTACCGTGCAGTCTGACTATCTCTTTAATGAACAACTGGGCAAGTCTCTCGGGACCCCACGTATCCTTGATCTCAAGGAAATGAGCTGATTTGGTTAAGCGGTCCACGATCACCCAGATCGTGTTCATGCCACGACGACTCGTCGGCAAACTCGTAATGAAATCCATAGAAATGTCTTCCCATTTCCACTCGGGAATAGGAAGAGGTTTCGAGATACCGCTTGATCGGCCGATGTTCAATCTTAACTTGTTGACAGTTAAGCATCTCGAAACAAATTCTGCGACTTCTCGCTCATATTACTCCACCGGTAATTTTGTTTCAAGTCCTTGTACATCTTGCTAGACCCGGATGAACGAGAATAAGGGGTAGCATGAGCTTCTCTCAAAATAGAGTTTTTCAACTCATCGATCGCGATACGCACAACCGATTCTTAAACCTCAAAAGTCCATCCTCGTGGACCACAAATCGAGGGCTTTCCCTGAGCCACATCCTCTCGGATGCGCAACAATGATGGGTCCGAACCACGATTCTCTCGGATTTCCTCCTCGAGTGACGATGAAATCTCTAACATACAAAGCCGCCCCGAACTCACGGGCCGGACCTCGATCTCGGGTCTAAGGAATTCCTGCCAAGCTCCTTTCGAACCTAAACGGCAAGCATCTGCTCTGAACGGACTTACGACTCAAGGCGTCGCGACAACATTCGCCTTGCCCGGTGATAAAGGATCTCGATATCATAATCTTTGATTAATTCCAACCACCGCCTCGCGCATATTTAACTCCTTCGAGTAAATATATACTTTAAGCTCTTATGATCGGTGAATATCGACAGGTGACGCCATAAAGATAATGACGCCAAATTTTCAAAGCGAACACCACGGCTGCTAGCTCCAGGTCGTGGGTCGGATAATTAATCTCGTAAGGTCTCAATTGCCGTGAAGCATAGGCAATAACCTTCCCGTTCTGCATGAGCACACATCCGAGACCCTGTCCGGACGCATCACTATAGACCACAAATCCTTCCGTCCCCTGCGGCAAGGAAAGTACAGGTGCTGACATCAACCGGCTCTTGAGTTCCTCAAAACTCCGTTGACACGCGTCGGACCACGTGTATTTCTTATCCTTCCGCAAAAGGTTCGTTAAGGGTTGAGCGATTCGAGAAAATCCCTCTACAAATCGCCGATAATAACCCGCTAATCCGAGGAAACTTCGGATTTCCTTAACATTCTTCGGAGGTAGCCAATCTCGAATAGCCTCCGTCTTCTGAGGATCGACGCGAACTCCGTCGATGAAATTACGTGTCAGAAACGTCACTGGACATCCAAAACTCACATTTGGAAAACTTCCCATAAAGTTGTTCTCGCCTCAACACGTCGAGAACTAGATGAAGGTGAGACTCGTGTTCCTCCCGGTCACGAGAATAAATCAAAATGTCATCGATGAAGACAACAACAAATCGATCCAAAAAGTCGATGAAGACCCGATTCATTAATTCCATGAATACCGCAGGTGCATTAGTCAATCCAAACGGCATAACCACAAACTCATAATGACCATAGCGTGTTCGAAACGCCGTCCTCGCGATGCCCGACTCTCGAATCCGCAACTGATGATATCCAGATCTTAAGTCGATCTTGGAAAATACTGAAGCTCCCTGAAGTTGATCTAATAGATCATCAATACGGGGTAAGGGATACTTATTCTTGATCGTCACCCTGTTCAACTCCCGATAATCAATACATAAGCGGAATGAACCATCCTTCTTCTTGACAAACAACACTGGTGCTCCCCACGGGGACGCACTCGGTCGGATATAACCTTTCTCGAACAACTCCTCAAGTTGGTTCTTTAATTACTGCATTTCGGTCGGGGCCATCCGGTACGGTGCCTTCGATATCGGGGACGTAACAGGCTCCAACTCAATCGTGAATTCCACATCCCTCTGTGGAGGCAAACCAGGTAACTCGTCTGGAAAAACATCGGCATATTCCCTCACCACCGGAATATCCGTTAACATTACTGATGATTTCTCGGTTTTGGCCATAAAGCACCAATAACCGACACATCCCTGATTGAGTAATCTTACTGCTTTCATCAAATTAATGACTTTGCCAGAACAGCCGGGATTACCTCCCTGAAACACATATTCAACTCCATCGTCTGAAATGATAGTGACCAAACGCTTTCGGACACTAATGATGGCATCATGACGATCCATCCAATCAATACCCAAGATGATGTCGTCCCTCGGTAAATCTACTACGATTAGGTCCGCTGGCCATACACGACCATGAAACTGAATCGGACAATTACGAATCTCACTACCGATAATGCGTCTACCATCGGGTAGGCCGATGACATATGGCTCACAACTAGTAGCACTACCTGCACGTAGTCTACTCAAACATGACTCGGAAATGAATGAATGAGATGCACCGATCAAAAAGGGTACACACGAGGTTGAGATAGAATATCGAGTGTACCGAGATCATTCGGGCCTCGGGATCATCGGTCTTCTTCATCTCATAAATTCGGGCTTGCAGGACCGAACCGGATGCTCCGTCGATAGCTCTTGGCTCCGCCTTTAGCTCTGTCGTTTTGAGCGACGCCGAGTGAGTGGCCTGATTACGCACCCCTGAATGACACAGGGCTTGAGATGACGCCGGAGTGGGTTTAGAGTCCCTACGGCAAAACGGGCCCTATGCCCGCAATCCCACGATTGTGCACGTGATGACGCTTTCGGACACTTGTGCCGAAATGACCTGTTCCTCACGGTTGAAACAAGTGATGGCCGAAGGCCGCTCGCGATCGAGATTCCGCGGGTTTAGACGCCGGGGAGGTCGCTCGAAAAAGTAGAGCCCGCACGTGGTTTCTTGAAAGTGGCACGACTCCGTCGGTGATTACGATTCTTGGACTTCTTGCTAGCGGACGAAGGTTCTTTGCTTAGCAATTTCCTTAGCGAAGCTCGTAGGTGAGAGCTTTCTCGATGAACTCGGCAGTGGTACAGGTTATGATTAAGCAATCAAGTCTCATACGGGGTTTCACCTCTTGTGAAATACTTGATCTTGTCCGCTTCGAGTGAATGATAGATGAGGCGAACGGAATAAGTTCTGAAATTTTTCGGCGATGGCGAGAACGTCATCATCCGCCGAAAGGTCGGGAGTGAGTAATTCCGACAACTTGGCCTCCCCGAGTGGGGCCGGATAGTACCTCTCCATCATGAGAGTCTTGAATCGATCCCAAGTACATGTTCCGTGGGCCTCAACGATAACCACCATGAATGAGCGCTCTTACCGAGATAGTAAGCCGCAATCGAAACTTTATGCCCTTCGGGCAATCCACCATAGCAAATAACTTCTCAAAATGCTCAAGCCGTGAACAATATCCGCCTCGGATGAGCCCTCAAAAGTAGGTGGTCATTGCGAGAGATATCACGATGATATTGCTTACACCCCTCTCTTGCCTGCGAGGTGGCGGCGGAGGAGCCTGCTGATTTTGATTGACGGAGTTATGCATCGTCTCCATCAACCGAGCCATCTGGGTCATTTGGGCCATCATGCCCTGCATAAATGCGAGTGGGTCGACCCGAACACCCTCGACCGAGCCGTGTCCAGTACGACTCCTGACGGTGAATGATCGCGTCCGGGTGAGTGAGTGGCGGCGTCATTTGCTCGATGAGTTAGCATTATTCCTGGCATTTGCACGGGTATTCGCACGAGTTCTCGGGATTCGGCCCGCTCCACGGCCTCGTCCTCCACGTCCTCTGCCGGCCCTTTCCATACGAAGTGGAAAGTCATATGATGATTATATATCTCGCATGAGTATCACATTATGATTATATTATGAAATGATGAAAATGAGCATACGCGCTCAAATACAGCGATTACATGAATGATTGATTGACGTGACATGATTATCGATGAAGTTCTTGAAATGATTATCTTGGATGAGTTAACAAGATTAATGATCCGATCTTCACGATCAACAATTGAACAATGAAATGAATTGGTGATTAATGAGTTAACTCGACGTCCGGTCAAAATGACAATGATGATTGAGGATTGTTAACTGATGAATTATGAATGAATGATTTATGCCAGAAATTATACCGTGGCATTAGAAATCTTACAGTTCTTGGTCTGATTGGCTCGGCTTTTGCACAGGTCACACGTGGCGCGAGAGTCCAATGATACTAGTCCGATGACGATGATTTCAAATGAGACATGACTTGGAGGGTAGTATTCAAAACCACGCTCCGATACCAACTCTGTAACACCCCAAACTAGGCGGATATTACAGTGCCGTGGACCCCCGACTGGGACCCACCAGGCGAATGAAAATGAATGAATTACACAGGTAAATGTAGTACCGAACCACATTACAACATCAATTACTCCGACGAGGAGTTTTATACAACATACCCAGGATAAAGTAGAATACATGTGTATCTTATGTGACGATAAAATACACAACACTGAATGAAATGAGCATTCAAACGGAATGTCTGCAGCGGAATAAATAAAGGAAACACAAATGACTGAATAAATGATCAATGCATCGGGCCCCTACTAGTATCACTGGGACTCCTCGCCGTCACCGTGCTCTCCCCGTGCCTTAGCCTTGCCATGACCTGAAAAACAGTATCCCCCAACGGGGTCAGTTACACAGAACAACAATCCTCAAGGGTTGAAAATACACAATCATGATATAACTAAAATTATGAATTATTCTGTCAAAACATACGCAATCAAACATGCTATATGAATCGACTAATCAGTACGGCTCAAAGGAATGGCGCCACACTACGCCCGGGATGGAAATGTGTCCGTGCACAAGCCACCAACGATCAAACACGCGTGGTCTTGTACCTAATCAGTCTCACGAGCAATCGACTCGTGTGCACAGTCCAATGTGAGGCCGCCAACCAACACACGACTATAATGTGCCCGACATGAAAATCCTACACATACCAACCGGCACGCAAAGATGACCCGAATGCCACAATATGACAAAAGTGACAATGAAAATGAATAATGACTCACCAAGATTGAATGATGGTGAAATGAATGATAGCTCAATGAAATGATCGAACCGCTGTTCCTTATGACTGAGGTGATTAATTGACAATGACGAGCTTTGATACGATTAATACAATGATGAATGAGTTATGATTATGAATGAACAACGACAAAAGGAATGAATATCCTTTTAACCGAGTAAGAATTAACTTACACAATACCGATGATGAGTGTCCGTCCACGAACAACGTCCTAAATGAAATATCGGTCGCTCGAACAACCTTGAATAACACAATTACCAATAATCCGATCATTACGCAAATCAAAAACGATCATAAACGACTCAACATCGACACAACGATATCCGAGTTCGAATGAATCGAAACCAACTCCAAGATGAGTATTTCAAACCATCAAAACACTTCCAAGGATATCAATAATCCATTAGGAATCCATAACTCATGATTACAACAACATCAATCGGAAAATCCCCAATTAACCGAAGTCAACCCCAAGGTTTCTTGGAATAATTCGAAAATAACCGTTAAAATCCGTAGGAATATATTTATCCAAGTTAGATAATCCATAACTAACATATTCCAATGATAATCCAAGCTTACACGAAGAAATCGGAAGGAAAACCCAAAATCCAAATTCTAGATCCAAGAGTTTAATACCTTTGATTCGATGTGATGAAGATGATGAACTGATGATCAATCCGAAAGATGAGCTTGAAAATGATGATTGATGATTACACCTCGAAGAATCCTCTCCAAACGCTCGAAATCGCCCAAAACTACCGAAGGAATGAAATGAGATGGGAAATGACGAACTCGACTAAACCCCAATTTATACTCGATCCATGTTAGCGTGCGCTAGCCTTGTGCATAGCGTGCGCTAACGTGTAATTTGGGTAGTCCAAGAACCCCTGTCCGAACACGGTAGCGCGCTACGTACCTATTTGTAGCGTGCGCTACGGCCATATTACTAGCGTGCGCTAATATCCATTGTTAGCGTGCGCTAGCGAAATATTCGACGCCCGATCGAGTCCGTAAAACCGTCTCGCCTCCGATCTAACCTCGATAGCGTGCGCTACAACAACCGATTAGCGTGCGCTATAATATTGATTGCGACGCTAAATATAACTCATAGTGTGCGCTATGAATTAATCCGGTGCGATCCAAGAGCCACCGGACTCAACCACGATCCGTCCCTAGCGCGCGCTACTCCACACATATAGCGTGCGCTACTACAACCCGTTAGCGCGCTACTCACCACTCGTAGCGTGCGCTACAATTATTCTCACTGCATCCGGTACCTTCCGGATCGCGGCCAAGGTAACCTTAGCGTGCGCTTAAAGGCGAGCGGTAGCGTGCGCTACCTATACCCAATTAGCGTACGCTAAAAGGAGTATGTAGCGTGCGCTACCCTCAAGCACAGCTTGCAACGAAAATGACAATGATGATAAACACGGCACGAAACTCCAATCAGATTAGTGATGAATGACGATTGATACACGATACAATTACTCTGAATGATGAATACCATGACTGAATCTGAGTGATAAATGATCAATAATGAAATTACTGAGTACCAATTACTGAATGATAAATATTGAATGATAATTACTGAGTGATAAATACTGAATGATAATTACTGGGTATTACATATTTTCTAGAGTTGAGGCATGTGCTAGTATCACGGGCAATCGTCGGCTTCACGATCTGTAAGTATTTGGATTTTTGAATTGCATTGAAGATATTTACAGTTATAATAGTTGATATATTTTGAGATTCAGAAAGATATTATGCGTTACAGTATAAGGTGACAAAATTGAGACAGGATTGATGATCTTGAGAAGTTATGATTTTGGAAATCAATATGCCGGTTAAATTTTGGAAACGGAGTTGTGCATTTGGGAGAAATATTGTGGATAGTTGAGAAGAGCATATAGTCATGTTAGTTCATTTTGAGATATATGAACTGTTTTTGAACATTTGAAAATAATACTTTTCAAAATGAATTTTACAGAAAATGATTTTGGGCCGAGTCCCAATTGATTTTGAAATAGTTTTATAACTCAAGACTTGGGGTCCAAAAGGGTTTTCTACTTTTAAGTTTCTTGTAATGTTGAACGGAATATGGTCTGAGACCCTAATGTTTCAAAAGGATTTTTGGCTTTCTTAAAACTCCCGAGATTTATAAAACACTTTATCAATCGTTTATCTACTTTATTACTACCTTTTGCGATTTTGGTTTACTTGTTCAAATGAAACCTCTCGGGAAGTCTTTCGCTGTGTTGATTTGTTTCAATGCATTGTCATAGCATAATTGAGGTGATCCAGGATGGGATAATGGTCGACGTTGCGAGTCATATGTGGAAAAAGGCGTTTTTATTGGAGTCTATATATTGAGATTTTGGAACTCTATCGTGTGGTTTTCCGATGGAATATTAGTGGAATTGGTGATGTACCGAATTGGTATACAGGAGTATGGATGTAGTCGATCATTTGCATAGTTTTCATTTTAAAACTTCGAAATCGCGTGGATTCGAAGGAAACTGTTATCGAATACTTGGCACCAGTGAGCCGATTTAATTTTTCAAAAATTGATTTCGTGGTCTTACGAAAATTTATGTTTTGAGCTTTGAAATTTTTGAAAGAACTTTCGAAAAGTTGTCTTCTTGACGAGACTATATGATTTCAAACTGGTTTTGAAAATATGATTGATATACATACGCATTTAGTGCAAAGTGCATATCATGGTGAAGTTATGAGTGTGACTCACGAACTGGATAAGACATCAGTATCGAATGATGAGTAGAGATTCGAACTTCAATATGGTAGTTTGGTTATCCAGGGATGAACGGTTGATTGATCGGATAAGAAGAATATTGTCACGGGACGGGAGTTCCGAAGCCCGTGTGGCGTCCCAGGGGCCCTCACACCCCGGGACCAGCCTATCCCACATAGCATGCCAACTGGTTTCGCCCTGCCATGGGCTCATCAGGGAGACGGCAGTAGCCCCCGACTAGTTGTGCCCTACCCGCAACGATCCCCTTCATAGTCAAGTCCTCGACCAGTGACAAGCTCTCCGAACTAAACTGGGTTGGCATGCCTGACTCGGCCAGACCGATGCATCCGGGCAAACAACGACTTAACGTTAATGTCGCCCCCTTTTACCCCTCTTGTGGCAAGCTAACCAGAAGGCACGCCTCATTTGGACGGTCAATACAGACACGACATATCGGGTCGTGACATCCTCCCCCACTCAAATCGCAGCACGTCCTCGTGCTGGGGAAGAATGTTTCTTTCCGCACACTGTATTGTCCCACGCACACAAAATGATTGTGGCCATACACATACGGCATCATACCCTTGATGTACAGGCTCTTCACTCGTGCGCCTCGCGCTAGCCCGCAGTGCGCCACGCACATACCGCATCACCGATCGACATCAACCTTCACCCTACGCGCTTCCTGGCGTTAGTACCTCGTTTGAACGGCATTCCCTCAGACGCTGCATTTTTCCCGCATGTCGAGGTTCCCACAGTGGCCCACGATGATCCACGCTCTTACACCCCAGTCACCGAAAGGTGGAGCTACCAAAAGTGCGCAATACAAGTGTGTCCACATTCCAGACCGTCTGATCTCACAAGCCTAGGACCACCTCTCATTCCGACATAGAATGGGTTTATGTTCTCCGCCTAGAAGCCATGTCAGGAGCCCCACTTTGACCGTGCCCTCTTTGCACCGGCGTTTACTCCCCGCCCTCATCGGTTTCGGCAGAATTTGACCACACCCGAACCATGTCGTACTGAGAGAGGTTTCGGCTCCGATACCATTTGTCACGAAACGGGAGTTCCGAAGCCCGTGCGGCGTCCCAGGGGCCCTCACACCCCGGGACCAGCCTATCCCACATAGCATGCCAACTGGTTTCGCCCTGCCATGGGCTCATCAGGGAGACGGCATTAGCCCCTGACCAGTTGTGCCCTACCCGCAACGATCCCCTTCATAGTCAAGTCCTCGACCAGTGACAAGCTCTCCGAACTAAACCGGGTCGGCATGCCTGACTCGGCCAGACCGATGCATCCGGGCAAACAACGCCTTAACGCTAATGTCGCCCCCTTTTACCCCTCTTGTGGCAAGCTAACCAGAAGGCACGCCTCATTTGGATGGTCAATACTGACACGGCATATCGGGTCGTGACATCCTCCCCCACTCAAATCGCAACACGTCCTCGTGCTGGGGAAGAATGTTTCTTTCCGCACACTGTATTGTCCCATGCACACAAAACGATCGTGGCCATACACATATGGCACCATACCCTTGATGGACAGGCTCTTCACTCGCGCGCCTCGCGCTAGCCCGCAGTGCGCCACGCACATACCGCATCACCGATCGACATCAACCTTCACCCTATGCGCTTCCTGGCGTTAGTACCTCGGTTGAACGGCATTCCCTCAGCCGCTGCATTTTTCCCGCATGTCGAGGTTCCCACAGTAGCCCACGATGATCCACGCTCTTACACCCCGGTCACCGAAAGGTGGAGCTACCAAAAGTGCGCAATACAAGTGTGTCCACATTCCGGACCGTCTGATCTCACAAGCCTAGGGCCACCTCTCATTCCGACATAGAATCGGTTTATGTTCTCCGCCTAGAAGCCTTGTCAGGAGCTGCACTTTAACCGTGCCCTCTTTGCACCGGCGTTCACTCCCCCACTCTCATCGGTTTCGTAAGAACTTGACTACACCCAAACCATGTCGTACTGAGAGAGGTTTCGGCTCTGATACCATTTGTCACGGGACGGGAGTTCCGAAGCCCGTGCGGCGTCCCAGGGGCCCTCACACCCCGGGACCAGCCTATCCCACATAACATGCCAACTGGTTTCGCCCTACCATGGGCTCATCAGGGAGACGGCAGTAGCCCCTGACCAGTTGTGCCCTACCCGCAACGATCCCCTTCATAGTCAAGTCCTCGACCAGTGACAAGCTCTCTGAACTAAACCGGGTCGGCATGCCTGACTCGGCCAGACCGATGCATCCGGGCAAACAACGCCTTAACGCTAATGTCGCCCCCTTTTACCCCTCTTGTGGCGAGCTAACCAGAAGGCACGCCTCATTTGGACGGTCAACACAGACATGACATATCGGTTCGTGACAATATGCTGCATATTGTAGATTCGGGTATAGAATATGATTTTGGAACTTTAGATTTTGTGAAACGGAGACATATGTGATGTGTGATTCCATTGGTATGATAGTAGCGCGATTTTTACCATAATGATTTTTGAATGATTTCTTTGTAAGTGTAGATTTGGGGATGGTGACCCCATGCTGGTTGTTTTGGGTATTGAGTGGTCGTTCCCACTCCATGTATGATTGGATATGTTCGTCGGCTTGTGATTGGTTGTTCGTATGCCTAGGAGTATGTTCACTAGTCGGGTATGTTTATTGAGTTCCACTATATGTGATTGGTGTATTGTTTTGAGAACTTTATTCGTTCGTATATCGGTTTCTGTGGTTCTGTGTTGATCATGTTGGAATTACCGTGTGAAGGTATTCTCGATTACCATTGATCGTTCATTGGTCATATTGGAGATTATCATGATAATGATATTCTCGATTGTGTTTTGACCTCTGGTTGGTCATATTAGAGTTTATCATGTTGATGATATTCTCAACTGCATTTTGACCTTTGGATTGGTCGTATTAGAGTTTATCATCTCGATGATATTCTCGGTTAATTTATTGATTGATCATTGTTGGTGATCATCTGAGCGTTCGGATTTTGTGTTGATGTTTCGGGATTTGTGTTGTTGTTTCACAGATGTATCGTGCATTATTGATTTGTATCAGGATTTGGACTTGATTGTGTAAATCAGGCAGACAGGATTTGACACGGATAGATTATTTCATCCGAAGATAATATATTTTGTTGAGACTCATGGAATTGTGATTGTAAGTATCTCAGGAGATCGTCGAATTTGCACATTTGTAAGTATGCTATTTTGGTTATTCGTTAATGATGATGATTGATCGTTGCTATGATGGTTTTGGAATATTTTGGTTGAACGGGTTGTTTCTTTTTATGACGGATTACGAGTTTCGAGGATGAAACTTATTTAAAGTGGTGTAGTATGTAATATCCGGAATTTCTACTACTATGGTTTAATATTATTTTATCCGAATTATGTTGTACAACGTGGAATCTGTACGGTATGGATAAAATAAATGAAGGACTAAGACATTTGTATTGGTATTATTACCGCACTTGGTTGATAGTTGTAATGGAAGACATTGTGTGTCGGGCTTACCGTATAAGAATATTGTTGGAAGGAGTATACGTATTCAGTATGTCGTATGTTCGTATATAGTATGTTGAGACGTTGGACAAGAGTATCTGAAAATGGCTAAGTATAACATTACTAGCGCACGCTAATCTACATGCCTAGCGCACGCTATCGTGCTAGTTTAGCGCACGCTAGCAGGAAAAGATAGCGCACGCTAGAACAGACCAGATCAGAAGGAATCTATGTGTGGACCAGGCCACTTTCGGCGCATGTTCTGATAAGTCAACGGATGTTGTAATGTAGTACTAGCGCATGCTAAACCCTAAGGTTAGCGCACGCTAACTGTAGATCGGACAAAAAGAAATCTTATCCTCGTCAGTGCTTTCGGCGTGTGGACCCATCTGCGGAGCATACAGACAAACGAGTCAACTATGATTAGCGCATGCTATGGTTTAACACTTGAGCACACTAAGTGTAGGTATTTACGTACGCTATTGCATGGGCATTACGTACGTAAATCAGTGTACGAAGCAAAACAGTCGCCTCTGGACCAAGATAGCGCACGCTACCAAGGAAAAGTAGCGCACGCTAATAACAGTCAGTATATATATGATTGCAGATGTGAATTATGTTCATTCGGCCATTCCTTCCTTTATTTCTAGAGAGAGAGAGAGTTTTTAGAGAGAAGTTTGAGGTTCCAAACACTGAGAGATGATGATCTTTAACAAGATTAAGCTGAGGGACATGGATTAAAGTCTTGTTCTTGAAGTTATTGATGATTCTTGGAATGAAGTTGATTGTTCTCCTTCATGGTTCGTCTATATAAGGTAATAGTTCTTTTTCGTTTTGGATTGAAGATTGATGTTCTTGAGTTAATGATTATCATATAAACAAGTTGATAAGTATGATTATGAGACGGATTACCGAAGTATGATGATATTAATGTGATTCGTATGGTTTTAATTGTGATGTTCGTCTTCTTGAGATAAGTTGGTTAATTCTTCTCCTCAGTTTTGGATGTTGATGTTATTGTTGATAATTACTCCCTGTAATGATAAGATTGTGGAAGTGTTGTTACGTTCTTAATGTTTAATGATGTTGATATTGAGGAAGATGATATATAAATATAGGACTTGGGTTATAAGTTGAATGATTGTTTATATGTTAAAGGATATCGGATCTCGTTGTTTTGATAGTTATGAACATGTGTTAGAATCACTTAGTGTTCTTGATAATCGCCATATGTTGATCGGAATCTGAAAAACATGCATCTGTACAACATTAGCGCATGCTAAGCTTACTGGCTAGCGCGCGCTAACGGGAGCAACTTAGCGCACGCTACGTTAAGTGATTAACATGCGCTAAGTAGGCAGGCAATGCAATATTTTCGTGTTGTGGTTGTGAATTCGTGTTGGTTTGAGTTGGATTAATAAGACTAGTGTTTAATCGAGATATTGTCGAGCCATTGGGTTTGTTTTATCGATTGTTGATTGTTATCGAACTTGTTGTTTATCGATTATTGTAATAGGTTGTGATTTTTGATCGGTGATTAGAACCATGCGTTGCGGTCGTGTTCGAGAATGTTCGAAGATTTCATTGATCAGGATCGGGGGACTTATAGGTGACGGCAATGGAATTAGTAACGGCTTCATCGGTATCGAGGCAAGTTATTACTCGCTCAGTTTATAATATTTAATGAATAGTTTCAGTTTCATTCGTTTATAATTCGTATAGCAATGTTTATAATCGTAATCACAGGAGATTTGGGATTATAGGTTGTATTCGAGTTTTGGGAATTAAATCATAATGTATATGATTTACATTTATTGTTGATATACTTGGTATCGAGGATACATTGTGGTATAGACGAAGACGCGAATTATTTATCGTCCGTTGTATTTTGTACCGTCGAGTATTGAGGATAATTGTTTGTGATGGTTTGGACATCGAGATTGCTCTTGAAGGACTCGGGACAAGTACTCTAATCATTTTTTTCATTTTGTGTCGATCTTGTTGTGATACATTCGTGTATCGTTGTTGTCATGCATTTGTACATTGTTGTTGTCGTGCATTGTGTACTGTTGTTTTGTGCAGTTGTGCATTGTTGTAATATGTCCACCATGTGTTAGTCCGACGGGATCATGATGGGATATCTATAGCTGTGTGCGCTGGATCGTTGGACACGTAATTCCACCATGCTTTGGTCCGACGGGATCATCATGGGAATCTATAACTGTGTGCGCTGGATCGTTGGATTACCATGTATTGTTGTTGTGCATATGTATATTATGGGTTTGCCATAAATATACATTGTCATTATTGTTGTGATCATATTGACGTTGCCATATGAGTATGCATTTGAAGGTCTTGTGTTAGGACCATGTCCGTATGTTGTATTGATCTGATCTCGGATTAGATTCGTCGTGGCATTGTATATCCTGAGGAATGTTCCGTATTTCCTTTGATATATGTCTTTGATGGACAATTGGTTTCGTGTTGACATCTGATAAGGATACCCGCTGGTTTGGGTTTGACAGAGTTAGTGAATTTCGTAAGAGTGAGTTATGATAATGTTTTGAGAACCTTGGACATTGTTGAAATGTAGTACGGATATTCTGGTATTAGTTTATCGTATTGTTGAGGATACGAATCATGGACTTTCGTAAAGTTATGGCGGTAAGATTACATTGGTTGTAGTCTTATTTTTATATTCTCATTGGTATGTAATTATTAATGTGATGTGACGGTTATCATTGTTGGATATTATGGCAGACCCCGTCGTGGGCTTTCTTTTTAGATTCTTGGATTATCAAGCTTGTCGCGGTCGTGGAGAGATGAGCTTCCCGAAGGATACTGGCTAGGGCATGTATTTGTGTATTGAGTTTCCTGATCAGTTGTTGTAATTCCGTTGCTAGAGTATTTTTAATTGGTTATCTTTTCCGCTGCGTGAGTGTTTTAAATGACCTTTTGGTACCTGGTAACTTAGGTTACTTTGGAAATCGTTTTCTAAACTATTTTGTTGATACGTGTAAGCGATATCTTAACGTATGTTTCTAAACTGTTCGGTTTTGGCATTTCGGGCCTTGTGGTTTCAAATGAGATTTTACGACGGTTTGATAAACGAGTTTTATAAGTCTTCGAATGTTTTCAATAGATAGTACCGTCGTTAGCCTCTTGGGCATTTGTAAATGTTTCCGAAAATTTCCTTCATCCTTGTGGGTTCCATCTCGGGGCACACGACACTGTAATATTCCTGGATGGCTCTGGGGGTGTTACATAATATGCCCCTGAAAGCCTAGATGTGTACCTATAAATAGAGGTCTATGGCCCTCATAATGATATAGACAATTTCATTTGTTTCTCTCATATTCTCTCATATTTTTCTCTTTCTCTCATTGTTTATAACACGTTATCAGCACGATATTCTACCAGTAAATTTTTTATTTCTCTCCGATTTTCGAAATAAAAAAAAACACGAGCAGATTTTCTACACTGCAATACTACGCAAAAATTGCGATTTCCGCTTTGTCAACCATCGGATCAGCATGAAATTTTTACAGTATCTTCCTGACAGATCTACAAATTCAACGATGGAGATCGGATTCTAAAACGTATTGCATACCTAGAAAAAGTCCGAGCAGAAATAGTATTTTTTTTTTGCATTGGTGAATGGTATTAATTCTATATATTCCTTCAAAAACTTTTTTGCATATGATGATTTCGAGAAAAAGTATATTCTTTAGTTATTAAACCTTGTGTTTTCGTGTGCATCATATATAAATAATATATATGATGACCTCGAAATCTATTATCAAATCATATTCCTCTTTGTTTCCAGAATAAACGCGATTTAACAATACTTAATAATCCAGAAGATTATAGATTTGTTGTAGTTCTTGAAGAAGGACAATGTTGTAATACCCGTAATTTCGATTTCTGGTAATTTTTTTTTTTCGGCGAAATCCGTTTTGATGACTCGCTCATGACCGTTTCGTCATTCCCAGAATGATTAATTCTACACTTTTTGTCATCCGAGTTCGTTTCGGTGTCGTTTTGTTGAGTTCCGTGCTTTTTAGCGACTTTTCCGCACTTGAGTTCGATTCTTGCGAATCTCGTTCGAAACTGCTGTTTCGAGTTTCCCGTAAGTCCGTTTTACTTTGTTAGACGTGTTGTGAACTTCGGTTTGGTTATTCGATCACGTATCGTGATTTTCGGGCGTTTTGGGCCATTTTGTAATTTACCCAAAGTTGTGGGTATCCGCATTCGTAATTGTTGTCTTGACCCTTTTTCTTGGTCGCGTGCGATTAATTGTTGCATGATATTTCGTTTCGGATCGATGATGTTGTCCGCGAGCGTTTCGTCGTGTTCGTTCCGTGCATTTTCGGAAACCGAATCGTCGGGTCATGGCGGCTGGGCACTGGCCGGACGGGTGCGGCGGGCACTGTCGGGAGTGCTGGGCACTAGCCGGGCAGACGCGACAGGAACCGGCATAGTGCACGCTACTGCCGGCAGACTGCGCACACTAGCTTGGCAGTACTAGCGCACGTTATTAGGCCGGCCAGCGCACGCTATCGGGCTGGGCAGAGTGGTTACTGGAGTACTGGACTCAGGGAGGATCGGCAGGTAGCGCACGCTACTGTCGGTCGTGGCGCGCTAATCGGCATGTGTAGCGCACTCTGCCGGCCGACTAGCGTACGTTACCTGGCCGAGCAGTTTGGTCCAGAGGGTTCTGGACATATCGGCTAGCGCGCGCTAGCGTCCGCGCAGCGCACGCTATCGGGGGCGAGCAGGCAAGTCCCGGTCGGCAGTCGGGCATCAGTGCCGGGTCGTGCGGGCCCCGGCCGAGAGTTCTGGGCGATACTGGCCGATAGCGCACGCTACTGCCGGAAGGGTAGCGCACGCTAGTCCAGCCCAGTATAAATGTGACAGAGCAGTCGCATTTTCACTCGTTTTTCATTTCCTTTCTTTTCTGTCCGCGGCTGGAGTTTCGGAGGAGGCGAAGCCATGTTGTCAAACAACAAATCCATGAAGTTCTTGAGTTCATATCATTGATTGATTATCCTATATCATCCTTTGATCCAGCGAATCAAGGTAATCTCTTCTTATAACCCTAGTTTCTTGAATTTTGAGGTTTTGGGGTTTTTGTCCGATTTGTTCCGAATTGTTAATTAATCCATGATGGGTATGATTAATCTTAGTATTATTCATGTGTCTAACATCATTTAATCCATTGTTCTTCGCCGAATCAAGGTATATTTCTTGATTTTCCTTCGGGTGACTTTTTGGGGGATTTATTCTTGATTTCGTTTTCCATCCGTTTTTGATGAATCGATTGTTGTTAAATGATGTTGTTAAACATATCCTATGGATTGTATATCTATATTTCGGTTGGGAATTCCATTTTCATGTTTTGTTGGGTCGATTCGTGTTCTTGGCTATTTTGGGGAAAACACTTGAACTATCGTCGTTTGTTCTTTGAATTCAGCGGCTTTGGGTCGTACTTTGGAATTCATTTTCGTTGTTATTGTTTTCGTTCGTAGTTTATTGTCGCGGGTTGTCGTTCGGTGGAGTCGGCGGTTCGTAGTCGGTTCGTGCCAACCTACTTCGGTCGATTCTCCGCGTTGTTCTTATTCGAGGCAAGTACCTTGTCCATACCATTCTTGTTTTGTGGATATGATAATCAGTGATCGTCTTTATGTGTTTATTTGATCGTTTGATTTTGAACTTTCAAAATATTCGGTTTAGTCTCGTTAAAGGCTCACTTTCAAACGCGAGTGTTTTGTGAATATTATGCTTCGTGAATGGTTAAGTGAACCCTATAAATTCGCTTGTTGTTATTATGCTTTGATAATATATTTACATATACTATCTCTTTTCGGTGCGTTGTGATTTGACAATTTTGTCGTGCCTTGCGGTTGTTGCTTCTGGGTGAATTGTTTGGATATCCTTGGTTTGATATGTTATTTGTGCATGATTGTTTCGCTAGCCAGCTCGGGAGGGTCCGACGGGGCCTCGAGTGGGATTTGTGGCTTCGTCCCTGTAACGCCCCAACTTTCTAGGGTAAATATTGGGGAAAAAAATAAATAAAAGGTAAATTTTGAGAAAAATAATTTTCTTGAGAATATAAAAATTCTCGCCTACAAAGTCGAGTTGCTACAATGACATAAAAATAAATACCTTTAAATAAGGTAACATTTCATCATAAATATGAGGTAAAAGTTTGCGGCGGAAGAATAATTCATAATTTATAAATTTCTGATCAACGTTTCCCCAAATAAATTTCAAACATTTGACAAAAAGAAACATCATATAATAATTCCTCTTTCATATACCCTCTCGACTCGCTCCTTCGTCCATACAGCTCGATTCAATCTGCGGGTTCAATACAGGTGAGGGTGAGCTTCCTTCAGCTCGTGGAAATCACACTGATCACAGTAATATACAATCTCATGGAAAGCATAACATGAATAATCTATCACATTTTTCCTCAACGTAAATGCATACTCACAATATTACGTATAGCATGAATCGAGCACGCATACACGAATATTGAGGTTGCGCAGGTGCCCCCGCAACAACATCAAACATAAACACAATACCACATATAACATGAATCGAGCACGCATGTGAATATTGAGGTTGCACAGGTGTCCCCGCAACAACATATATCTTAAGATAGCCTCTTATATGAAAACAGGTTAGCCTGATTTACAACGTGCATAAAATTTTAAACATGAATAGAACATCACATATACAGTCCAATTAAAGCAATTAAAGTGATAGTGAAAATTCCCACCTGAATAAATGATGATGTCTGACTGAAATGAATGTGCTCAACTCATAGTCATAAGCCCGTAAATCCTCGATAAAGTCTACATATAATAATAATTATTATAATCCTTACAATTTATTATTTATATAATGAATGAAAGGATATCACTATAATAACTGAAAATAAAATACAGTTGCTTATTAATATTAACCGAAGAGTTAACATTATTAATGACTGAAATTAAAATACTTATGCATAAATTTCAGATTAAATATTAATATTAATTGAAAGTCAACATTTTAATGTCCGAGTCAAAATGGGACAGAATTGAAGTTTTGAAAGTTGACTGGGTCAAAACGTAAAAATTGAAAAGCTGACTGGATTAGAATCAAATTAATTAAAACTGTCTGGGGCTGAATTGAATGTTTCTGGAAATGAGAGGACTAAATTGATTAACCTACGAAAATCGCGGGTATATAAACCTTATACATCGTGCGCCGTTAACTCACCCTATTCTCATTTCTCCCTTCTCTCCTTCATCCCTCTCTCTCTCTCCCCCCTCCTCCAAATTTCTTCGTTTCTTCTCTCGGCCATAACAAAAAAATTCCGAAACACACACTAAAATCACAGTGGGCGTAAAATAAAAAAACCGAACGGCGACAACGAACGCCGACTGCAGCGGTGGTTCGGCGGCAGCACACAGCCGAGATGCAGGTCGGCGATGGTTATGGGTTTCGGGTTCTGATATGGGAAATCAGTTCTTGACGTGGGCTATGTCCGCAGGTTCGGCGAAGATGGCTGAAGGGGCAGGTAAGGGTTTGGCTTCTGATTTCAATCGGGTATAAGTTCGGGTCTGATTTATGAAATTTGATTGATATTGAGGAGCTG
Organism: Orobanche coerulescens; assembly: GCA_033398695.1. Classification (NCBI taxonomy): domain Eukaryota; kingdom Viridiplantae; phylum Streptophyta; class Magnoliopsida; order Lamiales; family Orobanchaceae; genus Orobanche; species Orobanche coerulescens. The sequence goes on along the minus strand of CM065819.1, from coordinate 23,932,667 downwards.
AAGGTCGAGGTGAGTTAAGGTTCGGCGAGGTTAGGCCGTGATGTTTCTGGTATGCCGACTGCAATTCGGGATTGAAGGTCTGATTCCAGTCGGAATTGGATTCGGCCGGGGTCATTGAACTCGGTTGTGTATGTGGGAAAAATTCCGATTTGGGTTACTGGTTTGGATAATTTCGGGTTCTGCTGCTCTGAAAGTTGAAAGCATTAAGATTTGAATTTACTTTTTATTTTTATTTTTTTTGTTCAGATAAATTATTGGATTTTTGATTGTTAATTTTGTAGTGTATATTTAATGTAAAATTGGTGTGGTTTGCAGATGAATTCTGAACCGACAAAAAGAATGATAAAACACAAAATATGGAGAAGCTGAGTTTTTTTTTTACGATTTTACCTCTTCAAAGAAAAATCTGATGTTCCGAAGGGGTTGAACTTCCAGATTCAAGATTGGACTCTTGGAAGAACTCGTCGAATAAGAAACACGATGAACCTTGTTGTTCTAAATTGTATTGTATTTTTTTCTTTTTTTTATGTTGGATGGTGAACGACGGCTGGGAAAGTTAGGGGTTGCTGAACAAGAAAGTTGTATTCTGTATTGTATTTTTTTTTGCACTGCAGATACAGTGTATTTATATTGTATTGAATTAAGGTTAGGGTATAATTTTGGGCTTTAATATTATTCTTGGTCATCAACTGTTTGGGCCATTGATAATAATAATCTTCTATATATATATATATATATAAAGAACTAGTTTCATGTTTTAATGTGAGCATTAATGACATTAGTTAAGAAATTCTATTATCATGTATGTCAATACATAATAATCATGTGTAAGTTTTTTTTATCATGTTCATTTATTAAATAGGCTCATTCAATTACCGTAATGCACAAATTTCCTTATTTATTTGTTTGTTATCTTTGGTAAAGCTGAAAATGTAAATACACATTTTAGTATTGAAAAAATTGTCAATCTAATTCAGCTTGAAAAGGACAATTAAATTAAAATATATTTAAATATTTGATACAAAAAGATGTTTGGTTTATTGAATGGTGAAAGATTGTATATGTTTAACGTCAATTATCTTACACAAACAAACATAGTAACAAACAAATACAATAACTCTCCGAACCACAACAGAAAAGAAATATCACAGATCGATTAACTTTCCATCTTATACTAAAACTATAAGATATGAAAAATAAAGTGGAAGAGTAGTAAAGTCGATTTATGAATTTTTAAGACCATGGTTATATTTTGCCATTGAGTTTTGGTACAAATATCATCAATTCATAAGGTCACTAATCTGTGTTATAATCCTTTCAACTATTCAAATTCGAGAGTTGTGTTTCGACAAAAGTTGTGTAAGTAATCTCAATAAATAAAGGTCTTAATGTTATGATATTACCTTTTTTTTCTTCTTAAAAAGGTCTAAATAATGACGTATTTTCAATAGAGAACTGTTGCGTATTTTACATTCACGATTTGTCATCTACTGCTTTGAATCCAAAAAGTGGAAATAGCTCAATGAAAAAGAAAGTATCTTGGTGTGTGAGTGTTAAAAGTGAGATGCTAATGTGGCTATTTAGTTTAAGCCACTATACCGTGTCCTTTAATTAATATATAAATGTTGAGTTTCATCATTAAACGTAAGTATTTATAATCACAAATTATATTTTTTTTTAAAGTGTTTAATATTTATGATAACATCTACTATATTATAAATCATTTGTGACTTTTAGGGAGGTCTTAAAATATTAAGATACATACTTAGAGCATCTACAATGCATCAAGTTTAAAGACTTGATGCATTTAATACATATTAACCACAAGGTTTGTGCAATGGAACTCGCCTCATTATCACACATCTGGGAGAATTTGTTATTCAAGCAAAACTCACATGGAGACGTAACGACGCAATCGTTACAAATGAAAGACAAAACTCGAAACTGGTACATCAATTTTGGTGTAAGAGACAAAAGAAAAAAACCTAAGTTGTGTGTAGTATAAATTTTGTTTTTGAAATAGCATTTATTGCGTTATGGTGATGAAAGTCACTCATGTATTTGATGCATTTTTATTGAAATAATTCTATTTACAAAAACTTACTTAAACAAATTTTCTTTATTCAGTCGAGTACCCCTGATCGAAACTAAGCATAATAACTAAATATGCATAACCCTTGCAAAATCGATGATTCTTTACGGTGAACAAAGCTCGTGCATCGCACGGGCCATGATGTCTCGTAATAATAATAATGAGGATAGTGAGGCTGCACGACGTAAACGTGTCAAGTATGAGGTTAAATGCGCAGATATCGGATACGGGTTCCTCCCCTTTTCTTTTTCTTCTTTTGGAGAACTTGAGAAAGAGGCGGTAACCTTACTAAAGCGTATTAGACGTTTCTCCTTGACTCAAGACATTGGGGCTCGTGCTGCGGGTCATATTTTTAATCGTATTAGTTTCGCTATTGCTAGAGGAGTAGGGGCCCAGTTGGTTTCTCGGCTTCCCACTAATTTTTTGTAAATCCTTTGAGTTTTTAATAAAATAATAATAATAATAATAATAATAATAATAATAATAATAATAAGAATAAGAATAAGAATAATAATAATAAGAATAATGATAAAATTAATAATAACAGTAGTATTAATAACATCGATACTAATAATAATATTGAGAGTAATATAAATATCTTTAATTATCATATTAACAAATAAAAATGACTAATAATAATAATAAGAAGAAGAAGAAGAATAATAATAATAATAATAATAATAATAAGAATAATGATAAAATTAATAATAACAGTAGTATTAATAACATCGATACTAATAATAATATCGAGAGTAATATAAATACCTTTAATTATCATATTAACAAAAAAAGACTAATATTAAATGTTCTGAAATCAACTTGAGAAATTGACTCGGGTTTAGAATATATGAGATATCATGAAAATGTTTGATCTTATTAAATGATATTACATGAAGTTGACTTGTACGTGTAGTGAAAGTAATTGTACAATAATTACTCACTCGGTAATGAAATGAGATTAAATGAAATAAAATGCATTATTAATATTATTAGCAGTAAATGACTACTTAAAAATAACTGACAAAAAAAATGACTTGGGCTAGGACTTGTGATACTTCGAAATAAATGTTCATGATCCTTTAAATTGAATTAAATAACATGAAATGCATTATAATATTATTGTTATAAAATAATAATATTGCATTATAAAAATGGCGGCTATTACATCCTACCCCTCTTAGAGAAATTTTCGTCCTCGAAAATAAATGATATATCTCGTTTGAAGAAATTCGGATAACGAGTTTGAAGTTCTTCTTCGCGCTCCCAAGTAGCTTCATCCTTACTGTGCTTACGCCATTTGATCTCGACAAACACCTTTTCTTTGTTCCTCAATTGCCGGACTGATCGATCGAGAATCAATTCTGGTTGTTCTTCATAGGTAAGGTCTTTGTTCATCTCCACGGCGATATAGTTGATGACATTATAACACCCTCATGATTTACGGAGATATTACAGCGCCGTAGATCCTTTTTGGAGAACCTACCAGGCATAGACCCAAATAAAATACATTAAATACGACGAACATAAATGTTCATACATTCAAAACCAACTTCAATTTCAACATGACATACATCACAATACCAAACAACATATCATCCCGAGGAATCATAACCAATATGACCGTTCACCACGGAAATACAACAACATCATTAACCATTAATAATGACATGACATACAACACTGGACAGTACCCGCGCGAGTACAAAACCAAAACACGACTTTGACCATGAACATACGACCACCAACACAAAATGATGTACGATATCAATGCTGCCCACCAAGCTCGTGTCCGTCCTGTGCTAGTCCTCCCACTGGACCTGTACCTGAATACACAAACGTATATCCACCCCAAAAGGGGTCAGCAAGAAGCCGGTGCAAGTAGAATGATTCTAGAATATGTACAACAAGTGAATAATCAACAAAAAACCACAGAAAATCATAATGCCATCACAGATATTCCGGAATACCACATCACAATCATCATCACAAAACAACCTCCCGAGCTATACTGGCCCTGTACCTCTCAGCAAGATACACACCCCAGAGACACCTCGTCAGGCCCTCCCTGGTGTATAGCCCAACCGAGTGATCCGTAGGGATACGCAGCCTACCGGACCCCAGGGGACCCTCACTTGTTTTACTCGGCTCACACACACTCGATCAACAATTGGCACAAATTCCATTTTACATATTCACACGAAGTACATTAAACACAATCAAAGTACTTGCCTCAATTTGAACGACACAAGAAGCGGCGAACGGATGAATGTACGGTCCGAACTTCCTTCAACGACTCGATCCTAACACATCGAAGTAAGGAATCAAAACACGACACCACGGAAATGGAAGGATTCCCTTCCAATTCTACTCTTAGGGACAAACTATCAAACACTATTAAGGCGGAGTTGTTCATACTCAAATCAATAGGTGGGAACTCAAACAAAATCCGTAGACTTCAAGAAAAACAAGGGATTTTGGTTTCACACTCATATTCTGACCCAATTCAAGGTTTAAAACGGACTAGAATGACGAGATCTAAACAAAACCCTCAAAATTCCAAAAACTAGGGACTGAACAATCTTACCTTGATTTGGATGATACACTGGATGAAATCTTGTTAGATTGAGCTTAGGAACACGAAAATGTTGTTGGATGGTGAAAACTGGTCGAAAACCACGTCTAACTACACTCCAAATCGCCCAGCCACCGAAGGGAAGAGGAAGAGGTAAAAAATGACGTTTCTGGAACCTGCCCCCCCATATATATACTGGGAGGCATTAGCGCACGCTACGGCTACAGGCTTAGCGTACGCTAACGAGCTGAGGGCGGTGCACTGCTGAAGAAAAAGGCAATCCAAAACTTTCTGCCAGACTCCGGTAGCGTACGCTGAACTATCTATTAGCGTGCGCTATCGATTACTACTAGCGCGCGCTAACTCCATACAGTAGCGTGCGCTACCTGCAAATACCTGCAGTCCAGAAACGTTTCTGTCCTCACTGACCTGACACCCTATCGCACGCTATCATACAAGTAACGTGCGCTAGTACATCGAAATAGCGTACGTTAGTCCATCCATAGCGTACGCTAATGCCTCATTCCAGAGTCCAGAAAGCTTACTGTCCAGTGGGCCTAACGCACGCTATTGCACAAGAGTAGCGTGCGCTACTCGAACCTGGTTAGCGTGCGCTAGACATACAGTCTTAGCGTGCGCTAACTGCTATTTTTCCAAATTTAAATTCGCAAGAAGGCCGGCTAAAACGAGCTCAATCCGAGAATCATAGAACCCAACAATTATCAGCCATGAATATGCCAAGGTCAATCATCAACATATACGGTCCAAATGACCACAATACCACAAAATACATCCGAAATAACACTCATAAAATACACGGGTATTACACCCTTACCCCCTAAAAAGAAGTTTCGTCCCGAAACTTAAGATACGAAAAGTTCGGGGTATCGGGCACGCATACTATCCTCGGTCTCCCACGTGGCCTCCTCAATTCCATGCTTAGACCATTGGACCTTTACTAACGAAATCACTTTCCGTCGCAATTGTTTCACTCGACGCTCTAGTATGGTTACCGGTTGTTCTTCATACGTAACATCTTCATTAACTTCAATCTCTTGATAGTCAATAACATGGCTGGGATCGGGAACATACTTGCGTAGTTGCGAAACATGGAATACATCATGAACATGGCTAAGCGTTGGAGGCAATGCTAGTCGATAAGCTACATCGCCTACCTTGTCCAGGATCTCGAAGGGGCCAATATATCGAGGACTAAGCTTCCCTTTCTTACCAAACCGAAGAACTCCACGAGTCGGCGATACTTTTAACAACACATGGTCTCCCACCTGGAACTCTAACGGTCGACGACGAATGTCGGCATATGACTTTTGTCGACTCTGAGCAGTCAACAACCTTTGCCGAATAATTGCGACCTTTTCCCGTGTTTGAACCACCAAGTCCGGTTCTACTCCAAGTAACTCGTACGGCTCGTCCCAACAGATTGGCGATCTACACCGTCTTCCATATAATGCTTCAAACGGAGCCATCCCAATCGAACTATGCCAATTGTTATTGTACGCAAATTCAATCAATGGTAAATGAGTCTCCCAATCTTCTTTCCAGTCTAACGCACAACCCTCAACATGTCTTCTAGCGTTTGGATCGTCCTCTCCGACTGTCCGTCCGTCTGGGGATGATAAACGGTGCTGAAATTTAATTTGGTACCGAGTGCTCGATGTACTGCTTGCCAGAAATGTGACACAAAACGCCCATCGCGATCAGACACTATACTCTTTGGGGTACCATGGAGTCTCACAATCTCCGCAATGAATAACCGAGCTAACCTCTCCGGTCCCCAAGTATCTCTAATGCCCAGAAAGTGTGCGGATTTGGTTAGCCGATCAACAATTACCCAAATCATATTCACTCCAGTTCGCGTCTGACACGCTTTTTGTGTAACTATCGCAAGTGCACGATATCGTATCAAGTAGTAAAGTGGACTTTTTGAGTCCGGTTTATCGATCCCACAAGGAAGTTATGTTATAATTTGAATTATACACTATTAGTCTATTTTTATAGATACTTAAGATGAGTAAAACACACAATTAAAAAGTTTGGTTTAATAATTGCAAAGAAATTGCAATAATAGTTCTAATATTATAAGGAAATAAAAAGATAGCAATAATAATAGATTGATTATCGATAAAATGAAATAGTTGGGATTACAAACTTAGTTCGTCATTAGTTATAAAAGATGTATTGGAGATCATAAGATTAATTTACTTATTATGTTGTGTAGATTCGATTTTCCTTAAAAAGACGGTTTCTCTTTCGAACTATAAACGCCCTTACATATGAATCAATCCACTATATTTCTATGTTGATCGCTTCAATACATAGCATTAGGATTTGTGAAAATAACTCAATGAATCATCTAAGGACTAGGGGTATATTTCTATCCCCTAGAACAACTTAGAGTGAAGACCATTTGATCTAATCAAACATATTTTCTTTCAAACATATGAAGATCATAAATATCTTCATTAATTGGCCAAATAAATAAAGATTGTTAAAACAATGAAAATCACACACAATAATAAGTAATTCATAATATATCTTTATACAAACATAAATAACATGACTAACCTTGTTTATAATCCCAACTTAAGAAACTTAGCCCATAAAGGGTTTATTACACATATTACAAGCTTTGGTGGTCATTCTTAGTTGAATCAAGAGAAAGAATTGATCCTAACTCCCTTAGTAGATAAAGGAGATAGAAGCAATAAACTCTCTGAACAACATATACTATACCACACTTACAAAGATCACTCAAGAACACAAGTGTGTTCTTCACACAAAAAGAAAAGTTTACAAGAAAATGGAAAATTATATGATGAATGGTAAATGATGAAGGATCTAAGGGTCTATTTATACACCTAAAGTCATCTAATAGCTCCAAAATTACAAGATTATTACATTATATCGGATCAATGCCACCATCCCCTCAATAATACACAAAAAGTATAAAAATTAGACAAATCATAGCACTGTCAAGAGTTACTACGTAACATTCGGAGTTACGGCCGTAATAGAGGTGACTTACGGCCGTAACTTCCGAATGTTACGGCCGTAACGTGGCTTCGTAAATTTGCTCATTTGAAGCTTTGATAGTTACGTTTTCAGAATTCCTCGGACTTTGCGTTTTGCCCTGCATCTTCTTCGGATGATAACTTTTGATATATAACTCTGATTTTGAATCCGGAAAGACTGCCGAATTCGTCTCGAAAAGCCCTACAACATGAATATATCAAAATTCAATAAAGAGAATATTTATTAAACATGTTGTTTCTTGAGTAATTCAGTTATTTAATCCGATCATCATCCAATAAAAATAAAATTATTAAAACTAATAAATTAAAAGCAAAAAACGAGTAGACTAGCTCAATTATGGGTAAATTTTATCGATACAAACCATGGATAAGTGTACAAAAATGACACTTATCACACCCCCAAACTTGAATTCTTGCTAGTCCCGAGCAAGACTCTTTATTATTCACACTCCAAAAATAAAAATAAAAAAAAAAATAAGAAAATTAATTTACACATAAATTAAAATATAAAAAGAGAAAAGGAGATCAAAATGCCATTAATAAACAACAACCAGCTTTATACAGTAGATAGAAATGAATCAAGATTCAAAATAAATCTACTAATATTTTTTTGAAGTTAAAACACGGTTTTATTTTGTAATTCCAAAATGTAAGGTTTCCCCCCCAAAAGGTTGATTATTTCTTTCCCACTCGTGATACACACGACTCCCTTTAATGGTTGCTCTCGATCACTCGTTTATTTTTCGACTCAATATGAAGAAGAATTTCATTGGCGTCATCAAATATTGTGATTTTTACAAAATTGAGTGTATTGAAATTCAGCTGCTAATTAATTCAAATCTGCTCATAAACTACATCCCTTTTAGTGATAGCTTTCACACCGTTATTTGCTAACGTGTAGCTCTTTTCACTAACACAATTTCTATCTCATTTTTTTTTTTTTTCGTAAAAAGGTGATAGCTTTCACACCGTTATTTGCTAACGTGTAGCTCTTTTCACCAATTTTTCCTGAGACGGCAGCTACGCACCAACAATGGTTAGTCTTTTATTTTTAGCAAAATTTAAGACTTCCAAAATTAGGCAGCTGTTGCTGCTCAACACTTCTCCTTTTCGTCATTTATTTTTTTTAGGTGATAACTTTCACACCGTTATTTGCTAACGTGTAGCTCTTTTCACCAATGACTCCTTTTTTTTAGGGAATAGAATTTTTGCAGAAAATCATTTTTTAGTTAAGCATGAAAAATCAAAAACTCCACAAATTAAGTAAATTTCAGTTTTATTTTTCATTAACCAATTGATTCTTCTTTTCTCAAGGTAACGAATGACTCGATTTTATATGATAATTACAAGGCTTGGAAAGAGAGATTAAGGCTCAAAAAATTTTGGAATATACAATTTTTTTTTTTTTACCGGTTAAAACGATTTTAGAAGTTTGTATAAAGCTAATTTATTGGTGTTATGGCCAGATTTAAAAATCTCAAAAATCAAAATACTATATATATATATACTAAACCTAATCAATGAAAAATAATAAAAACACACCACACAATACACTAATCAAAACATACCACAATGAAAATCCAAATAAAAATCATAGTTCAAAAACCACAAAATAAACACACAAGTACGAAAACATCACCCCCAAACTTATAAGTAAAATCGTCTCCAGTTTTTTTAAAAAAATATAATAGCATGAGAAAACAGAAACTCCCTGAAATTTTAGTTTTGTGATCCTCCGGTGTGTCGTCAGGATGTTTAGAAAACGGAAAAGCTTTTCAAAGCGCTTCTCCGTTTCTAATTGTCGCCGAGTATTTCATTTTGATTTCTCATAATTTCACTGGGATGTTTCTAATCCTGAACTCTTTCAAGCAAATTTTCCTCAAAAGCCGTCAACTCATAACCGCATCTTCCTCGGCCTCATATTCCTCTTCCTCGCTACTCTCCTCTTCCGGTTCAAACGTGCCCGTTTGCTTCTCAATTGAGTACTTCTAAAAATACTACTCCTACTGCTCACCGATCCCCATGTGTTAAAATATCACCCCCGCCGAAATTTTGACTCTCGGCTCCTGCAAATACCGGTGATAATGCGGGGTTATGGCATTTTCTCGCCTAGTCGGGACCATGCCGGCATAGTGACAAATAGTAGTGTAAATGTGAGTACCCAAATCCATTTTTACCCTCGGCGGATAGCATATAAACCTCGCAGTGGCCAATGGAAACCGTCGCCGAGTCGAAGTCGGGTAAATACTCCCTACGCCCACATCCATAAATACCAAGCATCATCCATAAGGTCCTTTGGTTGTATCGGGGTTTGATCATCCCAATACTGTCATGCAACTCGCTCACTAACGCCAACAGAAACTCTATCATCCGCACCTCTTCATTAGGCAAGATAGTAATGTCAACCGCATTAGTACCATCAACCCCCAAAAACTTGTTAATGACATCCGGTGAGAAATTTATCGATTTCCCATTCACAGTAGTCTGATGATAAGTAGGTGACCCTACCTGCCCAATCGACTTGTTGAAAGAATTGTAAAAGTTTAGGGTCAGGGTCGGGTTACCATTTGGGAGATCGGAAACGAACTTCTCCCAGCCGTTGTCTAAGAATTTTTGGATGAAAGGGGTAGTGTATGTGTTTCTGTCCGCATGGCCGATGAAATCATCAAGATTGAACAATCTTTCCTTAATGCACTTCGTGTTTTGCTTTCTTTGTGGCGTTTGACCTTGAGATGACGAACCGACCTTTTCTTTTCCTTTTGTTGATTTCTTCGGTGCCATCCCTGAAATTGAACAAAATCAACTTCTTTTCATCACACGACTATAATCATTAAGCAAAACTAACAAAAACATAAAAAAAATTCAAAGATTTTCGTTGTGGCATTTCATCGGACACCTTGAGTTCATAGTTTTTTAACTAGTTTTTCTTATTCAAACTAAAATCCATAAGGCCACCACAAATCAATGAATCAAATAACGATACAAATATCAACAATACTCACAAATGAACAAGATTTAATCAACGAATCATACGGAAATAAGAATCGAAAAACAAATATGAAGAGAAAAACTACAAAATAAAACTCAAGAATATATAAATTGAAACAAGGATTGAAAGAGAACCTGATGATTATGTGTGAATGTTGATATGTTAATGAATTGAATTGATGAATTTGAGTTTTTAGCAAGTAGGGATTGATAGGGGAAAAATCGCTCTCCTACCGCTTGTCTCTCGTCCGTGCGTGTGAAGTGTTTAAGGACGGTTTTTTTTTTTTTTATAAAGACTACTTTTAACGCCCGTAACTTTTACACTTTACGGCCGTAAGGTGCTCTCGTTTTTCAAAGAGTTTTTAAGATACGGGCGTAAGACAAAGAAGTTCCGGCCGTTTGTGACGTTTGGTTTTTTTTTTTTTAGTGGCGCTTTTAAAGATACGGCCGTAACGCATACTAGTTACTACCGTAAGGTGCTTTCGTAAAAATATAATTGGACAACATACGGCCGTATCTAATAACTTACGGCCGTATTTTTTTATATTATTATTTTTTTTTTTTTTTAATAAAAACAAGATTATAATTATTATATGTTTGAGAATAATGAAAGAAAGACTCCTGGATTTTATGAACGATCGATCCTTGCCGTTGTTGTTGAATCCTTCCGTGTTACCCCCAAACTTATTTGCGAAATAATAGAGATTGGGTTGCCTCCCAATAAGCGTTTTGTTTAACGTCCTTAGCTTGACTTCTCGCCGATTAATTAGGTATTTCCAAAGATTATGATTGATTTTGTGCCGAGAATTCTCCTCCCGAGATATGGCTTTAACCGTTGACCGTTTACTTTGAAACTCCCGGTTGTATTATAAATCTCCACACTCCATGAGAAAACACCTCTTTGATCGTGTAAGGGCCTCGCCCATCGTGATCGTAGCTTACCCGAAACAGACGCATCGTGCATTAAAAAGCGTAACTTGGTCTCCTGCTTTAAAATCTCTTCTTAGAATTTTGTTGTCATGCCATCTTTTCGCTTTTTCTTTGTAGATTTTGGCATTTTCATATGAGTCGAGTCGGATTTCATCCAACTCATTTAATCAAAGCAACCTTTTCTTTCCAAACAATCTGCTCACAAAGTTTAGTTTTTTTATAGCCCAAAAAGCTCGATGTTCAAGTTCTACTTGGCAGTGACAGCTTTTCCAAAACTGCATTTAAATGGAGACATGCCTATCGGTGTCTTATAGTCCGTCGTAAGCCCAGAGCGCATCATCCAGCCTTTTTCGACCAATCTTTTCGAGATGAGTCGACTGTCATCTCAAGTATACGTTTCTTCACGATTGGAAATTTCGACTTGTCCACCGGGTTTGTGGGTGATAAGAGGTAGCGACACGGTGTTTTACTCCGAATTTGGTCAATAGAGCCTTAACCTGGTGATTGCAGAAATGAGATCCGCCATCACTGATAATAACTCTCGGAGTTCCGAAGCGAGTGAATATATTTTTCTTTAGAAAATTTACCACGACCTTAGCTTCGTTTGTTGGTAATGCAACAGCCTCCACCCATTTCGATACGTAGTCAACAGCTACAAGGATGTATTCATTAGAGAATGATGATGGAAAGGGTCCCATGAAATCAATTCCCCAAACGTCGAAGATTTCAACTTCAAGGATGAAATTCATTGGCATTTCATTTCTTTTTGACATGTTTCCATGTCTTTGGCACCGGTCACACTTCGAGACAAGTGTATGTGCATCTTTGAACAGAGTGGGCCAATAGAATCCTGCTTCAAGAATTTTTGCTGCTGTTTTTGAACCCCCAAAATGTCCTCCATAGTGAGAGGAATGACATCTTTCTAATACCTTCTCCATTTCTTCTTCCGGTATGCATCTCCGGATGATTTGATCAGGTCCTCGTCTGAACAACAGAGGATCTTCCCAGTGATAGTATTTCAACTCGGAGAAGAATTTTTTCTTTTGATGATGGGAAAAATTTGGGTGAATTATTCCACTAACAAGGAAATTAACGATGTCAGCATACCATGGTGCATTTTGTTTTTCCTGGATATTAGAGATTTGGAAGCTTGTTCATCCGAAATACTTCATTTATTTCCTTCTCTTGAGCATTGTTTTGGTCGAGTCTAGAGAGATGATCCGCCACTTGGTTTTCTGTTCCCTTTCTCGTCTCTCGATTTCTATGTCGAATTCTTGCATAAGTAGAACCCATCGGATTAGCCTTGACTTTGCATCTTGCTTTGTCATTAAATATTTCAAAGCCGAATGATCAAGATAGACTATGACCTTTGATCCCAATAAGTAGGATCGAAATTTGTCAAAGGCATAAACCACTGCAAGCATCTCTTTTCGGTTGTTGTGTAGTTCGGTGAGCATCATTCATAGTCCCGCTAGCATAATGGATCACTTGCATCATTTTGTCCTTCTTCCGCCCAAGACGGCCCCTACGGCATAATCACTTGCATCGCACATTAAAATGAAAGGAATAGTCCAACTGAGAAATGATGATTGAGCTGATGTAAGCTTATCCTTCAAAGTTGCAAAGGCCACGTGGCATTCATTTGTGAAAAGGAATGGTGTATCTTTCTCAAGTAAAGAACAGAGAGGTTTTGCTATTTTTGAGAAATCTTTTATAAACCTCCGATAGAATCCTGCATGTCCGAGAAAACTCCTTACTCCTTTCACCGAAATTGGTGGAGGAAGTTTTGCAATCACTTGGATTTTTGCCTTATCGACTTCAATTCCATGTTGTGAGATTCTATGGCCAAGTACGATTCCTTCCTGGACCATGAAGTGACATTTCTCCCAATTGAGAACTAGATTTGTGTCTTCACATCTTTCCAAGACCATGCCTAAGTGAATGAGGCATTTATCAAATGAATCTCCGAAAACCGAGAAATCGTCCATGAAAACTTCAATGAATTTTTCAACCATGTCTGAGAATATTGACATCATGCATCTTTGAAATGTGGCTGGAGCATTGCACAATCCGAATGGGATTCTTCTGTAGGCAAATGTTCCATAAGGGCATGTGAATGTTGTTTTCTCTTGATCTTCTGGGGCTATTACGATTTGGTTGTACTCGAATAGCCGTCGAGAAAACAAGAGTAAGAATGTCCCGCCAATCTATCTAGCATCTCGATCAATAAATGGGAGTGGAAAATGATCTTTTCTTGTCGTCTTGTTTAGTTTCTGTAATCAATGCACATTCTCCATCCCGTGATCGGTCGTGTTGGTATAAGTTCATTGTGCTCATTCTCAATGATCGTGATTCTACTCTTTTGGACACCATATGTACAGTGGCTCACCCATGGACTATCCGAGATCGATAAATGATTCTGCGTCAAGTAATTTAAGAATCTCTCGCCTTCACAATTTCCTTCATGTTTGGATTCAAACGTCGTTGATGCTCAATTGAAGGTTTGCGTCATCTTCCATCAAGATTTTGTGAGTGCATATAGAGGGGCTTATTCCTCTAATGTCTGCAATAGTCCATCCAATTGCTCTTTTGTGATTCCTCAATACCCTTAGTAATTTCCTTCTTCAAGTTTGGTCAATATGTTAGATATGATGACCGGAAGTGTTGAGGAAACGCCAAGTAAGCGTATCTCAAATGTGTGGGTAGAGGTTTGAGATCAAGTGTTGGAGCTTCTTGTAAAGAAGGGAGGGGTTTAGCGGAGCTTGTCCCCAATTCTTCAAAATGTGGATGCTTTCTTAAGGTTGGTAGTGCTTCCATAGTTAACTGCTTCGCCAAGTGATATTCTTCTTCCATGTGGTTAGAGAATTTGCTATACATGTCTCAAGAGGATCTTTAGATAGAATTTTCTCTAAAGACTTGTTCACCATGGCTTCAATTGTGTCTATTTTTAGACAATACTCATCTGTGGAGGGTTGATTCAAAGTTTTTAAGACATCGAAGATGACATGTTCGTCTTCCACTCGAGAATTAGCTTTCCTTCATAGACGCCAATAAGAGCACGTCCGGTTATAGAAATGGTCGTCCCGAATAATGGGAATATCCCGATCTTCTTCCATGTCGAGGATGATAAAATCTGTTGGGAATATGAATTTATCAACTTTGACGAGCACATCTTCAACTATCCCACGTGGATATTTGATTGACCGATCGGCTAATCAGAGCTAAACCGTTGTTGCTTTTGCTTCTCCCAAATTCAATTTGTTGAAAATTGACAGGCATCAAGTTGATACTTGCCCTAAATCACAAAGAGCTTTGCCAAAATTTACTTCACCAATTGTACACGGATTGTGAAAGTTCCTGATCTTTTAGCTTGGGTGGCAACTTCTTTTGTAGTATTGCGCTACATTCCTCTGTTAGCATGACAGCTTCGTATTCTTCAAGCCTTCGTTTGTTTGAAAGAATATCTTTCATAAATTTGGCATAGCTTGGCATTTGTGCTAGAGCATCGGCAAAAGGAATGTTGATGTGTAGCTTTTGAAGATTTCCAAGAATTTCCCGAATTGAGCATCGAGCTTGTGATTCTTCAACCGTTGAGGAAATGGGATAGGTGGAACATAAGTTTTTGTAGCAATTGGACCTTTTTGAGATGAAGGTTCAGATCGATTCTTTTTGTTTATTTTTTGTTTTTCCAGATGGTTTTCCATAGAAATTTCTGCAACTGCACTCCACTTCTTGTTGTGATAGCTTGGACATTTTCCCTTGGATTTACCTCGGTATTGCTAGGTAACATGCCTTGAGATCTTTCTGAAAGTATTTTGGCCATTTGGCCAACTTGTGTCTCCAGATTTTTAATTGAAGCATCATTGCGTTGTTGATACTTCAGTTGTTGTTCAGCTAGCTTTGTGATTGCTTCTTCCCATCCGGGCTTCTTCTCTTGATGCGTTGGATTCAACACATTGTTGTTGTTTGCATAAGAAAAATTTGGATGATTTTTGTATCCTGGATTGTATGTTGGCCCGTAAGGATTGTATGCTTGCCTTTGGAAATTCTGAGCATACGCCACTTGTTCTGGTGGTGGTGGTGACTGTTCTTGTTGCACTAAGGGACATATAGTGCTGTTGTGAGTTGCTCCACAAATTTCACATGAAAAGGCTGAAATTTGTGGAGTTTGCACCGTCTTCACAGATTGAGGAGTTGAAAAAGACATTTCCTCGACTTTCTTCGATAGAGCTTCAATTTTTGCCAACATAAGTGAATAAGAATCCACTTCAAAAACACCATTTGGTTTCTTTTGGATATTTCGTCTCTGCCATCTTGCACTTTGTTCACTTATAGCCTCAAAAAGATTATAAGCCTCTTTCATAGTTTTGTTTCCCAGTGAGCCATTTGATGATGAATCGACATTGGCTCGGCATGAAGGTAAAATTCCAGAATAGAAGTAATTGACTTGTGCTCCCAAATTGAAACCATGGTTAGGACATTTTCGTAGCATATCCTTGTATCTCTCCCATGCTTCGTGGAATGATTCTGATTCTTGTTGACGAAATGTAGAGATTTCGTATTTGAGTTTCGCCACTTTTATTGGTGGAAAGTATTTAGTGGTGAATTTTGGATAAATTCGCCAATTTGTTATGCTTCGTGGTGGCAAAGTATCTAGCCACTCTCTTGCTCGTCCTTCAAAGTGTGCACGAAAAGTCTCATTTTGATCGCCTCGTCATTTACATTTGGATATTTGAAATTTCCACATATTTCCACAAAATGGTTAATATGGAGATATGGATTTTCGCTGTTCTTCCATAGAATGAGTTGTTGTTGGAGAAGAGATTGATGACATCTCGGCGAATTTGAAAATTGTCCACTCCAAATGGTGGATAGATTACACTTGATTGAACGCTCAAAGATGGGGGTTCATGAATTCCCAAAGAGCATGTTGTCTTCATCTATTTCCTGATAACAGATATTGTTGATGTTGAATGTTTTGAACATTAGGTATTCCCCCACCGGAGGAATTCTTTCGTTATCATTTCCTTGGGGAGACGTGGATTTAGTTCGTCCGCCATTGATGGTGAAGAAATAATGTTTTTCTTTTGTTCTCTTCGCCTTCTTCTATATGTGGCTTCGATCTCGGGATCTAGTAAAACTAAATCGCGATTGTATGTCCTTCGCATAGACAAGGGAATCTACAACAAAGAAAAAGTTGTATTTATAAAAATAGTTCATATTGTAATTTTTCAAATATAACTTATACTTCCCTAAGAACGGCGCCAAAAACTTGACACGCTTTTGTGTAACTATCGCAAGTGCACGATATCGTATCAAGTAGTAAAGTGGACTTTTTGAGTCCGGTTTATCGATCCCACAAGGAAGTTATGTTATAATTTGAATTATACACTATTAGTCTATTTTTATAGATACTTAAGATGAGTAAAACACACAATTAAAAAGTTTGGTTTAATAATTGCAAAGAAATTGCAATAATAGTTCTAATATTATAAGGAAATAAAAAGATAGCAATAATAATAGATTGATTATCGATAAAATGAAATAGTTGGGATTACAAACTTAGTTCGTCATTAGTTATAAAAGATGTATTGGAGATCATAAGATGAATTTACTTATTATGTTGTGTAGATTCGATTTTCCTTAAAAAGACGGTTTCTCTTCGAACTATAAAACGCCCTTACATATTGAATCAATCCACTATATTTCTATGTTGATTGGCTTCAATACATAGCATTAGGATTTGTGAAAATAACTCAATGAATCATCTAAGGACTAGGGGTATATTTCTATCCCCTAGAACAACTTAGAGTGAAGACCATTTGATCTAATCAAACATATTTTCTTTCAAACATATGAAGATCATAAATATCTTCATTAATTGGCCAAATAAATAAAGATTGTTAAAACAATGAAAATCACACACAATAATAAGTAATTCATAATATATCTTTATACAAACATAAATAACATGACTAACCTTGTTTATAATCCCAACTTAAGAAACTTAGCCCATAAAGGGTTTATTACACATATTACAAGCTTTGGTGGTCATTCTTAGTTGAATCAAGAGAAAGAATTGATCCTAACTCCCTTAGTAGATAAAGGAGATAGAAGCAATAAACTCTCTGAACAACATATACTATACCACACTTACAAAGATCACTCAAGAACACAAGTGTGTTCTTCACACAAAAAGAAAAGTTTACAAGAAAATGGAAAATTATATGATGAATGGTAAATGATGAAGGATCTAAGGGGTCTATTTATACACCTAAAGTCATCTAATAGCTCCAAAATTACAGCATTATTACATTATATCGGATCAATGCCACCATCCCTCAATAATACACAAAAGTATAAAAATTAGACAAATCATAGCACTGTCAAGAGTTACGGCCGTAACATTCAGGAGTTACGGCCGTAATGTAGGTGACTTACGGCCGTAACTTCACGAATGTTACGGCCGTAACGTGGCTTCGTAAATTTGCTCATTTGAAGCTTTGATAGTTACGTTTTCAGCCCGAAATTCCTCGACTTTGCGTTTTGCCCCGGATCTTCTTCTGATGATAACTTTTGATATATAACTCTGATTTTGAATCCGGAAAGACTGCCGAATTCGTCTCGAAAAGCCCTACAACATGAATATATCAAAATTCAATAAAGAGAATATTTATTAAACATGTTGTTTCTTGAGTAATTCAGTTATTTAATCCGATCATCATCCAATAAAAATAAAATTATTAAAACTAATAAATTAAAAGCAAAAAACGAGTAGACTAGCTCAATTATGGGTAAATTTTATCGATACAAACCATGGATAAGTGTACAAAAATGACACTTATCAGCGTCTTTGGCATTCCCACAATAAAATTCATCGCTATATCTTCCCACTTCCATTCTGGAATTGGTAGCGGTTGCAATTTACCGGCAGGTCTCTGATGCTCCGCTTTAATCCGCTGACAAGTCAAGCATTTTGACACGAATTCCGTTACATCTTTCTTCATGTTCGGCCACCAAAAATTTTTCTTCAAGTCCTTATACATTTTACTCATACCCGGATGAATCGAGTACGGAGTAGAATGCGCTTCATTCAAAATTACCCGTTTGAGATCATCCCGATTAGGTACACAAGTTCTACCTCGAAATCGAAGAACTCCGTCTTCGTCGATTAAGAACCCAGGAGCTTTTCCTCTAACACTGTCTTCCCGAAGCTGCACAATTGAGAGATCATCTAACTGCTTGGACTTAATATCCTCCATTACGGAGGATGTACTCTCAAGGAAACGCAACTGTCCTTGAGTTCTGTGAGGCCAAACTTCAATTTCCATATCAATCATCTCTCGTCTAAGCTTCGGTTGAATGGTAAGTAGTTCCAACTTCTGCAGCACGACGGACTTGCGGCTTAACGCATCGGCAACGACGTTCGCTTTACCTGGATGGTAAAGAATGTCAAGATCATAGTCTTTAAGCAGTTCCAACCACCGCCGCTGACGCATATTTAGCTCCTTCTGCGTAAATATGTACTTCAAGCTCTTATGATCCGTATACACTCGACAAGAAGAACCATACAAGTAATGTCTCCAAATTTTCAACGCAAACACTACAGCGGCTAACTCAAGATCATGAGTAGGATAGTTCATCTCGTATGACTTTAATTGTCGAGACGCATAAGCTACTACTCTCTCATTTTGCATCAATACACATCCCAATCCTTGTTTAGAAGCATCACTATAAATAACGAAACCTTCCGTTCCTTGTGGTAAGGCTAGGATCGGAGACGTAGTCAACCGCTTTTTCAACACATCAAAACTCTTCTGACACTCATCACTCCACTCAAATTTCTGTGTCTTCTGCAATAATAAGGTGAGCGGTCGAGCAATTTTCGAGAATCCTTCGACAAATCGACGATAATAGCCTGCTAATCCTAGAAAACTCCGAACTTCCTTAACATTCCGTGGAGGCTCCCAAGCTAAGACTGCTTCAACCTTTTGAGGGTCTACTCGAATACCATCGGCTGAGATGATGTGTCCCAGAAAAGAAACTTCTCTAAGCCAGAACTCGCACTTAGAAAATTTAGCATAAAGCTTACCAGCCCTCAAAATACTCAACGCGATTCTCAAGTGTTCGGCATGTTCCGTCTCACTTTTGGAATAGATTAATATATCGTCGATAAACACCAGTACAAATTTATCGAGATATTCGATAAAAGTTTTGTTCATAAGCTGCATAAAGGCCGCCGGAGCATTTGTTAAACCGAATGGCATAACTACGAATTCGTAATGCCCATACCTCGTTCGAAATGCCGACTGGGATATCCGAATCTCGAATTCGCAGCTTGGTAATATCCCGACCTCAAATCAATCTTGAGAAAACCGTAGCCCTTGTAATTGATCAAATAGATCATCGATTCTTGGCAACGGATACTTGTTCTTAATAGTGAGTTTATTCAACTCACGATAGTCAATACATAGCCGTAAGGACCCATCTTTCTTTCGTACAAACAATACCTGCACCCCATGGAGACACACTAGCCGAATATAACCTTTGTCCAACAATTCACCCAATTGTTTCTTCAATTCTAACATTTCCGATGGGACCATTCTCAGACGGTGCCTTAGATATTGGCGCCGCATTGGGCTCTAGTTCGATGACGAACTCTACTTCACGATGTGGTGGCAATCCCGGCAAATCATCCGAAATACGTCTGGAAATTCATTCACAATCGAACAGAGGATAATTGTACCTCGCTAACTTCCGACTTCAACGCGTAACACCAATAATCGGTACAACCTTGTCGCAATAATTTCACCGCTTTCATGGCTCGAATAATCTTCCCGTATACCGTGTTTCGCCTACAAAAACGTGTTCAGTACCATCCGGCGCGACTATTGAAATTATTTTCCGACGATAATCTACTATCGCTCCATGCCGATTTAACCAATCATCACCGAGAATTAGATCCTCTCCTATCATATCGATCACAATCAAATCGGATGACCAATCTTTGCTGCCAATGGTTACAGGACAATTGGCGATCTCTTGATCCCCAACTATCCTTTCCCCACTTGGCAACCCAACAATAAAAGGTTCACATGTAGAGAGACCATCTAGGCCCAAACGATTCACACAAGACAATGATATAAAAGAATGAGTAGCTCCAGAATCAAACAATACATCTACCGGGTGCATCGAAATATAAACGATACCTGACGTAGTGGCGGTCCTACGTCATCACCCGCTTCATCTCATACATCGGGGTGGGGCGGATCCAATGCTAGGTGCATCCTTATGCTCGGTTTTACCTCTGCCACGCCACGTCCAACACTCGAGTTGGCTGACCCGAATCGTGCCACCGGAGTAGAGATCATTAGAGAACATTCGCCCACCGACTCACAATATAATGCGCGATGACCACGCTTCCCGCACTTAAAACAATCAATGGGGCGAAGTGCAACGAGAACCGACATGACCCGGATTTCCACAATTAAAACAAACTCTCGGCACTCCTCCACTAGCCGAGGGGAACCAACAAGATTGCACGTAAGATTGAGGCCTACGCGATCCACCGCCTCGGAAACTACCGAAAATTTTGGTTTCTTCGAGCTCGAAACTGCAGGAACCGGAATCGACACCATCTCATAAGCAAGTGCTCTATCCTGATATTCTCTCAAAGTAGTACACCCAAGGCCCGCCATATACTTTCGGACCTCCGGTTTCATCCTTGCATCGAAATGAAGTATTTTGTTTATCTCATCCTTAACTCGATCTTGGACATACACTAACTGCTTGTTGTATGTCTTGATTGCTTCAAATAGGAACATCTTCGGGTTGGGCTCAAGAACTCACCGACTCTTGCTAAGCTGACTGCTACTGGACAATATTGAGCTTCCATCAATTCTTTAAATTCTTCCCAAGTGACATCACGGTCCTTGGGCTTAACATTCGCCACCACCAAGCGTCATCATCAAGCCGATATTGAGCAATCGGGACTCTCTTGGCTTCAGGACAACCAATACCGTCAAAGATCTTCTCCAGCTCAACTAACCAATGATCCCAATTGTTCGCATCACCGGAACCATCGAATCTGGGAGGGTTCATTTTCATAACCTCTTGAAGCCATCGATCCTCAACCGTTCTGCCAGTATTAATATTCTGCACCACTTGTGCTAGTTGGTGCACTTGTGTTACAACTTGTTGAAGAACGTTAGGCACTTCGGCCTCCGAGTCTCCATCTGAACCTCCCGAAGGGATCGGGTCCGACCTAGTCGCAGAACGAGATGCCGATTCTGAAACGGACCTCTCGGACTCGGACACTACTACTCTGCCACGACCTCGACCACGACCGCGTTGACGGAAAGCTCTACCTCTCGGCATACTGAAGAATAAGAATGGTTCAACAAGGAAACGATTACAATAATAGATTGCACAATATTAAGGTAATTATTTCCGAAGGGAAGAAATAACCAACATCCGAAGAGTCTTCCAGCACAGGCAACACGAGGTGGTAGCATGCCAATGATATCGTAGACAACAACTGACTCAATTTAATAGACCCAAAACACCGACAGCCTAGGTATCCATAAACCTAGGCTCTGATACCATATTCTGTAACACCCCCATGATTTACGGAGATATTACAGCGCCGTAGATCCTTTTGGAGAACCTACTGTGCTTAGACCCAAATAAAATACATTAAATACGACGAACATAAATGTTCATACATTCAAAACCAACTTCAATTTCAACATGACATACATCACAATACCAAACAACATATCATCCCGAGGAAATCATAACCAATATGACCGTTCACCACGGAAATACAACAACATCATTAACCATTAATAATGACATGACATACAACACTGGACAAGACTACATGCGAGTACAAAACCAAAACACGACTTTGACCATGACCATACGACCACCAACACAAAATGATGTACGATATCAATGCCGCCACCAAGCTCGTGTCCGTCCTGTGCTAGTCCTCCCACTGACCTGCACTGAATACACAATGTATATCCACCCCAAAAGGGGTCGCAAGAAGCGGTGCATGTACAATGATTGTAGAATATGTACAAAAAGTGTATAATCAACAAAAACCACGTAAAATCATAGTGCCATCACGTATATTCCGAATACCACATCACAATCATCATCACAAAACAACCTCCCGAGCTATACCGGCCTGTACCTCTCAAAGAAGATACACACCCTGCAGACACCTCGTCAGCCCTCCCCAGTGTATAGCCCAACCGAGTGATCCGTAGGGATATGCACCACCGACCCTGTGGACCCTCACTGGTTTTACTCGGCTCACACACACTCGATCAACAATTGGCACAAATTCCATTTTACATATTCACACGAAGTACATTAAACACAATCAAAGTACTTGCCTCAATTTGAACGACACAAGAAGCGGCGAACGGATGAATGTACGGTCCGAACTTCCTTCAACGACTCGATCCTAACACATCGAAATAAGGAATCAAAACACGACACCACGGAAATGGAAGGATTCCCTTCCAATTCTACTCTTAGGGACAAACTATCAAACACTATTAAGGCGGAGTTGTTCATACTCAAATCAATAGGTGGGAACTCAAACAAAATCCGTAGACTTCAAGAAAAACAAGGGATTTTGGTTTCACACTCATATTCTGACCCAATTCAAGGTTTAAAACGGACTAGAATGACGAGATCTAAACAAAACCCTCAAAATTCCAAAAACTAGGGATTGAACAATCTTACCTTGATTTGAATGATACACTGGATGAAATCTTGTTAGATTGAGCTTAGGAACACGAAAATGTTGTTGGATGGTGAAAACTGGTCGAAAACCACGTCTAACTACACTCCAAATCGCCCACGCGAAGGGAAGAGGAAGAGGTGAAAAATGACGTTCGGAACTCCGCCCCCATATATATACCGGGAGGCATTAGCGCACGCTTCTACGGCTACGAGCTTAGCGTGCGCTAACGAGCCGAGGGCTGCATCTGTCAAGAAAAAGGCGCCCAAAACTTTCGCCAGACTCGTAGCGTCGCTGAACTATCTATTAGCGTGCGCTATCGACATTACTAGCGCGCTAACTCCATACTGAGCGCGTGCGCTACCTCGCAAATACCGCAGCCTGCAAACGCTTCGTCCTCACTGACCTGACACCCTAGCACACGCTATCATACAAGTAACGTGCGCTAGTACATCGAAATAGCGTACGTTAGTCCGTCCATAGCGTACGCTAATGCCTCATTCCAGAGTCCAGAAAGCTTACTGTCCAGCGGGCCTAACGCACGCTATTGCACAAGAGTAGCGTGCGCTACTCGAACATGGTTAGCGTGCGCTAGACATACAGTCTTAGCGTGCGCTAACTGCTATTTTTCCAAATTTAAATTCGCAAGAAGGCCGGCTAAAACGAGCTCAATCCGAGAATCATAGAACCCAACAATTATCAGCCATGAATATGCCAAGGTCAATCATCAACATATACGGTCCAAATGACCACAATACCACAAAATACATCCGAAATAACACTCATAAAATACACGGGTATTACAGACATGACCGGAATCGTGCACATACTTTCTCACCAATGATATGTGGAAAACGTTGTGCACAGCCGAAAGTTCTGGGGGTAAAGTCAAACGGTAAGCTAACTCTCCAATCCGCTCGAGAATTTCGAACGGTCCAATGTATCTCGGTCTCAGCTTGCTCCTCGGACCAAAACGAACAATTCCCTTGGTAGGGGATACATTTAGGAATACCTTATCGCCAACACATAATTCGAGATCATTCCTACGCTTGTCGGCGTAAGACTTCTGACGATCCTGTGCTATCTTGATCCTCTTATGAATCTTATCCACCATGCCAATTGTCTGTTCGATCATCTCGGGACACAAAATCCTCCTCTCACCTACCTCATCCCAATACAGTGGTGATCGACACTTCCTACCATATAGGGCTTCAAACGGTGCCATACCGATCGTCGACTGGTAACTGTTGTTGTAAGCAAATTCTACCATAGGCAACAGTCGTTCCCAATTAATTTCCATGTCTAACACACATGCTCGTAACATATCCTCAAGGATCTGAATGGTCCTCTCGGACTGACCATCAGTCTGAGGATGATAGGCCGTACTAAAATTCAACTGCGTTCCCAAGGCTTCTTGCAATCTCTCCCAAAAACGCGATGTGAAACGAGTATCCCTGTCGGAAACTATAGAGACTAGCACTCCATGTAATTTAATAATCTCACAGGTGTAAAGTTGAGCATACTGATCCATTCGAAAATTCATCTTGACTGGAATGAAGTGAGCTGACTTCGTCGGTCGGTCCACAACAACCCAAATGACGTGGTTTCCTCTTTCCGTTCGAGGCAAACCTACCACAAAGTCCATCGTAATGTGTTCCTATTTCCATTCTGGAATATTAAGTGACTTAAGTAATCCAAAGGGGCGTTGGTGTTCTGCCTTCACTTGTTGATAAACTATACACTTTCTGACAAAGTCTGCCACATCTCTTTTCAAACATTCCCACCAAAATGTCCCCTTAAGATCTTGATATATCTTTGTACTCCCAGGGTGTGCTGTATATGGAGTATTATGTGCCTCCTTTAGTATCGCTTTTCTCAACTTAACAACATTGGGCACACAAATTCTCCCTTCACAATACATCGTGCCATCATCGGTCACGCTGAACCCTTGTCCTCACCTGAAAGAGTACGTTCTTTCATCTTGACCAATAAGTCGTCCTGTCCTTGACCTTCTTTGATTTGTTCCCTCAATGTTGGTTGAACCACCAAATTAGCCAATAATGACTCAACTAGATTCGATGGTGTAGCCAATTCTAGGTTCATCCTTGCAAATTCCTTGACCAAGCTTTCCTCTTTGGTCAACAAACAAGTTAAGTCTCCTCTTGCCTTACGTCTCAGTGCATCAGCAACTACGTTTGCTTTGCCGGGGTGGTAATGAATTGTACAATCATAGTCTTTGACCAACTCTAGCCATCTGCGCTGCCTCATATTCAATTCCTTTTGTGTGAAAATATATTTCAGACTTTTGTGGTCTGTATAAATTTCACACTTACCTCCATAAAGGTAATGCCTCTAAATCTTCAAGGCATGAACTACCGCTGCTAATTCCAAATCATGAGTAGGGTAGTTCAGCTCGTGCGGTTTCAACTGTCTCGAAGTATAGGCAACTACCTTGCCCTCTTGCATCAATACATATCCCAAGCCTTGCTTGGATGCATCGCTGTAGATGACAAACTCTCTTGTCTGATCGGGAATCGTCAAAACTGGTGCAACAGTCAATCTTTGTTTAAGTTTTTGGAAACTCTTTTCGCATTTCTCATTCCATAAGAAAACTTCTCCCTTTCTAGTCAATTTTGTCATCGGTGCAGCTATCTTGGAAAATCCCTCGATAAAACTCCGATAATAACCAGCTAATCCCAAGAAGCTACGAACTTCATTCGCATTACTTGGTACTTTCCAATCATTGACTGCCTCAACTTTAATCGGGTCAACCTCAATTCCTTTAGAAGTGACCACATGTCCCAAAAATGCAACTCAGTTAAGCCAAAATTCACACTTATTGAAGTTCGCATACAACTTCTCCTTACGCAGTATTCCCAATACTGTTCTAAGATGCTGCTCATGATCAACCTTGGTCCTTGAAAACACAAGTATGTCATCTATAAACACAATGACAAACTTATCCAAATAAGGTTGAAATACACGGTTCATGAGGTCCATGAATACCGCTGGCGCGTTAGTCAAACCAAATGGCATCACTATAAATTCATAGTGTCCATATCGAGTTCGAAATGGGGTCTTTGGGACATCATCATCCTTAATCCTCAACTGGTGATATCCAGATCTCAAATCTATCTTCGAAAACACTCCCGATCCCCCAAGTTGATCGAATAGGTCCTCTATTCTAGGAAGTGGATATTTATTCTTTATTGTGAGTCGATTAAGTTCACGATAGTCTATGCACATCCTCAAACTTTCATCCTTTTTCTTCACGAAGAGCACTGGCGCACCCCATGGCGAAACACTCGGTCGGATAAATCCAGAGTCGAGCAGTTCCTGGAGTTGTACCTCCAGCTCTTGCAATTCCTTAGGCGCCATCCTATAGGGAGCCTTCGATATTGGTGCTGCTCCTGGCACTAAATCAATCGAGAACTCAACTTGATGATTCGGCAGAACTCCAGGCAAGTCTTCGGGAAAGACATCTGGATACTCCTTGACGATAGGTACATCAGCTATCGTCCTCTCCGTAGTCGTTTTCCCAATCACATTCACCAATAATCCTGGGCAATCACGCTTCTTCAACATCTTCATAGCTTTCATGGCTGAAATCACCTTCGGGGTACTGCTATGTCTAACTCCCTCGAATACGGTCTTGACATCAACAGACGGGCATAATGCTACCCTCCTTTCGGAGCATTCAACTATATCTCTATGCTTGTCCAACAAATCCATACCCAAAATGACATCAAAATCGCTAAGTTCCACTATGTGCAAGTTAGCTAAGAAGCTATGATCATTAATCTCTATCTTCACGTTGATAATTATCGAGTCTGCATGCACTACTCTCCATCATCACTACTGATAATGTTTACAATGGGAATAGGGGGTCGTGGCTCAATCCACGAAATGACTTCATCTTCAGACTCGATATCTGCCATCATCACGTCCTTCATATTTTTGGCGAGATCCACCCTTGAGCTTTCATCAGGAATTTCTTCCGGATCTTCTTCTGGATCTTCTTCAGGATCCTCCTTTGGTTCTTCTTCTGGATCTTCTTCGAGATCCTCCTCCGGTTCTTCCTCGTCCGTGGAGTCGGCATCCCAATTTGCAGTTGAAATCCCCTCTCGAGCATATAAATCCAATAGGCGTCCAGCGACAAATTGGAAATCGTCCGCAGACTCTCGCTCTTCAAGCGATCTCTTGATGGCCTTTTTTCAATGCCGGAAGATGCAGCAACTCCAGTCTTCGGATAATTTCTCCATCAAGTGCTCTAGCTGGCGAGTGACGGAACCTTGTTTCCCAGATTTTAGACACTTACTCAGTCTATTAATGACGTAGTGTGGCGCATTTTCTGGTAGACTAGGGTCGTCCCACCAGTCCTTACGCACTAGGAGACGCGAGTCAAAAGTAGCTGGAACCTTCTTACGTGGAGTCATTCTATGTTTGGCCATTCTAACAGTTCATACATGCATAAATAATTATGTAAGTAAAAATGAAATGACATATGCATGAATAATGACTGAAATTTGGTACCGTAGACGGAGTGACGAAGTGGCGAAGCTGAGAGCATATGATACTTTTACATTTTAGCGAGTCTACATAAAGGTAAAACCTGTCTCTGATACCACTATGTAACGCCCCGACTTTCTAGGGTAAATATTGGGGAAAAAAATAAATAAAAGGTAAATTTTGAGAAAAATAATTTTCCTGAGAATATAAAAATTCTCGCCTACAAAGTCGAGTTGCTACAATGACATAAAAATAAATACCTTTAAATAAGGTAACATTTCATCATAAATATGAGGTAAAAGTTTGCGGCGGAAGAATAATTCATAATTTATAAATTTCTGATCAACGTTTCCCCAAATAAGTTTCAAACATTTGACAAAAAGAAACATCATATAATAATTCCTCTTTCATATGCCCTCTCGACTTGCTCCTTCGTCCATCCGGCTCGGTTCAATCTGCGGGTTCCATACAGGTGGGGGGTGAGCTTCCTTCAGCTCGTGGAAATCACACTGATCACAGTAATATACAATCTCATGGAAAGCATAACATGAATAATCTATCACATTTTTACTCAACGTAAATGCATACTCACAATATTACGTATAGCATGAATCGAGCACGCATACACGAATATTGAGGTTGCGCAGGTGCCACCGCAACAACATCAAACATAAACACAATACCACATATATCATGAATCGAGCACGCATGTGAATATTGAGGTTGCACAGGTGTCCCCGCAACAACATATATCTTAAGATAGCCTCTTATATGAAAACAGGTTAGCCTGATTTACAACGTGCATAAAATTTTAAACATGAATAGAACATCACATATACAGTCCAATTAAAGCAATTAAAGTGATAGTGAAAATTCCCACCTGAATAAATGATGATGTCTGACTGAAATGAATGTGCTCAACTCATAGTCATAAGCCCGTAAATCCTCGATAAAGTCTACATATAATAATAATTATTATAATCCTTACAATTTATTATTTATATAATGAATGAAAGGATATCACTATAATAACTGAAAATAAAATACAGTTGCTTATTAATATTAACCGAAGAGTTAACATTATTAATGACTGAAATTAAAATACTTATGCATAAATTTCAGATTAAATATTAATATTAATTGAAAGTCAACATTTTAATGTCCGAGTCAAAATGGGACAGAATTGAAGTTTTGAAAGTTGACTGGGTCAAAACGTAAAAATTGAAAAGCTGACTGGATTAGAATCAAATTAATTAAAACTGTCTGGGGCTGAATTGAATGTTTCTGGAAATGAGAGGACTAAATTGATTAACCTACGAAAATCGCGGGTATATAAACCTTATACATCGTGCGCCGTTAACTCACCCTATTCTCATTTCTCCCTTCTCTCCTTCATCCCTCTCTCTCTCTCCCCCCTCCTCCAAATTTCTTCGTTTCTTCTCTCGGCCATGACAAAAAAATTCCGAAACACACACTAAAATCACAGTGGGCGTAAAATAAAAAAACCGAACGGCGACAACGAACGTCGACTGCAGCGGTGGTTCGGCGACAGCACACAGCCGAGATGCAGGTCGGCGATGGCTATGGGTTTCGGGTTCTGATATGGGAAATCAGTTCTTGACGTGGGCTATGTCCGCAGGTTCGGCGAAGATGGCTGAAGGAGCAGGTAAGGGTTTGGCTTCTGATTTCAATCGGGTATAAGTTCGGGTCTGATTTATGAAATTTGATTGATATTGAGAAGCTGAAGGTCGAGGTGAGTTGAGGTTCGACGAGGTTAGGCCGTGATGTTTCTGGTATGCCGACTGCAATTCGGGATTGAAGGTCTGATTCCAGTCGGAATTGGATTCGGCCGGGCTTATTGAACTCGGTTATGTGTGTGGGAAAAATTCCGATTTGGGTTACTGGTTTGGATAATTTCGGGTTCTGATGCTCTGAAAGTTGAAAGCATTAAGATTTGAATTTACTTTTTTTTTTATTTTTTTTTGTTCAGATAAATTATTGGATTTTTGATTGTTAATTTGGTAGTGTATATTTAATGTAAAATTGGTGTGGTTTGCAGATGAATTCTGAACCGACAAAAAGGATGATAAAACACAAAATATGGAGAAGCTGAGTTTTTTTTACGATTTTACCTCTTCAAAGAAAAGTCTGATGTTCTGAAGGGGTTGAACTTCCAGATTCAAGATTGGACTCCCGGAAGAACTCGTCGAATAAGAAACACGATGAACCTTGTTGTTCTAAATTGTATTGTATTTTTTTCTCTCTTTTTTTATGTTGGATGGTGAACGACGTCCGGGAAAGTTAGGGTTGGGGACGGCTGAACAAAAAAGTTGTATTCTGTATTGTATTTTTTTTGTACTGCAGACATAGTGTATTTATACTGTATTGAATTAGGGTTAGGGTATAATTTTGGGTTTTAATATTATTCTTGGTCAGCACCTGTTTGGGCCATTAATAATAATAATAATAATAAGAATAATAAGAATAAGAATAAGAATAAGAATAATAACAATAATGATAAAATTAATAATAACAGTGGTATTAGTAACATCGATACTAATAATAATATCGAGAGTAATATAAATGATGTTATAGAAATGATACTGGTAAAAATATTAATACCCTAAATATTATTATTATTATTAATATTTTTAATTATCATATTAACAAAAAAATGACTAATATTAAATGTTCTGAAATCAACTTGAGAAATTGACTTGGGTTTAGAACATATGAGATATCAGGAAAATGTCTGATCTTATTAAATGATATTACATGAAGTTGACTTGTACGTGTAGTGAAGGTAATTGTACAATAATTACTCATTCGGTAATGAAATGAGATCAAATGAAATAAAATGCATTATTAATATTATTAGTAGTAAATGACTACTTAAAAATAACTGACAAAAAAAATTACTTGGGCTACGATTTGTGATACTTCAAAATAAATGTTCATGATCCTTTAAATTGAATTAAATAACATGAAATACATTATAATATTATTATAAAATAATAATATTGCATTATAAAAATGGCGGGTATTACAGTCCCGGTCCTAGGCGATGCGTGTGCTTGATTATTTCGCTCACCTCGGGAGGGTCCGATG
The DNA here is from genome assembly GCA_033398695.1 of Orobanche coerulescens. Lineage (NCBI taxonomy): Eukaryota > Viridiplantae > Streptophyta > Magnoliopsida > Lamiales > Orobanchaceae > Orobanche > Orobanche coerulescens. The sequence goes on along the minus strand of CM065819.1, from coordinate 23,901,657 downwards.
GGATCACGGAGGGAGTCCAATGGTATAGCCCTGGATTCACGAGTGCAGTTGCTTATGATTTGTGTGAATGTATTTTGCTCACCTCGGGAGGGTTCGACGGGGCCACTGAGGGAATCCAATAGTTTCGCCCTGGATTCACGAGTAAAAACTTCATAGGTTGGTGTGTATGTTTTGTGAATATGTTTGCTCACCTCGAGAGGGTTCGACGGGGCCACGGAGGGAGTCCAATGGTTTCGCCCTGGATTCACGAGTGAAACTTCACGGGTGCGTGTGTATTTTATGTCCGTCGAGGACGCGTGACGTGGGTTTTAACCTTGTGTATTGTTGTTGCTTTCATTTGTGAAAACAAAACCTTTGGGCTGTGACCCCCGTTGATTTTTGAAAGAGAAGGATGCAATAATCCTAAATTGTTTTCTATGAAAACTCTCGATGGCATTTTAAACCGTTTTATAAATTGTTTTCCCTTGATTTGTGACCTTTCGGTTTTAGGATGTTTTACCCCAAACTTTTGCCTCGGGAAGTATTTTTCGTTACTTTTGGATCCTTGAGGATTCCTGATTATTATTGTCCTTGGAACTTGTATTATATGGCTCGTATTTGCACTTTGTTCTTGCACTAGCAAAACAGTGGAGTTTTGCTACCCCCGAGTATTCGGGGGGTGGATGTCTGTTTTTACATTCAGTTTTGGGAGCATAACACAGGGTCGGCATGAAGGATGATGAAAGATGAACGATACTAATCACACGAGGATCCGTATGATGTCATTAGTTTAGTTGTATTTTATTTCCACTGCAGTATTCTTTCCCGTTGTACGGGAGTGTGTTGGATTCGACCCCCTGCGTGGGCATGTAATGTGTTTGAGTTGTATGTATTTATTGAAAGACCAAATCGGTCTACTGAGTCATTTTAGCCTTAAAGGCATTGTTGAGATGTTCTATGTTGTTACCAACCTGGTAGATCCTTGAGGAAAGGTTCTACGGCGTGTAATATCCCTGAGCGGATTGGGAATGTTACATAAATGGTATCAGAGAAAGGTTGTGGAAACCTAGGCTGTCGGGTTTAGTGATGTTTGTTGAGTTTTGTCTCGTCGGATTTTGTCTGACTGAGTCGTGTCGCGACGCGTCGTCTGAGTTTGTTGGTCGTGATTAGTATCGTGGGGCGATCATCATCTTCGTGCGACCTGTGGATGTAAGTCTCCCTTCTTTGTGTTGTGCCTCGTGTGACATGAGCTGCTTGTCTGATTATATCGTTGATTGATTGAATCCTTCTGTGGATTTTAATTCCGTGATATGTGCGTATTCGACTCTAATATTTTATTTATATGAGGAGCGGTGTTGCTGCTAATGTATTTTCGAACTGTATTTTATCCGCTGCGTGACTTCTTTCAAAATGACTTTCAGTATTTTGCAAACTGAGTTCTAATTCGTAAAACCGATTCCCTAAATCGAGTTTTGGCACTTTGGCCTTGAATGTTTTATGACGGTTTGATAAAGGATTTTGTGAGTTTTGGGCACCTGGCCTATTGAATTTTTGAAAACCTTGAGTATCTTAGAAAATTAAATTTCGAGACGTACTTTTAAAACAAATTATTTTCTTGCGGTGTTTTCAAGGTACTTTCTAGTGCCGCAATATATTTCAAAAATTTTCCAATTGAGGACCAAAAATATTTTTGAGATATTTTCAATTATTTAGAAATGCGTTGCTTAGACCCGAGGGTCGAACATTTCTGAAATTCTTTCACAAAAAGGGAAGTGTCCTCGTTTTATCAAGCGCGAGATGGTTTTCAAAGTCTCGATAATGGTGTCTGTGCTACTTTTTGAAGGGTGATACTCAAGATCAACTAGTGTTTCCAAAACCATTTTTTTTCAAAGGTGGTTTTCATTTTAAAAACCTATCGTTCCTGTTTGCGATCCGGTAATATTTGTATGATATTTTGTGATTATGTGCTGGTTATTGTTCGGGCCGTTGAGATCTCCGAACGATGCCATCGTTACTATGATTCTGTGTATGCGGGCTACCATACGTTGATATGTTGTGTGGAATTGGCGTCTCTGGTTTGTTGCTTTGTGATGTTATGTTCCATTGTATCGAGCATTTGTATATTCGGTATGCCGAGCCGAGGTGTTTCAACCGCGGTGTGCCGGGGGCGTGCACGTACCAATGGTCCTCCTCGCCAGTAACGCATTTCATGTGTGGACCCGAGAGACACGTGTTCCAGTTTTGCGAGTTGGGTTCCAAGTCTTTCGGGACATGAACTTCAGCACAGATATCAGGATCGGCTCTAAGAGGCCCATGGGGAATGTTTCCGTCAGCTGCCTTTGTGTTGTTGCCTTGTTTCCGTTATTGTGAGTTGCGGGGACAACCTTCTTTTATAAGGGGTCGAATGTAATACCCGTATTATTTCGGACTTCTGTATTTTCTCTTCCGCAAGTCTATCGACTCGCTCGTGTTCGTTGACATTTTCTAAGCTTGTCCTGTCCCTTGTTTTTGTTGATCGAACAAGTGTGGTATTGTTTCAGAATAACTCGGTTGTCCTTGTGACTTTTCAATTACTATTCCCTTTCCTGTGGATCTTATGTGAATGCACATCTTGTTGTTTTCACCGGATTATATATTGTCTCGAGCCGAGACGTGAACCTGGGAGTTGTTGTTTGAATTTTATTGTTCTTCGTGATTCGAACATGATTGTTCGATTTTTGTTGTCTCGATCGTTTGATTGTTCGGTTTTTGTTGATCTCGTTTCGTGATTGTTGAACGTTCAGGCTCCTTCGTAATTCCCTTAAGTTCGGGAAATTAGTTTCGTTTTCAATCTTCCAACCCTTGGGCGGTGGAATTCTGTATTTGTTAAGCGATTGGCTCGCGTTTTGATCGATGTACCGTTGGGTTGGTCAATCATATTGATTTTCGTCCGTTGTGTTTTGTGATTGTTCGGATAATCGACTCGATTGTATTATCTGTTTGATGACGCTTGTCATTTATTGATTTTATTATGTCTCTACCGGTGGCATTGTGTTAGTCGTCGTGGAGCGTGTTTTCACGCCGTATATTCCTTTGCGTTGCTTGTAACGTTTCGCCGATGGGTGTAAGTTATGCGTTTCTTGTATATCTCGTTGAGTTTTCCTGGCGGGATATTACTTCTCCCTACTTGGTTTAAGTTTCCGGACGAAACTTCTTTTAAGGAGGGTAGTGTGTAATACCCGTAATTTCGATTTTTGGTAATTTCTTTTTTTTTTTTCGGCGAAAGTCCGTTTTTATGACTCTCTCATGACCGTTTCGTCATTCCGAGAATGATTAATTCTGCACTTTTTGTCATCCGAGTTCGTTTCGGTGTCGTTTTGTTGAGTTCCGTGCTTTTTAGCGACTTTTCCGCACTTGAGTTCGATTCTTGCGAATCTCGTTCGAAACTACTGTTTCGAGTTTCTCGTAAGTCTGTTTAACTTTGTTAGACGTGTTGTGAACTTTGGTTTGGTTATTCGATCACGTATCGTGATTTTCGGGCGTTTTGGGCCATTTTGTAATTTACCTAATGTTGTGGGTATCCGCATTCGTAATTGTTGTCTTGACCCTTTTTCTTGGTCGCGTGCGATTACTTGTTGCATGATATTTCGTTTCGGATCGATGATGTTGTCCGCGAGCGTTTCGTCATGTTCGTTCCGTGCATTTTTGGAAACCGAATCGTCGGGTCATGGCGGCTGGGCACTGGCCGGACGGGTGCGGCGGGCACTGTCGGGAGTGCTGGGCACTGGCCGGGCAGACGCCGTAGGAACTGGCATAGTGCGAGCTACTGCCGAAAGACTGCGCACGCTAGCTCGGCAGTACTAGCGCATGTTATTAGGCCGGCCAGTCGCACGCTATCGGGCTGGGCAGAGTGGTTACTGGAGTACTGGACTCAGGGAGGATCGGCAGGTAGCGTACGCTACTGTCGGTCGTGGCGCGCGCTAATCGGCATGTGTAGCGCACGCTGCCGGCCGACTAGCGTACGTTACCTGGCCGAGCAGTTTGGTCCAGAGGGTTCTGGACATATCGGCTAGCGCACGCTACCGCAGCGCACGCAACATTGTCCATCCATGATAGGTATGATTAATCTTAGTATTATTCATGTGTCTAACATCATTTAATCCATTGTTCTTCGCCGAATCAAGGTATATTTCTTGATTTTCCTTCGGGTGACTTTTTGGGGGATTTGTTCTTGATTTCGTTTCCCATCCGTTTTTGATGAATAGATTGTTGTTAAATGATGTTGTTAAACATATCCAATGGATTGTACATCCATATTTCAGTTGGGAATTCCATTTTCATGTTTTGTTGGGCCGATTCGTGTTCTTGGCCGTTTTTGGGGAAAATACTTGAACTTTCGTCGTTTGTTCTTTGAATTCAGCAGCTTTGGGTCGTACTTTGGAATTCATTTTCGTTGTTATTATTTTCGTTCGTAGTTTATTGTCGCGGGTTGTCGTTCGGTGGAGTCGGCGGGTTCGTAGTCAGTTCGTGCCAACCTACTTCGGTCGATTCTCCGTGTTGTTCTTATTTGAGGCAAGTACCTTGTCCATACCATTCTTGTTTTGTGGATATGATAATTAGTGATCGTCTCTATGTGTTTGTATGATCGTTAGATTTTGAACTTCAAAAGATTCGGTTTAGCCTCGTTAAAGGCTCACTTTCAAAACGCGAGTGTTTTGTGAATATTGTGCTTCGTGAATGGTTAAGTGAACCCTATGAATTCGCTTGTTGTTGTTATTATGCTTTGATAATATATTTACATATATTATCTCTTTTCGGTGCGTTGTGATTTGACAATTTTGTCGTGCCTTGCGGTTGTTGCTTCTGGGTGAATTGTTTGGATATCCTTGGTGTGATATGTTATTTGTGCATGATTGTTTCGCTAGCCAGCTCGGGAGGGTTCGATGGGGCCTCGAGTGGGATTTGTGGCTTCGTCCCGGTCCTAGGCGATGCGTGTGCTTGATTATTTCGCTCACCTCGGGAGGGTCCGACGGGATCACGGAGGGAGTCCAATGGTATAGCCCTGGATTCACGAGTGCAGTTGCTTATGATTTGTGTGAATGTATTTTGCTCACCTCGGGAGGGTTCGACGGGGCCACGGAGGGAGTCCAATGGTTTCACCCTGGATTCACGAGTAAAAGCTTCACAGGTTGGTGTGTATGTTTTGTGAATGTGTTTGCTCATCTCGGGAGGGTTCGACGGGGCCACAGAGGGAGTCCAATGGTTTCGCCCTGGATTCACGAGTGAAACTTCACGGGTGCATGTGTATTTTATGTCCGTCGAGGACGCATGACGTGGGTTTTAACCTTGTGTATTGTTGTTGGTTTCATTTGTGAAAACAAAACCTTTGGGCTATGACCCCCGTTGATTTTTGAAAGAGAAGGATGCAATAATCCTAAATTGTTTTCTATGAAAACTCTCGATGGCATTTTAAACCGTTTTATAAATTGTTTTCCCTTGATTTGTGACCTTTCGGTTTTAGGATGTTTTACCCAAACTTTTGCCTCGGGAAGTATTTTTCGTTGCGTTTGGATCGTTGAGGATTCCTGATTATTATTGTCCTTGGAACTTGTATTGCATGGCTCGTATTTGCACTTTGTTCTTGCACTAGCAAAACAGTGGAGTTTTGCTAACCCCCCGAGTATTCGGGGGGTGGATGTCTGTTTTTGCATTCAGGTTTGGGAGCATAACACAGGGTCGGCACGAAGGATGATGAAAGATGAACGATACTAATCACACGAGGATCCGTATGATGTCATTGGTTTAGTTGTATTTTATTTCCGCTGCAGTATTCTTTCCCATTGTACGGGAGTGTGTTGTATTCGACCCCCTGCGTGGGCATGTAATGTGTTTGAGTTGTATGTATTTATTGAAAGACCAAATCGGTCTACTGAGTCATTTTATCCTTAAAGGCATTGTTGAGATGTTCTATGTTGTTACCAGCCTAGTAGATCCTTGAGGAAAGGTTCTACGGCGTGTAATATCCCTGAGCGGATTGGGAGTGTTACATAACGTTATCTCGTCATATTCTAGTTGAATACGATGTGTTCATGAAGAACACTATGAGATCTAATAATTTATGCAATTCCTAATGAAAAATATGTTATAATATTCCTGAAGAATATTGTAAGTGCTCTTGATGAAGCAACTATTTTAGTTTAGTTATTTCGAGCCTTGATTAATTCTCGTACTATTTTTTCCCTTTGTATATTCAATTATGGATCTTAAAATTATTGCTCCTGAAGTAGCACAATTAATTGTAATATTCTTGAAGAATATTACTATTCTAAATGAATAATTCTTATTTATACATGAATATGTGATAATACAATATTCCTGAAGAATATTGATTTGTTACTTATAAATATAATAGCATAATTAAATCATTATGCTCTTGATTTGGTATGATATTATCCCTGAAGGAAAATATAACTTATATCTCAAATAAAAAAAATATTAATATAATTTGAGAAACAACTATTTTAGTAGTTATTTCGAGCCTTGATTAATTCTCGTACTATTTTTTCCATTTGTATATTCAATTATGGATCTTAAAATTATTGCTCCCGAAGTAGCACAATTAATTGTAATATTTTTGAAGAATATTACTATTCTAAATGAATAATTCTTATTTATACATGAATATATGATAATACAATATTCCTGAAGAATATTGATTTGTTACTTATAAATTTAATAGCATAATTAAATCATTATGCTCTTGATTTGGCATGATATTATCCCTGAAGGAAAATATAACTTATATCTCAAACAAAAAATATTAATATAATTTAAGAATATTCTCTATCGAGATTGTATCATATATGATATACACCACAATTATAATCCGATTGTGCTCCAATGGTAGCAAGATTAGTGAGTGGTCGAATATTCCTATCAAGTTGTTCCCGAAAGTGAAGAATATTAAATTAAAAACTTCAATATTACATGGCTCAAATTTTATTTCCCGAAGTAGATAAAATTTAGAGTTTATCCTTGTAGAGGATAATTACTTATAAATTTTATCCCGTGGATTGGATATTATCAATTCTTAATGATAAGGACACAAAAATGATAATCTTAAGATTATATGTCAATATATAATCTTATATATCGTGTAATTTAATATTTTATTATCTCTTATAATATATTATGAGTTTTTATCAATATGAGATATGATGTCATGCCTGAAGTATGATTTGAATTCATCGTTGCTATATAATTAGTGATAAAAAGGTCAAATATCATGAAGATATTTGCATCATTCAAATTCTTGGCTTATTTTATTTCTTCTTTTTGTGAATCGAATGCCAAGTTCTTGATATTAAATAGTGGTCATAATTTATTGTCTCATTAAAGTGCAAATATGCATGATATCTTTAGAAATAAATGATACTTTTTGTGTGAAAAAAAAAGGTAGTGCCAAATTTATTGACAGTTCATGAAGAACCACTAAATTCCTCCCTAAAGGGCTGGAGATTATGCACTATTATCTTCTGAGTATTGATAAATTTATGGATTTCTAAACTATCACTTGAAATGTATAAGATTCCGAGACATATACAATTTCTGAAGAAAAGAAATTGGTATTAGAGAAATTATCAATGTAAATGACGTATTAATCCTAATACTTTCAACATTTACATGTTTAAAATTACATGTTTGATGTTAAAGTCTATTTATATCATGTTTATATTTTATTTTTTATTTATCATATATATCCTGAAGATGTATTAATACAAATTCACACATGTTGTATGATAAATATCACAGATTACTAGTAAATATCATGAAGTATACTTATACACTTAAAATTGTATTATTTTGATTTGACCAATTTTTATCAATATACTATAGATATTGGATTAATTACATAATAATTACTGCATTTTCTTCTGGAATAAGAGTAATAGCGATAGTTATTACATATAATATTAATGATGATACATGTATCATTGATAAAGTATAAATATGCAGTTGAGAAAAATAAATGCTCTTGAAAGATATATCTCCTTGAAGGAGAAACTACTACTATCATTTAATGTTTAAAGATAGAATATTATTCATATCTCTTGAAGTAGATTATCGAATTAAAAATTCAATAAAATAATGGTTGATTATGTCACAAACTCATTCAAGAGCGAATTCGAGGTTTACATAGTTGTCTTTATTCTTATTCTGAATTCGAATCATCATCACAATAGCTTAAAGTTTACATATTTGAATAATTTATGATTTGATATCGATAAAAGTGCATTGTTTTGAATTTCGACAAGTAATTCAGTGTACATATCCACCTTTATGTCTCCAAAATGAATATTAAAATATGTCGGGTATGGTCCTCTTTATGAAAATAGCTGAAGTATTGATGGGTAATATGAATAAGATTGATATTGTAAGACAGTATCATTCCCGACATTAGGGGGAGGAAAGTATCAACCGATCAAGAAAATTATTTGAAAAATTATGAACTTTAAGTTCAAATGATTATCGATTTTGCAGAAACTGCAATCAATTATATGTATATACTCCAGAAGAGTTTAAATAAATCCAGCTGGAAATTGATGTCTTGGAAGACACATGCAAGTGCTAGAATTGAGTTTAAGGCTAGCCCAGCTAAATGGTGAGAACTATATTATATATCTCCGGAGATCAAACAATAAACATTAGTGACAAAATTCAACGTCCTGAATGTAATATCCGGATTTATTACAGTGTATTTCATCTGTATTCAAACCATGTATTATTTCGGATTGGTGATTTTGATTATTGGAGTATGATATTTAGTGCATTAATATCATTATGCATAAGTATAGAAACATGCAAAATTGCTCAAGCAACCTTGTGATAGCGCACGCTAAGAATGTATCTTAACGCGCGCTATCGGGCCATTATTAGCGCACGCTATGCAGGTAGGAGTAACGTGCGCTAAGGACTCAATTATTGAGCGGAACGGCTAACACATGCGCCAGCCGGGACATGGGACCGGATAAGATTCCCGCTGACGCACCCGGACAAAATCTGAAGTCAACCATTATTAGCGCACGCTAAGGGATGCTTAGTAGCGTGCGCTAACTTGTCAATAATGCAGAATATTATAAATGGGACATCAACCGTGTTGGCTTGCATTTATTTCGCACTTTCCTCAATCTTGAGAGTTCAGAGAGTTGTAGTAATACTCCTATACACTTAGAACACATATTGTTAATGTTTATACATTGGTTATCACGTGGAATGTTCATGGAAGTGGAATAGCACCTTGGAAGGGCATACAACCAACCGGAGTTGGATTCTACCTTACGGTTCAGTGATTTCGTCATTTTAAGGTATGTTCAATCTATCTCCAGACTTAGAGTTGGATTCTAACGATTTGGATGATCATGTTAACAAGATATGGATTTTCATAGATGAATTATCCAAGTATATCATGTTTGGAATAGTGAGTTGAATAAGCCTTAAATACCTTGATTATAATCATCATGATTCGAATCTTAGTACACTGAATATGTGAAGAGAAGCTTCTATCATTGGTAAACCGAATCTAATAGATGATTTCATAATAATCTTGGGCTAGACGTTAACATCCTTATTGTTAGATAAATCTAAAGGTTTGATCATGGAAGGATTTATCTAGTATATATAGGACGTTTATCAACTTCAGTATGATAACATGGACTGATATAGAGGTGTTGATATCAACCGTTTAGCTTTTCGAATTGTCGTATGAAGATTTGAAGTCGGAAAAGAATATGGTTTTATATTGGTATGCATATCCTTGAATCCGAAGTTGTCTTTATCCGTATAATCATTCATAAGGGTGTGGACATGGTATTCATGGAAGTAACATGAATTATCACGCAAGATTTCGTTGTTTCAAACATGGCAAGAACAGTTTACTGCTCAGCAGTAAACTGCCATGCATAGATAGCGCACGCTATGCTATGCAATTTAACGTGCGCTATCGAGCAGTAGTTAGCGTGCGCTACGTTTGGTACGTAACGTACGCTAGACCATCAGACGAGTCGATTGGCCGTCGGTGAAATCGACCATGCATCGTTAGCGTGCGCTAGGCTTTGTTGTTTGCGTGCGCTATCGGGCAGACGTAACGCACGCTACATAGAGTACTTAGCGTGCGCTAAGCTATTCGGGCATATTGCAGTTTATGAACTTTTGACCGTTAATCGAATTGTTCAACATTCATACGACGTGAGATAAACCCTATATCATTTCTTTTGTTAAGGTTTGGTCTCGTTACGTGATTGATTGAGGAGGACGATCTTCGAGTGTTCATTTTCGTGGAAGTATTGTTATTGTCTTCAAATCGAGGCAAGTACCTTAATTGTTTTATGTATTGTTGTTATACATATTGTCGTGCATGTATGTCGTGATTGTATGTCCACCTCGTGTTGGTCCGACGGGATCATCGGGGGATCTATGCTAGCGTCTTGTTGGATCATCGGACGGGTTTTCCACCACGGGTTGGTCGACGGGATCATCGTGGGTTCTAGGTAGTGAGCATTTGGATCGATGGAATTACCATGTGTATGTATTGATATCATGTTGTGATTATCGGTTGTGTATGTTATGTTTGAGTTTCGTAGGAGAAGACTCGTTGGTATTTTGTCGTTTACGTTATTATTATTCACCGTGAGATATGAATAATATGTTGTGGTACTTGTACTAGCATCGTTGTGCTAACCCCTTCGGGGTGAACATTTTGTTTGTGTTCGGGATCCGGGAGAGCGGAAACAACCCTTTGGGCTGTATGAAGACGAGGGTGCAGAGTGATGTCCCGACCGGGTTTATTTATCTATTGTTTATTCGTTATTTCAATAAGTACTCGAGTACGAAGTCATTTGTGATGATTTGAATTTGGTGATGTATTATTGAATTCTGTCGAACAATTGTACTGTTTCTGTATTTGGTCAGAACTGATGTACTGTAATTCCGTTATTTCCATTCGTCAGTACTTTTTATACTTGTTCAATTCTTCAGCCTTGTAAATCCTTATGTAAAGGATTTACGGCGCTGTAATATTCCCGAACATATTGGGGGTGTTACAGAATATGGTATCGGAGATAAGATTATGGATATCTTGGCCGTTGGGTTAAAATAGGGGTCATTTATGTCTTTTGGGGTAACCGGCCGTGAATGACATCACTGCACTGCCTACGTCTTCATGCGAACAGTGGTTGTAAGTTCCTAAACTCTATCTTGATCTTTTCATGTTGTGTCTCTTTACACTCGAATATTAGAACGATGTTGTTTCCTGTATATTGAGTATGTATGCTTACAGTATGTTGAGAGGCGGACGTGGACGTGGTCGCGGTCGTGGACGCGGACGAAGAAATGCCGAAAGAGAAGCGTCGCCTTCTAATCAGGCTAGTCATAGCTCAGGCGAGCCGCAACAATCTATTAATAATGAACCAGATCCTGCTGTACCAGAGATCATTCGTCAAGTGGTGAACCAGATGACTCAGTTCGCCCAGGTCGTAGACCGAATGCAAGTGGCGGTGGGACTACAGCAGGGAGAGAGACAGCAAGGGATCCCAGATATGGGAAATCGAGGTGACCGGTGGCTGCAAGAAGTGGCAAAGATGCAACCACCCAAATTCGACGGTATTTCTGAGACTCCCACCTGGGATCATTGGTTAAAGGAGCTGGAGAAAATCTTTGCCGGAATCAAGCGCCCAGACAATAGGAGAGCCTCTATCGCTCAATATTTTACGATAGGGAAGCGTCGAATGGTGGGAAGCCATCCGGCACTGTAGACCATGATGCCGATTGGGCGAGTTTAGATTGATGATGGAAGCCCGATGTGCCCTCGTCTGTGAGGGAAGCCAAAGTTAGGGAGTTTTTTCCGCTCGGCCTTGATGTGCCGGTATCCTGTGCGATCAAGGCGTTTAACCGGCCGGTGGCATTTGTTCGACATCCGGTGAGCAGATGCGAGAAATGATGATTCATTTCGATTTGAGAATGAAACCGGAAGTTCGGAGGTACATGTCCGATTCGAATGTACCACACTCCGCCAATACCGGGATAAGGCGTTGGCATATGAGATCAAGGAAGCGGCCATGGAAAAATTTTGAGAATCCGAAAGCAGAAAGTCTCGGTACTTTTACGAGCACAAGAAGCAGTGGGGCCCGTAAGGCCCAGTCATCCTTCCATTATTTCAAGAAACCTCCGCACCCGGCTAGGAGCGGAAATAATTTCGGGCGACATCAACTATTACCGATGTTACCAGAAATGCTTTAAGCTGCCCGAGGCAGGCACTATCGACGGAATTGCCCCCTTCTGCCGTGATTTGTTTTGATTGTGGACGAGAGGACATCGGGCGGTGTTTTGTGAAGAGGCTGCAAAGTCTTTGAGCCGTACACCACGGCCGATCCGGAAGGAGGCCGGTATTCCACGAACACGGCAAAGTGTTCGGATGCCTCGAAATTTTGGCCGCGGGCGAGGCGGAGGACAATGGGACCGAAAGGGGACATCGAGTGCGGATCTGCTCCCCACGTGCATGCGAGATGAAGAGGACAGGCGATCAAGATCTTCTTGTCGCATCAGTGCTTGTCCGAGATCCTTTCCCATCCGATTAGCGTTTTATTCGATACTGGAGCTACACATTCTTTCATATCTTTGTCTTGTGTAAATCGTTTGAATATTTTCGGTTTTCATGCTTGTGAACCTTATGTTGTTGGTTTACCGAGTGGAGAGAGGATTGTCGGAAATTTAGAAACTAGAAATTTCCCTGTATCATTTGGGGCAGAGAGTGGCTCTCAAACCTGATCGTGATAGAAATGCAAGGAGATGACCTGATACTCGGAGACGATTGGCTTAATCGATATGGAGCAATTGTGAACTACCGAAGGAGGAATATCTCGCTGATCGGTGACGATGGCTCCGAGATTGTTTGAGGATGGAAACCGAGAAGCTCGGAAAATTGATCAAGGCGATGAAAGTCACAAATTGTTAAAACAGTGTGTCTTAATGCGGTGTTACGCAATGAAGAAAGAAGACGAAATTGTGGAACTTTCATCCATTCTGTTGTGAGCGAATTTCCGGATGTATTTCTGACGAGTTACGGACTACCTCCACGAAGGGATGTGGAATTTACCATTGAGTGGAACCGGAGCTACACCAATTTCCAAGGCGCCGTATCGTATGGCACCTCTTGAGATGTCTGGCGAAGAAGCGATTAGAGGAGTTCTTGGACAAGGGCTATATTCACCAGCGTTTCACCACAGGAGCGCCGATTCTTTTCGTCCGAAAGAAGGATGGATCGCTCCGACTGTGTATTGACTATCGAGAGCTGAACAAGATGACGATTAAGAACAAGTATCCGTTGCCACGGATTGATGATCTATTTGACCAGTTGCAAGGGGCAACAATATTTTCTAAAATTGATCTGAGATCAGGATACCATCAGCTGAGGATTAAGGAATCTGATGTTCCGAAATCAGCATTCAGAACTCGTTATGGGCATTATGAGTTTGTGGTGATGCCGTTTGGTCTCACTAACGCACCTGCTATATTTATGCAATTGATGAACCGTGTGTTCATTGAATTTTTGGATAAATTTGTGGTCGTGTTTATTGACGACATCCTGGTATATTCTAAGAGTCCTGAAGAACATGCACAGCATTTGCGGATTGTATTGGAACTTTTGAGAAACGAACAATTGTACGCCAAACTTTCTAAGTGTGAATTCTGGCTAAAGGAAGTAATGTTCCTCGTCCATGTGGTGTCAGCTAGAGGAGTCCGAGTAGATCCTCAGAAGATCGAAGCAATATTGGATTGGAAGCCTCCAAAGAACATGAAAGAGGTCCGAAGCTTCTTAGGACTTGCTGGATACTATCGTCGATTCGTGGAAAGGTTTTCTAAAGTCTCCCGCCCACTTACTCGACTTCTGCAGAAAACTCAAAAGTTTGAGTGGAATGAATTATGTCAGATTATCTTTGATGAATTGAAGAAGAGATTGACGACGGCACCGATTCTATCACTTCCTCAAGGAACTGAAGGATTCATAGTTTACAGTGATGCTTCGAACCAAGGACTTGGGTGCGTATTGATGCAGAATGATAAGGTGATCGCCTATGCGTCGCGACAACTGAAACCTTATGAAGTGAATTACCCGACACATGATTTGGAGCTAGCAGCAGTGGTTTTTGCCTTGAAGATCTGGAGGCATTATCTGTACGGGACTCACTGTCAGATCTTTACGGATCATAAGAGTCTCAAATACATATTCAGTCAGAAAGAGTTGAACATGCGGCAAAGAAGATGGTTGGAACTGATTAAGGACTATGACTTGGAGATTTTATATCATCCAGGCAAAGCAAATGTAGTGGCCGATGCACTTAGCCGCAAGCCTGTCTCTATTCAGATGCTGGAAACGCTGACATCCCAACTTAGCCTTCAACGAGAGATGATTCGTGAAGGGATTGAAGTGTGGTTACAAAGAGTCCAGGGCGGTGTGCGTGATGGAGATAACCGTCATTAACCGAAGAAATCAAATCTAGACAGGCAGATGATCCTCGATGATTCGGTTGCATGATGAAGTGATCAAAGGAAAGGCCCCATTCATAATTCATGACGATGGAGTTTTGAGATTTCGAGAACCGACTCTGCGTTCCGATGTTGATGTTAAAGCAGACGATTATGAAGGAAGCTCATGGTTCGCCCTATTCTATCCACGCGGGCACCAAGAAATGTATAAGGACTTGAAAGCAGAACTTACGGTGGGGCAACATGAAGAAAGACGTAGCACTATGTTTGAAATGCTTAACTTGTCAACGAGTTAAGATCGAGCATCAACGGCTCTTGGAATGTTGAAGCCACTCCCGATTCTGAATGGAAGTGGGAGGACATATCGATGGACTTTATCACTAATATGCCGAAAACCGGGACGGGAATGAACATGATTTGGGTGATAGTTGATCGTTTAACCAAATCGGCTCATTTTCTAGGCATTAAGGATACGTGGGGACCGAGAGAGGTTGGCACGAGTATTTATTTCGGAGATAGTTCGATTGCATGGTACGCCGAAGACCATTGTTTCTGATCGAGACGGTCGTTTTGTGTCTCACTTTTGGAAAGCAATTCATAACGCCTTGGGGACCGAATTGAACTTGATGACTTATCACCCGCAGATGACGGACAATGCAGAGAACTATACAAATGGTGGAAGACATGCTAAGGGCCTGTGCCTTAGATTGGTCAAACGATTGGGAAGTTCATCTACCGTTGATTGAATTTACCTACAACAATAGTTGGCATGCTTCTATTAAGATGGCACCGTTTGAGGCATTATACGGAAGGAGATGCAGATCGCCCCTATCTTTGGGACGATTCATCGGACTTGATCGGAGCAGAACCGAGTTGATCGAGCGGACTCGAGAGAAGATAGCCTTAATTCGTGAGAGAGGTCATTGGCGCCCAGTCGCCAGAAATCCTATGCGGACGTACGTCGTCGCCCATTGGAGTTCAATACTGGGGACCATGTACTTTTGAAGGTTTCTCCTACTCGGGGAATTTTTCGTTTCGGAAGAAAAGGAAAGCTGAGTCCGAGATATATCGGACCATTTGAAATCCTCGAGAGAGTTGGGGAGTTGGCATACAGATTAGCATTGCCGCCGTCATTGTGCCATGTTCATAACGTGTTCCACGTGTCCCAGTTACGGAGATATATACCAGATCCCAGTCATATCATTGATTTCGGCGAGATCGAAGTCGAGCAGGATGGGACGTTTGAAGAAAGACCAGTCAAGATACTCGAGAGTCGAGTTAAGCAACTGAGGAACAAGCCAATCGTTTTGGTCAAAGTTCAGTGGTCACGTCACGGAATGGAAGAAGCCACTTGGGAAACAGAAGCTAATATGAAGTCTAGATATCCCGAGTTATTTTCGTCTTGAGTTGCGGGACGAAACTCCTTTTTAGTAGGAGAGTATGTAATATCCGGATTTATTACAGTGTATTTCATCTGTATTCAAACCATGTATTATTTCGGATTGGTGATTTTGATTATTGGAGTATGATATTTAGTGCATTAATATCATTATGCATAAGTATAGAAACATGCAAAATTGCTCAAGCAACCTTGTGATAGCGCACGCTAAGAATGTATCTTAACGCGCGCTATCGGGCCATTATTAGCGCACGCTATGCAGGTAGGAGTAACGTGCGCTAAGGACTCAATTATTGAGCGGAACGGCTAACACATGCGCCAGCCGGGACATGGGACCGGATAAGATTCCCGCTGACGCACCCGGACAAAATCTGAAGTCAACCATTATTAGCGCACGCTAAGGGATGCTTAGTAGCGTGCGCTAACTTGTCAATAATGCATAATATTATAAATGGGACATCAACCGTGTTGGCTTGCATTTATTTCGCACTTTCCTCAATCTTGAGAGTTCAGAGAGTTGTAGTAATACTCCTATACACTTAGAACACATATTGTTGATGTTTATACATTGGTTATCACGTGGAATGTTCATGGAAGTGGAATAGCACCTTGGAAGGGCATACAACCAACCAGAGTTGGATTCTACCTTACGGTTCAGTGATTTCGTCATTTTAAGGTATGTTCAATCTATCTCCAGACTTAGAGTTGGATTTTAACGATTTGGATGATCATGTTAACAAGATATGGATTTTCATAGATGAATTATCCAAGTATATCATGTTTGTAATAGTGAGTTGAATAAGCCTTAAATACCTTGATTATAATCATCATCATTCGAATCTTAGTACACTGAATATGTGAAGAGAAGCTTCTATCATTGGTAAACCGAATCTAATAGATGATTTCATAATAATATTGGGCTAGACGTTAACATCCTTATTGTTAGATAAATCTAAAGGTTTGATCATGGAAGGATTTATCTAGTATATATAGGACGTTTATCAACTTGAGATGATAACATGGTGATATAGAGGTGTTGATATCAACCGTTTAGCTTTTCGAATTGTCGTATGAAGATTTGAAGTCGGAAAAGAATATGGTTTTATATTGGTATGCATATCCTTGAATCCGAAGTTGTCTTTATCCGTATAATCATTCATAAGGGTGTGGACATGGTATTCATGGAAGTAACATGAATTATCACGCAAGATTTCGTTGTTTCAAACATGGCAAGAACAGTTTACTGCTCAGCAGTAAACTGCCATGCATAGATAGCGCACGCTATGCTATGCAATTTAATGTGCGCTATCGGCGATAGTTAGCGTGCGCTACGTTTGGTACGTAACGTCGCTAGACCATCGACGAGTCGATTGGCTGGTCGGTGAAGTATCGACCATGCATCGTTAGCGTGCGCTAGGCTTTGTTGTTTGCGTGCGCTATCGGGCAGACGTAACGCACGCTACATAGAGTACTTAGCGTGCGCTAAGCTATTCGGGCAGATTGCAGTTTATGAACTTTTGACCGTTAATCGAATTGTTAAACATTCATACGACGTGAGATAAACCCTATATCATTTCTTTTGTTAAGGTTTGGTCTCGTTACGTGATTGATTGAGGAGGACGATCTTCGAGTGTTCATTTTCGGGGAAGTATTGTTATTGTCTTCAAATCGAGGCAAGTACCTTAATTGTTTTATGTATTGTTGTTATACATATTGTCGTGCATGTATGTCGTGATTGTATGTCCACCTCGTGTTGGTCCGACGGGATCATCGGGGGATCAATGCTAGCGTGCGCTGGATCATCGGACGGGTTTTTCCACCACGGGTTGGTCTGACGGGATCATCGTGGGTTCTAGGCAGTGAACGCTGGATCGATGGAATTACCATGTGTATGTATTGATATCATGTTGTGATTATCAGTTGTGTATGTTATGTTTGAGTTTCTCGTAGGAGAAGACTCATTGGTATTTTGTCGTTTACGTTATTATTATTCACCGTGAGATATGAATAATATGTTGTGGTACTTGTACTAGCATCGTTGTGCTAACCCCTTCGGGGGTGAACATTTTGTTTGTGTTCAGGATCCAGGAGAGCGGGGAAACAACCACTGGAACTGTATGATGACGAGGGTGCAGAGTGATGTCCCAACCGGGTTTATTTATCTATTGTTTATTCATTATTTCAATAAGTACTCGAGTACGAAGTCATTTGTGATGATTTGAATTTGGTGATGTATTATTGAATTCTGTCGAACAATTGTACTGTTTCTGTATTTGGTCAGAACTGATGTACTGTAATTCCGTTATTTCCATTCGTCAGTACTTTTTATACTTGTTCAATTCTTCAGACTTGTAAATCCTTATGTAAAGGATTTACGGCGCTGTAATATTCCCGAACATATTGGGGGTGTTACACTGAAGACGTCGCTCTTGAAGAGTATACTCTTGAAGAGAATTAAATTATAGAATGTTCTACGAATTTTGTTATAATGAAATTTGGAGCCTATATCAATAGATTTAACAATAGCACTTGATACAAATAAAGATCATAATGATCTAAGTTGATTACTATTGAAAATGAAATATTTAGTCAAGGTGGACAAAACAATCTAATATGATTTAAATTAATGTCAATACTTTGTTATTTGGCCTGCAGTTTAAAATACCATATTGAATAAAGTTTGTTGAATATTGATTAATATTTATACATTATATGATTATGATGACTCGAACTCTTGAAGAGTTACCAACAATTTTAAGCATTACTCATGCAAACATGAGATATGAAGCGTGACTTTTGTAATCAAAATTGCTTACAATGATTATATTTTTTATAAGACCGCTCCTGAATTGAATTCTATATAGATATTGAGTGAGATTTGGAAGTACATGAAAATTTGTCTTATGAATACATAAAATCCTAGAAGGATGATATGCCTGAAGCATATAAATCAAAATCTAAATATATTTATTCCCTCAAATTCCAAGTCTTTATATAGATTCAAATATTATAGTCGAATTTGAAATAACCATCTTAGTTAATATTATTCTACTAAAGAAAGTTATATTAACGACTCTATGTAATATATATATATATATATATATATATATATATATATATTGGAACTCCAGAAGAGATCCAACTGACACTTGAATATTTGAAAAGATAATTTGAGATCGTACCGAAATATCTAGAAGATACCTTGGGTTACAAACACTTGGAAAGTGTATTATTATATATCAACTCACTTATACCTAGAAGGTATAGAGTGATTTACACGAATGAAATACGATCATCAAAATGATTGATCCGTCACCTGATCCTATCAAGGACACCTTTATACCAAATGAAGATGAAGAGATTCATGGTCCGGAAGTATTACATCTCAGTGCAATTATTGCATTTGTATATCTTTCTAGTTCTACATGAACTAATATATAATCAAGTCTTAAATTCATCATCTCATGATCAACATTCAAAGAAGGTATTGAAAACTTCAATGCTATCTGAAAAGAATTTTTTTTTATATTTATTTTTATGGTTTTCTGCATTTATAATGCATTGAGAGTGCGTTGAAATAAGATCAAACACCTACTAGATCTGAAAAAATTGTGGGCTATAATAGAAGAATGAAGTTATCCCAACTATTTGCATAGAGTCAATATGGTGTGTGGTGAGAAGAAGATATATACATTCGTGATCTACAAGTGATGTTTGGATCAACGGGATAGACGATATAAATGATGTTGTCCGATCCAAAAGTTTCATAAAGAAAATAAATAACAGATTTTCAATTATAGCGGTATAAGTTGATGTTTAAACTTAAGTGGGAATCCTGAAGAGCTCAATAAAACTGCCACTGAAAATATGAAGTAAGTCTTACTAACAACATCTCCCAATCATTATGAAATTATTGCAACACATGAAGCTCAGAATATTATGGTTGATGAGTTTAACCACAACTAATATGAAATCTCCTAAAGAGATGACATGTCTCACCAACATGTGAGTTCGAGATTGTAACTTGCACTGAATATGATACTTATGCTAATTCGCGGAGGATTTTTAAAATGCCTCAAGCATATTTATATAAAAATACATGTTACACTCTTTTTTTCTTGGTTGAGGTTTTATCCCATTGGGTTTTTCTATCAAGGTTTTTAACTAGGCAACTAGGATGGCGTATTAACATGAATACTGTACTCTTTTCCCTTCATTAGGATTTTTCTCGCTGGGTTTTTTCTAATAAGGTTTTGACCAGGTAAATTCATGGCATAACGAGGACATTACAAAAGATCGATATCAGACCTCAAGAAATAAAGTACGAAGGGGTAGTTGTACTCTTTTTCCTTCGATCAAGTTTTTCCCATAGGGTTTTCTTGACAAGGTTTTGATGAGGCAGCACATGGATACTCCTATATGAATATTATGTATACGGAGAAACTTATACTCTTATGATCACTCAGTTTTTGTCCCATGAGGTTTTACTAAGGCGGCACATGAATATTCATACAAGAATGATAGATAAGGAGGAGCAAATTCAATTATTGCTCAGGACTTTTCCTAACAGCAGTATGATGCAGCAAGTTATGCGTGTTACAAGATCACTCCAAACAGTTTGGAAGTTTTTCTCCCATTGGGTTTTTCTTCAAACTATTCCTATAGACATTTATGTAAATAGTCATTTAAGGGGGAGTGTTGTAAATAAGTCATGTATTTGATGAATGACTAATATGCCCCTGAAACCCTAGATGTGTACCTATAAATAGAGTTCTATGGCCTTCATAATGATATACACAATTTCATTTGTTTCTATCATCTTGTCTCATATTTTCCTCTTTCTCTCAATGTTTATAACATATGTATTGATAATAAAGTTATGATAAAACGGAACAACAAGGATAATAGAACAATATGAAAGATTGCAAAAGTTCACAAAAGGACAAAAGATCCACAAAAACGTGTCAAAGATCCGAAATTATTTAGGGGTAAAAATTCAGGGTCTCACACCATCTCCCCCTAAAAAAAGTTTCGTCCCGAAACTCAAGACGTGAGAAGCTTGGGTATCACTTCTTTAATTCCATGGCATGACCATTGGACCTTAACTAGTGGAATTGCTTTGTTCCTTAATTTCTTTACTCGATGCTCCAGAATCGACACCAGTCGTTCTTCAAAAGTCACACCAGCAGCGACCTCAAGCTCTCCATAATCGAACACATGGCTGGGGTCAGAGACATACTCTCTCAGTTGAGAGGCATGGAACACACTGTGAACATGGATAAGTGATGGAGGTAATGGTAAGCGATATGTCACCTTACTGACTCTGTCTAGGATCTCGAAATGTCCAATATATCTTGGGCTCAACTTCCCCTTATTACCAAATTGGAATACTCAATTTTGCCGACTTTGCGCAGTTAAAAGTCTTTCTGGTGATCAAGGTGACCTTTCCTCTCGATTGAACCAATGGTCTGATTCCACGTCGATTAACTCAGAGGATTCATCCCATCACAGTGGAGTTGTACATCGTCTACCATACAGTGCTTCAAAGGTGCCATGTTGATCGAGCTATGCTAGCTGTTATTATAGGTAAACTCGATTAACGGTAAGTGAGTTTCCCAGTCCGCCTTCTAGTCAAGAACGCATGCTCTCAAAATATATTTCAGAGTTTGAATTGTATGCTCAAATCGCTCGTCCATCTGAGGGTGGTATGATGTACTGGATCTCAATTCAGTACCTATTGCGCTATGAACGGCTTGCCAAAAATAGGACATGGATTGATCGTCTCGGGCGGATACAATTCTTTTGGGTGTACCGTGAAATCTTACAATTACAGCAATGAATAGACGAGCTTGATGTCCAGGTCCCCACGAGTCCATAATGCGCAGGAAATGGGCTAACTTGGTCAATTGATCGATGCTCACCCACATTGCTGTTCATTCCAGTATGGGTTCTTGGTATCCCTACAATAAAGTCCATCGTGATATCTTCCCACTTCCATTCTGGAATAGGAAGTGGTTTTATCATTCCCGCTGGCCTTTGATGTTCAATCGTGCCTTATTGACAAGTCAGGAACCGTGAAACAACTCCGTCACGTCTCTCTTCAAATTGGGCCAGCAGAAACTCTTCTTCTCATTTTTATACATTTTATGTAACACCCCCCAAAATCCCATTGGGTTATTATAGTCCCGTGTACCCCACACCAGGAAATCTACCAGCCGAACACGACTTAAATACATCAACTGCCCAAAAGGTAACCCTACTATAATATCCAACACAATATTCCGATGTGGAATTTCAACGACAATAATGGGCCTACATGGCCAAAATAAAAATACAACGACATCCACGAGCCTTGCTCGGATAATACATAATGACAATGACTGACAAACTGGAGCACACTCCAAACACACTGACCAACATGAACACCGAAACAACTCGGGACTAGTATCGCTCGAATGCCTCGTCGCCATTGCCGAGCCCCTGTGTCTCAACTCTCTCCTCGCGAACACCTAAAACATGAAAACATGTTCCGCCACGGGGTCAGTCATCCAGATAATGAATGTAACACACCCAATCCGCTCAGGGATATTACACGCCGTAGAACCTTTCCTCAAGGTTCTACCAGGCTGGTAACAAATTCGAACATCTCAACAATGCCTTAAGGCTAAAATGACTCAGTAGACTAATTTGGTCTTTCAATAAACACATATAATTAATTCTCAATACGTGTCCACGCAGGGGTCAAATACAACACACCCCCGTATGATGGGGAAATAATACTGCAGCGGAAATACATACAACTGAACCAATACAACAACGAATGGGTCCTCATGTGATTAGTATCGATCATCTTTCATCATCCTTCATGCCTACCCCGTGTTATGCTCCACAAAACCTGAATGCAAAATAGACATCCACCCCCCGATTACTCGGGGGTTAGTAAAATGCCACTATTTTGCTGGTGCAAGTACAAAGTGCCAATATGAGTCATACAATTTAATTTCCAAGAATAATAATGACCAGGAATCCTCCAGGATTCAAACATAACAAAAAGTACTTCCCGAGGCAAGAGTCTGAGTAAGACTTTCCAAAGTCGAAAGATCACAAATCAAGGGAAACAATTTGCAATATAGTTTAAAATGCCATCGAGAGTTTTAATAGAAAATAATTTAGGATTATCAAATCCTTCTCTTTCCAAATTCAACAGGGGTCGCAGCTCAAAGGTTTTGTTTTCGCAAATAGAAAACCAACAACAATTCACAGGGTCCAAACCCACGTCACGTGTCCTCGACGGACATAAAAATCAACACAACATAATCACCTAAGATACGCAAATCTTGGTCAACGAACACAACACCAACTCTTGAATCCAGGGCTATACTATTAGATTCCCTCGAGGCCTCGCCGGAGCCTCCCGAGGTGAGCAAAATATATTCACAAATCATATACACACACCAACTCGTGAATCCAGGGCTATACCATTGGATTCCCTCGAGGCCTCACCGGACCCTCCCGAGATGAGCAACATACATTCACAAATCATATACACACCAACTCGCGAATCCAGGGCTATACCATTAGATTCCCTCGAGGCGTCACCGGACCCTCCCGAGGTGAGCAAAATACATATACATAACACCGTGAACACATGCCACGTCATCTCACGGTTGGATCAATCACTTGTTGCATCCTGACCACATGATCACAAGCCATGTGTCACCGTAGATTGTCTTAGGCTCTCACGGTTGGATCAATCACTTGTTGCATCCTGATCACACAAATAACATATCACACCAAGGGTATCCAAACCATTCACTTAATGGCAATAAACACAAAGCACGACACAATTGTCAAATCACAACGCACCTAATTGAGATAATATATGCATATATATTATCAAAGCACAACAACAACACTAAGCATGTAACGCCCTGACTTTCTTAATTAAAAAGAATGTTACACGGCTAAATTTTTTCTTAAAATTTTTTATATAAATTCGGAGTATTTGCAGAAGCATTATAGTCAGTAAATCTTCAATAAAACTCATTTATTCAAACATCAGTACAGTTTTACAAAAACATGGGAAATCAATTATTCGGACATTGATGTGAAATTACGTTTGTTGAAGAAAATCAAGTGTTTCGTAAAAATAATAACAATTACGGCGACAACATCTTTTATTCTTTAGAACTTCATCGTGTTGGGAGTATGTATTCACCTTCTGCTTGTCCCGTTCGTCGATTCCTTAGCCTGAAAAACATAAATGACGAGGTGTGAGTACGCGAGCATACTCAGTGAGATTAAACCCTTATAAATCATCAAAATCATGTTGTGTAATGCACATAAAACATTCTTATCTGTGTGAGACTCGTCTCGGCTTTCTTTCATTCGTTTGACCCCTCGCGGGTCGTCATGTTACACGACACAACGATGACCGTAACATATTAAAACAGTATAACCTCACCTCGTTTGCTGAAATCTTGAAATATCTTCCTTTGAATTTGGCTTGGTTGTCCTTCTTGGATCCCGGATACTCTGCTCCTAGCACTTGAAAATACTTTTTCATATTTCTGGCCATAAGTTCTTGATGTAAAATCTGAAATCTCTTTGGGGACTTTTATCAAACACTTTTGAAAAACTGTCAAATTTGAGCTTCCTGTTTCATCGGGCTTTTTGAGGCCTTTTTAATTTTTGGAAGGAAAATATGTTACGTGCGTTTTAAAGTATAGTTTCAGAGATTCAAAATGGTATATCATTTGTTGGTAAATACGTACGTATACATATATTTATAGGAGTCCAAAGTCGGCTAAATATCAACCTTACTCGGACAACTGGAGGCCTTATCCGGACAGCTGGCCGAGAAGCTTCTGTCGGTCGTGACCGACCTTATCCGGACAGCTGGACAGCCTTATCCGGACAGCTGGCCGAGAAGCTTCTGTCGGTCGTGACCGACCTTATCCAGACAGCCTTATCCGGACAGCGCCGAGAAACTTCTGTCGGCCGTGACCGGCAGCTGTCGGTAGGCGTGTCAGGCGGTGACCGGCAGATGTCCGTCAACTTGGCTCGGCCGGTTCGACCCCTTCCCGGTGTCCAAATTCGACTTTCCGACCTGTTCCGGACTCGTCGGAGATAAATCTTCGATATGCTCGGAACGGATTTTTGATAATATTAATAAAATAATTTAATATAATTTTTGCAATATAAGTGTTTTGTAATGAAATTTTATCGTATCAAAATCGTCGGAACTTTTCGAAATCACTTTCATAAATTCTAAAAATGATCCTTATAATTTATTTTGTCCTTCATTTTATGCTAGGAACGTATCGGTCCAAGTATCGGACAACCTGTAAATATTAAAAACTCAAAATTCATGATCGTTAGCAAAATAAATAGCATTTAAATAAGTATTGGGGCGTTAAAAAGCGTATTCATAGGGTTCACTTAACCATTCACGAGACACAACATTCACAAAACACACGCATTTTGAAAGTGAGCCTTTGACGAGGCTAAACCGATTCTTTTGAAAGTTCATCTCAAACAATCAAACAAACATACCAATTCAATCACAAATCATCATATTCACAAAACAAGAGATGTATAGACAATGTACTTGCCTCGAATGATCTATAAACGCGAAGAATCGACCGAAGTAGGTTGGCACGAACCGACTACGAACCCGCCGACTCCACCAAACGCTAACCCGCGACAATAAACTATTGACAACAATAACAACAATGAAAATGAATTCCATAGCACGACCTCAGGTCGCTGAATTCAAGGAAAGAACAACGAAATTTCAAGGGTTCCCCCAAAACGGTCAAAAACACGAATCGACCCGTCAAAACATGAAAACAGAATTCCAAACCTAAATATGGATATACAATCCATAGGATATGTTTAAAAACATCATTAAACAACAGTCGGTTTATCAAAATTGGATAGAAAATGAAATCAAGAACAAAACTCCCAAAAAGTCCACTCTAGGGATTCAAGAAAAATACCTTTATTCGGCGAAGAACAATGGATTATATGATGTTATAATCACTTAAGATGCTCCCAAACACCTTTGAATTGAGCAAAATCGGCCAAGATCGCGATCCCTAGTCGCCCTTGGCTCAACCCCGCGGAAAGGAGGAGAAATGGGGTGGAAATGATGTATCACGACTGCTATCCAGTTTATATATACTGGACAGCTTAGCGTGCGCTAATCTTTATGATTATCATGTGCTATCGAGGCACACTGTTAGCGTGCGCTAACCACAAGTGTTAGTGTGCGCTAACGGGACCTTCAGACCCAGTCCAGTAGCCCCTAGACTGCCCTGAACTACCAGGTAGCGCGCGCTATCCTCACCCTAGCGTGCGCTACTAACGCACTCTAGTGCGCGCTATGATACAAAATAGCGGGCGCTGATCAACGTATGAACCCAGTCCAGTAGCCCCTGGACTATTTCTGCACCACCAGTTAGCGTGCTCTACCACATCTATAGCATGCGCTAACAACCGCACCATAAGGCGCACTAACCAATAAGTATAACATGCGCTAACGACTCAGAAGGACAGCAATAGTGCTCTCAAAGCTGGTTACAACAACGGATCCTTCCGATCAGAACACCAAGTTCAAGATACTCACGGAAAGCTCCATAATAAGATCATACTAAGTGCTTGAGCTACCATCAAGCCCACACGCGACCATGAAAAGGGTCAAGACAACAATTACGAATGCGGATACCCACAACTTTGGGCAAATTATAAAATGGCCCAAAACGCCCGAAAATCACGACACATGATCGAATAACTAAACCGAAGTTCACAACACGTCTAACAAAGTTATACGGACTTACGAGAAATTCAAAACAGCAGTTTCGAACGAGATTCTCAAGAATCGAACTCAAGTGCGAAAAAGCCGCTAAGAAGCACGAAACTCAACAAAACGACACCAAAACGAATTCGGATGTCAAAAAGTGTAGAATTAATCATTCTCGAAATGACGAAACGGTCACAAGCAAGTCGTCAAAATGATCTCTCGCAAAAAAAATAAAATTACCGGAAATCGAAATTGCGGATATTACATACTACTCTCCTTAAAAGAAGTTTCGTCCTGAAACTTAAAACAAGTATGGTGAAGCAATATCCCGCCAGGAAACACTCAATGAGATACCCAAGAAATCGCGCCCAACGGCGAAACGTTACAAGCAACACAAAGAAACATACAGTGTGAAAACACGCTCCACGACGACCAACACAACGCCATAGGCAGAGACGTAATAAAACCAACAAGTGACAAGCATCATCAAACAGATAGTACAATCGAGTCAATTATCCAAACAATCATAAAGAAAGTGGTACCAATATAAGAAAACATGCACAGTCAAGAAAACAGAAAATAAACACAAAATGATCCACAAGGACAATCATAAACAGTTCGGACTACGCCGAAATCCTCAAAAACCAACTAGGCATCTCCGTGTCCTTTCGGAGCAGAGACGCAACCTCAATCCCCGAATCTCTCAGTTACCATCTCGCAATGCACGGCTCGGTGACCCAACTGGCCACACTCAAAGCAGCTGACTAACGGTGAACGACAATTCTTCGCAGTACAAGACCAGATAGCAACAATCGGGCAACCACGATTGAACAACAATGATCGAACAACAACTATCAAACAACAACGATCAAACAACATCGATCGGACAACAACGATCGGACACCAATGACAGAATAACAATGACCGAACAATAACGATCGAACAACAACGATCGAGCAACAATGATCAAACAACAATGATCGAATAAAAACGGTCGAACAACAACTCCGAAGTTCACATTTCAACTAAAGATATAAACAAAACTTGTAGAAACTAAAGGACGTTAATTTCGGACATGGTTCGTGAGAATCGAACCGAACTCGGAAAAGTCACAACGATAATCAGATTGATCCGAAATAAGGTCACAACCCGTTCGAACGATGGAAACCGAGATACCAAACAAGTTCAAAAAGTATCAACGAATACGAGCGAGTCGATAGAATTGAGAAAGAGAAAATGCAGAAGTCCAAAAGCAATACGGGTATTACATTCAACCTCTTATAAAAGAAATGCCGTCCCCGCAACTCACAACAATAGAAACAAGGCAACAACACAAAATGCAACTAACAGAAACATCTCCTATGGGCCTCTCAGAACCAATCCTCATATCTGTGCTGAAGCGCGAACTCCGGAAGTCTCGATAACCAATTCTCAAAACTGGATTCTGTGTCCCTCGAGTCCGCACTTGAAACGCGTTACTGACGAGGAAGGACAATTTGTACATGCATGCCCCCGGCACATCACGGTTGAAACACCTCGGCTCGGCATACCGAATATACAAATACTAGATACAATGGAACATAACATCGCAAAACAACATACCAGTGATGCCAACTCAGCATAACATATCAACACATACAAAAATCACAACAACAACGGCATCGTTTGATGATTACAACGGCCCGAACGATAACCAACATACAATTACAAACATCATGAAACAATCACACATGTACACAATCATACAAACCCAAGCTCTAATAGCTCGCACATGTGCGATAACACGCAAATCACCACGACGTGACAGCATTCAATACCAATATTACACCTCTCACAGAGGGCTAACACAACAACTGTGTGGCGAATGACTCAACGCTCACACCACCCATTCAATCACAACCCAGAGGTCTAACACCCTAACGATAATGCTAACATTGTACATACGTTCTCGGGCCTCACACAGGAAAGATAGGTTTTAAAAACGAAAACCACCTTTTGAAAAAAAATTTGGAAACACCAGTTGATCATGAGTATCACTTTTCAAAAAGTTGTACAAACATCGTTGTCGAGACTTTGAAACCATCTTGCGTTTGATAAAAATGAGGACACTTTCTTTTAGTGAAAAACTTTCAGAAATATTCGACCTTCGGGTCTAAGAAAATGCATTTCCAAAATTACTGAAATATCTAAAAAAATATTTTGGTCCTCAAATTAGAAGAATTTTGAAACAGATAGTTGCACTAGTAGGCGCCTCGAAAATACAATCTATTTAAAAGTACGTCTCGAAATTTATTTCTAAGATACTCAAGGTTTTCAAAATTCCAATAGGCCAGAATGCCCAAAACTCACACGTATCGACATTCACTTACATACATCATAATACACGCATCAACTCGTTCAAAACCAAGACAACACATGTCTTCTACCGGAAAACAAACAGTCAAATATCACAGTCAAAAGGACATAAATAGCGACAACACTCCTTATATAAACGAAATATGTGAGTCACATAAACGCATCATGAAACCAAGAATCTGCATAAAGATTCCATCACTTAACATATAATCATACCAGTAACTCGTGTCACACGAGGCACAACACAAAGAATGGAGACTTACATCCATAGGTCGCACGAAGATGATGATTGCCCCACGATACTAATCACGACCAACCAACTCAGACGACACATCGTGACACGACTCAGTTAGATAAAATCCGACGAGATAAAACTCAACAGACACCACATAACCCAACAGCCTAGGTTTACACAACCTCAGCTCTGATACCATTTATGTAACACCCCCAAATCCACTCAGGGATATTACACGACGTAGAACCTTTCCTCAAGGTTCTACCAGGCTGGTAACAAATTCGAACATCTCAACAATGCCTTAAAGGCTAAAATGACTCTGTAGACTGATTTGGTCTTTCAATAAACACATACAATTCAATCTCAATACATGCCCACGCAGGGGTCAAATACAACACACCCCCGTATGACGGGGAAATAATACTGCAGCGGAAATAACATACAACTGAACCAATATAACAACAAACGGGTCCTCATGTGATTAGTATCGATCATCTTTCATCATCCTTCATGCCGACCCCGTGTTATGCTCCCCAAAACCTGAATGCAAAACAGACATCCACCCCCCGATTACTCGGGGATAGTAAAATTCCACTATTTTGCTAGTGCAAGTACAAATTGCAAATACGAGTCATATAGTTTAAGTTCCAAGAATAATAAGCCATCAAAAAAAAAGTTCCAAGAATAATAATGACCAGGAATCCTCCAGGATCAAACATAACAAAAAGTACTTCCCGAGACAAGAGTCTGAGTAAGACTTTCCAAAGTCGAAAGATCACCAATCAAGGGAAAAAATTTGTAATATAGTTTAAAATGCCATCGAGAGTTTTAATAGAAACAAATTTAGGATTATCAAATACTTCTCTTTCCAAAATCAACAGTGGTCGCAGCCCAAAGGTTTTGTTTTCGCAAAGAGAAAACCAACAACAATTCACACGATCAAAACCCACATCACGTGTCCTCAACGGACATAAAAATTAACACAACATAATCACCCAAGATACGCAATCTTGGCTAACGAACACAACACCAACTCGTGAATCCAGGGCTATACCATTGGATTCCCTCGAGGCCTCGCCGGACCCTCCTTAGGTGAGCAAAATACATTCACAAATCAAATATACACCAACTTGTGAATCCAGGGCTATACCATTGAATTCCCTCGAGGCCTCGCCGGACCCTCCTGAGTTGAGCAAAATACATATACATAACACCGTGAACACATGCCATGTCATCTCACGGTTGGATCAATCACTTGTTGCATCCTGGCCACATGATGACAAGCCATGTGTCACCGTAGATTATCTTAGGCTCTCATGGTTGGATCAATCACTTGTTGCATCCTGACCACATGATCACATGCAATGTGTTACCATAGACCTTCGACCATATCCACACATTCACACAAATAACATATCACACCAAGGGTATCCAAACCATTCACTCAATGGAAATAAACACAAAGCACGACATAATTGTCAAATCACAATGCACCTAAATGAGATAATATATGCATATATATTATCAAAGCACAACAACAACACCAAGCGTATTCATAGGGTTCACTTAACCATTCACGAGACACAACATTCACAAAACACACACGTTTTGAAAGTGAGCCTTTAACGAGGCTAAATCCAATCTTTTGAAAGTTCATCTCAAACAATCAAACAAACATACCAAGTCAATCACTAATCATCATATCCACAAAACAAGAGATGTATGGACAAGGTACTTGCCTCGAATAATCCACAAACGCGAAGAATCGACCGAAGTAGGTTGGCACGAACCGACTACGAACCCGCCGACTCCACCAAATATTAAACCACAACAATAAAGTACGGACAACAATAACAACAATAAAAATGAATTCCATAGCACGACCTAAAGTCCCTGAATTCAAGGAACGAACGACGAAATTTCAAGGGTTTCCCCCAAAACGGTCAAGAACACGAATCGACCCGTCAAAACATGAAAATAGAATTCCAAACCGAAATATGGATATACAATCCATAAGATATGCTTAACAACATCATTAAACAACAATCGGTTTATCAAAATCGGATAGAAAATGAAATCAAGGATAAAACTCCCAAAAAGTCAACTCTAGGGATTCAAGAAAAATATCTTGATTCGGCGAAGAACAATGGATTATGTGATGTTATAATCACTTAAGATGCTCCCAAACATATTTGGATTGAGCAAAATCGGCCAAGATCGCGATCTCTAGTCGCCCTTGGCTCAACCCTGCGGAAAGGAGGAGAAATAGGGTGGAAATGATGTATCACGACTGCTGTCCAGTTTATATACACTGGACAGCTTAGCGTGCGCTATCAAGGCAAACTATTAGCGTGCGCTAGACACAAGTGTTAGCATGCGCTAACGGGACCTTCAGACCCAGTCCAGTAGCCCCTGGACGGCCCTGAACTACCAGGTAGCACGCACTATCCTCACCCTAGCGTGCACTACTAATGCACTCTAGCGCGTGCTATGATACAAAATAGCGTGCGCTGATCAACGTCTAAACCCAGTCCAGTATCCCCTGGACTTTTTCTGCGGCACCAGTTAGCGTGTGCCACCGCATCTGTAGCATGCGCTAACAACCGCACCATAGCGCGCGCTAACCAATAAGTGTAGCATGCGCTAACGACTTAGAAGGACAGCAACAGTGCTCTCAAAGCTGGTTACAACAACGGATTCCTCCAATCGGAACACCAAGTTCAAGATACGCACGGAAAGCTCCAGAATAAGATCATACTAAGAGCTTGAGCTACCATCAAGCCCACACGAGACCATGAAAAGGGTCAAGACAATAATTCCAAAACGCCCGAAAATCACGACACGTGATCGAATAACCAAACCGAAGTTCACAACACGTCTAACAAAGTTAGATGGACTTACGGGAAATTCGAAACAGCAGTTTCGAACGAGATTCTCAAGAATCGAACTCAAGTGCGGAAAAGCCGCTAAGAAGCACGGAACTCAACAAAACGACACCGAAACGAATTCGGATGTCAAAAAGTGTAGAATTAATCATTCTCGAAATGACGAAACGGTCACAAGCGAGTCATCAAAATGGTCTCTCGCCAAAAAAGAAAATTACCGGAAATCGAAATTGGGGATATTACAATGAATATCGAATACATGTACAACATGATATGCATCCAAAGGCAAAATAAATGGTACAACAATGATAATGGGAGATGCTTACAAACTAAGGTGGAACCGAGCATTCGTGAAATATTATGCCCACGACATACAACCAGTTACCCTGCTCAACAGGTCAAAATATAAATGCCCAACGGTGGATCATAAATATAGAACACAACAACCAATTAACCGAAGGTAAACCAAACCAAAGATGAAATAGATACAAACCACAATGCCCGAAGGCTCCAACAGAAGCACCAATAGATCACACATGGCCTAAAATCCCTCAGCCGAAGATGCAAAATATCACAATGGCTAGAAGCCAAATAGCTCGAAGATGTATCAGATAATGGGCCGAAGCCACACAACATGAGGTTGTATCATAATGAGGGCCGAAGCTGCAGCACGAAGCTGTATCACAATGAGGGCTGAAGCCACAGCATGAAGCTGTATCACAATGAGGGCCGAAGCCACATCGCGAAGCTGTATCACAATGAGGGCCGAAGCCACAGCACGAAGCTGTATCACAATGAGGGCCGAAGCCGCAACACGAAGCTGTAACAATGAGGGTCGAAGCCACAACACGAAGTTGTATCATAATGAGGGCCGAAGCCACAGCACGAAGTTGTATCACAATGAGGGCCGAAGCCAGAGCACGAAGCTGTATCACAATGAGGGCCGAAGCTACAGCATGAAGCTGAATCATAATGAGGTCCGAAGCCAAGCACGAAGTTGTATCACAATGAGGTCATCCAATGTCCGTAACCTGCTGAATTGCAGGTGCTGGGAAATCAACCGCGAAGGTTCAAGCCCCAGACTTACCCATAATGAGATCACCCAGTGACCGTGACCTACTGAACTGTAGGTGTTGGGAAACCAATCGCGAAGGTTCAGGCCCCAAACTTACCCAACGAGCACTAGACGGGAGTAGCCTCCAAAACACCGTTAATCACAAACGGCAATGATCACAAAATTACCGTATTAACAAGAATGATAGTATGTTGCCTTGAGACGGCCAACATGACTATAATAACTCACGGATGGGCACCGTCGTCGGCGGTCCCAATTCAAATACTTTGATTGACTTGGAATAGCTAATCGACAACAATGACACAACGGATGGAAACCATCCTCGACAGTCCCAATTCAATACCTCGATTGTCTTAGAACGACCAGTCGATAACGACTCAATAGATGGGAACTATCCTCGACAGTTCCAATTCAATACTTCGATTATCTTAGAACGACCAATCGATAACGACTCAATGGATGGGAACTATCCTCGACAGACCCAATTCAATACCTTTATTGCCTTAGAACGGCCAATTGATAACAATGACACAATAGATGTCTCGGCACCTTTAACCGATTACCGACAACAACGATGATAATCGAATACGTCAATGCCTTCAATCGGCCAATACAATCAATGGCAAAACACCAATATCAATAGCAACATTCCTATCGATGTCTTAATCGAACATCAATATCAACAGTAACAATCGACACATCGATACCGCGAACTGACTATCGAAAACAACAATAACAACAAGAGTCTCAATGCCTAAAACCGGCCACTAACAAACAATAATAACATTTGGCATAATTGCCAAAGGGTATTGTATCGAACAATTCCCTGATATCAACAAATCATGAAGAGACTATGTCTCGAAATGATACAACACATTCATACATATATATGATAACATTTATCTCATTGACCAGTACGAGTATAAAACTTGCCTCAAATCGAAGGCGATGAAATCCTCCCACGAACAACGAACGGCATCCTACGGCAATCACAAGCACTCGAACAACCTTGAATGAAATACAATTCATTCAATAACACAATATCGATCGAAAACAACATAATATACAACTCCGATTCAATCACGAATCGAACAAACCATATAAACGAATATCATAGTCCCCAACTATGAAAACATCCTCCAATCATCTCAATGATCGAACAAAATGATCAAGATGTTCTTAACACTTGTGAAAAACAATTCAACAAGGATTATCAAGAACAACATCAAATTAATCATCCTATAATGATAATATTACTGATGTCACCACTATCACCTCAAGATCATCATCAACTCTACTAACATGATGTCTGAACAATAATCGACCACCAATTCATCATGAATTTGGATTAATCAACAAGATTAAATCAACCATTTCAATATTATGATAATCATCACATAATACATCATAATTCTATACTAAAATGGTTAAAATCTCCCAAGAACACAAACAACAATAATGATCATCTCAAAGCTATGTTAATCATATAACAATATTAACATAACTCTTCATAGACATGATTATAACCTCCAAGTTTTCTTATAACATTAAGAACAACTCATCCTCAAGACATAGTCATGTTCTTCATCATAAGTTATAAAAACTCATCAAGAACCATGCTATCTTCCAACCATCAATCAACACACGAAGTAATCAACAAAAACATCATCATAATATCGAGATAAACACAAGATTAAATACATACCTCTTGAAGAAGTGAAGAACAACCTCAAACCATCAAGAAACACTCCAAACTCCAAGTACCTAAGCTTCAATCCAAGTGAGGAATCTCCAAAACAAGTTGGAAGGGGCTGGAATATACTAGGGAATGTAGAGGGATGATTTCTAGGGAAAGAAATCGGAATTGGATCGTGAAGAAATGAAAGATGAAACATGTCTTTATAATCTGCACGGTTCATTACGACTGCTAACCTCAATGCATAACGTACATTAATCCTCCTTACGTACGCTACCAGCCCTGCATAGCGTATGCTACATCCTGCCAGAACTCACTGCCTCAAAATGGGACTTGCATTACATATGTTAGCCAAAAGACGTACGTAACAATCACAACATTATGTACATTAACATCCATGCATAGCGTACGAAATGAGCATTGACGAAGCTGCCTCGAAAAAGCCAAATATCCTGATCAAGTATGGCCCTACACGCCGAAATTTAGATGCGATATGATACCCTATATTACGTACGTAACCAGAATGGTTTAACGTATGTAACCCTCCTCCTATAGCGTACGTAGTGCTTTACATATAGCGTACCCTATGGATAATGTAATATCCGCATTTTTTTCTTTTCCCGTTATTTTCATTTTTTGTGTATTTTTCATTTTTAGCGACTCGCTTGTAACCGTTTCGACATTTTGAATCTATTTTATTCTTGGAGTTTCCCTATTTGGACAAGTTTTGTAGATGTTTTGATATTATTCCGTCTTATATCATATATTGTTGCATGGACGTTCGATTCTCGTGGAACCCGTTCGATTATGTAATTTCTATGGTTGCACGGGTTCGTATGGTTGAGTTGTTCATGTTGTGAGGTTTGATTTATTGAGCCGATGTCGTATCGTGATTTTCGGACATCTGGACCATTTTGTAATTTCCTATAAGTTTAGGGAATTTTACTTTCCTTGTCGTTTCTCGGATTCCTCGGTAGTCGAAATTGTATTCTCCTGCAGCATTCAGCTTCGCCCTCGTGAATTTTCATATCTTCGCATTGGGTTCTATCTTTGTGTTGCGTCTCATGTTCGGACCGCCCGGTGCGGCTAACATCGTTCAGCAGTGTTGAACTGCTGCATGCATAACGTGCGTTATGCATGCTTCCTAGCGTGCACTATCGATACTAACATAACATATGTTATACCCTAGTGTTAACATACGTTATGGACTTCAGTGTTTTGGACAGTGAGTCTGCCCGGATTTGGCTGAGTCCTTACGTACGTAAACATGCTGGTGTTACATACGTAATACCTCCTTGTAGCGTGCGCTAGCCGTCTGATGTATCGTACACTAGCGGCATCAACGATTTTGGCAGATTGTTCTGCCGATCTATTACGCACGCTAACACATGTGTGTTACGTACGTAATGAGCATAACGTACATTAACTATTGCATGTTAACGTACGTAATGAGAGGTCAGGTTTTATAAACCTAAGTTGACCTTGCATTCGCGACATTCTTCCTTTTTCTTCCTTCCATCCGCAGTGAGATTTTTGGAGAGTTTTTGAGCGATTCTTCAAGTTTTGCCCATAGAGATTCTTGGGAGATCGAGTATTGTGTTCCTAGTGTAGTTTATCATCATTATATTCGTCTTCCTCCGTCCGAATCAAGGTAAATCTTATAAAAACCCTACTTTTGGGAAAATTGGGGGTTTTCGATTTTATTGCTCGATTCATTCTGTGTTGTTGATTAATTCATGATGTATATGATTAATCTTGTTGGTATTCTTGGTTTTTCTACGGATTCATGGTATATTTCGTGGTACTTTCGTAATCGAGGGGGTTTGGTTGTGGTCCGCCCTCGTTGTTGTTCTTGTACGAATATACATGAATCATAGGCGGGTTTTCGGGTGTATTCCTTTTCCATTTTCGTTTAGAAGTGGTTGTGATTCTATTCTTCGAATCGTTAGGTTCGGTTTCATCGGTTCCTAGTGGTCGTGTTTGATCCTCCTTTTTCCATTCGTGTCATCGTCCTTTGATCAAGGCAAGTACCCTTATGAACTTACAATCTTGACATAGTAGTATTGCATGAGAAATGGTGTGTGTGTCCTATGCTCACTACGGGTTAGATCCGACAGGGTCTCAGTAGGGGTCCACAGAGACGTGGATCGACGAGCTTGCTTTTAACCACTACGGGTTAGATCCGACGGGGTCTCGGTAGGGGTCCACAGAGATGTGGATGGACGGTTAATTGTGGTGCATTTTACAAATATGTTTTGGATTATTGGCATTTCCGGAAATGTGTGTTTCAACCGATGTTTTCATGATTTCATGCTTTGACTATATATGTAAGGTGTATGATGTTCATTTGGTTACTTGTACTAGCGTAATTGCTAACCCCTTTGGGGACCCGTTTTGGGGAAATTCGTTTTATGAATTTCAGGTCAGGTTCATCGAGATGAACGGGCGCTAAACCAGTACGTGGATTACGGCCATGCGTGATGATTATGCATGAGTGTGTTTTTGTGGTTTTCTGTCTTTTGATGCGATTATCGATTTGTAAACTAATAGAAGTACTCGAGTACTTAGGAGCTTTGGTTTGTTCGGATTGAAATGTTTGTCTATTATGTTGGTGTTGGATGATTGTGTTGTGTTTGATCGGTTGAACCGGGTGGATTATTGATTTGTGTCTTTAAGACGAGATATTTTTTATGTTGATTCCGCGAGTTGATGCGTATGTTGGTCGTCTAGCCTGGTGAGCCCCATGTGGGGATCCACGGCGCTGTAATGTACCCTGAATATCTTGGGGGTGTTACAGAAAATGGTATCAGAGCTGCTAGGTTTATGGATACCTAGGCTTGTCAGTTTATTGGGTCTTGTTATGTTTCATTTTGCACATCAGCATCACGCTCCCATGATTCTGGTGCTTCCAGTGCCTGTAAGTTTTTCCTTACTCTGTTCCTTGTTTTCTTGTATCGCACCTTTGATTCTCGATTTGTGATTGTTTTTCTTCTCATACTTACCATCGTATGGCTTTTGCTACTTACTTAACACCAGTATGGATGCCGGAAGAGGTCGGGTTCGTGGTCGTGGATGCGGCCGGGGACGTGGAGCAGCCGGTGAGGCAGCCACGTCGCATTCTTCTAGAGCCTGCAGTACCGGTGACCGTCATAGCCATGCTTCTACTCAAGATGGCGCCGACCTTGGTGTTGCGACTGTTATGCAACAAATGGTGAATCAGATGATGGCGATAGCTCAGGTGGTTCAAAACCCGAATCCGGACCATGCTGCTCGGGACAAAGCAGACCGTTGGCTTTAGGATGTCATCAAGATGCATCCTTCTCAGTTTTCGGGAGCTTCAGACCCGATTGGCTGGGAGGGGTGGATCAAGGAGATATCCACGGTTTTTATTGCCACCAACTGTCCCGAGGATCGTAAGGTCCCTATTGCCCAGTATTTTCTCACTGGGGATGCTACTGACTGGTAGGAGGCCGTTGAGCCCAGGGACCGCGCTGCTACATGGGATGAGTTTAAGGACCTAATGGAGACCGAATATTGCCCGTGGCCGGTCAAACAGGCTCGAGCCCATGCCTTCTTTGATGCTCAGCCTCGGGATATCCCTGTTTCTCATGCTATTGCTGACTTCAACCGGGAGTTGGGCTTCGTGATGCCCCAGGTTAGAGAAGAGAGTGACAAGATTTTCCACTTCTCCAGACAGATGAAATTATCGATTCAGGACTACATGTCTGGGCTCGTCTGTACGACTTTGAAGGATTACCAGAGTAGAGCCCTTGCTTACGATATGTCTGTGACGGATAGTGAGGTGGCTCGTGAGAGCAAGAAGCAGAAGTCCGCCGGTAGCTTTTCGGGCCACAAGGGTGGGGGTCAGCAGAAATCCCAATCTTCTAATTTTTCTACCGGTGGTGGTCTAGCTCGTTCTACTGGGGGTTCCCATGGAACTACCAGTGCTCCTTTCTGTGATGTGAAGTGTTTTAATTGTGGCCGTATAGGCCACGTCAGTCGTACTTCTTTGAGCCCTTTGCTGACATGTAATCAGTGTGGCCAGCCGGGCCACAAGGCTGCTTTCTATGCCGAGAGGGAGAGAATTCTTGGTGCCCGGGCTTCCATTCTAGCGCCTAGGGAACCAAGTGTGAATCAAGGATCATTTGCTTCCCAGTCTCCGCCGAGTGCTAGTCGAGGGAGAGGTCAGGGTCAGCCCGCTAAGGGGGAGCTTCTAGTGTCGGCTCCACCCATCCGCATGTGTATGAGATGAGGAGGGCCGATGACCCAGCCGCTACCGTTTCCACAAGTACCGTTCACATTCATTCTCATCCTGTCAGTGTGCTTATCGATTCTGGTGCTACGCATTCATTCATCTCTTTGGAGTGTGTGCGCCGTTTGAGTCTCGACTGTTTGACGCCTTGTGAGACTTTCATCGTTTAACTCCTAGCGGTGATAGGATCGTTGGTGATCGGGATATCCGAGATTGTGCTGTGATTATTTGCGAGAGGGATTGGCTCTCTAATCTTATTGTTGTGGGTATTGAGGGTGAAGATTTAATTCTCGGGGATGATTAGCTCGAGCAGCATGGTGCGATCATGAACTACCGCACGAGAATCATCACTATGTTAGCCGAGTATGGCACCGAGCACGCTTTCGCAGGGCGAAAGAGGGGAAACCATAAGTTTGTTATTAACGCCTTGAATTCGATGAGACTCCTGTGGAAGGGGTGTAATGGTTAATGGTGCTATGCCTTGAAGGCGGAGAGTGGTGGAGTCGAGCTTTGATTGATTCCAGTTGTTGGTGAATTTCCTGATGTCTTTCCTGACGAGTTATCGGGTTTGCCACCGGACCGTGAGGTAGAGTTTGCTATCGAGTTAGAGCCGGGTGCGGCTCCGATTTCGAAGGCGCCATATCGCATGGCACCTTCCGAGATGGCCGAATTGAAGAAGCAGTTGAGTGAGCTTCTTGAGTCAAGATATATTCGACCGAGCGCTTTGCCTTGGGGCGCACCGGTTCTATTTGTGCGGAAGAAGGATGGTTCACTGCGTTTGTGTATCAACTATCGCGAACTAAACAAGGTGACCATCAAGAACAAGTATCCCTTGCCGAGGATTGATGACTTGTTCGATCAGTTGCAGGGAGCTGCGGTATTCTCAAAGATCGTCTTGAGATCGGGGTACTATCAACTTCGGGTGAAGGAGTCCGATGTTCCGAAAATAGCTTTTCGGATGAGATACGGACATTATGAGTTTGTGGTCATGCCCTTCGGGCTAACCAATGCGCCGGCGGTGTTCATGCAATTGATGAACAAGGTCTTTATCGAGTATCTGGATAAGTGTGTCGTCATCTTCATTGACGATATCCTTATTTATTCGAGGAATGAGGTGGAACACGCACATCATCTGCGAGTGGTGTTAGAAATTTTGAGGACTGACCAACTCTATGCGAAGCTCTCGAAATACGAGTTCTGGCTGAAGGAGGTGATGTTTCTAGGACACGTGATTTCGGCTGAGGGAGTCCATGTGGATCCGCAGAAGATCGAGGCAATATTAGACTGGGCGTCGCCTAAGAACGTGAAGGAGGTTCGTAGTTTCTTGGGTTTGGCTGGATACTACCGTAGGTTTGTTGAGGGTTCATCGAAACTGGCTTGGCCGCTTACAAAATTGCTTCAGAAATTCGAGACGTTCATCTGGAATGACGAGAGGCAGACGATTTTTGAGGAGCTGAAGAGGCGTTTAACATCAGCCCCGGTTTTAGCGTTGTCGTGTGGCAACAAGGGTTTTGTTGTTTATAGAGACCCTTTGAGCCAGGGTCTTGGGTGCGTATTAATTGATGCAGCATGGCAAGACCATTGCTTATGCGTCGAGACAGTTGAGGCTGTACGAGCTCAACTACCCTACTTATGATTTGGAGTTGGCGGCGGTTGTCTTTGCGCTCAAGATTTGGCATCACTATCTGTTTGGCTCCGCCTGTCAGATTTTTTCCGATCATAAAAGTCTGAAGTATATATATTTACTCAGCGGGAGTTAAATATGAGACAGAGGAGGTGGTTGTAGTTGATCTAGGATTATGACCTCAAAATCCTTCATCATCCAGGCAAGGCGAATGTAGAGGCTGACACCTTGAGTTGGAAACCGGTTGCGTTGAGGACACTTGAGATCCTTACGTCTCAATCTGAGCTTCAGCGGGTTTTGATAGAGTTGGATGTTGAGATTTTATTGCCAGGAGCGGTCAGTCAACTTTGCACTTTAGAGATTTCGTCGTCGTTGGTCAATGAAATTAAACTAAAGCAATTGGAGGATCCGATGATTACTCAAATCCGAGAGAATGTTCTCAAGGGGAAGTCTCCCGGGTTTGTGATTCATGAAGATGGTGTAACACCCCAAACTAGACGGATATTACAGTGCCGTGGACCCCCGACTGGGACCCACTCGGCGAATAAAAACTGATGAATTAAATAATATAATTGTAGTACCGAACCACAATATATTACCAACTACTCCGGTGAGGAGCTTAAGTACAATACACCAGGATACTACAGAATACTAGTATATTTTATATGAAGATAAAATACACCACCCTGAATAAATAAACATTTCAAACGGAATATGCAGCGGAATTTCAAATGAAGAGAATTAAAGATGACTGAAATGACTGGGCCCCCTACTAGTATCACTGGGACTCCTCGCCGTCAACATGCTCTTCCCGTGCCTTTGCCTTGCCGTGACCTGAAAACAAAATTCCCCAACGGGGTCAGTTACACAGAACAACAATCCTCAAGGGTTGAAAATACACAATCATGATATATCTTTAGTTATGAAATATCCTTATTTATGAATTAGGCTGAAGAGGAGTATCATAGTACGCCCGTAATGTTCTGTGCAAGTGTACAAGACGGATGACCGGACACACCCGTCCTTGTACCTAATTAGTCTCATGGAGATAATCGTTACCGTGTGCACAGTCCAATGTATCGATCCCAATACATGACCATCACGTGCCCGACTAAAAATTCCACACATCCGCACCCGGCCACGCAATATGAACCCAGAAGGTCATATGAACGAGAATGACCAAAATGAATATCAATGAATAATAATCCGACAAGGTCAAGAATGACTCACCGAGATGAAAATAATAGTGAAGTGAATGATAGTTCAATGAAATGATTGGAACCGTCGTTCCTCGTGAATGAAGTGATTACTCGACAATTACAAGTCTCAATACGATTAATACAATGATGAATGAGTTATGATTATGAATGAACAACAACAAAAGGAATGAATATCCTTTTAACCGAGTAAGAATTAACTTACCCAACCGGTGAAGAATGTCCGTCCACGAACAACGTCCTAAATGAAATGTCGGTCGCTCGAACAACCTTGAATAACACAATAATTACCAACAACCGTTCAATACACGTATCAAGCAACGAAACACGACTAACTCAAAAGTCGACACAACGATAATCAAACTCATTGTGGCTTTCTAACGAATACGAAGCAAACCACACTACTTTCGAAAATATCCAATCCCGAATATATCGAAACCAACACCAAAATGAGTATTTCAAACCATCAAAACACTTCAATGATATCAATAATCCAAAAGGAATCCACAATTCAAGATTACAACAACATCAATCGGAAATCCCCAATTTAACCGAAGTCAACCCCAAGGGTTCTTGAAATAATCCCCAAAATAGTCATTAAATCCGTAGGAATACATTTATCCATGGTATATAATTCATATCTAACATATTCCAACAACAATCCAAGCTTACACGGAGAAATCGGAAGGAAAACCCCAAAAATCCAAAATTCTAGATCCAAGAGATTAATACCTTTGATTTGATGTAATGGAGATGATGAAGTGATGATTAATCCAACTCAAAGACTTGAAGATGATGATAGGTGATAGTAGCTCAAAGTGAACACTCTAAATCGCCCGAAGTCGCCCGAAATCGCTTAAAAACGAAGAGAAGTGAGAAAATGACGAAACTCAGGTTAAATGTCCAATTTATACTGCTCCAGATTAGCGCACGCTATGACCTGATATTTAGCGTGCGCTAACGAGTTATACGTACATTCCAGTGAACTCTGACTGACCCGTTAGCGTACGATACAACTTGGTAGCGTGCGCTAACTCCATCCCAATAGCGTGCGTTAACTCCAATCGTTAGCGTGCGCTAGCTAAATATCTGTTGTCCATTACTGAAGTCCAGAACCTCCTGTTCTCCAATCTGATCTCAATAGCGCGCGCTACGTCCAATAATTAGCGTGCGCTACTGCCCCACTAGCGTACGCTAAATCCACTCATAGCGTGCGCTAGGAATTAATCCGAAATTAGTCCAGTACCCACTGGACTCTGCCTGACCGGTCTTAGCGCGCGCTACACTGACTACATAGCGTGCGCTATCCAACTCATTAGTGCGCGCTACGTAACACTCATAGCGTGCGCTACCACAACTTATCTGCAGTCCAGTACCCACTGGACTGTCTGCCTGAAACGCGCTAGCGTGCGCTAAAGACGGGAAGTGGCGTGCGCTATCCGTACCAAATTAGCGCGCGCTAACGAAGAATGCGTAGCGTGCGCTACTCAATACACACAACCAGCTCTAAAGATGAAAATGATAAGATGTTCGGTCCCCTTCTCCAACCAGGTAGAAAGATGAATAACAACTGATGCACGATACAAATACTCTGAATGGTGAATATGATGATTGAATATGAGTGACAAATGATCATTAATGAGTGAAAAATACTGAGTGACAATTACTGAATGATAAATACTGAATGATACTGACTGAATTACAACTGGGTATTACATACACCCCTCCTTAAAAGAGTTTCGTCCCCGAAACTAAGGGTCAAGCAACTCGGGATAACTCTCCCGCATACTATCCTCGGCTTCCCAAGTAGCCTCTTCGACTCCGTGTCTAGACCACTGAATTTTGACCAAAGGAATCGTCTTGTTCCTCAATTGTTTGATTCGTCGCTCCAAAACTCGTACAGGACGCTCCTCGTACGAATGATCATCCGCGATCTCGATTTCATCAAACTGAAGTATGTGACTCGGGTCGGAAACATACTTCCACAACTGAGAGACGTGAAACACATTATGAATTTGGCTCAACGCCGGAGGTAGGGCCAATCGATAAGCTAACTCGCCTACTCGATCCAAAATCTCAAACGGTCCAATGAATCTCGGACTCAACTTTCCCCTCTTCCCAAAACGAAATATACCACGACTCGGGGATACCTTGACCAAAACATGGTCACCTGTCTCGAACTCTAAAGGTCGACGACGATTATCTGCATATGATTTCTGTCGACTCTGAGCTGTCAACATACGACTCATGATCAAAGCTACCTTCTCCCGGGAGGCTATAAGCATATCGGGCTCGGTGCCGATTGATTTGGATAGGTCGTCCCAACACAACA
The DNA here is from genome assembly GCA_033398695.1 of Orobanche coerulescens. NCBI lineage: Eukaryota > Viridiplantae > Streptophyta > Magnoliopsida > Lamiales > Orobanchaceae > Orobanche > Orobanche coerulescens. Next base: position 23,857,284 of record CM065819.1, on the reverse strand, counting down.
GAGATCGACAATGACGACCGTACAAGGCTTCGTAAGGTGCCATCTTAATCGAAGCATGCCAACTATTATTGTACATGAACTCGATCAATGGTAGTTGGGCTTTCCAATCATCTTTCCAATCGAGGACACATGCCCTCAACATGTCATCCAATGTCTGAATAGTCCTCTCTGATTGTCCGTCGGACTGAGGATGAAAAGCGGTACTGAGATTAAGTTGGGTTCCCATAGCACGATGAACTGATTTCCAAAAATGTGACACGAATCGTCCGTCACGATCGGAAACGATACTTTTAGGAGTACCGTGCAGTCTCACTATCTCTTTGATGAATAACTGGGCCAATCTCTCGGGACCCCACGTATCCTTAATCTCAAAGAAAATGGGCTGATTTAGTCAAGCGGTCCACAATCACCCAGATTGTATTCATGCTACGACGACTCGTTGGTAAACTCGTGATGAAGTCCATAGAAATATCTTCCCACTTCCTGCCGGTCGCTGATGTTCAATCTTGACTTGCTGACAGGTTAAACATCTCGAAACAAATTCCGCGACTTCTCGCTTCATATTACTCCACCAGTAATTTTGTTTCAAGTCTTTATACATCTTGCTAGATCCCGGATGAACGGAATAAGGGGTAGCATGAGCCTCTCTCAAAATCGAGTTTTTCAACTCGTCATTCGCTGGTACGCACAACCGATTCTTAAATCTCAAAAGTCCATCCTCGTGGATCACGAATCCAGGGGCTTTCCCCTGAGCCACATCCTCACAGATGCGCAACAATGATGGGTCAGAACCCTGATTCACTCTGATCGCCTCTTCAAGTGGTGATGAAATCTCCAGCATACAAATCTGTCCCTGAACTCGCTGAAGCCAGACCTCGATCTCGGGTCTAAGGAATTCCTGCTGGAGTTCCTTCTGAATTGTTAATTGGGCAAGCATCTGCTCCTGAACGGACTTACGACTCAAGGCGTCGGCGACAACGTTCGCCTTGCCCGGGTGGTAAAGGATCTCGATATCATAATCTTTGATTAGTTCCAACCACCGTCTCTATCGCATATTTAACTCTTTCTGAGTAAATATATACTTTAAGCTCTTATGATCGGTGAATATCTGACAGGTGACGCCATAAAGATAATGACGCCAAATTTTCAAAGCGAACACCATGGCTGCTAGCTCCAGATCGTGGGTCATATAATTAACCTCGTAAGGTCTCAATTACCGTGACACATAAGAAATAACTTTCCCATTCTGCATGAGAACACATCCGAGACCCTGTCCGGACGCATCACTATAAACCACAAATCCCTCCGTGACTTGCGGTAAAGAAAAGACAGGTGTTGATGTTAACCGGCTCTTGAGTTCCTAAAAACTCTGTTGACACGTGCCGGACCACGTATATTTCTTATCCTTTCGCAAAAGGTTCGTCAATGGTTGAGCGATTCTAGAAAATCCTTCCACAAACCGCCGATAATAACCGGCTAATCCGAGAAAGCTTCGGATTTCCTTAACATTCTTCGGAGGTAACCAATATTTGATAGCCTCCGTCTTCTGAGGATCAACACGCACTCCGTCTGATGAAATTACATGTCCGAGAAACGTCACTTCGGACATCCAGAATTCACATTTGGAAAACTTTCCATAAAGTTGCTCTCGTCTCAACACGTCGAGAACCCGATGAAGGTGAACCTCGTGCTCCTCTCGGTCACGAGAATAAATCAAAATGTCATCAATGAATACGACAACAAACTGATCCAAAAAGTCGATGAAAACCCGATTCATTAACTCCATGAATACCGCAGGTGCATTAGTTAACCCAAACGGCATTACCACGAACTCATAATGACCATAGCGTGTACGAAACGCTGTCCTAGCGATATCCGACTCCCGAATTCGCAACTGATGATATCCAGATCTTAAGTCGATCTTGGAAAATATTGAAGCTCCCTGAAGTTGATCTAAGAGATCATCAATACGGGGTAGAGGATACTTATTCTTGACCGTCACCCGGTTCAATTCCCGGTAATCAATACACAAACAGAACGAACCATCCTTCTTCTTGACGAACAACACTGGTGCTCCCCACGGGCACGCACTCGGTCAGATATAACCCTTCTCGAACAACTCCTCAAGTTGATTCTTTAATTCCTGCATTTCGGTCGGGGCCATCCGGTACGGTGCCTTTGATATCGGGGACGTACCGGGCTCCAACTCAATCGTGAATTCCACATCTCTCTGTGGAGGCAAACCAGGTAACTCGTCTGGAAATACATTGGCATATTCTCTCACGACCGGAATATCCGTCAACATTACTGATGGTTTCTCGGTCTTGGTCATATAGCACCAATAACCGACACACCCCTGATTGAGTAATCTCACTGCTTTCATCAAGTTAATGGCTTTACCAGAACAGCCGGGATTACCTCCCTGAAAAACACATTCAACCCCATCGTCTGAAATGATAGTGACCATACGCTTACGGACACTAATGATGGCATCGTGACGATCCATCCAATCAATACCCAAGATGACGTCGTCTGTTGGCAAATTTACCACAATAAGATCTGCTAGCCATACACGGCCATGAATCTGAATCGGACAGTTCTGAATCTCATGATTCCCGATAATTTGTCTACCATCAGGTAGACCAATGACATACGGCTCACAACTAGTAGCACTACCCAGATGTAGCCTACTCAAACATGACTCGGAAATGAATGAATGAGATGCACCAGTATCAAAAAGGGTACACACAGGTTGAGATAGAATATCGAGTGTACCTGAGATCATTCGGGCCTCCGGATCGTCGGTCTTCTTCATCTCATAAATTCGGGGCTTGCTAGTCCCGGCACCGGACGCTCCACCTTTATTAGCTCCTGTCGTCTTGAGCAGCCTTGAGACTTAGTGGCACGATTATGAGCAATTTGGCGCCGGGGCTGAGATGACGCCGGAGTAGACTTGGAGTCCCTTCGGCAAAAATAGGCCTTATGCCCAGCAATCCCACAGTTATGACACGTGACAGTCTGTCTCGGACACTTGGTGCTGACATGACCAAGATCCCCACAGTTAAAACAAGTGATGGCCGAACTGGCCGCTCGGGATTGTAATTCCGCCAGTCTGGGCGCCACAGGAGGCCGCTCAGAGAAAGTGGTGCCCGCACGAGGCTTCTTGAAGGTTGTCTGACCGCCTTCAGACTATTACGATTCTTCGATTTCTTGCTAGCAGACGAAGGTTGCTGCTTAGCAATTTCCTTAGCAGTAAGCTCATAAGAAAGAGCTTTCTCAATGAATTCGGCCAGCGTGGTGCAATTATGATTAAGCGACTGTAGTCTCATACGGGGTTTCAGCCTCTTGCTGAAATACTTGATTTTATCCGCCTCAGAGTGAATGATAGATGAGGCGAACGGAAGGAGTTCCTGAAATTTCTCGGCAATGGCGAGAACATCCTCGTCTGCTGAGGGGCCGGGAGTGAGCAATTCTAACAGTTTGGCCTCTCTGAGTGGGGCCGGATAATATCTCTCCATCATGAGAGTCTTGAATTAATCCTAAGTACATGATCCGTCGGTGGGCTTCAACGACAACCACCAAGAATGAGCGCCCATACCCAGATAGTATGCTGCAACTGAAACCTTGTGTCCTTCGGGACACTCTACCATAGCAAATAACTTCTCGAAATGCTCGAGCCAATGAACAATATCCTCCGGCTCAGATGAGCCCTCAAAAGTAGGTGGCCTTTGGCGAGAGATGTCGCCGATGATACTACCCACACTCCTCTCTTGCCTCTGAGGTGGCGGCGGAGGAGCCTGTTGATTTTGATTAGCTGAGTTATGCATCGTCTCCATCAGCTGTGCCATCTGAGTCATTTGGGCCATCATGCCCTGCATAAAAGTGAGTGGGTCGACCCGAACACCTTCTGACTGAGCTGTCTCCCGGGTACGACTCCCCGATAGTGAATGATCACGTCCAGGTGAATGAGTGGCAGCGTCGCTGCTCGATGAATTAGCATTATTCCACGCATTCGCACGTGTATTCACACGAGCTCTCGGAATTCGGCCCGCACAGCGGCCTCGTCCTCCGCGTCCTCTGCCTGCTCTCTCCGTACTGAAGTAGGAAAGTCACATGATGATTATATCTCTCGCATGAATATCACATTATGATTATGTCGTGAGATGATGGAAATGAGCATACACGCTCTAACACAGTGATTACATGAATGATTAACTGAGGCGACATCATTGTCTGGTGAAATTCTAGAAATGATTATCTTGAACAAGTTAACAAGATTAATGATATGATCTTCCAGATCAACAACTGAGTAATGAAATGAATTGAGTGATTAATGAGTTAACATGACCGTCCTGGTCAAAATGAAATTGATGATTGAGGATTGTTAACTGATGAATTATGAATGAATGATTATTGCCAGAAATTATACCATGGCGTTAGAAATCTTACAGTTCTTGGTCTGATTGGCTCGGCATTTGCACATGTCACACGTGACGCAAAAGTCCAATGATACTAGTCCGATGACGATGATTTCAAATGAGACATGACTCGGACGGTAGTATTCAAAACCACGCTCTGATACCAACTCTGTAACACCCCAAACTAGACGGATATTACAGTGCCGTGGACCCCGGACTAGGACCCACACGGCGAATAAAAACTGATGAATTAAATAATATAATTGTAGTACCGAACCACAATATATTACCAATTACTCCGGTGAGGAGCTTAAGTACAATACACCAGGATAATACAGAATACTAGTATATTTTATATGAAGATAAAATACACCACCCTGAATAAATAAACATTTCAAACGGAATATGCAGCGGAATTTTAGAGGAAGAGAATTAAAGATGACTGAAATGACTGGGGGCCCCTACTAGTATCACTGGGACTCCTCGCCGTCAACATGCTCTTCCCATGCCTTTGCCTTGCCGTGACCTGAAAACAAAATTCCCCAACGGGGTCAGTTACACATAACAACAATCCTCAAGGGTTGAAAATACACAATCATGATATATCTTTAGTTATGAAATATCCTTATTTATGAATTAGGCTGAAGAGGAGTATCATAGTATGCCCGTAATGTTCTGTGCAAGTGTACAAGATGGATGACCGGACACACCCGTCCTTGTACCTAATTAGTCTCACGGAGGTAATCGTTCTGGTGTATGCAGTCGATGTATCGATCCCAATACATGACCATCACGTGCCCGACTAAAAATTCCACACATCCACACCTGGCCACGCAACATGAACCCAGAAGGTCATATGAACGAGAATGACCAAAATGAATATCAATGAATAATAATCCGACAAGGTCAAGAATGACTCACCGAGATGAAAATAATAGTGAAGTGAATGATAGTTCAATGAAATGATTGGAACCGTCGTTCCTCGTGAATGAAGTGATTATTCGACAATTACAAGTCTCAATACGATTAATACAATGATGAATGAGTTATGATTATGAATGAACAACAATAAAAGGAATGAATATCCTTTTAACCGAGTAAGAATTAACTTACCCAACCGGTGAAGAATGTCCGTCCACGAACAACGTCCTAAATGAAATGTCGGTCGCTCGAACAACCTTGAATAACACAATAATTACCAACAACCGTTCAATACACGTATCAAGCAACGAAACACGACTAACTCAAAAGTCGACACAACGATAATCAAACTCATTGTGGCTTTCTAACGAATACGAAGCAAACCACACCACTTTCGAAAATATCCAATCCCGAATATATCGAAACCAACACCAAAATGAGTATTTCAAACCATCAAAACACTTCAATGATATCAATAATCCAAAAGGAATCCACAATTCAAGATTATAACAACATCAATCGGAAATACCCAATTTAACCAAAGTTAACCCCAAGGGTTCTTGAAATAATCCCCAAAATAGTCATTAAATCCGTAGGAATACATTTATCCATGGTAGATAATTCATATCTAACATATTCCAACAACAATCCAAGCTTACACGGAGAAATCGGAAGAAAAACCCCAAAAATCCAAAATTCTAGATCCAAGAGATTAATACCTTTGATTTGATGTAATGGAGATGATGAAGTGATGATTAATCCAACTCAAAGAGTTGAAGATGATGATAGGTGATAGTAGCTCAAAGAGAACACTACAAATCGCCCGAAGTCGCCCGAAATCGCTTAAAAACGAAGAGAAGTGAGAAAATGACGAAACTCAGGTTAAATGTCCAATTTATACTGCTCCAGATTAGCGCACGCTATGACCTGATATTTAGCGTGCGCTAACGAGTTATACGTACATTCCAGTGAACTATGACTGACCCGTTAGTGTACGATACAACTTGGTAGCGTGCGCTAACTCCATCCCAATAGCGTGCGTTAACTCCAATCGTTAGCGTACGCTAGCTAAATATCTGCTGTCCAGTACTGAAGTCCAGAACCCCCTGTTCTCCGATCTGATCTCGTTAGCACGTGCTACGTCCAATAATTAGCGTGCGCTACTGCCCCACTAGCGTACGCTAAATCCACTCATAGCGTGCGCTAGGAATTAATCCGAAATTAGTCCAGTACCCACTGGACTCTGCCTGACCGGTCTTAGCGCGCGCTACACTGACTACATAGCGTGCGCTATCCAACTCATTAGTGCGCGCTACGTAACACTCATAGCGTGCGCTACCACAACTTATCTGCAGTCCAGTACCCACCGGGTATGCACTAAACGCGCTAGCGTGCGCTAAAGACGGGAAGTGGCATGCGCTATCCGTACCAAATTAGCGCGTGCTAACGAAGAATGTGTAGCGTGCGCTACTCAATACACACAGCCAGCTCCAAAGATGAAAATGATAAGATGTTCGGTCCCCTTCTCCAACCAGGTAGAAAGACGAATAACAACTGATGCACGATACAAATACTCTGAACGGTGAATATGATGATTGAATATGAGTGACAAATGATCATTAATGAGTGAAAAATACTGAGTGACAATTACTGAATGATAAATACTGAATGATACTGACTGAATTACAACCAGGTATTACAAATGGTGAATTGAGATTCCGGAATCATCTTTGTGTACCGAATGATTCGGAATTGAGGCAGAGTATTTTGCGGGAGGCCCATGCTACTCCTTACTCCATTCATCCTGATTCGAGTAAGATGTACAAGGACCTGAGGAGGAATTTTTGGTGGAATGATATGAAGGAGGAGGTTGCACGGTTTGTAGCGAGATGTTTGACTTATCAGCAGGTTAAAATAGAGCACCAGCGACCGACTGGGTTGTTGCAGTCGCTTCCCATCCCGGAATATAAATGGGAAGATATTTCGATGGACTTCATCACGAGTTTGCCACGATCGAGATCGGGCATGAACATGGTTTGGGTGATTGTGGATCGTCTGACCAAGTCGGCACATTTTCTGGGCATCAAGGATACTTAGGGTCCGGAAAAGTTAGCTCGGGTGTTTATCGCGCAGATTGTGAGGCTTCATGGTACTCTGAAGTCTATTATTTGGGATCGGGATGGCTGTTTTGTATCGCATTTTTGACAGGCGGTGCATAAGGAGTTGGGTACTCATTTGCGTCTGAGCACTTCTTTTCATCCTCAGTCGGATGGGCAGTCGGAGCGCACTATCCAGACATTTGAGGATATGTTGCGCACTTGTGCTCTCGATTGGAGCAGCGACTGGGAAGATCATTAACCTTTAATCGAATTCACGTACAATAATAGTTGGAACGCGTCGATTCGGATGGCACCATATGAGCCACTTTATGGGCAGCGATGTCGATCGCGATTTGTTGGAACGAGGCGTCCGATTTGGTTGGGACCGAACCGACATCATTGCAGAGATGAGGCGAAAGGTGGAATTGATTCGTGAGAGGATGTTGACTGCTCAGAGTCGACAGAAGTCGTATGCTGATGTTCGTCATCGACCTTTAGAATTCTAGGTGGGGGACCACGTTTTGCTAAAGGTGTCGCCGACGAAGGGGATTTTCTGCTTCGGTATGAAGGGAAAGTTGAATCCAAGATTTATTGGGCCCTTTGAGATTCTCGAGAGAGTCGATGAATTGGCATACCGGTTGGCGTTACCTCCGGCCTTGAGTCACGTTCATAGCGTTTTCCATGTTTCCCAGTTGAGGAAATATGTTCCAGATCCTAGTCACATCATCGATTTTGGTGAGATTGATATCGCCGAGGATATTACCTTCGAAGAGCGTCCCTTGAAGATTTTGGAGCACCGTGAGAAGCGACTGAGGCATAAGACCATTCGCTTGGTCAAGGTGCAGTGGTTGAGACATGGTGTCAAGGATGCGACTTGGGAAACCGAGGGTAGCATGCGTGCTAGGTACCCCGAGTTGTTTGTTTCTTAAGTTTGGGGACGAAACTTATTTTTAGAGGGGTAGAATGCAATATCCACATTTTTTTGTTTTCCCGGTATTTTCATTTTTGGTGTATTTTTCATTTTTAGCGACTCGCTTGTAACTGTTTCGACATTTTGAATCTATTTTATTCTTGGAGTTTCCCCATTTGGACGAGTTTTGGAGATGTTTTGATATTATTCCGTCTTATGCCATGTATTGTTGCATGGACGTTCGATTCTCCTCGAACCAGTTCGATATTGTAATTTCTTTGGTTGTACGGGTTCGTATGGTTGAGTTGTTGGTGTTGTGAGTTTCGATTTATTGAGCCGATATCGTATCGTGATTTTCGGACATCTGGGCCGTTTTGTAATTTCCTATAAGTTTAGGGAATTTTACTTTCCTTGTCGTTTCTCAGATTCCTCGATAGTCGGAATTGTATTAACATTCAGCTTCGTCATCATGAATTTTTGTATCTTCGCGTTGGGTTCTGTCTTTGTGTTGCGTCTCATGTTCGGACCGCTCGGTGCGGCTAACTTCATTCAGCAGTGTTGAACTGCTGCATGCATAACATGCGTTATGCATGTTTCATAGCGTGCGCTATCGATACTCACATAATGTACGTTATACCCTAGTGTTAACGTACGTTATGGCCTTCAGTGTTTTGGATAGTGAGTCTGCCCGGATTTGGCCGAGTCCTTACGTACGTAAACATGCTGGTGTTACGTACGTAAGACCTCCTTGTAGCGTGCGCTAGCCATCTGATGTAGCGTACGCTAGCGGTATCAACGATTTGGGCAGATTGTTATGCCGAGCCATTACGCATGCTAACACATGTGTGTTACGTACGTAATGAGCATAACGTACGTTAACTATTGCATGTTAACATACGTAATGAGAGGTCATGTTTTATAAACCTGAGTTGACCTTGCGTTCGCGACATTCTTCCTTTTTCTTCCTTCCGTCCGCAGCGAGAGTTTTAGAGAGTTTTTGAGCGATTCTTCAAGTTTTGCCCATGGAGATTCTTGGGAGATCGAGTATTGTGTTCCTAGTGTAGTTTATCATCATCATAATCGTCTTCCTCCGTCCGAATCAATGTAAATCTTCTAAGAACCCTACTTTTGGGTAAATTGGGGGTTTTCGATTTTATTGCTCGATTCGTTCCGTGTTGTTGATTAATTCATGATTTATATGATTAATCTTGTTGGTATTCTTGGTTTTCCTATGGATTCATGGTATATTTCGTGGTATTTTCGTAATCGAGAGGGTTTGGTTGTGGTCCGCCCTCATTGTTGTTCTTGTACGAATATACATGAATCGTAGGCGGGTTTTCGGGTGTATTCCTTTTCCGTTTTCATTTAGAAATGGTTGTGATTGTATTTTTCTAATTGTTAGGTTCGGTTTCGCCGGTTCCTAGCGGTCGTGTTTGATCCTTCTTTTTCCGTTCGTGTCATCGTCCTTTGATCAAGGCAAGTACCCTTATGAACTTACAATCTTGACATAGTAGTATTACATGAGAAATGGTGTGTGTGTGTGTTATGCTCACTACAGGTTACATCCGACGGGGTCTCGGTAGGGGTCCACAGAGACGTGGATCGACGAGGTTGCTTTTAACCACTACGGGTTAGATCCAACGGGGTCTCGGTAGGGGTCCACAGAGACGTGGATCGACGGTTAATTGTGGTGCATTTTATAAATATGTTTTGGATTATTGGCGTTTCCGGAAATATGTGTTTCATTCGATGTTTTCATGATTGCATGCTTTGACTATATGTGTAAGGTGTATGATGTTCATTTGGTTACTTGTACGAGCGTAACTGCTATCCCCTTTGTGGACCCGTTTTGGGAAATTCGTTTTATGAATTCAAGTCAGCTTCATCGAAACGAACAGGCGCTGGACCAGTACGCGGATGACGGCCATGCGTGATGATTGTGCATGAGTGTGTTTTTGTGGTTTTCTGTCTTTTGATGCGATTATCAATTTGTAAACTAATAGAAGTACTCGAGTACTTAGGAGCTTTGGTTTGTTCGGATTGAAATGTTTGTCTATTATGTTGGTGTTGGATGATTGTGTTGTGTTTGAACGGTTGAACTGGTGGATTATTGCTTTGCGTCTTTATGACGAGATATTTTTTATGTTGATTCCGCGAGTTGATGAGTATGTTGGTCGTCTAGCCTGGTGGGTCCCATGTAGGGATCCACGATGCTGTAATATACCCTGAATATCTTGGGGGTATTACATATAGGGTTAATGACTACTTGGTCAAAAATCTAAACTCAGCAACAACATCCAGTCGGCAAGAACAATACCGACGACAAGTATAATATTTTAATTAAGAAATATCCCAATACAATATACCTTGTATCAGCCAAATACAATAGCTCTTGTACAATTCCAAATAAATACGTACAACCCAACAGTAGAAACGAAAAATATAAAATATCCCCGGATATTGCATACCCCCCCTCTTAAAAAGAGTTTCGTCCCCGAAACTAAGGGTACACAACTTGGGATATGAACTATCCATCCGGATATGAAAACAACATCTCCAGGAATACTCCTCAATGCGAACCATTTCGCCTGAGCAACTGGGCCAACCCCTCGAGTCCCCGCATCTTCTCTGCCTAAAGAAGGCGAAAACCAATAGATAAGACACTCAGCCAAGGTTGAGATCAATCGAATCATGTCTCCTCTGCTAGAGACTGGCCAGAAAGTCGTACCACCCACATGACTTGCAACACCGGCGTACACATCCCGAGGGAGCCGCTCATTATACGTGTCTACAATCATCGGTGTACACTTCCCCATTCTCGTCGGCATCGGACGCCCATGCAATCACTGACTCACGCTACACAAGATAACAACAATACATATATAGTCCTCTGGACCATATTGATCGTACGCTCAAGTCCTCACGACTCGACGTCTCAAATCACAACCCAGATTATCACAAAATCTCATGTACAACACTAAAAGAGAATAAAATCAAATCAAACGATCTCAAATCCCAAGATTCTCAAATACTATCATTACAAGATAGATCGACAACAAATGGTTCACAACCACAATACATTATTACATATTAAATTAAACATTAATCCAAAAATCAAAGAAAGGAATACATAAATTAAGGCTACATCTCAAGTGTACCCAACATCTATATCCTCTAGATCATCGATCTCTTCCATCTCATCGATTCGAGGAAGACCCAAATATGAGCACGCTCCTCCTCCTCGGTTGTCCTTACCTCTGGCTCACGAAGCCTGATAGGATCCCTTGGATGAAGTACGGACTGGATTAACAAAATCTCTTGAGGCCCGTGAGCTCTCTTGATATCTACTGGTACTAGGACTCCTGTAGTACTTCTGAAGGTGTCCCTGCCTCCCACATGAATGACAAACAAAAGCTGGCACTGTACAACGAGTGCTAACGTGCCCTACTGAATCACAATTGAAGCAAACAACAGTCGAACTCGTCATCTGAGAGAAAGATGCTTGACCAGCACGAAGATGACTAGAAAACAACCTCCTAGATGTCGGAGCCCGATGTCCCTCTGAACTAACCGACATCCTAGTCCTCTCGCCAGAAGAAACTGAAGGCTTCTTCCGAGCAAGCTCCTTGATCAAAAGATCTGCTCCAAGAGCCTTCTCATGAATTCACTAAGTGAGTTACAATTATGATTGAACAACTGCATCCTTAATTGTGGATTTAGCCTCTTGCTAAATTACTTGATCTTATCCGCCTCAGTACGAATAATAGATGAAGAAAAATGAATAAATCCATGAAACTTCTCGTAAATGACAACAACACCCTCGTCCTTGACGGATTTGGGGTTCAAAACCCCGGACAGCTTGGCTTCGTGAAGTGTAGCCGGATAATACCTCTCTAACATCAGAGTCTTGAACTCGCCCCAAACACAATCACGATCGGTGGGTTTCACAAAATGCCACCAAGAATAAGCGCCCTTACTCAAGTAGTAAGCCGCTACTTCCACCTTACTCTCTTCCGGACACTAAACCATGTCGAAGAGCTTATCAAAATGTTCGAGCCAATGAACAATGTCTGCTGGTTCTGACGAACCCTCAAAAGTAGGCGGCCTCTGACGGGAGATATCTCCAAAAATATGACTCACACCCCCAGTCTGCCCTTGAAACAGCACCTGGAATCCCTGTTGCGGTGGACCACGAACCATCGAGGTATGCATGGTCTCCACTATCTGCGTCATCTGAGTCATCTGGGCCATCATGCCATTCATAAGCAAGAAAGGGTCGATGTGTTCACCCTCAGCCTGATCGACTTCTCGAGTATGACGTCCTGAAGGGGAATCAGTTGCGTAGGTAACACCACCGGCCGAACTCTGATCTATCTTGGCATCTACACGTGCATAAACATGCGGTTATGGGTTCTGGCCCGCTCTGCAGCCTTTACCCCCTATGTCACGTCCTCGGATTCCTCTTTCCATACTAAAAGAATAACGTTCGATCATGATCGTAGCTCAAATATGCCTCAACAGCCAATCTAGAATGCTAAGTCAATAGCTAAACACGAGTTTACATACTCGACAGATAAACAATCACATAAATCATGCTAATCATATCCAATACAGAGCCCACATGCTCCAAAACAATTAATCATGAATCAGTCGTACCACACGTGTCACATACAGGTTTCAACAAAACATGTATAATCAATGACATAATGAATGTATGAACATAATAGAGAATCGAGTTCTTACATAGGTCATATGAAGCTTCGAGGTCTTATGATACTAGTTCTCACTGACAACGACTCTATGAAAGGATGACTCATACAGTCGTCCAACTATCACGACTCACAAAACCCGACTGTCCAGATTGTCGTAACCTGACAGCCCCACTACTACCGCGTCGTCAGAGCCACATAACTCACATATCAGGGTATCTTACAACTCATGTCTCTGATACCATCTTCTGTAACACCCCCAAAAACCCCTTGGGTTATTACAGTGCCATGGACCCCACACCAGGAAATCCACCAGGCGAACACGACTTAAATACATCAACTAACCAAAAGGTAAATCACAGTCCCTACTATGATATCTAAAACAATATTCCGATGTGGAATTTCAACGACAATAATGGGCCTACATGGCCAAATAAAAATATGACATCCACGAGCTTGCTCGGATAATACATAATGACAATAACTGACAAACTGGAGTGCACTCCAAACGGACTGACCAACATGAACACCGAAACAACTCGAGACTAGTATCGCTCGAATGCCTCGTCGCCATCATCATGCCCCCATATCTCAACTCTCTCCTCGCAAACACCTAAAACATTAAAACATGTTCCACCCCCATGGGGTCAGTCATCCAAATAATGAATATTGAATACATGTACAACATGATATGCATCCAAAGGCAAAATAAATGGTACAACAAGACTAATACGGGATGCTCACAAACCAAGGTGGAACCGAGCATTCGTGAAACACTATGCCCATGCCATACAACCAGTTACCCTGCTCAATAGATCAGAATACAAATGCCCAATGGCGGATCATCAATATAAAACAAGAAAACAAATTACCCAAAGGTAAACCAAACCAAAGATGAAATAGATACAAACCACAATGCCCGAAGGCTCCAACGGAAACACCAATACATCACACATGTCCTAAGATCCCTCAGCCGAAGCTGCAAAATATCACAATGGCCTGAAGCCAAACAGCCCGAAGTTGTATCACATGAGGGGTCGAAGCCACACAGAACGAGGCTGTATCACAGTGAGGGTCGAAGCCACAGCACGAAGCTGTATCACAATGAGGGAAGAAGCCACAGCACGAAGTTGTATCACAATGAGGGTCGAAACCACAGCATGAAGCGATATCACTATAACACCCCAAACTAGGCGGCTATTACAGTGCCGTGGACCCCCAACTGGGACCCACCAGGCGAATGAAACTTAATGAATTAAATAATATAATTGTAGTATCGAACCACATTATATCATTAATTACTCTGATGAGGAGTTTCAAGTACAACACACCCATGAAAATACAGAATACATGTATATTATATATGAAGATAAAATATACAACACTGAATGAAAATGAATATCCAAACGGAAATCTGCAGCGGAAATATAAATGAAGAAACATAAACGACTGAAAAAGGACTGGGGCCCCTACTAATATCACTGGGACTCCTCGCTGTCAATGTTCTCTTCCCGTGCTTTAGCCTTGCCATGACCTAAAAACAACATCCCCCAATGGGGTCGGTTACACAGAACAACAATCCTCAAGATTTGAATATACACAATCATGATATATCTTAATTATGAAATTAAGCTGAAGAGGGGCATCATAGTACGCCTGTAATGGTATGTGCAAGTGTACAAGACGAGTGTCCGGACACACCCGCCCTTGTACCTAATTACTCTCACAGAGGTATGTTACCATGTGCACAGTCCATTGTGTCGCTGAACCCGATCACATGAATTTCATGTGCCCGACTAAAAATTCCACACATCCCACCCGGCCCTGCAATACGAACCCAGAAGGTCATATGAACAAGAATGACCATGATGAATATTAATGAATAACAATCCGACAAGGTCAAGAATGACTCACCGAGATGAAATAATAGTGAAATGAATGATAGCTCACTGAAATGATCGGAACCATCGTTCCTCATGAATTGAATGATTAGTTTGGTAATTACAAGTCTCAACATGATTATTATACTATGAATGAATATGATTTATGAATGAATAACAACGAAAGGAATGATTATCCTTTTAACCGAGTAAGAATTAACTTACATAACACTGGTGAAGAGTGTCCTTCCTCGAACAAACATCCCAAAATGAGATATCGGTCGCTCGAACAACCTTGAATAACATAATTACCTACAAACCCTAAATACACGTATCAAGCATGAATCACGACCAACTCAAAAATCGATACAACAATATCCAAACTCATAGAGGCATTCTAATGAATACTTTGCAAACGTTCTTCCCTTTGGTTACACCAACCCCAAAAATAACGAAACCAAACTACAAGTGAGTAATAAAATCCGACAATACACCTCCAATGATATCGATAATCCCATAGGAATCCACAACTCGAGTTAACAAAAACATCTAATCGAAAACCCCCAAAATATCAAAGTCAACTCTAAAGTGTTCTTGAATCAAACCCCAACATTCATGAAATCCGAAATATACCCTAATAAATCCATAGGAATACATTTATCCAAGCTATATAATCCATATCTAATATATTCCAACTTAAAACCAAGCTTACACGAAGAGATCGGAAGGAAGACATTCAAAATCTGAAATTCTAGATCCAAGAAATGTTTACCTTGATTTGATGTATTGGAAATCCGGATATAAGCTTGAAGATGTTGATAGGTGGATGAAGCTCAAAGAGATCTCTCCAAATCGTCCGAAATCACCCGAAAACGCCCAAAAATGAAATGAGAAGTGAGAAATGATGAAACCTGGGCTGACTGTCCTATTTATACTGTTCGAGTTTAGCGCACGCTAAGCCCTGATTTTTAACGTGCGCTAGCGAGTTAACCGGACAGTCCAGTGAGCTCTGTCTGCCTCGTTAGCGTACGTTACGAACTTGGTAGCGTGCGCTAACGCCTTCCCGATAGCGTGCGTTAACCTAAAATGTTAGCGTGCACTAACTGAATATCGATGCCCAGTAACTGAAGTCCAAAACCTTTTGTCCTCTGACCTGCTCGCGAAAGCGTGCGTTACACCCAAAACTCAGTGTGTACTACTACACCATTAGCATACGCTAATATATACTCATAGCGTGTGCTATGAATTATTCCAAATCAGTCCAGTACCCACTGGACTCTGCCTGATCGACCTTAGCGCGCGCTACACCGATTGCATAGTGTGTGCTACCCCAAACTACTAGCGCGTGCTACTTACCATTCGTAGCGTGCGCTACTACAACTCGACTGCAGTCCAGTGCCTTCTAGACTGTCAACCTTGTTGTTACCCAAAATATTATCCGGAGATGATATTGCTGGAATGGTCAAGTAACAAACAAATGCGAGAACACTTCCGTGGGAAAGTAGATAACACAAGATTTGCCGGGGTTGTTAGTCCCGGGGTTGAATGCTCTCGCGAGATGTTATTAATACAAATACTTTGGAGCACAAATATTAATGTTAGAGTGCAATTACAATGAGTGTAAAGACTCTAGATATCTTAGCTATAGAGCGTGAAGATTGCAGGAAGAACCAGATATGATGCTCTGTGAGTTCCTGCTTTTTATGTGTACTGTGTATGTGAATGAATTTCACAGCCTGTGTGTCTTCGTGAATCAATTTCACTGTGTGAGAATGTATTCGTCAAGTAAGTCCACCGTGTATGTGTATGTATTCCCCCTCTTAGGCCACTGCTGGAGGCCTACTATTTATGGTAGAATAGGTTGTTAGGTCCTTCCCGACGATCGCGGGCGACCGCCGTATTCTATATTAGAATAAGGTGGGCGATCGTCCCATCACGTGGGACTGTTTCCTTAAAGTCCGAGGCTGCTGCTGGCAGCCAGATGTGCGAGCCAATGAGAAGTCCGCACGCGTCCTGAGTCGCTGTCTGGGGAGGACCCACTTTGTACCTTTCGGAGGGCTTGTCGGTAGGTGTGAAGGTGGTGACAGACTGGGGTCAAAAGGCCTTATCTTGTGGCGCCTTTTGTGGATCTGCACGTGGGTCTTCGTCCGAGATTCGGTCTTCGAAGACTTTGATGGGTGTAGGATTCAATCGTGGCATGGGACGATCGTCTATAGTCGGACATTATAGGCGATCGCCAGATGCCAATAGACGATCGCCTCACACGTCGACCGCTAGGCGAGCACCTGTTTTAGATGATTGACACGTCTGCTTATGACAAGGACGATCGTCGTCTGGACGATCTGATTTCGAATCCGGACGATCTCCTAATGCACTGGAAATAGCGGGAAGTGGAGACGGGCTCTCGAAACATTGCAGGGACACGCGTCGCGCAACCGTTGGGGGAGGTCCGACGGTTTTGTCAGACCTGTCGCCTGGCGTGCCCTCGAAACGACCCGTATGCGTGTTTCGAGGGCTGCATTTAATGTGTCCCTCTCCCAATGGTTGCACTTCAGCCCCCGAGATTCTGCCTATTTGCACAGAGGTCCCTGCACTCGCCTATAAAAGGGCTATGGCACTTCAGTTCAACTCCTTATGCGCCCTTGCTTTTTAGACGAGACTTTGCCGAATTTCTTTAAATATTCTTGTGCCGACCGACTTTCTTTCTAGGTAAGAACAAAAATTATCTCCCCCCTTTTCTCTTAGAAACATGTCTGGAGGAGGATCCAAAGCATATGAGGCTGGTAGCTCCTCTGCCGCCGCGACTTCGCCCGCTCGGGAAGAAGCCTCTGCGGTTCTCCATATGGAGACGGCCGTTGAGGCCATCCGTGCGGGAATCACACCCGCGGAGGTGGAAGAGCTCTTCAACGAGGCCGACACGGCGAGATATACGGCGGCGGCGGGGCAGAGGGGCTCGCCGGTGGATGAGGATGAAGCGGTGAGGCTGTATTGGGAGCAGAACAGCGTGTTTGGCCGGGCCTTTTTGGACTTCACCGATCTTATGGAGGAGATTGCCGGACCATGTCCCCAGTTTGACTTCGGAGAATACTCTGTCACCCACCCCTATGAGCCCGTTAACCGGACAGCGTTTCGGGCCACGGACCGCTCCACGTGGACCCTCGGTCAGATTCGGAGTTCGGCGACCAGGAAAGACTTGGGTCGCTGGAGGACGAAATTCCATATCCCTTCTGATGTCTCGTTGTATGTGCCTTCGGAGAACGAACGCGCCGACCAACTGCCGGAGGGTATGGTCGCTGTTAGCGAACTAATCCTGGAGGCCGGTCTACGATTCCCATTGACGTTCGCCGTGTCGTACCTGCTGACCGCCTGGAATGTGGCACCGCTCCAATTGACGCCGAATGCCTTGCTGCAGATTATTAGTACCTTGACACTTTTTTGGAGGTCATCGGCTGTTCCGTCTACCTTCTGCGCTGGAAATGAACTACCTCTTCAAGCTGACGGCGCAGAAGGGCTCAGTTGGCGGCTACCACATTCAGGGTTGCATGGGCAAATTGGTCCTAGGGGTGCCGAACAAGACTCGGGGCGACCTGACGAAATGGTTTTGGGTCGGCGGAGCGTGGAGGTCGGCGTCGAGCGATAAGCCAGAGGATGAGTTGGCTATCCCCACTAGTTTTCGGGAGAGGAATCCGAGTAAGGGTTTTAACTCTCCCTTTGTTCGGATACACCTTGAACTGATCTAATTTGGTTTCCTTTTTGCAGGCTTCCTTGTTCCAGCGATCGGCGATCTCCCTTTCGACTTCTTGATCGTCTGGGAGCGAATTCGCGGTCTGCCGGACTCCTACCTCGATGTTCGCACAGTTAACCATGAACCTCATTGGTTGGAAGCTCGATTGTTTCTCTTCCCTCGCCACCTGAAGGTTCCAGGTATAAATTTTTACTTCCTCTTTTCTGTATGACGATCGTCTAATTGAAGTAGATGTCTAACTTGGCCGAATTTCTTCTTTGACACAGATCCATTTTCCCCGCTACGCCGAGCCACCGAGAGAAATCTTGATGTCGAACCCTGGTCTTTTGGGTCGTCTCCACCAGGGAAAGAAGACGGGTCGTTCCCCTGCAACGACGTCCTATCCTGTCCCCGAGGTGAGACCTACTATAGTGCCGGTCGTCGAGCCGGAAGCTCGGGAGGAGAAGCAGCTCCAACGCAACCGCAAGAGGCAGAGGCCGTAGGAGCCCCTGCCGACTGCTGCTGCGGAGGCATCCATCGTGGTGCCGCCGGTTGCTGCGCCGCCTATCTCTGCTGTCCCGATGGCGGAAGGGTCTTCGGCCTTGGCGGCCTTCTTGAAGACTATGGCGATCGCCGAAGCTGAGACTCCGAGGGGCAAGCCCTTTTTCGGCCGCGACCCTGAGTTGGCCGCGAGGTAAGACTGGTTTGAACTTTCTGGGTTAGGCTACTTGTGTAGGATGTATACTAACTCCTTCATTTTTTGTTTGTGTTGCAGGATCCGTCTTGCCGATCCGAACACCTCAACGATGGTGTTGGATTTCCTGGCGAGCAAATCCCCGAGCCAATCCATCGACGTTCCTTCCTATGTCTCCCGGGCCATCACCTCTCTTCCTAAGGCTTGGACGACCGACTTCGACGCGATTGCTCGCCGGCGGTCTGGAGATGCCATGCAGGCGACACTCGCCCTGACTCTCCAGGCGGCGACGATGGCTGCCCAAGCCGTAAAGGATTACGAGGGGCGACCCTCTACTGCTCGCCTCCATCAAGATCTTGAGGCTGCTCGAAACCAGAATGCCGAGTTCGCTAATCGGATAGTGACCATGGAGAAGGAGTACCTGGAGACAGCCAAGCGAGCCAAACAAGACCTTGACCGGATGAAGCAGGAGCTTGACCGGTCCCGGGGGGTGGCAGATCGGTTCCGTGACCAGATGACGGATGCTCGCCGGTTGCACGCGGCCTCGCAGGAGGAGGTTATTGGGATGAAGGCGATAGTGGACCGGCTCAACGGCGAGCTAGAGAAAGTGAAGGGGGATCTGGATGCCAAGATAGCCGAGCTCGCGGATGCGGACAAAACAGCCGCGGGGCTAAAGGAGTAGTTAAAGGCGATCGAGACCGATCCCTACCTTAATGTGGAGTACGTCGGCGAGTTCGCATACTATATGGCTTACGCCGATGCTATCCGTCTCCCAAGAATGTAGGGCTCGAGGTCGGACCTATGATGGAAACCTTCAAAGCCTATGTACTCGAGCATCCTCTGCAGCTGGACTTCTTCCTGCCGATCCTCGACCTCACTGACTTAGGGATCGATCTGAGCTGGTATCCGTTTCCCGATAAACTTGTTTACCCTGAAGCCGGTGAGGAAGTGCGCGCCGATCCGCCTGCTGGAGGCGCAGGCCAGTCGGGGGTGGCCTGAGTGACGCTGGAGTTGTTTTGTTTTCCTTTGCTTGTAATTTCCAGTTTATTTTCTTCTTGTATTGCCTTCGGACTTGTATGTACGAACTTTTCGAATGGAATAAAATACTTCTTCTTCGCATCTGATTCTTTATATGTACGATTGTCTCTTCTGAATGTTTGCATATGAATTTATTCAAGTGTTTACACAATTGCACCTGATGCCTTGTTTGTATGATCGACTGTCTGAATGTTCCGCATCACTCCGACTTTGCATAATTGTCTGAATAGATCTGAATGTACTTGTAAATTTCTTGAATAAGACCGATCGTCATGTGTGTGTTTGAACAAAGTCGATCGTGTATGGTTCTTTCCTCCCGATCGTATGTATGATTAGCTCCACTTTACCCCTTGTTTTTGTTTACTTAGCGTAAGTAAGGGAACGAAAATAATATGTTTGGTGGGCTATCTTTAGTTTGTTGATTCTTCGAGGGGGGACGACTCTTTTGACTTTGAGGAATCGTGCATGGTCGCGGAGTTCGATGGACCAACCTCCATAACCGTGTCTTTGTGTGCGAGGTACATTCCATCTGTAGGTCTGTCTCGCGACTCACTTTGTTGTTAGGGTCCTCCATTAGGCTGCGATCACCTTGTATTTAAACGAAAGGCGAGCGGTCTTGGTCTGGAGGAGTCCTTTCATGGGGCGTCGTCGGTTTATTCGACTCCATGTCTGCGGCTTGTTAGCACTTTTCTACCTCGGGTCGCCATGTTAGATGGCGACCCTCGGCGGTATACGTTGTGACGGGGTAGGGACGGGTCACCTTGTCCGGGTACATCATGTTAGATGATGTACTTTTGAGGGTGCGCGAGCGTGTCTACAGATTTATTTGGAGGGTTCTTCGGCTACGCTCGCCTCGTATTTAAACGAAGGGCGAGCGATCGCATCCCAAAGTAACCTTGCATGGACGAAGCTGTCGGTTCCATCGACCTCCAGGACCATGGCTGCACTTTTCTACCTCGGATCGCCATGTTGAATGACGATCCTCGACAGTATACGTTGTGCTTGGGGGGAGGGGGGGGGCGACCGCTTGCATAGGTCTGTCAGGTTAGACGACGACCTCTTGTAGGGCGAGCGAGTCATCCTCTTTTTAGTTGTTTGTTTTCGTCGAGGCGAATCATATATAGGGGATTGAAGAATCTCATTAAAATCTGCGTATATTGGGTAACTGAATACAAAGTTTTACTGGTAGTATTTCTTCAAATGTACGGCGCTCCAGGGATATTGGTCCAGAGTGCCGTCAGGGTGTTGGAGTTCGTAGGCTCCCCTAGTTAGCCACTTAGATATCCTGAAGGGGCCTTCCCAATTCGGGCCAAAGACTTTTGTGTGAGTCTGGATCTTTTTGAGGACTAGATCGCCCACTTGGAATCGCCTTTCCTTGACCTTCGAATTGATGAACTTCTCGGATCTCCTTTTGTGGATTGTGTTCTTCATTTCCGAGGTCAGTCGCGGTTCTTCGAGCATGTCCAAGTTGATTCGTCGGGCCACATCATTGTCCGTCGTCATCTCTTGTTCAGTTCGGTGGCTGAGGACGGAGATCTCTAGAGGGATCACTGCTTCTGTTCCGAAGGCGAGGGTGAACGGGGTTTCGCCGGTTGAGTTTCGGGTCGTCGTACGGTAGGACCATAAAACGTCCGGGAGCTCGCTCGCCCATCGTCCTTGTTTGGATTCAAGTCTTGCTTTGATCGTGTGTTTGAGGATCTTGTTTACAGCCTCTACCTGCCCATTCATCTGAGGGTGGTAAGGGGCCGAGAACAACTTTTTGATTCCCCATTTCTCGCAGAATTGCATGACTTCCAAGCCGTCGAACTGCTTTCCGTTGTCGGAGATGATAGCCTGGGGAAGACCGAACCGGCATATAATGTTCTTCCAAATGAACTTGATTACTCGTTCTTGGCCGATCTTGTTGAGTGGTTCGGCCTCAGCCCATTTTGTGAAATAATCGACCCCCACGATGGCAAATTTACATCCTCCTAGCGCCGTCGGCAAGGGACCGATGAGGTCGATGCCCCATTAGGCGAATGGCCATGAGCTGTACATTGAAGTGAGCTGATCGGGGGAAAGCTTGATGTTTGGGCCCATCACTTGACACCTGTGACATGATCGGGCGTAGGCGATCGCGTCTTTTTGTAGTGTGGGCCAGAAAAAACCTTGCCTGGTTGTCTTGTGGATGAGAGCTTTCCCTCAAGCATGGTTTCCACAGATCCCATCATGGATCTCGACAAAAACGATCCGGCCTTCCTACGGCGTAATTCACTTGAGGAGGGGAAGGCTGAAAGCTCGCTTGTAAAGCCGGTCTTCCAACAGGGTGTACCTGGTTCCGTGGAGTTGAAGCTGGCGAGCTTTGATACGTTCGGCAGGGACCGTTCCGTCCTTCAAGTATTTGATGAATGGAGTAATCCAGTTCTCTTCGGCGATGGAAACTTTGGTAATCAGGCTTCTGTCAATCTCCGGCTTTGCTGATTTTGTGATTTGTATGTTAGAGAAATCGGCTGCCCCATCTGACGACGCTAGTTTAGATAGGGCATCGGCCTGAGAGTTGTGCTCTCTCGGGACTTGTTTAATCAGCACTTCTTCAAACTTCGTGCACATTTCGGCGACCAATTCTTGATATTTGATCATTCGTTCACCGCGCGCCTCATATTCTCCCTTGACTTGGTTCACGACCAAGAGGGAGTCTATGAAAATGTGGAGACGGTGAACATCCAGGGCGAGGGCTAGATCGAGCCCGCCTACCAAGGCTTCGTACTCGGCTTCATTGTTGATCGCCCGAAACCCGAAACGCACAACATTTGTGAAACTTTGTCCGTCGGGGCTGATGAGGACAATCCCTGCCTCTACTCGCGAGTTGGTTGCTGAGCCATCCACGTACAACTTCCAAGCGGGGCGACCGATCTGGGTCGGACTAGGTGGGAATGTTAATTCCATCACGAAGTCCGCCAGGTCTTGGCCTTTGATCGCCGTGCGAGGAGCGTACTTGATACCGTATTGGGCAATCTCTAGTGACCACTTGAGGAGTCGTTCGTTGGTGTCTGGCTGGTGCAGAACTTGCCTTATGGGGAGAGTCGTCAGGACCTCCACTTGATGTTCGAAGAAGTATGCCCTTAGCTTGCGAACACTCATGACTAGAGCGTATGTGATCTTCTCCAGAGGCGTGTATCGCGTTTCCGCGTCATGGAGCGCTTGGCTAACGAAGTAGATCGGCAAGTGGACTTGCCCCTCTGCTCGCACTAAAACAGCACTCGGCGCGACCTCTGAGGCCGCCAGGTAAAGGAATAGCTTTTCACCGGGGATCGGCTTTGCCAAGATCTGGGGGTTGGACAGATACTCCTTGATTTTGGTGAATGCTATTTGACTCTCCTTTATCCATGCGAACTTCTTGTTCTTTATGGTCGCGAATAATGGCTTGCTTTTATCTCCGAGCTGGGAGATAAAATGGTTAAGGGCAGCTAGACAACCTGTGAGGCGTTGCACCTGCTTGACATTCTGTGGCTCCTGTATGTCGAGGATCGCCTGGATCTTGGTGGGGTTTGCCTCGATCCCTCTCTGGATCACGATGTGCCCCATGAATTTTCCAGAGCTTACCCCGACGTTGCATTTCTTGGGGTTTAATTTCATGTTGAACTTCTCGAGGATGGCGAACGTCTCGGCAAGGTCATTGAGGTGATCTTCCTTTTTGAGGCTTTTTACTACGATGTCGTCAATGTAGACCTCCATGGTCTTGCCGATCTAGTTGGCGAACATCCCGTTGACTAGCCATTGGTAGGTCGCCCCTGCATTTTTAAGACCGAATGACATTCGGACCCAAAAGTATACGTCTTTTTTTGTGTGGAATGATGCGTGCTTTATGTCCTTCTCCGCCATTGGGATCTGATGGTATCCGGCGAAGGCATCCATGAACGACATCATTTCGCAACTTGCTGTGCTATTGACCAGGTGGTCGATATGAGGCATCGGAAAGTGATCTTTTGGACATGCCGCGTTGAGATCGGTGAAGTCGATGCATAACCTCCAGGAGTTGCTCGGCTATTTGACGAGCACCGCGTTGGCTACCCATTGAGTCTCATCTGTATCTACTCCGATTAGTTTGTTGTCGAGCAGCTTTTTGACTTCTATGTCGAGCGCTGCGTACTTCTCAGGACCGAATTTCCTACGTTTCTGGTGAACAGGTTTCCTTGCCGGGTCGATCTTTAGATAGTGGCAACCATGTTCAGGACTTATGCCGACCATATCTTCATGCGACCAGGCAAAGACTCCGATGTTCTTACGTAGTAAACTGATCAGATCCTCCTTTAACTCGAAGTCGACGCTTGTGCCGATCTGTACTTCCCGCTCTGGGCGAGCCGGATCTATCGCTATACTTTCCAACTCTTCAATGGGGACGGTCGCTTCTCGTTTGGAATGATTTCCGAACTCGATCCTTGGATCGATGTCGATGCTTGCTCGAAACCGATCCTTGGCTCGATGTCGTCCGTCAATTGATGTGAGATGCCATCCTCTGAGTCGGGCTGGAACGAGGTGCTTGGCTCGTCGATCTCCATCGGTTGATCGTCGATCGTCTCAATGTTATAAATAGTGTGGGAAGAAGTTATGACACAGGAGTAATTCAAACATTTCTTAGCCATTAGTTGGTCTCCTTTTACAGTACCGACCATCCCATCGGCAGTGGGGAATTTGATACAATAAAAGAAAGAAGAGGCGACCTCCTTGAAGGTTTCTAGAAATAGACGACCTATGAACCCATTATAGATGTTGGGCCTATCTATGATTACAAAATTTAGGTTCCTAGTAATCCTAACCTTGGGATCGTAATAACATATTAGCTCGACAGAGAGCTTGATCCTTCTGTAGGCTTGGACTGTGCTGTCGCCGAACCCTTGAAGCACGGTGTCAAATGGATTGATGAACTTGTTTAGATTGCCGAGCTGGTCAAGAGCGGATTTGAATATGATATTGCAAAAGCTCCCATTGTCAACCAGCACGCGATCGACCATTTTCCCAAGGATATACGCAGAGATTACCAATGCATCCTCTTTGGGGCACTCCACTCCCTCCCTATCCTTGTTGGAGAAAGTGATGAGCGCGTCTTTGGAGATGGTCGGCCCTGGGGGTACCACGACATGGACCCCGGCGAACGCCCTCAATTCGGCCTTCCGCTTTCTGTTTGACATGGTGGAGACCGGGGAAAGGCCTCCAAGGTTTTCACCTCCTGCCTAAAGCATATTGATCCGGCCGCCAGGGTTGATCGGAGGGATTGATTCGTCAGAGTACTCCGGCTCATTCTGCTCGATCCTGGAGACCGGATCGGGAGGGATTCCATCGTTCTGTCGGCGCTCGTGCCCTCCGGTCCTCTCTGCTCGAGGCTCTGGCTTAGTAACCAAGTTATCTAATTTTCCTTCCTCAAACATCCTCCAGAGTTGTCTGAGGAGGTCGCGGCACTGGCTAGTGTTGTGGCCGGGACTCTTGTGGTAGGCACAAAATTTGCTGCGGTCTAGATGACCGTGGTCCCTCACCAGCTTCGGTTTGCTAAGCCATTCGCGCCCCTTGATGGCATTGAAAATGTGGGTCGGAGATAGGTTGAGGTTGCGGAGGAGGTGAACCTCCGCATCCTCAAAAGCTTTGAATTCGCCAGGTGGCTTCGCGATCGCCTTTCTGGGCTTGGCGACCGCCTTTATCGGGATGGAAGATGGCGCCTTCCCTTCCCCGGTAGATCCCTCACCTAAGCGGAGGGTGAACATCCTCTGCCTAGCCAGAAAATCAGCGGCCCTGACGCGGAAGATCGCGTAGGTCGGGGGGATGTCCTTCGTAAGGTGCCTGAACATGGGCGAATGGCCATAGAATCCCCCTAGGACCGAGTAGAGAGCGAGCTCGTCGCTAATGGTCTCGCCGGTGAGTATTCTTTCATCCACCCAGTCGATGTAATCTTCATCGGGCTCGTTCTTCTCCTGCCTGATTTTCATCATGCGGTGGGGGCCTTCTGGCCGAGCAACTTTGGCGGCGAAATACGACGTGAAGTCGTTCGTCAGCTTCTCAAAACAATTGATCGAGCGCGGTGGCAGTGAGATGTACCACCTACGGGCGAGATTGCCCAATGTCAATGGGAATATTCGGCACTTTGTCGCGTCCGATGCCCCACATGCGGTCATGTAAATCCGGAATTTGCTCAAATGGGTCTCAGGATCCGATCTCCCCTCATATAGAGGTGTTTGAGGGGGGGTGATCTTCGGTTGAACTGGGGCGAGCTCGATCTCGGCCGCGAGTGGCTCACTCTCAGTCCAGCGATCTATCTCTTGGCGCCTGCCCCAGTTTCTAGGAGCGCCTTCATTTCATCGAGCTGGAGCTGTATGGTGGCCATCGCCGTAGCCTGACTGCTCGCTGATTGGCTCTCGGAGCGGGAGCCAAGGCGATCATGTACTGATCTCCTGGCCCCATGGTAGGTGACGATTTCTCTACCACTGGGCTCAATTCTTGGGCGAGTGGGAGCCCGTTGGCCGGCTTGTCTTCTGGGAGTCGGATATGCCGAACTCCTGGTGATGGATTCGGACTCCGATGTCTCTCGGCTGGGGCCTGAATGTCCGGGTCGCCATGAGGGATCACTCCCTAGGCGGCTGAAGACGGAATCATCCCGCCTTACGAGAGCCTTTTCCTGTGGCTCTGGGCTTTCCGACAATTTCTCGACGTATAGTACCTTAAGCTTCCGCTTGCCTGCTCGGCGGATGGCTAATGAAGTAATGGTGGGCGAGTCGCATGCCCTCCGTCGCTCCCTGAGGATGGCCATAGCCTCCTCGATCTGTTCCACGGTCTGGAACTGATCGAGTGAGAGGCTGGGACCGTCCCTCGGGGGCGGGAGTGAGAGTCTAGCATCGCCACAGTCGCCTTCCGCCATAGGTTGGGATTCGGTCTGGGCCGGAATGAGATGTCCGGCAGATCGCAGGGTGGCTCTTTTTGAGGTCGTGGTGGATGTCATGTTTCTGAATCTTTGAAGAACAGTGAGTGTTTCTTCAAGTATATGCCCCGGAGAACAGTAAGTGTTCTTCGAGACGGTCAGAATAAAAATGAGGGTTTAAGATGACCCCTCATTCTAGCACCAATTGTTGTTACCCAAAATATTATCCGGAGATGATATTGATGGAATGGTCGAGTAACAAACACATGCGAGAACACTTCCGTGGGAAAGTAGATAACACAAGATTTACCGGGATTGTTAGTCCCGAGCTTGAATGCTCTCGCGAGATGTTATTAATACAAATACTTTGGAGTACAAATATAAATGTTAGAGTGCAATTACAATGAGTGTAAAGAGTCTAGATATCTTAGCTATAGAGCGTGAAGATTGCCGGAAGAACCAGATATGATGCTCTGTGAGTTCCTGCTTTTTATGTGTACTATGTATGTGAATGAGTTTCACAACCTGTGTGTCTTCGTGAATTGATTTCACTGTATGAGAATGTATTCATCAAGTAAGTCCACCGTGTATGTGTATGTATTCCCCCTCTCAGGCCACTGTTGGAGGCCTACTATTTATGGTAGAAGAGGTTGCTAGGTCCTCCCCGGCGATCGTGGGCGACCGCCGTATTCTATATCAGAATAAGGTGGGCGATCGTCCCATCAAGTGGGACTGTTTCCTTAAAGTCCGAGGCTGCTGCTGGCAGCCAGATGTGCGAGCCAATGAGAAGTCCGCACGTGTCCTGAGTCGCTGTCTGGGGAGGACCCACTTTGTACCTTTCGGCGGGCTTGTCGGTAGGTGTGAAGATGGTGACAGGTTGGGATCAAAAGGCCTTATCTTGTGGCGCCTTTTGTGGATCTGCACGTGGGTCTTCATCCGAGATTTGGTCTTCGAAGACTCTGACGGGTGTCGAATTCATACGTGGCACGGGACGATCGTCTACAGTCGGACATTATAGGCGATCGCCAGATGCCAATAGACGATTGCCTCATATGTCGACCGCTAGGCGCTTGCCCAGCATCTATCTTCTTTGGCTATCTCTTGATCATTATGCCGATCGCCATCGAGGCGTATTAATCGCCGTACAACAAGCCTGAACCACCATAGCGTGCGCTAATGCTGAGAGGTAGCGTGTGCTACCCGTACTCAATTAGCGCACGCTAAGAAGAGTACGTAGCGTTCGCTACTCCTCACATACAGCCCACTACAAAGATGACAATGATGATACGCTCGGCCTGACTCTTCAACCGGGTTGAAATAAAACACCAAAACTGATACACAACTCTCAGTACACCAACGGTGATTACAAATGAATGAACGTGAATGATGAATGATTAATAATGAGTGAAAATTACTGAGTGACAATTACTGAATGATAATTACTGAATTACAATCGTGTATTACATAGTGCCCCCCTTAAAAGAGTTTTGTCCATAAAACTAAGGGTCAAACAACTCTGGATAACTCTCCCGCATACTATCCTCGGTTTCCCAAGTAGCCTCTTCGACTCCGTGTCTAGACCACTGAATTTTAACCAAAGGAATTGTCTTGTTCCTCAACTGTTTGATTCGCCGCTCTAAGACTCATATAGGATGCTCCTCATATGAATGATCATCCGCGATCTCGATTTCGTCGAACTGAAGTATGTGACTCGGGTCGGCAACATACTTCCGCAACTGAGAGACGTGAAACACATTATGAATTCGGCTCAACGCCGGAGGTAAAGCCAATCGATAAGCCAGATTGCCTACTCGATCCAAAATCTCAAACGGTCCAATGAATCTCGGACTCAACTTTCCCCGCTTCCCGAAATGGAAGATACCTCGACTCGGGGATACCTTGACCAAAATATGGTCACCTGCCTCGAACTCTAATGGTCGACGACGATTATCTGCATATGATTTTTGTCGACTCTGAGCGGTCAACAAACGACTTCTGATCAAAGATACCTTCTCATGGGCGGCTATAAGCATATTGGGCTCGGTGCCGATTGATTCTGATAAGTCATCCCAACACAAAGTAGATCGACAACGACGACCATACAAGGCCTCGTAAGGTGCCATATTAATCGAAGCATGCCAACTGTTATTGTACGTGAACTCAATCAACAGTAGTTGGGCTTCCCAATCGTCTTTCCAATCGAGGACACATGCTCTCAACATGTCCTCCAACGTCTGAATAGTCCTCTCTGATTGTCCATCGGACTGAGGATGAAAAGCTGTGTTGAGATTAAGCTGAGTTCCCATTGCACGATGAACTGATTTCTAAAAATGTGACACGAATCGCCTGTCACGATCAGAAACGATACTCTTAGGAGTACTGTGCAGTCTCACTATCTCTTTGATGAACAACTGGGCAAGTCTCTCGGGACCCCATGTATTCTTAATCTCAAGGAAATGAGCTGACTTAGTTAAACGGTCCATAATTACCCAAATTGTATTCATGCCACGACGACTCATCGGCAAACTCGTGATAAAGTCCATAGAAATATCTTCTCACTTCCACTCTGGGATAGGGAGCGGTTTGGGCATATCCACCGATTGCTGATGTTCTATCTTGACTTGCTGACAGGTTAAACACCTTGAAACAAAATCTGCGACTTCTCGCTTCATATTACTCCACCAGTAATTCTGTTTCAAGTCCTTGTACATCTTGATAGACCCCGGATGAATGGAATAAGGGGTAGCATGAGATTCTCTTAAAATCAAGTTCTTCAACTCGTCATTCGCCGGTACGCATAACCGATTCTTAAATCATAAAAGTCCATCCTCGTGAACCACAAATCCAGGGGCTTTCCCCTCCGTCACATCCTCACGGATGCGCAACAAAAACGGGTCTGAACCCTGATTCACTCTGATTGCCTCCTCAAGTGGCGATAAAATCTCTAACATGCACAGCTGCCCTTGCAATCGCTAAAACCAGACCTCGATCTCAGGTCTAAGGAATTCCTGCTGAAGCTCCTTCTGAACTATTAAATGAGCAAGCATTTGCTCGTGAATGGACTTACGACTCAAGGCATCGGCGACCACATTCGCCTTGCCCGGGTGGTACAGGATCTCAATATCATAATCTTTGATTAGTTCCAACCACCGCCTCTGTTGCATATTTAACTCCTTCCGAGTAAATATATACTTCAAACTCTTATGATCGGTGAAAATCTGACAGGTGACGCCATAAAGATAGTGACGCCAAATCTTCAACGCGAATACCATAGCTGCTAACTCTAGGTCGTGGGTCAGATAGTTGACCTCGTAAGGTCTCATCTGCCGTGAAGCATAAGCAATAACTTTCCCGTTCTGCATTAATACACATCCAAGACCGTGTTCGGATGCGTCACTATAAACCACAAATCCTTCCGTCCCTTGTGGCAAGGAAAGGACATGTGCTGAAATTAATCGGCTCTTGAGTTCCTCAAAACTCTGTTGATACGCATCGGACCACTCATATTTCTTATCTTTCCGCAATAGGTTCGTCATGGGTTGAGCGATTTTAGAAAATCCTTTCATAAATCACCGATAATAACCAGCCAATCAGAGTAAACTTCTGATTTCCTTAACATTCTTCAGAGGTTGCCAATCTCGGATAGCCTCCGTCTTTTGAGGGTCGATGCGTACTCCATCTAATGAAATCACATGTCTGGGAAACGTCACTTCGGACATCCAAAACTCACATTTGGAAAACTTCCCATAAAGTGGCTCCCGTCTCAACACTTCGAGAACCTGATGAAGGTGAAATTCGTGCTCCTCTGAAGTTGATGAAAATGTCATCAATGAAGATAACCACGAACTGATCCAAATAGTTGATGAAAACCCGATTCATTAACTCCATGAACACTGCAGGTGCATTAGTTAACCCAAATGGCATTACCACAACTCATAATGACCATAGCGTGTTGGAAACGCCGTTCTAGCAATATCCGACTCTCAAATTCGCAACTGATGATACCCAGATCTTAAATCGATCTTGGAAAATACTAAAGCTCCTTGAAGTTGATCCAAAAGATCATCGATGCGGGGTAGGGGATAATTATTCTTGATCATCACCCTATTCAATTCCTGGTAATCAATACACAAGCGAGACGAACCATCATTCTTCTTGACAAATAGCACAAGTGCTCCCCACGGGGACGCACTCGGTCGGATATAAACTTTCTCGGTCAATTCTTCCAATTAATTCTTCAGTTCTTGCATTTCGGTCGGGGCCATCCGATACGGTGCCTTCGATATTGGAGACGTACCAGGCTTCAACTCAATCGTGAATTCCACATCTCTCTGTGGAGGCAAACCAGGTAACTCGTCTGGAAATACATCGGTATATTCTCTCACTACCGGAATATCCGCCAACATTATTGATGATTTCTCGGTCTTGGTCATATAGCACCAATAACCAACACACTCGTGACTGAGTAATTTCACTACTTTCATCATATTAATGAATCTACCGTGACGGCTGGGATTACCTCCCTGGAATACACATTCGACTCCATAGTCTGAAATGATAGTGACCATACGCTTGCGGACACTAATGATGGCATTGTGACGATTCATCCAATCAATACCCAAGATAACATCATCTCTCGGTAAATCTACTATGATCAGGTTTGCCAACCAAACACGTCCATTAAGCTGAATCGGACAATTCTCAATCTCACGATCCCTGATAATTCTTCTACCGCCAGGTAGACCAATGATAAAAGGTTCACAACTAGTAGCACTATCCAGATGAAGCCTACTCAAGCATGACTCGAAAATGAATGAATGCGATGCACCAGTATCAAAAAGGGTACACACAAGTTGAGATAGAATTTCGAGTGTACCTGAGATCATATGGGCCTCCAGATCGTCGGCCTTCTTCATCTCATAAATTCGGGGCTTGCCGGCCCCTGAACCAGACGCTTCTATCTGATAGCTTTTGGCTCCGCCTTTATTTGCTCCCATCGTCTTGAACGACGCAGACTTAGTGGCCTGATTCTGAACCGCTGACTATTTTGGGGCTTGAGATATCGTCGGAGTAGGTTTAGAGTCTCTTCGGCAAAAATGGGCCTTATGCCCAGCAATCCCACAGTTATGACACGTGATAGTCTGCCTCGGACACTTGGTGCTGAAATGTCCCTGTTCTTCACAGTTGAAACAGGTGATGGCTGAACTGGCCGCTCGGGACTGAAATTCCACGGGTCTAGGCGCCATAAGAGGTCGCTCATAAAAAGTAGGGCCCGCATGAGGCTTCTTGAAGGTTGCCTGACTGCCTTCAGACTGATTACGATTCTTTGATTTCTTGCTAGTAGATGAAGGTTGTTGCTTAGCAATCTCCTTAGCAGTAAGCTCATAAGTAAGATCTTTCTCGATGAATTTGGCCAGGGTGGTGCAATTGTGATTAAGAAACTACATCCGCATATGAGGTTTCAACCTCTTGCTGAAATACTTGATCTTGTCCGCCTCGGAGTGAATAATAGATGAGGTGAAATGAAGAAGTTCCTGAAATTTCTCGGCGATGGCGAGAACATCATCGTCTGCTGAGGGGTCGGGAATGAGTAATTCTGATAACTTGGCCTCTCTAAGTGGGGCCGGATAATACCTCTCCATCATGAGAGTCTTGAATTGATCCCAAGTACAAGATCCGTCGGTGGGCTTCAACGATAACCA
The DNA here is from genome assembly GCA_033398695.1 of Orobanche coerulescens. Taxonomy (NCBI): domain Eukaryota; kingdom Viridiplantae; phylum Streptophyta; class Magnoliopsida; order Lamiales; family Orobanchaceae; genus Orobanche; species Orobanche coerulescens. Next base: position 23,824,306 of record CM065819.1, on the reverse strand, counting down.
CCAAGAGTGAGCGCTCTTACCCAAATAGTAAGCCGCGACTGAAACTTTGTGCCCTTCGGGACACTCCACCATAGCAAACAACTTCTCGAAATGCTCAAGCCAGTGAACTATATCTACCAGCTCAGACGAGCCCTCAAAAGTAGGTGGTCTTTGGCGAGAGATGTCGCTAATAAAACTGCTCACACTTCTCTCTTGCCCCTGAGGTGGCGGCAGAGGAGCCTGCTGATTCTGGGCGGTTGAGTTCTGCATCGTCTCCATGAGGCATGCCATCTGTGTCATATGGGCCATCATGCCCTGCATAAAAGTGAGGGGATCAACCCGAACACCCTCTGATTGAGCTGTGTCCCGGGTACGACTCCCTGACAGTGAATGATCATTTCCGGGTGAATGAGTGGCAGCGTCGCTGCTCGATGAATTAGCATTATTCCTCGCGTTCGCGCGTGTATTCACATGAGCTCTCGAGTTTCGGCCCGCACCACGGCCTCTTCCCCCGCATCCTATGCCAGCTCTCTCCATACTGAAGTACGAAAGTCACATGATAGTTATAGATCTTGCATGAATACCACATTATGATTATGTTATGAAATGATGATAATGAGCATATGCGCTCTAACACAATGATTAGATGAATGATCAACTGAGGTGACATGATTATTTGATTAAATTATTGAAATGATTATCTTGAACAAGTTAACAAGATTAATGATACGATCCTTACGATCAACAACTGAGCAATGAAATGAATTGAGTGGTTAATGAGTTAACATGATCGATATGATCAAAATAAAAATGATGATTGAGGATTGTTGACTGTTGAATGATGATTGAGTTATTCTTATTGCCAGAAATTATACCATGGCATCAGAAATCGTACTGTTCTTTGGTCTGAGGGGCTCGGCTCTTGCACAGGTCACACGTGACGTGAAAGTCCAATGATACTAGTCTGATGAACGATGATTTCAAATGAGACATGACTCGGAAGGTAGTATTCAAAACCACGCTCCGATACCAACTCTGTAACACCCCAAACTAGGCGGATATTAGAGTGCCGTGGACCCCCAACTGGGACCCACCAGACGAATGAAACTTAATGAATTAAATAATATAATTGTAGTACCGAACCACATTATATCATTAATTACTCCGATAAGGAGTTTCAAGTACGACACACCCAGGAAAATACAGAATACATGTATATTTTATATGAAGATAAAATATACAACACTGAATGAAAATGAATATCCAAAAAGAAATCTGCAGCGGAAATATAAATGAACAAACATAAACGACTGAAAAAGGACTGGGGCCCCCTACTAGTATCACTGGGACTCCTCGCCGTCAACGTTCTCTTCTCGTGCTTTAGCCTTGCCATGACCTGAAAACAACATCCCCCAACGGAGTCGGTTACACAGAACAACAATCCTCAAGAGTTGAATATACACAATCATGATATATCTTAATTATGAAATTAAGCTAAAGAGGGGCATCATAGTACGCCCGTAATGGTATGTGCAAGTGCACAAGACGAGTGTCCGGACACACCCGCCCTTGTACCTAATTAGTCTCACGGAGGTACGTTATCGTGTGCACAGTCCATTGTGTTGGTGAACCCGATCACATGACTATCATTTGCCCGACTAAAAATTCCACACATCCCCACCCGACCACGTAATACGATCCCAAAAGGTCATATGAACAAGAATGAACATGATGAATAATAATGAATAACAATCCGACAAGGTTAAGAATGACTCACCGAGATGAAATAATAGTGAAATGAATGATAGCTCACTGAAATTATCGGAACCGTCGTTCCTCGTGAATTGAATGATTAGTTTGGTAATTAAAAGTCTCAACATGATTATTATACTATGAACCAATATGATTTATGAATGAACAACAACGAAAGGAATGATTATCCTTTTAACCGAGTAAGAATTAACTTACACAACACCGGTGAAGAATGTCCTTCCTTGAACAAACGTCCCAAAATGAGATATCGGTCGCTCGAACAACCTTGAATAACATAATTACCAACAAACGCTCAATATACGTATCAAGCATGAATCATGACCAAACTCAAAAATCGATACAACAATATCCAAACTCAAAGAGGCATTCTAACGAATACATTGCAAACGTTCTCCCTTTTGGTTACACCAACCCCAAAAATAACGAAACCAAACTCCAAGTGAGTAATAAAATCCGACAAAACCACTTCAATGATATCGATAATCCCATAGGAATCCACAACTCGTGTTAACGACAACATCTAATCGAAAACCCCCAAAATATCAAAGTCAACTCTAAAGTGTTCTTGAATCAAACCCCAACATTCATGAAGTCCGAAATATACACCAATAACTCTATAGGAATACATTTATTCATGGTAGATAATCCATATCTAACATATTCCAACTTAAAACTAAGCTTACGCAAAGAGATCGAAAGGAAAACATTCAAAATCAAAAATTCTAGATCCAAGAAATGTTTACCTTGATTTGATGTATTGGAGAGGATGAAATGATGATTAATCCAGATTATAAGCTTGGAGATGTTGATAGGTGGATGCAGCTCGAAGAGATCTCTCCAAATCGTCTGAAATCGCCCAAAAATGCCCAAAAACGAAATGAGAAGTGAGAAATGATGAAACCTGGGCTGACTATCCTATTTATACTGTTCCAGTTTGGCGCACGCTAAGCCCTAATTTTTAGCATGCGCTAGCGAGTTAACCGGACAGTCTAATGAGCTCTGACTGTCTTGTTAGCGTACGCTACGAACTTGGTAGCGTGTGCTAACGCCTTCCCGATAGCGTGCGTTAACCCAAAATGTTAGCGTGCGCTAACTGAATATCTGATGCTGAGTAACTGATGTCCAGAACCTTCTGTCCTTTGACCTGCTCGTGATAGCGTGCGCTACTACACCATTAGCGTACGCTAATATTTACTCATAGCGTGCGCTATGAATTATTCCAAATCAGTCCAGTACCGACTGGACTCTGCCTGATCGACCTTAGCGTGCGCTACACCGATTTCATAGCGTGCGCTACCCCAAACTACTAGTGCGCGCTACTTACCATTCGTAGCTTGTGCTACTACAACTCGATTGCAGTCAAGTGCCTTTTGGACTGTCAGCCTGAACCACCATAGTGTGCGCTAATGCTCAGAGGTAGCGTGCGCTACTCGTACTCAATTATCACGCGCTAAGAAGAGTACGTAGCATGCGCTACTCCTCACACACAGCCCACTACAAAGATGACAATGATGATACGCTAGGCCTGACTCTTCAACCGGGTTGAAATGACACGCCAAAACTGATGCACAACTTTCGGTACGTCAACGGTGATTACAAATGAATGAACGTGAATGATGAATAATTAATAATGAGTGAAAATTACCGAGTGACAATTACTGAATGATAATTACTGAATTACAACCGGGTATTACAATCACAATGAGGTCCGAAGCCACAACACGAAGCTGTATCACAATAAGGTCATCCAGTGACCGTGACCTGCTAAATTGCAGGTGCTGGGAAACCTGTAATATCCGGAATTTCTACTACTGTTGTTTGATATTATTTTATTCGAGTTATATTGTACAGCGTGGAATCTGTACAGCATGAATAAAATAAATAAAGGACTGAGATGTCAGTATCGGTATAATTGTCGTATCTGGTCGACAGTTACATTTGAGGATATCGTGTATCAGGTTATCGTACTTCTGATATAGAGTATATCGTATAAGAATATTATTGGATTCGATATGTATTCGGTAAGTGTATATGTGTTTTCGGTATGTCGAGACAAAGCGTACTTGATTGGAAATGGCTAAGTGTAACATTATTAGCGCACGCTAATAATGATGAGTAGCGCACGCTATCGTGCAGGATTAGCGCACGCTACGGATATAAGATAACGCACGCTAATACAGTCCGATCGGAAGGAATCTACGCGTGGACCAGGCCACTTTCGGCGCACGTTCTGATAAGTCAACGGATGTTGTAATGTAGTGTTAGCGCACGCTAATGCATGTTGATTAGCGCACGCTAACTATATATCGGTCAACAGGGAATCTTGGCTTTATTGGTTGATTTCGGCTGGTGGGGTCACGAGCATCTTCGTGGTAGGTGTAGATCGTAGCAAGTCAATCGTATTAGCGCACGCTAAGGTAAATGACTTGCGTACGCTAGGCAGGATGTTTTACGTACGTTAATGCATGGGCATTACGTACGTAAGCTAGTTTACGAAGCAAGGCAGTAGCCTCTGGGCTTCGATAGCGCACGCTAACAAAGTCAGTTAGCGCACGCTAAACATGAGATGTTAGCGCACGCTAATAATGAATATTATAAAAAGGGACAGAAGGGTGTTATGAAGCATTTCGTCCATTCCTTCCTTGCAACCGAGAGAGAGAGTTTTTAGAAAGAGGTTTGAGGTCTCAAACACTGAGAGATGGTGATCTTTAACAAGATTAAGATGGAGAGCATGGATTCAAGCCTTGTCCTTCAAGTTGTTCATGATTCTTTGGATGGAGTTCTAATGTTCTTCTTTTTGGTTCATCTAAACCAGGTAATCTTCGTATTCCTTCGTTAGTGGTTCATTTTTCTTGGATGATTTCATGCAAGGAGAATGTTGGATAATCATATGATGATGTTATATGAGATTCAATGGAATTTTGATAAGAGTTTCGGATGTTAGTTAAGATTCTTCATACCATAAGGATGTTGATTCATTTAACCCGATCTAAGAAGGATTTCTGAATCTTGGTAATTATATTGGTCGATTTAGATGAGATGAATCATGATACTAGGTTGAATTCATTTAGCATGATATGATCCTTGTTATCGAGTCGGTTTGATTATTGAGGTTGTTATTGATATATGGACATTGACATGATCATTGTGATAATTATGGGGTCGTTTATCTTCAAGAGATATGGGGATTTATGTCTCCCTTCATTCGGATTCGTAGTCGCAAGATGTGAGTCGATGTTTGGAATGCATGCCATCAGCACGGCATTAGCGCACGCTAAGCTTACCGCTAGCGCACGCTAACGGGACAACTTAGCGCACGCTACGTTATGCGTTTAACGTGCGCTAAGTAGGCATAAAGTGCGATATTTTTGTGTTTTGATTATGAATTCGTGATGGTTTGATTTGGTTTGTTCATTGCGTTTATTCGAGGTTGTGTTGAACCGTTGAGTTCGATTGGTTAGTTTTGTCGGTTGTTGATTGTTATCGGATATGTGTTATTTGATTTCTTCGATAGGTTGATATTATTGATCGGTGATTATAACCAGATATTGTGGTTGTGTTCGAGTATGTCCATTGTATTGCTTTTGATCGGGGATGAGGAGCTCGTAGACAAAGGCAGTGTGTTCGGCAGCAGCTTCGTGGTATCGGTATCGAGGCAAGTTATTACTTGCGCAGTTATAATATTTAATGAATGGTTTCAGTTTCATTTCGTTTATAATGCATATAGCGATGATTATTATTGTGACCTCGGGTATTCGGATCGCATATCGTTCTTTCGATTCGGGAGGTAAATCATAATGTATATGCTTTATCTCGCTTATTGGTATGTTCGAGTATCGAGGTTACATTACGGTAAAGACGAGGATATGAGTATCTATAGTTCATTGTACGTTTGGAACGCCGAGCATTGAGGATAATCGTCGGTGATGATTGGACATCGAGGTTGCTCCCGAAGGACTCGGGGCAAGTATTCCATATTGATTATGGTTTAATGTTATTTATTTTGGTCTCGTACACTTTCTTTCATGTTGTTGAACATGAAGTCGTCCTAGTAAATTTTCATGTTGTCGTGCATGTTATGTTGTTCATGTTGATGAACGTGTTGATTTGCATATGTGTATGCATATTGTGTTGTTTATGTTGTGTAAATAATCCGATGGGATTATGAGGATCTATGCTGAGGGCGCTGGATCGAATGTCCATCATGCGTTGGTTCGACGGGATCATCATGAGGATCTATGCTGAGGGCGCTGGATCGTTGGACAGGTTTTCCACCATGCATTGGTTCGACGGGATCATCATGGGGATCTATGCTGAGGGCGCTGGATCGTTGGATTACCAGTATTGTGTTGATGGAATCTTGTGAATTCGCATCATTGATTGTATCATATGTTGTTGTTCATATGTGTATTGTTAGTTATCCACCTTATGTTGATCTGATAGGATCAACAAAGGGATCTATGCTGAGGGCGCTGGATCGTCGGATTTCCATTGAGTATACATGATTGATATTGCTGCGATCATATTGACGTGGTCATATGAGTATGCATTTGTAGGTCTTGTGTTAGGACCGTGTCCGTATTGCATTGATCTGATCTCGGATTAGACTAATATGATTGTCGTGGCACTTCATATCTCGAGGTATGTTCCGTGTTTCCTTGGTATTTGTCTTTGATGGAAAATCGGTTATCGTCTTGGGATTTGATGATGTTATTCGATGGATCGTATTGGTCGGTAATGGTATATTTCCGTATCGTGAGTTGGTGATGACAGTTTGAGAATCTTGATTATTGTTTGAGGTATAATACAGATATTATGTTCGAGTTTATTGGTTAATCGAGTACAGGATGTGAAATGTGATAATGGTTATTCTGATGAGAATTTCTTGAGTAAGCAAAGTCATGGCGGTAAGATTACGTTGGTCGTATTCTTATGTTGTATTCTCATTGGTATGTTATTATTAATGTGATGTGTGATTATCATTGTTGGATATTATGGTGACCCGTCGTGGGATTTCTTTTTAGGTTCTCGGAGTATCGAGCTTGTAGCGGTCGTGAAGAGATGAGCTTCTCGGAGGATCGGCTAGGACATGTTGTGTGCATTGAGTTTCTTGATTGGTTCTTGTATTCCGCTGCTAGAGTATCTTTATGGTTGGTCTTTTTCCATTGCGTGAGTATTTTGAAATGCTCTTTTGGTATCTAGTAACCGAGGTTACTTTGGAAATCGTTTTCTAAACTTTTGAGTGTCGTTTGTTTGGCCTTGCGATTTCAAAAGAGTTTTTCTGACGGTTTTGATAAATGGATTTTATATGTCTTTGTGAATTTTTAAAGATAGTACGTCGTTGGCCTCTTGGGCATTTGTAAATGTTTGCGAAAATTTCTTTTAGCCTTGTGGGTTCCATCTCGGGGCCCAGTAATATTTCCGGTTAAATGCGGGGTGTTATAGAATATGGTATCGGAGCCTTAGGTTGAGAAAACCTAAGCATTTGGGTCGAGTTGGGTCGTGTTTTCGTTGCCTCATTCGAGTTGTCAATTGACAAATATTGGGTGTGAGTTTTGTTGTTGACTCGGGCTTATGGGTTATGCGATTTGCCGTGTAGTATTGGGGTTGTTATAAACTTTTCCAAACGGTGTTAACGAGATTCTCCGGAATGAGATGTATTGTGTTCTTGAGTCGAACCGACTTGGAAAAACGTGTGTTTTGAAAATATCCGTGTTGAGTATTTTCTAGAGTCGAGACATGTGCCGAGATCACGGGGAATCGTCGGCTTCACGATCCGTAAGTATTTGGATTTTGAATTTAATTGAGATTTATTGTCGTTATAAGTTGATTCGTTCTGAGATTCAGCAGATATCATGCGTTACAGTATAAGGTAACAAAATTGGGACATGATTGATGAATGGAGAAACTATGATTTTGAAAATCAGTATGTCGATTAAATTTTGGAACGGAATTGTGCATTGGGAGAAATATTGTGGATTGTTCAGGAGAACATGTAGTCATGTTAATTCATTTTATGATATATGAACCGCTTTTGAACATTTGAAAATGATACTCTTCAAAATGAATGTCTTACGGACGTTTTACGGAAAATGATTTTGGGCCGAGACCCAATCGATTTTGAAATGGTTTTATAACTCAGGACTTGGGGTCCAAAAAGAGTTTTCTACTTTTTAAACTTCTTGTAATGTGGAATGAGATACGGGTTGAGGCCCTAACGTTTCAAAAGACCTTCCTGTTTTCTAAAACTCCCGAGATTTGTAAAATACTTTACCAATCGTTTACCTATGTTATTTCCGCCTTTCGAGGCTCTGGTTTACTCGTTCAAATGGAACCTCTCGGGAAGTCTTTCGCCGTGTTTGATTTGCTTGATTTGTTTCAACGTTTTGTCATATCATATTTGAGGTGATCCAGGATGGGTAAATGGTTGACGATACGAGTCATGTGTGGAAAAGGAGTTTTTATCGGAGTCTATATATTGAGGTTTTGGAACTCGATCGTGTGGTCTTCCCGATGGAATATCGGTGGATATTGGTGACAAGCTGAACTGATATACAGGAGTATGGATATGGACAAGCATTTGCATAAATTTCATTTTATTTAATCGTGTCTATTTGAAAAGAATTTTTATCGAGAACTTGGCACCAGCGAGCCGATTTAATTTTTAAAATTGATTTCGTGGTCTTACGAAAATTTATGTTTTGAGTTTTCAAACTCTTGAAAGAACTTTCGAAAATTGTCTTCGTGACAAGAATATATGATTTCAAACTAGTATTGAAAATGTGATTGATGTACATACGCATTTAGTGCATCGGGCATATCATATCGATGGTACAAGGAAAAGAGATTCGAAGTTTAGTATGGTAGATTGGTTATGCAAGGATGATCGGTTGATTGATCAGATAAGAGAAATATACTGCGCGTTGTAGATTCATGTGCAGGATGTAATTTTGGAACTTTGGACTTTGTAAAACCGGGACATATGTGCTATGTGAGTCCATTGGTGCGGTAGTTGCGCAATCTTACCATAGTGATCTTTGAATGATTTCTTTGTAAGTGTAAATTTGGGGATGGTGACCCCATACTGGTGGTTTTGGATATTGAGTGGTCGTTCCCACTCCATGTATAATTAGGTATGTTCATCGATTTGTGATTGGTTGTTCGTGTGCCGAGGAATATGGTCGCCAGTTGGGTATGTTTATTGAGATCTACTGTACGTGATTGATTTGTCGTTTTGAGAATGTTATTATTTCGTATATCTGTTTCTGTGGTTCTATGTTGATCGTGTTGGAGTTTATCGTGTGAAGGTATTCTCAATTTTCGTTGATCATTCGTTGGTAATATTGGAGTTTATCACGTTGATGATATTCTCGATTGTGTTTTGACCTCTGGTTGGTCATATTGGAATTTATCATGTCGATGATAAATTCGGTTGATTGTTGATCATTATTGGTGATCATCTGAGCGTTCGGATTTTGTTGATGTTTCGGGATTCGTGTCGTTATTTTGGGCAGTTGTTTTGTAGATGTATTGTATATTATTCGTTTTATCGGAATTGGGACTTGATTATGTAATCAGGCAGACAGGATTTGATTCGGGCAGATTGTTTCATCCGAAGATGATATATTTTGTTGAGACTCAGGGAATTGTGATCGTAAGCGTATTGAGACCGCATGCTGAGACCGCTTGCTAGTATTTCAGAGATCGTCGACCTGCGTATTTGTAAGTATGCTCTTTTGGTTATTCAGTGATGACGATAATTGATCGTTGTCGTGATGGTTTTGGGGATATTTTGGGTTGGAAGGTATGTTTGTTTGTTTTATGACGGATTGCAAGTTTCGAGGACGAATCTTATTTTAAGTGGTGTAGAATGTAATATCCGGAATTTCTACTACTGTTGTTTGATATTATTCTATTCGAGTTATATTGTACAGCGTGGAATCTGTACTGTAGGAATAAAATAAATAAAGGACAGATGTCGAGATCGGTATAATTGTCGTATCCGTCGACGCTACATTTGAGGATATCGTGTATCGTGTTATCGTACTTCCGATATATAGTATATCTTATAAGAATATTATTGGATTCGATATATGTATTCGGTAAGTGTATATGTGTTTCGGTATGTCGAGACAAAGCGTAATGATTGGAAATGGCTAAGTGTAACATTATTAGCGCACGCTAATAATCATGAGTAGCGCACGCTATCGTGCGTGATTAGCGCACGCTACGGATATAAGATAACGCACGCTAATACAATCCGATCGGAAGGAATCTACGCGTGGACCGTGCCACTTTCGGCGCACGTTCGATAAGTCAACGGATGTTGTAATGTAGTGTTAGCGCACGCTAATGCATGTTGATTAGCGCACGCTAACTATATATCGGTCAACAGGAATCTTGGCTTTATTGGTTGATTTCGGTGGTGGGGGCACGCGCATCTTCGGGGTAGGTGTAGACTGTAGCAAGTTAACTGGTATTAGCGCACGCTAAGGTAAATGACTTGCGTACGCTAGGCAGGATGTTTTACGTACGTTAATGCATGGGCATTACGTACGTAAGCTAGTTTACGAAGCAAGGCAGTAGCCTCTGGGCTTCGATAGCGCACGCTAAAAAGTCGATTAGCGCACGCTAGGCGGTAGCGCACGCTAAACATGAGATGTTAGCGCACGCTAATAATGAATATTATAAAAAGGGACAGAAGGGTGTTATGAAGCATTTCGTCCATTCCTTCCTTGCAACCGAGAGAGAGAGTTTTTAGAAAGAGGTTTGAGGTCTCAAACACTGAGAGATGGTGATCTTTAACAAGATTAAGATGGAGAGCATGGATTCAAGCCTTTTCCTTCAAGTTGTTCATGATTCTTTGGATGGAGTTCTAATGTTCTTCTTTTTGGTTCATCTAAACCAGGTAATCTTCGTATTCCTTCGTTAGTGGTTCATTTTTCTTGGATGATTTCATGCAAGGAGCATATTGGATAATCATATGATGATGTTATATGAGATTCAATGGAATTTTGATAAGAGTTTTGGATGTTAGTTAAGATTCTTCATACCATAAGGATGTTGATTCATTTAACCCGATCTAAGAAGGATTTCTGAATCTTGGTAATTATATTGGTCGATTTAGATGAGATGAATCATGATACTAGGTTGAATTCAGTTAGCATGATATGATCCTTGTTATCGAGTCGGTTTGATTATTGAGGTTGTTATTGATATATGGACATTGACATGATCATTGTGATAATTATGGGGTCGTTTATCTTCAAGAGATATGGGGATTTATGTCTCCCTTCATTCGGATTCGTAGTCGCAAGATGTGAGTCGATGTTTGGAATGCATGCCATCAGACGGCATTAGCGCACGCTAAGCTTACCGCTAGCGCACGCTAACGGGACAACTTAGCGCACGCTACGTTATGCGTTTAACGTGCGCTAAGTAGGCAGACAGTGCCGTATTTTTGTGTTTTGATTATGAATTCGTGATGGTTTGATTTGGTTTGTTCTGACTGCGTTTATTCGAGGTTGTGTTGAACCGTTGAGTTCGATTGGTTAGTTTTGTCGGTTGTTGATTGTTATCGGATATGTGTTATTTGATTTCTTCGATAGGTTGAGATTATTGATCGGTGATTATAACCAGATATTGTGGTTGTGTTCGAGTATGTCCATTGTATTGCTTTTGATCGGGGATGAGGAGCTCGTAGACAAAGGCAGTGTGTTCGGCAGCAGCTTCGCGGTATCGGTATCGAGGCAAGTTATTACTTGCGCAGTTATAATATTTAATGAATGGTTTCAGTTTCATTTCGTTTATAATGCATATAGCGATGATTATTATTGTGAACTCTGGGTATTCGGATCGCATATCGTTCTTTCGATTCTGGGAGGTAAATCATAATGTATATGCTTTATCTCAGTTATTGGTATGTTCGAGTATCGAGGTTACATTATGGTAAAGACGAGGATATGAGTATCTATAGTTCATTGTACGTTTGGAACGCCGAGCATTGAGGATAATCGTCGGTGATGATTGGACATCGAGGTTGCTCCCGAAGGACTCGGGGCAAGTATTCCATATTGATTATGGTTTAATGTTATTTATTTTGGTCTCGTACACTTTCTTTCATGTTGTTGAACATGAAGCCGTCCTAGTAAATTTTCATGTTGTCGTGCATGTTATGTTGTTCATGTTTATGAACTAGTAGATTAGCATATGTGTATGCATATTGTTGTTTATGTTGTGTAAATAATCCGATGGGATTATGAAGATCTATGCCGAGGGTGCCGGATCGAATGTCCATCATGCGTTGGTTCGACGGGATCATCATGAGGATCTATCTTTGAGGGCGCCGGATCGTTGGACGGAGTTTTCCACCATGCGTTGGTACGACGGGAACATCATGGGGATCTATGCTGAGGGCTCTGGATCGTTGGATTACAGATTGTGTTGATGGAATCTTGTGAATTCGCATCATTGATTGTATCATATGTTGTTGTTCATATGTGTATTGTTAGTTATCCACCTTATGTTGATCGATAGGATCAACAAAGGGATCTATCCGAGGGCGCTGGATCGTCGGATTTCCATTGAGTATACATGATTGATATTGCTGTGATCATATTGACGTGGTCATATGAGTATGCATTTGTAGGTCTTGTGTTAGGACCGTGTCCGTATTGCATTGATCTGATCTCGGATTAGACTAATATGATTGTCGTGGCACTTCATATCTCGAGGTATGTTCCGTATTTCCTTGGTATTTGTCTTTGATGGAAAATCGGTTATCGTCTTGGGATTTGATGATGTTATTCGATGGATCGTATTGGTCGGTAATGGTATATTTCCGTATCGTGAGTTGGTGATGACAGTTTGAGAATCTTGAGTATTGTTTGAGGTACAATACAGATATTATGTTCGAGTTTATTGGTTAATCGAGTACAGGATGTGAAATGTGATAATGGTTATTCTGATGAGAATTTCTTGAGTAAGCAAAGTCATGGCGGTAAGATTACGTTGGTCGTATTCTTATGTTGTATTCTCATTGGTATGTTATTATTAATGTGATGTGACAGTTATCATTGTTGGATATTATGGCTGACCCCGTCGTGGGATTTCTTTTTAGGCTCTCGGAGTATCGAGCTTGTAGCGGTCGTGAAGAGATGAGATTATCGGAGGATACTCGATAGGACAAGTAGAGAGCATTGAGTTTCTTGATTGGTTCTTGTATTCCGCTGCTAGAGTATCTTTATGGTTGGTCTTTTTCCGCTGCGTGAGTATTTTGAAATGCTCTTTTGGTATCTAGTAACTGAGGTTACTTTGGAAATCGTTTTCTAAACTTTTGAGTGTCGGCTGTTTGGCCTTGCGATTTCAAAAGAGTTTTTACGACGGTTTTTGATAAATGGATTTTATATGTCTTTGTGAATTTTTAAAGATAGTACCGTCGTTGGCCTCTTGGGCATTTGTAAATGTTTGCGAAAATTTCTTTTAGCCTTGTGGGTTCCATCTCGGGGCCCACGGCGCTGTAATATTTCCGGTTAAATCTGGGGGTGTTACAAAACCAACCGCGAGCCCCAAACTTACCCATCGAGCACTAGCCGAGACTAGGCTCCAAAACACAATTAATCACAAACAGCAACGATCACAAAATTACCGAATTCACAAGAATGATAGTATGTTGCCTTCAGACGGCTCACCCAGTGACCGTGACCTACTGAATTGTAGGTGTTTGGTAAACCAAATGCGAAGGTTCAAGCCCCAAACTTACCCATCGAGCACTAGCCGAGACTAGCCTCCAAAACACAATTAATCACAAACAGCAACGATCACAAAATTACCAAATTCACAAGAATGATAGTATGTGGCCTTGAGACGGCCAACACGACTATAATACCTCACGGACGGGCACCGTCCTCGGCGGTCCCAATTCAAATACTTCGATTGCCTTGGAATAGCCAATCGATAACAACGACACAACAGATGGAAACCGTCCTAGACAGTCCCAATTCAGTACCTCGATTGTATTAGAACGACTAATTGATAACGACTCAACGGATGGGAACTATCCTCGACAGTCCCAATTCAATACTTAGATTATCTTAGGACGACCAATCAATAACGACTCAATGGATGGGAACTATCCTCGACAGTCCTAGTTCAATACCAAGATTGCCTTAGAACGGCCAATCGATAACAATGATACAATGGATGTCACGACACCTTTAATCTGTTACCGACAACGAAGACGATAATCGAATACGTCAATGCGTTCAATCAACCGATACAACATCAATGGCAAAACACCAATATCAATAGCAACATTTCTATCGATGTCTTAATCGAATATCAATATCAACAATAACAATGGATACATCGATACCGCGAACCGGCTATCGAAAACAACAATAACAACAAGAGTCTCAATGCCTAAAATCGGCCATTAACGAACAATAATAACATTTGGCATAATTGCCGAAGGGTATTGTATCGAACAATTCCCTGATATCAACACATCATGAAGAGACTACGTCTCGAAATGATACAACACATTCATACACATATATGATAACATAATTTCTCATTGACCAGTACAAGTATAAAACTTGCCTCAAACCGAAGGCGATGAAATCCTCCCACGAACGACGAATGGTGTTCTCCGACAATCACAAGCACTCGAACAACCTTGAATAAAATACAATTCATTCAATAACACAATATCGATCGATAACAACACAATAGACAACTCCGATTCAACCACGAACCAAACAAACCATACAAATGAATATTATAGTCCCCAACTATGAATTATAACATCCTCCAATCATATCAATGATCGAAAAAAATGATCAAGATGTTCTTAACACTCGTGAATAACAATTCAACAAGGATTATCAAGAACAACATCATGATCATCACTAACTATCACCTCATGATCATCATCAACTCTACTAACATGATGTCTGAACAATAATAAACCACCAATTCATCATGAATTCGGATTAATAAACATGATTAAATCAATCATTTCAAGATTATGACAATCATCACATAATTCATCATAATTCGATGCTAAAATGGTTAAAATCTCCCAAGAGCACAAACAACAACAATAATCATCTCAAAGCTATGTTAATCATATAACAATCTTAACATAACTCTTCCTAGACATGATTATAACCTCCAGGTATTCTTAAAACATTAAGAACAACTCCTCCTAAAGACATAATCATCATGTTCTTCATCATAAGTTATAAAAACTCATCAAGAATCATGCTATCCTCCAACCATCAATCAACACACGAAGTAATCAACAACAACAACATCATAATCTCAATATAAACACAAGATTAAACACATACCTCTTGAAGAAGTGAAGAACAACCTCAAACCATCAAGAAACACTACAAACTCCAAGTTCCTAAGCTTCAATCCGATTGAGGAAGCTCCAAAACAAGTTGGCAGGGGCTGGAATATACTAAGGAATGCAGATAGATGATTTATAGGGAAAGAAATCAGAATTGGATCGTGAAGAAATGAAAGATGAAACATGTCTTTATAATCAGCACAGTTCACTACGGCCGCTAACCTCAATGCATAACATACGTTAATCCTCCTTATGTACGCTACTAGCCCTGCGTAGCGTACGCTATGTCCTGCCAGAACTCACTGCCTCAAAATGGGACCTACATTACGTATGTTAGCCAAAAGACGTACGTAACAACCACAACATTATGTACGTTAGCATCCATGCATAGCATACGTAATGAGCGTTGACGAAGCTGCCTCAAAAAAGCCAAATATCCTGATTAAGTATGGCATACATGCTGAAAGTCAGATGCGATCTGATACCCTGTATTACGTACATAACCAGCATGGTTTAACGTACGTAACCCTCCGCCTATAGCGTATGTAATGCTTTACATATAGCGTATGCTATGGATAGTATACTTGGACAAAAATCAAAACTCACCAACAACATCCGGTCGGTAAGAACATTACAGACGACAAGTATAAATATTTCGATTCCGAAATATCCCAATACAATATACCTTGTATCAGCCAAATACAATAGCTCATTCCCGAGGGGATCGAGTATAGTGCGGCATGAGCCTCGTTCAAAATCGTTATCTTAAGTTCAACATTATTTGGGACACATATCCTGCCAATCGCAAAACCCCACCATCATGGATTAAAAATCCTGAGGCTTTTCCTTCTACAACACCCTTCCGGATCTACTCTGGCGATGGATCATGAGGATATTGGGATTTAAGGATATTACCTTCGATCTTACGAAGAATGAAGGATTAGACGATGTTACAATCACCTAACACCCTCAAAAATGCCTTTTGATGGAGTAAAATCGGCCAGGAGTTCGAACCCTAGTCACCCTTGTCTCAGACGTCGCGGAAGAAAGAAGGAAGTGAGGAAAAAAAATATGTAAGAAGGCTTGTTGTCTAGTTTATATACTGTACAGCTTAGCATTCCCTAACAACAAGCATTAGCATACGCTAATGAATCTCCCATACGAGTCCAGTAGTTTATAGACTGTCCATGACCACCAGTTAGCATGAGCTACTGTCTCAATAGCATGCGTTAACATAACATACTAGCGCGCGCTATAACAATGTAATATCCGGGGATAATTTTCTTTTTTTCGTGTTACTGTGGAGTTGTACATATTCATTTGGAATTGTACAAGTGTTGTTGTTTTGGACTAATACAATGTATATTGTATTGGAATATTTCGGGATCGAAATATTATACTTGTCGTCGGGTTAGTTTCATCGTTTGAATGTTGGTTGGAGAGTTTGGATTTTTGGCTAAGTACACTAGCCTTAACGTACGCTACATGGGTAGACTTACGTACGTTATGGGCTGAGTATTACGTACGTTATGCCTGTAAGGTTACGTACGTAATGCTTGGTAGGTGGCAGGAACCTTCCTCGTAGTCACTTTCGGCCGGTGGGTCCCGAGCATCTTCCGATCGGATCTCACTATTGCAGTCAACGGACCCTTACGTACGTTAAGAGGTGAGCTCTACGTATGTAATGTAGGTCTTGTTAACGTACGTAATAAGTTCTTATTTACGTACGTTAAGGCCTTCGTATTTTAGTCCAGTTAGTTCTAGATTTTTCATTACGTACGTTAATGTCATGGCGTAGCGCACGTAATGTCTCTTACGTACGTTAACCATAGTGTATAACGTACGTAATGAGTTTGTCAGTCTATTTATGTTGGTTTCGTATTTCATTCCCTCACGAACCAAAACATAATTTCTCTCCCTAGAATCGTCCGTTTGGACTTGTTATTGATGTTTAGCCTCTTCCAACTCGATCTTGATCATCCTAGCTTGGATTGAAGCTTGAAGTTGGAAGCTTGTTGGTGCTCCTTTGGTTTTTGGAGGTTTCTTCTTGTTCTTCCTTGGTAAGTTCCCTCAATCTCTTGTTCTTCAAGTGATTTTCGAGTTTTGTTGTTGTTTTCTTCGGGTATTGTTTGATTAATGGAGTATATCATGATTCTTCATGGTTTTGATAAACCTTTGATGAAGAACATGATGGTATTGCTTGAGTTGGATTATGTTCTTGATGTTTTAGATTGTTTGGAGGTTTTAATCATGTCTAGGAAAGATTATGTTAAGATTGTTATATAACTAACATAGTCTTGAGATGATTATTGTTGTTGGTGGTGTTCTTGTAAGATTTTAACCATTTTAGTAAGGATTTATGATGATTTAGGAGGTGATTATCATAATTTGAAAATGGTTGAGTGAATCTTGTTGTTTAATCCGAATTCATGATGCATTGATGAAGGATTTTTGTTTCAGACATCATGATTATTGAGTTGATGATGTTCTTGGGGTGATAATGATAATAGTGATAATATTATCATTGTAGGAGGATCAATTTGATGATATTGGTGATATTATCATCTTGAGATGATTGTTTTGATGATTGTTCTTAAGTGAATCTTGTTGAATGGATTTCACAAGTGTTAAGAACGTAATGATCATGTTAATTGATCATCGAGGTGTTAGAGGACGTTAGAATTCATAGTTGAGAACTATGATATTCGTTCCTGCGGTGTGATCGATTCGTGTTTGAATCGGACTTTGTCCTTGTCGTTATTTTCTATTGATTTTGTGTTTTTGAATGAATCGTTTTCATTCAAGGTTGTTCGAGTGTTTGTGATCGTCGGGAGGCGCCGTTCGTCGTTTCGTGCCAGGACGTTGGTCGTGGAAGGACTTTCTCGTCTTCGGTTTGAGGCAAGTTTTATACTTGTACTGGTCAATGAGATTAATGTTATCATATATGTGTATGAATGTATTGTATCATTTCGAGACTTAATCTCTCCGTGATTTGTTGATATTCAGGAATTGTTTGATGCAATACCCTTCGGCAATTATGCTAGATGTTATTGTTATTCGTTATCGGCCGGTTTAAGGCATTGAGATTCTTGTTGTCGATAGCCGGTTCGCGGCATCGATGTATCGATTATTATTGTTGACGTTAAGGTCGTTCTGAGGCATCGTTGAATCGTTATTATCGAATTGGAACTGTTGCTATGATGTTGCATTGGCCGATGGAAGGCGTTTGATATATTCGTTTATCATATCTGTTTCGGTGGTCGGTTTAAGATGCCGGGACATCCATTCTACCGTATCATTGTGTATCGATTGACCATTCTAAGGTAATCGATGTATTTAATTGGGATTATCGAAGATAATTCCCATCCGTTGTATTATTCGTTATCGATTGACCGTTCTAAGGTAATCGATGTATTTAATTGGGATTATCGGAGATAATTCCCATCCGTTGTATCATTCGTTATCGATTGACCGTTCTAAGGTAATTGATGTATTTAATTGGGATTATCGAAGATAATTCCCATCCGTTGTATCATTCGTTATCGATTGACCGTTCTAAGGTAATCGATGTATTTAATTGGGATTATCGGAGATAATTCCCATCCGTTGTATCATTGGTTATCGATTAACCGTTCTAAGGTAATCGATGTATTTAATTGGGATTATCGAAGATAGTTCCCATCCATTGTATCATTGTGTATCGATTGACCGTTCTAAGTTAATCGAGGTATTGAATTGGGATTATCGAAGATAGTTCCCATCCGTTGTATCATTATGTATCGATTGACCATTTTAAGTTAATCGAGGTATTGAATTGGGATTATCGAAGATACTTCCCATCTGTTGTATCATTGTGATCGATTGGCCATTCCAAGGCAGTCGAGGTATTTGAATTGGGACCGCCGTGGACGGTGCCCATCCATGAGTTGTTGTTGTCATGTTGGCCGACTCAAGACGGCACGCTATTATTCTTGTGAATTTGGTAGTCCTGGGATCGTTACTATTGTGATTAATTGTGTTTTGGAGGCTAGTCTCGGCTAGTGCTCGATGGGTAAGCTTGGGGCTTGAACCTTCGCGGTTGGTTTCCCAACACCTACAGTTCAGTAGGTCACGGTCATGTTAATGATCTCATTATGGGTAAGCTTGGGGCTTGAACCTTCGCAGTTGGTTTCCCAACACCTACAGTTCAGTAGGTCACGGTCATGTTAATGATCTCATTATGGGTAAGCTTGGGGCTTGAACCTTCGCGGTTGGTTTCCCAACATCTACAGTTCAGTAGGTCACGGTCATGTTAATGATCTCATTATGGGTAAGCTTGGGGCTTGAACCTTCGTGGTTGGTTTCCCAACACCTACAGTTCAGTAGGTCACGGTCACTGGGTGATCTCATTATGGGTAAGTCTGGGGCTTGAACCTTCACGGTTGGTTTCCCAGCACCTGCAATTCAGCAGGTCACGGTCAGTGGATGATCTCACTGTGATACGGCTTCGTGTCGTGGCTTCGGCCCTCATTGATACAGCTTCGGGCTGTTTTGGCTTCGGGCCACTGTGGTGATTGACAGCTTCGGCTGAGGGGCATTCAGGCCATTGTGATGTATTGGTATTTCTGCTGGAGCCTTCGGGCATTGTGGTTCGTATCTATTTCAGTGTTGGCTTGGTTTACCTTCGTGTGATATATTGTTGTGTTCTGTATTGATGATTCGCCATTGGGCACTTGTGTTCTAACCTGTTGAGCAGGTATTGATCATATGCCGTGGGCATAGTGTTTCACGAATGCTCGATTCTTACTTTGGTTTGTGAGCATCTCGTTTACCATTGTTGTCTTCCTTCATACGCCTTCGGATGCATATCATGTTGTACATGTATTTGATATTCATTATCTGGATGATCGACCGTGGGGCGGAACATGTTTTCATGTTTTAGGTACTTGCGAGGAGAGAGTTGAGACACAGGGGCATGACGATGGCGACGAGGCATTCGAGCGATACTAGTCCGAGATGTTTTGGTGTTCATGTCTGTCAGACAGTTTGGAGTACTCCAGTTTTGTCAGTTATTGTCATTTTGTATTATCCGAGTAAGGCTCGTGGATGTCGTTGTATTTTATTTGGGCCATGTAGGCCCACTGTTGTCATTGAAATTCCATATCGGAATATTACGTTGGATGTCAGTGTAGGGATTGTAATTCCCCTTTTGGTCAGTTAGTTGTATTTTTGGTCATGTTAGCCTGGTGGATCTCCTGCTGTGGGGTCCACGGCACTGTAATAACCCAATAGGATTTGCGGGTGTTACAGACAATGCATAGCATGCGCTAATAAAATCCCAATTCCAGTGCAGTAACTTCTGGACTGTCTCGACCAATAGTTAGCACGTGCTACCTATCCAAACAGCATGCGCTAACTACCTAATTTAACACGCTCTATACTACTTCATCGCATGAGCTGCTTTCATTGCACCGGCAGTAGGAAAGATTCAGGGACCCAGTATAATAATGAAACACGATAGTGGTAACAATTGCGCAATATCACGACTTCTCAATTATTCATCATTAGGAAAAATACTCAACACCAGATGACAATTAACTCAGGACAAGGGGAAATGGAAAACCTCGGATATTACACTGCTACATTCTTTGAATATATCAAGATGTCATCAATGAACACCACTACCAACTTATCGAGGTACTCAATGAAAGTTTTATTCATTAATTGCTTAAATACGACTGGAGCATTGATTAAACCAAAGGTTAATGAGATAATGTTACACACGCAAAGCAAATGACGGAAGACGTTTAATCCATGAAAGAAGATTCATACTCGATGAGTTGGAATGCCAATATATCGTATCTCAATTGAAACCGTCAATCCCACAATATTCTAATTACGGACTCATTCCTCTGGCTGCTACACATCAACAATGTCGTTCATAAATATTTGGGCTTGACCATTCATATGACTATCTTTCATATGACGGCTATGCTGCACTCGTACCCCCGATACATGGACTCATATATTTGTTTTTTTTAAAAAAACTTATTTAAAATCATATATTACTTTTATACATATATACTCTCTTCGAGGAGTTTATAGCACAGAGGTCAATTTTCCACTTTAAAAAATTAGTTTTGAAAAGTCCAAATATTTTTTGTTTATCATCGCAAAATACCGTCATCTTCCCAAGACAGAGCCATTTCTTAGCTCCCGTTGTTTCTCAAAGAAAATTATAATATACCTTTAGTCGAAATCAAATTATTAAAGAATTTACTTTGCATGATAAATCATTACGTTAAACATCTAAATCTAAAATCCAAAAATAAATTTACTGACTTTCATAGAACATTTGGATCAAAATTATGAAATTAAATATCTTTTTTGAAAATGGCATACTTGATTGTACTAAAAAGAGTTCAAATTTACACTTTACCCGTCATTTTGAGAAAAACAGTAATAGTATAGTTTGTAAAATGGATTACTCATATTGAAATAAAATATACGAGCCTAAGTACCACCGAGTATTTTCAACACAACAGTAAATTCGTTATCCCAAAGGATCATGCCTTATCTCATCGCAGTCTGATATCTCCAATCCAACCGGCGTCGCCTCATAGGTATTGGATTCAAGCGAAAGATCAACGCAATTCATTCACATTTTCTAGGAATTTCGCCCTCGGTAACTGTCAACATACTTAAATAAGCTCAAACTTCTCCACTTATAGGAAAGAAAAATAATTAACATAGCTCGAATAAGATCGAAGTACCAAAAAATGCCCTGATTCCTCGCAGGACTCAGATAGGACCAGAATAAATCAATCAGCACGATTCCGATGAAATACAGTTCGTAAGGGGATTCTTTATCTCAAAACAAAATTCCAACAGGTTCAAAAAAAGTTAAGGTTTAGAGAGACTTACAGCGCAGGTTGCACGAGACGATGGCAGCCAGTGATATTACTCATCACAGACAACAGACAACGCACGAAAAAATAGACCTAATAACTAACGGCCTAGGTATTCATAAACCTAGGCTCTGATACCATATTCTGTAACAACCCCGTCCCGGGTCGGAACTGTTACAGCGCCATGGATCCATTTTGGGAATCCACCAAGCAAGACCTGTTTAAAATACAGAATGGAACGTGTCTCATATCATCTGGGTTCTCATTGTACTAAGCTGATTGAGAACCCAACTGATTGTGCGGATTGAGAACCGAGTTGATATAAGACAGGTTCAGAATATAGCTGATATTTGAACCCAGATTGAGAACCCAGGTGATACTTGAACCCAATTGAAATAAGTTAGGTTGAGAATTTAGTTGATATTTGAACACAAATTGAGAACCTAACTGATATTTGAACCCAACTCAACGGGTTGAGAACCTAGTTGATATTTGAACCCAGCTGAAATAATCCAGGTTGAGAACCTAGCTGATATTTTGACTTAGCTGATATAAGCCAGGTTGAGAGTCGAATATGACTCCTCACACTCCATAGTGTAACGTCCGAATTAAATGAGATTATTAATGGAGGTAACCTTTCAGCTGAATGATTAAAGAGAATTAGTGGCACTTTAATCTGCTGTACTTCCCACCCGATGGAGTGATTTTAGACTCTATAAAAAAGGGTCTTATACATTTTATTACATACACAATAACATAGAACGAAATACAAGCCTACAACATATTTCCATCTCCTTTTCGTGACCAGTTCCCAGCAGCTGAATGTTCGTTAGAGTTCTGAATTTCATAGAGCACCTAACTCAGAAATGTAGCAGTTGTATCTTGGGGACATCTTGCCAGAGCCGTCTGCTCTTATACGGGGGCAAAATTGTCTTACGGAAAGAATTCCACTCTTCTCTGCTAATTTGTATTTTAATTCATTTTTTTTTAATTTACTAAAATTGTAATAGGTTGTCTTTATTTGTAATTTTATTGTAATTATGTTGTTGGAAATTCACAAAACCATCAAGTTGGTATTAGCAACATCTTTACAAGTCCTGCTTTAAAAGTGATGCTACATCCTTAATTTATAATAGTGAAAAAATATAACTCAATGATCGGCGCAGGGTTCAAACCCTCGTCAATCCAATGTATATACACTACTACAAAATATACTTTTTACGACGCTCAATTTACATCGGTTAACGAAAATCGATGTAAAAAATAAAATTTTGGTCAATTTACATCGGTTGTCAAATAAAAGCCGATGTAAAAATTAAAATGACTATTTTTGCATCGATTATTAGAATAATCGATGTAAAATTATTATATTTTTACACCAGTTGTTCAAATAAACGATGTAAAATTTTAAAATATGAAAAATTTACATCGGTTGTCAAATAAAACCGATGTAAGAATTAAAATTACTATTTTTTACATCGGTTGTTAAAATAATCGGTGTAAAATTATTATATTTTTACATCGGTTGTCCGAATAACTGATGTAAAATTTTAAAATACTGTAAATTTACATCGGTTGTCAAACAAAACAGATGTGAAAATTAAAATTACAGTTGTTAAAATAACTGATGTAAAATTATTATATTTTTACATCGGTTGTCCAAATAATAGGCCTGGGCAACAAATCCCGAAGGCTCGAGCCCGTCTCGGGCCCGTCTCGTCCCGCATCAGGACGAGACGAGACCAAAATTTTAAAACTCAGGGCCCGTCCCGTCCAGTCCCATTTTAAAAACTTGGGACGGGCCGCGAGCCCAAATGTCAAATCCCGATGGGATCCCGTCCCGTCCCGTAATAATGTCTAGTTACTAAATTTATCCGACTACCAAGCCCAATCATCTAACATTTCTAACTTATCTCATTTACTTCTTTCGGGGAACGAAACTTCCATAAACCATGAAAAAACTTGTGTATAGAAGTAGAGATCAGTATGTATCTGACTGTGTTGTAATGTTCTTTATATTTATTCAGAGTTCTATGAACCATTTGTTCAAGAATTAACAAATGACTCACAAAGATATTTGATAAATTTATTGTCATGTAACAAGTCCAAATATTGTATTTATTTGAGAGCCAACGAGACCATTTTTTGTCCCGTTCTTGTCCCGATCCCGTCTCGATTCCATTCGGGATCGGGACGGTCGGAATCAATTTTTCAAAAGTACAATCCCGTCCCATCTCGTCCCATATTTTTCAATTGGGACGGGATCAGGATTACCTAAAAATGGTCCCATCCCGTCCCATGCCCAGGCCTACCAAATAACCAACGAAAAATTTTAAAATACGGCAAATTTACATTGATTATCAAACAAAATCGATGTAAAAATTAAAATTACTATTTTTTACATCGGTTGTTAAAATAACCGATGTAAAATTATTATATTTTTACATCGGTTGTCCAAATAACCGATGTAAAATTATTACACTTTTACATCGATTGTCCAAATAACCGATATAAAATTTTAAAATTTGGCAAATTTACATCAATTGTCAAAGAAAACCGATGTAAAAATTAATACTTTTTACATCGGTTTTGGAATAAAAATAAAAATGGGTAACTTTCACATGAATTTTTCTAAAACCGTCATAAAATCCTTTTTTTGAAAGCATGCATTTTTATTTACGATGATTCTTTAAAATATAAAAGAATGAAAAAATAAACCTTTTTTTTCAAAATAATACAAAAAAAGAATAAAACTGAATAATGTAAAAATTAAAAGTGAGGTAAATTTACATTATTACAAAACTGATGAAATAAAATAGTAATTTTACATTAATTTTTGAATAATTGATAAAATTACGATAAATTTACACCAGTTGTTCCAAAACTGATGTAAAATTAATACTTCTTTAATCAGTTTTGGAATAACCGATGTGAAAAATAAAAAGTGATAACACTTACATCGATTTTTCTAAAATTGTCATAAAATTCTTTTTTAAAAATAATTATTTTTATTTACGATGATTCTTTAAAATATAAAAGAAATGAAAAATAAAAAAATTCAAAATAATACAAAAGAAAAATAAACTTGATTTTTTATTTTTATTTAAAAAGTAAAGACCAAAATGTATTTAAATAATATAAATATAAATTGTTCAAACAAATAACTATAGCTTAGTGGTTGGGACTTGACTCCCCAACTCCAAGGTCGAGGGTTCGAATCGTAACAGTGACAAAGTGCAATATATTATTATTATTATTATTTCAGTTGCGGGTTCGGGTCAGGTCTGGGTGGGTTTCCGGGTCGGGGCTGGGCGGATTATGGTTGGGGTCGGGTTGCCAAAACCTCCATACATTTTACATCGGTTCTGAAAATCGGTTCTTTTCAAAATCGATGTAAATTGTGGACATTTTACACCGGTTCTATGCACAACCGATGTAAAACTGTTTGAAATCTGCACTTTTTACATCAGTTATGCTTAGAAACGATGTAAAATGTGCACTTTTTTACATCGGTTAAGCTAAGAACCGAAGTAAAACTATTCGAAATCTGCACTTTTTACATTGATTTTTTGAAAACCGATATAAAAGTATATGTTTGACGAAGATATTTACGATGGTTAAATGGAACCGATGGAAAATGGATTTTTTACATCGATTTTTAAAATCGATGTAGATTTAGTATCTATTTTACGACGGTACATTTTACATGGGTTCCATAACCGATATAAAAAATACAAAATAACCGTAGTAAAGTGTATTTTTTGTCCAGTGATAGTTGTATTTTCTTACGTTGATTGTTCAAAATTCCGAACAGATTGACATAGTTGCATTCTAATTAATTTATTGATGGTTTTCTATTTTTCCTTCCAGCAACTAATCTCAAAGTAAATATAGTATAAATCCTTTGTGTTTCACTTTGCCACAATATTTGCAAAAGAAGAAAAATGAGGAGACAACATTTACAATATTTTCGTTTTCAAGAAAAAAAAAAAGATAAAAAAATAAGTACATTCATAAAAGATATTAATATCTTTTCATATATTGCTTGGTTTCACAAACATCATAATACATATTCATCATATATGTGGATAAATTTCACATTTAGTTCATAAGCTGGATGCATTTTCTGTTAAATGCATCATTACCAATAATGGTGCTGGTACAATTTCGTGGCTGGTTGTTACAAGTATCTATTTTTTGAAAATAACTCCGGTCAAAATACCAGTCACCAATAGCATCGGCAATTGTCTGCGAGTAAAAGTACATCAAATAAGAAAACATATACGAAGTTAAAAAAAAAGTGTTATGCTTTGCAAAATTAAAGCAATATTACCGAACAACAATTTAGAAGAAAATACTAAGATCAACGGGATTATATCATAATATGTTCTTACTTTATTTTCTAGCACATTATTCACCACGGACGAACACTTCCATTCATCTTTGGAAAGGAGATGGCAATGGCGGTAGCAAGTGTGAACAAACATTCCTCGCGATGGAGAATAGTCAAGATTTTGCAATGTTTGTATAAAAGTTTTCTGAAATTCTGAAATTAAACACATAATGAAAGTGATATTGAAAATATTTTTCTATTTAAAATTTAAAAACAAAAATGCTATAGTTAGAGTAAGTACCCTGCATGGTCTTCCATTGAGTTGAATTGCAAAATGTTAAACTGTGATTGAGACAATTATTCCATTCCAGCTTACCACCACCAATGTAAGGTGTTAACATGTATTGTAACTGCAACAACAATAAGTTTGGTTTAGCTATAATAAACAACACAAATAGCATTTAACATGGAAAATAGTCATGATTGTCTACTATGTCGTTAGAAGACAATTTCACTGCAATATAGAACTTAGTTCTTGATAGTTTGATCTAAAATACAACTGAAGTATAATTCCGCTAAAGTATAAGTCCTAACTAACTTGATATTTTTTGCTTTGGAATGTCATACTGTGACGACGAATAATTTACCTGGTATGTATCAAATGATGATTCAAGTAGAAACAACGGTGTCTGAACATCTTCAACCAAGTTTTGGGGAAAAAGGCACTGTAAAATTTATATAAATAAAACAAAATGTTATAATCCGGCATAATGTCTTGGTTTCTAAAATAAATTATATTTTCGTACCAAACCGGGATTCATTCTTGATGTGCATGATTCGGGCAAAAAAGTTTCGAGTCCCTGCAGTACCATAGATGGCAAAATAAAGAAACACATATTACAAATCAGTCACAATAAAATTAATACAAACATATGTGAATGGTGGATTAATTAAAACCTCCAAGAATCTTGCTAGGGACGAACTTAGCAATATGAACTTATTTCTCTCTGTATTTTATTGAATAGGTTAATATTTGATACATTGGATAAACATCATATGTATAATAATAATAATAATAATAATAATAATAATTATTATAATAATAATAATATTTTTGGACTCAGTGAATGAATACACACATTAAATAGAAGACTAGACGATTCATAATGGGGTGAGGTCAGGAGTTATTACATGCAATTCAACCACTCTGGTGAAGTAATCTTCTCTCTCCTTAGCCCCAGGTAGATTTAGTCTGTTACAAGATAAATTACAAGATAGTTATGTGATCATTAAGCAAAATATGTACGAGTTATTTAATTAATTTTATAAGACTTACGCATGGATAAAGAAACCGGAATCAGAAATGCACTTCACTCTTTGAACATTAGGTACAAGGGCACGAAAGCCATCACAATGTAAAATAGTTGCTAATCCCCCGGCAGAACCCCCCGCGAGTATAGCCTGTATAATGTTGTTATCGTGAAGCTAAATATGTAATTGTGACTATAAGATATAGTTGTAAAAACTTCCTCATGATCTGGCTTGGACTTGAGAGTTTACAAAATTTTAATATATTCAAAAAAATGATGAATATAATGGAAAACAAAAGGTTGGGGCTAATATTAATATTCTCAGAAAAAAGATAGGCTGATTTTAATATTTTCAGGAAAGTCGTGTACATCCATCGACTTTTGCGACTGTTAGAGATGGTCAAACAACAAATTAGGGCTAATTTTAATATTTGCAAACACGTGAGGTTAGCAAAATAAAATAGAGGACGGTGTAAAATGTAATTAGATGAAATCAATCATCTCAAATTGTAAAATTCCATATATGCATGTAAAATACAAATTAGCCATACGTTATCAGCATTATTCATTCCTTTAGCTAGCAACTCTTCCATTATAGCATCAAAAACTCTTGAGCCCCTGTAATAGAGTTTGGCTTGCTGCAAAATAGTAAATTTCAGTGCATAAATTGTTGAGATTAAAATATTTTAAGGGATACTTTATGAATAAATTATGGGAGATATTTTAGGATAATTGTTGGGACTGCTATAGGGCCTTGATTTTGTAACAAGCTCACTTGAATCTAACTCTTAGGCGATGTTGCTTGCAACCAAGAGGAGTGGGTTCCAATACCTCCCTCATTAACCCATGCTTCATGTTATATTTAACCCTATTTTCTTAGACCCAAGTAACCACCAACCAAATATCCCAATACCAATATATCATCTCGGAAAGCCCACAACAAGCACTCGGACACACCATATTCGTTAGATTTATTGGGCCTATGTTAAATACAAAGGAAACGAAACTTGAAATGTCACATACAACCCTAAGCATTGAAAATTACAATTTACTAGTAGCAAATAAGAAAATTAGAACCATATTTATAAGTAGGCCCGATATGAAATTTTCCACTGGCAATGGAAGCCCACATCTGAACTCAATTTTCTATTCACACCTGATCACTTCGTTTGTACTTGGTCTGAGACACCACACTGGATTTGAACAAAGAATCAATGTCGCATAAAACAATTTTGACCATTAGCCACTGTTGATCAGAATACTTAAAAACAACACTGAATCATTCTGATATCTCCCAAGTCCTATTTTATATTATATATATATATATAAATCTTTTAAACATTAAAATTCAAATGCAACTCTACTAGAAAAAACTCCAATTATAAATGAATTATTTTAAAATCGTCCCTTATAGATATGTAAACGTTAATTCACAGGTTCTGCTTAAAATCGACCATTATAATTGAAGTTATAATTTCCTTGAATAAAAACAAAAAAAGGAGTAGTTTCTATATGGTAGGACGTACTGTTTTTGGATCAACATCCTCAGTATCTCCCAGGAATGAAGAGCCATCACAGTAGATAAGATAAACTCTATTCCAATTATAGAAATCTGAAATATATTTAAGAACCAACCATAAGAATATTATTATTTATTTTTATCTGTGAATATAAATAAAAATTGATGAAAATCGATGTAAGCAAGATATACTAAGATTTATTGTCATGTTATTAAATTAAATTAAATATATTCATGTATGTGTAATTTTAAATTTTTAAAATTAATGTTTTAAATTATAATATACACCTGGATTAAATGTTTTATTTTGGTCAAGTATTCCCGAGAAGTATAATCTATTCCTTGCTGAACTGTTCCCATAAAATCCTTTGGTTCTATCTGCACAATCAGGCGTTGAATAGCACCATGCGCCTCCCTGTAATCCAAACTTCAAACGAATAATAACGCAAGACAAGAGATATGACAATAATAGATGAGTACAAAAAGTTTCTTTCACCAGAAAATTAAGAAACATAATATGTAATTAAGTTACCTTTCTGTTTGAAAGAGTCAAAAGCCAAACACAAGAATACAGCTAATCACTCAAATCATCGAGAAAATGAAGGCAATTTTTTTTATTAAATTAGACAATATGATCAGTGAATATTTACTAATATGTTGAACAATTGGACCACAAAACTAACCTCAATATAAACCAACCAATTATTTGATCCGCATCCAGATCCTTTATCAAAGGCATAACCTGGTGGGCTTCCATCCAAACAAACTGAACGCATGAAAAAAAAAAAGAAGGAATTAATAATGAAGATAATACCATGTTTATTAGGATTATAGTTCATAGATTAGTTTTAAACTACTTCTTGTATTTTACTGATTACTAAAATTTAGCTGCACCTGCTGCTTGTGATACTGCAGCACTCTGTATAAGAGTAACGTTAACAAATCCAGCCCCGTTGACATTTGTGCTCAGCACAAGAACCAAACAAACAAAGACTTCCAACAATTGATCTCCCATTGTTAAAAAGTAAAAAAAGAAATAATTGCATGTTGTGTAGTTGTAAGAGAACAAAGTACTTCAATTTATAGGGTGCACAACCTCTTGGCAAGTTTCATCATGCAATTAAGTACTGTGTAGGGTGTCCTTTTCCTTCAAGCTCTAGCTCTCTTTTCCCAGTAAAAAATTAATTGCCTAGCCATGTGCTTGCTGCTAGCTAGTAGGCAAATTGATGGTTTTTTCTGAACTAGGCAAATGACCGATGCTGCCATTCACATCAAAAAATGATTAATATATGCAGCTATGATTAAGCATATTTAATTTCAAGAAGACAATAAATTGTTTAGTTTGAAGGTCTTTACTTCTTACGTATGAACTTTAATTGTCTGATCTCATTACATTCTAAAACGCAAGTGGAAGCGTAACTATACTAACGTATTTAAGGTTTTGGCTTTAGGGTTCTCTCTTTGTTCTTTTAGTTCTTGTAGGGTTTCTATTTCATAAAAATTTTAATGTTTTAAAGTTTTTTTTTAGTTTTTCAATTTATGTTTCTTTTTTCTTTTCTTTTTTAATTGTTAAGTTTTTTTACAGATTTTTACTTTTGATATTTTTTATTTTGTTAACTTTAAGATCTACTTTAAGAAAAATTATTACCATGCGTAATGATGTACCGTTTATAGTACATCAGTTGTAATGATGTTGCACGACAATAAAGATACCCAGTAACAAATAAAAGAGAGATTTAAAATGGGCTGACACGTCATATTCTCACTGTAATTATGTTATACACCAGTTGTGATTATATTACTATCACTACTACAAAACAAAGATTTAACACGTTGGAGCCTTTTAACAATGTTCTGAATCACAGTTAATTTAACAATGATTGTCTAAGAACATTGTTAAATTTATTTAACAAATGTTGTTAACAACCGCTGTTAAATTTATTTATTTTTTTAAATAATTTTTTTTAATAAATTGAAATTATTTTTTTAATATATTATTTTTTTAAAAATATATATATTCCCGCCCAGTCCGCACCCGCCCCGCCCACCCGCCAGCGACACACACATAGTATGTATAAATGTGCATTTCCGCTACTCACGGGATTTGAACTTGTGACCTCAATGAGATGGAGGTGGGTATCAAATCAGTGAGCCAAAGTCATTTGTTGTTCTAATATTGATTTTTATTATATAAGTATACAATAAACCACATATATATATATATATACATATATGTATATAAATATATATATAAAAAATATATATTATATGTATATGTTTGTTAATATTTTCAGAATTATTTTCAAAATATATTAATATTTATTATATTGCACATTTAATAACTAATGATCAATATAAGTATACAATAAACCATATATATATATATGTATATATTATAATTTTTAATATATAATGTAATATAATTTTTAATATTAATATATAACAAAATATATTAATATTCAATATATTCCACATTTGATATAATATAATTCATAAAATAATATGTATATATATTATAATTTTTAATATATAATGTAATATAATTTTTAATATTAATATATAACAAAATATATTAATATTCAATATATTCCACATTTGATATAATATAATTCATAAAATAATATGTATATATTATAATTTTTAATATATAATGTAATATAATTTTTAATATTAATATATAACAAAATATATTAATATTCAATATATTTCACATTTGATATAATATAATTCATAAAATAATATGTATATATTATAATTTTTAATATATAATGTAATATAATTTTTAATATTAATATATAACAAAATATATTAATATTCAATATATTACACATTTGATATAATATAATTCATAAAATAATATGTATGTATTATAATTTTTAATATATAATGTAATATAATTTTTAATATTAATGTATAACAAAATATATTAATATTCAATATATTCCACATTTAATATAATATAATTCATAAAATAATATGTATATATTATAATTTTTAATATATAATGTAATATAATTTTTAATATTAAGATATAACAAAATATATTAATATTCAATATATTCCACATTTGATATAATATAATTCATAAAATAATATGTATATATTATAATTTTTAATATATAATGTAATATAATTTTTAATATTAATATATAACAAAATATATTAATATTCAATATATTCCACATTTGATATAATATAATTCATAAAATAATATGTCATCATCATCATCATCAACAGCACCTTAATCCCAACTATGTTGGGGTCGGTGGCATGAAGATTATAGTGTCGTTTAATTGTCTAAAATTAGTTAACACCATAACTCATGCAAATAACAAAGTGGCAAAGTTTTACGCCGGATGCCCTTCCTGTCGCAACCTTCATATAAAGGAGAAATAGAACGAAATTCCAAAACCGTCAACATCATAGGTTTTTCCATTTATATGAAAAATATCATGAGACGACGATGAGTTTGAGATAATTGTTATTGTCATGTCACAATACGTGATTGATATTGTAAAATCAACACATACATCATGGAACATGACGTAAATAATATGTATGTATTATAATTTTTAATATATAATGTAATATAATTTTTAATATTAATATATAATAAAATATATTAATATTCAATATATTGCACACTTAATATAATATAATTCATAAAATAATATGTATGTATTATAATTTTTAATATATAATGTAATATAATTTTTAATAATATATAACAAAATATCTTAATATTCAATATATTGCACATTTAACAGCGGTTCTAGAAAGAACCGCTGTTAAAATACAAGTTTAACAGCGGTTCTAAGAGAATCGCTGTTAAATGTACATATTTAACAACGGTTCTACAAGAACTCATTAAATGTGCAGATTTAATAATGTTCCGGAAAACCGCATTAAATTGTTATCGTTTCATTTTAACAGCGGTTTTTTTAGAACCGCTGTTAAAATGTCGCAGTTAAATGCTGTTTTTGTAGTAGTGTATTCCTGATTATGAATAATCACAATTAGTGTGTATCTTGCATGGTGCTATCATATTGTGGGTTATATTAACTCCTACTTTTAGAAAACCATCTTACGGCTCAAGATTTAAACAATTCAATTAACAATGGAAAGAAAAAAATAAAGACCAAAAATAGACGTCCCTTTGTGTTTTTTTTTTTCTATCCAATTTTTACAAAAGTCATCAAAAATTATATGACGTCAGATTAAGTTCCTTAATAGTCATTTTTCGGTTACAACATGCAACAATTATTTGGGGTTGCACTACCAAAAAAAGTTTATATTAGCATTGGAGTCTTAGGTTCACTCAAATATGTGAAGCTAAAAAATTAATTGCATCAACCAACTAGCTAGCCCAGTTGGCCATCACATGGGTGTAAAAACTCATGTGGGGTGGAGGTCATGAGTTCTATCCCTTTTGCCTCCACCTTTAAATCTTTCCCGGGGTATATACGCTCTAATTAAGCCTTTGATATGACCTCTTACTAAATATCATCTGTGTGGGTTCGATTCGGATGGAGGACTTCATGTTCTCTTTACCTGCGAGGATCTGGTTGTACGTCAGCAGAACCCGATAAGACACTGGTCAGTTCGTGCACATCACCCGATTTAACTTGGTGGCAGTAATAAGAAAGCGGA
Source organism: Orobanche coerulescens (assembly GCA_033398695.1). Classification (NCBI taxonomy): domain Eukaryota; kingdom Viridiplantae; phylum Streptophyta; class Magnoliopsida; order Lamiales; family Orobanchaceae; genus Orobanche; species Orobanche coerulescens. The sequence goes on along the minus strand of CM065819.1, from coordinate 23,790,498 downwards.
GCTGTTACCCTCAGACATAGTTAGGTGTACGCCTAGAAACTGAGTTATCAAAAAAAAGTAATTGCATCAGAATCTTTTAGAAAGGCGTCACTCTTCCGAGCCATATGTTTTCAAAAAATAAAAACAGGTCAACATGAGGCCATTTTGCCTTCTCGATTTCTCAGTATGATTGTTTTTTGTGGGAATAGCTTGTCTTGTCCTTTTATATATAGTATTATTTTTTTTGCCCCAAGCTTAGCAACAACTCTTTTCATACCCAAAATTATCGGATTGACCTTTACTCGAATATATTCGAGTCATATATTGTATTTTCGAGTAACATAATTTCGAGTCAACTTTAAAAAATATACAATTGAAGGTTGACAATCGGATAACACGAATTAGACAATCGAGCTACCCGAATGCGAGTTACACCGATACGGATTGAGTTAACCGAATAAGGAAACCTGTTACTCGAATAAACTCAAGTTACACGATAGGTATTCGAGTTACCCGAGTCGAATTCGGGTTACTCGAATGGTAAAAACGTGCTACTCGACAATCGAGTTACTCGAATAGACGAGTAACTCATTATAAGTCGCTGCACACGAAGTCATCTTCTACATTCTACTGAACATCCGAGTTTCATGAATCTACTGAACACTAGTACAAATATCCCCTTTACTGACACTAAAATAGTGTCAGTAATTATTTTTACTGACACTTTATAATTATGTCAGTAATGCTAAAGCTGTAACACCCCCAAAAGGCGGCTATTACAGTGCCGTGGACCCCACATTGGGACCCACCAGGCGATATCCAAAATAGGTTAAATAAATATTATTCGTGATACCGAACCACAATGAATAGTCATTACTCCGATTATGAGTTTATCGAAATTATGGCCAACGGCCTTATAATACACAGGATCCGAAAAACAAGTATAAACTATATGGAGATGGAAAAATACTTCAAATGTCAATACAACCAGATAGTAATTTAAATGAACAGAAAATCAAATAACATAACACGGTTTAATATAACCGAACAACAAATGATGTGGGGCCCCCGAACTAGTATCCTTCGAACCCTTCGCCGTCAGCATGCTCTTCCCGTGCCTTGCCTTTGCCTCGACCTAAAATACAATACAAGTATTTCGCCCATAACACAGGGTCAGATATACATGATGATCAATTCTTCCAACATTATACAATTCACGTATGTAGATTTCAAGGAAAATATTCTGACTATTAATCATACCCCTCGGGCATATGAAACAATCAGTATCAAATCGTCGAACACATCCAATCACACATGGACTATGAACGACTAACAATATAGCTCAAGATGGACATCACAGTACGCCCGATCCGGAAATGTGTCCGTGTACATGTCCACCCCGTATACGGAATCCAGAATATACGTGTGACAATGTACCTAATTAGCCTCACGAACTACGTCTCGTGTGCACAGTCCAATACGGAAACATCCACGTATGACTATACAAGTGCCCGGCTAAAAATCCTACACAATATCCAATCGGCACGCAGATATGATTCCGGAAATATCACGATACAACATGACAACGAAGTTCAATGAAATACATATCCGATTAAGGATCAAGAAAACTCACCAAAGTGAAAATAAAGACCAACGAGATCAATGCTTCAAAACGACGTGCTTGGGAATGCAACCCCATGAAGAAAACGGAATAACGTCAATGACAATGTCAAATCACGACAAACATTATATGAACAATTTATACACATGAACTATATAACCATCACCAGAATCTAATCATCATTATAACCAAGCAAGATAACTTGCCTCAATACGGAGACGAGAATAGTCCTCTTCTTGTCGGAACGAACGAACGGTCCTCGACTAATATTGTGTACTCGAACAATCAACCTTGAATGAAGTATATTTTGCTCATTAATACGTTTATATGATCATCTACACCGAATTTTAACGAGATAACATCTTAATTCCCGATTGAGTAGTTCAACTTTTGAAGTGTTACTTCAAGAACCTAATTCCCGATTGAGTAGTTCAATTGATTACAAGATGATACCAAATGTTTGTTGGATTAAGAATCATTCCATAATGTGTTAAACAATAATCTCCTATCCTTAAATATTATCAAGGACATATCAAATGATTAAAAGTAAAATCTGTACTACACACAATTTCTTATGTTGAGTTAATTTGTTGAAAAATCCTTATCATGATTATGAAGATTATCTCAAGTTTAGCACCACCATAATACTCTTCCAACTAACTTGGAGATTCAAACCTCATACCTCTGAATTCACTTAGCCTAGGTTCAAGAAGATAATTTCATTCTTCTAATGATTAACAAGGGTTTCTTAAAACATTTATGGTAATTATTCCAACAAGTCATTTACATTTACAATGAAACAAGGATTATTATTATACCAATGGAGTTATTAGTCTAGCAAGGAGAGTGTGGTTAAACTAAACATGATCCTTACTATTTTAAAACACCAAGAACACACCATTACAAATCCCCTAATCATCATATGTTCATCATTAAGTTTGTTGAAAGCTTAACTACAACATGTTTATTTTGATTAATTCATCACTAGGTGAAATATACTTAATCACTATCATTATAATTACGAGATTATAGGGTTAAATCATAGAACATACCTTCAGAAATGAAGAACAATACACCAAACCACAAGAACACAATATGAGCCTCAAGAATGTCTCCAACTTCCAATCAATAAGCTCCAAAATCAAAATGTAAAGCTCCAACACAAGTTGGAAGAAGGTAAACTTGATCTAGGGATGAAGGGGAATGATTATATGGGTGAAAATCGGAGGTTGGACGTGCAAAATGAAAGACACAAGTTGTCTTTTTATAACAGCACAGTTCGTTACGTACATTATCATAAGAGGATAACGTACGTTAACATCTTTACGCACGCTACACAAAAAGTGTTACGTACGTAAGCTAAGTCCAGAGGCTACTGGACTGAAATACGAACTTCATTACGTACGTTACCTCTAGAGGCATTACGTACGTAATGTATGTCAACTAGGTTGGCTCCAAAAGATCAGATATTCGAATCCCATCCGGCCCCACTCGCCGAAAGTTGAGATCGGATACGATTGCACAGGTTACGTACGTAACAGTTACACCTTTACGTACGTAAAAGACTCAAAATAGCATACGCTATGACTAATGATTAACGTACGTAAGGCTCAGATTTTAATAGTTCAATATGTACTTATCTATACAACGCTGGAAATTCAAACATAGTGCGAGTGATCAATTTTATTAAGTCTATTATGATATATTCTAACATCAATATTCATTTCACAAGTGCAACAAGACTACAACATTATTGAATTATCCGAATAGTACAACCGTAAGTAAGAATTTCCGTCGGGTATTACATACTCCCCCCCTTAAAGGGGGTTTCGTCCTCGAAACTAAGGGGTAAACAATTCAGGATACCTCTCTTGAATGCTGCTCTCCGTCTCCCATGTGGCCTCCTCGACCCCGTGCCGTGACCACTGAACCTTCAGTAGGGGAATCGTCTTATTCCGTAATTGCTTGATCCTTCTCTCAAGTATCCGTGCGGGGCGCTCCTCATACGAATGATCCTTCGCTAAATCGATCTCATCGAACTGAAGTACATGACTCGGATCAGCAACGTATTTCCTTAACTGGGAGACATGGAACACGTTATGGATCCGGCTCAGGGCTGGTGGTAAAGCCAGGCGATAAGCTAAATCACCTACTCGTTCCAAAACCTCAAACGGACCGATATACCTCGGACTCAGCTTGCCTCGTTTCCCAAAACGAAAAACACCTCGGGTAAGAGACACCTTCATTAACACATGGTCACCAACCTCGAACTCAAGCGGTCGTCGACGGTGGTCAGCATACGACTTCTGTCGACTTTGAGCCGTTAACAACCGGCTCCTAATCAAAGTAATCTTCTCACGGGCTGCTAATAACATATCGGGTTCCGTACCCAGAGATTCTGACAGTTCGTCCCAACACAAAGGGGATCTACAGCGACGGCCATACAATGCCTCATACGGTGCCATCTGAATCGAAGCGTGCCAACTGTTATTATAAGTGAATTCCACCAAAGGCAGCTGGGCTTCCCAATCGTCCTTCCAATCAAGAGCACATGCTCTCAACATATCCTCTAGAGTATGGATGGTTCTCTCAGACTGACCATCGGTCTGTGGATGAAAAGCCGTACTGAGATTCAACTGTGTGCCCATCGCACGATGAACTGCCTTCCAGAAGTGCGACACAAATCGCCCGTCGCGGTCTGATACAATACTCTTGGGGGTACCATGCAATCTCACGATTTCCTTAATAAACAGCTGGGCCAATCTCTCGGGACCCCACGTGTCCTTAATCTCTAAGAAGTGGGCTGATTTGGTCAGACGGTCCACAATCACCCAAATCGTATTCATTCCTCTACGACTCGTCGGCAAGCTAGCGATAAAATCCATAGATATGTCCTCCCATTTCCACTCGGGAATCGGAAGCGGTTTCAGCATTCCCGCGGGTCGCTGGTGCTCAATCTTAACCTGCTGACAGGTTAAACATCTCGAAACGAATTCGGCTACCTCACGTTTCATATTCCCCCACCAATAATTCTGCTTCAAATCCTTATACATCTTGCTAGAGCCCGGGTGAATAGAGTACGGGGTAGCATGGGCTTCTCTCATGATAGAGTTCCTCAATTCTTCGTCAGCGGGTACACAAATTCGATTTCTAAAGCGTAACAATCCATCCTCGTGGATCACGAATCCAGGGGCTTTCCCTAGGGTTACCTCATCCCGAATTCGAGATAAGAATGGGTCCATAATTTGCTTTGATTTGATCATATCATCAAGCGACGAAGAAATCTCAAGGGTGCAAAGTTATCCCTGAACATGCTGTAACCAAACTTCAATTTCTGGCCTCATAAGGTCCAACTGCAACTCTCTCTGTGCTGTCAAACGGCTCAGCATCTGCTCCTGCACTGTCTTTCGGCTCAAAGCGTCGGCAACCACATTTGCTTTACCCGGATGATAAAGGATCTCGAGATTATAGTCCTTGATTAATTCTAGCCATCTTCTCTGTCTCATGTTCAACTCCTTCTGCGTAAAAATGTACTTTAGACTCTTGTGGTCTGTAAAGATCTGGCAGGTAACTCCATAAAGATAGTGACGCCAGATTTTCAAAGCAAACACCACGACTGCTAACTCCAAGTCATGGGTCAGATAGTTAACTTCATAGGGTCGCAATTGTCTCGATGCATAGGTAATCACTTTCCCTTCTTGCATTAGTACACATCCCAGACCCTGTCTCGACGCGTCACTATACATAACAAATCCTTCTGTTCCTTTTGGTAAGACCAAAACAGGTGCCGAAATCAATCGACTCTTGAGCTCGTCAAACCTTTGATGACATGCTTCTGACCACAAATACTTCTTGTCCTTCCGCAGTAAGTTAGTCATTGGTTGCGAAATTTTAGAAAATCCTTCTACGAACCGCCGGTAGTAACCTGCTAGGCCGAGGAAACTACGAACTTCCTTCACGTTCTTTGGTGGTAGCCAATCTCGAATGGCTTCCGTCTTTTGTGGGTCCACTCTCACCCCTTCGGCTGATATCACATGCCCGAGAAAGACAACCTCAGGCATCCAGAATTCACACTTAGAAAATTTCCCATAAAGCTGTTCCCGCCTCAATGTATCGAGAACCTGGTGGAGGTGACACTCGTGCTCTTCGTGGTCACGAGAGTAAATAAGAATGTCGTCAATAAAAACGACTACAAAGCGATCCAGATAGTTAATAAAAACTCGATTCATCAACTCCATGAATACCGCCGGTGCATTAGTCAGTCCAAATGGCATCACCACAAACTCATAATGCCCATAGCGAGTACGGAATGCTGTCTTCGAAATGTCAGACTCCCGAATCCTCAACTGATGATAACCAGATCTCAAGTCGATCTTAGAAAACATGGCAACTCCCTGAAGTTGGTCCAATAAATCATCAATACGAGGCAAGGGATACTTGTTCTTGATGGTTACCCTGTTCAGCTCACGGTAATCAATACATAAACGTAGAGATCCATCTTTCTTCCGTACGAATAACACTGGTGCTCCCCAAGGGGACGCACTAGGTCGAATATAGCCCTTGTCAGTCAACTCCTCAAGATGGTTCTTCAATTCCTGCATCTCAGTCGGAGCCATACGGTATGGTGCTTTTGAGAGCGGGGACGTACCAGGTTCTAACTCAATAATAAATTCCACATCACGATGAGGAGGTAAGCCTGGCAACTCGTCTGGAAATACATCTGGGTAGTCTCGGACTACCGGAATGTCGGCCAATTCAACTGGTCGATCTGCTGTTTTGGTCATGTAGCACCAATAACCAATACACCCTTGATTAAGCAGTTTCGCTGCTTTCATAGCACTGATGACTCTCCCAGAACGACTGGGATTATCACCTCAAAAAATACACTCGAAACCATCATCGGAAGTGACGGTTACCATACGCTTGCGGACACTGAGTATTGCATCATGACGCTCCATCCAATCGATACCCAAGATTATATCATCCTTAGGTAAATCGACTACAATCAGATTTGATAACCACTCGCGGTCGTTCAAACGAATCGGACAGTCCTAGACTTCACGATTTCCAATAATTCTTCTACCATCAGGTAGACCAATCACGTAGGGTTCATAATTGATAATATGGTCTAGAGGCAAACGACTTAAACAAGAAAAAGATATAAAGGAGTGTGAAGCACCGGTATCAAAAAGAACACACACAGGCTGGGAGTGGATCTCGAGTATACCTGAAATCATGCTGGCCTCGGGATCATCAGCTTTCTTCATCTCGTAAATCCTGGGTTTCGCAGTTCCGGCACCAGGTGTACCACTTGGATTCCCACGGCCCATTCCCCTATTCGCCCCGGTGGTCTGATAGGAAGCGGACGGAGGCGTGGTTCTGGACAGAGGACTGAACTGGAGCACGAGACGCTACTTGTTCATGTCCGGGCCCACTCCTGCAAAAACGAGCACGGTGACCATTCTTACCACAAGTATGGCATGTGATAGCAGGCTTTGGGCATTTGAAGCTGATATGCCCCTGGCCCCCACAGTTATGACACACCACGGAAGAGGGAACCGTTTGAGAGTGCGATCCGGCGGGCTTTGACGCCATGGGTGGTCGATCAAAAGGGTTTGGCAATGACTGAGGCTTCCTGAATGTCCCCCGGTTACTCTCAGTCTGGTTCTGGTTCCTGGACCTTTTGTTGTTGGACTGTGGTTGTTTCTTGGAAATCTCCTTCGCAGTGAGTTCGTACTCCAGAGCTTTCTCGATGAACTCTGGTAAGGTAGTACAGTGGTGATTCAACAGCTGCATTCTCATTCGGGGTTTAAGCCTCTTGAGAAAGTATTTGATCTTATCGGCCTCTGTTCGGATAATAGTCGTGGCAAAAGGAAGGAGTGCCTGGAATTTCTCAGCAACAGATAATACATCATCGTCTTCCGACGGCCTGGGGTTCGATTCAGCCAGTTTGGCCTCCCGGAGTAGCCCTGGATAGTAACGGTCTAGCATGAGGTTTTTAAATTCCTCCCAAGTGTAAACACCATCAGCTGGCCTTACTGAAAGCCACCAAGTGTGAGCGCCTTTGCTAAGATAATACGCGGATACCGAGACGCGGTTCTCTTCCGGGCAGTCCACCATCTGGAAAAGTTTCTCAAAATGCTCGATCCAATGCACAATGTCAGCAGGCTCAGAGGAGCCTTCAAAGGTCGGTGGTCGCTGGCGAGAGATGTCGCTGATAATCCGACTCACGGGTCCGCCAATCACAGGAGGAGGATGAGGCCCCTGTTGCTGGCCAGTAGCGGTCCTCTGCATAGCTTCCATTAGTTGACCCATCTGGGTCATCTGCGTCATCATGCCCTGCATTACGACGTAAGGATCAACACGCGCATCCCCGCGCCCACTGTGGTGCGATTTATCCCTAGAAGGTGAACCACTGTCTGCGGAACTCTGATCCACATTCGCGCGTCTGTTGGCTCGAGGTATCGGGATTCGGCCCCTTCCGCGACCTCGTCCCCCTCTGCCACGACCTCTCAGGTTTCTTTCCATACTGAAAGAATCAATCATAATGATAACCATAAGTACATTTCAAGATACTAAAATTCATGCTAAGTTAATAGCAACAAGGAACCACATATTCAAGGAAACGGTTATCGATACCACGAATGTTGCACCGAATATTATATCGGCGTCGAGTCGAACAATTCTAATCATATAATCAATTCAGCATTTACCTCGGATTATCAATCAGATAAATCCTGTCACAATTCCTCGAAATAACATGATCAACAAGGGGACCCATATTGATATCAATATCATGCCAGTAACTAAATCATGGCTCGTAAAGTACATACCGTATTTGGCTCGTAGGGTCAGGCGTTTGCACAGGTCACACGTGACACCAAGGTCTCTTGATACTAGTTCATTCACAATGACTCATAAAAAAAACAACTCTCTGATATCATCTTCTGTAACACCCCAAAAAGGCGGCTATTACAGTGCCGTGGACCCCACATTGGGACCCACCAGGCGATATCCAAAACAGGTTAAATAAATATTATTTGTGATACCGAACCACAATGAATAGTCATTACTCCGATTAGGAGTTTATCGAAATTATGGCCAACGACCTTATAATACACAGGATCCGAAAAACAAGTATAAACCATATGGAGATGGAAAAATACTTCAAATGTCAATACAACCAGATAGTAATTTAAATGAACAGAAAATGAAATAACATAACACGGTTTAACATAACCGGACAACAAATGATGTGGGGCCCCCGAACTAGTATCCTTCGAACCTTTCGCCGTCAGCATGCTCTTCCCGTGCCTTGCCTTTGCCTCGACCTAAAATACAATACAAGTATTTCGCCCATAACACAGGGTCAGATATACATGATGATCAATTCTTCCAACATTATACAATTCACGTATGTAGATTTCAAGGAAAATATTCCGACTATTAATCATACCCCTCGGGCATATGAAACAATCAGTCACAAATCGTCGAACACATCCAATCACACATGGACTATGAACGACTAACAATATAGCTCAAGATGGACATCACAGTACGCCCGATCCGGAAATGTGTCCGTGTACATGTCTACCCCGTATACGGAATCCAGAATATACGTGTGACAATGTACCTAATTAGCCTCACGAACTACGTCTCGTGTGCACAGTCCAATACGGAAACATCCACGTATGACTATACAAGTGCCCGGCTAAAAATCCTACACAATATCCAATCGGCACGCAGATATGATTCCGGAAATGTCATGATACAACATGACAACGAAGTTCAATGAAATACATATCCGATTAAGGATCAAGAAAACTCACCAAAGTGAAAATAAAGACCAACGAGATCAACGCTTCAAAACCACGTGCTTGGGAATGCAACCCCATGAAGAAAACGGAATAACGTCAATGACAATGTCAAATCACGACAAACATTATATGAACAATTTATACACATGAACTATATAACCATCACCAGAATCTAATCATCATTATAACCAAGCAAGATAACTTGCCTCAATACGGAGACGAGAATAGTCCTCTTCTTGTCGGAACGAACGAACGGTCCTCGACTAATATTGTGTACTCGAACAATCAACCTTGAATGAAGTATATTTTGCTCATTAATACGTTTATATGATCATCTACACCGAATTTTAACGAGATAACATCTTAATTCCCGATTGAGTAGTTCAACTTTTGAAGTGTTACTTCAAGAACCTTATTCATACCATTCAATTCTTACAATTGATTACAAGATGATACCAAATGTTTGTTGGATTAAGAATCATTCCATAATGTGTTAAACAATAATCTCCTATCCTTAAATCTTATCAAGGACATATCGAATGATTAAAAGTAAAATCTGCACTACACACAATTTCTTATGTTGAGTTAATTTGTTGAAAATCCTTATCATGATAATGAAGATTATCTCAAGTTTAGCACCACCCTAATACTCTTCCAACTAACTTGGAGATTCAAACCTCATACCTCTGAATTCACTTAGCCTAGGTTCAAGAAGATAATTTCATTCTTCTAATGATCAACAAGGGTTTCTTAAAACATTTATGGTAATTATTCCAACAAGTCATTTACATTTACAATGAAACAAGGATTATTATTATACCAATGGAGTTATTAGTCTAGCAAGGAGAGTGTGGTTAAACTAAACATGATCCTTACTATTTTAAAACACCAAGAACACACCATTACAAATCCCCTAATCATCATGTTCATCATTAAGTTTGTTGAAAGCTTAACTACAACATGTTTATTTTGATTAATTCATCACTAGGTGAAATATACTTAATCACTATCATTATAATTACGAGATTATAGGGTTAAATCATAGAACATACCTTCAGAAATGAAGAACAATACACCAAACCACAAGAACACAATATGAGCCTCAAGAATGTCTCCAACTTCCAATCAATAAGCTCCAAAATCAAAATGTAAAGCTCCAACACAAGTTGGAAGAAGGTAAACTTGATTTAGGGATGAAGGGGAATGATTATATGGGTGAAAATCGGAGTTTGGACGTGCAAAATGAAAGATACAAGTTGTCTTTTTATAACAGCACAGTTCGTTACGTACGTTATCATAAGAGGATAACGTACGTTAACATCTTTACGTACGCTACACAAAAAGTGTTACGTACGTAAGCTAAGTCCAGAGGCTACTGGACTGAAATACGAACTTCATTACGTACGTTACCTCTAGAGGCATTACGTACGTAATGTGGTCAACTAGGTTGGCTCCAAAAGATCAGATATTCGAATCCCATCCGGCCCCACTCGCCGAAAGTTGAGATCGGATACGATTGCACAGGTTACGTACGTAACAGTTACACCTTTACGTACGTAAAGGACTCAAAATAGCGTACGCTATGACTAATGATTAACGTACGTAAGGTTCAGATTTTAATAGTTCAATATGTACTTATCTATACAACGCTGGAAATTCAAACATAGTGCGAGTGATCAATTTTATTAAGTCTATTATGATATATTCTAACATCAATATTCATTTCACAAGTGCAACAAGACTACAACAGTATTGAATTATCCGAATAGTACAACCGTAAGTAAGAATTTCCGTCGGGTATTACAAAAGCCAGAAAATACTGACATTAATTTTTAGTGTCAGTAATACAAGTGTAAGTAAATACTGACACTAAAATAGTATCAGTAATTATTTTTACTAACACTAAAATAGTGTCAGTAATTATTTTTACTGACACTAAACATTAGTGTCAGTATGTTCTGGCTTTAGCATTACTGACACTAATATAAAGTGTCAGTAAAAATAATTACTGGCACTATTTTAGTGTCAGTATATGTTCAGATTTGTGAAAAAAAAATCTATTTTTATCTCAATTCTATTTTTATCTTAACTACATTTTTTTTAATTACATGAAAAAATTACCATAAATTAAAATTGTCAAACAGACAATTCATTTGTAAAACATTCCAAATGCATTGTTAAATTGAATAATCAACATTAGTCGATGACGTTTTAGTCTCGAAAAAAAGAGCAGATCTAGAGCAAATCTGAATCTATAAATTTCATTAACTTGGATGATAAGGAAATCAAATAAATATGGAAGCGGGAAGAAAACGATTGAAAATGAGAACTTCAGATTTAGAGAAACTCATAAACTTGAGAAGTTCACTCCTAAAATCATTTATCATAATACCTATCAGATTTTAAACAAAAAATGCCCTTGCTTTCACTAATCTTCTTCTCCTTGCTCGGTTCGTGATCAACTGATAGCTGCTCAGCCACACCTCTTTTGCTTATGACAGCTCGAGAATCTCCTAAATTTGCAACAAAAAGTTTTTGACCATTGATTGGCAGTAACTACAGTGGAACCTCCTTTCCCCAAGTGAAGAGATTGTTCAAGTAAATCGTTATCAGTTGTTCCATAAGCCCTCTTAATTGCACTCTCAGTATCAGTCCAAAAGTCCGGCTGTTTCATGTGAATTATACAGAGTATAAGGTGAACATAATCACAAAGGATGACAAATGTTTTCAGAGTTCAAACAAAAAACATTCCAATGAAATAATGTTGTGCAATGGCGTTCTAGTAGTAATCTTGAAATAGAGAAATTTTAAGGGCACGCTACCTCTTTCAAGATGTTGCCTAACAGGTCCTTCTGTAAGTAACTGGAAACATCATGCCCATTAGAGATTGCAAGCAGACCCAACTCATTGTCATGCTATCGCTTGAACTAAGGAAACCAAATAATCCTCCATTGCAAAATAAATGATATTCACTTAAATCCCTGGGAACAAAACACAAAAGTGCACACAATTTTTAAGCTTTTTAGACATACTGAATTCACTCTAGTAACAAAATATTTAATAAGAGCATGCATTATTTACCGGACAGCAAGGGCTTGCATTAGACAAATCACCTCAGGAATATTTCCAGTTAACATATTCTCTTGTAACGATCTGTCCAAAAGAAACCATCCTATGGCAAAAACAATTCCCTTCCTCAACACTTAAAGAATATTAAGCTAAAACATTTTTGTAGTTGTAAATGTAAACATATTAGGCTGTTTGCAAGACTTGGTTCACCATACACATTCACGCGTTGATTAAACCATTGATAAAGTAACTTGCAGAGTAGCTACTTGTAAGACGCCAATATTATATGGTATCTCCCCGGTTATCTGGTTGTAATAAATATCCCTGAAACCAAAATGTTCACATTTTAGAGCTGAATTGTGAAGAGAAAAAGGTATACCTAAATGACTTACAATATCTCAAAGCCTGTGCAGTTTCCAATGTTGTCTGGTATAGTTCCAGTAAGGTTATTTCTCCTAACATCACTGCAGAGCAAAATCAGAGAGAATATAAAGCTTGCCCGATTGGATTCAATGTTAAAAAAAGAGTCGAGTTACACAGAAGAAACAAGCAAGATCACTTACAAATACCAAAGGCCAGTCAGTTGGCACATATCGTGGACAAGTGTTCTGTTAACATATTTCCTTGTAGACCACTGCAGGATGGGAAATATGATAAATGCACCGACATGTTATTAAAGTAAGAAATGACAAGGATTTTTGTTACTAATTACCATATATTGGCAATTTATTGAATTTGTTTCACTCAGATATTGCAGGACTTCATTCCAAAGATAATGCCTAGGTATCTCCTCTATAAGCTGGTTTCGAGCAAGATCACATGGAGCCATAAACAAGAAACCAAAAGTTACATCAGTATAAGACCAACCGACTCAACTTGTATTAGTAAATAAATCATAAATCATAATAATAATAATAATAATAATAATAATAATAATAATAATGCAGAATCAGACCTACAGAGTCTTCAGGTTTGGAATTTGTGTTAGTGTAGAAGGGATCGGACCGATCAGGTGGTTGTTCTTCAAGTTCCTGATGGAACATTATCAACACATCAGTTAAAATTCTCTAGAATTTTTGAGGGGGCTAAAGTAAATATTAAATACTACTACTACAATTACGACCTACAATAGTTCAAGCTGCTTAAGCTTGGAGATAGAGAAGGGTATGTCTCCCTCAAACATATTATCAGACAAATCACGAAATACAACAAATATCAACCTCTGTCGCGCAAATAATAACACCAAAACCACCTCAAATGGCTTGAGCGGAGCTCGTCAAACTAGACTGCCTGGAGCCCATACCGATATGGTACCAACTTCCTATGTGCAAAAATGGCTTCCTCATATCAGCCCTTTCATTTTCTCCCTCCTCTCTGAAACTCATCTTTCTTTCTCTTTCTCAATTAAATAAAAAGAATGCAAACTCATATTACAAAAAAATGATTCTGATGATGACAGTGAAAATCTCGTGTATATATCAATGAAAACCTCACAAATCATCATATATCAATGAAAATTTCAGAAAAAAACAATAGATTTCATGACTACAAGGAACACTTTATCAAATTCTGCATAAAAAATATGATTAATGGAAAAAAATATTCAGTTTTCTCATAAACACCATCACATGTCAACTATTGTCTATACTTTAGCCATCAAAAATCACTTTGCATATTTACGTGATGAGACTCTATATAACTCTTTGGAGAACAATGGTCAAGTATATGCAGGGAAATATAGAATACCTTAGAGATGTCATCACTTCTTCGTATTTGGATGTCCAATGGCTTTGGAGACTTCGGCCGGTGGTGGCCCAGAATTGGGAGGCAGATCAAATCCGGTAGCTCAGTGGGGTTAGCCATGACAAGCCAAATGAAACTCCTAAAAACACACAACCACAAAGACTACAAATCAGATATGAAACTGGCGATGAACCCTATTTTCAGGGGAAATAAAAAAACACAAAATTCACAACGGTAACGAGAAAATAAAATGAGGGGAAAGTGACGGGGGACTCCCCGTAGTCTCCAGAGAGGCGCCGCTCACTCAGACAGGCACCGGAGGGCCAGCAACCTGACTTCCATTCGAAAATACCGCGAGCGAAAAAAATTAGAAACTACGAGGTGAAGGTCTTCTTCGGCTTGGTGTAGGTCTTCTTCTTACGCTTCTTAGCGCCACCGCGAAGGCGAAGGATGAGGTGGAGAGTCGACTCCTTCTGGATGTTGTAGTCGGTGAGCTGAAATGAGTGCTGGAAAGGAAATGAGACTACCAGGATAAGGTGCAGAATCGACTACTAGGGTTTGGATGTGTAAGGAATGAAATGAGACGGTCTTTTTTAGTTTCAAATCATGATTTAGCGTTTTTTTTTTTAATTTTTGATATTAAAATATTAGCAATTTTGATATTTAAATTACTGATACTTTAGTGTCAGTGAATTTTGACACATTTATATTAAAGTCAAAAAATAGATTAAATGTCGGAAGTTACTGACACTGTTGGTAAAGTGTCAGAACCAAAATGTCAGTAAAAGGTGTTTTTGTCGTAGTGGAACAAGAAATCGAGTTTCACGAATAAGCGAGTAACTCATTATAAATCGTTGCGGACCGATGAAGTCATATGCTTCATTCTACCGAACTTCGAGTTTCAGGATTCTACTGAACACGAAATCGAGTTTCACGAAATTGAGTTTAACAAAAGTATTCGAGTTTTACGAGTCCTAGTAACACCTATTCAATCGAGTCACCTCTTTCTAGATGGCGAACTCGACTTTCCCGAATATGTGGCATTCCCCGAATAGCACCGCTGACACCGCCAGTCACGCCGATGTTGAGTCCTCTACCGCCGCTGCCACTGGATCTGCCGAAAACCAGGTAAGATTTCAATTTCATGTCACTCGATTGTTCGTGTTATTCGATATTTTAGGCTCGTGTTACTCGAATTTAGGCTCGTGTTACTCAAAAATAAACTGAATCTTTACCGTGTTACTCGATGTAGGCTGCTCGTGTTACTCGAATTAAAAAAAATAGGTTTTCAAGTTACTCGATTACAATCAGTTTATAGATTATTATTATTTTTAAGATTATACTATTTGAAACTATTCTAAGAAATTGGAATTCAACCTCGAATACTTATCATGTTGATATCGTGTTCTCTATTTAAATAACGAGTCTAAATTCGAGTTGAATTGATTATCAGATAGAGAAAATGAATTTGGGAATTAATAGAGAAAACTGGGATTATCAGATTTCTGGATTGATATCGGTTCGATTGATATCGCGTTGAATTGATTATTTATGTAATCTTGACAATTCGTATTCGAGGTTGAATTCGAATTTGGGAATGTTATAATTGTTGATATCGTGTCGAATTTCATAACTTACACGAATAATCTATTTAGTTTTCATTTCGTTCTTTCTATTTGTATTACTCGGATATAGTTTATAAGTTACTCAAATTGGACTAATTGACCAATTATGATTTTTCAAATTAATTTAGAAGACTAATGTTCTTCCACAATTAGAATGACGCAAATTGATTTAGGATGATTCAAATTGACATAGAACAACTCGAATTAGGATGTCTCGAATTTAATTGGATGATTGAAATTGAATTAGGATGTGTCAAGTTGAATTAGAATAACTCGATGGAAATAAACCGAATAAATTTTACTGTTATTTGAATTGTCTAGTTATTTTTTTCCAATTACATATTACCCGACTACACTCTCAGGAAGCTAAAATTAAGATATATTTGAATCGTCATGTTGTTTGGAAGAGGCCGAATATGTGGGGTTCGAAATGCTCGATAAATAGGTATGTTAGATTAGGCATTGTTGAGACTATCATTGTTGAGTTGCGGAGTGTAGGTGATGACACTATTAGAGAGTGTAGAGAGTCGTGTCTTGGACACTTTATCCGGGAGGAGTGGGGGGTTTGTCTCTAATGCCACATTGCATGCCTTGTTCCCGAATCAGGTGGTTAGACTGGATGCATAGGCTGAAGATTTTTGGTTTAGGATCGGTCATCGCTTGATCCGATTTTCTAGATATGAGTATGCGTTAGTCACCGAGTTGAGATTTGGTGATTCCGACTTTGATGTACACAGGGACAATGTTCCACCAGAGGGGAGCGTGTACAATTGGTATCAGTTGCTCAGTCATGGGGGGCATATGTTAGACCATTTTCATGATCGACTTGTTGTTGGATATCTTAGAGAGCAGCCCGGTGATGCGCTGAAGGTCGCTAAGGTGTTGTGCGCCTGCTATTTGATATTCGGTGTGGATGGTGGAAATCTCATTGCTGACCGGTGGTTGTGGATGTTGGTTGAGGATCAGACTCGGTGGGAGAACTTTCCATGGGGCTTATATTCATATCAGATTTTGGTTACGTATTTGAGCGATGTCCCCACTGAGGTCCCCGCTGGTCTGGATCCGAGTTACCATTTTTATGGTAACATATATGCTATTATGGTACGTCCTCGTATTCATTAAATTAATTATATACTGAAACTCGAAATAAATATTGTTGTTATTTCTTATGTCGGGATTCAATTAATATTTTTAGATATGGGCTTGCGAGGCTATACCTTCATTAGGCTCCAAATGTGGGACCATGCTCGGAGCTTCTTTCATCCAGCGACCTCGTTGTACACGCTGAAGCCACATTCTTCGATGAGGAGGTAATCAATTATAGATTTTCAATACGTAAATACTCTTGTAGCTTCTTTTATTGATTGTTTTGAGGTGTTATCTCCGAATATGGGACCATTCATCAGAGCTTCTTTTATTGATTGTTTTGAGTGTTACCTCTGACACTTGAGGAGGAGGAGGAGCCGTATATGAAGTCCATTAGTGATGTTGTGAGCGAGCGGGTGCAGTATATGCACATGATGGCCCTATGCAAGAAGGGGGCACTACAAGAAAAACTGCATCAGACAACAGTTTTTGCCCATTGTGTAACCCCATATTTTCTCGTTGTCTATTGAGACACCATCTCTTACGTGCCTCAGACAATGGTACAGAATCTGTTGTGTGAAAGAGTGAGAGACAACGACATCATCTCTAGACACCGTTGTGTAATAACCAGAAACACTCCATTTAGAAACCATTGTTGTTTGGGATGCTACACAATAGTTTGAGAACAATACACACTTGTCAGAAAGAAAATTACACAACATTTTTATAGAATTTGTCCATTGTCTGTCTCCTTATAACTCAAGTGTTGTTCATTTAAACATGATGTTAGAATTTATCAAATACAATTATTTTTTATTTTGAATATGGTGTTAAGCTTTCATAAACACAATGGTTTCTTAAAACTATAGCATTGTTCGAGGGTTAAGCGCACAAACCTTTCTTGAAGTTGTGCCATTGTTGGAGTGTTGAGGCCACAAAGGTTTTGTTTTTCAAAATAATTTTTAGATGTACTAAGCACAATTGTTTATTTCTTACAAAGTGTTGTTTATATTTTCTATAGACAACGGTTTTATCATTGAAACATCTATTTTTACTTGTTTTCACACAATGCTTTGTTAGAATGTCGTTCTCTAATGAGAATTTCAACAACTGTTTTTTAAAATTACCTAATTGCCTAATGACAGATCAGACAATGATTTTATTTGCATTAAAACTACTCATTTAGACAATAACTTCAATTTAGAAAAAACAAACAATATTCATCATTAAATAAATAAATACCAACCAATATTCGTCATTAAAGTAGCAATAATTATTCACTAGTACCTATACATCTAAAACATCTAAAACATCTAAAACATCTAAACAAACATTCTCCGACTTTCATATATACTAGTTCATGTCCATTCTTCTCGGCTTAGTTTCACCTTTGTACGAAACGCAAACCGTGTTGAAGTGTCATGAATCAGTTTTATAAACTACGTTTAGACTCATTCTTTCGATCGAATGAATCAATCGAATCGAATCAATCGAAATTTGAATGGATTCGAATCAACTAAATGGACATGAATCAATCAATCGAATCAAATATATATTAAGGGTAAATAATAATAAGAATAATAATAATAATAATAATAATACTAGAAATAATAAATATAAGAAAATAATAATAAAAATAATAATATAATAAAATATTAATGATAAGTTGAGATCTATTTGATAAGGGTGAATTATAATAATATTAATGATATTAATAACAATAAAGATAATAACTATAATAATAATAACAATAATAATAATAACACTAATAATAATAGTAAATAATAATAGTAATCAACAACAACAAGGATAATAATAAATATTATTAATAACAATAGTAAATAATATTAGTAACAATAAGAATAATAACAATTAATAATAATAATAACACTGATAATAATGCTAAATAATAATAATAATCAACAACAACAACGATAATAGTAAACATTATTAGTAATAATAACAATAATAATTAAGATTATTATTAATAATAATAAAATAATAATAATAATAATAATAATAATAATAAGAATCGAATCAATTGAATCAATCGAATCGACTGACGTGAATGGACTCGACTGAATCAGAATGGACTGAATCAACTAAATCAAAACTGAAAATTAAGTCCAAAAGAATAGGGCCTTAGTTCCCTTATGAGTTCATGAGGGGTCTATCTCACCATTGTAGTACTTTTCCATTATTTCTCTAGCATTATCACCGTGGCCAGTGTCTTCAAAACCATGTGTTGCATTTTCCCTACAGAATTTAAGACAAGTTTACGAATGATGCCTCCCGTATATAGCCACAAATTTGTAAATATAAAGTGGAATGAATTATGAATTTAAGACAAGTTTGCAAGTGATCCTAACAATTTTGAGATATATGCTTATTTTGGGGGCTGAAATGTGAAGAATGCAACTTAAAGCTTGATGCAGCATGTTTATCAAGATGAGGACTCCAGCCTTCTTCACCACAAGCTTAATCATCTATTCTACAGTTCATCCCAATTTCAGCATAGCTCGAACTAGTCCAGGACTCCACTCACTGTACATTAACCACAACTTTGGCATCCATGTTGTAACCCTATTTCAATTCAAATTGTTCTATAGGCATGGCAACTTCAAACAAAGAGCAGTACTTACCAACAATGTGTATTCAGTTCAAAGATTTCACACTATATACATTTACACAATAACTATATGTATACACATAATTCTTCAGATATTTAGTGCCTGGCACCAAAAAATACAACTTCGGATTATAAAATACGGTAAAAGGGTTATTAATCGCGGCAGCATGGGCAGCTGCAGCTAGAATTCCAATATGCATACTATCGCTCGACAAAACTGATGACAGTAAGTTGGTTGGTTGTCTGTGGGCCCGTATTATGCCTAAAATTGTAACACCCCCAATCCGCTCAGGGATATTACACGCCGTAGAATATTTCCTCAAGGATCTACCAGGCTGATAACAACATAGAACATCTCAAAAATGCCTTTAAGGCTAAAATGACTCAGTAGACCGATTTGGTCTTTCAATAAATACATATAACTCAAACTCATTACATACCCACACAGGGGTCGAATACAAACACTCCCGTACAACGGGAAAGAACACTGCAGCGGAAAATAAACTATAACTAAACCAATGACCTCATACGGATCCTCGTGTGATTAGTATCGTTCATCTTTCATCATCCTTCGTGCCGACCCTGTGTTATGCTCCCAAACCTGAATGCAAAAACAGACATCCACCCCCCGAATACTCGGGGGTTAGCAAAACTCCACTATTTTGCTAGTGCAAGAACAAAGTGCAAATACGAGCCATACAATTCACATTCCACGAATAACAATAACCAGGAATCCTCAAAAATCCAAAAGTAACGAAAAGCACTTCCCGAGGCAAGAGTTTGGGTAAAACATTCCAAAACAGAAAGACCACAATTAAAGGGAAACAATTTATGAAACAGTTTAAAATGCCATCGAGAGTTTTAATAGAAAACAATTTAGGATTATCAAATCCTTATCTTTCCAAAATCAGCAGGGGTCACAGCCCAAAGGTTTTGTTTTCGCAAATAGAAAACCGAAAACAATTCGCAGGGCCAAAACCTAAGTCACGTGTCCTCGACGGACATAAAATCAATACCAACTCGTGAAGTTTTTACTCGTGATTCCCGGACTCAACCCATTGGAAATCCCGTCGTGGCCCCGTCGAACCAACCCACGGTGAGTAAAATACATTAACTAAATATACACCAACCTGTGAAGTTTTTACTCGTGAATCCCGGACTCAACCCATTGGAATTCCCTCCGTGATCCCGTCGGACCCCCCGAGGTGAGTAAAATACATTCACTAAACGTACACCAACCTGTGAAGTTTTTTACTCGTGAATCCCGGACTCAACCCATTGGAATTCCCTCCGTGATCCCGTTGGACCCCCCGAGGTGAGTAAAATACATTCACTAAACATACACCAACCTGTGAAGTTTTTTACTCATGAATCCCGGACTCAACCCATTGGAATTCCCTCCGTGATCCCGTCGGACCCCCGAGGTGAGTAAAATACGTTCACCACTCGTGAATCCAGGGCGCAACCCATTGGAATTCCCGTCGTGTCCCCGTCGAACCAACCCACGGTGAGCGAAGAAATCATGCACAAATAACATATCACACCAAGGATATCCAAACAATTCACCCAGAGCATCAAACACTTAGCAAAACACCACGTCAAACCACAATGCACCGAAATGAAACAATATACGTCCACATGCAAATACCAAGTGCATCATCAACACCAAACATATCCATAGGATTCACATAGTCACTTACAACCCACACAATTTACAAAACACACGCGTTTGAAAGTGAGCCTTTAACGAGGCTAGCCGAATCTTTGAAAACTCATTTCAAACAAACAAACAAACATACCAAGACGATCACCAATCATCATATCCACAAAACAAGAAATGTATGGACAAGGTACTTGCCTCGAAATCGGCATGCAAGTATTCCGACGAACATGGCTCAACTGGAAAGCTTCGAAACGCCCGATGCTATCGAAAAGGAAGACGACAATGAACAGAAGGGTTCGACATGGTTTCTTCGCAAGAAACTCGACCCTAACATCATATAATCAATAAATCAACGATCACACGCGGAAGAATTATCATAGAACGTCCGAAAACCCCTCTAAGACATTCTACCGGACACCTTCAAGGCGTCGATCAAGAACTCGACCAAAACAACGAATCGATACGATCCAACCATGGAATAACAAGGGAAATGATATAATATATCTAAATAATCATCAATCCATCATAATCCTAAGTTAAATCGGATTAAACGGACGAAATCGAACAAAATACCCAAAATCCCCAAAATTAGATTTCTAGGAAATCTGACCTGATTCGGTAGATCGGAGGAGGTTATGGGATGATTTATTGATGTTAGAAACTCAAGAACTTCGTGGATATGTTTTCCAACAACATCTCTCCATAATGAACACACCCCCAGCCGCAGAAGAGAAGAAAAACTAGTGAGAAATGACTGAAGAAAACGTCTGCTGGCCTTAAATAGGCTGACTGCCGGCCGCCTTACGTACGTAACCGGCCATGGCCGAACTCGCTGCCTAGAAATGCCGGAAACGTTACGTACGTTACTGGCCAGGGCCTTACCTACGTAACCGGCCTTACGTACGTAACTTCCGAACACTAACGGCCGTAACTCGGCCAGTGCCGGCCTGGGTCCAGACTGCCCGGCCATGACTCGGCCGGGGCCAACTCCGACGGCCCGAACGACCCCGAAACCCGAACCTGAATACGAATCGAAGATACGGTTACAAAGTACTCGCAAAGACGAATTTAAGCACTAAGAGAACACACGATTCCGACCACCCGAAGGCTCGAAATTCGACAACGAAAAGTAATTACCCCAAACTTTGGGAAATTATGAAAATGGCCCAAAACGCCCGAAAATCACGATACGTGATCGAATAACCAAACCGAAGTTCAAAACACGTCTAACAAAGTTAAACGGACTTACGGGAAACTCGAAACAACTGTTTTGAACGAGATTCGCAAGAATCGAACTCAAGTGCGGAAAAGTCCCTAAAAAGCACGGAACTCAAAAAGTGTAGAATTAATCATTCTCAGAATGACGAAACGGTCATGAGCAAGTCGTCAAAACGGACTTCCGCCGAAAAAAAGAAATTACCGGAAATCGAAATTACGGGTATTACATTCTACCCGCCTTAAAAGAAGTTTCGTCCCGAAACTTAAAACAAGTAGGGAGAAGAAATATCCCATCAGGAAAAACTCAACGAGATACACAAGAATCGCGTAACTTATGCCCAACGGCGAAACGTTACAAGCAACGCAAAGGAATATACGCCGTGGAAACGCGCTCCACGACGACCAACATAATGCCACTGGTAGAAACATAATAAAACCAACAAGTGACAAGCGTCATCAAACGGTTAATTTAGTCAAGTCAATTATCCGAACAATCACAAAACACAACGAACGAAAATCAATATGATTGACCAACCCAACGGTATATCAATCAAAACGCGAGTCAATCGCTGAACAAATACAGAATTCCACCGCCCAAGGGTTGGAAAATCGAAAATGAGACCAATTTCCCGAACATAAGGAAATTAGGAAGGAGTCTGAATGCTCAACAACCACGAAATGGGGTCAACAAAATCTGAACAATCAATGATCGAACCACAACGACCGAACAACAATGATCATATAACAATGATCGAACAACAACGATCAAATAACAATGATCGAACAACAACGATCGAAAAAAAACAATGATCGAGTGACAACAGCCGAACAATGACTCCGAAGTCCTCACTTCAACTCCAGATATTAAAAGAACTGGTAGAAAGTGAAAGATGTTACTTCCAAACAAGGTTCACAGGAATCGAACCGAACTCGGAAAAGTCACGATGATAAACAGATCGTTCTGAAACAAGGTCACAACCAGTTCGAACGATGACAACCGAGACATTAAACAAGTTCAAAAAGTATCGACGAACAAGAGCGAGCCGATAGACTTGAGAAAGAGGAAATGCAGAAGTCCAAAAACAATACGGGTATTATATTAGACCTCTTATAAAAGAAGGTCGTCCCCGCAACTCACAATAATGGAAACAAGGCAACAACACAAAAGCAGTCGGTGGAAACATTTCCCATGGGCCTCTTAGAGCCGATCCTGATGACTGTGCTAAGCGCGAACTCCGGAAGTCTCGGTAACCAATTCGAAAAACTGAATTCGGTGTCCCTCAAGTCCACACTTGAAATGTGTTATCGACGAGAAGGACAATTTACACGTGCATGCCCCGGCACATCACGGTTGAAACGCCTCGGCTCGGCACACCGAAAATACATATGCTAGATACAATGGGGCATAACGTCGCAAAACAACATACCGGAGATGCCAACTCAGCACAACAAAGAATTGTAACACATATCATATACAACGATTACCATCGTAAAGTAATACACATACAAACACTACAGCAATGACGGTATCGTTCGGCGACCTCAACGGCCCGAACAATAACCAGCAGATAATTACAAACATCATGGAACAATCACACATGTACACAAACATACAAATCCAAACTTTAACAGCTCACACAGGTGCGATAACACGCAAGTCACCACGAAATGACAACATTAAAGATCGTCATCACACCTCCCACAAAAGGTATAACAAAACATATGCGTGGCGAACGACTCAACGTTCACACTACCAATTCAATCACAATTCGGAGGGCTAACACCCTAACAACAATACCAACTGTTGTTACCCAAAATATTATCCGGAGATAGTATTGCTGGAATGATCGAGTAACAAACAAATGCGAGAACACTTCCGTGATAAAAGAAACGACACAAGATTTGCCGGGGTTGTTAATCCCGGGCTTGAATGCTCTCGCAAGATGTTATTAATAAATATACTGTCGAGTACAAATATTAATGTTAGAATCTGTTACAATGAGTGTAAAGACTTCTAGTTATCTAGGCCGTAGAGCACGTAGATTGCCGGAAGAACCAGATATGTAAATCTGTGAGTTCTTGCTTGGGATGTATGATAAGTGTGTATGAATATCACTATGAATGTATAAGTGGTTGCCAGATGAGTCTTTGATTCTCTTTCTGTGTGTATTTTGCACTGTATTCACGGTAAAATCGCGTCCCTTTGGCTACTGCAGTGAGTTCTCTATTTATAGGGGACAAGGTAGTTGGGACCCCTCAGGCGATCTCGGGCGACCGCCGTTTTCTATATTACAATAAGATGACCGATCGTCCCGTCACGTGGGGCTATTCCCTTAAAGTCTGGGGCCGCTGCTGGTGGCCAGCTGTGCGAGCCAATGGGAAGCCAGCACGCGTCCTGGGTAGCTGTCCGGGGAGGACCCACTTTGTACCTTTCGGCGGCCCTGTCGGTAGGTGTGGTAGGTGACAGGCTGGGGTCAAAGGTCCTATCTGTCGGCGCCCTTTGAAGAACCGCACGTGGGCCACCGTCCAAGATTCAATCTTCGACGACTTTGACGGATGCTGGATTCATACGTGGCACGAGACGATCGCCTCTGGTTCGCTCATTAAAGACGATCGCTGGGTGCCAAAATACGGTCGCCGTATTGTGCCGAACTCTGGGCGTTTGCCCAGAGTATGTCTTCTATGGTTGGCTTCTCTGATCGTGATGCCGATCGCCTATCGAGGCATTTTAATGGCCGCAAAACAATTGCCCCCCAGCTCGCCGCGATGTTGAAAACACGGGGTGAGGTGGCACTGTTGGCGATCGCCGATGTTCGATCAGGCGATCTGCTTTCAACTTTGGCCGATTTCTTTTTGCGCTGGGAGTAGCGGGAAATGAAGACGGGCTCTCGAAACGTTGCAAGGACACGCGTCGCGCTACTATTGGGGGAGTCCGACGGTCTGTCAGACTTGTTGCCTGGCGTGCCCTCGAAAAAACACGTACGCGGGATTCGAGGGCCACATTTAGTGCGTCCCCTCACTGACGGTTGCTATTCAATCCTCGGACTTTTGCCTATTTGCACAGACGCCTCCGCCTCCATCTATAAAAGGGATTAGGGTGTCTTCATTTTCACCCTTCACGCATCCTTGCATCCTTAGCCAAAACTCTGCAGATTTTTCCGGAGCTTCTTGTGCCGATTGTCTTCCTTTCTTTAGGTAAGAAAAATCAATCTTCTTTCTCCCTTTACTTTTTATAAAATGTCGGGAGGATCCAAGACCTTCGAGACCGGAAGTTCTTCTGCCGCCGCGGCTTCGCCTGGCTGGGAGGAGATTCCCGTTGGAGTCGACATGGAAATGGCCATTGAGGCCATTCGTGCGGGGATTTCACCCGCAGAACTCGAAGAGCTTTTCAACGAGGTCGCAGTGGCGAAGACGGTGGCGACGGCGGAGCAGGGGGGCTCACCGGCGGATGAGGACGAACTGGAGCGGTTAACTTGGGAACGACAGAGTGTATTTGGGCCCGCCTATCTGGCTTTCGCAAAGATTATGGAGGGGATCGCCGGACTCTGTCCGGAATTTGACTTCGAAGCCTACTCCGCCGCTCATCCTTATGAACACGTGAAACGGACGGTGTTTCGGGCCGCCGACCCGTCTCAGTGGACCCTTGGTAAGATCCGGAGTTCGGCGACCCAGAAAGACGTGAACCGCTGGAGGGCGAAATATCATATTCCCTCTGACATCTCCCTGCACGTGCCCTCGGAAAATGAACGTGCCGATCAACCGCCCGAGGGAATGGTTGCCGTTAGTGAGATGATCATGGAGGCCGGTCTGCGATTCCCTCTCCCATTCGCCGTCTCCTACTTGTTGATCGCCTGGAATTTGGCGCCGCTCCAACTGACGCCGAATGCTTGGCTATAGGTCATCTGCACTTTGACACTGTTTGGCGGTCACCGGTTGTTCCGCCTACTTTCTGCGATGGAGATGAACTATTTGTTTAAACTGGCTGCGCAGAAAGGGTCGATCGGTGGCAATCATATCCAAGGCCGAATGGGAAGGGTGGTCCTTGGTGTGCTGAACAAATCCCGGGGCGACTTGGCAAAATGGTGCTGGGTCGGCGGAGCGTGGCGATCGGCATCGAGTGACAGGCCGGAGGAGGAGTTGGATATTCCTACCAATTTTCGGGAGAGGAATCCGAGTAAGGATTTTAACTCCCCCTTTGATTGAGCTTGTCTTGGACTGATCTAATTTTGTTTTCTTTTTGCACGACCTCTTGTCCCCACGATCGGCGATCTCCCTTTCGATTTCTTGATCGTTTGGGAGAGGATTCGTGCCTTGCCGGATTCCTCTATTGACGTTCGTTCGCTTGGTAACGAACTTCATCGGTTGGGGGCTCGACTGTTTCACTTCCCTCGTCACTTGAGAGTTCCAGGTACGAACTTAAGTGGTGCTTTCTTGCTTGACGATCGTCTCTGGGAGGTCGCAACGTTTAAGTTGCTGTCTAACTTGTTTGTACTTCTTCTTTGACAGAGGTTCATTTTCCCCGACTTGCCGAGCCACCATGAGAGATCGCCATGTCAAACCCTGGACTCATCGATCGCCTTCGC
The DNA here is from genome assembly GCA_033398695.1 of Orobanche coerulescens. Classification (NCBI taxonomy): domain Eukaryota; kingdom Viridiplantae; phylum Streptophyta; class Magnoliopsida; order Lamiales; family Orobanchaceae; genus Orobanche; species Orobanche coerulescens. The sequence continues at coordinate 23,763,465 of CM065819.1, read as the reverse complement.
CTAGGTAAGAAGACTGGTCGCGTTCCTGCGACGTCGTCTCGCCCTACTCCGGTGGTGAGGCCCGCTGAGGTGCCGGTCGCCAAGCCGGAAACTCAAGAAGAGACACATTTCCAGCGCCGCAAGAGGCAGAGGCCGGAGGAGTCCCTGCCGACAACTGAGGCGGACGTGTCTATTCTGGAGCCTCCGGTTGCTGCGGCTCCTATCTCCGTCGTTCCGATGGTGGAGAGATCAGGCTCTAGGCCCTTGGCTTCCGGTTCCAGGTCATCGGGCGGTTCCTCGAAGAAGGTGGCGATCGCTGAGGTGGAAACTTCTCGGGGCAAGCCTTATTTTGGCCGCGATCCCGAGCTGGTCAGCAGGTAAGATTGAATCGAACTTTCCGTGTTAAGCATTTTTTGGGGGGGATATAGACTAACTCCTTTGTCTCTTTTGTTCACGCTGCAGGGTCCGTCTTACTGACCCGGATGTCGCTCCTATGGTGCTGGATTTCTTGTCGAGTAAGACTCCGCAAAAATCCCTCGAAATCCCTAATTACGTCCAGACGGCCATCACCTCACTGCCCAAGGCTTTGACGACCGACCTCGACGCGATCGCTCGTCGGCGATCTGGAGACACCATGCAGGCGACCATTGCCCTAGCTCTCCAGACGGCGACGATGGCCGTCCAAGCTGCCAAGGATTTTGAGGGGCGGCCCTCTACTGCTCGCCTCCATAGTGACCTTGAGGCCGCCCGGAATGCAAACATAGAATACGCCAACCGGATCCATTCTATGGAGAAGGAGTACGTGGAGACGGCCAAAAAGTCTAAACAGGACGTCGACCGATTGAAGCAGGAGCTGAGCCGCTCCAAGGAGGCTGCCGACCGGTTCCATGATCAGGAGAAGGAAACCCACCGGAAGCATGCGGCTTCGCAGGAGGAGGTGGCCGGGCTGAAAGCGACGGTGGATCGGCTCAGCGGTGAGCTGGAGGCGGCGAAGAAGGAGCTGGAGAAGGCCAAGGGGGAGAACGCCGCCAAAGTGGTCGAGCTGGCGGAGGCTGAGAAGATGACCGTGGAGTTGAAGGGGCAGCTGAAGGCGATCGAGACCGATCCCTATCTCAATGTGGCACTCTTCGGCAAGTTCGCCTATTATCTGGCCTACGCCGATGCTGTCAGAGCCGCCAAGAAGGTAGGGCTCGAGATCGGTCCCTTGATGGAGAGCTTCAAAGCCTATGCGCTCGAGCACCCTCTGCACCCGGAGTTCTCTTTGCCGATCCTTGACCTTGTCGACTTTGGGATCGACTTGAGTTGGTATACTGGCAAACTCATTCATCCTGAGGCCGATGGGGGGGCCCAAGCCGATCCGCAACCTGAGGGCGATGACCAGCCGGCGGGGCCTTGAGAGATATTTTTGTTTTCCTTTGTAACTTGTACTTTTCTGCTTTCCTTTTGTGATGCCTTCGGGCCTCATAATGTACGACATCTTTGATATGAAGAATATTTCTTTTTCGCACTTTGTGTCTTCTCATGAACGATCGCCTTTGAATGTTTGCATGCGAATTGTAACAAGTATGTGCATGATTGCATCCGATGTCTTGTTTATCCGACCGTTTGTTTGAATGTTGAATGCATTGATATGTTTTGAATCGAGATTCTTACTTGTAAATTTTGTCGAACAATATTGATCGTCCGGATCCTTCTGCCCGACCGCATTTAGGATTAGTGTAATATCCGCAATTTTGGATTTTCGGTAAATTTCTTTTTTTCGGCCGGAGTCCGTTTTGACGGCTCGCTCATGACCGTTTCGTCATTCTGAGAATGATTAATTCTACACTTTTTGTCATCCGAGTTCGTTTCGGTGTTGTTTTGTTGAGTTCCGTGCTTTTTAGCGACTTTTCCGCACTTGAGTTCGATTCTTGCGAATCTCGTCCGAAACTGCTGTTTCGAGTTTCCCGCAAGTCCGTTTAACTTTGTTAGACGTGTTGTGAACTTCGGTTTGGTTATTCGATCACGTATCGTGATTTCCGGGCATTTTGGGCCATTTCGTAATTTCTTGAAAGTTACGGGTATCCGTATCTGTAATTGTTGTCTCGACCCGTTTCTTGGTCGCGTATGATTAATTATGGTAATACGTTTTCATTTCGAGTCGGTGTTGTATTCCGCGAACATTTCGGAGTGTTCGTTCAGAGCGTTTACGGTAAAAGAGGCGTTGGGTCGTGGTGGCCGAAAGCACCGTCGGACCGGCGGCGCTGTTTGTTGGCATCGCCGAGCAAGCACGACAGAACCGGCGAGCGCACGCCACGGCCGGACGCCAAGGCTAGCTCGGCAGTTGTAGCGCACGCTGCCGAGTCACCAACAGACGCCATCTGCCCGGGCGAGGGATTCTAAGGTTCGACTCGGCCAGATCGGCAGTAGCGCACGCCATCGCTTGGTCGTAGCGCACGCTAATCGGCAGGGTAGCGCACGCTGTCGGCCGACTAGCGACGTTACTGGGTGAGTTTGTTAGTCCAGCTGGCTATCGACAGCCGCCAAGCGCGCAGCTTCCGCCAGTAGCGCACGCCAAGTGGAGTCGCGACGAGTCATGGTCGGCAGAATTGGTCGGTGGTGCCGGGTCATGCGGGCCATGGCCGAGAGTGCTCGGCCGATACTGGCCGATAGCGCACGCTAGTCCGGGAAGGCTAGCGCACGCTAGTTCCGGCCCAGTATATAAATGACAGACCAACGACTTTTTCCGTCATTTTTCATTTCATTTCTCTTCGGTCCGCGGATGGGGTTTTGGAGGATACGAAACCATGTTGTTGGACAACAAATCCATGAAGTTTCTGAGTTTATATCACCGATCAATCATCCTATAACATCCTTCGATCCAGCGAATCAAGGTTAGATCTTTAGAACCCTACTTTTGGGTAGATTTGGGGGTTTTCGCGTTTTTGTCCGATTCGTTCCGTTTTGTCGATTAATTCATGATGAATATGATTAATCTTGTTGGTATTCTTAGTTTCCCTACGGATTCATGGTATATTTCGTGATTTTTACGGAATCGAGAGGGTTTGGTTGTGGTCCGCCCTCGTTGTTGTTTATATACGAATATACATGAATCGTAGGCGGGTTTTCGGGTGTATTCCAATTCCGTATTCATTTAGAAATGGTTATGATTGTATTCTTCGAATCGTTAGGTTCGGTTTCATTGGTTCCTAGCGTTCGTCGGTAACTTTCCTTTCCGTTCGTTGCGTCGTCAATAATTGAAGGCAAGTATTTTCGGAAACCTTTATGCTTAACATGGAATGGTAATGTATTTTGTGTGTGATTTGCTCACCTCATGTTGGTCCGACGGGATCAAGGAGGGAATCCAAAGGTTTTCGTCCCGGATTCATGAGTTTGTTTAGCTAGCCAGTGCGGGAGGGTCCTTAGAGGCCTCGTGCGGGAATTTATGATATGACTCTGTTCCCAAGGCGATGCATATGCGTGTTTTGTTTTATAATATAGCCAGTGCGGGAGGGTCCTTAGAGGCCTCGTGCGGGAATTTATGATATGACTCTGTTCCCAAGGCAAATTGTTTGACTGTTTATTTCCGGAAAAGACATGTCTAGTTTTGGTTTTGAAATGATATTGGTGCATGTACTATGAAGTGTGTAAGCGATTGGTTTGCCTTGAATACTTGTACTAGCGTAATTGCTAACCCCTTTTGGGGACCCGTTGTCGGGGAAATTCTTGTTATGGATTTCAGGTTATGTTCAGCCAGATGAGCGGGCACTGGGATGGTACGAGGATGTCGGCCAAGGTTGTTGACATGTGCAATTGAGTCTTGTTATTTCTTACTGTCTCTTTTGATGTGGATGTTTTCCAAATCTTTTCCTTTCGGATTGTGATTGGTCTTCGTTGGAGTTACTGTATTTGTCGGTTGATGTTTATTATGCCGGTTATACCGGACGTGTTGTTTTATGTTCTTGTTGTTAACAATTGTTTCCTTGCTAACCGAGACGGTTAGTCGAGAGGTGTTTTCTTGTGTTCGCCTGGTGGATCTCATGTAGGGGTCCACGGCGCTGTAATACACCTCGAATATCTTGGGGGTGTTACAGAAAATGGTATCAGAGCTCTAGGTTTATGGATACCTAGGCTTGTTGGTTATTTGGGTCTAGTTGTGTTTTGTTTTGCATATTGTCACACCGCTGCCGGCATCTCAGTACAAAAAGTGCTCGTAAGTTTTCCTTACTCGATTATCTTGTTTTCTCGTATTGAAATTCCACTTCTTGAACTGTGATTGCCTCTCTCGTACTTATCGTCAAGTTGTTTTTTGATCCATCCGGTTTGTGTACTTTTGATTCTAGTATTGCGCCGTCCTTTGTCTCTCTGGAGTATGTGCGCCGTTCTGGGCTTGACCGTTTGTCGTTTTGCGAGCCTTCCATCGCTAAACTTCCTAGCATTGGTGGGATCGTTGGTGATCGAAAGATCCGAGTTTTGCTCCGTGGTATATTGTGAGAGGGCTTGACTCTCTAGTATTTTGTTGTATGATGGAATCTGTGTTTGGTAATTGCGGTATACTAAATGTATGTTGAGCCGAATGTACTGATGGGTTGGACACCGAAGGGTGCAGTATGATGTAGAAGTTTTGAACATTGATATGTTCTGGTATAGGTATTGATGGCAGAGTTTGTTGAGAAACTCACATAGCTGGTTTCGACATACGTCCAAATCGGTGATCTTTGGTTACGCTGTCAAACTTGAAGAGATAGTTTGACATATGCTTGGAATTAGTATTCCCGAGTTGCGCTTGTTGAACTGGTGATTTTTGAATGCCGTATATGCGTGTGTTCGGGAATTGTTGGTACTTGGCTAATTATTGTTATTTACAACCAATGTGTTTTTATTAATAATAATACATGCGGCGTGCATGCTTGAAAATCTCTGAGACTTGATCGTATTGTGGGTTTTTGAAAAGTGACATGAATTTAGGCGAGCCAGCCTTGTATTTTCAAATAAAACCTTGTGTCGTATTTAAAGGTCGTGTTTAAAAGTGTGTAGGACATTTTATAAAATGCTACCGCTGTTAAGCTCTTGTCGTGTTTGAAAGGGTCTTGAAAACGATTTTTAACTTATCGGTTTTATTTTCGAATAACTAGAGTATACGATTTTAAAATCAGATTAGCCTGGGGAAACCTAGGCTGTCGAGTCAAGTTGTGTTTGTTGAGTTTTGTCTCGTCATATTTTGTCTGACTTAGTCGCATCGCGACGCGTCGTTTGAGATCATTGGTCGTGATTAGTATCGAGGGGCGGTCGTCACTTACGTGCGACCTATGGATGTAAAACTCCATTCCTTGTGTTGTGCCTCGTGTGACACGAGTTATTTGTATGATTAGTCGATTGAATGATGGAATCCTTCTGTGGATTTTGATTTCACGATATGTGTTTATTAGACTCTCGTATTTGGTTTATACGAGGAGTGTCGCCATCATTGATGTATTTTCGCACCGTATTTTATCCGCCGCGTGAGTTCTTTCAAACGGCTTTTGGTATTTTGCAACCGATTTTTATTTCAGAAACCGATTCCTTGAATGAAGTTTTGGCATTTTGGCCTTGAATATTTCATGATGGTTTGACAAATGATTTTGTGAGCTTTGGAAAAATATTACCGTCATTGGTCTTTTTAGCATTTTCAAAATGACATGGGAAATTGTGCTTAGCCTGGTAAATCCTTGTGAGAAAGGTTTACGGCATGTAAGTTTTCTGATGTGTTCTGTTGTTGTCTCTGTGGGTCGTTAGCGCACGCTACGCTTTGCGGCTAGCGCGCGCAAGAGTGCGTTGGTAGCACGCTAAGGGGAGGATAGCGCACGCTACCTGGTAGTTCAGGGCAGTCCAGGAGCTACTGGACTGGGTCTGAAGTTCTCGTTAGCGCACGCTAACACTTGGGGTTAGCGCACGCTAACAGTGTATTTTTGGTCAGGAGTTTTGTTTGGTGCCGTGATAGCGCACGCTAACCTTAATGATTAGCGCACGCTAATTGTGTCCAGTATAAATACTGGACACCAGTCTAGAAGTTGCATTTTTCTTCATTTCTTCTTCTTCCTCTATGAGAGTGAGACGTAGCGACTCGGTTTCGCATCTGGGTTGATTTTTCTTCCATCCAAAGGTGTTTTGGAGTATCCTAGATGATTTTTAACATCATCTAATCCTTTGTTCTTCGCCGAATCTAGGTATTTTCTTGAATCCCTAGAGTGGACTTTTTGGAGTTTTGTTTTTGATATCGTTTTCCATCCAGTTTTGATAAACCGCTTGTTGTTTTAACGATGTTGTTAAACATATCCTAAGGGTTGTATATCACTGTCGTGATTTTGAGCGATTTGATGCGTGTGATATGATGTGTTTAAGTGAATGTTGATACGTGCGAATTTTGGGCATTTTGGCCTATTGTACTTCTGAAAAACCTTGAGTATCTTAGAAAATAAACCTCGAGACGTACTTTTAAAATGAATTATTTTCTCACAGTGCTCTCAAGATGCCTACTAGTGCCACGCTATGTTTCAAAATTATTCTACTTTGAGGATCAAAATATTTTGAGATATTTCTAATGATTTAGAAACGCATTCGCTTAGACCCGAAGGTCGAATATAGCTGAAAAGTTTTAATTTAACGAAAGGTGTCTTCATTTTTTTTTTTATCAAACGCAAGATGATTTTTTTTAAAGTCTCGATGACGATGTTTGTACTACTTTTTGATATATGATACTCAAGATCAACCGGTGCTTGCAAGTTATTTTCAAAAGATGGTTTTCGTTTTCAAAACCTATCATTCCTATTTGTGGTCCGGGAATGTATGTGTGATGTTCGTACTATCGTTAAGGTGTTAACCCTCGAGTTGTGGTTGAATCGGTGGTGTGAGCATAGAGTCGTTCGCCACACAGTTGTCGTGGTAGCCTCTGTGAGGGGTGTGATGTTGGTATTGGATGTTGTCGCCTTGTAGCGGTTTATGCGTTATCGCATATATGCGAGCTGTTAGAGCTCAGGTTGGTATGATTGTGTGCATCGGTGATTGTTCCACGTTGTGTCGATTGCTTGTTATATTGTTACCTTGGTTCCGTTGTTGTGAGTTTCGGGGGCGAGGTCAAAGGTAATACCTGTACTATTTTGACTTCTATATCTTCTCTTTCTCCAGTCTATCGATTCGCTCGTGTTCATTGATACCTTCTGAACTTGTTCTATACCTTCGTTTCATCATTCGAACGAGCTATAATCTGATTTTGAGTCGATCTGGTTATCGCTGTGACTTTTCCAAATTCGGTTCGACTATTGTGAACCTTGTTCGGAAGTAACATCTTTTGGTTCTAATAGTTCTTTTATTCAAAGTGGATCGGATTTTGAACTTCTGTATTTTTGGCTCTATCAACTCGTTTATGCTCGTTAACATTTCTGAACTTTCCCTATCCCTTGCTTTTGTTGATCGAACGAGGGTGGTATTGTTTCGGAATAACTCGTTTGTCGTTGTGGCTTTTCAATCGCTATTCCCTTTCCTGTGGATATTGTGGGAATGCACGTCTTGCCGTTCTCACCAGGTCATCCTGGGAGTTGTTGTTTGAATTTTATTATCCTACGTGTTTCGGACATGATTGTTCGATTTTTGTTGTCTCAATCGTTTGTTTGTTCAGTTTTTGTTCTCGTTTCGTGATTGTTGAGCGTTCAGGCTCCTTCGTAATTCCCTTAAGTTCGGGAAATTAGTCTCGTTTTCGATCCTCCAATCTTTAGGCGGTGGAATTCCGTATTTGTTCAGCGTTTGGCTCGCATTTTGATTGATGAACCGTTGGGTTGGTCAATCATATTGATTTTCGTTCATTGTGTTTTGTGATTGTTCGGATAATTGACTTGATTGTATTATCCATTTAATGACGCTTGTCACTCGTTGATTTTATTATGTCTCTACCGGTGACGTTGTGTTAGTCGCCCTAGAGCGTATTTTCTCGCCGTATGTCTCTTTGCGTTCCTTGCAGCGTTTCGCCGTCGGGCGCGAGTCTTCGGTTTTTGTGTATCTCGTCGAGTTTTCCTGGCAAGGGATATTGCTTCTCCCTACTTATTTTAAGTTTCGGGACGAAACTTCTTTTAAGGAGGGTAGAATGTAATATCCGCAATTTTCGATTTTCGGTAAATTTCTTTTTTCGTGCGGAGTCCGCTTTGACTTCGCTCATGACTGCTTCGTCATTCCGAGAATGATTAATTCTACACTTTTGTCATCCGAGTTCGTTTCGGTGTTGTTTTGTTGAGTTCCGTGCTTTTTAGCGACTTTTCCGCACTTGAGTTCGATTCTTGCGAATCTCGTCAAAGCTATTTGTTTGAGTTTCCCGCAAGTCCGTTTAACTTTGTTAGACGTGTTGTGAACTTCGGTTTGGTTATTCGATCACGTATCGTGATTTCCGGGCGTTTTGGGCCATTTCGTAATTTCTTAAAAGTTACGGGTATCCATATCTGTAATTGTTGTCTCGACCCGTTTCTTGGTCGCGTATGATTAATTATGGTATTACGTTTTCATTTCGAGTCGTTGATGTCGTCCGCGAACTTTTCGTCGTGTTCGTTCCGTGCGATTTCGGAAATCGAGGCGTCGGGTCGTGGTGGTGGCAGGGCCGGGTCTGGCCCATGTCGGAAATCTTGAGGCACCGCCGAAAGGTGCATGGCGAGAACCGGCGTAGCGCACGCCTGGCCGGGATCTTCTGTAGCCTTCTTCAGCAGTGTAGCGCACGCTGCCGAGTCGGCCAGACGCTTCTCGCCCGGGCGGAGGGATTACGAGGTTATGGACTCGGCCAGATCGGCAGTAGCGCACGCCATCGTCGGTCGTAGCACACGCTTGGCGGGGGTAGCGCCTGTGTCGGCCGACTAGCGACGCTACCCGGGTGAGTTTGTTAGTCCGGTGGCTCTTTGGACAGTCGGCAGTGCGCGCGAGCTTCCAGTAGCGCACGCTAGCGGAGTCGGGCGACGAGTCATGGTCGGCAGATTGTTCGGTGGTGCCGGTCATGCGGGCCATGGCGAGAGTGCTCGGCGTCTTGGCCGATAGCGCACGCTAGTCCGGGAAGGCTAGCGCACGCTAGTTCCGGCCCAGTATATAAATGACAGACCAGCAACTTTTTCCGTCATTTTTCATTTCATTTCTCTTCGGTCCGCGGCTGGGGTTTTGGAGGAGATGAAACCATATTGTTGGACAACAAATCCATGAATTTTCTGAGTTTATATCACCGATCAATCATCCTATAACATCCTTCGATCCAGCGAATCAAGGTTAGATCTTTAGAACCCTACTTTTGGGTAGATTTGGGGGTTTTCGCATTTTTGTCCGATTCGTTCCGTTTTGTCGATTAATTCATGATTAATATGATTAATCTTGTTGGTATTCTTAGTTTCCCTACGGATTCATGGTATATTTCGTGATTTTTACGGAATCGAGAGGGTTTGGTTGTGGTCCGCCCTCGTTGTTTATATACGAATATACATGAATCGTAGGCGGGTTTTCGGGTGTATTCCAATTCCGTATTCATTTAGAAATGGTTGTGATTGTATTCTTCGAATCGTTAGGTTCAGTTTCATTGGTTCCTAGCGTTCGTCGGTGACTTTCCTTTCCGTTCGTTGCGTCGCCAATAATTTAAGGCAAGTATTTTCGGAAACCTTTATGCTTAACATGGAATGGTAATGTATTTTGTGTGTGATTTGCTCACCTCGTGTTGGTCCGACGGGATCAAGGAGGGAATCCAAAGGTTTGCGTCCCGGATTCATGAGTTTGTTTAGCTAGCCAGTGCGGGAGGGTCCTTAGAGGCCTCGTGCGGGAATTTATGATATGACTCTGTTCCCAAGGCGATGCATGTGCGTGTTTTGTTTTATAATATAGCCAGCGCGGGAGGGTCCTCAGAGGCCTCGTGCGGGAATTTATGATATGACTCTGTTCCCAAGGCAAATTGTTTGACTGTTTATTTCCGGGAAAGACATGTCTAGTTTTGGTTTTGAAATGATATTGGTGCATGTACTATGAAGTGTGTAAGCGATTGGTTTGCCTTGAATACTTGTACTAGCATAATTGCTAACCCCTTTGGGGGACCCGTTGTCGGGGAAATTCTTGTTATGCATTTCAGGTTATGTTCAGCCAGACGAGCGGGCGCTGGGATGGTACGAGGATGTCGGCCAAGGTTGTTGACATGTGCAATTGAGTCTTGTTATTTCTTACTGTCTCTTTTGATGTGGATGTTTTCCAAATTGTAAACTTATAGATTGTACTCGCGAGTACTTAGGCTTTTCCTTTCGGATTGTGATTGGTCTTCGTTGGAGTTAATGTATTTGTCGGTTGATGTTTATTATGCCGGTTGTACCGGACGTGTTGTTTTATGTTCTTGTTGTTAACAATTGTTTCCTTGCTAACCGAGACGGTTAGTCGAGAGGTGTTTTCTTGTGTTAGCCTGGTGGATCCCATGTAGGGGTCCACGGCGCTGTAATACACCTCGAATATCTTGGGGGTGTTACAATTAGCTCCCCTATTCACTGCCCCCTTGTTTTTGTTTACTTATCGTAAGTAAGGGTACAAAAAAGAGTTTGTTAGGCGAGCTATCTCCAGTTTTGCCGACTCTGAGGGATCGTGCACGATCGCGAAGTTCGATGGACCGGTCTCCACCACCGTGTCTTTGTATGTGAGGGACATTGCCTATCCCGCGACTCACTTTATTGTGAGGGTCCTCCGTTAGGCTGCGCCTGCCTTGTATTTAAACGAAAGGCAGGCGATCTTGGTCTGGAGGAGTCCTTGCACGGGGCGTCGTCGGTTTATTCGACTCCACGTCCGCGGCTTTGTAAGCACCTTTCTACCTCGGGTCGGCACGTTAGATGACGACCCTCGACGGTATACATTGTGATGGGGTAGTGACGCGTCGCCTTGTCCGAGTACGTCATGTTAGATGACGTAATTTGAGGACGCGCGAACGTGTCCACTGATCATTTTGGAGGGTCCTTTGGCTACGCCGGCCTCGTATTTAAATGAAGGGCGGGCGGTCTCAGCCCGAAGGAACCTTGCATGGGCGAATCTGTCGGTTCCATCGACCTCCAGGACCATGGCTGCATTGATCCTACCTCAGATCGTCATGATCAACGATCGTCGGCGGTATGCGATATGCCTGGTGGGGCGATCGCCAGAATAGATGGGATAGGAAAAATTTCATGATATTCCTTGTACATTGGGCAGTCGAAATTGAATACAAAATTTTCACTGGTAGTATTTTTTTAGATGCACGGCGTTCCAGGGATATTGATCCGGGGTACCGTCAGGATGTTCGAGTTTGTAGGCTCCCTTAGTTAGCCATTTAGATATCCTGAAAGGTCCTTCCTGATTCGGACCAAAACGCCCGTGTGGGCTGGATCTTCTTGAGGACGAGATCGCCCACTTGAAACCTTCTTTCTTTGACCTTTGAATTGAAGAACTTCTCGCTCTCCTTTGTGGATTGTATTCTTCATTTCGAGGTCACCGCCGTTCTTCGAGCATGTCTAGTCGATTCATCGCCACATCGTTGTCGGCCGTCATCTCTTGTTCGGTTCGATGGCCGAGGATGGCGATCTCCGAAGGAATCACCGCTTCGCTCAAGGCGAGGCGAATGGGGTTTCATTGTCAATTACGGTCGCCGCTCGATAAGACCACAAAATGTCCGGAAGCTCGCCGCCCATCACCCTTGCCTCGAGTCGCGCTTTAATTGTGTGTTTGAGGATCTTGTTCATGACCTCTACCTATCCGTTCGTCTGAGGGTGATAGGGTTCTTAAAACAATCTTTTGATTCCCATTTCTCACGTAATCGCATGACTTCTAAGCCGTCGAACCGCTTTCCGTTGTCGGAGATGATGGCCTCGGGCACTGACCGGCATACGACGCTTCTCCGCATAAACTTGATCACTTGCTCTTGGCCGATCTTGTTGAGCGGTTCGGCCTCACCATTTGGTGAAATAGTCGACCTACGATGGCGAATTTACACTGGAGCCGCTTTCTGCAAGGGACCTATGAGGTCGATGCCCCATTGCGCAAATGGCCAAGGGCTATACATGGAGGTGAGCGTCGGGGATAGTTTAATGTTGGGGCCCATTATCCGACACCTATGACACGATCCGGCATAGCGATCGCATCCTTCAAGTGATGGCCGAAAAACCTCGCTCGGTTGTCTTATGGATGAGAGCTCGCCCGCCCGCATGGTTTCCGCAGATCCCGCCATGGATCTCGCTTAAAACGAGCCGACCTTCCTCCGATGTAATACACTTGAGGAGGGAAGGTCAAGGCTTGCTTGTAAAGCCTGGCCGCCCAATGGGGTATATCCGTCGCACGGAGCCGGAGTTGGCGAGCTTTAACACGATCGTCGGGGACCGCTCCGCCCTTTAAGTATTTGATGAACGCGAGTCATCCAGCTTCTCTCGCGACGGCAGAATCATGCAGTAAAGCTTCGTCGATCGCCGACCTTGCCGACTTTGTGATTCGATATCGAGAAGTCACGCCCCATCCGATGACGCTAGTTTGGATAGGGCATCGGCCTGGGAGTTGTGCTCTCTTGGGATTTGTTCGATTAGCACTTCTTCAAATTTTGTGCACATTTCGGCGACCAGCTCTTGGTATTTGACCATCTGTTCGCCGCGCACCTCATATTCTCCCTTGACTTGGTTCACGACCAAAAGGGAGTCCATGAAGATATGGAGGCGACGAACATCTAGGGCGAGGGCTAGATCGAGCCCGCCTACCAAGGCTTCGTATTCGGTTTCATTGTTGGTCGCACGAAAACTGAAACGCACAGCGTTAGTGAAACTTTGTCCGTCGGGACTGAGGAGGACAATCCCTGCCCCTGCTCGTGAATTGGTCGCTCCCACATATAACTTCCAGGCAGGTCGTCCGATCTGGGTCGGACTGTGAGGGAAAGTTAGTTCCACCACGAAGTCCGCCAGAGCTTGGCCTTTGATCGCCGTGCGAGGGGCGTATGTGATACCATATTGGGTGATCTCCAGCGACCACTTGAGGAGTCGCCCGTTGGTGTCCGGTCGATGTAGGACTTGCCTTAGAGGTAGAGTTGTCAGGACTTCCACATGATGTTCGAAGAAATAATCCCTTAGCTTACGAACACTCATGACAAGGGCATATGCGATCTTCTCCAATAGTGTATAACGTGTTTCAGCATCATGGAGCGCTTGACTAACATAGTAGATCGGCAAGTGGACTTGTCCCTCTGCTCGCACCAAAACGGCACTCAGTGCGACCTCCGAGGCTGCCAGGTAAAGGAATAGTTTCTCACCGGGGATCGGCTTTGCCAGGATCTGGGGGTTAGATAGATATTCCTTTATTTTGGCGAACGCTATCTGACTTTCCTTCGTCCATGGGAACTTTTTGTTCTTGATGGTCGCGAAGAAAGGCTTGCTTTTATCGCCAAGTCGAGATATGAAACGGTTGAGGGCGGCTAGACATCCTGTGAGGCGTTGTACCTGCTTGATGTTTCGCGGCTCCTGCATGTCAAGGATCGCCTGTATCTTGGTGGGGTTCGCCTCGATCCCCCTTTGGCTCACAATGTGCCCCAGGAATTTCCTGGAGCCCACCCCGAAGTTGCATTTCTTGGGGTTTAGCTTCATGTTGAATTTTTCAAGGATGGCGAACATCTCGGCGAGATTATTGAGGTGATCTTCCTTCTTGAGGCTTTTGACCACGATGTCATCAATGTAGACCTCCATGGTCTTGCCGATCTGATTGGCGAACATTCTGTTGACTAGTCGCTGGTAGGTTGCCCCTGCGTTTTTCAAGCCGAACGGCATTCGGACCCAAAAGTATATGTCTTTTTCCGTGTGGAAAGATGTGTGTTTTATGTCTTTCTCCGCCATTGGGATCTGATGATATCCGGCGAAGGCATCCATAAACGACATCATTTCGCAACCTGCTGTGCTATCGACCAAGTGATCAATATGAGGCATCGAAAAGTGATCTTTTGGACATGCCGCGTTGAGGTCGGTGAAGTCGATGCATAACCTCCAGGAACTAGTTGGCTTCTTGATGAGTACCGCGTGGGCGACCCATTGTGGTTCGTCTGTAGCTACCCCGATTAATTTGTTGTTGAGTAATTTTTGGACTTCTACGTCGAGCGCCGCGTATTTTTTGGGACCGAATTTCCTACGTTTTTGGTGAACAGGCTTCATTGCCGGGTCGATCTTTAGATAGTGGCAAGCGTGCTCAGGACTTATGCCGACCATATCTTGATGCGACCAGGCAAAGACTCCGATGTTCTTACGTAGCAAATTGATCAGATCCCCTTTTAGTTCGCGGTCGATGCTTGCGCCAATCCGTACTTCCCGTTCTGGATGAGCCGGATCTATCGTTATACTCTCCAACTCTTCGACGGGGACGGTCGCCTCTCGTTTGGAACGATTTCCGGACTCGATTCTTGGATCGATGTCGAGACTTGGCTCGAAACCGATCCTTGGCTCGATGTCGAGACTTGGCTCGAAACCGATCCTTGGCTCGATGTCGAGACTTGGATCGAAACCGATCCTTGGCTCGATGTCGTCCATTAACCGAACTGAGATGGCGTCCCCTGAGTCGGGTTGGTATGATGCGCTCGGCTCGTCGATCTCTATGGGTTGATCATCGATCGCTTCAATGTTACACATATTATGGGAAGTATTGAAAGCAGTAACGACATAGGAGTAACTCAAACATCTTTTTGCCATTAGCTGATCTCCTTTTACAGTACCGACCGTCCCATCGGCAGTGGGGAATTTGATACAGTAAAAGAAAGATGAGGCGACCGCCTCAAAGGTTTCTAAAAAGGGGCGACCTAGGAACCCATTATAGATGCTGGGCCTATCTATGATTACAAAACTTAGGTTCCTAGTAATCCTAACCTTGGGATCATAAAAGCATATTAGCTCGACAGAGAGAATGATCCTTCCGTAGGCTTGGACTATGTTGTCGCCGAACCCTTGGAGCACGGTGTCGAACGGCTTGATGAATTTGATTAAGTTGCCGAGTTGGTCTAGGGCGGATTTGAATATGATGTTGCAGAAACTCCCATTGTCGACCATCACGCGATCGACCGTCTTCCCAAGGATACAGGCGGAGATCACCAGTGCATCCTCTTTGGGGCATTGCACTCCCTCCCTGTCTTTGTTGGATAAGGTGATGAGTGCGTCTTTAGATATGGTCGGCTCCGGAGGTACCACGATATGGACCCCGGCGAACGCCCTCAGCTCGGCCTTTCGCTTCCTGTTTGACATGGTGGAAACCGGGGAAAGGCCCCCGAGGCTTCCACCTCCTGCTTGAAGCATGTTGATCCGACCGCCAGGGTTGATCGGAGGGACCGACTCATCAGAGTACTCCGGATCATGCTCGATTCTGGCGACCGGATTGGGAGGAGTTTTCTCGTGTTGTCGGCGCTCGCGCCCTCCGGTCCTTTCTGTCCTAGGCTCTGGCTTGGTGACCAAGTTGTCCAGTTTGCCTTCCTCAAAAAATCGCCAGAGTTGTCTGAGGAGGTCGCGGCATTGACTGGTGTTGTGGCCGGGACTCTTGTGGTAGGCACAAAATTTGCTACGGTCTAGATGAACGTGGTCCCTTATCGGCTTTGGTTTGGAGAGCCACTCGCGACCCTTGATTGCATTGAAGATGTGGGCCGGAGATAAGTTGAGGTTGTGGAGAAGGTGGACCTCTACATCCTCGAAGGCTTTGAACTCGCCAGGCGGCTTGGCGACCGCCTTTCTGGGCTTGGCGACCGTTTTCTTCTGGACATGGGATGGCGCCTTTCCTTCTTCGGACGGTCCCTCGTCTAAGCGGAGGGAGAGCATCCTCTGCCTGGCCAAAAAGTTGGCGGCTCTGACGCGGAAGACCGAGTAGGTCGGGGGGGATATCCTTTGTGAGGTGCCTGAACATGGGCGAGCGTCCGTGGAACCCGCTCAGGACTGAGTGGAGAGCGAGATCGTCGCTGATGGGCTCGCCGGTGAGGACTACCTCGTCTACCCGGTCGATGTAATCTTCATCTGACTCGTCCTTCCCCTGCCTGATTTTCATCATGCGGTGGGGGCCTTCAGGGCGAGCGACTTTGGCGGCGAAGTACGACGTGAAGTCTTTCGCCAGCTTCTCAAAGCAGTTGATTGAGCGAGGTGGTAGTGAGATGTACCACCTGTGGGCGAGGTCTCCCAGTGTTAATGGGAACATTAAACACTTGGTCGCATCTGATGCTCCGCATCCGGTCATGTAGATCCGGAATTTGCTCAAGTGGGTTTCCGGATCCGATCTCCCCTCATATAGAGGTGTTTGTGGGGGATTGATCGTTGGTTGGACTGGGGCGAGCTCGATCTGAGTCGTGAGTGGTTCGCTTGATCCAGTGATCGATCTCCTGGCGCCTGCCCCATTTTCCAGGAGCGCCTTCATCTCTTCGAGCTGGTGTTGCATGGCGGCCATCGCTGTCGCCTGACTGCTCGCCGACTGGCTCTCAGAGCGCGAACCAAGGCGATCGTGTACTGATCCTCTAGCCCCGTGGTGAATGACGAGCTCCATGCCTGTGGGTTCCTTCCTTGGGCGAGCAGGGGCTCGCTGACCGACTTGTCTCCTGGGATTCGGATATGCCGAACTCCTGGTAAAGGATTTGGATTCCGATGTCTCCCGGCTGGGGCCCGAGTGCCCGGGTCGCCATGAGGGATCGCTCCCCAGGCGGCTGAAGACGGAATCGTCCCGCCTTACGAGAGCCTTCTCCTGTGGCTCGGGGCTTTCTGTCGATTTCTCAACATAGATCCCCTTGAGCTTCTGTTTGCTTGCCCGGCGGATGGCTGACGGAGTGATGGTGGGCGAGTCATAGGCCTTCTGTCGCTCCCTGAGGATGGCTATAGCCTCCTCAATCTGTTCCGCGGTCTGGAACTGATCGAGTGAGAGGCTAGAACCGTCCCCCGGGGGTGGGAGTGAGAGCCTAGCGTCGCCACAGTCGCCTTCCGCCGTGGGCTGGGATTCGGTCCGGGCCGGAATGAGATTTCCGGCAGATCTTAGGGTGGCTCTCTTGGAAGTCGTAGCGGACGTCATTTTTGTGAAGGCCTTTCTATTGAAGAACAGTGAGTGTTTCTTCAAGTATATGTCTGGAGAACAGTGAGTGTTCTTCAAGACGGTAGGAAAAAAAATGAAGGTTTGGGCCCTTTTTCTAGCGCCAATTGTTGTTACCCAAAATATTATCTGGAGATAGTATTGCTGGAATGATCGAGTAACAAACAAATGCGAGAACACTTCCGTGAGAAAAGAAACGACACAAGATTTGCCGGGGTTGTTAATCCCGGACTTGAATGCTCTGGCGAGATGTTATTAATAAATATACTATCGAGTACAAATATTAATGTTAGAATTTGTTACAATGAGTGTAAAGACTTCTAGTTATCTAGGCTGTAGAGCGCGTAGATTGCCGGAAGAACCAGATATGTAAATTTGTGAGTTCTTGCTTGGGATGTATGATAAGTGTGTATGAATATCACTATGAATGTATAAGTGGTTGCCAAATGAGTCTTTGATTCTCTTTCTGTGTGTATTTTGCACTGTATTCACGGTAAAATTGTTAGGAGTATGCCCTCGAATGCCACTCAGAGGTTGTTGAGTGAGGGCATTGTACTTGTAATTATGTAAACCATTTATATAAGGCAAATGATTGTTTCTTTATTTACTGGTAGTTACTGGCATTCCTAACTCGTAAATAAACATATAGAAACTAGTCCGTGTATTTGAGAGCAAAACGTTCCACTCCTTATTGGATAAGGGGGTCGGCACTGGAAAGGTTTATAGCTCAAATACTTAATCATTCGCAAGTCGATGAAACTTGACTGGGCGTTAAGTTTATGTAAAGACGTGTATGACGTGTTCTTTGACATGGAGAGTGCCTGTCGAACACTAATGGTTAGTGGGAGCACACGTTATAGGTATGCTAATTAGATTAGTATACTCGAACCGACTCACCCTCGATTCGTCACACCTGATTTCACTCCGGATACCAATGACTAATCGAAAGGTTGTGATAGGTATTCGTGAACCTTCGACTTGAGGATTTAATAGGGATGTGCTTGTGACGTCAAGATTTTCATTAGAGTAGTTCGACCTCGTAAACCTAAGGCGGGGTCAACTCGACGTGCATCTTGACGGCAAGTAGCAGTCCTATCGAATACCAAGATAGAATTCTTTCTCCCATTAGTGAGCGGTTATATGTCATATGCGGTTATTGGCGATTAGATCATAAGTCTTTGGCCAAAGCATTGGAGCTAGTTGTATTAGATACACGATACCGATGATCTCGATTTGCATTAACGCATGCATAGCGTCAAGCATGATAGGGTTTGACTGACCGTGACCCTATAACTTGATCGGGACATTTGAAAGAAGGGTTTATACGTATACTGGTATTCACGACAGAATGGTTCTTGAATGATCCCAATCATTCGTTCTCAGTTGGGGTACAGTGTAGGCCGCCAGGCTGGCTAGGTGGTGCTACTACTCTTTGGTTCCTCCCATTGCTGACTGAGACGGACCTACCGAGTCGCGCAATAGGATTGACAACGAAATGAATCAAGCTAATTCTCTCATTATGAATATTACTCCCTCCGTCCAGTTTTTAAAGTCCCATTTGATGTTGGGCGCGGAGGTTAAGAAAAAATGATAAAGGTAAAGTGGGTGGAAGAAAAAGGTAGTGGTTGGAAGAAAAAGTTAGTGGTTTGGAAGAAAAAGGTAGTGGTTTAAAGAAAAAGGTAGTGGTTTGGAGAAAAAAGTAGTGGGTCCATTAGTGAAAAAGTAGTAATTAAATAAAGAAAAGAGGGTAATATGGTACAAAAAGTAGAGTGGGACTTTAAATTGTGGACAAATATTTGAGAGCAAATGGGATTTTAAAAAGTGGACGGAGGGAGTAGATATTGGATATCTAAATTTAGGACATTAGATGTCTAAATCGATTTATTGGATAAATTGATTTACGGCCTAATGAATTAAATATATCACCGGGTGATTAATTTAATTCATGGATATAATTATTTCTTGGAGAAATTAATTATGTTATAATGTATTTGATATGATAAAATTAATTGGATTAATTAATCGATATAAATACATCGGAACGGAATCGGAGTTTATCTGTTTGGACTCACAGGAGTCCGAAACGAACCGAACTCATCCGTTTTTCATCATAGCCGCCGCCCCACTTTCCACCTTATTCCCTTTTGTTTTTGTTCCCATTGATTAATGGGTGATAATGACATGGTGGGGTTGATTCTCATTTGATGAGTTGTTTTAAGGTGAGCGGAATTTGAATAAGAAAAGAAGACTTCATTCTCTCATTTAATAGGCATTCATACGGATCAATAATAGTGAGTTCAAGAGAGAGAAAAGTTCTTCTCAAAGTAGTCTTCTTCTTCTTCACTTTCCTCTTGGTTTTCTTAGAGAAATTTCAAGAGATTAATTGAGAGTTGTGAGTTATACACTTAGAGTGTGATAATCTCATATTGCAAGCTTCATCACCTAGCTCTAGCCGTATCCTCGGAGGATAGCAAGGTGTTGTCATTCCGTCGCTTTTTCCGCACGTGGCAAGTAGAGACGCGGTGCTTTCGGCGTTGGATCGTTCAAGAGCTTGGGGAATAGCTCAAGAGAAGGTTACCATTTAATCAACGGACTTCGAGGGTTAGTTTCTTACGACTCTTGCTTTTGTTCAATATTCGTATATATGTAGCTCGATCGATCCTCGTAGGGATTCGGATCGTATTTATTTTCGTTTCACCGCTCCGCCGCGGCCTTTGTTTTTAGGCGCCGAATCCCAACAGTGGTATCGGAGCGTAGGTCTTGCGATCGTATATACGATATTAGCATTTGGAATGCTCGATTAGATGGTGAATGATTTGGAATCATTTTAGTCATAATCGTGGTATATATTTTTACGTTCGTTGTAATTATATTTTTCGTAAGTTTATGTCTAAATATAAATCTTAATTTCTTGGAAAAATGATTTATATTGAAGATATGAATGTTGGAGAATATAGATATGGATATCCTCGAAAAACTAATCCCGAAATGCCGCTGACGGTCCGGAGGGGTCCGGTCGGGGCCGCGGCCTGTGGTCAGGCACTGGCACCATCAGATCTGGGCCGCGCACGCCTGTGGGCGCGCATGTGGTCGCCTGGCACTTAAGCCGCGAGCATGATCGGCCATGCCAGCATGTTCTGCGGCATGCCGGGCAGTGACTCGGCCATGGTAGGCCAATTTCGCCCCTACCAATTTTTTTCGTGTATTCTTGAAAATTAATCTCCTCATGTTAAATCGATTTAATATGATTAAAATGATTTATGATATTTCATTTTATAAGGGAAATTTGATTAATTGGAATATTTATGGTCGATCAATTATTTTGAACGTTATCATATTACCGATCAGGTGAATCGATTGGATCGGTTCGTATTGTTGATTGGATCAATGTATCTCACGCTTTCCATTTATTTAGTATTTATCGATGAATGCTTTTGAATGGGGATGTGGTTCGTGGACTTAGTTTTTGAATCGCTCGTTTCATTCGATTGGGTTGTAAAGGCCGCTTTGAGCCTATTTATTTTACTAGAAATGTTTGTATCTTGGATGCAATTTTTGATGTAAAATTTATATGTAATGACGAAGACCGAGGAAGATCCATTTCGAGAAGACGAAGATTCAAGACGAAGACTTGTAATTAGATTACGGAGTTTTGTTTTCAGAACGGTCCATGAACCACATGTTGGTAGCAACTAGGTTGTGAATGGTTGTTTCATATTGTATGAATGCCGAAACGCGCTTAAACGATTAATGTGCAAAGTGTAACGTTAATCGCGATAATTCTCCCACAACAAATAATTAAGTTTATAAGGTTTCAAAGTTTTTCCTTCCTCCATCGAAGTTTTCGAAATTGAAATCCAAACCGATGTGCTATGCTTCCGAGTTATCGGGGTAGTCGTCGGGAGCACGGATAAATTACCGGAGCGCATTGGATGCCTTCGATTGGAGCAAATTTTATCCCTAGAAACCTGATAGGTTGCCGGATAAGATTCAATTGTGAAACTGATTTGCGTCGATGGTATAAACTTAACTTGTTCACGAACCATAGAAATCGTATAGGTTGAGGGGAGTGAACAAGGGGAAAAAGAAGATCGAATCATCCATTAGATGGGTTGGTGTTGGACACCACTTTATGAAAATTAATAGACTAGAAACCTGTTCGGTTGCCCTCTATTAAGATTTATAAAGAACTCGATCACCACTATGAAGTAAGAGCGACGATAGTTCCGGATATCACATGGGAGTGTGTTATTCCGATAAAAATAGTGGGAGCTGGGTAACAAGAATAGAAAAGACCTTAAATTCTATACTCAGAACATAATTGAATGAGTCACTAATTAATCTGTTATACTTAATGCAGACAAATCTCAATATGACAATGAATCCACTCGCAATTCTACTCGAAAAGAACACCTTAATGGGACCTAACTTTGTGGATTGGCTCCGCAATCTGATGATTGTCCTCAGTATAGAGGCACTGGGATACGTCTTGGAGACGGACATTCCGGCGCCTCCTATGCGGACTCGAGCCAATCAGGAAGAGATTGAAAACCACGAAAAGTGGGTTAAGGATGACGTGAAAGTCCGTGCTTATATGATGGCTTCCATGTCTAATGAGCTTCAGAGCTCATGAGAAAATGACTTCGCTAGGTTGATTCTATCTCACTTAACCGAGCTTTATGGTGAGCACAAAGCAGAATCGCTAGATATGAGATATCCAAGCAATCGTCGGTGCAAGGATGAAGGAAGGTGAGAAGGTTGGGGAACACGTCCTCAAAATGATATCCATGATCGAGAGATTGAGGCTCTTGATTTTAAAATGGATACTTCTCTCCAAACCGACCTTATCCTACGCCTCTCCTCGATACCTTCTCAGCTTTGTTATGAACTTCAACCGCAATGAGATTGCATGTAACTTAGCCGGGCTAATGAACAAACCGGTGACCGCTCGGCCTCGGATGAAGACCCGCGGATGAAGGAGTCTCGCACTTGTGATTTCTTCGGACTTCTAAGTCTAAGAATAAGAAGAAAAAGACCAAGAAGCGGACTGACCACAAGCTAAGGACCTTAAGGGAAAGGGCAAGGCCCCGATGGTTCCAAAGAACAAGAAGAAGAAGGATACTTGTCTCAAGTGCGGTGAGTGGGCCACCGGGCTAGAGACTGTCCGATTCTTCATGGCACTTCGTCTGTAACTTTTAGTTTTGGAAACAAATTGTTCGCCATCGTATTTTCTACTTCCGGATACCGGATTCTCGTGCTAGTTCTCATATTTGTACCGTGAATCAGATCTGAACAAAGTAGGAAGCTTGGAGCCGAGAAGTTATGATCACCGGAAGCGGGCATAGTGTCGAGGCGACCACATAGGATCACTTCTTTTGGGTTTAGAATCCTACTTTGTTTTGACTTTAGAAGATGTACTTGTTTTGCCCAAGGGGCACAAAAACATTGTATCCATTCCTGGCCATGGACCGAAAAGGCTTTTCATTTTTCATTGGTGATGGTTCCCAAAATTTATTTTAGAAATAAACTAGTGGTACCGCTACATTGTTGAATGGATTGTATCATCTAAATCTCAAAGAACAAAGTAGTTGTGAATACTATAACTAGAAAACGCTAGGGATGAAACCAATCAAGTTTTGAAATGGCATCTTAGACTTGGTCATGTTGGTCAGACCAAGGTTTACAAGATGAAAAAAGATGGACTTATGGGTCCATTGGGATCGGATCCCTTTCCTACTTGTGAATCTTGCCTTAAATGCAATATGTCTAAGTCCCCTTCACAGGACATTTCAAAGAGCCGATAAACCGGGATTAATCCATACCGATGTATATGGTGCTTTGGAAGCAAGACGTGACGGATATCAATATTTCATTACGTTTACAGATGATCATACTAGGTATGGTTATGTATACTTAATGAAACATAAATTCGAGGCCTTTGAGAAATTCCAGAATTCAAGGCCCTAGTCGAGAAACAAACTGTAATCATATCAAAGCACTTCGATCGGACCGAGGTGGCGAGTATATGAGTACGGAGTTTGACGAGTTCCTTAAGGAACATGGAATAGTTTCACAACTAACACCTCCAGGTACTCCTCGCTAAATGGTGTGTCGAAAGAAGGAACCGACCCCGTGAACATGGTCCGTTCCATGCCGGGCTATACCGACTTGCCGATTTACTCCGGGGTATGCACTGATCGCCGCATATATCTTGAACAGATGTCCTTCCAAACCGTTTCCTAAAACTCCACATGAGATGTGGGAAGGAAGGAAACCAAGTCTTAATCATATTAGATTTGGGGATGTCCCGCTTATGTCCGTAAGACTAAGGTGGAAAAGTTGGAAGCTAGGTCTGCGAAGGGACGTTTCATTGGATTCCCTGCAGGACGATGGGATATCTATTCTACATGCCCGAAGATCGAAGGATCATTGTTGCTTTACAAGCACACTTCCCGGAAGATGAGTTCATTCAGAAGGCGGAGCAGTAGAAGTATTTCTTTAGAAGAATACAATGAAACTCCTCGAGAGACACTGCAAGAAACTGAACCGAACTTTCAAACACAAGTACAACCACCTCGTAGGTCTAGTAGGGTGTCTCATTTACTCGAGAGGTATGGGCTTGTGCACTTGGAGGAGCCGGGTCTCCATGAGGTTCCAAGTGATAGCCAAGAGACCGACCCAACAACCTATGACCAAGCGATGGTGGATGTAGACTCGCGAAATGGCGTGAAGCTATGGAAGCCGAGATAGACTCGATGCATGTCAATCAGTGTCCTGACTCTAGTAGACCGCCCCAAGGGCATAGTGCCCATTGGGAATAAGTGGATCTACAAGAGAAAGACCGATGGTGATGGCAAGGTTGACGCCTATAAGGCCAGCTTGTGGCAAAGGGTTATACCCAAAAGGAAGGGATCGACACACGATACCTTCTCGCCCGTAGCCATGATCAAGTCTATTCGCATGATGCTTGCTATAGTTGCCTACCACGATTATGAGATATGGCAAATGGACGTAAAGACGGCTTTCCTTAATGGATTCCTCGAGGAGGAAATCTATATGGAGCGGCTAAAGGCTTTGTGTCCGAAGTCGATATTCGAGAAGTGTGCAAGCTTCAGCTGCTCCATTTATGGATCAAGCAAGCGTCGCAGTAGTTGGAACCTTCGCTTTGACGAGGCGGTCAAAGAGTTTGACTTCGCAAAATGAAGAGGAACCTTGTGTATACAAGAAGGTTAGTGGGAGTAAGATCGCATTCTTAGTACTATATGTAAATGACATTCTACTAATAGGAAATGATGTGGGAATGCTCGATTACGTGAAAGCTTGGCTTTCGAGTAATTTCTCCATGAAAGACTTGGGAGAAGCAACCTATATTCTTGGAATTCGACTCTACCGGATAGAGCGAAGAGAACAATAGCCTTTCCCAAGCCCTCTATATAGATAAGATCTTAAAGCGATTTAAGATAGATGATTCTAAAAGAGGTTTCACCGATGCAACATGGAATAAAACTCACCTTGAAGATGTGTCCTCAAAGTGAGGAACAACGAAAGGAAATGAGTAATATACCATATGCTTCTACTGGTAGCCTTATGTATGCTATGTTGTGTACAAGACTCGACATCGCGCATGCCGTAAGCGTGGTGAGTAGGTTTCGTGCAAACCTGTGTAGGGAACATTGGATCGCCAGAAAGAACGTTCTCAAGTACTTAAGAAGGACTAGAGATATGGTTCGATGTATGGTGGAGAATCGATGTGGTGGGATTCACCGATTCGGACTTCCAAGGACCAAGGACGACTCGATGTCCACTTCCGCTACATATTTACTCTTAATGGAGGAGCAGTATCTTGGCGTAGTGCCAAGCAAAGCGCGACTGCTGATTCCACCTGTCAGGCTGAGTATCAAGCAACCTCGAAGGCTTCCAAGGAAGGGTTCTGGATTAAGAAGTTTCTAGGAGAACTTCAAATAATACCATGTGCTGAGATGCCTGTTCCATTGCATCGCGACAACGACGAGTCAGAAAGACAGCCAAGGAGCCGAGGTTTCACAACAAAGACCAAACATATTGAGAGGAAGTATCATCTCGTAAGAGAATTTGTTCGCTAGGGATACATCAGGTCGCATAGAGTAGACTCGGCCGACAACATCGCCGATCCACCGACCAAGCCACTATCTCGGACTAGCTTGGAGCGTCATCCGGAGAACATGGGTATTAGATACCATAGTGTGTGGCATTGAGTGCAAGTGGAGATTGTTAGGAGTATGCCTCGAATGCCACTCGAGAGGTTGTTGAGTGAGGGCATTGTACTTGTAATTATGTAAACCATTTATATAAGGCAAATGATTGTTTCTTTATTTACTGGTAGTTACCGCATTTCTAACTCGTAAATAAACATATAGAAACTAGTCGTGTATTTGAGAGCAAACGCTCCACTCCTTATTGGATAAGGGGTCGCACCGGAAAGGTTTATAGCTCAAATACTTAATCGTCGCAAGTCGATGAAACTTGACCGGGCGTTAAGTTTATGTAAAGACTTGTATGACGTGTTCTTTGACATGGAGAGTGCCCGTCGAACACTAATGGTTAGTGGGAGCACACGTTATAGGTATGCTAATTAGATTAGTATACTCGAACCGACTCACCTCGATTCGTCACACTGATTTCACTCCGGATACCAATGACTAATCGAAAGGTTGTGATAGGTATTCGTGAACCTTCGACTTGAGGATTTAATAGGGATGTGCTTGTGACGTCAAGATTTTCATTAGAGTAGTTCGACCCCGTAAACCTAAGGCGGGGTCAACTCGACGTGCATCTTGACGGCAAGTAGCAGTCCCATCAATACCAAGATAGAATTCTTTCTCCCATTAGTGAGCGGGTTATATGTCCTATGTGGTTATCGCAGATGAGATCATAAGTCTTTGCCAAAGCATTGGAGCTAGTTATATTAGATACACGATACCGATGATCTCGATTTGCATTAACGCATGCATAGCGTCAAGTACGTATAGGGTTTGATCGACCGTGACCCTATAACTTGATCGGGACATTTGAAAGAAGGGTTTATACGTATACCGGTATTCACGATAGAATGGTTCTTGAATGATCCCAATCATTCGTTCGATTGGGTGCAGCATAAGGCCACCAGTCGCTAGGTGGTGCTACTACTTTTGGTTCCTCCCATTGCCGATCGAGACGGACCTACCGAGTCGCGCAATAGGATTGACAACGGAATGAATCAAGCTAATTCTCTCATTATGAATATTAGATATCGATATCTAAATTTAGGACATTAGATGTCTAAATCAATTTATCGATAAATTGATTTATTTACTAATGAATTAAATATATCACCGGGTGATTAATTTAATTCATGGATATAATTATTTCTTGGAGAAATTAATTATGTTATAATGTATTTGATATGATAAAATTAATTGGATTAATTAATCGATATAAATACATCGGAACGGAATCGGAGTTTATCTGTTTGGACTCACAGGAGTCCGAAACGAACCGAACTCATCCGTTTTTCATCATAGCCGCCGCCCCACTTTCCACCTTATTCCCTTTTGTTTTTGTTCCCATTGATTAATGGGTGATAATGACATGGTGGGGTTGATTCTCATTTGATGAGTTGTTTTAAGGTGAGCGGAATTTGAATAAGAAAAGAAGACTTCATTCTCCCATTTAATAGGCATTCATACGGATCAATAATAGTGAGTTCAAGAGAGAGAAAAGTTCTTCTCAAAGTAGTCTTCTTCTTCTTCACTTTCCTCTTGGTTTTCTTAGAGAAATTTCAAGAGATTAATTGAGAGTTGTGAGTTATACACTTAGAGTGTGATAATCTCATATTGCAAGCTTCATCACCTAGCTCTAGCCGTATCCTCGGAGGATAGCAAGGTGTTGTCATTCCGTTCGTTTTTCCGGCGCGTGGCAAGTAGAGACGCGGTGCTTTCGGCGTTGGATCATTCAAGAGCTTGGGGAATAGCTCAAGAGAAGGTTACCATTTAATCAACGGACTTCGAGGGTTAGTTTCTTACGACTCTTGCTTTTGTTCAATATTCGTATATACGTAGCTCGATCGATCCTCGTAGGGATTCGGATCGTATTTATTTTCGTTTCACCGCTTCCGCTGCGGCCTTTGTTTTTAGGCGCCGAATCCCAACAAAAATTGTGTCCCTTTGGCTACTGCAGTGAGTTCTCTATTTATAGGGGACAAGGTAGTTGGGACCCCTCAGGCGATCGCGGGCGACTACCATTTTCTATATTATAATAAGATGGCCGATCGTCCCGTCACGTGGGGCTGTTCCCTTAAAGTCTGGGGCCGCTGCTAGTGGCCAGTTGTGCGAGCCAATGGGAAGCCAGCACGCGTCCTGGGTAGCTGTCCGGGGAGGACCCACTTTGTACCTTTTCGGCCACGCTTGTAGGTGTGGTAGGTGACAGGCTGGGGTCAAAAGTCCTATCTGTCGGCGCCCTTTGAAGATCCGCACGTGGGCCACCGTCCAAGATTCGGTCTTCGACAACTTTGACGGATGATGGATCCATACGTGGCACGAGACGATCACCTCTGGTTCGCTCATTAAAGACGATCGCCAGATATCTAAAGAAGATCGCTGGCTGCCAAAATACGATTGGCCAGACAGCCGAACTCCCAGCGCTTGCCTGCAGTATGTCTTCTATGGTTGGCTTCTCTGATCGTGATGCCGATCGCCTATCGAGGCGTTTTAATCTCCGCACAACACCAACATCATACACACATTCCCAAACGCAAACGGGAATTGATAGGTTTTAAAAAAAAAAAAAAAATGAAAACCACCTTTTGAAAATAATTTAGAAAAACACCGGTTGATCTTGAGTATCACCTTTCAAAAAAAAGTACAAACGTGAAACATCGTTATCGAGACTTTGGAAAACCATTTCGCATTTGTTAAAAATGAGGACACTTTCTGATAGTGAAAAACTTTCAGAATATTCGACCCTCGGGTCTAAGTAAAAGTGTTTATAAAACATTGAAAATATCTCAAAACATTTTGGCTACTCGAGGTAGAAAATTTTTGAAACATATTATGGCACCTTGGACATACCACGAGAAAATAATTCATTTTAAAAGTACGTCTTGAAATTTATTTTCTAAGATACTCAAGGTTTTCAAAGATAATTCAATGGGCTAGAATGCCCAAAAATTTCAGGTAATTACACGGAACATATAGCGCCGTGGGTCCGCTACGAACCCACCAGCAAAAAACTAATAACAAAAACGCCAAAAAGGCCGATGACGGTAATATTTCAAAAACTCACAAAAGCCATTTACAAAATACTAAATACCGTCATAAGAATTTCGCCAAAACGATCAAGGACATAATGCCAAAAACTCGGTTAAGGGAATCGGTTTTCGAAATAAAACTCAGTCGGTAAAATACCGAAAGTCATTACAAAAGAACTCACGCAGCGGATAAAAGAAATACAGTTCAACATGCACAATCCAGCAACACTACTCCTCATATGAACGAAATATTAGAGTCAAATAACTACATATCACGAAATCAAAATCCATAAGAGGATTCCGTCACTTAACAAATAATCATAAAAATAGCTCGTGTCACACGAGGCACAACACAAAGAAGGGAGACTTACATCCACAGGTCGCACGAAGATGATGATCGCCCACGATACTAATCACGACCAACAAACTCAGACCACGCGTCGCGACACGACTCAGTCAGACAAAATCCGACGAGACAAAAACTCAACAGACACCACTGACCCGACAACCTAGGTTTCCACAACCTAAGCTCCGATACCATTTATGTAACACCCCCAATCTGCTCAGGGATATTACACGCCGTAGAACCTTTCCTCAAGGATCTACCAGACTGATAACAACATAAAACATTTCAAAAATGCCTTTAAGGCTAAAATGACTCAGTAGACCGATTTGGTCTTTCAATAAATACATACAACTCAAACTCATTACATACCCACGCAGGGGTCGAATACAAACACTCCCGTACAACGGGAAAGAACACTGCAATGAAAATAAACTATAACTAAACCAATGACCTCATACGTATCCTTGTGTGATTAGTATCATTCATCTTTCATCATCCTTCGTGCCGACCCCGTGTTATGCTCCCAAACCCGAATGCAAAAACAGACATCCACCCCGAATACTCTGGGTTAGCAAACTCCACCGCTTTGCTAGTGCAAGAACAAAGTGAAAATACGAGCCATACAATTCACATTCCACGAATAACAATAACCAGGAATCCTCAAAAATCCAAAAGTAACGAAAAGTACTTCCCGAGGCAAGAGTTTGGGTAAAACATTACAAAACTGAAAGACCACAATTAAAGGGAAATAATTTATGAAACAGTTTAAAATGCCATCGAGAGTTTTAATAGAAAACAATTTAGGATTATCAAATCCTTATCTTTCCAAAATCAACAGTGTCACAACAAAGGTTTTGTTTTCGCAAATAGAAAACCGAAAACAATTCGCAGGCCAAAACCTGTCACGTGTCCTCGACGACATAAAATCAATACCAACTCGTGAAGTTTTTACCGTGATTCCCGGACTCAACCCATTGAAATCCCGTTGTGGCTTCGAACTAACCCAAAGTGATTAAAATACATTAACTAAATATACACCAACCTCGTGAAGTTTTTACTCGTGAATCCTGACTCAACCCATCGAATTCCTCCATGATCCCGGACCCCGAGGTGAGTAAAATACATTCACTAAACATACACCAACCTGTGAAGTTTTTTACTCGTGAATCCCGGACTCAACCCATTGGAATTCCCTCCGTGATCCGTCGGACCCCCCGAGGTGAGTAAAATACATTCACTAAACATACACCAATCTGTGAAGTTTTTTACTCGTGAATCCCGGACTCAACCCATTGGAATTCCCTCCGTGATCCCGTCTGACCCCCCGAGGTGAGTAAAATACATTCACCACTCGTGAATCCAGGGCGCAACCCATTGGAATTCCCGTAGTGGCCCCGTCGAACCAACCCACGGTGAGCGAAGAAATCATGCAGAAATAACATATCACACCAAGGATATCCAAACAATTCACCAGAGCATCAAACACTTAGCAAAACACCACGTCAAACCACAATGCACCGAAATGAAACAATATACGTCCACACGCAAATACGAAGTTCATCATCAACACCAAACATATCCATAGGATTCACATAGTCACTTACAACCCACACAATTTACAAAACACACGCGTTTGAAAGTGAGCCTTTAACGAGGCTAGCCGAATCTTTTGAAAACTCATTTCAAACAAACAAACAAACATACCAAGACGATCACCAATCATCATATCCACAAAACAAGAAATGTATGGACAAGGTACTTGCCTCGAAATCGGCACGCAAGTATTCCGACGAACACGGCTCAACCGGAAAGCTTCGAAACGCCCGATGCTATCGAAAAGGAAGACGACAATGAACGGAAGGGTTCGACATGGTTTCTTCGCAAAAAACTCGACCCTAACATCATATAATCAATAAATCAACGATCACACGCGGAAGAATAATCGTAGAACGTCCGAAAACCCCTCTAAGACATTCTACCGGACACCTTCAAGGTGTCGATCAAGAATTCGACCAAAACAACGAATCGATACGATCCAACCATGGAATAACAAGGGAAATGATATAATACATCTAAATAATCATCAATCCATCATAATCCTAAGTTAAATCGGATTAAACGGACGAAATCGAACAAAATACCCAAAATCCCCAAAATTAGATTTCTAGGAAATCTGACCTGATTCGGTAGATCGGAGGAGGTTATGGGATGATTTATTGATGTTAGAAACTCAAGAACTTCGTGGATATGTTGTCCAACAACATCTCTCCATAATCAACACACCCCCAGCCGCGGAAGAGAAGAAAAAAGAATGAGAAATGACTGAAGAAAACGTCTGCTGGCCTTAAATAAGCTAACTGCCGGCCGCCTTACGTACGTAACCGGCCATGGCTTACGTACGTAACCGGCCATGGCCGAACTCGCTGCCTAGAAATGCCGAAAACGTTACGTACATTACCGGCCAGGGCCTTACGTATGTAACCGGCCTTACGTACGTAACTGCCGAGCACTAACGACCGTAACTCGGCCGGTGCCGGCCTGGGTCCAGACTGCCCGGCCACGACTCGGCCGGGGCCAACTCCGACGGCCCGAACAACCCCGAAACCCGAACCTGAATACGAATCGAAGATACGGTTACGAAGTACTCGCAAAGACGAATTTGAGCACTAAGAGAACACATGATTCCGACCACCCGAAGGCTCGAAATTCGACAACAAAAAGTAATTACCCCAAACTTTGGGAAATTACGAAAATGGCCCAAAACGCCCGAAAATCACGATACGTGATCGAATAACCAAACCGAAGTTCAAAACACGTCTAACAAAGTTAAACGGACTTACGGGAAACTCGAAACAGCAGTTTTGAACGAGATTCGCAAGAATCGAACTCAAGTGCGGAAAAGTCGCTAAAAAGCACGGAACTCAACAAAACGGCACCGAAACGAACTCGGATGTCAAAAAGTGTAGAATTAATCATTCTCAGAATGACGATACGGTCATGAACAAGTCGTCAAAGTGGACTTCCGCCGAAAAAAAGAAATTACCGGAAATCAAAATTACGGGTATTACAAAAATAAGCTGCTACTTTTCGTCCCTGTTAGCAAGGATGAATTACTACCATATAAGACTAGCAGACAAGAGGAAGAAAAAAACTACTGTCTGTTTATATAGTTAATTCATCTCAACCAACAATCTGAGAAAATATTGCATCATATTACCTAATGAACAAGACCGAGTCACCTGCAAACAACTTCTTTCCACCGATGAAAAGGCTCCACCCAGTCGTAAGCAAGTGAAGCTTTGGTTTCCCTAATTTTCACAATCACCAAGTTTTGAACATCACATTGCAATTCATCACACCAGGCTATGAGTATTAGTAAATATATATATATATATATATATATATATATATATATATAAATATATATATATATATATATATAATAAATATATATTTTTCAAAAAAAGGGGATATTTGTTAGATAGCTACAAACCTTGAGGGGGTGTTTGTAACAATATATTATGGGGAAATTTGTAATTTTGGAAAACAATTGGATTTTCTTTGTAACTAGGCTAAATCTCGATGTTAACATTTGTAATTATCCTTATAATATATATAACTGGAAGTATCAGATAGAGTTTGTGTTTAATTTCAGTCTACCGCTGGTGGTTTTTTCCACACTACCTGTTGATCAGCATTTTTATCATGCTCGGTTATCTCAATATTTGATGCCTTTCTCTAGTTACATAAAAAAGGCAGCACTGTTAACAATATGACAAGCCATAGCCTCCACCCCATTCCAGCACCACTTGTTCTACTATTCCAAGCACTCCAACAAATCATTATCATCATGCATAAGGCTTCACTGCTAAGCCTTCCAAAATGTGATGAAAACCAATCTATCAGATTGCTAAAATGGCCATCATTAAACCCACATCTAGCTTTTCTCCAACAATCTTTAATAACCTGACAATTAATAAACGCTCATCATTCTCACCTGCGACATTGCAGAGATAACATCCACCGTTGAGTTTTACTCCCTTCGCAATAAGCCTGCCGGCCATAGGAAGACAACCCCTGCACACATGCCAGAAGAAAATTTTAACCTTCGGTGGGATTCTCATATTCCACATTCTGGTCCAAGCCAAGTCACCATTCTCCGCTACATCACCAGAAATATTCCGATAACAGCTCTTTATGGAGAAATTCCCTTTCTCCTCCCAACACCAGGTCAATAAGTCTTTTGTTTGGCGCAAACTTAAAGGAATATCGAGAACAAGTTTTGCATCCTGCTCATTCAGGATATCATTTACACATTCAGTGTCCCGGTCTTTATAGTTATTAACCATTGATCCGTTAACTGTAGATTGTCTTAATTCATCCGGAATCTCAGTCAACACATAGGGGTTATCAATTCATGGGAGCCAAATCCCTTGCAAATATGATGAACTTACCCTGGATAATATGACGAAACGTCCAGACATTATCGTGCAAATCCCTTGCGACAAGCTCTTGTGCAGGTGGTTGCATCATGAAGTCCTAGAACAAGATAAAACCAGGTCTTAGAGAACAAATTTTATAATTTAACAAAAAATAAGATGAACACAGATAAATAAAAGTTTCCTTATAACAAACTAGAGGAGGAAAAATCTTCTTCGCAACACGATGAGGCACGGAAAACCCCCCATGTGTGCTCGTATCACTTTCCGTCAAGGTTTTACAAAAAAAAAATCAATTTGTGGTTTATATGCTTTCATTGATAAATCAGACCTCAATAAAGCGTCCTTGTCAAATTGCAATGTCAGCAAAATATATTCGATTATGTTATTCGAAAAAAAAATTCAGTCTGGGCCGATTGAGCAGAAATGAAAAAAACATTCCATCGATGAACTTATAATGGCAGCCGATTGAAATTCTTCAAGTATCGGGTAGATTATTTGAAGATTGGAAACCCTAAAAGTCTGAAATCGGCCGAACGCCATGGGCGGTGGACGCGGGACGATGAAGTGCAGAGATGGTCTGGACTTTGGAGGTTGGACGTGAAGTGCAGAAATGTTTGGATGGTGAAGTGCAGAAATGGAGTTTGGAATATTTGGAGTAAT
This sequence comes from Orobanche coerulescens, assembly GCA_033398695.1. NCBI lineage: Eukaryota > Viridiplantae > Streptophyta > Magnoliopsida > Lamiales > Orobanchaceae > Orobanche > Orobanche coerulescens. The sequence goes on along the minus strand of CM065819.1, from coordinate 23,729,738 downwards.
TGTGAAGCGGCGGACCAAGTGAAGTAAGTAACGTAGCAGGCAGCAAACCCTACATCATAACTATTATTTATATATATATCGGGTCGGGTATCCGGTCTGAAAAATATTCTCCGTCCGTACCCGGACCCAATTTATTCTCTTTCACCGAGTCGGGTACTCGACCCGATTTCTTTAAGAACTTATAAGAATACCCGGTAAATTTACCTCGGGTCAGCGGGTAGCCGGGTCGGATAGTTCTGTCGGATTTTTTATGAACACCCCTACTAAATTGACTAGTAATGTAACTAGTGCTTTTCACGGATTATTGTTTCTATTTTTTCAAAAATATATATCGATGATCCAACCTAGTGATGTTCCCAAATTTTCAAAAACTAAAAAATTAATTTGGTTGGAGATCTTAGTAGATCACTACTAAATTGACTAGTAATCATAACTAGTACTTTGTCATGGATTGTTGTTTCTATTTATTTAAAAATATTTTGACGATCCAACCATACGGATGTCAAGATATATCTAATTTAGTAATGTTCCCAAATTTTCAAAAAATAAAAAATTAATTTGGTGTGACATCTTAGTAGGGCAATACTAAATTGACTAGTACTCGTAACTAGTGCTTTGTCCTGGATTTTTGTGTCTATTTTTCTAAAAATACTTCTCGATGATCCAACCGTATGGATATCAAGATATATCTAATTGAGTGATGTTCCTAAATTTTCAAAAACTAAAAAATTAATTTGGTTGGAGATCTTAGTAGATCACTACTAAATTGACTAATACTCATAATTAGTACTTTGTCACGGATTGTTCTTTCTATTTTTTTAAAAATATTTCGACGATCGAACCATACGGATGTCAAGATATATCTAACTTAGTGATGTTTCCAAATTTTCAAAAAATAAAAAATTAATTTGTGTGACATCTTAGTAGGGCACTACTAAATTGACTAGTACTCGTAACTAGTGCTTTGTCCCGAGTTTTTTTTCTATTTTTCTAAAAATACTTCTCGACGATCCAACCATATGGATGTCAACATATATCTAATTGAGTGATCTTCCCAAATTTTTACAAAATAAAAAATTAATTTTGCTTGAGATCTTAGCAAACCACTACTAAATTGACGAATACTAGTAACTAGTGCTTTTCACGGATTATTATTTCTATTTTTTTAAAAAAATATTTATCGATGATCCAGCCGTACGGATGTCAACATATATCTAATTGTGTGATGTTCCCAAATTTTCAATAATAATCGTAGCAACTGAAATTCCGCTTTCGCAAGGCTGCAGCAGCATGTTTACAAGGCATTTCTTGATACTGAAATTCCTCGCACTTGCATATATTTTTTGATATATCAACAATAAATTTGAGCTTACAACCTGTAACAATTTTTGAACAATATAATTATTAATGGAAAAATAATGAAACATAGACAAAAACAGTGTACATACATGAGCATAGTAATCACTTTGATATATCACAGTTTCCAACAACATTTGAGATAGTAACTAAATATACATTAGTAAATATAAGTACGTGTCAAAATTTCACACGGTTATATTAAGAACATTTAAGAACATTTTAAAATAAAAAAATTATTGCATATAACAAATAATTAATTTGAATTATTAATTATTTTAGTAGACTAACTTCATTTTCTTAGATTCGTTAATAGTAAACACCTCTTTGTTGCTAGTGTGGTGAAGGTCGATAGTGCAACCTCTTTGTTTGCGAAGTACCATCGTTGTACTAAACACCGAATACACTCAATCATTGTTATAATCGGCAAGTCTCGAATGGCTTTAATTGCATTATTCAAAGATTCTGCAATGTTCGATGTCATGGTTGAGTATCTGCTTGTTTCTCCATGCAATCGTGTACATTTGTTCAACATCACTTCATTTTCTAGGAAAGGTCGAATGCGTACGTCGATTGCATCTAGATCAGCCATGTGTTTGTTAAACTCGTCTACAGTGTATGCTCTACATGCACCATTGTATGCATTTTTCAGTTCAACTCTTCCCTTTTTGAACCTTTTTTTTGATATTTTTTTAAAACATGGTATGTGCATGCACCATGCATGACATCTGAAAACACAACTTCCAAACCTTTCACTATAGCATGATGTCGGTTAGATACAATACACTGCTTAGGTCGTACTCCAATTGCTTTTCTAAGATTTTTGAAAAACCATGTCCATGAATCCTCATTTTCGCTATCAACCACTGCGAATGCTATTGGAATAATTGACCTATTTGCATCTTGTGTGCTTGCTGCAAGCAGAGTACCCATGTATGCAGAGTTAATAAAAGTACCATCAACAACGATAATTGGGAAGCAATACTTCCATGCCTCAATGGATGGGCCCAACTCAAAAAACAAATACTTGAACCGTCCTTTTGCATCCAACAAGATATCTGTTAAGGTACATGGCAAGTTGATATTTTAGTTAAAATAATTAACAATTTATATTAATGCTATATAACGGTAACCATCAGAACTTATAATAGGTAACTATATTAGGAGTACAATGTATATGTGACATTTTATATTGGTAACATTAGTATGGATAATATAAATATATCAAGAAGATATCTATTAATGCCCCTGGTAAGTTGATATATTAGTTAATATCACTGTAATTTTATATCAGTGCTATATAATAGCAAGAAACAGAACTTACTATTGGTAACCAATGTAATATTATATGGTATCCGACATAATATATATTTGTAACAGTAGTCTGGAATAATGAAGTTAACAATGGTTCATAATTTTTTGCTTACCTGGGTTGGTAATTTCTGCCATGTGTAGCCAAGAAGTTATCATTGAATAGTCATGTGGATTTCCACGAACTTTCACCAATGCTCTTTCCTTGGATCGCCATGCTTTTTGGTATGAGATCAAGACGTTGTACTTGTCCTTCATGTCATCTACTATATCCGACGGTGTATATATTTTGTTCATACTAGTAAGTTTGCCTTTAACACATTCACTTACCAACTCACTAGTAGCTTGTCTGTGGTTGCCCATTAATATAATAGCATCACACGACATAATAAGGCACATGACCGTGTATAGCATGACCATAATCCTGACGTGATTTTCATGGGCCAACATGAAAATCACAAAGGTCAATTTAAAGGGTATAATTGGTATTTATTGATCTTCAAACTCCTTGAAACGTCATACGTTATCAATTAGCTCCTTGAGTCCGTCCTTCATCTCCTTCTTGTCTTCATTACATTAATGAAAAACTATACTACACTAGTAAAGTAAATTACAGGAGGGCAAACGACATGTAGGCCGTAAATTATAATAATAAATTAACGTACAACTCACAGGCCGTAAAAACTAATTATAATTAAACGATATATAGGCCGTTGAAACCAACTCAATAATAACATGAAACATCTAATCACATTGGTCAATTTATGGTCATGCCATACACTAAACATATACTACAATTAATTATTATATGATTAATAAACACACATTATGAAGCTGCCTGACAGTGAGACATAAGAATAAATTCTATGTTAAAATCAACAAACATGGGCAGTAGCCTAGATGCCGCACTGTGTCACGCCATACACAGCTGCGCAGGTTTGAAACCCGTCACCAACAAAATATCACTTTTGGCAATATTTATTTAGAATTTTGAACAGGCTGTAGCGGTCAAGTAGAACTTGGTGAATTAAAATTAACAAACAGGCACCGCATCCCAGTTGGCGAGGCACTACAGTGTCTCCCGGATACTGCGGGATCGAATTCTGCCAACGACATAATGCCTTTGTGAATTTATCGTGACCCGAGGGTTCTACTCCGTGGCTCGCAACCCGACTCGGACCTGAACCGGTCTGTCGACCCGCCAGAAACAGATCTATTCCAGAACAATTTAGGACAAAAAATTGCAAAAACAGTCTAGAAAATTGATTTTTTAACGATCAATTTTTTTTTAATCAAGCCCCCTCTGGGGAAATTATATAACGACGTGAAAAATACAGAGTTCAGACTCGAATACAAGAAAAAACTATTGATATGGACTATCATGACCTACCGTGATACAACCTAACCATGATTAGATAGACCAGATTAACAGGCCAGATTACGGTCTCAAATCAAAACAAGAATTTTAAAACATATCATCTATTTTAAAGCCCAATCCACAGTCCATTATCCTACTCCAGAACGGCGAAAGTTCGGAAGCCCCAGTTTATCTATACGGATCAGGCCCTTTAGTTTCTACGGGATGTCTTCATTGGTCAGTCGGGTATCACTTTGGGCTAGGCAGCCCAAATTTGCTAAAAAAATCCGCCAGGTTGTTCCCTTCGCGCAGGATGTGTGAGATTCTAGTCTGCCGAGACTTCAACCGAGCTCTGATCCTGCCCAATGCATTTTGACTTTGCTAATTACCTCCAGCACCATGATTAAGCATGTCAACAAGAACTTGGGCATCCAATTCAATCCACAGCCGTTGACCACCAATCTCTTCCAACATGGCCGTTCCATAGTCCAGGGCTTGTACTTCAGCCAGCATGCTATCATTAGCCTGTAAGGGAAAATAAAATGCATACACCAGATTCCCCCCTGCATCATGAAATAAATCCCCCCCCTCACCAGCCAAATTTCCACACACCGAGCCATCACAATTAAGTTTAATCCAACCCGGTTCTGGTGCAATCCATATAACTGGAGTGATTTTAGTTCGGGGTAATTTAGCCACTTGAATCTGGAAATGAGCATATAACTGTCTAAATCCTTTCCATACTCTATATTCAAATTCCCTATTTGCGGATAAATTTTGTAAATGGGAATAAACCTGGCTAATAACACAATCAGCCACAAATTTCATTTTTCTATGTTTACTATCATTTCTAGCACACCATATAAACCAAAATATGAGGCAAGGAATGACAATGGTAATATGATATTTAAAGGGATGGGGGTAGCTTTTTTCTAGAATTGGAACATCATCCTCGCATTTGGAGTATTTGAGCAAACAAAACCATAAATACCTGCAAAATGGTGCCAAATATACAGGGCCTGACTACTTTCTAAGAATAGATGCTCAAAAGACTCAATATGAAATTCAGGAGAACTTGTAGAACCATACCTTTGTCCACAGCAGTAACATTTGGAGACCAGGCTGACCCCCCGGGCTTGGAGTTTAGTATACACAGGCAGTTTATTTTGAAAAAGTCTCAGGAGAAAGATGGACATGGTGGGTGTGAATAGTTTGTTCCACAAGTGATAGCAAATGTGCTGATGCACTGAGTGTTCTCTGATAATGCCCCAGGCTGAGGTCACTGAAAAAAAGCCATTAGGGGCAGGTTTCCAGATTGGGTTATCCTTCCGAGTTCCAGTAAATGGAACTATAGCAATTTGGTCCACCCAAGAGGGGCTAACACAGTAAGGAGTTTAGCATGATCCCACTGCCCATTGTCCCAAAAATAAATAATAGGAATAACACCCCACACATGTCTCCCACCTCCAATGAGGTTATTTAAAATCCCATTTGGCAACTAATGATCATGCCAAAAACTTATCCTCCCCCTATTCAAATTCCAGTATATATGCTCATGTATTTTAGCTCTAATTTTACACATTCTTCTCCATATGGGGCTAGCATTATGCACACATTCAATAACCGATGGACAGGATTTAGAGCAATATGTATGCAACATCAATTTAGATCATAATGATTCCTGCTTTCTAAATTTCCACCAAAGCTTGTAAGAGAATGCATTCAAACAGTCATTTAGGTTTCTCAAATTAAGTCCACCTTCAATGAAAGGTTTACAGAGTTTATCCCAAGCAATCCAATGGGTACTTTTTTCCCCCATAAGAGCCTCAAAAAAACCTAGACATGATTTGATGAAGGTTGTGAATCACAGTTTTAGGGGGAGGGATAACCTGAAACAGATGACATGTAAAAGAAGCCAAAACACTCTTAATAAGGAGAAGTCTGCCACCAAAGGATAAGTGTCTGTTCTCCCATGCTTGTATGGCATTTTTAAATTTTTGTACTAAATTATCAAGAAGATTTACTTTGAGGTATCCAGAATACATAGGGGCTCCAAGATATGTTACAGGTAAGAAAGCCTGTTGGAATCCAATGATAGTTTGGATCTGAGCCCCAATTTTATCTCTCCACTTGGCACATATAATGACAGTGCTTTTGTGTGAATTAAGAGCCTGCCCAGATACACCAGTGTATACTTGAAGAAAATTTATCAACCTTTTAAGACCAGCAGTCCTGCTAGTAGTAAAGATGAGGATATCATCAGCATAACACAAGTGGGTGACAGATTCACCCCTAAAGCACCTATAATACATAGCAGGGTGCTCAAAAACCAATTGGTTAAGTCCTCTAGACAAAAAATCAGCAGCAAGTACAAATAAAGAAGGGGAGAGGGGATCTCCTTGTCTAAGGCCCCTGGTAGATTTGAACATATGGGATTGCTCACCATTTACAAGAAGTGTGAACCAACATTGTTCAACACAATTTCTCATGAAATCAATCCATCTTTCTGGGAATCCCATGAGCTTAAGCACATGGAAAAGGTATGGTCATTGTACCCTGTTATATGCTTTGGCCATATCTAATTTTAAGGCCATATTAACACTAGAGGTTCATTTACCAAGTGAATGGAACATTTCTTGTGCCAAGAGGATGTTCTCACTGATAATCCTACCTCTAACAAATCCACTTTGGTTAGGGGTGTAATATCCGTAACTTTCCATTTTTAGCAGTTTCCATTTTTGGTGAATGTCTATTTTTATCGACTCGCTTATAACCGTTTCGACATTATGAATCTACTTTATTCTTGGAGTTTTTCCATTTGGACGAGTTTTGGTAATTTTTTCACGTGATTTCATTTTATGACATGTTTTGCCGTATGAACGTTCGATTCTCATAAAACTCGTTCGTTTTCATTGTTTCTTAGTTTGTACAAGTTCGTATGATTAAGTTGGTCGTGTGGAGACTTTCGGTTTGTTGATCCGACGTCATTTCGTGATTTTCGGTCACTTGGGCCATTTTTGTAATTTCCTAATAGTTTAGGGAATCTCATTTTCGTTGTCGCATTACGGACCCTCCGGTGGTCGGGATTATATCTTATTTTAGCGCTTAGCTCCGTCGTCTTGTATGCTTCGTGTTTATGTTTCTGGATTCTGACCTCATCGTGCGTTTCGTGTATTGTACCTTCGACAGCAGTGTACTGCTGATGTGAGCAGCAGTACTGAACTGCTGCGTAGGTAGCGCACGCTACTCCTGTTGCCTTGCGTGCGCTATCGATGTGCAGTTAGCGTACGCTAACTCGTTATTGTTAGTATGTGCTAGCGAGTGGTAGCAGTAGCTACTGGACCGGTTACAGCCCCGTTAGCGCGCGCTATCTATCTTAGCTAGCGTGCGCTAACTTCACATTCTATATATATATCAGCGGGCAGTCCAGAATGTCAGTTTTTCATTTCTTTTCTCTCGTTTCTTCTTTGGGCGACGAAAAGGGGCGAATTCCTTCAACTTCCATTGGGGAATTTTTTGTATTCTTCCAAGGTAGAGTCGAGCTATCATATCATAATCAGCATAATCATCCTCCGTCAGCTGAATTCAAGGTATTCCTCAGGAACCCTAACTTTGTTGAATTTGGGGATTTTTCGGGATTCTAGAGATTAGTTCCGAATTGTTCGATTATGTTATGATATTCCTTACCGATTGTGATTATTGGGTGATTCCAAATCTATTTTCCTTGATTTTAATCCGTGAATTATCAATACGGGGAGATTTTGCGTAAACCCTCGCCCGTATCAATTGACCGTTCATTATCGTAGTTTATAATCGGGGTTATAGGTGTATTCCAATAGAGTATTGTTGTCCGTCGGGACTGAACTATGTTGATCCTTCGTTTAGGAATCATCGTTTTCCACCCGGACCGTTCGTAGTCGTGTTTCACTTCCATTTCTTCAAGAATGTCTCAAAGGCAAGTACTTTACATTTGTTTACATGTTCTAGTATTTGAATTATGGCTGTATCGTGGTTGTTGTGGATGGTTATGTGTATGTTCACCTAGGGACGGTCCGACGGGGCCTCTAGGGATACGTATTGCCGTGAGTGTGCGTATCGCGAACTGTGGTTAGCCACCCAGGGATGTCCGACGGGGCTCTGCGGGGTACGGTGGCCGTGAGTCTCGTACCAACGGTTAACTTTGAATTGTGATTTGTTGGAGATAACGTGTTTTGTGATTGTACATTATAAATATTCCGGAATATAAAATGTTTTCTAAAATGATTTTTGGCGCATATATTCATCTGATTAGAATGTAGTTCAAATGGATTGTACTTGCACTAGCAGTTGTCGCTAACCCCTTAAATGGGGGAAATACTTTTTGTATTTCAGGTATCGATCGTGGGGACAAGCGAGCACTTGAGCCGTATGAGGATGATGGGCAAGCATGATACTGCTCAGTGGTCATTTGCTGGTGTCCACTTCTGTCATTTATTATTGATGTCTTGTTTTGGGATTTCTGTATTATAAAATTGGTTTAAGTACTCGAGTACTTACTTTTCAAAATTGTTAATGTTGTGTTCCTGTTTTGGGAAATGAATTGATGTTAGATTCTAGTTATCGGATCGTAGTCTTTTATTTGAATTGTCGTTTATTTGATAATTGTATGTCGTCGTCGAATGTCTTGTTGGTACTTTAGCCTAGTGGATTCCACAGTGTGGGGTCCACGGCGCTGTAATATGCCCCAATCGTCTTGGGGGTGTTACAGATTATGGTATCGGAACTTAGGTTTATGGATACCTAGGCTGTCGGTTATTTGGGTCTAGTCGAGTGTTGTTTTTCGTCAGTATCAGTGCTATGCCATCATCTCGGTACGCCAGTGCTCGTAAGTTTTTCCTAACTTGACTCGTTTCACCGTTCTGTTCTATTCCTGTCGTAGTATCTTGTTGCGTTTTGCGTTTGAATTGTACTTACCCGTTAGTTCTTCAGAATTCCTGCTGGTAGAGGACGCGGACGCGGTCGCGGACGCGGTAGGGGACGCGGTAGGGGACGTGGCGCAGCCGGTGGGGCGGCCATGTCCGATCACTCGGGAACTGATTCGGCGATGCCTTCTTTGTCGAACAGTGTTCCCCCTAGTTCTGGAGGTCAGCAGGACCAATCTGCTAGCTCCGGTAATGCCAATGAGAATGTTGGAGTGGCTAATATTTTGCAACAAGTAGCGAACCAGATGACGCTACTGACTCAGGCCGTTCTGGTCGGCCAAGCTAATGCCAACCCGGTTCCGCCTACTGGATCCGGTAATGACAAGTTACTTCATGATGTGATTCGTATGCGTCCTCCGCAGTTTGATGGTGCTTCCGACCCTTCCGGATGGGAGAGTTGGCTTTTTGATATGGAGAAAGTATTTGAGGCTGCTAATTGTTCTGAGGAGAGGAAAGTACCCATTGCTCAGTACTTCCTCGCCAAGGACGTAGCAACGTGGTGGCAAGCGGTGAAACTGCGTGACCGGGCAGCCACGTGGGCAGAGTTTCGGGATCTGATGGAAGATGAATTTTGTCCATGGCCAGTGAAAGAGGGGAGGATCCGAGCCTTCTTTGAGGCTAAGCCCCCAAGATGTTCTTATTTCTCAAGCTATCAAAGACTACAATCAACAGCTGCATTATGTGAGAAACCAAGTCCGAGATGATCTTGATAAGATCCGCCACTTTGATATGCGGATGAAACTGAGGGTGCGCCATTACATGTCTGGTTTGGGGTGCACAACCTTGAAAGAGTACCAGAATAAAGCGATGGCTTATGAGATGTCATTTTCTGCGACAGAGACAGCAACCGAAGGAAAGAAGCAGAAGACCTCCGGTTAGTTTTCGGGAAGCAAGTTAGGAGGGTATCAGAAGGCTCAGTCTGGTTCGCGAGTCTTCGGGAGTCAGTTGCCATCAGTTGGGCGAGGAAACGGTTCTAGGTCTGCTCCTAATGGTTCCGTTCGTGGTCCTACTTGCTTCAACTATAGTCGTCCGGGCCACATGATGAGTGAGTGTGATAGGCCTCCGATTCAGTGCCTTGCTTGTGGTCGAATGGGTCATCGTGCTAAGTTTTGTACGGATGCAGCTCGGGCTCTAGTTACTCAGATATCAGCCCCAGCCGCGGGAGAGCCTAGTGTGAATCAGGCACCAATAGTTCCTCAGCCGCAGCAGAGTTTTGGTAGAGGTCGAGGACGTGGGAAGCCTTCTAGAGGAAGAGCTTCTAGTGCGGGGTCTGTTCCGCCCGGAGTGTATGAAATGAGATGAGTCGTAGATCCTGATGCGACGGTGGCTACAGGTACCATACACATCCTTGATTATCCTATTTCCGTATTATTCGATTCTGGTGCTACGCATTCTTTTATATCTATGGATTATGTGCGTCGTCTGCATGTTGATTGCCTAGTTGCTTGTGAGCCTTTTGTTGTTAAACTTCCTAGCAGGGATAGCATCGTGAGGGATCGTGAGGTTAGAGATTTTCCAGTGAGTATCGCGGGGAGGGTTTGGCCTTCTAATCTGATTGCGGTAGATATTAGAGATGAGGATTTGATTCTGGGTGAGGATTGGCTCGACCGTCATGGGGCGATCATGAATTATAGAACGAGAACCGTTTCGATGTTAGCCTCTGACGGTACCGAGCATTCTTTTGTGGGACGTAAGCGGAGTAGCCAGAGACTTCTGATCAGCGCCTTGAGGGCGGTGAGACTTCTTCGAGGAGGTTGCACGGGCTATTGGTGTTACGCTTTGAGATCGGAAGAAGGGGGAGTCGAGCTCTCATCTATTCCGGTAGTGTGTGAGTATCCTGATGTTTTTCCAGACGAGTTGCCGGGTTTGCCGCCGGACCGAGAGGTTGAGTTTACCGTCGATTTAGAGCTGGGTGTAGCCCCGATTTCTAAGATGCCATACCGTATGGCGCCTGCCGAGATGCTTGAGTTGAAGAAACAGTTGGGAGAGTTGCTAGACATGGGGTATATTCGACCGAGCGCTTCACCTTGGGGCGCACCGGTCCTGTTTGTGAAGAAGAAGGATGGGTCACTTCGTTTGTGTATCGACTACCAAGAGTTGAACAAAGTGACCATAAAAAACAAGTATCCGCTCCCGAGGATTGATGACTTGTTTGATCAGTTGCAAGGGGCAACCGTGTTTTCGAAGATTGATCTGAGATCGGGGTATTATCAGCTCCGAGTGAAGGACTCTGATATTCCAAAGACGGCCTTTCGGACGAGATACGGTCACTACGAGTTTGTGGTTATGCCCGTGTTCATGCAGCTTATGAACAAAGTCTTTATCGAGTACCTCGATAAGTGTGTAGTCATTTTTATCGATGACATTCTGATTTACTCGAGGAGCGAGGAGGAGCACGCCCGTCATTTGCATATCGTGTTAGATATTTTGAGAACTCAGCATCTTTTTGCGAAGTTCTCAAATTGTGAGTTTTGGTTATGGGAGGTTATGTTTCTCGGTCATGTGATCTCGGCCGAGGGTGTTCGTATGGACCCATATAAGGTAGAGGCAGTGTTGGATTGGGCGCCGCCCAAGAATGTGAAGGAGGTCCGTAGTTTTCTGGGTTTGGCCGGGTATTACTGTAGATTCATCGAGGGGTTCTCTAAGGTCGCTCGACCGCTGACTCAGTTGTTACAGAAGTCAAAGAAGTTTGTGTGGACCGATGAGAGACAGAATAGTGTTGAGGAGTTGAAGAAGCGGTTAACGACCGCTCCTGGTTTGGCTTTATCGAGTGGTAATGAGGGTTTCTCAGTTTTCAGTGATGCTTCGGGCCAAGGGCTCGGATGTGTACTTATGCAGCATGGGAGGACGATTGCCTATGCTTCCCGCCAGCTAAAACCGTACGAGTTGAATTACCCTATGCACGATCTTGAGTTGGCCGCAGTTGTATTTGCGTTGAAGATCTGGCGTCATTACTTGTATGGCTCGTCGTTTCAGATTTTCACCGATCACAAGATCCTGAAGTACATTTTTACGCATAAAGAGCTTAATATGAGATAGAGGAGATGGTTGGAATTGATTAAGGATTACGATCTCGAGATCCTTTATCATCCGGGCAAGGCTAATGTAGTAGCAGATGCCTTGAGCCGGAAATCGGTATCGCTTCGGGCGCTTGAGTTGCTTACGGCTCAGTCGGGACTTCAGAGAGAGTTTATGAGGTTGAGCATTGAGGTTGTACTACCAGAGAGTTTCGGGCAGTTGCTTACACTTGAGATTTCGTCGTCTTTAGTCGACGACAATAAGTCGGGACAGTTAGAGGACTCGATGTTTATTCAGCTTAGAGAGAGTGTAGGGAAGGGGAAATCCCCGGGATTCGTTATTCATGAGGATGGTGTGTTGAGATTCTGAGGTCGGTTGTGTGTTCCGAATGACTCGGGATTGAGGCAGAGTATTATGCGAGAGGCTCATACGTCACCTTACTCAATCCATCCGGGCTCGAGTAAAATGTATAAAGATTTGAGGAAAAATTTCTGGTGGAACGATATGAAGAAGGAAGTAGTTCAGTTTGTGGCAAAGTGTGTGACTTGTCAGCAAGTCAAGATTGAGCATCAGCGGCCAGCCGGGTTGTTGAAACCACTTCCTATCCCGGAGTGGAAGTGGGGGGATATCTCTATGGATTTTGTCACGGGTTTACCGAGGACGAAAACTGGTATGAATATGGTGTGGGTGATTGTAGACTGACTGACTAAGTCGGCGCATTTTCTGGGCATCAAGGATACTTGGGGTCCAGAAAAATTGGCTCGTATTTTTATCGCGCAGATAGTGAGACTTCATGGTACGCCGAAGACCATTATTTCGGACAGAGATGGCCGATTTGTATCGCATTTTTGGCAGGCGGTACATAAATCATTGGGGACATAGTTACGTTTGAGCACTTCGTTCCATCCCCAGACCGATGGGCAGTCCGAGCGTACCATTCAGACGTTCGAGGATTTGTTGCGCGCGTGTGCGTTAGACTGGAGTAGTGACTGGGAGGAACATCTGGCCTTGATTGAGTTTACTTATAATAATAGCTGGCACGCGTCGATTAAGATGGCACCGTATGAGGCACTTTATGGCCGACGTTGCCGATCGCCGATATGTTGGGATGAACCGTCCGATCTAGTTGGCACCGAGACAGACCTTATATTGGAGACAAGGGAGAAAATTGAATTGATTAGGAAGAGAATTTTGGCATCTCAGAGTCGGCAAAAGTCTTATGCGGATGTTAGGCGTCGACCTTTGGAGTTTGAGGTGGGAGATCATGTTCTGCTGAGAGTGTCTCCGACGAAGGGATTTTTCCATTTTGGGAAAAAGAGGAAGCTCAACCCGAGATATATTGGGCCTTTCGAGATATTGGAGAGAGTCGGTGAGTCGGCATACCGTTTGGCTTTACCTCCGTCGCTGTCATGTTCATAGCGTATTTCACGTTTCCCAGTTGAGGAAGTACGTTTCGGACCCGTCCCACATTATTGATTTCGGAGACGTGGAGATCGAGAAGGATGTTACGTTTGAGGAGAGACCCGTCAGGATTTTGGAGCGTCGAGACAAGCAGTTAAGGCACAAAACCATTCATTTGGTTAAGGTGCAATGGTCGAGGCACGGAGTAGAAGAAGCGACGTGGGAGTTAGAGGAGGATATGCGTTCGAGGCACCCCGAGCTTTTTGATTCTTAAGTTTCGGGACGAAACTTTATTTTAGAGGGGGAGAATGTAATATCCGTAACTTTTCATTTTTAGCAGTTTACATTTTTGGTGTATGTCTATTTTTATCGACTCGCTTATAACCGTTTCGACATTGTGAATCTACTTTATTCTTGGAGTTTTTCCATTTGGACGAGTTTTGGTAATGTTTTCACGTGATTTCATTTTATGACATGTTTTGCCGTATGAACGTTCGATTCTCGTAAAACTCGTTTGTTTTCGTTGTTTCTTGGTTTGTACAAGTTCGTATGATTGAGTTGGTCATGTGGAGACTTTCGGTTCATTGATCCGACGTCGTTTCGTGATTTTCGGTCACTTGGGCCATTTTTGTAATTTCCTAATAGTTTAGGAAATCTCATTTTCGTTGTCGCATTACGGACCCTCCGGTGGTCGGGATTATATCTTCTTTTAGCGCTTAGCTCCGTCGTCTTGTATGCTTCGTGTTTATGTTTCTGGATTCTGACCTCGTCGTGCATTTCGTGTATTGTACCTTCGACAGCAGCGTACTGCTGATGTGAGCAGCAGTACTGAACTGCTGCGTAGGTAGCGCACGCTACTCCTGTTGCCTTGCGTGCGCTACCGATGTGCAGTTAGCGTACGCTAACTCGTTATTGTTAGCGTGCGCTAGCGAGTGGTAGCAGTAGCTACTGGACCGGTTACAGCCCCGTTAGCGCGCGCTATCTATGTTATCTAGCGTGCGCTAACTTCACATTCTATATATATATATATATATATAATGTCAGTTTTTCATTTCTTTTCTCTCGTTTCTTCTTCGGGCGACGAAAAGGGGCGAATTCCTTCAACTTCCATCCAGTAATTTTTCGTATTGTTCCACGATAGAGTCTAGCTCATAATCAGCATAATCATCCTCCGTCAGCCGAATTCAAGGTATTCCTCAAGAACCCTAACTTTGTCGAATTTGGGGATTTTTCGAGATTCTAGAGATTAGTTCCGAATTGTTCGATTATGTTATGATATTCCTTACTGATTGTGATTATTGGGTGATTCCAAATCTATTTTCCTTTATTTTAATCCGTGAATTATCAATACGGGGAGATTTTGCGCAAACCCTCGCCCGTATCGATTGACCGTTCATTATCGTAGTTTATAATCGGGGTTATGGGTGTATTCCAATAGAGTATTGTTGTCCGTTGGGACTGAACTATGTTGATCCTTCGTTTAGGAACCGTCTTTTTCCACCCGGACCGTTCGTAGTCGTGTTTCACTTCCGTTTCTTCAAGAATGTCTCAAAGGCAAGTACTTTACATTTGTTTACATGTTCTAGTATTTGAATTATGGCTGTATCGTGGTTGTTGTGGATGGTCATGTGTATGTTCACCCAGGGACGGTCCGACGGGGCCTCTAGGGATACGTATTGCCGTGAGTGTGCATATCACGAACTGTGGTTAGCCACCCAGGGCTGTCCGACGTGCGGGGTACGGTGGCCGTGAGTCTCGTACCAACGGTTAACTTTGAATTGTGACTTGTTGGAGATAACGTGTTTTGTGATTGTACATTGTAAATATTCAGGAATATAAAATGTTTTCTAAAATGATTTTTGGCGCATATATTCATCTGATTAGAATGTAGTTCAAATGGATTGTACTTGCACTAGCAGTTGTCGCTAACCCCTTAAATGGGGGAAATACTTTTTGTATTTCAGGTATCGATCGTGGGGACAAGCGAGAACTTGAGCCATATGAGGATGATGGGCAAGCATGATACCGCTCAGTAGTCATTTGTTGGTGTCCAGTTCTGTCATTTATTATTGATGTCTTGTTTTGGGATTTCTGTATTATAAAATTGGTTTAAGTACTCGAGTACTTACTTTTCAAAATTGTTAATGTCGTGTTCCCGTTTTGGGAAATGAATTGATGTTGGATTCTAGTTGTCGGATCGTAGTCGTTTATTTGAATTGTCATTTATTTGATAATTGTATGTCGTCGTCGAATGTCTTGTTGGTACGTTAGCCTGGTGGATTCCACAGTGTGGGGTCCACGGCGCTGTAATATGTCCCGATCGTCTTGGGGGTGTTACAAGGCGCAAGCAACTCTGGAATAAGGGAGGCTAATCTAGCATTTAAAAGCTTGGAAATGATTTTATTGGTTACATTCCACAGGCTGATGGGCCTAAAATCAGTCCAGCCTCTAGAGTGGTCTACTTTGGGAATGAGGATGATGGTAGTGACCAAGAAGCTATGTGGCATGGGATTGCCATCAAAGAAATCAAGAACAACTTCAACTACATCCTCAGAAATAATCTCCCAGCAATGGTGGAAAAAGGAAGCAGGGATACCATCAGCCCCTACCACACTGTCCCCACAGATTCCAAACACAGTATTTTTTATTTCCTAAAATGATGGATAATCACAGAGAGCATCAATATCCAGAGGGGGAGTTGCACTAGACCATGGATTTGACTGAAGTCCTCTAGGTCAATATCATTAGTTTAAAGGTCCTGGAAGAAACTATGTTGGGAAAAACAATGTTGTTTTGATAATTACCAAACAACAAAGCTTGATACAGCAGGCTAGCATTCAGCAAGATGATAAATTCCCAGCATACAGCAAGCCGCTGTATCGAAAAGTCTGATCGCAGTTGTCAATCCTGTATCGAAGAACTTCTCATAGCGCCAGCATACAGCGAGCTCTCGCGCTACCAAGATACAGCAACAAAGTCTAAGCAAACGCCAAGTATGGAAGCTATCCGAATACATCATCTTTACATACAGCATCGGACTACTCCTTGGATACATCATTCACATCGGAACAAGACTAAAGACCGTTTGGAAAGGAATCTTTTGTATTCGCTAAAGTCAAGTCTCGTTCGATAAAAAATGATTTAAATACTAAAAGGATAAAGTATTTAAATACTGAATCCGACAGAGATCTTCAAATACCGCAATATCCGGAGCTCAGTCTATTCAAGTCAACTGTCAAGTTGTCACAGAATCTTGCTCAACGGATCTATCTCAATGGATATATCCAAGAAGGCTATATATCCCCAGAGTTTGAAGATCAAAGAACTAACCAAGGAGAAGACATACAAGCTTACAAGCGATATTCAAACTATCGAAAGACTGAATATTCATTATCATCAGATCAAGCTTACAAGAGCAAATATATTTTTTTTTAGCATCAATCCTTATCTGAGAAAGAAGAAATATACCCAGTCATCAAGAACAGCTATCATTAGCTCAAGAGATTCATATTCAAGCTGTTGTTCTTACCTGGTTACCTACCTTTTACCTTTGTGTAAAAACTGAGCTCTGTGTGAACTCAACAAGTTATTCTAACCTGTGTGGGACAAATAAGGACGAAGCTTTGGAATTGTGTGTGAAGAAGCAAGTCAAGTGGAAGCTTTAACCAATCTGTGTGAACGGTTGAAAGCGACAGTCTTTGTATCTATCTGTGTGAACGATACAAGGATAGGTTTGATTATAAATACATAGTTGTGTACGCAGTATTTATTATAAACGTTGTACTCCTGTGTGGAGGACCAGTGGACGTAGAGGGGTTTACCTCGAACCACTTAAATACTGTGTTATTTACCTTTCACCGTTACTGTTTTCATAAACTGTGATTTATTAAAGTATACACTGCAAAACCCTGTACGCACCAAGCTAACAGGAGATTAGACCGAGTTGTTGTATCGACAGCAACTTACTGTTGCAAGACTTCCGCTACGCACTCAGATTCGAAAATCATACAGCCTGTTGCTTAAACATTTCCCAAGCTGTATCATGTATACTTAAAGTGGACCAACAAGTGGTATCGTAGCAGTTGATTTTAAAAAGAATCAGTCGTGTTTTTAACTGAATCAGATCCTTAAAATCACTTTATTTTTGAAAACTTCGTTATCTTTTCTATTCTTAGACATGGATACCTCACTGATTAACAAGGTACCAATGTTTTCTATTAACGAGTTTGATGACTGGAGAAACAAGATGAAGAACAAACTCAAGGCCTTCATTGGAGAATCAAAAGCTTCACCCGCATCAACAAGGACTGAATGTCTTCAGGTGGTCACTGATAGTGACTCGACTGATGATGAGCTAGAAGATAGAGCCTATATGTGCTCTATGGCCGAAGTTAAAGAGGAAAATGAAGACGACGATGATGATGAGGTAAGATCTACCTCGACTACTCCTGTAAATACATCTCATACCTTTGAAAACATGTTGAATGAATTTAATAAAATTCCAAAGGCCCATGAGATATTGAAAAGAGAAAACATACAGCTTGAAATTTCTAACTTAGAGCTGAAAGAAGAAAACGACTTGCTGAAGGATAATTACGAAAATATGTCTGTCGACTGCGAAAACAGCAAAGTCAATTTAGAAAAACTCATGGAGAGCAATCATCAACTTGCACACGATCTAAATGAGACTAAGTCTCATATTGAAATCAAGACAAAAGATTTGGCTCTACTCGAAGCCAAAGTAAAATCACTCGAGAAACGTGAAGGAGAATTAGAGACAATCTTGAATTCTTTCGAGAAATCCTCTAATAGAATGGAAGAGATCCTAAGCACTGGGAAACATGCTCATGATAAACGTGGCTTAGGGTACAACTCATTCTCCCATTAAGAAAAATCTAGTACGGTATTCGTCAGGAGTGAGGAATCCATTCCTGTATCGGAAGAAGTTCCGAGTCTTGTGAAGGAACCAGTTGCACCATGACGGCCAAAGGCGCCATTCCGCCACCACGGTCATATTCCGCAGCGAGAATCACTACCATTCGGACACTGTAAGGCGTACTCAACAGATGCTCCCGAGCATATCAACAATGCCAACCGTTCGTAAGGAAGGCGTATCCAAATATCAAAGGCCCTTGCAGCGTGCTTTCAAGATCTGACGCGCCTAGATATTGGATACAGGAGCCCCGTTATCCATCAAGAAAACAGGCCGCAGTGCAGTATCAACAACAGATTTGGGAATCCAACTGGAGACCCAGGAGGCAAGCTGTAAGATCTATGAAAATGGCTCCACCTCCAAAACGACAATCGTACTGGAATAACAACTATAATTCTCGACTTTTCATGCATTATAATTATCATGATTACAGCGACTACGTGCCTGCCCTACGTAGATATCGAAATAATGGACCAAAAGTAGCCTACAACAAACCAATTGTTGTCCGGCAAATATGGGTACCAAAAGACACTATCCCATCAGGACCCAAATTTACTTAATCTCTATGCTTCGACATGAATTGGGAACGCTACAGCTAGACTCCCTGTAAGTTTTTATGCTTTTACTCATTAATTGAGGGGGAATGCTGTAAGACCCAAGAATACAGTATCTGCCATTAATTAAATGTACACTCAGAATAGTCAAGACAGCACTGTAGGACAAGGAAGGCATGAAACCTTCCTACAACTGACGTGTGGATTAATTAAGGGGGAATACAGTACGACCCATGAATAGAGTGTTAATCCGAACATTAATGTAAGAATTGAATCTTGTATGTACCTTTTAAAGGGGAACGCTGTATTATTCGCGGATACAGTACTTACACTACAGGACATCAATTATGCTTGACATTTTTATTCTATTGTGTATTGCAAACAATTTTAAGACCACATGCCCTGTTTTTATATTCAAACTTTGTTTTTAAATGCTTTGCACGACATCTGGACTTTTCTATCTCGAACGACATGAATTTTAACTCATTCAATTTTTATTGCTGCAATCCAACAAGTTTAAGTATCAAACTGTAAGAACTTGTCCGCGAACAGTTCATAGGTTCAGTTATACTCAACTAGATCACACTGTAAGATTGTGCCTGTGCGCCAATCATAAGTTTAAGATGTAATACACTTCTCTGCTAGATACTATTACTTTAAAACTAGCATGCGAGCAGTTCACATTTCTTTTAGACAAAGTGCTGAATACCAGATCATTTGACAGAAGATCAAGAAGTCTGCTCAATATATTATCGAAAAAGGGAAAATTGTTCTGGACATTATCGAAAAAGAAGGAAGCTGTTGAGATAAACAACTCCTGTATTGAAGTATTCTCAAATTACCAACAAGTGGTTATCGAAAAAGCAGGGGAAATTATTTTAGCTTAAAGAGGTTTTGGCATCAAAGTTTTGGCATGATCAAGAAGTTTTGTAAATTATCAAAAAGGGGGAAATAGTTGGGAAAAACAATGTTGTTTTGATAATTACCAAACAACAAAGCTTAATACAGCAAGCTAGCATACAACAAGATGATAAATGCCCAACATACAGTAAGCCGTTGTATCGAAAAGTCCGATCGAAGTTGTCAATCTTGTATCGAAGAACTTCTCATAGCGCCAGCATACAGCAAGCTCTCGCGCTACCAAGATACATCAACAAAGTCTAAGTAAACGCCAAGCATGGAAGCTATCCGAATACAACATCTTTCTATACAGCATCGGACTACTCCTTGGATACAGCATTCACATCGGAACAGGACTGAAGACCGTTTGGAAAGGAATCTTTAGTATTCGCTAAAGTCAAGTTCCGTCCGATAAAGAAGTATTTAAATACTGAAAGGATAAAGTATTTAAATACTGAAGCCGACAGAGATCTTCAAATCCCACAATATCCGGATCTCAGTCTATTCAAGTCAACTATCAAGTTATCACAGAATCTTGCTCAACGGATCTATCTGAACGGATATATCCAAGAAGGCTATATATATCCCCAGAGTTTGAAGATCAAAGAACTAACCAAGGAGAAGACATACAAGCTTACAAGCGATATTCAAACCATCGAAAGACTGAATATTCATTATCATCAGATCAAGCTTACAAGAGCAAGAATATTTCTTTTTAGCATCAATCCTTATCTGAGAAAGAAGAAATATACTCAGTCATCAAGAATAGCTATCATCACCTCAAGAGCTTCATATTCAAGTTGATGTTCTTACCTAGTTACCTACCTTTTACCTTTGTGTAAAAATTGAGCTCTGTGTGAACTTAACAAGTTATTCTGACCTATGTGGGACGAATAAGGATGAAGCTTTGGAACTGTGTGTGAAGAAGCAAGTCAAGTGGAAGCTTTAACCAATCTGTGTGAACGGTTGAAAGCGACAGTCTTTGTATCTATCTGTGTGAACGATAAAAGGATAGGTTAGATTATAAAATCATAGTTGTGTATGCAGTATTTATAATAAACATTTTACTCCTGTGTGGAGGACAAGTGGACGTAGAGGGGTTTACCTCGAACCACTTAAATACTATGTTATTTACCTTTCGCCGTT
Source organism: Orobanche coerulescens (assembly GCA_033398695.1). Classification (NCBI taxonomy): domain Eukaryota; kingdom Viridiplantae; phylum Streptophyta; class Magnoliopsida; order Lamiales; family Orobanchaceae; genus Orobanche; species Orobanche coerulescens. Next base: position 23,708,801 of record CM065819.1, on the reverse strand, counting down.
ACAGTTTTCATAAACTGTGATTTATTCAAGTATACACTGCAAAACCCTGTACGCACCAATCTAACAGGAGATTAGACCGAATTGCTGTATCGACAGCAACTTACTGTTGCAAGACTTCTGCTACGCACTCAGATTCGAAAATTATATAGCCTGTTGCTTAAACATTTCCCAAGCTGTATCCTGTATACTTAAAGTGGACCAACAAACTAACTCCAGATTCTTGAATGTCAAGAGTATCAGTCAGACTAATTCCCTCATCCTCTATAGATTGAATATGACTCTCACTTCTCTTTTTCTTAACAAGTGCATGGAAGTACTTGGTATTTCTTTCCCCCTCAGCAAGCCATTTGACAGCAGCCTTTTGTTTCCAGTATGACTCTTCAAAAATCTCAGCATGTGTCAGGTTGGCTTTACAGCTATTGAGGTTGGATAGAGCCTCATCAGAAGGTCTAGCATTCCATTTTTTCTCAGCATTGGCTACAGCTTCTTCAGCTAGCCTTAAACTGAGGAACATATTACCAAATGTGTTCCTGTTCCATTTAGTGAGTATTGTTTGGAGTCTCATTAGTTTAGCTTCCCGGTTCAACATTCCCTAGGCTCCAGTGGTTTCAGACCAGCAAGCCTTAACAGTCTCCAAAAAAGTGTGGTTATGACTCCACATATTTAGGTACCTAAAGGGTGAATTCCTAGGGCCCTGAGAGAAATGGAAAAAAATTAATAGTGGGGCATGATCAGACCACACTCTAGGCAAGTGCACCACTTTTGTTGAAGGTATAGAGCTGGACCAGTCAGAAGAGAATAGGACTCTATCCAGCCTTTCTCTTAAGGATTGCCTAGCCCAGGTAAAAATGTCACCCTCAAAACCAGCATCAATAAGGCCACAATTAACAATCATGTCAGAAAATTCCATCATATCTAGTCTCCTATTGGATGTGTAACCAGCTCTTTCAGAGTCAGATATGATGGTATTAAAATCCCCTCCAGCAATCCATGGTTTATCCATACAATTTATAGCCAGCTCAAGAAAAGCAAGCCAGAGTTCTCTCATAACTTGTCTGCTATGACCAGCATAAACACAGGTGAGAAAGACAGGCTGGGGAAAAAGGTTAGATGCTAATTGAACATGGTGGAATTGAGAATGATCCCTAACCACCTCCATACTCAAATTTTCTTCGGTAAAACACCAAATATGGTTAGTAATATTGCTAACCACTTTATTAAAGCCTAGCCTTCTACAGAAGAAGGATGACTCTAATGGAACCATGGGTTCAATAATTACAAGGACCTGAATTTTGTGCTGCCTGAACAGGTGATGGAGATGCCTTTGGGTTAGGGGGTTGCCCAAACCTATGGCATTCCAGATAAGCATGTTGTGACTCATTTATGACTGGAGGATCTGGTATTCCTACCAGGGGCTCCTTTGACAGGGTTATTTTTATGATTTTTAGGAGATGGCCCCTTCACAGAGGCTTGTCCTTGTTTAGGTTCCTCAATTTTTTGTTCCAAGGATAACCTTCTTTGGAAGGCAGCCTGAGAGACTTCATCAGAGGAATCAGATTCTCTTTTCAAAGAAGCAGATTTAGTAAGAGTTGTGGGGATGTTAATAGGGGCTGGATGAGTCTTATCCCATACAGCTCTGTCTAAGGCCATCATTTCTCTAGCAACTTCCAGATTTAAGAATTCAGATTCATTCTCATAATAATGAGAAGCCTCAGAATATTGAACTTTTCCAAAGGCTATCACAGATTCCTCAGACTCTACAGGCTGAGGTACAAGTAAAGTTATGTGCTCTGATAGGTTCTCATTACCTTCCTGGTGAGGAGCCAACACAGTGGGGGAATGTTCTAGCGGTTCAGGTTCAGGTTCTATCTCAGCCAAACTAGCAAACCTGTTAGAGACAGGATGCAGGGGGGTTGAGCCTTAGAAAGGGACTTGGGACTCTCAGAGTTTTTCCACAATGACTTGGGGCTATCAGAGATCTTAATACCTCCTTTTCTAGAGAGCTTTTATATCCATTCATTTCCCTCATGGGCAATGTTTTTACCCTTAAGTTTTCTAAGGGCAGCAACTTCATCATCAGGCAACACAGAAATTATAGGGCTCTTATTTTGGCTAGGGTTGTTGGCAGAACTATTATTTTGGGCAGGGGAAACAGGGCTGACCAGGCTTTGATCCTTCCTAGAGGTTTCACCATTTTTGTTTTCAACAACTTTTACAGGTTTGGGTGCTTTACCAGAGACATAACATTCATTTTCAAGGTGCCCTAAGTGTCTACAATCAATACAGTACTTAGGCACATTTTCATAAATCACTTTCTGTCTGATTATCTCAGAATCGATACTAATCAACACAAAATCCTATCTATCATTCAACAAGTCAATTTCCACACATAACCTAGCAAAATTAGCCCTAGAGAGAGATGCAGTGGCCTCATCAACCTGTAAAGGCTTGCCAATAGCACTCCCTATAGTCAACAAGGCACTTCCATCATAAAGATGTACAGGCAATGCAGGTAGTCTAATCCATACAGGCACAACCGAAGATTCAGAATGAACATTAAATCTGGGAGACCATTTAAAAATATGCATTGGAATTCCATTAACATGCCAGATAGGTTTGAGCCACAATCTAGAGTAATCCTTCTAATTATGTAAAACAATCAAAACATGTATGTTATTAATCATTCTAACTTTAAAACTCCCTACCAATTTTAACCCCTAAAGAATTTTCCAAATTACATTAATAGGTGGGATCCTGTGGGAAAACTTGCCCACAAGTGCCCACTTCAGTGGCTCAGCCAGTTTCTGTGTTTCTTCCTCAGAAAACACAAGCACAGTTTGGCCATCAACATGAGAAACAGAACCAATAGGCTGAATAACAGAGATATCAAGTAGCTGTTGGTCAGAAATGGATTTTTGTGTTACCTGGGCGTATGATCGTTTGTTGGTGTTTATAAGATAAGGATTGGGAAACCTTTCGGGTTTTTTGGGTGAAGTATTAGGTGGAAACACAGATGCGGCGGTCGCAGCCGCCATTTGCGGTGGTTGGTCTTTAGAGACTTTGGCCGGAGCTGGCCCAGAACTGACCGACGGACCCAAATCTGGCTGCTCGGGGTTGTCAGCCATGTGAATCCAAAGATTACTCATGAAAAACAACAAATACAGAAACAACAAGTCAGATACGGAACAGGCGACAAACCCTAGATCCAGAGAAAATCCAGATGCGAAATTAACAAGCTAAAATCGTGAAATAAAAGAGGGGAAAGTGCAGCAGGACTCTAAGGAGAGTGTCCTAGGAGTCGTCTCCCACTTGACAGGCGCCGGAGAGCCGGCGACTGACTTCCGTCCGAAAATGACGCTTGCGAAGAGAAAACGAAAAATCTCAAAAATCGAACGGGAATCAAAATTAAAGACAGCGAAACGTTTAGAAAAGTGAAAACTAGTCAGGCGCTGGGATTTGAAGCAACATTTTCAAGGATTGTTGCTTGAGAGAGCAAATTTTTTTGACGCAGGTGAAAAATCGCCTTCAGTTCTTCAGTTGTTTCAGTTGAGCGAGCAATTTTTTTTAAAGCATATAAACATGTCCTAAATAAACAATTAAATTACTTGAAAGTTGTGCCATATACTATTGTTGGGTTTTACGTGTATCTAATACAAGAAATTTGAGCAAAAACACAACGGAATAATTATCGAAAAACCCAGATGAGTATATTCATGCAGTAATTTAATTGATTTATCAAGAGTTCGTGGAATTACCTTAATCCGAAGAAAAAATCTAAATATGGACCAGAAGCCGATGAAAATCATCTTCCTCTTTCGATGATCCACACACGAACAATTTGCACAAGCCTAATTGCTATATCCTTACGAATAATGTTGATAAACAGTACAATAAATAATTCCTTGCTAGAAGGTTGTACTGTGGATCAAAATCAACTAAGAGGAACATGGAGATGGTTGAACTGAACTTCTTGGACAGAAATAATTAGATCGATCTATTGAAGGGGGGAGGGGTTTTTATCTTCTCCTTCTAATGACAATTCCCTTTATTTATACTAAGTAAACCCTAGAGTTAAAACTCTAGTATTTGCTTAGTTACCCCTCAACATATCTTTTCCGGTTAATAAATTAAATAATATAATATATAATATTCTATATTATACATTACTCATTATTTAATTTCTTTAATAAATATAATATCCAATATTATATCTATTAATTATTCTTGCTTGTCTTTAATTGTCGTATGTGTGATTCAAAAGGCTTTTATTATGTTGGTGATCATTTAGTACCTTATTAAATGATAAATCATAAGCGGTCTCTAGCAAGATATTATGATACCCAAATAATATAAGCTGATAGTCCATTAAACCAATTAACGTGTCAAATCCATTTGTTATATCATATTTGAACTAAGTCATGGAAACGATCATACTTATTATGTTCAAATGCTTTCTCGATCTTAAATAGACTGATTGTATCAAATGACTCTTCATTTGAGCATGGCCATGTATTACCTTCAGTCCTACTTATCGAGGGGACCAGCAGATATCTCTCTCCCTAAAGAGAGTAACAAATCCCTCATCTTGATTATTCATTCCCTCTACATGACTCCCACTAATCCCAACCGCTAACTTTTATGATCACCATGTTTCAGATGACGTTGGATTACGTCAAGGCATATCAGTTATTATGTTGGACTCTATGATAATCTCAAGTTCAAGGATTCATTGACATACTATTATAGTAATATTTACTTATGAAATTTCCATGAAGTGATCTCAATGTGGGTCTGTCCAGTATTGTGTTCTCCAACCAATGTCCATAAGTTTGATCCGTACCATACGCATAATCATCCGATGATTATTAGTCAAACTTATACTAGCATATTAATCACTTGAGTCTCCACTCTGCGTGATTGGACCAGGGACATATGAATAATCTTATTACCCGTGAATAACTATTATTCAATTATTATAATATTAAAACATGCACACATTATAATAATCAACAAGAAGTAGATGATATCAAGTAACTCTACTTAAATGTGAAAATTACAAATCTAGGCACATCGAATGTCCTAGAGCACTATTCACAACAATATATATATATATATATATACATTACTATTTTGATGAATGAAATGCATATATTTTATGCATATGCTAACCTGGACCGTAGATAACACAAAGATCAATACATAGATTTATATTTATTTCTTATTCAAAAGTCATTCTCATTTGATTCATCCCCTCTCTATCTCTCTCTCTCTCTCATTTGATTCATCCCCTCTCTCTCTCTCTCTCTATATATATATATATATATTGGAGAATTTCTCTTAAGTTTTGGTAAGTGCAGCAAATTACAGCAATCATCCTACAATCCACTTCATATAGCTCAATCCAATAGCGTCGATCCAAGAACATGTTGAAGGAAACGGTCTATAGCAAGAGCACCTGGTTGGATACAACTGTAATGTTGTGTGCAATTAGGAAGAGTAAAATGTAAAATCCAACATAAATAGTAGTTAAACTTTAAACCATTATGAGATAAGTCATTTTATATACAAAAAGTATTCACGATTTTGAAGAAAATTTAATGCTGATAGATACATCATTATTACGGCCGAATACTGTGACATACAGAGCATTTAATGAAGGCCAAAATAATGTCTGAAGTATTTAATGCTGACATGATGGATTATTTTAAGACAAATATTTATCAAGCCCTCAATGTGAAGTGTCCATATCTCACCAATCGTCCAACATCTACATTTACAAAGGATCTATTTCTAATGTTTTAAATAGCTCAACAGAGGACTTACTCACACAACAACAAAAATACTTGTCAACACACGTTATTTGCTGTAATACCCGGATAAATTGTTGAGTATTTTCATCTGTATTTGAACCTTGTATTATTTGAATTTGTGATATCGATAATCGAAGTATGATCTTTTCCGTATTCGTATCCACATACATGATAATATCAACTTGTAATTCTTCATGAAACTACGTCGTAACGTACGCTAACTAGTAAGCGTAACGTACGTTACGAGCCACAGATAGCGTATGCTATGAGCAATGCATAGCGTACGTAAGGCAGTTAATAATTGATCAGGGCGGCTAGCACATGGGCCAGTTGGTGGAGGGCCCCGATAAAATTCCCGTGGCACGAACCTGGACAGTTTTGGGTCAACGAGTATTAACGTACGCTAAGTGATGTATATAGCATACGCTAGGTATGGTTGATTACGTACGTAACAGTGTTGATGTAGCATACGTAAAAGAGAACAGGAACGAGGCAATAAGCTATGATTGGACGATAACGTACACTAAGGATAGTAGATAGTGTACTCTAAGTGTATAATGTACGTTAAGCACTAATGCTAACATGCGTAAAGCTTAGGCCATTATAAATGGGATAGCACACCATTTCATTTCACCTTGTTTCTTTTCGCTTCCCTTTCAATTCCTTCAAGTCTAGAGAGCTCTCTTTGATACTTTAACACCTATATATCGTCTATACTCGATCATTGAGGATTGGAAGCACCTGGGATTGGCACTCAAGCATCCGGAGTTGGATTCTACCTATTGCCTCAGCATTTTCTTCATATTAAGGTATGTTAATGCTATCTCCAACCTTAAATTCGTGTTCTTAAGGATGTTATGAACATACTACCGAGACTATTAAGTTTCATAGATGACTTTTAACCGAACATCATGTTTTAGGAAGTTGGAATGTTCATGCTTAAGTTACCATTGTTAAGAGCATTATAGTTCGAATCTTGTTGTGATGAACAAATAGGAGAAGTGTTCTGAGATTGATAATCCACATTGGATGGTGTTTTCGTAATGAACGTAGACTTGGTATGGATATCACTTTTTGTTAGACGGACTTAGGAGGATGAACATTGAAGGTTCTGTTATATCTTGTAAAGGTGGATTGTTTAGCCGATCTTCATGATGATAGCCGATCTTGGAATATGGCGTTATAATGACATGTTATCCTTGAATTCGAAGACATCAAACACCGTAGGATCATTCATTTTCGCATGAGAAATGTATTTGTGAGTATAACATACGTTAAGCATCATGCATTACGTATGTTATATCATCAGGTGCGTCAGTCGTCTGATCAGAGAAGAGAACTGTCAAATACATGCTTAGCGTATGTTAGGCTTTGGAGCTTACGTATGCTAGCGTACAGACTTAACGTACTCTACGTTGGGTATGTAACATACGTTATGAAGACAACAGGCAGGATACATCATGTCGACAACTTTCGGCTATAGTTTAGGATGTTAGATGTTCGTATGTTAGTTTCATGACGTAAGATGAACTCTATATTATTTCTTTTGTTTAAGGTCCGAGCTTTGCAACGTGATTGTGTAACGCCACCAAGATGATCAGGGCATATTATAGCGCCGAGGACCCCACACTGTGGAATCCACCAGGCTAACGTACCAACACGACATTCGACAGCGACATACAATCATCAACAAAACCACAATTCAAATAAAGGACTACAATCTGACAAATAAAATCTGACATCAAATCCATTTATCAAAATGGGAATACAATATTAACAAATTCAAAAAGGAAGTACTCGAGTACTTAAACCAATTTCATAATACAGTAATCCCAAAACAAGACAACAATAATAAATGACAGAACAGAACACCAACAAATGACTACTGAACAGTATCATGCTTGCCCATCATTCTCATACGGCTCGTGTGCTCGCTTGTCTCCAAGTCCTGAACCTGAAATACAAAAAGTATTTCCCCATTTAAGGGGTTAGCGACAACTGCTAGTGCAAGTACAATCCATTTGAACTACCATTCTAATCAGATGAAAATATGCGCTAAAAATCATTTTAGAAATCATTTATATTCCGGAATATTTTACGGTGCACAAGAACAAAACACATTTTCTCCAACAAAACAATTCAAAGTTAACCTTGGTACGAGACGCACGGCCACCGTACCCCGCAGAGCCCCGTCGGACATCCCTGGGTGGTTAACCATAGTTCGCGATACGAAACTCACGGCAACGTATCCCTAGAGGCCCCATCGGACCATCCCTAGGTGAACATACACATATACATCCACACAACCACGAATAGCCATAATTCAAATACTAGAACGCGTAAACAAATGTAAAGTACTTACCTTTGAGACATTTTAGAGAATCGGAAATGAAATACGACTACGAACGGTCCGGATGGAAAACGACGGTTCCTAAACGAAGGATCAACATAACTCAGTCCCAACGGACAACAATAATCGAATGGAATACACCCATAACCCCGATTACAAACCACGACAATGAACGATCAATCGATACGGGCGAGGGTTTACGCAAAACCTCCCCGAATCGATAATTCATGAATTTAACTAGGTGAAATGGATTGGGATACATCCGATAACAACAATCGATGAGGAAATATACAACATATATGGACAATTCGGAATTAATCAAGAAAAACCCGAAAACCCCCAAATTAGACAAGTTTAGGGTTCCTGAAGAAATACCTCGGATTCGGACGATGAAGGATGATTACGCTGATGATGATATGTTAGCTCGACTCTACAGTGGTGGAATACGAATAATTCTCGGATAGAAGTTGAAGGAATCGACCTCTGCGTCGCCCTAAGTAGAATACGAGAGAAAGAATGAAAAAAACGGGGGTTGCAAACAGTCCAGAAGCTGCTGCCCCCGTCGCTAGCGTGCGCTAGACATGCTTAGCGCGCGCTAAATACTACCCGATAGCGCTCGCTAATAACAACGAGTTAGCATACGCTAACTGCACACCGATAGCGCACGCAAGGAGATAAGGAATAGCGTGCACTACTCACGCAGCAGTTCAGTACTGCTCATATCAGTACGCTGCTGCCGAAGGTACGAAACTCGAAACGCACGACAAGGCTAGAATCCATAAACATGAACACGAAATATACAAGACGACAGAACTAAGCGCTGAAAGAAAATATAATTCCGACTACTGGGGAATCCGAAATACGACAAAGAAGATGAAATTCCCTAAACTTATAGAAAATTACAAAAATGCCCGAAAATCACGAAACGACGTCGGATTTACAACTTGAAAGTCTCAACACGACCAACTCAACCATACAAACTTGCACAAATCAAGAAACAACGAAAACGAATGAGTTTTACGAGAATCGAACATTCATACGGCAAAACATGTCATAAAATGAAATTACGTGAAAACATCACCGAAACTCGTCCAAATCGAAAAACTCCAAGAATAAAGTAGATTCAAAATGTCGAAACGGTTACAAGAAAGTCGATAAAAATAGACATACACCAAAACTGGAAACTGCTATAAATGGAAACGTACGGATATTACATTCTCCCCCTCTAAAATAAAGTTTCGTCCCGAAACATAAGAATCGAAAAGCTCAGGGTGCCTCGAACGCATATCCTCCTCTAACTCCCACGTTGCTTCTTCTACTCTGTGCCTCGACCATTGCACCTTAACCAAAGGAATGGTTTTGTGCCTTAACTGCTTGTCTCGACGCTCCAAAATCCTGACGGGCCTCTCCTCAAACGTAACATCCTTCTCGATCTCCACGTCTCTGAAATAAATAATGTGGGATGGGTCCGGAATGTACTTCCTCAACTGGGAGATGTGAAACACACTCTGTACATGACTCAACGACGGAGGTAATGCCAAACGGTACGCTAACTCGCCAACTCTTTCCAATATCTCGAAAGGTCCAATGTACCTCGGGCTGAGCTTCCCCTTTTTCCCAAAACGGAAAACTTCTTTCGACGGAGACACTCTCAACAGAACATGATTCCCACCTCAAACTCCAAAGGTCGATACCTAACATCAGCATAAGACTTTTGTCGACTCTGAGCTGCCAACATTCTCTTTCTAATCAATTCCAATTTCTCCCTCGTCTCCAACACAAGGTCCTGCTCGGTGCCAACTAGATCGGACGGCTCATCCCAACATATCGGTGATCGGCAACGTCGGCCATAAAGTGCCTCATACGGTGCCATCTTAATCATCGCGTGCCAACTATTATTATAAGTAAACTCAATCAAGGCCAGATGCTCCTCCCAGTTACTACTCCAGTCTAACGCACACGCGCGCAACATATCCTCGAACATCTGAATGGTACGCTCGGACTGTCCGTCGGTCTGAGGGTGAAAAGATGTACTCAAACGCAAATGTGTCCCCAATGCCTTATGTACCGCCTGCCAGAAATACGATACAAACTGGCCGCCTCTGTCCGAAATAATAGTCCTCGACGTACCATGAAGCCTCACTATCTGAGCGATAAAAACACGAGCCAAACTTTCTGGACCCCAAGTATCCTTGATGCCCAGAAAATGCGCCGACTTAGTCAGACGGTCCACGATCACCCACACCATATTTATTCCGGTCTTCGTCCTCGGCAAGTTGGTGACAAAATCCATGAAGATATCTTCCCACTTCCATTCCGGGACGGGAAGTGGTTTCAACAATCCGACTGGCCAATGATGCTCGATTTTGACTTGTTGACAAGTCAAACACTTAGCCACAAACTCGACTACCTCATTCTTCATGTCATTCCACCATAAATTCTTTCTCAAATCTTTATACATTTACTCGAGCCCGGATGGACTGAGTAAGGTGACGCGTGAGCCTCTCGCATAATACTCTGCCTCAATTCCAAGTCGTTCGGAACACAAAGCCGACCTTGGAATCTCAACCCACCATCCTCATGTATCACGAATCCCGAGGCTTTCCCCTTCCCTACATCTTCTTGAAGCTGAATAAATATCGGGTCCTCTAACTATCCCGACTTAATGTCGTCGACTAAAGACGACGAAATCTCAAGTGTACGCAACTGCCCGGAACTCTCTGGTAGCACAATCTCAATGCTCAACCTCATAAACTCTCGCCGAAGTCCCGACTGGGCTGTAAGTAACTCAAGCGTCCGAAGCGATACCAATTTCCAGCTCAAGGCATCTGCCACCACATTTATCTTGACCGGATGATAGAGAATCTCGAGGTCGTAATCCTTAATCAACTCCAACCATCTCCGTTGTCTCATGTTAAGCTCTTTCTGCGTGAAAATGTACTTCAGTCTCTTATGGTCGGTGAAAATCTGACACGACGAGCCATACAAGTAATGACGCCAGATCTTCAACGCAAATACAACTGCGACCAACTCAAGATCGAGCATAGGGTAATTCAACTCGTACGGTTTCAACTGATGGAAAGCGTAGGTAATCGTCCTCCCGTGCTGCATGAGTACACATTCGAGCCCTTAGCCCGAAGCATCACTAAAAACTGAGAAACCCTCATTAGCACTCGGCAAAGCCAAAATAGGAGCGGTCGTCAACCGCTTCTTCAACTCCTCAAAACTATTCTGCCTCTCATCGGTCCACACAAACTTCTCTGACTTTTGTAACAACTGAGTCAGTGGTCGAGCGAGCTTAGAGAACCCCTCGACGAATCTATAGTAATATCCGGCCAAACCTAGAAAACTACGGACCTCCTTCACGTTCTTGGGCAGCGCCCAATCCAACACTACCTCTACCTTATGTGGGTCTACACGAACACCCTCAGCCGAGATCACATGACCGAGAAACATAACCTCCCGTAACCAAAACTCACACTTTGAGAACTTCGCAAAAAGATGCTGAGTTCTCAAAATATCTAACACGATATGCAAATGACGGGCATGCTACTCCTCGCTCCTCGAGTAAATCAGGAAGTCGTCGATAAAAATGACTACACACTTATCGAGGTACTCGATAAAGACTTTGTTCATAAGCTGCATGAACACGGCTGGGGCGTTGGTTAGCCCAAAAGGCATAACCACAAACTCGTAGTGACTGTATCTCGTCCGGAAGGCCGTCTTCAGAATATCGGTATCCTTCACTCGGAGCTGATAATACCCCGATCTCAAATCAATCTTCGAAAAGACGGTTGCCCCTTGAAGTTGGTCGAACAAATCATCGATCTTCGAGAGCGGATACTTGTTTTTATTAGTCACTTTGTTCAACTCACGATAGTCGATGCACAAACGAAGTGACCCATCCTTCTTCTTCACAAACAGGACCGGTGCGCCCCAAGGTGAAGCGCTCGGTTGAATATACCCCATGTCTAGCAAATCTCCCAACTGTTTCTTCAACTCCAGCATCTCAGCAGGTGCCATACGATATGGCGTCTTAGAAATCAGTGCCGTACCCGGCTCTAAATCCACAGTAAACTCAACCTCTTGGTCTGGTGGCAAGCCCGGCAACTCATCCGGAAAGACGTCAGGATACTTACACACTACCAGAATAGACGAGAGCTCGACTCCCCCTTCTTCCGATCTCAAAGCACAACACCAATAACCCGTACAACCTCCTCGAAGAAGTCTCACCGCTTTCAAAGCGCTGATCAGAAATCTCTGGCTACCCCGCTTACGCCCCACAAAAGAATGCTCGGTGTCGTCAGAGGCTAACATCAAAACGGTTCTCGTTCTATAATTCATGATCGCCCCATGATGCCATCCCCACTAGGCGGTTTAACAACAAAAGGTTCACACACAACTAGGCAATCAACATGCAGACGATGCACATAATCCAGAGATATGAAAGAATGCGTAGCACCAAAATCGAATAACACGGAAACAGGATGATCAAGAATGTGGACGGTACCTGTAGCTACCGTCGCGTCTAGGTCTCCTGCTCGTCTCATCTCATATACTCGGGGCGGAACAGACCCCGCACTAGAAGCTCCCCCTCTAGAAGGTTGTCCACGTCCTCGACCTCTACCAAAACTCTGTTGTGGCTGAGAAGCTATCGGTCCCTGATTTACACTCGGTTCCCCCGTAGCTGGGGCTGATATCTGAGTAACTGGTGCCCGAGCAGCATCTGTACAAAACTTGGCACGATGCCCCATCCGACTGCAGGAATGACACTGAATCGGAGGTCTGTCGCACTCACTCATAATGTGTCCAGGGCGACCACAGTTAAAGCAATTAAGACCATGCACTGAACCAGTAGGAGCAGACTTAGAACCGTTTCCTCGTCCAAATGACGGGGACTGACTCTTGAAGACTCTCGAACCAGACTGAGTCTTCTGATGCCCTCCAGACTTGCCTCCCGAAAACTGGCCGGACGTCTTCTGCTTCTTTCCCTCGGCTGCTGTCTCTGTCGCAGAAAACGACATCTCATAAGCCATCGCTTTATTCTGATACTCCTTAAAAGTCGTGCACCCCACACCATACATGTAGTGACGCACCCTTGGTTTCATCCGCATGTCAAAATGGCGGATCTTATCAAGCTCATCTCGGACTTGGTTTCTCACATAATGAAGTTGTTGGTTGTAGTCCTTGATAGTTTGAGAGATAGGAACATCCTGGTGCTTAGCCTCAAAGAAGGCTCGGATCCTCCCCTCTTTCACTGGCCACGGACAAAACTCGTCTTCCATCATCTCTCGAAACTCTGCCCATGTGGTTGCCCGGTCACGCGGTTTCACCGCTTGCCACCACGTTGCCGCCTCTTTGGCGAGGAAGTACTGAGCGATGGGTACCTTACTCTCCTCAGAGCAGTCAGCAGCCTCAAATACTTTCTCCATCTCAAATAGCCAACTCTCCCAACCGGAAGGGTCGGAAGCACCATCAAACTGCGGAGGACGCATAGGAATCACTTCCTGAAGTAACTTATCATTACCGGATCCAGTAGGCGGAACTGGGTTAGCATTAGCCTAGCCGACCAAAACGGCCTGAGTCAGTAGCATCATCTTGTTCGCTACTTGCTGTAAAATGTTCGCCACTCCAACATTCCCATGCGCATTACCGGAGCTAGCAGACTGATCCTGTTGACCTCCGGAACTAGGTGGAACACTGTTCGACAAAGAAGGCATCGCCGAATCAGTTCATGAGTTATCGGACATGGCCGCCCCACCGGCTGCGCCACGTTCCCTACCGCATCCGCGACCGCGTCCGCATCCTCTACCAGCAGGAATTCTGAAGAAGTAGCGGGTGAGTACAATTCAAACGCAAAACGCAACAGGATACCAAGAAATGAATAGAACAGAACAACGTAACGAGTCAACTTAGGAAAAACTTACAAGCACCGGCGTATTAAGATGATGGCATGGCAATGATACAGTTCAAAAACGACACTCGACTATACCCAAATAACCGACAGCCTAGGTATCCATAAACCTAAGCTCTGATACCATATTCTGTAACACCCCCAAGACGATCAGGGCATATTAAAGCGCCGTGGACCCCACACTGTGGAATCCACCAGGCTAACGTACCAACACGACACTCGACAGCGACATACAATCATCAACAAAACCACAATTCAAATAAAGGACTACAATCCGACAAATAAATTCTGACATCAAATCCATTTATCAAAATGAGAACACAACATTATCAAATTCAAAAAGGAAGTACTCGAGTACTTCAACTAATTTCATAATACAGAAATCCCAAAACAATACATCAATAATAAATGACAGAACAGAACACCAACAAATGACTACTGAACAGTATCATGCTTGCCCATAATTCTCATACGGCTCGTGTGCTCGCTTGTCTCCAAGTCCTGAACCTGAAATACAAAAGTATTTCCCCCATTTAAGGGGTTAGCGACAACTGCTAGTGCAAGTACAATCCATTTGAACTACCATTCTAATCAGATGAAAATATGCGCTAAAAATCATTTTAGAAATCATTTATATTCCGGAATATTTTACGGTGCACAAGCACAAAGCACATTTTCTCCAACAAAACAATTCAAAGTTAACCTTGGTACGAGACTCACGGCCACCGTACCCCGCAGAGCCCCGTCGGACATCCCTGGGTGGTTAACCATAGTTCGCGATACGAAACTCACAGCAACGTATCCCTAGAGGCCCCGTCGAACCATCCCTAGGTGAACATACACATATACATCCACACAACCACGAATAGCCATAATTCAAATACTAGAACGCGTAAACAAATGTAAAGTACTTGCCTTTGAGACATCTTTGGAGAATCGGAAATGAAATACGACTACGAACGGTCCGGATGGAAAACGATAGTTCCTAAACGAAGGATCAACATAACTCAGTCCCAACGGACAACAATAATCGAATGGAATACACCCATAACCCCGATTACAAACCACGACAATGAATGATCAATCGATACGGGCGAGGGTTTACGCAAAGCCTCCTCAAATCGATAATTCACGAATTTAACTAGGTGAAATGGATTGTGATACATCCGAGAACAACAATCGATGAGGAAATATACAATACATATGGACAATTCGGAATTAATCAAGAAAAACCCGAAATACCCCCAAATTAGACAAGTTTAGGGTTCCTGAAGAAATACCTCGGATTCGTAGAATGAAGGATGATTACGCTGAAGATGATATGTTAGCTCGACTCTACAGTGGTGGAATACGAATAATTCTTGGATAGAAGTTGAAGGGAATCGCCCTCCGCATCACCCGAAGAAGAAAACGAGAGAAAGAATGAAAAAGAGTGTTGTTCTGACCTGCCCGCTGTCCTATTTAAAATATATAGTTAGTGCACGCTAACTATCAAAAGGTAGCGCGCGCTAACGGGGGTTGCAAACAGTCCAGAAGCTGCTGCCCCCATCGCTAGCATGCGCTAAACATGCTTAGCGCGTGCTAAATACTACCCGATAGCGCACGCTAATAACAACGAGTTAGCGTACGCTAACTGCACACCGATAGCGCACGTAAGGAGATAAGGAATAGCGTGCGCTACTCACGCAGCAGTTCAGTACTGCTCAAATCAGTACGCTGTTGCCGAAGGTACGAAACTCGAAACGCACGACAATGCTAGAATCCAGAAACATAAACACGAAATATACAAGACGATAGAACTAAGCGCTGAAAGAAAATATAATTCCGACTACCGGGGAATCCGAAATACGACAAATAAGATGAAATTCCCTAAACTTATAAGAAATTACAAAAATGGCCCAAGTGCCCGAAAATCATGAAACGACGTCGGATTTACAAACTGAAAGTCTCAACACGACCAACTCAACCATACGAACTTGCACAAACCAAAAAACAACGAAAACGAATGAGTTTTACGAGAATCGAACGTTCATATGGCAAAACATGTCATAAAATGAAATTACGTGAAAACATCACCAAAACTCGTCCAAATGGAAAAACTCCAAGAATAAAGTAGATTCAAAATGTCGAAATGGTTACAAGAGAGTCGATAAAAATAGACATACACAAAAAATGAAAACTGCTAAAAATAGAAAGGTACGGATATTACAGATTGATCGAAGGGGGGGCGACCTTCAAGTGTATAACTATCCATTAAAGTATTATCCTTGTCGTCAATTTGAGGCAAGTACTTTAATTGTTTTATGTATTGATGTTATACATATTGTCATCCATATCTGTCGTTGTTGTATGTCCACCTCGTGTTGGTCCTACGGGGTCATCTTGGGATCTATGCTAGCGTGCGCTGGATCATCGGACAGGTTTTTCCACCTCGTGTTGGTCCGACGGGATCATCTTGCGATCTATGCAGTGAATGCTCGATCATCGGAATTACCATGTGTATGTCGTGATGTCATGTTGTGATTATCATTTGTGTATGATATTTGTGAGTCTTCTCGTAGGAAGAGGCTCGTGGTTATTGTCATTTGTGTTGTTAACATTATTCTTCGTGGGATGTTGAATATCCTGTTATGGTATAATTTTCGTACTTGTACTAGCATCGTTGTGCTAAACCCTTTGGGAGTGAACATTTGTTTATGCTAAGGATTCAGGAGGGAGGGGAAACAACGACTAGAGCTGCATGACAACGGAGGTGCAGAGTGATGTTCCGGCCGGAATATTTTGTCGGGTCTCAATATTGTTTTAATAAGTACTCGAGTACGCTTGTTATATTGTTGTATTTGATAATTTCATTCAGTTGGGGATTTGATTTCGTACTTTGTGAGCTAATGATGTAATAATTAACTTTCGTTTGTTATCCTTCTTTAATTATGTTGTTGTATTCTTAGCCTTGTAAATTCTTACGTAAAGAATTTACGACGCTGTAATATTCCTGAATATATCGGGGGTGTTACAGAATATGGTATTGGAGCTAAGATTATGGATATCTTGATCGTTGGGTTAAAATAGGGGTTGTATATGTCTTTTGAGATAACCTGTCGTGAATAACATCACTGTACTACCTACATCTTCGTCCGAGCGGTGGTTGTAAGTTCCTAAACTCTATCTCGTCCTTCACATGTGATACCTCTCTATCCTGAACATTAGAATGATATTGTTACCTGTATATTGAGTATTTATGCTTACAGTATGTTGAGAGGAGGACGTGGACGTGGTCGCGGTCGCGGATGCGGATGTAGGAATGCTGAGAGAGAAGTTTAGCCTTCAAATCAGGCTAGCCACAGCTCAGGCGAGCCACAAGAATCTATTAACAATGAACCAGAACCTGCTGTTCCCGACATTCTTCATCAGGTGTTCAACCAAATGACTCAATTCACTCATGTTGTGGACCGAATGCAAGTGGCAGTGGGATTACAACCGGGAGAAGACAGCAAAGCATCCCAGACTTGGGAAATCAAGGAGACAGATGGCTCCATGAGGTGGCAAATATGCATCCGCCCAAGTTTGATGGCTTCTCGGAGATGCCGACGTGGGATCACTGGCTTAGAGAGTTGGAGAAAGTATTCACAGGGATTAACTGCCCAGACGACCGGAGAGTTCCCATAGCCCAGTACTTTCTGACAGGGGAAGCGTCCGAGTGGTGGGAATCCATCCGACCTATAGATCATGGTGTCGAATGGGGAGAATTTAAATTGATGATGGAAGCACAGTACTGCCCTCGTCCAGTGAGGGAAGCTAAGGTTCGAGAGTTTTTCTCCGTGCAGTCTTCAGATGTGCCAGTATCTCAAGTGATTAAGAAGTTTAATCAGCAGCTGGTGTTTGTTCGACACCTGGTCAGGACCAATGGAGAAATAGTGATCCACTTGGACATGAGAATGAAACCAGAGATACATAGGTACATGTCTGGTTTTGAATGCACCACTCTCCGTCAGTATCAAGACAAAGCATTGGCATATGAAATTAAGGAAGTGGCCATGGAAAATTTCTCAGAGTCCAACAAACAGAAAGTATCTGGTAATTTCACAGAGCACAAGAGCAGTGGGCCTCGCAAGGCCCAGTCATCCTTTCATTCATTCAAGAGACCTCCGCATCCATCCAAAGGTGGGAAATACTCCAGAACCGTATCAGCCATGATAAAAGCAACCAGGAAGTGTTTTAACTGCGGACAGGGAAATATCAACGTGATTGCTCACTTCCCGCAGTGACGTGTTATGATTGTGGTCGAGAGGGACATAATGTGGTGTTCTGTGAGGAGGCTGCTAAATCTTTCGGAGCTCGTGCATCACAGCCAGTTTAGAGAGAGTCGAGTGTTCAGCAGACGCAACAGAGTGTCCAGCCACCCCAGAGTTTTGGTCGAGGACGGGGCAGAGGATAGTTCGACCAGAAGGGGGCATCGAATGTCGGATCCGTTCCTCCATGCCTGTATGAGATAAGGAGAGCAGATGATCAAGATGCTGCTGTCGCATCAGGTACCGTTCAGATTCTTTCACAACTAGTTAGCGTTTTGTTCGATATAGGGGCTACACATTCGTTTATGTCTTTGTCTTGTGTTAATCGTTTGAACATTTCTGTTTTTTATAATTGTGAGCCTTATGTTATGGGTTTACCGAGTGGGGAGAGTATTGTGGAAAACTTGGAAACTAGAGATTTTCCCATATCAATTGGAGGCAGAGAATGGCCCTCAAATCTGATTGTGATAGAAATGCAAGGAGATGACCTGATTCTCGGAGATGATTGGCTTAATCGATATGGAGATATTGTAGACTACCGGAAGAGGAATATCTCGATGATAGCTGAAGATGGTTCCGAAATATTGTTCGAGGGGTGGAGACCAGGAATCTTAGGGAAGATGATCAAAGCAATGAAAACAGTCAAACTGCTAAAACAGGGCTGTACTGGATACTGGTGTTATGCAATGAAGAAGGAAGATGGAAAATTAGAACTTTCATACATTCCTATTGTGAACGAATTCCCAGATGTGTTTCCTGATGAATTACCTGGACTACCTCCACGACGAGATGTAGAATTCACCATCGAGCTGGAACCAGGAGCTACATAGATTTTTATGGCGCCGTATCGTATGGCACCTACTAAGATGTATGAATTGAAGAAGCAACTGGAAGAGTTACTGGACAAAGGCAATATTCAGCCAAGCATTTCGCCTTGGGGTGCACCAGTTCTTTTTGTCCGAAAGAAAGATGGATCGCTTTGATTGTGTATTGACTATCGAGAGGTGAACAAGATGACGATCAAGAAAAAGCATCTGTTGCCATGGATTGATGATTTGTTTGACCAGTTACAAGGAGAAAGAGTATTTTCTAAGATCGATCTGAGATCGGGATATCATCAGTTGAAATTAAGGAATCTGATGTTCCGAAGTCAGCATTCAGAACTCGCTACAGACACTATGAGTCTATAGTAATGCCGTTTGGTCTCACTAATGCACCTGCCGTGTTCATGCAGTTGATGAATCGTGTGTTCACAGAGTATTTGGACAAATTTGTAGTTGTGTTTATTGATGATATTTTGGTTTATTCCAAGAGCCCAGAAGAGCATGCATAGTACTTACGGATCGTTTTGGACCTCTTGAGAAGCGAACAACTATATGCCAAACTTTCTAAGTGTGAATTCTGGCTAAAGGAAGTGATTTTCCTTGGTCATGTGGTATCAGCGGAAGGAGTCCGAGTAGATCCCCAGAAAGTCGAGGAAATCTTGGATTGGAAGTCTCCTAAGAACGTGAAGGAAGTCAGGAGTTTCTTAGGACTTACTGGGTATTATCGTCGATTTGTGGAAGGGTTTTCCAAATTACCCGCCCACTTACTCGATTACTGCAGAAAACCCAAAAGTTTGAGTGGAACGAGATGTGCCAGACTAGTTTTGATAAATTGAAGAAGACATTGACAACGGCACCGATTTTAGCAGTACCACAAGAAATTGGAGGATTCATAGTTTACAATGACGCTTCAAACCAAGGTCTCGGGTGTGTACTGATGCAGAATGAGAAGGTTATCGCCTACGCGTCACGACAGTTGAAGCCATATGAAGTAAATTATCCAACGCATGATTTGGAGTTGGCAGCTGTGGTTTTCGCCTTGAAAATTTGGAGACATTATTTGTACGGGACTCACTGTCAGATCTTCACGGATCATAAGAGTCTCAAATACATCTTCATCCAGAAAGAGTTAAACATGCGGCAGAGGAGATGACTGGAATTGATTAAGGATTATGACTTGTAGATTCTTTATCATCCAGGCAAAGTAAATGTGGTGGCTGATGCACTGAGCCGCAAACCTATTTCTATTCAAATGCTGGAGACTCTCACCTCACAGCCCAGCATTCAACGAGAACTGATTCGCGAAGGAATTGAAGTATGGTTGCAAAGAGTCCAAGGACAACTATGTGTGATGGAATTAACTTCATCATTAACCGAAGAAATCAAATCTATGTAATTAGATGACCCTCTGATGATTCAGTTACGTGATGAAGTGGGTAAAGGCAAGGCCCCAAGATTCGTAATTTATGATGATGGAGTTTTGAGATTTCAGATCCGACATTGTGCTCGCGATGTCGATGTTTTGAAGCAGACAATTATAAAGGAAGCTCATAGCACGCCCTATTCTATCCACCCGGGCACCAGTAAGATGTATAAGGATCTGAAGCAGAATTTTTGGTGGGGCAACATGAAGAAACATGTAGCAGATTATGTTTCGAAATTTTTGATTTGTCAGCAGGTTAAAATTGAACATCAACGACCTGCCGGAATGCTAAAGCCGCTCCGGATTCTTGAATGGAAATGGGAAGATGTGTCTATGGACTTTATCTCTAACATGCCGAGGACCAGGACAAGGATGAACATGATTTGGGTGATAGTTGATCGTTTGACCAAATCAGCTCATTTTATGGGCATTAAGGATGTAATACCCGGTTGTAATTCATTCATTTTCATTCAGTAATTATCAGTCTGTAATTGTCACTCAGTGTATTTTCACTCAATTATAATCATTCATCAATCATGTTCATTCACCGGGTTCACCGTTCGGAAAAACTTCGAGTTGTGTATCATTATTGTTCATTGTTTCAACTTTCCTCTTATGAGTTCGACTTTGTTAAATCACCATTAATTTTTGGTAACTCCAAAAATTCTAAATCTTTGCAATATTATAGAGCATCGAATTAGCTTTCCAATGGTTCAAACGTTGAGTCAATCGGAGTCCGGACGAGAGAGTTATGGTCGTTTGATTTTGGCGATCACGCCGGCCGAACTTCGGCCGTGTCGTCCGACACGGCCCGTGCCGTACTCGTCCGGAAATGCGAAGTTTACGCCGACCAGACTCGGCCGTGTCGTCGACCGCGGCCGCGTCGAACCCTTCCGGATAAGCGAGAATAAATCGCCCGGCACGCCGGCCGTGTCGTGCAGCGCGGTCGAGTCATGCCGAGTCGTTGTCGGACGGGTCACTGTCGGAAGGCCCTCCGCGCCGCGACCGTGTCAAGCAGGACACGGTCGAGTCCCTGTCGGCCAGCTGTCGGCCAACTGTGCGACACGACCGTGCCGATCGGCACGGGCCGTGTCCGGCAGGGTAGTCAACCCCTATAAATTCATTTTTTGAGCATTTCAGCTCATTTCTTCCAGTTTTTCCACCTTTTACGAGAGAGAGAAGCTTGAGGAAGAGTTTTCTTCATCAATTATCATTTGAGTGGGTATTTTTCATCACTTTCAATCATTTGGGAAGCTTGGATACTCGATTAAACTCGTGTTCTTCGAATCGAAGTGATTGAATCTTCAAGAGGTAATTCCTTCAACACTTTGGACTTCGATTTTGTGTTGAGATATGATGTTTTGGACGTTATAATCATGTTATATGAAGGGATATGTATATGATTATGAGTTTGTATAAGGATTCATTGGATTATTGAGGAATTATTCAAGAACACCTTGAATATTGAGTTGGAATTGGGGATTTTCGACTAATTGTTGTTATAATCACGATTTTGGATATTCATAATGGATTATTGATCATATTGGAGATGTTTTGTTGGTTTGAAACACTTCTTGGGGGATTTGATATTGGTATATTGAAGTTTGATTGTAAACAATCGGAGTTTGGACGCAACGTGTTTGTTTTATAGCCCCAATGAACTTAGTTTAATCGTATCGACGTTTTGAGTTCGTTATATTCGTGTTTGATTCGTATATTGAACGAGTTGTTGGATATTGTATAATTCAAGGTTGTTCGAGCGACCGATATCTCAATTAGGACGTTGTTCGTGGAAGGATAATTGTCACCGGTATTGAGTAAGTTAATTCTTACTCGGTTAAAAGGATATTCATACCTTTTGTTGTTGTTCATTCATAATCATAACTCATTCATCATTATATTAACCGTATCAAAACTTGTTGTTGTCAATTAATTACTTCAGTTATAAGGAACGACGGTTCCAATCTTTTCATTGAGCTGTCATTTATTTCATTACCATTCCATCTCGGTGAGTCATTATTCATTTTCGATGTCACTTTTGTTATATCGTGGCATTCCGGGTCATACTGGCGTGCCGGTTGGTATGTGTTGAATTTTCATGTCGGGCACGTGATGGTCATGTATTGGGAGTGATACATTGGACCGTGCACACGGGTCATATTGTCTCGTGAGACTGATTAGGTACAAGACCACACGTGTATTTGATCGATACTCGTCGGTGGCTTGTGCACGGACACATTTCCATCCCGGGCGTAGTGTGGTGCCACCCTTTGAGCCGTACTGTTAGTTGATTCATATATCATGTTTGATTGCGTATGTTTCGACAAGATATTTCATAACTTCAGATATAATCATGATTGTGTATTTTCAACCCTTGAGGATTGTTGTTCTGTGTAACTGACCCCGTTTGGGGATTTTGTTTTACAGGTCTTGGCAAGGTAAAGGCACGGGGAGAACACGTTGACATCGAGGAGTCCCAATGATACTAGAAAGGGGCCCCAGTCTGTTCAGTCACTTATTCAGTCATTTGTGTTTCCTTTATTTATTCCGCTGCAGACATTCCGTTTGAATACTCGTTTCATTCAGTGTTGTGTATTTTATCGTCACATAAGATACACATGTATTCTATTTTATCCTGGGTGTATTGTATGAAACTCCTAATCGGAGTAATTGATGTTGTAATGTGGTTCGGTACTACATTTACCCTGTGTAATTCATCCTTTTTCATTCGCCTGGTGGGTCCCAGTCGGGGATCCACGGCACTGTAATATCCGCCTAGTTTGGGGTGTTACAGAGTTGGTATCGGAGCGTGGTTTTGAATACTACCTTCCGAGTCATGTCTCATTTGAATTCATCGTCATCAGACTAGTATCATTGGACTTTCGTGTCACGTGTGACCTGTGCAAATGCCGAGCCAATCAGACCGAAAGAACTGTAAGATTTCTAACGCCATGGTATAATTTCTGGCAATAATCATTCATTCATCATTCATCAATTAACAATCCTCAAACATCATCATTCATTGTGATCAGGACGATCATATTAACTCATTAATCACCTAATTCATTTCAATACTCAGTTAATGATCAGGACGATCATATTAACTCATTAATCACCTAATTCATTTCAATATTCATTTAATGATCAGAACGATCATATTAACTCATTAATCACTTAATTCCTTTTATTACTCAGTTGTCGATCTGGATGGTCATATTATCAATCTTATTAAGTTATTCAAGATAATCACTTCAAGAATTTTATCAGATAATCATGTCACTTCAGTAAATCATTCATATAATCACTAAGTTAGAACATGTATACTCATTTTCATCATCTCATGACATAATCATAACGTGATATTCATGCGGGGATTATAATCATCATGTGACTTTCCTACTTCAGTATGGAGAGAGCAAGAAGAGGACGCGGAGGACGAGGCCGTGGTGCGGGCCGAATCCCGAGAACTCGTGCGAACACACGTGCGAACGCGAGGAATAATGTTAACTCATCTAGCGGTGTGTGCCACTCATTCACTGGGCGTGATCATTCACTTTCGGGAGTCGTACTCGGGACACGGCTCGGTCGGAAGGTGTTCGGATCGATCCACTCGCCTTTATGCGGGGCATGATGGCCCGAGATGACTCGAGATGACACAACTAATGGAGACGATGCAAAATTCACTAATCAAAATCAACAGGCTCCTCCGCCGCCACCTCAGAGGCAAGAGAGGAATGTGAGCAATATCATCGGCGACATCTCTCGCCAGAGGCCACCTACTTTTGAGGGCTCGTCTGAGCCGGCGGATATTATTCATTGGCTCGAGCATTTCGAGAAGTTGTTTGCTATGGTAGAGTGTCCCAAGGACACAAAGTTTCATTGCGGCTTACTACAGGTAAGAGCGCACATTCTTGGTGGTTGTCGTTGAAGCCCACCGAAGGATCATGTACTTGGGAGCAGTTCAAGACTCTCATGATGGAGAGATATTATCCGGCCCCACTCAGAGAGGCCAAGCTGTCAGAATTACTCACCCCCGACCCCTCAACAGACGAGGATGTTCTTGCCATTGCCGAGAAATTTCAGGAACTTCTTCCGTTCGCCTCATCTATCATTCATTCCGAGGCGGATAAGATTAAGTATTTCAGCAAGAGGCTGAAATCCCGTATGAGATTACAATTTCTTAATCATAATTGCACCACGTTGGCCGAATTCATTGAGAAAGCTCTTACCTATGAGCTTACTGCTAAAGAAATTGCTAAGCAGCAACCTTCGTCTGCTAGCAAGAAATCGAAGAATCGTAATCAGTCTGAAGGCGGTCAGACAACCTTCAAGAAACCTCGTGCGGGCTCTGCTTTTTCTGAGCGACCTCCTGTGACATCTAAACCCGCGGAATCTCAGTCACGAGCGGCCAGTTCGGCCATCACCTGTTATAACTGTGGGGATCTTGGTCATGTCAGCACCAAGTGTCCGAGACAGTCTGTCACATGCCATAACTGTGGAATTGTTGGGCATAAGGCCCGTTTTTGCCGTAGGGACTCCAAACCTACTCCAGCGTCATCTCAGGCCCCGAAGCGATCGGCCGCTCGTAATCGGACCACTCAATCGGCGTCGTTTAAAGCAGCAGGAGAGCGACTAAAGGTGGAGCCTATAGTCGCCAGACGGAGCGTCCGGTGCGGGACTAGCAAACCCCGGATTTATGAGATGAAGAAGACCGATGATCCCGAGGCCCAAATGATCTCAGGTATACTCGATATTCTATCTCAACTTGTGTGTACCCTTTTTGATACTGGTGCATCGCATTCATTCATTTCCGAATCATGTTTGAGTAGACTAAATGCAGGTAGTGCTACTAGTTGTGAACCTTATGTCATTGGTCTACCTGATGGTAGACGAATCATCGGTAATCGTAAGATTCAGGATTGTCCTATTCAGTTTCATGGTCGTGTATGGCCAGCGGACCTTATCGTGGTAGATTTGCCGAGAGACGACGTCATCTTGGGTATTGATTGGATGGATCGTCATGATGCCATCATTAGTGTCCGTAAGCGTATGATTACTATCATTTCAGACGATGGGGTTGAATGTGTATTTCGGAGGTAATCCTATTGCTGGTAAGGTCATTAATTTGATGAAAGCAGTGCGATTACTCAGTCAGGGATGTGTCGGCTATTGGTGCTATATGACCAAAACCGAGGAATCATCAGTAATGTTGTCGGATATTCCAGTAGTAAGGGAATATGCCGATGTATTTCCAGATGAGTTACCTGGTTTGCCTCCACAGAGGGATGTGGAATTCACGATTGAGTTGGAGCACAAGCGTCCCCGATATCGAAGGCACCGTACCGAATGGCCCCGACCGAAATGCGAGAGTTGAAGAATCAACTTGAGGAATTGTTCGAGAAGGGTTATATCCGACCGAGTGCGTCCCCGTGGGGAGCACCAGTGCTGTTTGTCAAAAAGAAGGATGGTTCTTTTCGCTTGTGTATCGATTATCGGGAGTTGAATAGGGTGACAATCAAGAATAAGTATCCTTTACTCCGTATCGATGACCTTTTGGATCAACTTCAGGGAGCTTCAGTATTTTCCAATATCGACTTAAGATCTGGATATCATCAGCTACGGATTCGAGAGTCGGATATCGCGAGGACGGCGTTTCGAACACGCTATGGTCATTTTGAGTTCGTAGTTATGCCGTTCGGGTTAACTAATGCACCTGCGGTATTCATGGAACTAATGAATCGGGTCTTCATCGACTTTTTGGATCGGTTTGTTGTTGTCTTCATCGATGACATTTTGATTTATTCTCGTAACCGAGAGGAACACGAGATTCATCTTCATCAGATTCTCGACGTGTTGAGACGAGAGCAACTTTATGGAAAGTTTTCCAAATGTGAGTTCTGGATGTCCGAAGTGACGTTTCTCGGACATGTAATTTCATCAGATGGAGTGCGTGTTGATTCTCAGAAGACGGAGGCTATCCAGGATTGGTTACCTCCGAAGAATGTTAAGGAAATCCGAAGCATCCTCGGATTAGCCGGTTATTATCGGAGGTTTGTGGAAGGATTTTCCAAAATTGCTCAACCATTGACGAACCTTTTGCGGAAGGATAAGAAATACACGTGGTCCGACGCGTGTCAACGGAGTTTTGAGGAACTCAAGAGCCGGTTAATGTCAGCACCTGTGCTTTCCTTGCCGCAGGGGACGGAAGGATTTGTGGTTTATAGTGATGCGTCCGGACAGGGTCTCGGATGTGTACTCATGCAGAACGGGAAGGTTATTGCCTATGCTTCACGGCAGTTGAGACCTTACGAGGTTAATTATCCGACACACGACCTTGAGCTAGCAGCCGTGGTGTTCGCTTTGAAGATTTGGCGTCATTACCTTTGTGGCGTCACTTGTCAGATATTCACCGATCATAAAAGTTTAAAGTATATATTTACTCAGAAGGAGTTAAATATGCGACAGAGGCGGTGGTTAGAACTAATCAAGGAATATGATATTGAGATCCTTTACCACCCGGGCAAGGCGAACGTTGTCGCCGACGCCTTGAGTCGTAAGTCCGTTCAGGAGCAGATGCTTGCTCGTTTAACAATTCAGAAGGAGCTCCAACAGGAATTCCTTAGACCCGAGATCGAGTGCAGCTTGAGTTCGGGGCAGACTTTGTATGTTAGAGATTTCATCATCTCTTGAGGATGCAATCAGGGAGAATCAGGGTTCAGACCCAGCATTGTTGCGCATTCGTGAGGATGTGGCTCAGGGGAAAGCCCCTGGATTCGTGGTCCACGAGGATGGACTTTTGAGGTTTAAGAACCGGTTTTGCGTGCCGGCGAATGATGAGTTGAAAAACTCGATTTTGAGAGAAGCTCATGCTACCCCTTATTCTGTTCATCCGGGGTCTAGCAAGATGTATAAGGACTTGAAACAAAATTACTGGTGGAGTAATATGAAGCGAGAAGTCGCGGAATTTGTTTCGAGATGCTTAACTTGCCAACAAGTCAAAATTGAACATCAGCGACCGGCGGGTATGCTGAAACCTCTCCCTATTCCAGAGTGGAAGTGGGAAGACATTTCTATGGATTTCATCACGAGTTTGCCGACGAGTCGTCGTGGCATGAATACGATCTGGGTGATTGTGGACCGCTTAACTAAATCAGCTCATTTCCTTGAGATCAAGGATACGTGGGGTCCCGAGAGACTGGCCCAGTTATTCATCAAGGAGATAGTAAGACTGCACGGTACTCCTAAGAGTATCGTTTCCGATCGTGACGGACGATTTGTATCTCATTTTTGGAAATCAGTTCATCGTGCTATGGGAACTCAACTCAATCTCAGTACCGCCTTTCATCCTCAGTCCGACGGACAATCAGAGAGGACTATACAGACATTAGAGGACATGTTGAGGGCATGCGTCCTCGATTGGAAGGACGATTGGGAAGCCCAACTACCATTGATCGAGTTCACGTATAATAATAGTTGGCATGCTTCCATTAAGATGGCACCTTACGAGGCCTTGTACGGTCGTCGTTGTCGATCTCCCTTGTGTTGGGATGACTTGTCAGAATCAATCGGTACCGAACCCGATATGCTTATATCCGCCCGAGAGAAGGTAGCTTTGATCAAGAGTCGTATGTTGTACTCGAGTCGACGAAATCATATGCGAGATAATCGTAAATCGACCACTAGAGTTCGAGACGGGTGACCACGTTTTGGTCAAGGTATCCCCGAGTCGAGGTATTTTCCGTTTCGGAAAACGGGGGAAGTTGAGTCCAAGATTCATTGGACCGTTTGAAATTTTGGATCGAGTAGGCGAGTTAGCTTATCGATTGGCTTTACCTCCGGCTTTGAGTCGAATTCATAATGTGTTTCATGTCTCTCAGTTGCGAAAGTATGTTGCCTACCCGAGTCACATACTGCATTTCGACGAAATCGAGATCGCCGACGACCATTCATATGAGGAGCGTCCTATACGAGTCTTAGAGCGGCGAATCAAACAGTTGAGAAATAAGTCGATTCCTTTGGTCAAGATTCAGTGGTCCAGACACGGAGTCGAAGAGGCTACTTGGGAAACCGAGGATAGTATGCGGGAGAGTTATCCCGAGTTGTTTGACCCTTAGTTTCGGGGACGAAACTCTTTTAAGGGGGGGTGTATGTAATACCCGGTTGTAATTCATTCATTTTCATTCAGTAATTATCAGTCTGTAATTGTCACTCAGTGTATTTTCACTCAATTATAATCATTCATCAATCATGTTCATTCACCGGGTTCACCGTTCGGAAAAACTTCGAGTTGTGTATCATTATTGTTCATTGTTTCAACTTTCCTCTTATGAGTTCGACTTCGTTAAATCACCATTAATTTTTGGTAACTCCAAAAATTCTAAATCTTTGCAATATTATAGAGCATCGAATTAGCTTTCCAATGGTTCAAACGGTGAGTCAATCGGAGTCCGGACGAGAGAGTTATGGTCGTTTCAGTTTTTGGCGATCCATGCCGGCCGAACTCGGTGTGTCGTCGACACGGCCCGTGCCGTACTCGTCCGGAAATGCGAAGTTTCTGCCGACCGGACTCGGCCGTGTCGTCCGACACGGCCCGAGTCGAACCCTTCGGATAAGCGAGATAAATGCCCGGCCACGCCCGGCCGTGTCGTGCAGCGCGATCGAGTCATGCCGAAGTCGGCTGTCGGACGGGTCAGCGTCGGAAGGCCCTCGCGCCGCGACCGTGTCAAGCGAGGACACGGTCGAGTCCTGTCGGCCACGGTATCGGCCAAGCATGCGACACGCCGTGCCGATCGGCACGGGCCGTGTCCGGCAGGGTAGTCAACCCCTATAAATTCATTTTTTGAGCATTTCAGCTCATTTCTTCCAGTTTTTCCACCTTTTACGAGAGAGAGAAGCTTGAGGAAGAGTTTTCTTCATCAATTATCATTTGAGTTGGTATTTTTCATCACTTTCAATCATTTGGGAAGCTTGGATACTCGATTAAACTCGTGTTCTTCGAATCGAAGTGATTGAATCTTCAAGAGGTAATTCCTTCAACACTTTGGACTTTGATTTTGTGTTGAGATATGATGTTTTGGACGTTATAATCATGTTATATGAAGGGATATGTATATGATTATGAGTTTGTATAAGGATTCATTGGATTATTGAGGAATTATTCAAGAACACCTTGAATATTGAGTTGGAATTGGGGATTTTCGACTAATTGTTGTTATAATCACGATTTTGGATATTCATAATGGATTATTGATCATATTGGAGATGTTTTGTTGGTTTGAAACACTTCTTGGGGGATTTGATATTGGTATATTGAAGTTTGATTGTAAACAATCGGAGTTTGGACGCAACGTGTTTGTTTTATAGCCCCAATGAACTTAGTTTAATCGTATCGACGTTTTGAGTTCGTTATATTCGTGTTTGATTCGTATATTGAACGAGTTGTTGGATATTGTATAATTCAAGGTTGTTCGGCGACCGATATCTCAATTAGGACGTTGTTCGTGGAAGGATAATTGTCACCGGTATTGAGTAAGTTAATTCTTACTCGGTTAAAAGGATATTCATACCTTTTGTTGTTGTTCATTCATAATCATAACTCATTCATCATTATATTAACCGTATCAAAACTTGTTGTTGTCAATTAATTACTTCAGTTATAAGGAGCAGCGGTTCCAATCTTTTCATTAGTGTCATTTATTTCATTACCATTCCATCTCGGTGAGTCATTATTCATTTTCGATGTCACTTTTGTTATATCGTGGCATTCCGGGTCATACTGGCGTGCCGGTTGGTATGTGTTGGATTTTCATGTCGGGCACGTGATGGTCATGTATTGGGAGTGATACATTGGACCGTGCACACGGGTCATATTGTCTCGTGAGACTGATTAGGTACAAGACCACACGTGTATTTGATCGATACTCGTCGGTGGCTTGTGCACGGACACATTTCCATCCCGGGCGTAGTGTGGTGCCACCCTTTGAGCCGTACTGTTAGTTGATTCATATATCATGTTTGATTGCGTATGTTTCGACAAGATATTTCATAACTTCAGATATAATCATGATTGTGTATTTTCAACCCTTGAGGATTGTTGATACGTATGGCGGCCCGTTTGGGGATTTTGTTTTACAGGTCTTGGCAAGGTAAAGGCACGGGGAGAACACGTTGACATCGAGGAGTCCCAATGATACTAGAAAGGGGCCCCAGTCTGTTCAGTCACTTATTCAGTCATTTGTGTTTCCTTTATTTATTCCGCTGCAGACATTCCGTTTGAATACTCGTTTCATTCAGTGTTGTGTATTTTATCGTCACATAAGATACACATGTATTCTATTTTATCCTGGGTGTATTGTATGAAACTCCTAATCGGAGTAATTGATGTTGTAATGTGGTTCGGTACTACATTTACCCTGTGTAATTCATCCTTTTTCATTCGCCTGGTGGGTCCCAGTCGGGGATCCACGGCACTATAATATCCGCCTAGTTTGGGGTGTTACAAAGGACACTTGGGGACCAGAGAAGTTGGCACAAGTGTTTATTGCAGAGATAGTCCAATTGCATGGTACGCCGAAGACCATTATTTCTGACCGAAACCATCGTTTCATGTCACATTTTTGGAAAGCAGTTCATAAATCCTTGCGAACCGAGCTGAACTTTAGCACAGCTTATCATTTGCAGACAGACGGATAATCCGATAGGACTATTCAAATAGTGGAAGACATGCTGAGAGCTTGTGCCTTAGATTGGTCGATTGAGTGGGAAGTTTATCTACCATTGATTGAATTCACTTACAACAATAGTTGGCATGCTTCCATTAAGATGGCACCTTTCGAAGCATTATACGGAAGGATATGTAGATCGCCCCTGTGTTGGGACGATTCATCAAACTTAATCGGGACAGAACTGGAGTTGATCGTACAGACGCAAGAGAAGATAGCTTTGATTCATAAAAGATTGTTGACTGCCCAGAGTCGGCAGAAATCTTATGCCAACGTACGTCGTCGCCCATTAGAATTTGATATTGGATATCATGTGCTTTTAAAGGTTTCTCCTACTCGGGGAATTTTTCATTTTGGGAAGAAGGGAAAGCTGAGTCCGAGATATATCGGACCATTCGAGATTCATGAAAGAGTTGGAGAGTTGGCATACAGGTTGGCATTACCGCCATCGCTGAGTCATGTTCATAATGTGTTCCACGTATCTCAGTTACGGAAGACATATCAGATCCAAATCATGTCATTGATTCCGGCGAGATCGAAGTCACTAAGGATGGCACGTTTGAAGAGAAACCGATCAAGATACTCGAAAGTCGAGTCAAACAATTGAGAAACAAATCGATCATTTTGGTTAAGGTTCAATGGTCGCGACATGGAATTGAAGAAGCCACTAGGGATACGGAAGATGGTATGAAGTCCAGATACCAAGAATTATTCTCATCTTGAGTTTCGAGACGAAACTCCTTTTTAGAAAGAGAGTATGTAATACCCGGATAAATTGTTGAGTATTTTCGTTTGTATTTGAATCTTGTATTTTTTGAATTGGTGATATCGATAATCGATGTATGATCTTTTCCGTATTCGTATCCACAAACATGATAATATGAACTTGTAATTCTTCATGTAACTACATCATAACGTACGCTAACTAGTGTAATGTAGGTTACGGGCCATCGATAGCGTAGGCTATGAGCAACGCATAGCGTACATAAGGTAGTCAATAATTGATCAGGGCAGCTAGCACATGGGCCAGTTGGTAGAGGGCTCGGATAAGATTCCCGCGGCATGAACCTGGACAGTTTTGGGTCAACGGGTATTAACGTGCGCTAAGTGATGTATATAGCGTACGCTAAGTATGGTTGATTACGTACGTAACGGTGTTGATGTATCGTACGTAAGAGAGAACAGGAATGAGGCAGTAAGCTATTATTGGACGATAACCTACGCTAAGGATAGTAGATAGCATACGCTAACTGTATAACGTACGTTAAGCACTAAGGCTAACGTACATAAAGCTCAGGACATTATAAATGAGACAGAACTCCATTTCATTTCACCTCGTTTCTTTTCGCTTCCCTTTCATTTCCTTCAATTCCAGAGAGCTCCCTTTGATACTTGAACACCTATATATCGTCTATACTCGATCATTGAGGATTGGAAGCACCTTGGATTGGCACTCTGTAACACCTCAAACTAGGAGGCTATTACAGTGCTGTGGACCCCTAACTAGGACCCACCAGGCGAATGAAAAACCATGAATTAAATAATATAACCATAGTACCACACCACATTATATTATCAATTACTCCGATGAGGAGTCTCAAGTACAATACAACATGAAGATAGAATATACAACACCAAATGAAATGAAAGTCCAAACGGAAACTGCAGTGGAAAACACAAATGAATAAAACATGAATAACTGGGAAGACTAGGGCCCCATACTAGTATCACTGGACTCCTCGCAATCAACGTTCTCTTCTCGTGCCTTTGCCTTGCCATGACCTAAAAACAACATCCCCAACGGGGTCAGTTACACATAACAACAATCCTCAAAAGTTGAACAAGCACAATAATTACATATCTTATTTATGAAATCAAGCCGAAGAGGAGCATCATAGTATGCCCGTAATGAGATGTGCAAGTGCACAATACGAGTGTCCGGACACACCCGCACTTGTGCCTAAATAGTCTCATGGAGGCACGTTACCGTGTGCACAGTCCAATGTGTTGGATTACCCGTATAACACATGACTATCGAGTGCCCGACTAAAACTTCCACACATAACCACCCGGCCACGCAATATGTTCCTAGAAGGTCACAAGAACAAAAGTGACCATGAATAATATTAATGAATAGCTATCCTACAAGGGTCAAGAATGACTCACCGAGATGAAATAATAACGCAATGAATGATAGCTCACTAAAATGATCGGAACCATCGTTCCTCGTGAATTGAATGATTAGTTTGATAATTACAAGTCTCAACATGATTAATATACTATGAATGAATTATGAATATGAATGAACAACAACAAAAGGAATGATTATCCTTTTTACCGAGCAAGAATTAACGTGCCTCAACACCGGTGATGAAATGTCCTCCCTCGAACAAACATCTTTAATGGAATTATCGGTCGCTCGAACAACCTTGAATAACATAATTACCAACAAACGCTTAATATACGTATCAAGTATGATCACAACCAACTCAAAACGTCTACGACAAACCCAACCTCATTGGGGCATAATAATAAACACGTTGTAATCAATCTCAATTATATCGATACAAAACCTCCAAGGAGTGATTCAATCCAACAAAACATCCTCAATACAATCAATAATACAATATGAATACACAATTCGAGATTTCAACAACATCTAATCAAAACCCCCAATTCCAAAAATCAACATTCAAAGTGTTCTTGAATAATTCTCCAACAATCCAATGATAATTCGTAGAAACTCATAATCATATGCATAACTCTTCATATATTATGATTATAACATCCAAAACATCATGCTCCATCTCAAAATCAAAAAATAAGGTTCTGAAGAAATTACATTTAAAGATCCAACCTTTTCGATCCGTCGAAACTCGCGTTAATCGACTTCCCAAGCTCCACAAATGAATAAAAATGATTAAACACGAACACACAAGTGTTTGATGATGAAGAATCTCTCCCAAATATCTCTCTCTCAGAACCAAAATGAAAAAGTGAAGAAAAATGAGGACAAAGACCCGTCCAGTCCTATAAATACTGCACAGAGTTACGGCCGTAACTCAGCCACCTTACGACCGTAACTTCCCAAGTCAGCGGACTTACGGCCGTAATCTCTATTACATACGGCCGTAACAAAACTTCATCGAAAAATGATAATGCCCACACTGTCCGAGTTACGGCCGTACTAGGACTACCTTACGGCCGTAACAACACTTCGTCGAAAAATCTCCGGAACACCAACACCATCACTTATGGCCATATACTGCCAAACTTACGGCCGTAAGTTGTCTTCATTGACAACACCTCCTGAACCAATGTATGCATGTTACGGCCATAGCCTTCAAATCATACCGTCGTACCTTCCTTCTCACAGTCGTATCTTGTATGACTTACGGCCGTACGACGTCTTTGTCCAGAAATCACAAATTCCATGAATGCATGTTACGGTCGTAATGCATGATAAGTTATGGCCGTAACTCACTGCTGGAATGACAACAATCTGACAACTCCATCTTCTCGTTACAAATGATGAATGATCCAACATACAATACTTGTATGAATATAATTAAGTCTAATAACATGCAATAGATGATACTTCCAACACAAGACTACCAATCACAATGATTATGATAATAGTCTCATCTCGATTCTCAAACGGGGTTGAATGATGATCGGTAACTGATACACGGCTCAAAGTATGCCAATGATACAAATGAATGAACGTGAATGATGAATGATTAATATTGAGTGAAAAAATACTGAGTGACAATTACTGAATGATAATAAATGAATTCAGGACCGGGTATTACACACTTAAGCATCCGGAGTTGGATTCTACATATTGCCTCAGCGTTTTCTTCATATTAAGGTATGTTAATGTTATCTCCAACCTTAAATTCGTGTTTTTAAGGATGTTATGAACATACTATCGAGATTATTAAGTTCCATAGATGACTTTTAACCTAACACATGTTTTAGGAAGTTGGAATGTTCATGCTTAAGTTACCATTGTTAAGAGCATTATAGTTCAAATCTTGTTATGATAAACAAATAAGAGAAGTGTTCTGAGATTGATAATCCGCATTGGATGGTGTTTTCGTAATGAACGTAGACTTTGTTTGGACATCACTTTTTATTAGACGGACTTAGGAGGAAGAACATTGAAGGTTCTGTTATATCTTGTAAAGGTGGATTGTTTAGCCGATCTTCATGATGATTATTTTTTTTGGTTTAAGGTCCGAGCTTTGCAACGTGATTGATCGAAGGAGGGGTGACCTTCGAGTGTATTACTATCCGCCGAAGTGTTATCCTTGTCGTCAATTTGAGGCAAGTACTTTAATTGTTTTATGTATTGATGTTATACATATTATCGTGCATATGTGTCGTTGTTGTATGTCCACCTCGTGTTAGTCCTATGGGATCATCTTGGGATCTATGCTAGCGTGCGTTGGATCATCGGACAGGTTTTTCCACCTCGTGTTGGTCCGACGGGATCATCTTGGGATCTATGCAGTGAACGCTGGATCATCGGAATTACCATGTTTATATTGTGATGTCATGTTGTGATTATCATTTGTGTATGATATTTGTGAGTCTTCTCGTAGGAAGAGGCTCGTGGTTATTGTCATTTGTGTTGTTAACATTATTCTTCGTGAGATGTTGAATATCCTGTTATGGTATAATTATCGTACTTGTACTTGTGCTAACCCCTTCGGGGTTGAACATTTGTTTATGTTCAGGATTCAGGAGGGCGGAAAAACAACCACTAGAGCTGAATGACGACGGAGGTGCAGAGTGATGTTCCGGCCGGAATATTTTGTCGGGTGTCAGTGTTGTTTTAATAAGTACTCGAGTACGCTTGTTATCTTGTTGTATTTGATAATTTCATTCAGTTGAGGATTTGATTTCATACTTTGTGAGCTTGTGATGTAATAATTAACTTTTGTTTGTTATCCTTCTTTAATTATGTTGTTATATTCTTAGCCTTGTAAATTCTTACGTAAAGAATTTACGGCGCTGTAATATTCCTGAATATCGGAGGTGTTACATTTGCGATCTAAAAATAGCAAAATCTCTCTCTTCAAGCGTACATAGATATTATATATTGAAGGGATTGACAGTCCTAAACAAAGTGAACAACACATTACATCAAGTGACTTAAAGCCTACAACTGTTGTTCGAGATATAATCTACCTATAATTGAAATTGAGAGTTAGCCCGGTGTGGACTAACAAAGCTAGCTAATTCTGACCTATATGTGACGAAGAATGCTCAGAAGAACGAATCTTAAATTTGTGTGTGAAGAAGTTAGAATTCAGACAACCTATAACCTATCTGTGTGAACGGCCCTAGCTGAAGTCAAGTGAATCGATCTGTGTGAAAGATACATCATGAAGAGTTTAGTTAAAATAAATAATTATGTATGCATTTGATTTTAATAAGCAGCCCTCATGTGTGAAAACCATGTGGAAGTAGAGACATTGCCTTGAACCACCTTAAATACTGTGTCTTTACTTGCTTATTTAATTTTGCTTACTGCATGTGATTTTATTATACCTTTGAAAATCCTATAAGCACCAAACCTACAGAGAACACTTAGTTGTTGTGACTACAATAACTTACTTATAGACTTCTGCTTTGCAAAATCTTTGAAAAGGGGCACAACTTACTCACCCCCCAGGTTGTTACTTAAGTATAATATAGCCAACACATCAGACACAAACACACAAACACACACACAGACACACACACATATTTATATATATATATATATATATATGTGTGTGTGTGTGTGTTTGTGTATGTGTGTGTTTATGTGTGTGTGTGTGTGAGATGTGTGATAAAATTTTGTTCTTTCCGTGGTGTGTCTTAAATAATACTAATTAGACTAGGTATCAAAGATGGTAGAGATTTTAGATCCTTCTAAAGGTAGTAGTTCTACTGGAATATTGTCTTAGAAGAAATCATATGTGTGGAAGAAGTCTTATTGAAAAGTTATATAAAGTCCCTTCTACGAGTTATATCAATATAATAATCTACATCTTTTACTCCCTACTTTGTTTATTGATTTTCCAAAAAATACATTATCAACATGTTGCTCTAGCAGTAGACTCATTCTTTTTATCTCAATTTTTGAAATTCCAAAAATAAAAATGCATTCTCCGTGCTGGTCTTGACCTAATCCCGTACTTGGAATAACTAATATTTATCTTGTTAAAACAAAATATTGCATGTGATATAGTCATGCACTGTCGTCTTTCAATATGATACATATATGGAAGAATGTGAGAGTAATTCTCACAAATTTTAATATGTAAAAAAATAGCATATTGTGGTAAATACATGAATTCGTTAACCTCGATAATAGCTCGAGTGACTATATGTCCGATTACTTTTCTAAGTACTTCTAAAGGCATACGCCTTGCATATTTGGCTATGTTGTTTAGTTGTTCTTATTGGATGGTCAAGATGAGTTGGTTATGATGTATTCATTATCTCGCATGGTTCAAAATGCTTAATTATGATGCACCGCGTTGCATTCACATAACATGGCTATTATGGCGAATAATTGCAAATAAAGAACTGAATTACTTGCTTGGTTTGATGTCTTTTGGTGGTATTTGTCTAAATTTTTGATCAATACTAATGTAACACCCCCAAAACCATCCGGGGATATTACAGCGCCATGGGCCCCGTGCTGGAACCCACCAGGCTAATAATCATCTTCACAATCGTTTCAAACACGCCAATGAGGCAAAGACGGTAATTTAAATACCCATATATTTTTCAAAACATAGTTCTAAAATACCGTCATAAAATACCATTTGAAAGTACAACACAAAACACCAAAACTCAATAGTTTCAAAATATACGTTAAGCCACCACTTATACGTACCGATAAAATAGTTAAGGGAAAAAGGGTTTAACGAAATAACCCAAGTTTACGAAATACCCAAGAAGGCCATTTTAAAGTTATACACGAGTTGGTAAAATACCAGAAAGCCATTTCAAAATACACACGCAGCGGTCATAGATATAGTTAAAAATACATTTGCAGCGGAATAAAATAACTGGTCAGATACTCAGTGCCCAAATAATGCCAAAGCCAGTATCACCCGGGAAGCTCATCTCTTCACGACTGCTACTAGCTCGATCTCCGACTACCTAAAATAAAACCCATGACGGGTCAGCCACAATACTCAACAATGATAACGATCACATCATCATAAATAATCACATACCAATGTAATTACAAAGTAAGAATACTACCAATTGTAGGTCACAAGTCGTTAGAAATAAGTCTAGAGGGGGGGGGGGTGAATAGACTTATTGAAACTCTTTTCCCCGAGGGGTGATTAAGGAGTTTCTCAGCTGATGGTACAGATGACCTAGAGTTTTCTGTAGACAATATGAGTGCGGAAGTCAGCTGATGACGGATATAGACAATTAATCAATGGAACAATAAATATGAATGCAGCAGGTAAG
The DNA here is from genome assembly GCA_033398695.1 of Orobanche coerulescens. Lineage (NCBI taxonomy): Eukaryota > Viridiplantae > Streptophyta > Magnoliopsida > Lamiales > Orobanchaceae > Orobanche > Orobanche coerulescens. The sequence goes on along the minus strand of CM065819.1, from coordinate 23,669,982 downwards.
TATGATGTTAAAGCAGTAAGATACGCAGGCAATTTATAGTGGTCTCAGAGGTGGGGTTATCCTCTATTAATCCACTTTTCTCCAAACCAGTTGGAGATGAATCCACTATGATTTTTAACCAGTGATAAAGATTATAGTGATTCTACTACTTACCTACAACAACTTCCAACCAGTGGAAATACTGTCATTGAAACTCCTTCCTGACTGCCTAGCACCTCTTGATCTTCAAATATTTGGATGCCTATCAGTCACGCAACTTCAACCAGTGAAGTACCCCAAACTCAGGTTTTAAGACAAGAGTGTTTGTCTTCTCCAACTAAAAGCTTTCTTAGTATATGAACTGTGAATTCTGCTCTTCACGATGCTATAGATTGCTTGATTGCTTTGATTGCTTTAATTGATCGAGAGTGTTGTTTGCATCGTACTACTCAACTTCAGATCTTCAGATATTTATAAATGTAGATTTTTTAGCTTCCTTCATAGCCATTGCAATTCCTTTAACAAATCCGTCCGTTGGAGAAATAGACTTCTTTGTTTTTCTTTCCGAATGTTGCAAGGCTGGATTCCCTTATTTTAATCCATTTTCGACCGTTGTGAAGACTTTCATGTGATGGCGCCGAAACTTTAGATTATAATATGATTAAAGTCTTCATTGGTGGGTCTGAATGAATTTTTAATTCATTTGGTTTTCGGGAATCTCTCCAGTCTGTCTATTATCGCCCGCATGTGACTTTCCGTGATTATTGTCTTTTCAACGCATGCTGACGTGGACCGAATTACTTAGCTGATTACTTTGACAGAACTTATCTGATTTCTTTTGCTCAATCTATCTGATGTGCAGTCAACCTTCTCTGATGACGGACTTCTCTGATGTAACTTCTCTGAGATGAAGTTCTATCCTAAGTCTTATGGCCTTATCAGCTTGTCTGTTCTGATGGTCAAACTTCAGATTATTTGAACTCCGTCTGATCACTTGACTGCAGTCTGTTCAAACCTCTCTGATAAAATTTGTTGACCAGAACTTCTCTGATATGAACCTGTCTGAGATTTTATACTTAGCCGATTTTTTAAGCCTAACTTATATGGCCTATAGAAGATACTCATTTGCTTCTTCTTTACAATTTGCCAAGTATTCAACTATATTCAATCTGGCCTATAGAAGATACTCATTTGGTTCTTCTTTACATTTTGCCAAGTATTCTAAAAACATACATTTGAATAAACAAATAAATACAGGGATGACATCATCAAAATCTAATAAGTATTCTTAACAAATTCCCCCTATTTGATGATGGCATAACTTACACAAAATATTCAAATGTAGAACAGGTTTGCACATAATCAAGTGTAAGACACACACTTAAAATCAGTCTTGTTTTGAGACAACTAGTGGTTGTCATTCAAATGATTGTTATAAAATTTTCTGATATGTTTTACAAGTACAGTGCTTTGAATGATCAAACAAAATACAGAGAAATTTTAAACAATAAGGAATTTACATGTAAGCTTCAAAACAGTAAATTACAAGGCAAATATAAAACCTCGTATCTGCCTCTGCCTCTTCTGATGGGTTGCTTGGAAGGCCTAAAGGGCTTTGCACCGATTGGTCTCTTTTTGATAGGTGCTAGGCCATATTTTCTTTTGATGATCTGGGAGGCAAATTCCTGCTCGTCTATAGATGAGAAGTTACTTTTCTCGCAGAGTGCTCTATTCTCTTCCTGCAAAACTAGCTCGTCTAGTTCTCTGTCCAATCGGGTAGGAGGCTATTCTGCTCTGAATGGAGGGATCATAGGGTAAGCATCCCAGTTGGCTGCATATTTTAGCTGGAGCTTCTAAAGTGTTGGCCATCTTGTGTTCATATAATTGATGAAAATCTGTTGGGGGAGCTTTCTTTGTCCTGGAGTATCTCCCAGAGATAGTACTTTTCTGTGAACTCCTTCTTGGCATCCGCCCAAACAGTGATAAACTCTGTAGGTAAGAACTCTTCAACGTACCATAACTATTTGCCCTCCTATTCAAATGTTTGCTCCTCTCCTTGCCTGGTCCTTCTCCTCTTCGGGGCAGACTGGTCTTCAGCTTGATTAGGAGCAGCTACTTCCTTCCTTTTTAGGCTAGATGTCCCTACTTTAAGTAAAGGGATATCATGCCTCTTATTAGTTCTGAGCTCCTCTCTAGATTCCTCAGTCTGTTCCTGACCTGTTACTTCCCCCTGTTTACTTCCTTCCCCCTTTTTGCCAGCATCAACTAACATAGTTAATTACTGCTCAACTCTAACCATTCAGTCTGACATGCCAAGAGGCATTCTGGAGATTGTGGGAGGAGGAGGGACACCTCTCTGTAGTAATGTGTCCAGCTTGAAATCGAGGGTGTGAACAATCTGCAGGTTAAGTTTTACTTCGGTGGCTAGCAATTCCCCAACGGTTTCTTTCACAATTCTACGGATCAGGTCAACCATCGCAGGTGAGATGGGTGTTGCCTGAGGGGAATGCTCGCTTGAGCCTTCTACGCCTGCAGGTAGGTTGAATGTTGACCTACCTGACTGCAGACTCCTGTCTGCAGGTGGCTGATCAGATGGGGTTTGATCTGGAGTTCCGGATTTGTCAGCTTCTCCATTTGAGCTGGGGTTTTGAGCAGGTGATCCAGGTTCATCTTCTCTGTCATATTTCTTGCCTTCTTCTTCATCTTCTTTTTCTTCTTCTTTCTCCTTTTCTTCCTTTTTCTTCTTCCTTCTCTTACTCCTCATCTTCATTATCATCCTCCTCTTTTTCTTCTTCTTGTTTTCTTCATCTTTATCATTATGTTTTTCTTTCTCAGCATCCTTCTCATCTTCCTCCTCATCTCCCTTCTCATCTCTTTCTTCTTCTTTTTCTACTTCTTCTCCTTATTCTGCTTCTTCCAACTCCTCTGTCTTCTCTTCATCCACTATTTGTTCTATTCTTACTTCTTTTTCAACTTCTCTATCCTCATCCACAATCCCTTCCAAAACACCTTCCATAATAAGATGGATGAACTGGTCCATGTTGGTTTTGAAATTTGACATGAACCAGTTCTCCTGGAGCATTAAAATTGCATCTGTCTCATGGAAAAAGAGCATGATCACTTGATCCATAGATTGGGGAAATTCGCAGCTACTCATTTCAACAAAAGATTGTAGTTGAGAAAATGGAAAGGATTTTAAAGTCTTCCATTCCTCGAAAATATTGATAAATGAAGTTTTAAGAGCATGATGTTTTACCGTTTGTAACTGCTCTGCAGATAACTTTAGGGAATTGTTCTCCAGCAGATTGAATGTGTAATCTGCTTCAGGAATGTTTATGATTAGATCTGCTTCTTCTTCCTCTGTCATGGTGGGAAGAGTTATAAGGGGAACGATTTTAGCCATCAAATGGGGGTGAACAGGCTGTTCCTCTTCATCTGAGATAGGGGCAGGTGCAGGAGGTACCAGCTCTGCTTCTTCAAAATCGATTCACCTGGGCCTCTTGGGAGAAGGTTCAGGTGAAGATTGGATTAAGGTTGGCTCTTCAGGTGCTGGTCCTCTTCTCTTGAATCGCAGGGCCATGGGAGTGTTGTCTGAATCCGAGTCGGACTGGTCTGCAGGTAACTCCCTATCTGCAGGTGACTCGTGAGCTGCATCTTGGTCTCTATCTTCAGACTCGTTTGAGCTTGAAGGGTGTCTGTAGGTAGAAGGTCCAACAGACATTTCCTTCAGCAATTGGGCTGCCTTCCTCTCTCCGCCCAATCTTTTCAAAGTTTCTTGGTCTAGGTGACCAAGTCTTTTGTTGATATGGAAGGGATCAGCATTACCCTTCGCAAGACCTAAGTGTTCCAAAATCCAACTGACCTGTGTGCCAAAAGCTAGCTTAGTCTTGAACTTTTTCTCATCCTCCAGCCATTGGACTTTGTTGACTTCTCGAACCAATTGCCTGTAAATATAGTCGACCCAGTCAATTGGCTCATATTGAATTAGGGCTCCCATTACCATAAACTTGGCTGATGACAGCTGATCGTAGCTTCCGGCCATTCCCATCACTATTTTGTTGGTGATGTCCAATGCAGAGTGATATTCTTTCCTTAGCTCGCTCCTCTTAGCAGTTAACTTCAATTTTGACGGCTGCTCGTAAGACTTGATCTCCAGCCAGGTGTCGACTGCATTTTGCTACAATTCTTCCACGTCCACTCCTCGAGATTTCATCCTGAAGGCTTCTTCGATAGTTTGCGGAGTGATTGTCACTTCCTCCCCAAAGACCGAGCTTTTGATGCCCGTTTCCAACACTTCGGCTTCCTTGAAAAATGCGATTACAGCCTCCTTGTAGAGAAATTTTGGGCTGATGCTCAGGAATGGGTAAATCCCATTTTTCTTCATAGATCTGATGATATGGTACACGTTCGTGTTCAGATTTGCTTCGAGCAGACCCTCAAAGTCGACCACCAGACTAAATATAATCTGGTCTTTGACGGACTTCAGATTTACTCCTTCGAAGTATGATTCCATCTCTGCACAAGAAATTTTTCTCTGAGTGTATTGAAAATTCAAGAAGATTTCTGCTTTTGAAAACTAGGGTTTGAGTGCTTTGAAGAAGGTAAAGTCGTGAAATGATTTTTCCCGTCTTTAAAAGAAAAGTGAAGAGACGTTTTGAATTTAATATTCATTTAATTATGCGGTGGTCCACCTTTTGAGATTTTAAAATTCAAATTAAATTAAGCGGTGGTCCAGCTTTTGAAATTTTGAAAAGCAACGGTTGGATTTTAATTGGTCATTGTGGAGGTCGTGTGAACGTGTAGTTGCCACGTGTAGATAAATAATAATTTAATATTCAAGAGTCGGTCAGGGATAAGAAACCTTAGCTGGTTGACTGTTTGACTCGTTGACTGATCTGCATCAGGTAACTTGGGTTGCCTGTGGTTCTAATCATCTATGTTTCTTCATTTGTCCTTCGTCTTCTTGTCTGATCTGCTCAGCTAGCTTTCTCGTCTGTATAATAATATTCCCAATCTAGTAATCCAAGTTTCCTGCTCAGCTCCAAAAACCTTTCTTCTGGCAACGGTTTGGTGAAAATGTCAGCAATCTGGTATTCTGTACTGACTCTTTCTACTCCGACTCTCTTGTTAAGCACATGGTCTCTTATGAAATAATGTTTGACATCAATGTGCTTCGTCCTTGAGTGCAATACTGGAATGTTGGTTATAGCGATTGCACTGTTGTTATCACACCATATTGGGACTTCATTTGCAATGATGTCGTAGTCACTTAGTTGTTGTCTGATCCATAGAATCTGGGCACAACAGCTACCTGCAGCTAGGTATTCTGACTCTATTGTTGATATAGAGTTAGATACCTGCTTCTCGATAAACCAGGATATCAATATGGTTCCTAGGAATTGGCACGTTCCACTGGTGCTTTTCCTATTAATTTTGCATCCTGCGAAGTCTGCATTTGAGTATCCCGATAGCTCAAAGTTGTCATCCTTGGGATACCATAATCCAACATTGACAGTTGACTTGAGATATTTGATGATCCTTTTAGCTGCATCCTAGTGTGACTGCTTTGGCTTGGATTGGAATCTTGCACATACACCTACGGCATATGATATGTCTGGTCTGATTTCAGTCAGATAAAGGAGTGATCCAATAAGTCCTCTGTAGTGGGTTGAATCCACTGATATGCCTCCTTGATCTGCATCTAAGTGTGTGCTTGTGCTCATAGGGATTCTTGCTGGTTTGGCTGATTCCATTCCAAATCTCTCGATTAAGTCTCTTGTGTATTGGGCTTGATTGATCAAAATTCCATTTTCCATATGCTTGACTAGTAATCCTAGAAAGAAATTTAGCTTTCCCATCATGCTCATCTCAAATTCTCCTTGCATGAGATTTTAGAATTTCTCACACAGCTCCGGGTTGGTTGAGCCAAATATGACATCATCCACATATATTTGTACTAATAATATGTGGCCTTCATGCTCCACTCTGAATAGAATCTTGTCCACCTTGCCTTTGCTGAATCCATTCTCCTCTAGAAACACTGAGAGTGTTTCATACCATGCTCTTGGTGCTTGCATGAGTCCATAGAGAGCTTTCAAAAGCTTGTAGACTTTGTCTCATTTGACAAATCCAGGGGGTTGCTCCACATAGACTTCTTCTTCTTCTAGAATTTATAAAGGCACTTTTTACATCCATTTGGTAGACTTCGAAATCCTTGAATGTAGCATATGCAAGGAATATTCTGATGGCTTCTAGTCTTGCAAAAGGTGCATAAGTTTCATCAAAATATATTCCTTCACATTGTGCATATCCTTTGGCGACTAATCTGTCTTTATTCCTAACAACAGCTCCATCTTCATCACACTTGTTCTTGTACACCCATTTGGTGCCTATAACCTTCTTGTGATCTAGTCTGTCTGTTAGTTCCCAGACATTGTTTCTCTCTATCTGATTGAGCTCTTCTTGCATGGCATTGATCCATGAGTAATCCTCCAGTGCTTGCTCTATTGTCTTGGGTTCCATTTGAGACATGAAACATGAGAACATTGCCATTCCTGCTAGTAGAGTGGACTGTCTGGTCTTGACTCCATCAGTTAGCTTTCCAATGATCTGCTGAATGGTGTGATCTCTAAGCCATTTGGGGATTTCTTCTTCTTATTCTTCAGGGTTTGTCCCCCCTGTAGAATTGCTTTGGTGGACTTCTTCTCTTTCTACTTCAGCTTGGTTCTGATCTCCTTGGTCTGCAACTGAATCAGCTACGGTCTTGTCATCTGCAGGTGGGTATCCTGTCTGATCTGCAGATGGGTCTTTAGGCAAGTCTGTAGGTGAGTCCACCATTCCTGTATCTTGAATGATGACTTCTTCTATAGTGGAAGATTTGAATTTATTCTCAATTAATTCCACCTTTTTCCTGTACTCAACAGTAGATTCATCAAACACAACATGAGGTGTTTCTTCCACAACTAAGGTTCTTTTGTTAAATACTCTGTATGCCTTGCTTATTTGTGAATATACCATAAAGAGACCATCATCAGTTTTAGCATTAAAGGCATTCAGTTGAGTTTTACCATTGTTGTGGATGAAACACTTACAACTAAAAATATGAAAATATACAACAGTTGGTGTCTGCTATTCCAAACCTTATAGGGGGTTTTGCCAGGTCTCCCTACAATCATACTCTTGTTCTGAGTGTATCATGCTGTGTTGACAGCTTCAGACCAGAACCTTTTTGGTAGGTCAGCTTCAGCAATCATGGACCTGGCAGCTTCCTTCAAGGTTTTGTTCCTTCTTTCAGCAACACCATTCTGCTGTGGGGTCCTAGCTGCAGAGACTTCATGCTGGATTCCATTATGATCACTATAATCAGTGATTACCTTGTTGATAAATTCTCCTCCTCAATCTGATCTGATCTTGATGATTGAGAGGGATTTCTCATTCTGGATCTTCCTTAGCAGCTCAGGTAGTTTTGTTAGTGTTTCACGCTTTTTATAGAGAAAAACAACCCATGGGTATCTTGAGTAGTCATCTACTACCACTAGAGCATGCTTCCTTCTACTCAATGTTCTTGTCTTGATGGCGCCAAAGAGATCCATATGAAGTAGATCTAGAATTCTGGTGGTGTGAGTGGTAGGCTGAACTGGAATAAATGATGCTCTGGTTAGTTTTCCTTTTTGACATACATCACAGAGAGCTTCCTTTTTGAATACTTCTTCTAGAAGTCCTCTGACCAGTTTTTGAGAACTGGTCTTGTTGATGGCTTTGAAGTTCAGGTGACATAGTCTTTTGTGCCACAACCATCCATTCTTAGCTATTGTCTTGGATAGAAAACAGGTGTTGGGAGTTCCTGTGTTCCAATCTATCATATAGACATCTCTTCTTCTGAATCCTTGTAGCTTTACTTCTCCAGATAGGACATCTATCACCATGCATTACCAAATGGTGAAGACTACTAGATTCTTTTCATCAAAAAAACTGACTTATGCTCAAAAGGTTGTATTTGAGCCTTTTGACATAATGGACTTTGGATATTGTTATGTTTCCTCTATGCAGCTCTCCAAAACCTTTTGTCTGACCTCTAGAGCTATGTCCAAAGGTTACATCTGGACCTCTTTCCTTGGTGTAATTTGTCAGCACCTTCTTGTTCCCAGTCATGTTCCTTGAGCATCCGGAATCTACAAACCATTCTTCACCTCCTATATTTGAATTTGTAGAGATGTGGTAGTAGTCCTTCCACCTTTTCTGCAATCAAACAAGCAGAGATTTAGGTACCCAAATATGTGTGGGTCCTCTGGGGTTAGATGGTTTCCTGGAGAATTGATTTCTCCTTAGATTAGGAAAGTTATGGTGATTTCCCCTAAAAGGTGTATATGGTCTGGGCCTATATCCTCGGTTAGGATTGTGTACTGGATATGCCTCATAAAATTTCTGGTGTGGGCCATTCCTAAATCATGGCTGAGACCATTTATAAAATCATTGAGGTCTCCACACCTGTTGAGTTTGAAACCTTGGATAACCTTGAGGTTTCCATTTGCCCCTCCCATTTTGAAATCTATTTTTGGGGAGTCTTTGATAATAGTGGGCATGTTGTCTAGGCTACTGCTTCTGCCTTGGCCATTGCCTTGTCTCTTGTCTAGGTGGCTGCCTTGTATACCTTGACTGCTGCCTAAACTTTTAACTCGACTACTGCCTATTTTTAAATACAGGTTTGTAAGTTGGTTCAGCAAACGGGACAAGTGTTTCTCCCTTGATCTGGAACTAGAGGGAGTGTTGGGGTCATATCCAAGGCCTGATCTGGAATATAGTGGCCTTTTATTCATACACAGCTCATCCAAGGTTATAGAAGCTTTGAGAGAATTTATCTCCTTAGCCTGTGTGTTACTTAGTTGTGTCAGTTTAGCAAACTCAGTTTTAACATGAGCAAGTGCACCTGATTTCTCACTATTCAAAACAGTTAATCTTTTGATCTCAGCTGTAGTATTATCAGCCTGGTTTTTCAACTTGTCTGCAGCCTGTTTTTCAAATTCAGATTTGATTTTATTTAGCTCTAGGCTGAGTTTTTCAAAGTTATCTTTCAGTTGCCTATTCTCATCTTGCAGCTGGGTCTTCTCGGCTGATACAGCTAAGTGTGCAGATTTTAATTTCTCAAAATCTTTGAGAAGCTGATTGACAGACTCATGTAAGTCCATGTCCTGAGACATGTCTGAGCTGTTATTATTTGAAACTGAGGGTTTAGATGTTACCTCTTCATCAGCTAAATTGGCCATCAGACAATTGTACTCCTCATCATCATCAGAGAAGAATCCACTGCTGGAATCTACTCTCTCTTGATCTTCTCCAATGAAAGCTTTTCTCTTGTCTTCTTTTCTGCTCACTTCTTTCTTGCCTTCATCTTTCTTGAGATCAGGACAGTCAATTTGAATATGTGCTGTCTTGCGGTAATTGTAGCATTCCACCTTCCAGCTTCCAGCCTTTTGATTTCTCCTGGGATTTTCTTTATAGTTCTTCTTATACTTAGAGTAATTCTTTCGGAAGTTGTTGAATCTTTGCATTATGAATGCCATTTCTTCCTCAAAATCTAGGGGATTTGGAGGCTTGACTTCAGATAAGCTCTTGGCGGGGGACTCAGCTGCAAAAGCTATTCCCTTCTCTATAGACTCGGCTGATGATGAACTTGGAAGCTCAAACTCGTAAGCATTTAGGTCAGAGAACAGCTCCTGGATCTTTATCTTGTTAAGATCCTTGGATTCTCTCATGGCTACTGCCTTCATACTCCATTCTAGATTGAGAGATCGTAGAACCTTCAGGGCCATCTCCCTGTTGCCATATAATTTTCTTAGAGAGTTAATTTCATTAATAATCTTTGTGAATCTTGTGTCTACTTGGTCAATAGACTCTCCATTCTTCATCTTGAAGTTGTCAAACTTTTGAGTAGCGATTGACAACTTGTTCTATTTTATTAGCTCAGTTCCTTCGCACATCAAAGCTAGAGTATCCCAAATTTCTTTATCATTCTTGCAATTCTTGATCTTGACCATTGTTGATTTGTCAAGAGTTTGATACAGTACGTCTTTGGCTCTATTGTCAAGATTGGCCAGCTTTCTCTCTTCAATGGTCAGCTCCATCCTTTTCTTGGGGATCTTCTCTGGCTTCCCGGCTGCAATTTCTTCTGGGGAGTTGTCCTTATCGAAAATGAAAGGACCATCCTCGATTATGCACCACATGTCTTCATGGGTAGAAGATAAATGTGCCTGCATCCTTATCTTCCAAAGATCATACTCGTCAACTGAAAAACAGGTAATCTAGAGTACATGTGTTACATGTGTTCCATTCTTAAAATGAGAGATTAAAAAATATATCCTCGATATATGGATCTGGTTCTGAAAAATTGAACCAAGCTCTCTGATACCACTTGTAGGTCACAAGTCGTCAGAAATAAATCAAGAGGTGGGGTGAATAGACTTATTGAAACTCTTTTTCTCGAGGGGTGATTAAGGAGTTTCTCAGCTAATGGTACAGATGACTTAGAGTAGTCTGTAGACAATATGAGTGCAGAAGTCAGCTGATGACGGATACAGAAAATCAATCAATGGAACAATAAACATGAATGCAGCAGGTAAGTATAATGCTAAAGTAGTAAGATACGCAGGCAATTTGTAGTGGTCTCAGAGGTGGGGTAATCCTCTACTAATCCACTTTTCCCCAAACCAATTGGAGATGAATTCATTATAATTTTCAACCAGTGATAAAGATTACAGTGATTCTACTACTTAGCTACAACAACTTCCAACTAGTGGAAATCATGTCGTTGCAACTCCTTCCTGACTGCCTAGCACCTCTTGATCTTCAAATCTTTGGATGCCAATCAGTCCCGGAACTTCAACCAGTGAAGTACCCTGAACTCAGGTTTTAAGACAAGAGTGTTTGTCTTCTCCAACTAAGAGATTTCTTAGTATATGAACTGTGAATTCTGCTCTTCACGATGCTATAGATTGATTGATTGCTTTGATTAATTTAATTGCTCGAGAGTGTTGTTCGCATCGTACTGCTCAACTTCAAATCTTCAGGTATTTGTAGATGTAGATCTTTGAGCTTCCTTCATAGCCGTTGCAATTCCTTTAACAAATTCGTCCATCGGAGAAATAGACTTCTTTGTTTTTTTTCGAACGTTGCAAGGCTGGATTCCCTTATTTTAATCTATTTCCAACCATTGTGAAGACTTTCACGTGATGACGCCGAAATTTTAGTCTGTCTCTTATCAGAATGAATTTTTAGTTCATTTGCTTTTCGGGAATCTCTCCAGTCCGTCTCTTATCGCCCACATGTGACTTTCCATGATTATTGTCTTTTCAACGCATGCTGATGTGGACCGGATTACTTGGCTGATTACTTTGACAGAACTTATCTGATTTCTTTTGGTCAATCTGTCTAATGTGCAGTCAACCTTCTCTGATGACGGACTTCTCTGAGATGAAGTTCTACCCTAAGTCTCCTGGCCTGATCAGCTTGTCTGTTCTGATGGTCAAACTTTAGATGATTTGAACTCCGTCTGATCACTTGACTGCAGTTTGGTCAACCCTCTCTGATAAAATTTGTTGACCAGAACTTCTATGATATAAACCTGTCTGAGATTTTATACCTAGCCAATTTTTTAAGTCTAACTTATATGGCCTATAGAAGATACTCATTTGGTTCTTCTTTACAAGTTGCCAAGTATTCAACTATATTCAATTTGGCCTGTAGAAGATACTCATTTGGTTCTTCTTTACATTTTGCCAAGTATTCTAAAAACATACATTTGAATAAACAAATTAATATAGGGATGACATCATCAAAATCTAATAAGTATTCCTAACACCAATGTAATCTTACCGTCATAACTTTTCCAACCCATAGCAATCGATGCCAATTAATCCTTACCATAATCCACACTTTGCATTCTCAATTGATGAATGAACTCAACTACAACCATCTGTATTGTATTCAAACAATTCCAAATATTCTCAAAACATCATCATAACTCATAAGCACACGATAACCAGCATTCGGACAGTCCAATCATACCCATTGGTTAACACCATCAAATCTCAACTCTAATAATCGAGTGCCAATCTAGTCAAGTACCAATAATATATGAAAACAGATAAATCACAAATAATCAATTATCTATCAATTACAATAACCCCAAGGTGGCAACCAATGGTCACAGAAGCATCTACACATGAATACTCCGGAACGTTGGTGCCAGTTAGGTCTTAGCCCTCAACACATTACATAAAATCCCTAAATACCCCTAGGCCGCCACCAAGGGTCACGGAAGCATCTACACAGGAATACTCTGGAACGTGGGTGCCATTCAGGTCTTATCCCTCAATACATCGGCCCAGTCAAAAAAATCTTTCGACTCTGATCAATATCAAAACAATAAGATAAAACATATACTAAGGTATTTGCTAGAATTGTCCTTCTCGATTTTCACTAAAAATTACCAACTCTTGACTATACCAACATAACCGTGCAATCTCACACTATCACGGAACCATTCAGAATAATCAGAACCATCATTTATCCTAACATACCTCGATACTTGATGAAACCGCATACCTTAGACTGTAGAACTTATACCTTCGTCGTTACCAAACTGTAATTCTAATGCTCAATTATACATCTTGACGTATGTAAATCATATACCTTATGATTAAGCACCAAGACCAAAACACAACATATAAACTTTATTGCCACAATTCTTATATACAGTCATTGCTATACGAATTATAAATGAAATGAAACTGAAACCATTCTTTAAATATTATAAACTAAACAAGTATAATTGCCTCGATACCGATACAATGAAGCCGTTACCAATTCCATCGCCTTCGTCTATGAGCTCCTCAGCCCAGACCAAAAGCAATCTACGAACTCTTCAACCTCAACCGCAACACAACAGTCATAATCAACGATCAATAATCACAACCTATTCTAATAATTGATTAACATACATTTGATAGAAATTAACAACCGATATACCAACCAATCAAACTCAATGGCCAACAGTACCTCGATCATGTACAAAACCGAACAGTACAACTCAAACAATTCGAACTCATATCCACGATACAAGCTGCAACTCGATAATCATAATTAACAATCAATATAACCGCTCAACAATCCCAACGATTCCATAATATCCTGATTAAACACAAATACGAGCAACCCAAATCAATCAATCACGAACCCATGATCATAATACGATTCTACAATCCAGCAATCATATCGACAATCAATTTAACCAAGTGTCTTAACACACTTGACTCCAACTTCAACTTTAAATACGAATTAACAAGGTTTCTTCTTGTTCATATTCGTAAATTCATAGAAAACAAATTACCGGTTATTATCATGAATAATCACCAACCGAGAATAATCGTAACCTTTCCAAATTCAGTTCATAAAATCGCGACATATATAACTCAAAAGTTCTTCAAGAACATTAATTCGTAATAACATTCATACTCAACCAAACCGCATAATCCGATGTCTTCTAATGTCTAAACAATTACTTAATTCATAATCGAAGGCATATATCATCATATTATTAAACATACAATTCATATAGCCTCAAGAATCACAAAAACAACTCCATGTCCATGCTTATAATCAAAACCAAGAGCACCATGATTCCATAATCATGTTCATAACAAAATCCAAGATATATATATATATATACACCTATCATCATATCATCATCTTCCTCAATTCAAACCCTATGAAACTTCAAGAATCGTCACAATACTCCCATAATAAAGAAAGGGTTAACCAACATACCTCAAGAAGAAGAATCACAACGATCAAACACTTCAAGAAACATCAAGAATTTCAAACTTCAAGCTTCTAATCAAACCATCAAGGTCTCAACCAAGGTAGAAGGGTCTGGAATAAGATTAGAAGTGAAGTGGGACGAAGCTTGGGAGGAAAAATCTATTTCTTCTCGTGAAGAAATGAAAAACCGATCCTTGTTATATAATCTGCACAGCTTGTTACGTATGTTAACATTCAACATTAATGTACGTAAGACCTCCTAATGTATGCTACATGTCCTACATAGTGTACGTAATCAGCATCCAGGGCTCACTGCCTCATTTCGTTCAATGCCTTACGTACGTAAGGCCCATGCCTTAATGTACGTAATACAGGTATTGACTTACTATAGTAACTCAGTTACGTACGTACTGTCTAACTCCTTACGTACGCAACAATCCATTAGCGTACGTAATCACATAAGAATAGCGTATGTTATCCTCAATCCAGAAGCTACTGCCATTTTCAAGTGATACCATTACGTACGTAACACAATAGGTATAACGTACATAATCTTCATACTCTATTAACGTATGTAACACCGGCTACATAACTTATGCTAAATTTTTCGTTGACTCACCTGTCCACATCCGCGCCGAAAGTTGCCGACCACGGGCCCACTATCGGCCAAAGCCTGGATTATGTTTGATTCCTCTAATAACATACGTAATGCATGATACATAACGTACGTTATGCTTACCACCTTAGCGTACGTAAGCCCCTCAGCTTAGCTTAAGTAATGGCTTCTGCACTTAGCCAGTTCCACTGTTCATGTCCGTCTAGACATACTGGATATGTAAACACACACTGATAATATTCTCATACAATATATTCGACATCAAAAGACACATCAAGCATGTAATATCCTATAAAATGAAGTAACCTCGATAGATATACTGGTACAACTGCCACAGTTCCCAAAATAATTTATCCATACTGTAACGGTCCCACACTGTACAGTAGAACTCACAAAAAACAATGCGAAAAATTCGTAGCAAAAATCTAGGATATTACATACCTTCCTAATTAAATAAGTTTCATCCTCGAAACTTAACGTCCTGTTATAATCAATATCTCAATCCCGAAATATCTTAAAATCATGCCACCATAAAATCTTCAAAACCAAATAACTGAAATAACATACTTACAGGTCTGTGAAGTCGATGATCTCCCGTGATACTAGCATACGACTCCCATACGAAGCCTCACCACAATACCAACATACACCAATATTGTAATTAGAAATTTAGAAAATATCTCAAAATTTTGGAACCTTCAAAAATCGGTTTGACTCAAAAGTCGGAAAAACAATTTTCAAAAGTCACGCTACTACCGCACTGGTAGAGCCACATAACACACATACCCGGATTTTACGAAACCCAAGCTCCGATACCATCTTCTATAACACCCCCAAAACCATCCGGGAATATTACAGCACCGTGGGCCTCACGCCAGAACCCACCAGGCTAATAATCATCTTCACAATCGTTTTAAACACGCCAATAAGGCAAAGAAGGTAATTTAAATACCCAGATATTTCCAAAACATAGTTCTCAAATACCGTCATAAAATACCATTTGAAAGTACAAGGCGAAAACACCAAAATTCAACAGTTTCAAAATATACGTTAAGCCACCACTTATACGTACCGATAAAAATAGTTTAGGGAAAAAGCGTTTAACGAAATAACCCAAGTTTACGAAATACTCAAGAAGGCCATTTTAAAGTAATACAAGAGTTGGTAAAATACCGAAAAGCCATTTTAAAATACACACGCATTGGTCATAGACATAGTTAAAAATACATTTGCAGCAGAATAAAATAACCTGTCAGATACTCGGTTCCCAAATAACGCCATAGCCAGTATCACCAGGGAAGCTCATCTCTTCACAACCGCTACTAGCTCGATCTCTGAGTACCTAAAAATAAATCCCACGACGGGTCAGCCACAATACTGAACAATGATAACGATCACACCATCATAAATAATTACATACCAATGTAATTACAAAGTAAGAATACTACCAATGTAATCTTACCGTCATAACTTTACCAACCCATAGCAATCCATACCAATCGATCCTTACCATAATCCACATTTCACATTCTCCATTGACGAATGAACTCAACTACAACCATCTGTATTGTATTCAAACAATACCAAATATTCTCAAAACATCATCATAACTCATAAGCACACGATACCCAGCATTCGACCAGTCCAATCATAACCATTGGTTAACACCATCAAATCTCAACTCTAATAATCGAGTGCAAATCTAGTCAAGTACCAACAATATATGAAAACAGATAAATCACAAATAATCAATTATCTATCAACGACAATAACCCCAAGGTCGCAACCAAGGGTCACGGAAACATCTACACAGGAATACTCTGAAACTTGGGTGACATTAGGTCTTATCCCTCAACACATTAATCTTCTGTAACACCCTCAAAACCATCCAGGGATATTACAGCACTATGGGGCCCGCGCCGGAACCCACCAGGCTAATAATCATCTTCACAATCGTTTCAAATACGCCAATGAGGCAAAGACGGTAATTTAAATACCCAAATATTTTCCAAAACATAGTTATCAAATACCTTCATATAATACCATTTGAAAGTACAAGACATAAACACCAAAACTCAACAGTTTCAAAATGTACGTTAAGCCACCACTTATACGTACCGATAAAATAGTTTAGGGAAAAGGGTTTAACGAAATAACCCAAGTTTACGAAATACTCAAGAAGGCCATTTTAAAGTTATACGCGAGTTGGTTAAATACCGGAAAGCCATTTTAAAATAAACACGCAGCGGTCATAGACATAGTTAAAAATACATTTGCAGTGGAATAAAATAACCAGTCAGATCCTTGTTCCCAAATAATGCCATAGCCAGAATCACCCGGGAAGCTCATCTCTTCACGACCACTACTAGCTCGATCTCCGAGTACCTAAAAATAAAGCTCACGACGGGTCAGCCACAATACTCAACAATGATAACGATCACATCATCATAAATAATAAATACCTATGTAATTACAAAGTAAGAATACTATCAATGTAATCTTACCGTCATAACTTTACCAACCCATAGCAATCCATACCAATCGATCCTTGCCATAATCCACATTTCGCATTCTCAATTGACGAATGAACTCAACTACAACCATCTATTTTGTATTCAAACAATACCAAATATTCTCAAAACGTCATCATAACTCATAAGCACACGATACCCAGCATTCAGCCAACCCAATCATACCCATTGGTTAACACCATCAAATCTCAACTCTAATAATCGAGTGCCAATCTGGTCAGGTACCAACAATATATGAAAACAGATAAATCACAAATAATCAATTATCTGTCAATTACAATAACCCCAAGGTGGCAAGCAAGCGTCACGGAAGCATCTACACAGGAATACTCCGGAACGTGGGTGCCATTTAGGTCTTATCCCTCAACACATTATATACAATCGCAAAATACCCCAAGGTCGCAACCAAGGGTAACGGAAGCATCTACACAGGAATACTCCGTAACGTGGGTGCCATTCAGGTCTTATCCCTCAACACATCGTCCCGGTCACAAAAGTCTTTTGACTCCGATCATTATCAAAACAACAAGATAAAACATATACTAAGGTATTTTCTAGAATTGGCCATCTCGATTATCACTAACAATAACCAACTCTTGACTATACCTACATAACTGTCCAATCTCACACTCCCACGGAACCATTCAGAATAACCAGAACCTTCATTTATCATAACATACCTCGATATTTGATGAAACCACATACCTTAAACTGTAGAACTTATATCTTTGTCGTTACCAAACTGTACAACGCTCAATTATACATCTTGATGTATGTAATCATATACCTTATGACTAAGCACCAAGACCAAAACACAACATATAAACTTTATCGCCACAATTCTTATATACAGTCATTGCTATAAGAATTATAAATGAAATGATACCGAAACCATTCATTAAATATTATAAACTGGACAAGTATAACTTGCCTCGATACCGATACAGCGAAGCCGTTACCATTTCCATCGCCTTCGTCTACGAGCTCCTCAGCCCCGACCAAAATCAATCTACGAACTCTTCAACCTTAACCGCAACACAACGGTCATAATCAACGATCAATTATCACAACCTATTCCAATAATTTATTAACACACATTTGATAGAAATCAACAACCGATATAACCAACCAATCAAACTCAACGGCTCAACAGTACCTCGATCATGTACAAAACCGAACAATACAACTCAAACAATTCGAACTCATATCTACGATACAAGCTGCAACTCGATAATCATAATTAACAATCAATATAACCGCTCAACAATCCCTACGATTCCATAATATCCCGATTAAACACAAATCCAAACAACCCAAATCAATCAATCACGAACCTATAATCATAATACGATTCTACAATCCGATAATCATATCAACAATAAATTTAACCAAGTGTCTTAACATACTTGACTCCAACTTCAACTTTAAATACGAATTAACAAAGTGTTTTCTTGTTCATTTTCGTAAATTCGTAGAAAACAAATTACCGGTTATGATCATCAATAATCACATACCGAAATAAATCATAACCTTTCCAAATTCAGTTCATAAAATCGCGACATATATAACTCAAGAGTTCTTCAAAAACATTAATCCATAATCACGTTCATACGCAACAAAACGGCATAATCCGATGTCTTCTAACATCTAAACAATCACTTAATTCATAATCCAAGGTATATATCATCATATTTTTCAACAAACAATTCATATAGCCTCAAGAATCACAACAACAACTCCATGTCCATGCTTATAATCAAAATCAAGAGCACCATGATTCCATAATCATGTTCATAACAAAATCCAAGATATATATATATATATATACACACCTATCATCATATCATCATCTTCCTCAACTCAAACCCTATGAAACTTCAAGAATCATCACAATACTCCCATAAAACATCAGCACACGGATTAATCATCAACAACAATCATCAAATCCCGAAATAAAGAAAGGGTTAACCAACATACTTCAATAATAATCACAACGATCAAACACTTCAAGAAACATCAAGAATTTCAAACTTCAAGCTTGTAATCAAACCATCAAGGTCTCAACCAAGGTAAAAGGGTCTGGAATAGGATTAGAAGTGAAGTGTCACGAACATTGGGAGGAAAAATCTGTGTCTTCTCATGAAGAAATGAAAGACCGATCCTTGTTATATAATCTGCACATCTCGTTACGTACGTCAACATCCAACATTAACATACGTAAGACTTCCTAATGTACGCTACATGTCCTACATAGCGTACGTAATCAGCATCCAAGGCTCACTGTCTCATTTGTTCAATGCCTTACGTACGTAAGGCCCATACCTTAACTTACGTAATACAGGTGTTGACTACAGTAACTCAGTTACGTACGTAGTGTCCAACTCCTTACGTACGCAACAATCCATTAGCGTACGTAATCACATAAGAAGAGCGTATGTTATCCTCAATCCAGAAACTACTGCCCTTATCAATTGATACCATTACGTACGTAACACAACAGGTATAACGTACGTAATCTTCATACTTTATTAACGTATGTAAGATCGTCTACATAACGTACGTTAAATCTTTCGTTGACTCACCTGTTCACATCCGCGCCTAAAGTTGCCGATCATCTTCCCACTGTTGGCCATAGTCTGGATTATATCTGATTCCTCTAATAACGTACGTAATGCATGATACATAACGTACGTTATGCTTACCAACTTAGCATACGTAAGCCCTTCAGCTTACCATATGTAATGGCTTCTGCACTTATCCAATTCCACTGTTCGTGTCCGTCTCGACATACTGGATACGTATACACATACTGATAATATTCTCATACAATATATCCAACATCGAAAGACACATTAAGCATGTAATATCCTAGAAAATAAAATAACCTCGATAGATATATTGATACAACTGTCACAGTTCCCAAAATAATTCATCCATACTGTATCGGTCCCACGCTGTACAGTACAACTCAGATAAAACAATGCAAAAAATTCGTAGCGAAATTCTAGGATATTATAATTAATCACATCCTTTTCGGTATTTTTAATGTTTTGAAAGTTCTTAAACGTAATTAGTAGTTTTTGAACAGCCTTTGCTATTCCAATATTCTTACTTTATCTATAAGTCTACCAAGTTAGAGCTACTGAAATTCCTACCTTCTCTACAAGTATACCAAGTTGGAGTTACTGAAAGGGTAGTTATTTTTTTACATAAATCAAATAGTTCATCATGTTTTTACATGTTTAAAACACTTTGTGGTTGTTATTGCTGTGTTTTTGCATCAAAACTTATGCCATTGGATATGGTTTCAATCTTGTTTCCTCACCAAACTTGGAAAATACTAAAATAACAACATAAAATAAGTACTATGATTCGAGTTTAATGATCCTTGTGGTATATGACCTAGGTATAGAAAGATATGGAAGTCTAGTTTCTAGAACATCTAACACTTTGTTCATATCTTTCCTAATAAAGGAGTTATCACTTTTTAGTAAACAAAGGTCAAGCTGCATGGTTTCGAGTGATTATGCTAACTTTTGTCGCGACGAACTAGGTTCCCATCTTGAATTTTCAAGCGGTCTCATAACTCATGTTTTCAACCTCTTTTTGGTCGAGTCTTCCATATATAATGTGATTCTTTTAATATGACTTGTACACTAAAATTAAGGGGTGGGATCGGTTCGATTCCTAAGGAAAAAATCTAGGAACTGTAACCAGAAGTTATTTATACGTAATAGTTCGGTTCCATCTATTTTTTCACAAGAACTGTTCAGGAATCGAGGCTGGTTCAGTTCTAGCGGTTCTTCGGTTACCCGATATATTAAAAAACAAGCTAGAATCATATGGAACCGGATCCAGTTAGGAACTGAACCCGCTTAGTAACTGCTAGAACCGTATGGAACCATATGATTGTGTTATAATTATGTTTATTATTGGGGGCTCCGAACTAGTATCCTTCGAACCCTTCACCGTCACCATGCTCTTCCCGTGCCTTGCCTTTGCCTCGACCTAAAATACAACACAAGTATTTCGCCCAAAACACAGGGACATATATATATATATATGATAAATGATTCTCCCGACATTATACAATTCACATATATTATATCTCAAGAAAACATCCCGACTATTGATCATACCCCACGGGCGTATGAACAATAAGTCACAAGCTGTCGACCATATCCAATCATACATGGACTATGAATGATCAAACAATATGGCTCAATATGGACATCACAGTATGCCCGATCCGGAGATGTGTCAGTGCATATGTCCACCCCGTATACGCAATCCAGAATATACGTGGGACACTGTGCCTAATTAGCCTCACGAACTACGTCTCGTGTGTACAGTCCAATACGGAAACATCCACGCATGACTATGTATGTGCCTGGCTAAAAATCCTACACAATAACCAATCGGAACGCAGATATGATTCCGGATATGTCACGATACAACATGACAACAAATTCAATAAATCACATATCCGATTAAGGATCAGGAAACTCACCGAAGTGACAATAAAGGACAACGAGATCAACGATTCAAAGGTGACGAACTTGGGAAAACAATCCCACGATGAAAGACAGAATCATCATCAAGAATAATATCGAATTACGAATCACAAATCCATAAGTGTTTCATATACACGGAATGTATAACCATCACAAGAATCTAATCATCATTATAACAAAGCAAGATAACTTGCCTCAATACAGAGACGATAATAATCCTCCTTTGTCGAACGAACGGACGATCCTCGACTAATATCGGTTACTCGAACAATCAACCTTGAATGAAATATATTTCATTCAATAACACATCCATACAATCATTGATATCGAAACTAGTGAGATGACGCCCTAAATTCCTTTTGATTAGTTCAACTATCTCAAAGTATCAAAATTCTATTCCAAGAACTCTATTTACCTCAATTCATTCATATGATCGGTTTACAAAAGATTTCCAATTACTCGCATGGTTGTCATGAATAAGAGTTTACCAAGAACATGTTAAACAATCATTTATGTTCGTTATTATCATATTATGTTGTTTAAACTTTCCAAGAACATCACAAATGTTGAAAGTGATAATCTGCACAACTTGTTCATCACTACATCAAATTTATATTGAATATGGTAAAGCTATAATAAGGTTATACTAAATTCATTTAGTTATTAAGATTACATCATATTCATGAAGATTATTAACACCATCCTTACAACCCCTTACTAACCTGGAGAATCCACTATCATCATCTTAAGAATTCACCTAGATTAGGTTCAAGAATCATCACAATAATCTTCTAACATTCAACAAGGTGTTCTAATACATTCTATGACAACACTTTCATCAATTAAACTTAACTATGAAGAAGCTAATGATTATTATTGTCTTAATGATGTTAACAATCTAGCGGGAAGAGTTTGATTCATTTAAACATGACCATTATCATCAAAATATCAAGAACATCTCATTCCAAACCCTTAGTTACCATTTTCATCAATAAGTGTTAGAAAGTTTAACTACAAACATGTTTTACTTGATTAATTCAACTCTAGGTGTAGTGTACAACAACACTAACATCATAACTACGAAAATGTAAAGTAGAATCGTATAACATACATTCAAAAACGAAGAACAAATCACCAAACCATAAGAACACACTCCAAGCTTCAAGAAACAACTCTAAACTACCAATCAACAAGCTCCAATCCAAGATGAAAAGCTCAAACACAAGTTGGAAGGGTGTAGAATTGGTCTAGTGAGGCAGGGACGATTTCAGGAGAAAAAAATCAGAGTTTGGATGTGCAAATGAAAGACACAAGCTGTCTTTTTATAAACTACACAGTTCGTTACGTACGTTATCGCATGAGGATAACGTACGTTAACCCCTTTACGTACGCTATACTGAATGTGTTACGTACGTAATATGTCTCCAGATGTTACTGTCTCAAAACACTAACATCATTATGTACATTATGGGCAAGAGCATTACATACGTAATATATGTCAACTTGGCTGCCTCGAAAAGGCCATTTTATCCGGATCATGTCCGGCCCCCATGCCGAAAGTGAGATCAGATAAGATTCCCAAGCATTACATACGTAACCAGCATTACATTACGTACATAAAGCTAACAATCTAACGTATGCTAGGTTAAGGCCTTGGCGTACGTTAAACACACCAAAAATCTATCCCAAAAATATAACAATCTACACAACGTCAAGAAATAAACCACAATGCAAATGATGGTCATAATCAAGTTTATTCTGATATATCCCGACAACAATAAATATTAACCGAATGTAACATGATTACAACGGTGCTCAAATTATCTGAGTAATACACCTGTAGATAAGAATTACTGTCGGATATTACAACTTCATCTTTCATTGATTGACCTCACCTACAATAATAGTTGGCATGATTCTATTCAGATGGCACCTTTCGAAGCATTGTACAGAAGAAGAAACATCATGCCTAGCGTACGCAAGTCATTGACCTTAGCGTGCGCTATCCGAAGTTGACTTGCTACAGTACACACCTACCACTCGTGCCCCCACATGCCGATAGCATCTGACAAGGACAAGGTTCCCTCTGCCCGATCTGGAATTAGCGTGCGCTAATCATAGGGTTTAGCGTGCGCTAGTCCTACATTACAAACACCCGCTGACCTTATCTGGACACGCGTCGCAAGTGGCTGGGTCCACTCGCCGAAAGCCAAGATTCCTTGTTGGACGATCTGATATTAGCGTGCACTAACCATCCTTAGTAGCGTGCGCTAAATGCCGATAAACATCAACCCGGACCTACATGTTGGCCGCCTTCCGAATCTTTCCCAGAAAGTCTTACGTACGTTAAGGACCCTCCTCAACGTACATAATGCGACCCTATTAGCGTACGCTAACTACACAACGTAGCGTGCGCTACTCGTGCCTCGTAGCGTGCGCTAAGCATATCTTATAGCATGCGCTATCGTGGCTGTGCTTAGCCATATTCAGCTATCCTCGACCAACATCTCGACATACCAAACGATCATACGGCACAATGAATACATATACGCATTTCAATAACATTATCATACGTTCACAACAACCACAATCACAATTATCCATCAACGATATCCAACATATAAAAGAAAAAATATATCCCAAAAATCGGGGTATTACACTCTACCCCCCTTAAAAATAAGTTTCGTCCTCGAAACTTGAGTCACTTGCACAAACAACAATTCAACAGAAAATCCAAAATCACCAAGATAACCAAGAATTATCGAATAATCTGAACAACATACTTACAGGTCAGTGAAGACGAAGATCTCCCGTGATACTAGCATATGACACCATTTCAAAAATCTCGACACAACAAGAATGCCAAAACAGGAATAATCACAATTTGAAAACGATTGGTCTACGCCAAGACCACAACAAGTTTAGAGCACTGTCGAGTTTTGTGGGATCTGTGACGCTGTGTCTCCTCACCTAAAGCGCATGAGCCGCTCCTTGTCACATGCACGTATCACCGGCGTTCCACTCCACATCGAAAGCCGCACATTGCACGTGCCTCGCACCGGCGTTCACTTCCCGATTGGAGCCGCACATTGCACATGACCACGGCACTGGCGTTCACTCCCTGCCTCGTCGGTCTCGGGAACACCAACAATCCCCAAACCCACACATCACCACGACAGGACTCAAAAATCACACAGTTCCAAAACATCACAAACATCACGCTACTACCACACCGGTAGAGCCACATAACACACATGCCCGGTTATCACAAAACCTTGGGCTCCGACACCATATTTATAACACCCCCGGTTCAGCCCGGGAATGTTACACGCCGTGGGCCCCGCGCCGGAACCCACCAGGCTAAAAACCATTTACAAAAATGCCCAAAAAGGCCAATGACGTTAGTATTTTCCAAAACTCGCAAAATTATTTGAAAACACCAACTACCGTCAAGACAATCAAGGCCAAAAACTCGATTAAGGGAATCGGTTTTCGAAATCAAATTCAGTCGGCAAAAAGCCGAAAGCCATTTGAAAGAACTCACGCAGCGGATAGAAATACAGTCCAAGATACATATACATCAATAATGATATACAATACAAAATACACGATTCCCCAACAATATGCCATAGCCAGTATCGTCCGGAATCCTCTCCTCACGACCGCTACCATCAAAGTCCTCAATACCTGAAAAACAAGTCTCACAACGGGGTCAGCAATAATGCCCGACAAATAACCGCAAGTACATAAACATAAATATTCACATGCCATGCATCATGAGAATAATAACGTCAACGATAACCTTACCACTTCTGGTAATCCAACGATTCTCATCAAAATCCCAATATCACGATAATACCATAAAAATCCCAGTATCACAACAATACCATAAAAATCCCAGTATCACAACAATACCGTATAATACTTCAATACTGAATACTTTCTCATACATAATCATTTATGTACGATTGCCATAAAGCATACCTCTATCCGGACATCCTTCCGAAATGCATACCATAGACCAAGAATATCCAAAATGACATCAACAATATCCGAATACTACAATCTTCCCAAGATTGTCCAAGTATCTCAACAATCATCAACTGTGCATTCTAATCCTTTTAGAACATCACTGAACATTCGTCAATATGCAATACAACATAAAATACTTATGAAATGTAAATGGAATTACTCATCAAAACATTACAACCGAACAAGTAAACACTTGCCTCAATATGACAAAACCACCACCGAACTCATCGTCCTCGTCTACGAGCTCTACAGCCCTGACTGGACTGAATTTATGGCCTTCAACGTGGCACATCGGTTATACCTATGGGTTAATCAACCTAGAACAATAATCATATCAATAATCAAACCAACTTGGTAACAATGATCATAACATATTCAATCCGGAATTCAACCTCGTATCATGATTTAACTCCTCTAAATCGATCACTGAAATTATCATGATCCAGAAATCTATCTCAAAACGGTTTAAACGAACCATCATCTTTATAATATGAAGAAACATCCGAAACTCTTATCAAAATTCCATTGAATCTCATATAATATCATTATATGATTATCCAACATGTTCCTCACATGTAATCATCCTTAAAAACGAACCATAAACAAAAGGGATACCAAATTTACCTGGATTAGACGAACCAAAAAGAAGAACACTTGAACTCCATTCCAAGAATCATGAATAACTTGAAGAGCAAGGCTTGAATTCATGCTCTCAATATAATGTTGTTAAAGATTATCATTATACAGTGTTTGGGAACCTCAAATACATATCAACTCTCTCTATCCCGACTGAAGGAAGAAAAATGGACGAAATGCCTCTCAGCACCCGTCTGTCCCCTTTTATAATATTCATTATTAGCGTGCGCTAACATCTCATGTTTAGCGTGCGCTACAGCCTTAGCGTGCGCTAACTGACTTTGTTAGCGTGCGCTATTGCAGCTCAGAGGCTACTGCCTCGCTTCGTAAACTAGCTTACGTACGTAATGCCCATGCATTAACATACGCAAAACATCATGCCTAGCGTACGCAAGTCATTGACCTTAGTGTGCGCTATCCGAAGTTGACTTGCTACAGTACACACCTACCACTCGTGCCCCCACATGCCGACAGCATCTGACAAGGACAAGATTCCCTCTGCCCGATCTGGAATTAGCGTGCGCTAATCATAGGGTTTAGCGTGCGCTAGTCCTACATGACAAACACCCGCTGACCTTATCTGGACACGCGTCGCAAGTGGCTCGGTCCACTCGCCGAAAGCCAAGATTCCTTGTCGGACGATCTGATATTAGCGTGCGCTAACCATCCTTAGTCGCGTGTGCTAAATGCCGATAAACATCAACCTGGACCTACATGTTGGCCGCCTTCCGAATCTTTCCCAGAAAGTCTTACGTACGTTAAGGACCATCCTCAGCGTACATAATGCGAACCTATTAGCGTACGCTAACTACACAACGTAACGTGCGCTACTCGTGCCTCGTAGCGTGCGCTAAGCATATCTCATAGCGTGCGCTATCGTGGCTGTGCTTATCCATATTCAGCTATCCTCGACCAACATCTCGACATACCAAACGATCATACGGCACAATGAATACATATACGCATTTCAATAACATTATCATACGTTCACAACATCCACAAGCACAATTATCCGTCAACGATATCCAACATATAAAAGAAAAAATATATCCGAAAAATCGGGGTACTACACTCTACCCCCCTTAAAAATAAGTTTCGTCCTCGAAACTTGTAGTCACTCGCACAAACAACAATTCAACAGAAAATCCAAAATCACCAAGATAACCAAGAATTATCGAATAATCTGAACAACATACTTACAGGTCAGTGAAGACGAAGATCTCCCGTGATACTAGCATATGACACCATTTCAAAAATCTCGCCACAACAAGAATGCCAAAACAGGAATAATCACAATTTGAAAACGATTGGTCTCCGCCAAGACCACAACAAGTTTAGAGCACTGTCGGGTTTTGTGGGATCTGTGACGCTGTGTCTCCTCACCTAAAGCGCATGAGCCGCTCCTTTTCACATGCACGTATCACCGGCGTTCCACTCCACATCGAAAGCCGCACATTGCACATGCCTCGCACCGGCGTTCACTTCCCGATTGGAGCCGCACATTGCACATGACCACGGCACCGGTGTTCACTCCCTGCCTCGTCGGTCTCGGGAACACCAACAATCTCCAAACCCACACATCACCACGACAGTACTCAAAAATCACAAAGTTCCAAAACATCACAAACATCACGCTACTACCACACCGGTAGAGCCACATAACACACATGCCCGGTTATTACAAAACCTTGGGATCCGATACCATATTTGTAACACCCACGGTTCATCTCGGGAATATTACATGCCGTGGGCCCCACGTCGGAACCCACCAGGCTAAAAACCATTTACAAAAATGCCCAAAAAGGCCGATGATGGTAGTATTTTCCTAAACTCAAAAAATCATTTGAAAACACCAACTACCGTCAAGACAATCAAGGCCAAAAACTCGATTAAGGGAATCGGTTTTTGAAATCAAACTCAGTCGGCAAAAAGCCGAAATCCATTTGAAAGAACTCACGCAGCGGATAGAAATACAGTCCAAGATACATATACATCAATAATGATATACACATACAAAATGCACGATTCCCCAACAATATGCCATAGCCAGTATCGTCCGGAATCCTCGCCTCACGGCCGCTACCATCAAAGTCCTCAATACCTGAAAAACAAGTCCCACAACGGGGTCAGCAATAATGCCCGATAAATAACCGCAAGTACATAAACATAATTATTCACATGCCATGCATCATGAGAATAATAACCTCAACGATAACCTTACCACTTCCGGTAATCCAACGATTCTCATCAAAATCCCAATATCACGATAATACCATAAAAATCCCAGTATCACAACAATTCCGTAAAAATCCCAGTATCACAACAATACCATAAAAATCCCAGTATCACAACAATACCATATAATACCTCAATACCGAATACTTTCTCATACATAATCCTCTATGTACGATTGCCATAAAACATACCTCTATCCGGACATCCTTCCGAAATGCATACCATAGACCAAGAATATCCAAAATGACATCAACAATATCCTAATACTGCAATCTTCCCAAGATTGTCCAAGTATCTCAACAATCATCAAATGTGCATGCTAATCCTTTTAGAACATCACTGAACATTCGTCAATATGCAATACAACATAAAATACTTATGAAATGTAAATGGAATTACTCATCAAAACATTACAACCAAACAAGTAAACACTTGCCTAGATATGAATATGACAAAACCACCACCGAACTCATCGTCCTCGTCTACGAGCTCTACAGCCCTGACTGGACTGAATTTACAGCCTTCAACGCGGCACATCGGTTATACCTATGGGTTAATCAACCTAGAACAATAATCATATCAATAATCAAACCAACTTGGTAACAATGATCATAACATATTCAATCCAGAATTCAACCTCGTATCATGATTTAACTCCTCTAAATCGATCACTGAAATTATCATGATCCAGAAATCTATCTCAAAACGGTTTAAATGAACCATCATCTTTATAATATGACGAAACATCTGAAACTCTTATCAAAATTCCATTGAATCTCGTATAATATCGTTATATGATTATCCAACATGTTCCTCACATGTAATCATCCTTAAAAACGAACCATAAACAAAAGGGATACCAAATTTACCTGGATTAGACGAACCAAAAAGAAGAACACTTGAACTCCATTCCAAGAATCATGAATAACTTGAAGAACAAGGCTTGAATTCATGCTCTCAATATAATGTTGTTAAAGATTATCATTATACAGTGTTTGGGAACCTCAAATACATCTCAACTCTCTCTCTCTCTCTCTCCCGACTGAAGGAAGAAAAATGGGCGAAATGCCTCTCAGCACCCGTCTGTCCGCTTTTATAATATTCATTATTAGCGTGCGCTAACATCTCATGTTTAGCGTGCGCTACAGCCTTAGCGTGCGCTAACTGACTTTGTTAGCGTGCGCTATCGCAGCCCAGATGCTACTGCCTCACTTCGTAAACTAGCTTACGTACGTAATGCCCATGCATTAACGTACGTAAAACATCATGCCTAGCGTACGCAAGTCATTGACCTTAGTGTGCGCTATCCGAAGTTGACTTGCTACAGTACACACCTACCACTCGTGCCCCCACATGCCGACATCATCTGACAAGGACAAGATTCCCTCTGCCTGATCTGGAATTAGCGTGCGCTAATCATAGGGTTTAGCGTGCGCTAGTCCTACGTGACAAACACCCGCTGACCTTATTTGGACACGCGTCGCAAGTGGCTGGGTCCACTCGCCGAAAGCCAAGATTCCTTGTCGGACGATCTGATATTAGCGTGCGCTAACCATCCTTAGTAGCGTGCGCTAAATGCCGATAATCATCAACTTGCACTACGCCATAAATGGCCTTCAGCAACACCCAAAAAAGTGTGCTCAAAGGGGTAAAAAGTGTTGCTGGAAGCAAAAAAGCATGCTACGGTAACACTTTTCTGAAATTTAGTGGTGTTACAAAAACGGCCGCTACCATAGGGGTCTATGCCAACACTTTTTAACTTTATAGCAACACAGGGAAAATGTGTTGCTACAGACCCCAATGCTAACACTTTTTACCTCTGTAGCAACACCAATAAAAGTGTTACTTTTGACCAATGGCAACACCAATATCTCTGTAGCAACACCCATAAACGTGTTATTATAGACCAATGGCAACACCACTAATCCCTACTGTAACACCAGCTGCTGAAACACATTTTTGTTTTCGGCAACACCCTTTTCCATTATTGTAACATTTATTTTGTGAACACTTTTTTGTTTTTCTAATAGTTTAAACCATAATAAAACCATTCAAATAAACCATAATCAAATAACCTGTCAAAGTTTTACATAAACAAGGCTTTTCAAGCCATCCAAATAAACCACGACATTATCATCATTCGACATAAATAAACCAGTCAAAAGCTAACTTAAGTACCATAGAATAATTAACTTAGTACCATCCAAAATCTAACTTCAGTACCACCGCATTAATACCATCACAATCCGAAAAAAAATCCGAAAGATAACGTAAATACTAAGAAAGACTTAAATCCGGATTCTGGTCAGCCAAAATTTTCATCATCTCTCAAACTTCAAATGGAGCAAGGATAGCTTCAATTGGAGGCATATCATCATACTTTTGAGCAGTATGAACTCTCCGAAGAGTGTCTTCTGCTACAAATTGAGCTGCCATGGAGGCTTTATTTTAATCATTAATTCTCTTAATTTCAAGATTCTGCATACAAAAATGCACGTAAAACACGTATGTCACAGCAGTGTAAATGCAGCAAGGATGAAGGAGAAGAGAAAGCTACAACCAGTACCTTGCTTTCTAGAAGAGATTATGCTAATTTGAGCTTCTCATCCACCTTTGTCAGCTCTTCCGTGAGCTAAAGCAAAATCAAAATTCCATATTTCACACATTTACATAATAGTCGTAAATAGCTTCTGGGAAGAAGAAAACCAAATACAGAAAAGAAAATGTAGATGAAGTAGATTAAGATTGAACATAATGTAATAAAATCGAGTTATATAATATGATTAGCACCTGCTGCTCCTATCAGTTTCCGTCTCGGAACTTTTACCATCTTTTCCTCTTGAATACTGTTGCTGCTCACCAACTGGAGATCTAAGGCCACTGATCTCTCCTTGGAATTTAAACAGAAGCCAAGTAGAATAAAAAAATCAATTTAGGGACACAAATCTCTGTTGACCACTGTAGATAGTGTAGAAAACAATATAATTATATCTTATGCATACCTACCACTACTTTGTAAAAAAATAAGAGAGCTCTGTTTTCGCATGTTATTAAAGCAATAAGAAAAGAAAAAGGGCATCTTGGTTTAATAAACAGCAGTAGAAGTGAGCAAACAAATTGATTAATTTTTATGTTAAGAAAATAAGTTTCATTATGACATCAAGAGAGATAACAAGAGGACATAAACCTCAAAAAAAACATGAATAAGGCACATAAATACTGCATGCTTGGAAAGAAAGTAATATAAGGTGTTACATAATTCGAAAGAAAGTAATATAAGGTGTATATGTTCTAGGATTTTCCCTTCATCTCAAGATTTTTTACTTCACACCCGATGGCACTGCTGCCTGCTTTAACTCAAAGTTTGTACAAACAAACAAAGCACTCGTGTTCTTTAGCCACCACATATTTGCAGTATCAAGTATACTGCATTTATTTAGGAGATTCTCAAACCCTTTACACAAACACACATTCATAATATTGTAACCCTTCCATTGGTCTGAAAACCCCTTTCAACCACTTTCTTCAACAGCAATACCATATAAAAAAAAGAAAAATCAGTTCGAATGATCGCAACCGTAGTGCAAATAAGATCAATTTCATACCACTTGATCTCAATTCTCAAAACGATATGGACTCCATCAATGGCTAAAAAATCCAATCCATACATTAACAAGGATAGAATGAAGCTCTATAATGTACCAATTAGTCATAATCAAGAACGCGGAGACAACTATACTGAAAATGTAAAAAATCACGGGTCTCTTTTTTTAGAAAAAAAAATTGAATTTAAAAAGATCAAAATCATGAATGCCGTAAGGAAATGACAACGTAAAGTAATCCAATCCAAGCCCCAAAAAGATATGGCAACAAGGTGGTGCTACTGAAGATTGATAATAAGAAAAAAGCATACCTTCCACGCTGAAAATTCCTACAGAGAGTCATGGTTTTTAGGGTTTTACTGGCATTTCAATCAAATCGAATGTCAATGTTTGTTCAATTTGGGAGGGAATATTGAAAAAATTGGGGATATAGAGTAAGCAGTTCTGCGTGCTTCATCAACAGATCGCATAAGAAGATTGGCCGTTGTTTTGTTGATCCTTCCCTCATCAAGCATGACCCAGTAAGTTGCCTGAACACCTACCATCAAAAATTATCTCCTTCAGTTCTAAAGACACATTCCTTCTTGGGTAAAGTAGCTAGTCACATTTTTTATATGATTTCGAACAGTAACTTGCCATATTATACCGCTATTAGATTTGAGCAAAGTTAAAGATCGGAAGAGATTTCACTAAAATTAAGCAGTGAAATGAAAAAGGTTACAAGAGTTGGAAACACTTATTCTTTTAACTAATGAAAGTAAGACAATCGGCTACCATAACTTGAAGAAATAAGGAGATTATGTTATAGATTACTCACCTCTGAGGTGAACTGATTGATAAAGGTGGTGAAAAATCACCTCTGAGGTGAAATAATTCATGTGGTACCACGATTTGTGTAGATCCTCCGGCAAGATGCGGCGGAGCTCGGTGGCGGCGACGCCGTAGCCGTGGTTGGAAATGATCCCGCATTCCCAGTTCCACGGATCTAGGTCTACGCAATTGGTAAAGACCAGGTGTCTGTTCAGAACGGAAGGAAGATCGTAGGGGCACTCGTCGGTGTAGGGAGGAGAGGGGGCTTGGGGTCGTATGTAGTTGGATACGGCGTCGTTCTGTGGCGGGAGATAACGGATGGGTACGGCGGAGGAGACAATGGCAGTGCGGTCGACACGGCGACGGAGCACAGGCGATGGAGATGATTAGGGCGGGCCCAGAGGAAAGCGATGAAGAGCTAGAAACGAAGGTGTGAGGAGACGTGGATTTTGACTGTGTTGAGTGTGTGTTTGAGGAGATTCAAGCTTTTGGGTGGTGGTTTTTTCAGGGTTTGGGTTTCCGGTTTCAGGATTTTGTGTGTTTGGGTGGTTTCGTGTCGTGTTTTCGTGTCAGGTACATAATATAAAATAAATATTAAAATATTATAAAAAATCAGAATTTTAATATTTTAATATTATTTTATAGGTTTTAGTAGATGAAACGAAATGAATGGAAACGAAAACACGAATGTTTACATGAAATTTTTGAAAGTTCACATTATATTTTCGAATTTTAAAGTTTAGTACAAACAAAATTCATAAAATCTATGTTTTTATAAAATTAAATATAAAATTTAAGTTATAAAATATTATATATATATATATACTTGTTTCGTGTACCTCGTGTCGTGTCGTGTACCCAAAGGGTAAACACAAAACTGATATTAAATGTCGGTCATGTACTTCCATGTTCGTGCATTTGCGTATCGTGTACTCAAAATGCAAACACAAACACTACATTTTCTTGTCGTGTTTTCGTGTGTGTGGTGAATTGCTGGGTCTACATGTGAATCACCGGTAAAGAGACCACATATATTAAACAATGGGTCTTTAATACCAACAAAAAAAATAAACAACGGGTCTTTATTTCTTACACATTAAAGACCCATTGGATCAAACAACGGGTCTCTTATTTCTTACACATTAGAGACCCATTACCTTAAATAACTGGTCTTTAATTTATCTCAAAAAAATAGTAGACCCCTTTAACACATTAGAGACCTGTTATTTCTAATATTGGGTCTTTTATACTAAAGAGACCCGTTGTCTTAACCAACGGGTCTATTATCAAGGGTCTATTATCAACAGTAACACCAAATTTGGTGTTACCATAGATACTATGGCAACACCAGTTACTATCAACTGTAACGATAAAAAGAAGTGTTAGCGTAGATCAATTTTAAGGCATCTATGCTAACACTTTTGCTTGTAACATTGAAATAAGCGTTGTTGAAGGCCACTTGTGGTGTAGTGCTGGACCTACATGTTGGCCGCCTTCCGAATCTTTCCCAGAAAGTCTTACGTACGTTAAGGACCCTCCTCAGCGTACATAATGCGAACCTATTAGCGTACGCTAACTACACAATGTAGCGTGCGCTACTCGTGCCTCGTAGCGTGCGCTAAGCATATCTCATAGCGTGCGCTATTGTGGCTGTGCTTAGCCATATTCAGCTATCCTCGACCAACATCTCGACATACCAAATGATCATACGGCACAATGAATACATATACGCATTTCAATAACACTATCATACGTTCACAACATCCACAAGCACAATTATCCATCAACGATATCCAACATATAAAAGAAAAAATATATCCGAAAAATCAGGGTATTACACTCTACCCCCCTTAAAAATAAGTTTCGTCCTCGAAACATGTAGTCACTCGCACAAACAACAATTCAACAAAAAATCCAAAATCACCAAGATAACCAAGAATTATCGAAAAATCTGAACAACATACTTACAGGTCAGTGAAGACGAAGATCTCCCGTGATACTAGCATATGACACCATTTCAAAAATCTCGACACAACAAGAATGCCAAAACAGGAATAATCACAATTTGAAAATGATTGGTCTCCGCCAAGACCACAACAAGTTTAGAGCACTGTCGAGTTTTGTAGGATCTGTGACGCTGTGTCTCCTCACCTAAAGCGCATGAGCCGCTCCTTGTCACATGCACGTATCACCGGCGTTCCACTCCACATCGAAAGCCGCACATTGCACGTGCCTCGCACCGGCGTTCACTTCCCGATTGGAGCCGCACATTGCACATGACCATGGCACCGGCGTTCACTCCATGCCTCGTCGGTCTCTGGAACACCAACAATCCCCAAACCCACACATCACCACGACAGTACTCAAAAATCACACAGTTCCAAAACATCACAAACATCACGCTACTACCACACTGGTAGAGCCACATAACACACATGCCCGGTTATCACAAAACCTTGGGCTCCAATACCATATTTGTAACACCCACGGTTCAGCTCGGGAATATTACACGCCGTGGGCCCCGCGCCGGAACCCACCAGGCTAAAAACCATTTACAAAAACGCCCAAAAAGGCCGATGATGGTAGTATTTTTCAAAACTCACAAAATCATTTGAAAACACCAACTACCGTCAAGACAATCAAGGCCAAAAACTCGATTAAGGGAATCGGTTTTCGAAATCTAACTCAGTCGGCAAAAAGCCAAAAGCCATTTGAAAGAACTCACGCAGCGTATAGAAATACAGTCCAAGATACATATACATCAATAATGATATACACATACAAAATACACGATTCCCCAACAATATGCCATAGCCAGTATCGTCCAGAATCCTCGCCTCACGACCGCTACCATCAAAGTCCTCAATACCTGAAAAACAAGTCCCACAACGGGGTCAGCAATAATGCCCGACAAATAACCGCAAGTACATAAACATAAATATTCACATGCCATGCATCATGAGAATAATAACCTCAACGATAACCTTACCACTTCCGGTAATCCAACGATTCTCATCAAAATCCCAATATCACGATAATACCATAAAAATCCCAGTATCACAACAATACCGTAAAAATCCCCGTATCACAACAATACCATAAAAATCCCAGTATCACAACAATACCGTATAATACCTCAATACCGAATACTTTCTCATACATAATCCTCTATGTACGATTGCCATAAAACATACCTCTATCCGGACATCCTTCCGAAATGCATACCATAGACCAAGAATATCCAAAATGACATCAACAATATCCGAATACTACAATCTTCCCAAGATTGTCCAAGTATATCAACAATCATCAACTGTGCATTCTAATCCTTTTAGAACATCAGTGAATATTCGTCAATATGCAATACAACATAAAATACTTATGAAATGTAAATGGAATTACTCATCAAAACATTACAACCAAACAAGTAAACACTTGCCTGGATATCAATATGACAAAACCACCACCGAACTCATCGTCCATGTCTACGAGCTCTACAACCCTGACTGGACTAAATTTACGGACTTCAACACGGCACATCGGTTATACCTATGGGTTCACATAGAACAATAATCATATCAATAATCAAACCAACGTGGTAACAATGATCATAACATATTCAATCCGGAATTCAACCTCGTATCATGATTTAACTCCTCTAAATCGATCACTGAAATTATCATGATCCAGAAATCTATCTCAAAACGGTTTAAACGAACCATCATCTTTATAATATGAAGAAACATCCGAAACTCTTATCAAAATTCCATTGAATCTCATATAATATCGTTATATGATTATCCAACATGTTCCTCACATGTAATCATCCTTAAAAACGAACCATAAACAAAAGGGATACCAAATTTACCTGGATTAGATGAACCAAGAAGAAGAACACTTGAACTCCATTCCAAGAATCATGAATAACTTGAAGAACAAGGCTTGAATTCATGCTCTCAATATAATGTTGTTAAAGATTATCATTATACAGTGTTTGGGAACCTCAAATACATCTCAACTCTCTCTCTCTCTCCCGACTGAAGGAAGAAAAATGGATGAAATGCCTCTCAGCACCCGTCTGTCCCCTTTTATAATATTCATTATTAGCGTGCGCTAACATCTCATGTTTAGCGTGCGCTACAGCCTTAGCGTACGCTAACTGACTTTGTTAGCGTGCGCTATCGCAGCCCAGAGGCTACTGCCTCGCTTCGTAAACTAGCTTACGTACGTAATGCCCATGCATTAACATACGTAAAACATCATGCCTAGCGTACGCAAGTCATTGACCTTAGCGTGCGCTATCCGAAGTTGACTTGCTACAGTACACACCTACCACTCGTGCCCCCACATGCCGACAACATCTGACAAGGACAAGATTCCCTCTGCCCGATCTGGAATTAGCGTGCGCTAATCATTGGGTTTAGCGTGCGCTAGTCCTACATGACAAACACCCGCTGACCTTATTTGGACACGCGTCGCAAGTGGCTGGGTCCACTCGCCGAAAGCCAAGATTCCTTGTCGGACGATCTGATATTAGCGTGCGCTAACCATCCTTAGTAGCGTGCACTAAATGCCGATAAACATCAACTCGGACCTACATGTTGGTCGCCTTCCGAATCTTTCCCAGAATGTCTTATGTATGTTAAGGACCCTCCTCAGCGTACATAATGCGAACCTATTAGCATACGCTAACTACACAACATAGCGTGCGCTACTCGTGCCTCGTAGCGTGCGCTAAGCATATCTCCTAGCGTGCGCTGTCGTGGTTGTGCTTAGCCATATTCAGCTATCCTCGACCAACATCTCGACATACCAAACGATTATACGGCACAATGAATACATATACGCATTTCAATAACATTATCGTACGTTCACAACATCCACAAGCACAATTATCCATCAACGATATCCAACATATAAAAGAAAAATATATCCGAAAAATCGGGGTATTACACACTTGATCCTTCACGAATCCCAACTACTGATTATAAGAGATGATGTCCTAAGAAATCGGCACATCCTGAGGTGTGGCAGTGAAGAATTCCACAATCCTGCGTTCTTTGACTGGCGGTGGACAATATTCTGCCTCTATAGCAGTCTTAAATTCCTTCCAAGTGGTTGGGCGATCTCTAGGTGCCACAGCCTCCCATCATTCCGCAGCTTCCTTATCCAGGAGGTACTGAGCAATGTGTACCCTCCTATCATCGGGACAAGCTACGGCATCGAAAGTTCTGCCCAACTAAAAGAGCCAATTCTCCCAACCGAGGGAGTCAGAAGATCCATTGAAACGAGGAGGGTGCATCTTAGTCACCTTCTGAAGCCACTTACTAGCTTCATACTCAGGAGTCGGGGGCGGATTCTGGCGTCCACCCTGAGCTATCTGGGCAAGCTGAGCTACCAACTGCTGAAGTACAGCAGTAGCTCCCATGTCGGCATCACTCCCCGACGGCTGATCTTGGCTGACTCACAAATTCTGCTGCCCGTCAGAACTCAGAGGTAGAGCAAGTATAAACCATATGGAGATGGAATATACCTCAAATGATAATACATTCGATCAACAATTTAAATAAAGCGGAAAGATAAAATTACACGGTTTCGAACACAACCGGACAACAGAAAGACTTGGGGACCCCAAACTAGTATTCTTCGAACCCTTTGCCATCACCATGATCTTCCCGTGCCTTGCCTTTTCCTCGACCTAAAATACAACACAAGTATTTCGCCCAACACAGGGTCAGATATACATGATAAATGATTTCTCAAGACATTATACAATTCACATATATATTAGATCTCAAGGAAAACATCCCGACTAACGAACATACCCCTCGGGCGCATGAATGATTAGTCACAAAACGTCGAACACATCCAATTATACATGGACTATGAACGACCAAAATAGTATGGCTCAAGATGGACATCATAGTACGCCCGATCCGAAAATGTGTAAGTGCACATGTCCATCCCTTATACGGAATCCAGAATATACGTGGGACAATGTACCTAATTAGCCTCACGAACTACGTCTTGTGTGCACAGTCCAATACGAAAACATCCACGCATGACTATATATGTGCCTGGCTAAAAATCCTACACAATAACCAATCGTAACGCAGATATGATTCCGGATATGTCACGATACAACATGACAACAAATTCAACAAATCACATATCCGATTAAGGATCAAGAAACTCACCGAAAAGACAATAAGGATCAATGATATCAACATTTCAAAGGTGACAAACTTGGGAATGCAATCCCATGATGAAAACGGAACATCATCAAGAATAATATAAAATTACGGATCACAAATTCATAAGTGTTTCATATACACGAAACGCATAACCATCACGGGAATCCAAACATCATTATAACCAAGCAAGATAACTTGCCTCAATATGGAGACGAGAATAATCTTTCCTTGTCGAAAGGATGAACGGTCCTCGACTAATATCGGTTACTCAAACAATCAACCGTGAATGAAATATACTTCACTCAATAACACATTCATGTAATCATCGATATCGAATTTAGTGAGACGACATCCTAATTTCCATTTGAATAGTTCAATTTTCTCAAGACATCGAAGTTCTATGCC
This sequence comes from Orobanche coerulescens, assembly GCA_033398695.1. NCBI lineage: Eukaryota > Viridiplantae > Streptophyta > Magnoliopsida > Lamiales > Orobanchaceae > Orobanche > Orobanche coerulescens. The sequence goes on along the minus strand of CM065819.1, from coordinate 23,630,613 downwards.
AAGAACTCTATTTACTTCATTCCACTCTTACAATTGGTTTACAAGACATTACCGAATATTTGCAAGAATAAGAATTGATCAATAATATGTTAAACAATCATCTTGTATCATTTAAGCCTATCAAGAACATCACAATTGATCGAAAGTGAAAATCTGCACAACCTTGTTCAATCACTATGTCAAGTTTATTTAGTTATAAATCCATATTATGATTATGAAGATTATCCCATATTAACACCATCCTTATAATCTTCTTACTAACCTGGAGAATCCAATATCACACCTATGAATTTACCTAGTTTAGGTTCAAGAACATCACTCTAATCTTCTAATATTCATCAAGGAGTTCTTAAAACATTTTATGACAACAATTCCAACAATCAACCTTAACTACATGGAAACAAGGATTATTATTGTCCTAATGATGTTATTAGTCCAGCAAGAAGAGTGTGATTCTACTAAACATGCTTACCACCATTTAAAACATCAAGAACACATCATTCCAAACCCTTAATTATCATATTCATCACTAAGTTGTTAAAAGCTTAACTACAAACATGTTTTACTTGATTAATTCAACATTAGGTGTAGTATACTCTATCACTAACATTATAACTACGAAATTATAGAGTGAAAACGTACAACAGACCTTCAGAAATGAAGAACAAAACACCAAAACCACAAGAACACCCTCCAAGCTTCAAGAATACCTCTAAACTTCCAATCAACAAGCTCCAAATCAAGATGCAAAGCTCAAACAGAAGTTGGAAGAAGGTAGGATTGGTTTAGGGAGGCAGGGGGTGATTATAGGGGAGAAAAAATCGGAATTTGGACGTGTAAAATGAAAGACACAAGTTGTCTTTTTATAACTACACAGTTCGTTACGTACGTTATCACATGTAGATAATGTACGTTAGCCACTTTACGTATGCTACACCAAAAGTGTTACGTACGTAATCGACTACCAGAGGCTACTGACTCAAAACACGAACATCATTACGTACGTTATGGCTTAGAGTATTACGTACGTAATGTAGGTCAACTAAGCTGCCTCGAAAAGGCCATTCTATCCGAATCATGTCCGTCCCCCCACGCCGAAAGTGAGATCAGATAATATTCTCAAGCATTACGTACGTAAGCAGCTACACATTACGTACATAAAGCTAACAATCTAGCGTACGCTAGGTTAAGGCCTTAGCATACGTTAAACACACCAAAAATCTATCCCAAAAATATAATAATCTACACAACATCAAGAAATCAACCACAATGTGAATGATAGTCATAATCAAGTTTATTCTGATATCCCGACATCAATAAATATTAGCCGAATGTAACATGATTACAACAGTGCTCAAATTATCTGAATAATACAACAGTAGATAAGAATTATTGTCGGATATTACAGTGTCATTGTTGTATGTCCACCTCGTGTTGGTCCGACGGGATCATCTTGGGATCTATGCTAGCGTGCGCTGGATCATTGGACAGGTTTTTCCATCTCGTGTTAGTCCGATGAGATCATCTTGGGATCTATGCAGTGAACGCTAGATCATCGGAATCACCATGTGTATGTTGTATCATATTGTGGTCATCATATTGTGTATAGTATTATGAGTTTTCTCGTAGTAGAGACTCATTGTTATTATCGTTGATGATGTTGTTGTTATTCTTCATGAGGTATTGAATAATCTGTTGTTGTATAATTATCGTACTTGTACTAGCATCGTTGTGCTAACCCCTTCGGGGTTGGACATTTATTGTATGTTCAGGATACAAGAGGTCGGGGAAACAACCACTAGAGCTTCATGAGGACGAGGGTGCAGAGTGATGTTACGCCCGGTATGATTTGTCAGATTGTGTTTTGTTTTAATAAAGTACTCGAGTACGCTGTTGTTGTGTTTGTCTTTTGAGATTTGTATTCGGATGTTGGCTGATTTGTACGTTTCAGACTGGTGATGTAATGATTAATTTCACGGTTGGCGTTCAACGATGTTGTTTTTAAATTCTTAGCCTAGTAAATCCTTATATCAGGGATTTATGGCACTGCATCAATCCTGAATATCTCGGGGTGTTACAAACTTCGCCTATTCTTTCAATGTAATTAGGTCTTCCATCCATATCAACACCATGGTGAGCGTGGCAATAGAATTTTAGGACTTCACACCAGCAGAAACGTTTAAAATCCCTGAAAACTTGTACATTCACACTACGAGATGAACATCAAGACATCAAAAGTGAAAGCTAAACTATATCTGGTTTATGTCAATCTGCCTTGATTGTATCATCTATTAATTGAATTCAGGTGAAATTTTCAGACATTATGAGAATTCCCCTTCCAAAATTTGCAAATTAAATAGATTGTATATATGACGTGAACTATAACCAGCTTCAATATAATCAAAGAAGTATATAACCATGTAATGTGAGATACATATGTTATGCATATATTGAAATTAAGCAAGCAAAATATAGTAGTGTCTATAACCAGTTACAGCAGTCTATCGTCACAGAGAGATCTCTGCACTATAATTCTGTCATCTTCTCATTTTGTTATGGAAATACAATTCCTCATTTTATATATTGGGGCTTAGCATATAATTACGAAATAACTCTTCCTACATATCAGTATCCCTACTCAGCATAACATTATTGTTATAATATCGAAACAAGCAATGTGGTATATTTACAAGTTACATCTCTAAGTATTCCACAAACAAAATAATCCCATATGACTTTGTTCCTTGTAAATAATTCCTATACATGTATCCGAAGTAAAAATGTTATAATTACCGAAGTCTATGTTCGTGTAGTTAAAGGTATACTTTAGACTTCGCTTATAGGCGAAGTCTAATATCGTAATAACCGAAGTCTATCTCGGTTTTTAGAACCCGAATATGGGGGTTTGCGAAGTAAAAAAGGTCCTTCCACTTCACTTATTTTATAATCGCTGAAGTGTATATTTCCTATTCGCTTCAGTAAAATATATACAGATGAAGTGAAATAATGTTATCGACTTCGCTTATTCTATTTTGTGTCGCTAATTATATATCTCTGACTTCGTTTTTTATCCGAAGTAAATAACCACATTGCATATTTCTTTTCAATTTGTAAATATAGAATCCCTGTTGTACAAAAAAATAATCCATCCAATAAAAAAACCTCAATTCACAAGATCTCAATAACACAACCTCAAATACATCAATCAACCTCATTAAAAATCCAACAAACTCAAATCACAAGATCCCAATTCAATAACACAAGATCATAAGCATTGATAATAGTAATAAACCACACTTTCATATATAAACGGCGGATTGTCGTACAAAATGCCAAATATTCAGATTCGCGTGATTCACAAGTTTGCATTGGGCATAACTATAATATGCCAACATCAAATAAACTTCCATAATGTCTACGAGACACATGCATAGGTCTAGATAATGGACTGCACATCAACCAAACATTCACCATATTTACCCGATGAAACGACATGTTCTGATCTAACTATACCAACAGACATTCACCATCATCACCTGAGTACCAGTAGTGTTGCAACCAAGACCATACATATATAGTACTGAACTGAAACTAGACAAAGAACTTCCTGACAATGAAGCGAGCCTAAGCACCATCGACAAACGTGTAGACGAACTCGCTCCACTCGTTCCTGACTTCATCATACTGCTCCTGAGTGTAGTATTGGTCTTTGACTGAACCAGGATACTGATCAAATCACATTGAAACAAAAAAAATAGATTAAGTACATTCATAAAAGATGCATCAACATCAAAAAATTTCAGTACCAAAACATACTATATAATAGAAAAGGATGAAAGAATGAAAATTACCATCTTCTCAAGCTGTGGATCTTCGCTTTCAACGATATCTTTGATGTAGCGGAGGACACAAAATCCGCAGTGAAGGGAGGATAGTTCTTGTTTCAGATTGCCCAATAAAATTTAAAAGCCATGAATCAGATGTCAAATTTATATATATATATATATTCACTCGTGCGAAAAGTTGTGTAAGTTGCATTTTATTGTCATTTTTTTTTCTTCCGAGTATGTCATATGCTGCAAACTTGGAATGAACATAATATCCAAATAACTTTTTTTTCTGGTTATTTCCAGTTGACGGAAGAAGGTCAGAAGTGTTATATGGCTGCTTTTCAGAAAAGATTAAAAATAATAAAAACTACCCCTGAGGTTTAGGGTAAATACAGCAAATATCCAGAAATATTACAATTAGACCCTTAGGTTTTGTATGAATATATATATAGTTCGCAAAATGATATCTCCATACACTTACAGTGATTTGCTTATAACCCGGAGCCTTATTATATCCTCTGGATGCGTTGGTGGTTTTCACAGCGCTACATTTAAAAATAGAAGAATTATACCTTTGGAACATTAATGAATCTTCAAGAAAAGAATCAACATATATGCTGCTAGCCTGCTACTTATATATATATATATATATATATATATATATACACCTGATCATAGTATTCTTCCAACCATCTAATCGAGTTCTATTGCCAAGGGGATCAATCAGGTAGACCATGTTCTTCTCATCATTGACCACAGTCAGGATCCAATGGTTACTGCGTAATTGGTAAAGAAGCATTAATAATGTCACATGATAATATGATATGCATTATCATAACAGAAATAGTATTATTTACCCATTGTTATATGGGATAAGGCAAATGCAGTCCCTCGGTGATGCCATCAAGCGAGCAATGATGTGTTTTTCCTGCACACTCTTCTCTAAAGCATGATCCACGCACCCAGGATCCACGAAGCAAAAAGAATACGGATGATTTTTTGCATTCAAGTTATTGAAGAGCTTACTGCATTAGGCCATACGATTACAATTGTATCAAGGCCATAGGTCTACCAGAGATACATAATAAGAGAGGAAAAAACATAAGATGCAATTGTATTATCTTATACAGATCTTACCCCATATAAGCCAATATATGCATACCACCAATTGCTTTCATTTCCATGAAGTCAAAGATTTGATTTCTCGACAGCCAGACTATTTTTTCCCTCCAAACATTGCCTCATCAAGTACAACGCGCAAGGAAGTATCATTGGTCATGAATCTATCAGCGTGAGAATATACAAACTTGCAAGCCATGGGTAATGATCTCTCTATTTCCTTCAACTTCGATCGAACAACATCAGCATCCTTCTTTCCCGACTTGATTTTCTTCCCAACCTGATTCAACTCAAGTGGATCTTCATGAGCATTAGTTAGATCGATGAGTGCATGAGCAGCTTCTTCTTTCTGGGGAGAATCAACCTTCTCCTGCACAATATTTAATTAATGTAAGCCATAATGTTCTAACTATCTATTCTTAATATACAAAACATCTATATACCCATTATACGAGAGAATTACCTATGAACTGGCTAGAATTACCATGTCTTTTGGCCAAGCAACGATAGCGCCAAGGGCATCCGCAATAGTTAGTGGACCATTTTTAATGGGAACAGGGAGATCCTCATCATACCCGTCCTCGACGACACCGTCAATAGACACTTTCCAGTTGTCTTTGCCAATTGGTACAGTATGGATCAACACATGTGGCCCTCCAACCGACACTACTATCCCATATGCAATAATATGGTCAACTTGTCCTTTGGCCAGAGTGCAAGATCTCCCCTAAACAGTATCATACGATGAGAATTAAACATAGGATCATATAATAAAAAATGACAGGGATAATGAAAACTCTAAAGTTGAAAACCTCTATTTCACGTGGATCGACCTCATCTAATTTGCTAATAGGTTGTCTTACTTTCAGCTTGTTCTTTTTCCCCTTGAAAGAACAATAAGGTAAGAATTAGCTTTGATGTACATATGAGGAAATAATATATCGACTTAATATTTATAAGAAAGTCAAATGACCTTAGGATCTGGAGCTGCTTCTTCAACATCTTTTTGTGCTGGGAGGACCTTGGACTTCCTACCCTTCTATTGACAAAAATATGTTGATTAAAATCAGGTAGATACTATAAAGTGAATGAAATGTTGAAAATCTTTAAGTAATTAAAATTATAAGTAACCTTCGCCTTTGGACCGCCAACCACTCCATCATTCCCCACAGATATCTCAGCAGCTTCGATGATTTGTTTCCTCTGTCAAGAATGTATACAATTAAAAAAGTAAGAGGAAGAAAGAATGTATACAAGTGCCTACATACATACAGGAATGCAGTGGTGTAATATTTTAAATAAATAACCTTCAGCAATCCAGAAATTCCTTCACGGAGAAAGTCTTCCATCAAGTTGCTTTTTGCCTTCTTAAAATTCTGTTTAAGATCAATTTTTAGGCCATTTTACCAAATTAACAAAATATATCGTCATCCTAAAGGGTATAACGGTGAATTATCATTGGCTTTGGAGCATCACAGTCATCCAGTCCCACTTGGTTTGTGTCCAGCACTGGATTGGCCATGTTTGATGATTTGTTTGATGAAGTATTTTGGCTTTTTGCTTCCTTTTCTGCAGCAAGTTCACTTTCAATCATCCACTTCAGCCCTCAAACTAGACACTTCTTGATCTTCTCTTTTAGGTTCTCAACCAAGGCCTTTGAAATTGGTTCTCTCATCTTTCGTGCAGTTCCGAAATAAACTTGGGGTTTGACGAACCCTCCTATGCCTCTTACTCTTCCATATTTCTCGTTTGTTCCCAATGCTTCAGTTAAAGCATCATGAGATCCTTGTGGAATAAAATCTCCCTTAGCTTGTTTCTTCAAGACTTCCTCCTAGAACAATCCACACGCCATACATGTAAAAGAAAGTGTTTAGATAATAAGATAAGACAAATAGAGCAAAAGTATTTGAATTTAAATTAAAGAGCCTAATTAGTTAAAAATACTCACAATATCTGCTATCATCGCCGCTGTCTCCTCATCTTCTATATGACCTTTGTCATTTTGGCGGGCTAAGATCCAAAGCAGCGATCTATCGATTTCGTCATCCTCACCAAGTAATCCCTTCTTTCTCTGTTTTTTAACGATAAAAAACTATTACGTCACCCGATATATGAATACAAAAAGGGCAAGTCCGGGGAAGGGTCACACGACAACAGCTTTATAAAAATCTGAATATAAATAATTTTCTTACTAGCTCAGCTTCCAGACCGCAATAACCCTTTCGAGATGCCTTGTGATGATATTTGATCTGTTTAGTCCGAGCCTTCTGCTCCTTGTGTGTAATCTGGATGATTCCCAAATAAGTACATATTTGAGAGATTTAAATGGGAAAATGTCAACTTTTAATACCTTCCACGAAGGGTCCATTCTCTTATCCACAAACTCTTTCCAAACTTCAGCTGAGATGTGATATTGAGTGGGTGGAGAAGATCGCACCAGAACAGGATTTTTGCGAAATGGCCACACAAACTTCTTAGTCATTTTAGTCTTCCAGTCACGCCATTTCTGGTTCGTGGAAGTCAACACTGTCTTCTTAGTTTGTGGCGCTAATTCAAACACATTCTGCCAATTATCAAAAAAATTGTTAATATTAGAACAAACCATCAAAAAATATCTGATATCATATAAAACACATATATAACATTGCAACATTTAGTCTTACCAGTATCTCTTCCCAGATCTTATCTTTGATATCCTTTGGAACGAACCTCTAGTTGTCTATGTTGCATGGAACCATGGATCTTGCAACATGTCCAATGTATGACTGCAAGGCCTTATTATCCTCATAGAAAGCCCGCCCAAGGCTATCGTAACGGACCTTAACCTTATTCCCTCTTGCCCTCAGCTTAACCAACTTCCACATAGATGATGGACCCCATTTGGTTCTTTTTTGCTCGTGAACAGGTACTTCTTCATCTGTAGCTACAAGATGTTTAGCCTCCTCATGTTCAGGTGCCCGCTTCTTAGAAGCATTAACCATCTTCTTGCTTTGCTGAACACTCCTTTTCTTTGTTTTCTTAGGAGACATCTGCTTTTTTCCTGCAATAACCCATAAAATACATCATATAAGTTTTTCATAATTCAGATAAAAATAAATAATAAAGCTGAAAAAGCACATAAAACATTATAACGTAATAGGAACACATAACAATCATAACATGTACAAGAAAAAGACAATAACATAAATTGATGTTCATCACTTTAAGCAATACATAACAAACTGTTACATCATTTTTTCTTTTTCACCACCCAAACACCCTCAGCCTTACTACCATCCTTACTACCCGGCCTAACATATCGTTGATGAGTAGGAATACAATGAGTTGCCAAGTCATCTAAAGGACGAGAAAGTGGAATGCTAGTCACTTCTTCATTCTCCCCCTCACTATTATTCTTATGAATTGGTAGAACCACTGACCATCCATTTCTTAACGGGTTATCAATGTAAAAAACCTAACAAAATTGACTTGCTAGCACAAACTCTTCTTTTCTATGACCCCGTTTGTTCAAATTGACTAAGGTGAATCCACATTCGTCGTTCGTGATTATTCCCTTATCATTTGGAACCCATGCGCACTTGAAAACAGGAACTTGAAACTGATGATAGTTTAACTCCCATATCTCCTCGATTACTCCATAGTAGCAGACATATGCAAACAAGGGGTTCTTATCTTTTGCACTGCTAACAAGCATCGTGTTCGCCACTTGAGACACCCCACTGTTTTGACAAACTCTTTCATCATCTCGGGCCTTTGTTTGGTACAAACTACCGTTTATGACATAGCTACTGTACTTAATGACTCGCGCACGTGGCCCATGTGCCAACCATGTTAATGTTGACGTCGTCCCCCCATTGCAACTATTTATTTCCTCAGCCACCTTCCTTTTGAACCACCCAGTGAACTGCTTGTTGTGAATATCTTGTATCCACTTGTCATCTTTCGCTTTCTTTGGATTCAGCACTTTCAAATGGCTCTTATGCTCACTGTAGAAGTGTATATACATCACATTATTAGTTCAAAGCAACACCATATATAGTATGTATAGAAAATTATAAACAATGAATGTGTAATTTTTGAAAATTGAATTAGGCTTACATGATGAAGGGAGACACTTCTTCACAGTTTTCTAACACAATTTTGTGTGCCCTATGCAAGTCAACTTCTTCCACCAGTTTTGCAGCCCGTCCGTCTAGGAAACCAGGAGTTGTGGTATTGAGGTCTATAACTGAAATAGGTATCCCAACAGGATCGGGATCTTTCATGTATTCCGAAAAAAACTCGACAGCCTCTTCTGCAGCATATCTTTGAACAATGCAGCCTTCGGGGTGTTTTCGACTTGCCACATATCCTTTATACACCTTCATGCACCTTTCGAATGGATACATCCACCTAAAGTGAACTGGTCCACATAACCGGACTTCTCGAACAAGGTGGACTGTAAGGTGAACCATGATATCGAAGAAAGAGAGTGGAAAGTATTGCTCCAACAGGCAAAGGGTCTCAATCAAGTCAGATTGCAGCTTATCTAGCATGAGTACGTCGACGACTTTCGAACAAAGATCTTTGAAGAAGAAGCAAAATCTCATAACAGCATATCTCACATGCTTTGGCAGAGCATCACGTATAAGTATAGGCAGGAAATGTTGCATTAGCACATGACAATCATGTGATTTTAGGCCCGACAGCTTCAACTCATCGAGGCAAACAATACTTTTCATGTTTGAAGAGAAGCCCTATGGCACTTTTATATCCATCAATGATGTGCAGAATTGCAGCTTTTCTTTTTTCGTGAACGAGCATGCGCTAAGAGGAAGAAATGTTCTCTTCTCCCCAACTTCGGGTGCTAGTTCTGGCCTGATCCCCATCTCCACAAAGTCTAGCCTTGCCTCTACATTATCTTTAGTCTTGCCTTTGATATTCATCAGAGTATTCATCAAGGACTCCAAGACATTCTTCTCAATATGCATAACATCCAAACAGTGCCTCACGTGCAAGTGCTTCCAATAAGGAAGATCGAAAAAGATAGACTTCTTCTTCCAGCATTTTTTTAACTTAGCATCTTCTGATCTGCTCGTCGTCTTCCTCTATCTGCTCACTTCTTTTTTCTTTCTTTTAGCTCCCACATTGACCTTCTTACCAAAGCGAAACTTGATGTGCGGCGTTTCTCAAACAATTTTATTCCGGATAATGGTTTGGGTGCTTCTCCAAGTTCTTCCATGCCATTAAACTCCTTCGTCGATCTTTGATATGGATGAGACTCTTTAAGAAAGCTGTCTATGGCCGATAAACGACATTTTCTTCCCCTTGGTAAAGTGCTTTGCATGTGTATTTACTCCACATATTGGACACGCGAAGTATCCATGTGTAGCACATCCACTAAGATTTCCGTATGCAGGGAAGTCGTTAATTGTCCATAGCAGAACTGCTCTCAATGTGAAAAGTTGGTCTCTATATGCATCATACACACCATCAACTCCCTCCCTCAACAACTGCAAGTCCTCAACTAACAACTCAAGGTAGACATCTATATCATTTCCCGGCTGCTTTGGACCGGATATAAGCATTGTTAACATGATGAATTTCCTCTTCATGCACATCTCTGGAGGCAAGTTATACGTGACTAACATTACGGGCCAACAGCTGTGTCTACTGCTCATAGTACTATGAGGATTAACTCCATCAGTAGCGAGCGCCAGATGAAGATTTCTTGACTCTTCCTCAAAATCCTTCCACTTATGGTCAACCAACTTCCATGCGGGAGAATCGCATGGATGTCGTAATTGACCAGCAACTTTTGGAGTATCAGCATGCCAGGTTAGGTTCTTTGAAGTCTCCAAAGATTTGAACATTCTTTTGAATCTTGGAATGGGAGGAAAATACCAAACAACCTTGGCCGGGAAGCCGATCTTCTCCTTCTTGTTCTTAGTTAGTTTCCACCTGGACACATCACATTTTGGGCAGCGGGTATGATCTGCATATTGTTTCCTATATAGGATACAATCATTGGAGCACGTGTGTATTTTCTCGTGCTTCAACCCCAAACAACTCAAAGTCTTCTTAGCTTCGTACATTGAGGATGGTAGGTTGTGGTTCTCTGGTAACATATCCCCGAAATCGGCTAGTAGATCTGAAAAAAGTGCATCTGTCATCCCATGTCTTGCTTTTGTATTGTAGAGTTTTACAAGCGCACTCAACTTTGTATCTTGTCGATGACCTTTATACAAGGGTTTTTCTGCTTCCTCGACAAATTTGACAAACTCTTCAGGATCTTCTGAGTACTTCTCAAAGGCTGCCTCACACATATCACCCACTTCTTCATTCATGTCACCATCAAATGGATCTTGGTTGACACTCCCACCATCATTCAGGCTCTGATCCCCATGCCAAATCCAATTGGTGTAAATTGGACTAAAACCGTTGAAATAAACATGCTCTCGCAACATCTTCACCGACCCTTTTTTCATATTGTTGCACTTGCAACACGGACAAGGAATGAAGTTCCGATCAATTTCTGAATTCTCTAAACAATCTATAATGAACTTTTCGACACCTTCCCCATATACTGCACTCCTCCTATCTGATTTAATCCAAGATCTATCCATTACTAACTACTGAATTCTAACAACAGCTCGGCAAATTACGTGCTCTTACCACTGATCTTGTCTTCTGCAAAGTAGTCAGAGATTTTTCTTTCAGCAAGGAAGAAAATCTACATAAATAAATTTTGAAACCAGTTAGATCGAACCAAAATTAATATGAGTAAATAATCCACTTAGCTCCAAGGGACACATTTATGATAATCAATGATACATTCTCTTCAATCTGATCATGCAATACTCTTCAGCTCATGCATTGACAACCAAATATAAAATTTTATCACATCAATCAAGCACTCTACAATTCATGCATCTAATCTTGCCAACAATCTTGCCAATTAACAAACACACTAAAACTTGCATCAAATCTTGCACAATACTCACATACATACACACTAAACAAACTCAAACAGAATCACCACCAACACTATCAACAAAGACAATATACAGAAACATGATCACAAATTAACATCACTCACGCAGACCCCGATTAAGACTAACATCACTCAAACACAATATACAGAAACACAATTAACATCACCCAAACATGGCCCCTAATTAACATATATGCGGAAACAACATATACCTTGAACCCCCAAAGAAAACCCCCCAAACAATACACTCAAACAATACACATATATTCCACAAAACCCAAAATCAATCCATAGAAAAAAACTTTTTTCAGAATCTGCAAAGAAAAACCCCAAAGAAAGACCTAAGAAACTCAGAAACACAATATTCACATACATACAAAAACAAACACATACAGAAACCCACCACACATATACTGTGAAGAATAAAAACCCAAAGAAAGACCTTACCTAAGCCAATTCGTACAATGTCACCACCAGTCGTCCGATTATGAGCAATTTCGCCAGCAGACATTCGATTATGAGAAGAATAAAAGAAAATGTGTGAGTAAAAACTATAATAAAAGCTAGATTGAAAATATCCCCAAAAATTTCAATGAAACTGAAAAACCTTGAAGGGGCGATGAAAGAACCCTAATAATCGGTCTCCGCAAGAAGCTTAATCGCGGGCGAAGCGGCAGTATAGGTTTTTTTACTGGAGCGGGAAAATTTTTTGGGAGGAAATAATGGAGGAAATGACCGGGCGAAGGAGGAGGGTTTTTTGGAGGCTGAAAAATTTTGGGAGTCTGAAAAATAATTGAGAAGTATACTTCACTGTTGTAAAAATATTGCGTCAAAAAAAAAATTCACACTTTTTACTTCAGTAATTATACAATTAGCGAAGTCTTTGGAACTTAAAATTTCTAACTATCTCCTGCCTTTCTATTTGATACCATTTACTGAAGTCTATGTGTGTAGTTTACTTCCCTAAATTGAAAAGCGAAGTTATTTGTTTTTACTTCACTAATATACATTACCGAAGTGAGACGTACCGAAGTCTTTGATGTTTTTTCTACTATAAATAACCTGAATTCTATCATATTAGGATGGTAATGTATAACCAAAGCCCACGAGCCTAATTTGTACCATATCGCTCAAGAAACCAAAACATGCGATCCAGAGACATGGCAACTTCTGTACGCATCAATTGTAGACTAGTGTTTATAAAGGACTTCCAATTTAACTACTTAATTGATTTGGGATGTTAAGTAAAGTAGTACACAACTCTAAAATCACACACGAAAAGGCACACACATAAACAATTGTTAAATCATAAGCAGGTAATAAGTTTATTTCATATCACGTGTTGGTGATTTTAGTGTCACCATTCATTTTGTGTAATTGGAACTAATATGTGAGCTAAGGGGTTTATAATTCGTATTCTAATATATGATCGGGTATGTGCGGAGTGCACACATGTATAAGATCGAATTATAAGCGTCTGAACTAATGTCGGGAGTCAGGGACGGCGCCCCGTGTGGAGTCTAGGGCGGCGCCTGCTGAGTCCATGGGGCGGAGCCCTGCTGATGTCATTGAGGATTTAGTGATATTTAGAATTTTAGAGGAGGCGTGGTAAAATTGATTAATTTCGTTAACCACCCGTCAACCCTAATTTCGACCACTAATGACGCGCCGTCATCAAACCCTAAAATCGACCTACTTGTAACCCTAATCCGACATTATAAATGGGGCTCTCTCATGAGTCCGAGACACCCTTTCTCGAGCCTCTTTATCTTTCTCGATAAACACAGAATTCTCTGTGATTTGGCTTACGTTTACGTACTGGATTCGTAAGTGTTCCATTGTATTATCTAGGTGAATTTTCAGAACCGGGCATAGGGTAGAAATATCAGTTCGGAAAGTGTTTACACGATCCATTGGAAAATCCGGATCTCCATAAAAACCCTTATATCCCAACATCACGGAGATCGAATAATTTTAATTTTTTAAAAAATCGAACAAACATCCTAGCTACACAGATAAACATATAAATATGACAAATGGAATCGAAAGTGCAGAATAAGTTTTTGTAGAGCCGAAAGAAATAAAACTTAATGAATTGAATGATGGAGAGATTGACACACAGATCGTCTGTGATTATGAGAGAGAGAGAGAGGACAAGGAGAGAGGCAGAAAGAAAGAGAGAAGGACAGAGAGGGAGGGCGATATATATATATATATAGTTTTTTGGTCCGGTGCAATGTACGGGATTGTTCATGTATAAATTAGACCACATTTTATGTATTCGAGTTGGAATTCTATGAATATCGGGGTTAATTAATTAAATTCGAGCTTTTTATACTCGGAAATGGCTATAATAATTTTGGTTAGTTCTTTACGCATTGGTTGTCATGTTACATTTGTTTATTAATTTATATAAAAAGCAGAATTTTGAATAACGAGATTTTTTTTTTGGCTTTTTCGTACTACATGTCAGTTAGTTAGGCAAGATAATTGCAGTTTTGGTAGCTCCTTCTTTAACGATATTCTGCACAGAATATAACAAAATGCATAACTGCGGAATAACTGTAGGATTTCTTCTTCTTGTCCTTAAAATAGCAGATATTTGAATAACGAGATTTTTTCGAATATAGACTATCTTTTAAATCGGACATTTTTCATATTGCATATTAGTTAGTTAGGCAAGATATTAACTTTTAAATAAATTGGTAGTGTAAATTTATATATTATTCATTTATTCATTTTTGGAATATATAATATTCAGCACTATCTAGAATGCCTTTTAGATTGGGCTTTTTTCATACTACATGTTAGTTAGTTAGGCTAGATATTAGTTTTTAAATAAATTAGTAGTATATATCTATATATTATTCATTTACCTATTTAGTTAGACAAAATAAAATACGTCATAATTTATGTTGAGTTATGAGAATACAACACAAAAGAGATGAAGCTCTTGTGATATTGATAGTTGCAGTTTTGGTAGCTCCTTCTTTAATAAGTGCGGAATAACTGCAGGATCCCTTCTTCTTGTTCCTAAAATACATAAGTGCGGAATAACTGCAGGATCTCTTTTTCTTGTTCCTAAAATATATGTTTTACTCACTTTATTTGGTTAGGTAAAGAGTGTCCGGGAAGAAGAAATATGTTTGTGAAGGCACTTTTAGTAGCTTTTATGGCGCAATGTGTATAATGTGTACCTTATTAGCATGAAAATTGCAAATAATAATTCATGAAATATGTATAATGTGCATAGCGTGTGCAATTTGTACTTTAGATCATGTATATACTATTATTATTTGTTTTTCAGAAACTGGACAATCAAATATCATATACGACAAAGTAAAAATATTATATTTAGTAGACATATTGTATGGCTTTGTTTGGTTGAGTTCCTCTTTTAAATCTCTCATTGTCTTCAAATCGCACGATAAATGTTAATCTTAATGAAAGTAAAAGACAGGAACCATTCTCACCAGCAAATGCAAGTAGTATTTCTGGAAATATCCTAGGTTTACTGATCATGAGATGGGATACAAAAAACATATCAACCTGATGCAATCGATTTCCAAAATATTACACAAACCTTAACTTCTGAAGGTAGGAATATAATTTAAAGACAATGTAGTTTAAATAAAGTATACTATATTGGAGAACATTATATGGTCTGATATTGGAGCGCAACTATGATTTTCAGGAATGTTAAGGCAGTATGCATACTGCACAGGAAAATGTTGATATAACTTTAGGGGCTCCATATAACTAAGTTATTCTTCAAATAGTAAAATGCAGCAATTATCTTTCAGGAAAAAGGAAATAACAACAAAATAGGAATTTACAGATATGACACACAAAACTATGTTACCAAGTTTGGTAACAACCACAACCAAGTCAG
Organism: Orobanche coerulescens; assembly: GCA_033398695.1. Lineage (NCBI taxonomy): Eukaryota > Viridiplantae > Streptophyta > Magnoliopsida > Lamiales > Orobanchaceae > Orobanche > Orobanche coerulescens. Next base: position 23,614,799 of record CM065819.1, on the reverse strand, counting down.
GAAATACCTAAAATCAACAGGAAAGTAAAATAAAATTTTCAATCATATACAGGCAGGGATCAAGGTTGGTGGATGTCTGATTATACAGGCAGACATCAAAGTTGAGTCAGTCAACTTTTTTTGCTTTTAATGTCCGTCCGCGAGATGATGTATTGATGTGTGCGTCAGGGTTAGGATGCTCTGAAATAAGAAAGATGTGGTAATATATATTCAGTGAATGTATACGAGCAGAACATGTTGATAAGAAATTACCTTTGGTTGTTGGTGGGAGTTTTTTTGTTTCGTTTTTTGGCGGTGTGGAGATTTTAAGGGCATCTGTGGAAGATGATGAAAGACAATATGTCATTGGTTTGAAGAATGGGGTGTGGTATATTAGACATTGCAGTGAGAGCCAAAGCTGTTAGGCAAAATAATGAAAATCATATCTAACATTCTTTGAAACCAAAAGCATCAAATCAATATTCAGGCACGTTTATTAAAAAATAGAACAAGATTACATTCAGCGAGGAATTTGTAATGAGGCGAAATGTTTATTTAACCGAGAGAGGCTGGAAGCGAAACAGGAAGCCAGATGTTTGAGAAACTAAATGCACTGAAAAAAATATGGAATAAACACATGCTGCTACGAAAGAAACAGCGCACGTTTATTCAAAAACAGAACAAGACCACATTCGAGAAGAAATTTGTAAAACGATGCCGCGCAGGACTGTAAAGAGAGCCATGTATCCGAAAGATTTTGATTCGGAAAATATGTTAGTCCAGGGCACGTCAAATAAAATGTACTTTAAACAGTTTAGTTGTGAGCAGTAAGAATACTGTTAAGAGAAGTTATTTAGACTGGAATACTTTTCGAGAAAGTGATTTGCTGACATTTGCATGATTTCTTCGCCTTCGTTGCCAAAAACAATAACTTCTGTTTCGCCAGAATCATCATATACTAAGAGAGAGAACCTGAATCTGTTGATGCATGGAAAATATAATGTAGTCATTTGAGTAAACGATGACAGTGTGAGATAGAATGAGATTGTGTATTGTGTTGTACCTTGGAATGGCAGTCCTATTTTGTTGATAAGAGTGGCACTCGAATAGAGAGCCGTACTCCGCGGTTGTCAAATGGTGACATTTTTCGCAGCAAGGGTAGATAAAATGTTGGCGTCTGCGGGATAGTTTAACTCGGACGAACAGGCTAGATCTGTCTGGCTGTAGGATAAATGAATTTTCGTAAATGTAGTTGTAATATCCGGAATTTCTACTACCATTGTTTAATATTATTTTACCTGAGCTATATTGTAAAGCGTGGAATATGTACAGTATGGATAAAATAAATGAAGAACTGAAACATTTGTATTGGTATTATTACCGCACTTGGTTAACAGTTGTATTGCAAAACATTGCGTGTCGGGCTTATCGTACGAGAATATTGTTGGAAGGTGTATATGTATTAAGTATGTCGTATGTTCGTATTCTGCATGTCGAAACGTTGGACAAGAGTAGCTGAAAATGGCTAAGTGTAGCATTATTAGCGCATGCTAATATTCATGAATAACGCACACTATCATGCGGGTTTAGCGCACGCTACGGGCATAGGGTAGCGAACGCTAGTACAGACAGATCAGAAGGAATCTTGGCTTTCTACGAGTGGACCTGGCCACTTTCGACGCGTGTCCGGATAAGGTCAATGGACGTTTGTCATGTAAGGATAGCGCACGCTAAACCCTGTGGTTTGTAATATCCGAATTTATTATTGTGTATTTCATCTGTATTCGAACCCTGTATTATTTGGATTTATGATCTCGATAATTGGAGTATGTTATTTCTCACATTGGTATCTTTGTACATAAGTATATCATCATGCAAATTTTCTCATGCAAACTCGTGATAGCGCACGCTAAGAATGTAGCTTAACGCACGCTATCGGCTACTGCTAGCACACGCTATGAATGTAGAACTTGTAATACCCGAGATTTCTGATATGTATTTGGAACTTGTGATATTGTAATTGTTGCACTTTAATCTGAGTATTATTCTCCGTATCTCATAGTCCGGTGTTGTTGAGCGTATGATTTCATGAATGTGATTTAAGATTGTGATTCTGCGCATGTAGCGCACGCTATCGTCTATGTGTAGTGTACGCTAACATGGATCCATAGCGCACGCTACAAAGGAACATTAGCGCACGCTATACGTGGTCAATATGATTGAGACGTGTGGTAGGTGAGATCAGGTCGGGGATCTTGGTCGGATTGTGTCGGGATGAACCTGGACGGCTTTCGGGAAAAGCCAAGTCAACGCCTTAGCGCACGCTACTGTATGAGAATAGCGCACGCTAAGTGCTGAGTACAGTGAAGTCAGTAAGCCATTAGCACACGCTAAGAGTATGGACTAGCGCGCGCTAATAACCAATTTCTATAAATAGGACAGCATCCTTTTCGTATTTTCAGTCTTTTCTCTTCCCACATCCGAATCCTTATACTTAGAGTATTACTCTCTACATCCTAAACACTTCATATCAGCATCCTAGCTCGTGTTGAAGATTGTAGATCATTGAGGATTGGTGTTCAAGCCTTCGACGTTGGATTGCTTCGATTTCCTCCTTGTTCTTCACTACTTTGAGGTAGGTGATTCTTCACCAATATTAGTAGTGTTCTAAAGGACGTTTGATCATGTTTATCTAGTCAGTTAGATTCGTTAATAGTCGAACATCATGTGTTAGAAGGATATTTTCGACGTTTCGGCACTTATTCATCGTATGATCCATTGAACCTTTTTAGTATGTGGACTGCTAAGCATATTATGTATCTTCAAAACCAATCATGACCAGTATATGAAGATTACCTAGTTCGTATGTTTTACGTAAGGAATCATATGTTTTGGGACTTGGAATGAACGGAACTTAGAATATTTTCTTGAAGATCAAGATGAATTATGGTGTAATAATGATGATACGTATCCTTGTGTCTCGTAGTCATTTAATCCATAAAGGTCTTTCATAAACCGTATGAGCATGTTATGCACGGAGTTGGCATGTATTAACACTGAGGATTTCATGAGTTTTCATCACCTTTAGCTCAAGTTTTACCCAGTAGTGACTGCCATGCACGATTAGCGCACGCTAAGATGTATATATTAACGTGCGCTATCGGGAACGAGTAACGTGCGCTACGTTGGATACGTAACGTACGTTATATCATCAGGCAGGGTAGTCCGCTGTTCAGAGAAGGCTGTCAGTACACAGCTAGTGCACGCTAAACCTGGTCATTTGCGTACGTTAACGGGCAAGCTTAGCGCACGTTACGTATAGTACGTAGCGCGCGCTAAGTAGTTCAGGCAGAATTCATTTTTTTGAGCTTGTGGTCGTAAACCGGATTATTAGACGTTCGTATGACTTGAGAGGAATTCTTTATTATTTCTTAGGTCCGAGCCTTGCATAGGGGACGATCGAGGGGCAGTTTCATACGGACGCGTGTCATTTGTTGGAGTATTTCCATTCTTGCCATTTTCGAGGCAAGTATCATATGTCGAGTTCGATTTATATTGAAACTTTGATCATGCTTATGGTTTTGTTCATAATGTAGAATATGAGATGTATTTCTGTAATTTCTCGTGGTATTCATTGTTAATTGTTCGTATTGATGAACATATTGAAATGCATATATGTGTGCATAATTGATTGATTTATGGTATAAATGATCCGAGGGGATCATGAGGATCTATGATGAGGGCGCTGGATCGAATGTCCACCATGCGTTGGTCCGACGGGATCATCATGGGGATCTATCTTTGAAGCCGGATCGTTGGGCGGGTTTTCCACCATGCGTTGGTCGACGGGATCATCATGGGGATCTATACCAAGGGCGCTGGATCATTTGGATTACCTGTACTGTGTTGATGGAATCGTGAGGATTCGCATCGTTGGATTCCAGTGACGGAAGTCCGTTTTGCATGTTTTATGATGCACTGATGATTTATGTATTATGATACTTGTACTAGCATCGTTTTGCTAACCCCTTCGGGGGTGGACATTGTTTTGATGTTCAGGTAGCCGAGGAGCGGGCAAGCAACCAAAGTACCGACAGGACGATGAAATGGCTCAGTGATGTGGTTGATATTTATTGTTATTGTGATTTGTCTTCTTGGTTCATTTACTACTCGAGTACATCTGTTTAATAATGTCATTTCGATATGGTTGTATAAGTTAACTCATTTGATCGGTGGAATCAAATCTGTATTTGAACTTCAGTTGTACGATTGGATTATATTTACAATTCTTTTAAATTAGCCTTGTAAATCCTTACTTAAAGGGTTTACGGCGCTGTAATTATTCTGAATATCTCGGGGTGTTACAGAATATGGTATCAGAGCTAAGATTCATGGATATCTTGGCAGTCGGGTTAGTTGGGTCTGTTTACGTTATTTGATTATTGGTCGTTCGTAACATCACTGCTGAGCCGGTATCGTCGTGTGGACCGTGGTTGTAAGTTTCCTAAATCTCAAATACTACCGTTTTATTTAATTTGTGTTTGTGAACATTGATGGATGTACTTTTAGAAAGTTTGCCCTGGATATTGAGTATTTGTGTTTACAGTATGTTGAGGAGGTCGTGGACGCGGACGCGGTCGTGGACGCGGACGTGGAAACGCGAGACAAGAAGATTATGTGTCTACCCCAGAAATAACCGCTAGCCGAACGGATTCCCATTCCGGGGGACAACAGGGATCAGCAAATAATAATAATGCAGATCCTAACGTGCAGAGTGCTTGAGTGGTTGCCGAGATAAACCGATTTGCTCAAGTTGTGGACCGCATGCGAGACGGCGATGGGGCAGCGGCATAACGTGGATAATCGAGGAGATAAATGGCTTACCGAGGTGATCAAATTGCATCCTCCGAAATTTGTGATTCTGTGAGGACGCTTTCTTGGGATCACCGGTGAAGGAATTAGAAAATATTTTTGCGAGGATTAAGCTGTCCCAACGAGAAAGGTTCGGTCGCCCAGTATCTTCGGCGAGGAGGCTTTCGGTGGTGGGAGGCCATTCGGCCGGAGGAGCATAATGTTGGACTGGAATTCAAATTAATGATGGAAGCGCGATATTGTCCTCGCCCGATTAGAGGCCCGAGTTCGGGAGTTTTCTCACCACAAAATTGAAGCATCATGTGAGCGTGATTAAGACTTTTAATCACCGGTGACTTACGTGCGCCACTTGGTCGGGACCAGGCGAAGAGGATTTTCCATTTTGACATGCGAATGAAGCCGGAAATTCAGCAATATATGTCCGGATTTGAATGTACCACTTTGCGGCAGATGTCGAGGACAAGGCGTTACTTTATGATATGAAGGAGGCGGTAGAGAAATCGACGGAAGCAAAGAAGCGAGAGTGGCGGCAACTTCACGGAGAATAAGATTAGTGGACCTCGCCGGGGCGGTCCTCTTTTCATTCATCCAGAGGCCTCCGCATCCTTCTCGAGGAGGAAAGAAGTTCCGGCAGCACCAACCGTTTGAGGCGGGGAAGAAATGTTATAAGCGTGGCAAAGCGGGGCATATTCGACGTGACTATTTCGCGCTGCGTGACTGTTTGAGTGTGGACAGGAAGGACATCGCGCAACATTTTGTGGGAATGCGACTAGATCTTTTGGCACTCGCACTCTGTCTGGTCGAAGGACACTAGTGTAAACCAGACGAGCAGAGCGGTTTCCCGCAGTGAGAATGTTGGGAAGAGAGAGGCATCCAATAGGGTCCGTTCCTCCGCGTATTTACGAGATGAGGAAGGATGATGAAAACTCTGTTGTTGCATCAGTGCGATTGAGATCCTTTTGCAACCATTAGTGTCTTGTTCGATTCAGAGCTACGCATTCTTTTATATCTTTGAAGCTGTGTTAATCGTTTGAAAATCTTGTGCTTGTATAATTGTGAACCTTATGTTGTGGGTTTACCGAGCGGAGAGAAAATTGTGGGAACCACAGAAGCTAGGGATTTTCCGGTGTCTATAGGAGGAGAGATTGGCTATCGAATCTTATTGTAGTTGACATCTACGGTGACGATTTAATTCTCGGAGACGATTGGCTCAAGCGTTATGGAGCTATTCTAAATTACGAAAGAGAGTTATTTCTATCATTGCGATGACGGATCGAACACTTATTCCGAGGATGGAGACCAGGAAGCTCGGGAAAATTGATCAAAGCAATGAAAGTCGTGAAATTATCTGGGGATGTCATGGACTTTGGTGTTATGCCATGAGGAAAGAGGAAGGAATAGAGCTCTCATCGATTCCAGTTGTGAATGAATTCTCCGACGTATTTCCTGACGAACTACCTGGGTTACCTCCGCAGAGAGAGGTGGAATTCACTATCGAATTAGAGCCTGGAGCCGCTCCTATTTCCAGAGCACCATACCGCATGGCACCAACCGAGATGTATGAACTCAAGAAGCAACTGGAGGAATTGTCACAGAAGGGTTATATTCAACCTAGCGTTTCTCCTTGGGGAGCGCCCGTTCTCTTTGTCCGGAAGAAAGACGGATCCCTCCGACTGTGTATTGATTACAGGGAGCTCAACAAGATGACGATCAAGACTAAGTATCCTATACCTCGGATCGACGACTTGTTCGATCAACTGCAAGGGGCAAGGGTATTCTCGAAGATTGACTTGCGATCAGGATACCATCAGTTGAGAATTAAGGAATCGGATGTACCGAAGTCTGCTTTTAGGTCCCGGTACGGGCATTATGAATTTGTAGTGATGCCATTCGGACTTACCAATGCTCCTGCGGTATTCATGCAATTGATGAATCGGGTATTCTTAGAATTCTTGGATAAATTTTTGGTCGTCTTCATTGATGACATCTTGATATATTCGAAGGACGCAGAGGAGCATGCCGAACATTTGCGTGTGGTTTTGAGCACCTTGAGGAAGGAACAACTGTATGCAAAGCTTTCCAAATGCGAGTTCTGGCTTGGGGAAGTAACTTTCCTTGGGCATGTGATATCATTTGACGGAGTTCAGGTGGACCCGAAGAAAGTCGAAGCAATCTTGGAATGGAAAGTTCCTAGTAACGTGAAAGAAGTCCGGAGTTTCCTAGGACTTGCTGGATATTATCGCCGCTTTGTAGAGGGATTTTCCAAAATTGCTCGTTCACTCACTCAGCTGTTGCAGAAAACTCAAATGTTTACGTGGGATGAGAAATGTCAGACTGGTTTTGATGAACTTAGGAAGAGACTGACAACAGCACCTATATTAGCGTTACCAGATGGAACTGATGGATTCAGGGTATACAGCGACGCTTCAAATCAGGGTCTGGGATGTGTGTTGATGCAAAAGGATAAGGTGATTGCCTATGCTTCTCGGCAATTGAAACCGTATGAGGTTAATTACCCGACTCATGATCTGGAGCTAGCAGCTGTGGTCTTTGCCTTGAAAATTTGGCGACATTAATTGTACGGCACTCGTTGCCAGATCTTTACAGATCATAAGAGCCTCAAGTACATTTTCAGTCAGAAAGAATTAAACATGAGGCAGAGAAGGTGGCTGGAATTGATCAAGGATTACGACTTAGAGATTCTCTATCATCCGGGGAAAGCAAACGTAGTAGCCGATGCTTTGAGCCGTAAACCTGTTTCCCTTCGAGTGTTGGAAGCACTTACATCCTAAACCAGCATTCAGCGGGAACTGATCCGCGAAGGGATTGAAGTATGGGCACCAGGAATCCAAGGGCAACTATATGTGATGGAACTGACTTCATCACTAGTCGAGGAGATCAAATCTAAGCAGTTGAACGATTCTCTGATCCTTCGGTTATGTGACGAAGTAAAGAAAGGAAAGGCCCCAGGATTCGTGATACAAGATGATGGAGTTATGAGATTTCAGAGTCGATTTTGCGTTCCCGATGATGATGATTTGAGACGGACAATTCTGAAGGAAGCTCACAGTGCGCCCTATTCTATTCACCCGGGCAGCAGTAAAATGTATAAAGATCTTAAACAAAACTTCTGGTGGGGGAATATGAAGAAGGACGTAGCAGAGTACGTTTCGAAGTGTTTGACTTGTCAGCAGGTTAAGATTGAACATCAGCGACCTGCCGGAATGTTAAAGCCGCTTCCGATCCCTGAGTGGAAGTGGGAGGATATCTCGATGGATTTCATCACCAGTATGCCAAGGACTAGAACGGGAATGAACATGATTTGGGTTATAGTTGATCGACTAACCAAGTCGGCTCATTTCCTCGGAATTAAAGATACATGGGGACCCGAGAGATTGGCGCGAGTATTTATTGCACAGATAGTCAGATTGCATGGGATGCCGAAGACCATTATTTCGGATCGAGATGGTCGCTTCGTGTCGCACACGGAAGGCGATTCACAGGCTTTGGGGACTGAGCTCAACTTTAGCACGGCTTATCATCCCCAAACGGACGGTCAGTCCGAAAGGACTATACAAACAGTAGAAGACATGCTTAGAGCCTGTGCTTTGGATTGGTCAACTGATTGGGAAGTCCATTTGCCATTGATTGAATTCACCTACAATAATAGTTGGCATGCTTCTATTAAGATGGCACCATTTGAAGCTTTGTACGGGAGAAGATGTCGATCACCCCTGTCCGGGATGATTCTTCGGACTTGATCGGACGAACCGGAATTGATAGTTCGGACTCAAGAGAAGATAGCTTTGATTCGGGAAAAGGCTGTTGCCCAGAGTCGACAGAAGTCTTATGCAGACGTACGTCGTCGCCCTCTAGAGTTCGACGTCGGGGACCATGTACTATTGAAGGTGTCTCCTACACGAGGGATTTTCCGTTTTGGGAGGAGAGGTAAGCTAAGTCCGAGATATATCGGGCCATTTGAGGTCCTAGAGAGAGTTGGGGATTTAGCATACAGGTTGGCTTTACCACCATCGCTGAGTCACGTTCACAATGTGTTTCACGTATCCCAATTGCGGAAGTATGTACCGGACCCCAGTCACGTCATTGATTTCGACGAGATCGAGATAGCTAATGATGGCACCTTCGAAGAGAGACCAATCAAGATACTTGAGAGTCGGATCAAACAATTGAGGAATAAACCAATACACTTGGTTAAAGTACAATGGTCACGACATGGAGCTGAAGACGCCACTTGGGAAACAGAGGACAGTATGAAGGCTAGATATCCAGAGTTGTTTTCATCTTAAGTTTCGGGACGAAATTTCTTTTTAGGGAGGAAGGATGTAATACCCGAGATTTCTGATATGTATTTGGAACTTGTGATATTGTAATTGTTGCACTTTAATCTGAGTATTATTCTCCGTATCTCATAGTCCGGTGTTGTTGAGCGTATGATTTCATGAATGTGATTTAAGATTGTGATTCTGCGCATGTAGCGCACGCTATCGTCTATGTGTAGCGTACACTAACATAGATCCATAGCGCACGCTACAAAGGAACATTAGCGCACGCTATACGTGGTCAATATGATTGAGACGTGTGGTAGGTGAGATCAGGTCGGGGATCTTGGTCGGATTGTGTCGGGATGAACCTGGACGGCTTTCGGGAAAAGCCAAGTCAACGCCTTAGCGCACGCTACTGTATGAGAATAGCGCACGCTAAGTCTTGTCTGATGAAGTCGATGGCCGTTAGCACGCTAAGAGTATGGACTAGCGCGCTAATAACCAATTTCTATAAATAGATGACATCCTTTTCGTATTTTCAGTCTTTTCTCTTCCCACATCTGAATCCTTATACTTAGAGTATTACTCTCTACATCCTAAACACTTCATATCAGCATCCTAGCTCATGTTGAAGATTGTAGATCATTGAGGATTGGTGTTCAAGCCTTCGACGTTGGATTGCTTCGATTTCCTCCTTGTTCTTCACTACTTTGAGGTAGGTGATTCTTCACCAATATTAGTAGTGTTCTAAAGGACGTTTGATCATGTTTATCTAGTCAGTTAGATTCGTTAATAGTCGAACATCATGTGTTAGAAGGATATTTTCGACGTTTCGGCACTTATTCATCGTATGATCCATTGAACCTTTTTAGTATGTGGACTCCTAAGCATATTATGTATCTTCAAAACCAATCATGACCAGTATATGAAGATTACCTAGTTCGTATGTTTTACGTAAGGAATCATATGTTTTGGGACTTGGAATGAACGGAACTTAGAATATTTTCTTGAAGATCAAGATGAATTATGGTGTAGTAATGATGATACGTATCCTTGTGTCTCGTAGTCATTTAATCCATAAAGGTCTTTCATAAACCGTATGAGCATGTTATGCACGGAGCTGGCATGTATTAACACTTAGGATTTCATGAGTTTTCATCACCTTTAGCTCAAGTTTTACCCAGTAGTGACTGCCATGCACGATTAGCGCACGCTAAGATGTATATATTAACGTGCGCTATCGGGAACGAGTAACGTGCGCTACGTTGGATACGTAACGTACGTTATATTATCGGCGAAGCGATCGGATGTTCATAGAAGGTCACGATACGGCTAAGCGCACGCTAAACACAGTCATTTGCGTACGTTAGCAGGCGGGCTTAGCGCCGCGTTACGTATAGTACGTGGCGCGCTAAGTAGTTCAGCGAAATTCATTTTTGAGCTTGCGGTCGTAAACCGGATTATTAGGCGTTAAATGCGACTTGAGAGGAATTCTTTATTATTTCTTAGGTCCGAGCCTTGCATAGGGGACGATCGAGGGGCGGTTGCATACGGACGCGTGTCATTTGTTGGAGTATTTCCATTCTTGCCATTTTCGAGGCAAGTATCATATGTCGAGTTCGATTTATATTGAAACTTTGATCATGCTTATGGTTTTGTTCATATTGTCGAATATGAGATTTATTTCTATAATTTCTCGTGGTATTCATTGTTAATTGTTCGTATTGATGAACATATTGAAATGCATATATGTGTGCATAATTGATTGATTTATGGTATAAATGATCCGAGGGGATCATGAGGATCTATGCTGAGGGCGCTGGATCGAATGTCCACCATGTGTTGGTCCGACGGGATCATCATGGGGATCTATCTTTGGGCGCCGGATCATTGGGGACGTTTTCCACCATGCGTTGGTCCGACGGATCATCATGGGGATCTATACCAAGGCGCTGGATCATTTGGATTACCCTGTACTGTGTTAATGGAATCGTGAGGATTCGCATCGTTGGATTCCGGTGACGGAAGTCCGTTTTGCATGTTTTATGATGCACTGATGATTTATGTATTATGATACTTGTACTAGCATCGTTTTGCTAACCCCTTCGGGGGTGGACATTGTTTTGATGTTCAGGTAGCCGAGGAGCGGGCAAGCAACCACAGTATGTTGTTGCCCAAAATATTTATCCGAAGATTAATACTGCTGGAAGACGGACAACAAACAACAATTGCGGGAGCACTTCCGAGAGAAGATAAATAATACAAGATTTGCCGGGTTTGTTAGGCCCGGGCTTGAATGCTCTCGCGAGATGATATTAATACAAATATTCGTGGATACAAGTATTAATGAGAGAAATCTAAATACAATGAGTGTAAAAAGACTCTGTTAATCCGGCTCTTGAGCGAAGCTCGGTGTTCTTCGTCCCCGCCGATCGTCTGCCTGATGAGAGAGGCCGGGAGAAGTAAGACCGAATGATAGCTGTTGCCAAGAGTTGGAGATAGCCAAGTGATGGGTGTTTTGCTTCTGTCTAGTGTGCTGAAATCGCGATAATGCAGACCCTTGGCCGAGTGCAGGGTGCCTTGTATTTATAGTGGCAGCCGGGTCTTGTCCTTTGGTGGGCGATCACCTTCCGGCCATTATAATAATGGGGCGATCATCCGCCAGCCAATATTATAATGGGGCGATCACCCGGGCTGTCGGGCAAAAGTCCAAGGAAGAGGCTGGCGCCAGCTGGGCGGTCCAATGGGGAGTCAGCACGCGTCCGGAGTCAGTCACATGTGGCCCTACTGACAGCTTTCGGCGGCTTGTCGGCTGGTGGAAAGATTCTGCCAGGTTGTGGTCAATGACCCGTGATTCGCGGATCTTATCTCGGCCCTTGCACGTGGTGTCTGTCCTGAGGCTCGGCCTTTGCCGACTGGATGGCCATCGGCGCTGATCGACATGAGGCGGTCGTCTCTAGCTGGTCATCAGAGGTCGCCATCGGCCAGTTGCTGAGGGTCGGCATTCGGTCGGTCACCAAGGGTCGGTCGGCAGATGCCGAGAGAGGATCGCCTGTTTGTCGGTCGCCATGAGTCGGTCGCCGAGTACCGAGTGACGATCGTATCTGAGGTCGATCGCTCGGCATCGGGACTTGTCCTGGGACCTTCGGTTGGTCGAAGTAGCTTGTCCGCTGGGTTAAGGCTCGGCCGCCTAGTCGCTGGTCGGCAGTTCTGCCTCGACCGCTCGGCAGTGACTCGGTCGCCCGACCTCCGAGGCGATCGCCGGTCGGAGAGTGTAAATTCTTGACACAACAATTGCCCCCCAGCTTGCTCCTATGTTGAAGACATGGGGCGAGGTGGTTCTTGCTGGCGATCGTGTAAGGAATAGGACGGGCAATCTTGCTGAGCTGACTTAGGATTCGGACTTGGGCTATCATGGTCGATTGGCTAGCTATCTTTCGGTCTTGTACCTGCAAAAACAACATTGGCCGATCCCCCACGGAAACTTGGTGGTTTCGCTTGTTTGAGGAATCGTGCACAGTCGCGGAGATCGATGGACCGACTCCATGACCGTGTCTTGGTGCGCGAAGACATTGAGTGTCTCGTGACTCACTTTATTATGAGGGTCCTCTGTTAGGCTGCGCCTCGCCTCGTATTTAAACGAAGGGCGTGCGGTCTCGGTCTAGAGGAGTCCTTGCGCGGGGCAGCGTCGGATGAATCAACTCCACGCCCGCGGCTTGTTAGCTCTGCTTCCACCTCGGCCAGCCATGGAGATGGCCGACCTCGACGGTGTACGTTGAGACGGGGGTAGTGGCACGTGTCCACTGATTAATTTTGTAGAGCCCTCAGACTACGCCGGCCTCATATTTAAAGGAAGGGCGGGCGATCTCGGCTGAAAGGGACCTTGCATGGTCGAAGTAGCCGGTTCCATCGACTGCCAGGACCATGGCTTTATGATGTGCGGTGGAGGCGATCTTATGCCTTAGTCCGTCATGTTAGATGCTGGACTGTAGATGGCGATCGTGTCCGCCGGGTTGCTGATGATGTAGCGTGATGATCGGCGATCGGGCTGGAAGACTGTCGATCGTCGCTCGGCTGCCGATCGCTTTATTCGTAGGTTGATATCGGCGATCGGGCGGGAGTTAGTCCCTCATTTAAAATGGTGGACTGTAGGCGGTGAGCGAGTCCTCCGGCTCTGCTGGATAGAGCGATCGGGCTGGGAGACTGGAGGTCGTCGCGCGGGCGCCGATCGCTCTACTCCTAGGCTAAGAAGAAACCTTTGCCTGGACAGGAAATCTGCGGCTCTAGCCTGGAAGGCTGCGTAGGTCGTCGGTTGGGTCTTCGTGAGATGCCTGAACATAGGCGAGAAGCCCTGAAAACCTCCGAGGACCGCGTAGAGGGCGGTCTCATCGTTTACGGGTTTGCCGTTGAGGATGATCACGTCTACCCGGTCGATGTAGTCCGAGTCGGACTCCTCTTCTCCCTGCTTGATTTGCATCATGCGAAGGCGACCTTCTGGCCGGACGACCCTGGTGGCGAAGTGTTCCGTGAAGACGTGCGCCAGCTCGTTAAAGGAGCCAATGGACCGAGGTGGCAATGAGGTGTACCACCGGTGGGCGAGGTCGTCCAGCGTCAGAGGGAACATTCGGCACCGGGTCGCGTCCGATGCCCAACACTCGGTCATGTAGATGTTGAACTTCCTCAGGTGCGTCTGGGGGTCCGATCGCCCCTCGTACACGGGTGTTTGCGGGGGAGCGATCCTGTGCTGCACCGGGGCGAGCTCGATGTCGATCGCGAGCGGCTCGCGTGGCTCGGCGATCGTCTTCATGGCGCCTGCCCTGGATTGCAGGAGCGCCTTCACGTCGTCGAGCTGATGTTGCAATGCGGCAATCGTCGTGGCTCGGCTGCTCGCTAATCGGCTTTGGGAGCGGGAGCCGAGACGATCGTGTACCGATCTCCGGACTCCGCTGCTGCCGACCTCGGCAATTTGGCGAGGGGAGCAGGTGAGGCCTTACAGGAGCCGGGTAGGCCGAGCTCACGGTGACGGACTCAAACTCCGTCGTCTCGTAGCCGGGCCGGATCGCCCGGCCGCCGAGTCGGTCACCGCCCGTGCGATCGAACAGAGGTGCCCGGTGGCGGCGCCTCTTCTTGCGGGCGAGCCTCACAGTGATCGCTCGGCGATGCGCCTTGAGTTTCCGCTTGGACTTCCGGCGGGCGGCCGAGGGGGTGATAGAGGGAGGCGCATTGAGAGCACTCCGTCGTTCCTGAAGGGCGGCTATGGCCTTTTCGATCTGTTCATTAGTTCGGAAATGATAGAGCGAGAGGCTTGGGCCGCCGTCCAGGGACGGTATCGAGCGTCTCTGACCGCGGCGGCTACCTTCCACCATCGGCTGCGGCTCGGGCCCAGGGCCAGGCGAAGTGCAGCCGGGTGGTGGCGGCCTTCTTCGACGCGGAGGCGGAAGACATGATTTCTGAAGGATTTCTTTGAAGTGCAGTGAGTGTCACTTCAAGTATCTGCCCCGAGAACAGTGAGTGTTCTTCGGGACGGTAGGTGTAAAAATCTGAGGGTTGGATGCCCTTCCTCTAGCGCCAATTGTTGTTGCCCAAAATATTTATCCGAAGATTAATACTGCTGGAAGACGGACAACAAACAACAATTGCGGGAGCACTTCCGAGAGAAGATAAATAATACAAGATTTGCCAGGTTTGTTAGGCCCGGGCTTGAATGCTCTCGCGAGATGATATTAATACAAATATTCGTGGATACAAGTATTAATGAGAGAAATCTAAATACAATGAGTGTAAAAAGACTCTGTTAATCCGGCTCTTGAGCGAAGCTCGGTGTTCTTCATCCCCGCCGATCGTCTGCCTGATGAGAGAGGCTGGGAGAAGTAAGACCGAATGATAGCTGTTGCCAAGAGTTGGAGATAGCCAAGTGTTGGGTGTTTTGCTTCTGTCTAGTGTGCTGAAATCGCGATAATGCAGACCCTTGGCCGAGTGCAGGGTGCCTTGTATTTATAGTGGCAGTCGGGTCTTGTCCTTTGGTAGGCGATCGCCTTCCGGCCATTATAATAATGGGGCGATCGTCCGCCGGCCAATATTATAATGGGGCGATCACCCGGGCTGTTGGGCAAAAGTCCAAGGAAGAGGCTGGCGCCAGCTGGGCGGTCCAATGGGGAGTCAGCACGCGTCCGGAGTCAGTCACATGCGGCCCTACTGACAGCTTTCGGCGGCTTGTCGGCTGGTGGAAAGATTCTGCCAGGCTGTGGTCAATGACCCGTGATTCGCGGATCTTGTCTTGGCCCTTGCACGTGGTGTCTGTCCTGAGGCTCGGCCTTTGCCGACTGGATGGCCATCGGCACTGATCGACATGAGGCGGTCGTCTCTAGCTTGTCATCAGAGGTCGCCATCGGCCAGTTGCTGAGGGTCGGCATTCGGTCGGTCACCAAGGGTTGGTCGGCAGATGCCAAGAGAGGATCGCCTGTTTGTCGGTCGCCATGAGCCGGTCGCCGAGTACCGAGTGACGATCGTATCTGAGGTCGATCGCTCGGCACCGGGACTTGTCCTGGGACCTTCGGTTGGTCGAAGTAGCTTGTCCGCTGGGTTAAGGCTCGGCCGCCTGGTCGCTGGTCGGCAGTTCTGCCTCGACCGCTCGGCAGTGACTCGGTCGCCCGACCTCCGAGGCGATCGCCGGTCGGAGAGTGTTAATTCTTGACACAACACAATACCGACAGGACGATGAAATGGCTCAGTGATGTGGTTGATGTTTATTATTATTGTGATTTGTCTTCTTGGTTCATTTAGTACTCGAGTACGTCTGTTTTAATAATATCATTTCGATATGGTTGTATAAGTTAACTCATTTGATCGGTGGAATCAAATCTGTATTTGAACTTTAGTTGTACGATTGGATTATATTTACAATTCTTTTAAATTAGCCTTGTAAATCCTTACTTAAAGGGTTTACGGCGCTGTAATTATTCCGAATATCTCGGGGTGTTACAGAACTTGCTTGCGCTAGGTAATCAATTATTGAGCTAGGCGGCTAAAACATGCGCCAGCCGGACGTAGGACCGGATAAGATTCCCGCGGATGAACCTGGACAGTTTTGGAGTCAACTCTTATTAGCGCGCGCTAAGGATGCATGGTAGCGTGCGCTAATCTGCTATGAACAGAAAGTTTATATATGGGCCAGCACTCCATTTTGTTCTCATTTCCTTCGTTTATCTTTCGTTTTTGGGAGACCAGAGAGCATACCATCTTCCTTAGATACACTTATAACACATCCACTTGATCATTAGACATTGGATACTTCTTGTGATTGATCATTGAAGAGAAGTAGCACCTTGGAGTGGCATATAACCAACCGGAGTCAGATTCTACCTTTGCGGTTCAGTGACTTCGTCATATTAAGGTATGTTGATTCTATCTCCACTCTAGATTCGTGTTATGGAGAATAAGATGATCATGCTAACAAAATATTGAGTTTCTTGGGTGAATTATCCAAACCACATCATGTTTGGAATATTGAGTTGATTATGCCTTAAGTACCTTGATTATGAACATCATGATTCGAATCTTATTACAATGAACAAGTAGAGGAAGCTTCTATCATTAGTAATCTGAATCTAGTATGTGTCTTCATAGCAATCATGGACTTGACTTTAACATCATTATTGTTAGACGAATCTAAGGGATTGATCATGGAAGGATTTATCTTGTAAAGATGGAATGTTAATCAAACTACAGAATGATAGTTTTACTTGATATAAAGGTGTTGATATCGACCGTTAAGACTTCCGAATTATCACATGAAGAATTCTAATCGAAATGGAATATGGTTTTATAATAGTATACATATTCTTGAATCCGAAGTTGTGGTTATCCGTAAGATCATTCATAACCGTATGAACATGATATTCATGGAGGTAACATGAATTAACACTGAAGATTTCATTGGTTTGATCATGATGAGATCACCATCGCCCAAGAGGAATCGCCATGCACAGTTAACGCACGCTAAGCTATGTAGATTAACGTGCGCTATCGAGCATGAGTTAACGTACGCTACGTTTGGTACGTAACGTACGTTAGGCCATCAGACGAGTCAGTCGGCTGATCAGTGAGGTACTGACCATGGATAGTTAGCGTACGCTAGGCTTTGTTATTTGCGTGCGCTATCGAGCAGACTTAACGCACGCTACACAAAATACTTAGCGTACGCTAAGAAGTTCAGGCAGATTGCGTTTTATGAACTTTTGGCCGTAAATTGAATTGGTAGACATTCGTACGATGTGAGATAAATTCTATATTATTTCTTTTGTTAAGGTTCGAGCTTGTTACGTAATTGATTGAAGGGGCGACCTTCGAGTGTTTTGTTTCGTGGAAGTATTGTTCTTGTCTTCGAATCGAGGCAAGTACCTTATTTGTTTTACGTATTGATGTTATACATATTGTCGTGCATATATGTCGTTGTTGCATGTCCACCTCGTGTTGGTCCGATGGGATCATCGGGGGATCTATGCTAGCGTGCGCTGGATCATCGGACGGGTTTTTCCACCACGGGTTGGTCTGATGGGATCATCGTGGGTTCTAGGCAGTGAACGCTGGATCGTCGGAATTACCATGTGTATGTTATGATATCATGTTGTGATTATCAGTTGTGTATGTTATTTATGAGTTTCTCGCAGGAGAAAACTCGTGGGTATTTTGTCATTTACGTTATTATTATTCTTCGTGAGATGTAGAATAACAAGTTGTGGTACTTGTATTAGCATCGTTGTGCTAACCCCTTCGGGGGTGAACATTTTGTTTATGTTCAGGATCCAGGAGAGCAGGGAAACAACCATTGGAGTTGCATGACGACGAGGGTGTAGAGTAATGTTCCGGTCGGATTTATTATCTGTTGTTGGTTATTTAATAAGTACTCGAGTGCATCGTAATTTGTGATGTTTTGGATTTCCGTGATGTATTGATATCCTCCATTTGAACACTTGTACTTTTGGTATTGAATCAGAACTGTTGTATCTTAATTCCGTTATTATCATTCGTTGGTACATGTTAATGTCTTTTCAATTCTTCAGCCTTGTAAATCCTTATGTAAAGGATTTACGGCGCTGTAATATTCCTGAATATATCGGGGGTGTTACAGAATATGGTATCGGAGCTATGATTATGGATATCTTGGCCATTGGGTTATAATAGGGGTCATATATATCTTTTGAGGTAACCGGACGCGAATAACATCACTGTACTGCATACGTCTTCATGCGAACGGTGGTTGTAAGTTCTTAAACTCTATCTCGTACTTTACATGTTGTATTTCTTTATACTTGAACATTAAAACGATATTGTTTCCTGTATATTGAGTAATTATGCTTACAGTATGTTGAGAGGCGGACGTGGACGTGGTCGAGGTCGTGGACGCGGACGAAGGAATGTCGAAAGAGAAGGTTCGCCTTCTAATCAAGCCAGCCACAGTTCAGGCGAGCCACAGAGATCTATTAATAATGAATTGGAGCCTGCTGTACCAGAGATCCTTCGTCAGGTGGTGAACCAGATGACTCAGTTCGCCCAGGTCGTGGACCGAATGCAAGTGGCGGTGGGACTACAGCAGGGAGAGAGACAGCAAGGGATCCCGGACATGGGAAATCGGGGTGACCAATGGCTGCAAGAGGTGGCGAAGATGCAACCACCCAAATTCGACGGTATTTCTGAGACTCCCACCTGGGACCATTGGTTGAAGGAACTGGAGAAAATCTTTGCCGGAATTAACTGCCCAGACGACCGGAGAGCCTCTATCGCTCAATACTTTCTGATAGGGGAAGCGTCCGAATGGTGGGAAGCCCTCCGGCCTGTAGACCATGATGCTGATTGGACAGAGTTTAAATTGATGATGGAAGCTCAGTACTGCCCTCGTCCTGTGTAGGAAGCCAAGGTTCGGGAGTTTTTCTCTGCTCAGCCTTCAGATGTGCCAGTATCTCAGGCAATTAAGACGTTTAATCAACTGCTGGCATTTGTTCGACATCTGGTCAGAACAGATGCAGAAATGATGATCCATTTTGATATGAGGATGAAACCAGAAATCCAGAGGTACATGTCCGGTTTTGAATGTACCACACTCCGTCAATACCAGGATAAGGCGTTGGCGTATGAGATCAAGGAAGCAGCTATGGAGAAATTTATGGAATCCAAGAAGCAGAAAGTCTCTGGTAATTTTACAGAGCACAAGAACAGCGGGCCCCGCAAGGCTCAGTCATCCTTTCACTCTTTCAAGAAACCTCCGCACCCAGTTAGGAGCGGAAAGAACTTCGGAGCAACATCAACTATGACTGATGTTACCAGGAAATGCTTTAACTGCGCCCAGACGGGGCACTATCGACGGAATTGCCCCCTACCTGCCGTGACTTGTTTTGATTGTGGTCGAGAGGGAGATCGTGCGGTGTTCTGTGAAGAGGCTGCAAAGTCTTTTAGAGCCCGTACACCACAGCCAGTCAAGGAGGAAGCCAGTATCCAACAGACGCAGTAAAGTGTTCAAATGCCTCAGAATTTTGGCCGCGGGCGAGGCAGAGGACAGTGGGACCGAAAGGGTACATCGAGTGCCGTATCTATTCCCCCACGTCTGTACGAGATGAGGAAAACAGACGATCAGGATGTTGCCGCCGATCGCATCGGGCCCGCATCCTTTCCCAGCCAGTTAGCGTTTTATTCGATACAGGAGCTACGCATTCTTTTATATCCTTATCTTGTGTAAAACGTTTGAATGTTTCTGGTTTTCATAATTGTGAACCTTATGTTGTTGGTTTACCGAGTGGAGAGAGAATTGTTGGTAACTTAGAAACTAGAGATTTCCCTGTAACATTTGGAGGCAGAGAGTGGCTCTCAAATCTGATTTTAATAGAAATGCAAGGAGACGACCTGATACTCGGAGACGATTGGCTTAATCGATATGTTGCTATTGTAAACTACCGAAGGAGGAATATCTCGCTGATCGCTGATGATGGTTCCAAAATATTGTTTGAAGGATGGAAACCAGGAAGTTCAGGAAAGTTGATTAAAGCGATGAAAGCTGTCAAATTGTTGAAACAGTGTGCATCTGATAATCGGTGCTATGCAATGAAGAAGGAAGACGAAATTGTGAAACTTTCATCCATTCCTGTTGTGAACGAATTTCCAGATGTATTTCCTGACGATTTACCTGGACTACCTCCACGAAGGGATGTAGAATTTACCATTGAGCTGGAACCCGGAGTTACACCAATTTCTAAGGCGCCGTATCGTATGGCACCTACTGAGATGTATGAACTGAAAAAGCAGCTGGAGGAGTTACTGGACAAAGGCTATATTCAGCCAAGCGTTTCTCCTTGAGGAGCGCCAGTTCTTTTTGTCCGGAAGAAGGATGGATCGCTTCGACTGTGTATTGATTATCGAGAGCTGAACAAAATGAGGATTAAGAACAAGTATCTGTTGCCACGGATTGATGATCTGTTTGATCAGTTGCAAGGAGCAACAGTATTTTCTAAAATCGATCTGAGACCAGGGTATCATCAGCTAAGGATTAAGGAATCTGATGTTCCGTAATCAGCGTTCAGAACTCGCTACGGACACTATGAGTTTGTAGTGATGCCGTTTGGTCTCACTAATGCACCTACTGTATTCATGCAGTTGATGAACCGAGTGTTCATCGAATATTTGGATAAATTTGTGGTCGTGTTCATTAATGACATTCTGGTGTATTCTAAGAACCCGGAAGAGCATGCACAGCATTTGCGGATTGTATTAGAACTTTTGAGAAGCGAGCAACTGTACGCCAAACTCTCTAAGTGTGAATTCTGGCTAAAGGAAGTAATGTTCCTCGGCCATGTGGTATCAGCTGAAGGAGTACGAGTAGATCCTCAGAAGATCGAAGCGGTTATGGATTGGAAGCCTCCAAAGAACGTGAAAGAAGTCCGAAGTTTCCTAGGACTTGCTGGGTATTATCGTCGATTCGTGGAAGGGTTTTCTATAATTTCCCGCCCACTTACTCGACTACTGCAGAAAACTCAAAAGTTTGAGTGGAATGAGTTGTGTCAGGTTAGCTTTGATGAATTGAAGAAGAGATTGACGACGACGCCGATTCTATCACTTCCACAGGGAACTGAAGGATTTATAGTTTACAGTGATGCTTCGAACCAAGGACTCGGATGCGTATTGATGCAGAATGACAAGGTGATCGCTTATGCGTCGCGACAGCTGAAACCTTATGAAGTGAATTACCCAACACATGATTTGGAGCTAGCAGCAGTAGTTTTTGCTTTGAAGATCTGGAGACATTATCTGTACGGGACTTACTGTCAAATCTTTACGGATCACAAGAGTCTCAAGTACATCTTCAGTCAGAAAGAGTTGAACATGCGACAGAGGAGATGGTTGGAGCTGATTAAGGACTACGACTTGGAAATTTTGTATCATCCAGGCAAAGCGAATGTAGTGGCCGATGCACTCAGCCGCAAGCCTGTTTCTATTCAGATGCTGGAGACTCTGACCTCCCAACTTAGCCTTCAACGAGAGATGATTCGAGAAGGAATTGAAGTATGGTTACAAAGAGTCCAAGGACAACTGTGCGTGATGGAAATAACTTCATCATTAACCGAAGAAATCAAATCTATGCAGACAGATGAACCTCTGATGATTCGGTTACATGATGAAGTGAACAATGGGAAGGCCCCCGGATTTGTAATTCAGGATGATGGAGTTTTGAGATTTCAGAACCGACTCTGTGTTCCTGATGTCGATGTTCTGAAACAGACGATTATGAAGGAATCTCACAGTTCGCCCTATTCTATCCACCGGGGCACCAGTAAGATGTATAAGGACTTGAAGCAGAATTTCTGGTGGGGCAACATGAAGAAAGATGTAGCAGACTATGTTTCAAAATGTTTGACTTGTCGGCAGGTTAAGATCGAGCATCAACGACATGCCGGAATGTTGAAGCCGCTCCCAATTCCTGAATGGAAGTGGGAGGACATATCGATGGACTTTATTACTAGTATGCCGAGAACCAAGACAGGAATGAACATGATTTGGGTGATAGTTGATCGTTTAGCCAAATCAGCTCATTTTCTAGGCATTAAGGATACGTGGGGACCAGAGAGATTGGCACGAGTATTTATTTCGGAGATAGTTCGATTGCATGGTACACCGAACACCATTATTTCTGATCGAGACGGCCGTTTTGTGTCTCACTTTTGGAAAGCAGTTCATAAGGCCTTGGGGACCGAATTGAACTTCACCACAGCTTATCACCCGCAGACTGACGGACAATCTGAGAGGACTATTCAAACGATGGAAGATATACTGAGAGCTTGTGCCTTAGATTGGTCAACTGATTGGGAAGTTCATCTACCGTTGATTGAATTTACCTACAACAATAGTTGGCATGCTTCCATTAAGATGGCACCGTTTGAGGCATTATACGGGAGGAGATGTAGATCGCCCCTAGCGCACGCTATGAATGTAGAACTTGCGTGCGCTAGGTAATCAATTATTGAGCTAGGCGGCTAACACATGCGCCAGCCGGACGTAGGACCGGATAAGATTCCCGCGGATGAACCTGGACAGTTTTGGAGTCAACTCTTATTAGCGCGCGCTAAGGATGCATGGTAGCGTGCGCTAATCTGTTATGAACAGAAAGTTTATATATGGGCCAGCACTCCATTTTGTTCTCATTTCCTTCGTTTATCTTTCGTTTTTGAGAGACCAGAGAGCATACCATCTTCCTTAGATACACTTATAACACATCCACTTGATCATTAGACATTGGATACTTCTTGTGATTGATCATTGAAGAGAAGTAGCACCTTGGAGTGGCATATAACCAACCGGAGTCAGATTCTACCTTTGGGGTTCAGTGACTTCGTCATATTAAGGTATGTTGATTCTATCTCCACTCTAGATTCGTGTTATAGAGAATAAGATGATCATGCTAACAAAATATTGAGTTTCTTGGGTGAATTATCCAAACCACATCATGTTTGGAATATTGAGTTGATTATGCCTTAAGTACCTTGATTATGAACATCATGATTCGAATCTTATTACAATGAACAAGTAGAGGAAGCTTCTATCATTAGTAATCCGAATCTAGTAGGTGTCTTCATAGCAATCAAGGACTTGACTTTAACATCATTATTGTTAGACGAATCTAAGGGATTGATCATGGAAGGATTTATCTTGTAAAGATGGAATGTTAATCAAACTACAGAATGATAGTTTTAATTGATATAAAGGTGTTGATATCGACCGTTAAGCCTTCCGAATTATCACATGAAGAATTCTAATCGAAATGGAATATGGTTTTATAATAGTATACATATTCTTGAATCCGAAGTTGTGGTTATCCGTAAGATCATTCATAACCGTATGAACATGATATTCATGGAGGTAACATGAATTAACACTGAAGATTTCATTGGTTTGATCATGATGAGATCAGTCTACTGCCCAGTAGTGAACTGCCATGCACAGTTAACGCACGCTAAGCTATGTAGATTAACGTGCGCTATCGAGCATGAGTTAACGTACGCTACATTTGGTACGTAACGTACGTTAGGCCATCAGACGAGTCGATCCGATCGGTGAGGTAATCTTGACCATGCATAGTTAGCGTACGCTAGGCTTTGTTATTTGCGTGCGCTATCGAGCAGACTTAACGCACGCTACACAGAATACTTAGCGTACGCTAAGAAGTTCAGGCAGATTGCGTTTTATGAACTTTCGGCCGTAAATTGAATTGGTAGACATTCGTACGACGTGAGATAAATTCAATATTATTTCTTTTGTTAAGGTTCGAGCTTGTTACATGATTGATTGAATGGGCGACCTTCGAGTGTTTCGTTTCGTGGAAGTATTATTCTTGTCTTCGAATCGAGGCAAGTACCTTATTTGTTTTACGTATTGATGTTATACATATTGTCGTGCATATATGTCGTTGTTGCATGTCCACCTCGTGTTGGTCCGACGGGATCATCGGAGGATCTATGCTAGCGTGCGCTGGATCATCGGACGGTTTTTTCCACCACGGGTTGGTCTGACGGGATCATCGTGGGTTCTAGGCAGTGAACGCTGGATCGTTGGAATTACCATGTGTATGTTATGATATCATGTTGTGATTATCAGTTGTGTATGTTATTTATGAGTTTCTCGCAGGAGAAGACTCGTGGGTATTTTGTCATTTACGTTATTATTATTCTTCGTGAGATGTAGAATAACATGTTGTGGTACTTGTACTAGCATCGTTGTGCTAACCCCTTCGGGGGTGAACATTTTGTTTATGTTCAGGATCCAGGAGAGCAGGGAAACAACCACTGGAGCTGCATGACGACGAGGGTGCAGAGTGATGTTCCGGTCCGGTTTATTATCTATTGTTGGTTATTTAATAAGTACTCGAGTGCATCGTAATTTGTGATGTTTTGGATTTCCGTGATGTATTAATATCCTCCATTTGAACACTTGTACTTTTGGTATTGAACCAGAACTGTTGTATCTTAATTTCGTTATTATCATTCGTTGGTACCTGTTAATGTCTTTTCAATTCTTAAGCCTTGTAAATCCTTATGTAAAGGATTTACGGCGCTGTAATATTCCTGAATATATCGGGGGTGTTACATGGTTAACGCATGCTAATTCCAGATCGAGCAGAGGGAATCTTATCCTTGTCAGTTGCTGTCGACATGTGGGGGCACGGGTGGTAGGTGCAGATTGTAGCAAGCAAACTGTGGATAGCGTACGCTAAGGTTAAGGACTTGCGTGCGCTATACATAGTGGTTACGTACGTTAATGCAGGTATATTAAGTACATAAGTTGATGTACGAAGCAATACAGTAGCATCTGGGCTGCGATAGCGCACGCTAAGGCTGTAGCGCACTCTAAACATAAGGTTTAGCGCACGCTAGTAATATACTTTATAAAAGGGGACAGACGGGTACTGAGAGGCATTTTGTCTATTTTCCTTCCTTCAGTCGATAGAGAGAGCCTTGGGAGGTACTTGAAGTTCCTAAACACTCTGAGATGATGATCTTTAACAAGATTAAGATGGAGAGCATGGATTAAGGCCTTGTTCTTGAAGTTATTCATGATCCTTGGAATGAAGTTCAATTATTCTTCTTCTTGGTTCGTCCATACAAGGTAATTCTCGTATCCCTTTGATAGTGTTCGTTCTTAAATGATTATTACTTGTGAGGAAGCATGTTGGATTATAATGTGACGATGTTATGTGAGGTTTATTGGAATTGTGATAAGAGAATTCGGGTGTTATTCATGATTCGTGTGGTTTGAATTGTGTAGTTCGTTTTCTTGAGATAAGTTGGTTAATCCTTCTTCTCCCGTGCGGATGTTGATGTCATTGTTGATGATTAATCTCTGTAATGTTAGATTAGGGAAGTGATGTTAGGATTCTTGGTGTTCATGATGTCGATATTTGAGGAAGAAGATGATATGTGATTATATGAATTGGATTAAGAGTTGGATAATTATCTACATGTTAAAGGATATCGGATTTCGTTGTTTTGATAGCTATGAACATGGTTTAGAATCACTTAGTGTTCTTGATAATCGCCATATGTTGATCGGTAACCGAAATGCATGCAACTGCATGTCATTAGCGCACGCTACGCTAACGGGAGCAACTTAGCGCACACTACGTTAAGGGATTAACGTGCGCTAAGTCAACAGGCAGTATAGTATACCTTATTTCGGTTATGAATTCGTGATCGTTTAAAGTTGGATTGATCATACTTGTGGTTAATCGAGATATTGTTGAGCCGTTGGGTTTGTGAATTGGTTTTATTGATTGTTGATTGTTATCGAACTTGTTGTTTATCGAATTACTGTAATAGGTTAAGATTATTGATCGGTGATTAGAACCATGCGTTCCAGTTGTGTTCGAGAATATTCGTAAATTACTTTGGTCGGGGCTGAGGAGTTCGTAGACGATGGTAAGGAATCGGTAACGGCTTTATCGGTATCGAGGCAAGTTATTACTTGCACAGTTTATAATATTTAATGAATGATTTCAATTCCATTAGTTTATAATTCGTATAGCAATGTTTATAATCGCAATCACAGGATATTTGAGATTATAAGTTGTATTCGAGTTTTAGGAATTAAATCATAATGTATATGATTTACATTTGCTGTCGGTATGCTTGGTATCGAGGATACATTGTGGTATAGACGAAGACATGAATTATCTACCGCCCGTGACATTTTGGATCGTCGAATATTCAGGATAATGGTTAGTGATGGTTTAGACATTAAGATAGCTCTCGAATGACTCGGAGCAAGTATTTTAATCATTTTTGTCATTTGTGTCGATCATGATGTGGCACATTCATGTATCGTTGTTGTCATGCATTTGTGTATTGTTGTTGTCGTGCATTGTGTATTGTTGTTTTGTGCAGTTGTGCATTGTTGTGATATGTCCACCATGCGTTGGCCCGACGGGATCAACATGGGATATCTATAGCTGTGTGCACTGGATCGTTGGACAGGTAATGCCACCATGTGTTGGTCCGATGGGATCATCATGGGGATCTATAGCTGTGTGCGTTGGATCGTTGGATTACCGTATGTATTGATTGTTATTGTGCATATGTATATTATGGGTTTGCCATATGTATACATTGTTGTTATTGATGTGAGCATATTGACGTTATCATATGAGTATGCATTTGTAGGTCTTGAGTTAGGACCATGTCCGTATGTTGTGTTGATCTGATCTTGGATTAGACTGACGAGATTTCGTCGTAGAATTTCATATCTTGAGGTATGTTCCGTATTTCCTTTGGTATTTGTCTTTGATGGACAATCGATTGTCGTGTTGAGATGTGATGATGTTACTCGATGGATTGGGTTGGACAGAGTTAGTAGATTTCGTAACAGTGAGTTATGATAATGTTTTGAGAACCTTGGGTATTGTTGAGATACAATACAGATATTTTCGGTATGAGCTTATTGTGTTGTTGAAACGATACGAGATGTGAACTTTGGTAATTATTATCACGAGTTGGTAAAGTTATAGCGGTAAGATTACATTGGTCATATTCTTACTTAGTGTTTTTCATTGGTATGTAATTATTGACGTTATGTGATGCTTATCAATGTTGGATATTATGGCTGACCCCGTCGTGGGTTTTCTTTTTAGGTTCTTGGGTTATCGAGCTTGTAGCAGTCGTGAAGAGATGAGCTTCCCGGAGAATACTGGCTAGGGCATGTATTTGTGTTTCGAGTTTCCTGATCAGTTCTTGTATTCCGCTGCTAGAGTATTTTAATTGTTTGTCTTTTCCGCTGCGTGCGTATTTTTAAATGGCATATTGGTATCTGGTAACTTAGGTTACTTTGGCAATCGTTTTCTAAATTATTTTGTCGGTACGTGTAAGCGATAGCTTAACGTATGTTTTTAAACTGTTGAGTTCTGGCATTTCGGGCCTTGTGGTTTCAAATGAGATTTTACGACGGTTTTGATAAACAAGTTTTATTAAGTCTTCGAATGTTTTAAATAGATAATACCGTCGTTAGCCTCTTGGGCGTTTGTAAATGTTTGCGAAAATTTCCTTCAGCCTTGTGGGTTCCATCTCGGGGCTCACGGCGCTGTAATATTCCTGGATGGCTCTGGGGGTGTTACAGTAGTAATGGGTGAGGAAAATATTAGAGATAGGGGAGTCGGAGTAGGTGCAGTTGTATTTGACGTGGGTGGGTTTGAGATTAATTTGGAAGTGTTTACCTGTTCAATTGCAAGGAGTGCCTGAACAGATATGATTGTTTGAGAATCAGTACCGAAATTGGTCTGTGCTTTCTTGAAAACATCGCCTTGCTGTTGAAGTTCGTCGATTTTCTCTTTATGTATGGAATACCTGTCAAAAAATATGTTGTTATAATAATTGTATACAGCAATATAGGTCTTGGAAATATGCACTTCCCATTTTTGAAGCTCTTGGACACGGTAGATTTTGGAGTTCATGAGGACAAGAGATGCAGATGTGGAGCTAAGTGAAATATCTGAAAGTAAGTGAGGGAGGGAAGGGATTAATAGAAAATATAAATGTGAGGTAATTGTTTTGTTATATGTAATGATATTTAGTGAGCGAAGGCCAAGGGACAGCAATATTAGTGTGATAACCTGTGACATTGAAGTTTAGAGCTGCTATAACATGTTTGTCCTTTATAGAATCGAGTAGGTTGTAGACATCATCTGTTGTAGCATCATTCTAGAAAGTAATGATGAAGGGTTTGAGCCTGGAAGAAGTAGCGAAGAAAGTAATATTTTTCAATATTTGGTTTGTAGCTGAAGGTAATAAATATGATATATATTAATATAAGAAGAGGCTATAAACAGTGAAGAAAAAAGAGGACGGGAATCATGAAATAGTGCAACAATTTCGTACATTTCATCTACTGCTGCGTATTCACGGAGCGTGTTTGCTTTCCTCTTGAGGACACCATTCTTGGAGGGTGGCTATCAATTATAATTGCGACAGTACCTACAGTAGAGGTATAGTTAAAAATATGTACTAGGACCTAATGCGGCAGAGATTGATAAGAATTGATTATAAACTCAAAATAGGAAGCAATAAACACTGCATGTTCATTCAAAAATAGAACAAGACCACATCCAACGAGAAATTTGTAAAACAAAGCTACATGAGAATGTAAAGACAGCGAGCAGGTAATCCTTGATATAGAGGCAGAAAATAAATAACCTGCACAAAGCTGACTAAATTGCAAATCTTTTCGAGAACATGCATCAGAAGGAGCAGTCCCAAACACCAGTAAAAAGCAAGGCCGACCGAATGAAGAGCGAAGTCAGAGCAAAGAGAGTTTAAACAAAGTTAGACCAACAACCATCAAACTCTAATCTGAAAGTATTAGAAATATAATACATAAAACTTTGATGATAACATATTAAAAAACATTATAGTAATGAGAGGCGAAAGGAAATACAATCAGTTTAAGATAGGCAGAAAATATTCAGTATACGCATGAAACGATCAGGTATTATTTGGAAGACTAATTTTCCCAATATTACAGCCGTAATCTTTGCTATTAGTTTAGGACAATATTTATTGCCAGTATGAACTGTAGTGTTTTGAAAACGAAATAAAGAAATCTGCAGAAAGAAATATGCGATTTCCATAATGTGTAGCCACACAGGAGATGTGTATGAAAAAGCTGATTAACGACATATTCGACAGGGTTGGGAATGCAGTAGATATCATCGATTCTATTCCAAGCCATGCAGCCGAAGCAGCTCAACAAATCTGTTTCAAACCCACTTATCTGCTCGAGGCCTGAGTTTGGGCAGTCGTAGGCCAAGTTCTCGCTTGAAAACATATTCAGCCAGATTGGGAATGCAATAAATGTCAGCAATAGCACATTCGAGAACACGACGACGGTCGAGCGTATCGCAGTCCTCAAATAGTGGTTTGTATGCAGGCGCCTCATCAAGATAGCGGCCTGATTGATTCCACTGACTGCCAGTATAGTACATGATTTTTCTTGCTCTGAGACTCGAATAGAGTTTGCTACAGAGACGTCTGATTTACATTCTTGGAGTTAAAACATCGAGACGAAGGTCACCTGAAATATGCGCAGGACTATTTGGGGGGCACTGAAATGGCAGTTCATACTCTGGATACTCAAATAATGAAGTGAGTGCATGAAAAATGTCTTGCTTTTGTTGTGTTCCTCTCTCGTAACGAAGAATATTCCGAAGTTCAGGAATATGTGTGCCTATTACAATGATAGCTCTCTGCTGCAAATCCTCAAGCGAGTCTGGTTGATAATTTTGTAGAGCTCGTATGCATTTGGCGACATCAGTAGCAGACCCTACCCAGGTTGGAGGGTCTGATAATTTGTTCATTTCTCTAAGCAACGTTGTGATACATTCGTCCCTTACGGCGGAAATTTAGAAAGTGAAAGAATAATCAGAACCAAAACAACTGGAGAAACAATTAGTATAGGTATCCAACTGCAATGGAATATGGTTATGAGGACATTAGAAAAGAATACAGTAAAATTGACTGTGGTTTGTATACCATGCACTATATGGAGAAATACATGGGGGATGAAATGAATTGTCCGATGGATTGAAAGAAATAAACCAAAGTGAACCCAAGTAAACCACACAGAAACCAAAATAAACAAATGCATGCAGAATTCATTATTTAGCTGCTGAGGTTTACAAAAACCAAAGCAAACCAAAGCTATGGAGGTATACAGAAACCAAAATAAACGAACACATGTAGCAAAGCTGTTGAGGGATACAAAAACCAAAGCAAACCACAGCTGTTGAGGTATACAGAAAACCGGAAAAAAAAATGCAGCATTGGGGAAAAAAAAGGAATGCATGCAGCATTTGATGCTGCAGAATAAACTAATAAACCAAAGTTGTTGAGGTATACAGAAGCCACTCTTTGCAGAGTATGAATCAGATCAAAGATACATAAATCACACTATATATACATATATATATATATATAATAATAATAATAATAATATCAGAAACATGTTAAACCAGTTGTGCAACAGCAGCACAAATTTAACAAACATCAATAACAAAAATCTAACTAGAACGTGGAATGAATGTCATATGTTCTTGTTCGTGGCGTTGTTACACCTACTTAGGCCCAGGCTCTATTCAGAGATTTTGTGGGGCCATGTCAAGTTTCCAGCCGATAAACTCGAACATGCTACATCATTATAACGTCCACTTATCTAACAAAGGGGGAGGCATTAGTATTTAGGCACGTATAGAAAAAAAATGAAACAGAAATGGGAAAGTATCACTTTCCAAACGTTTATAACATAGAAGTAAATGGAACATGAAATGAATATCATGTGTTCTTGTTCGTGGCATTGTTACACCTACTTAGACCCAAGCTCTGTTCAGAGATTTTAAGGGGCCATGTCAGGTTTCCAGCCGATAAACTTGAACGCATTACATCATTAGAATGTTCATTTTCCATTACGGCGGAAATTTAAAAACTGAAAGAATATTCAGAACTAAAAAAACTGGAGAAACAGTTAGTATAGGCATCTAACTGCAATGAAATATGGGTATGAGGACGTTAGAAAAGAATGCAGTAAAATTAACTGTGGTTTGTATGCCATGCAGTATATGGAGAAATACATGGGGGATGAAGGAAACAGTCCGATGGATTGAAAAAAATAAACTGAAGTAAACCAAAGTAAGCCACACAAAAACCAAAATAAACAAACGCATGCAACATTCATATTTCACCTGCTGAGGTTAACAAAAACAAGGCAAACAAAGGCTGTCGAGGTATACAGAAACCAAAATAAACAAATGCATGCAGCAAAGCTGTTGAGGCATACAGAAACCGAAGCAAACCGCAGCTGTTGAGGTATACAGAAAATCGGAAAAAAAAAACGAACGCATGTAGCATGGGAAAAAATAAAATAAAAAGGAATGCATGCAGCATTTGATGCTGCAGAAGAAACTAATAAACCAAAGTTGTTGAGGTATGCAGAGGCCAGTCTTTGCAGAGTATGAATCAGGTCAAATATATATATATATATATCATAAACATGTTAAAGCAGTTGTGCAACAGCAGTACAGATTTAACAAACATCAATAGCAAAAATCTAAGTAGAACATGGAATGAATGTCATATGGTCTTGTTCGTGGCGTTGTTACACCTAGTTAGGCCCAAGCTCTATTCAGAGATTTTGTGGAGCCATGTCAAGTTTTCAGCCGATAAACTCGAACAGAGGTATTAAAATCTGTTTTACAAACATATAGAAAGAGGTTCTAGCTGAATAACAGATGTATTAAAATCTGTTTTACAAACACATACAGTTATGAATCAAGTCAAAGATGCATAAATCACACTATATATACATACATATATATATATATATATCAGAAACATGTTAAACCAGTTGTGCAACAGCAACACAAATTTAAGAAACATCAATAACAAAAATCTAAGTAGAACATGGAATGAATGTCATATATTCTTGTTCATGGCGTTACATCTACATAGGCACAAGCTCTATTCAGAGATTTTGTGGGGCTATGTCAGGTTTCCAGCCGATAAACTCGAACATGCTACATCATTATAACGTCCACTTATCTACCAGCAGGGAAAGGTATTTGTATTTAGGCACGTATAGAAAAAAAAAGGAACAGAAATTGAAAAGCATCACCGTCCAAACGTTGATAACATAGAAGTAAATGGAACATAAAATGAATATCATGTATTCTTGTTCGTGGCATTGTTACACCTACTTAGACCCAAGCTCTGTTCAGAGATTTTAAGGGGGCATGTCAGGTTTCCAGCTGATAAACTCAAACGCATTACATCATTAGAATGTTCATTTTCCATTACGGCGGAAATTTAAAAACTGAAAGAATATTCAGAACTAAAAAAACTGGAGAAACAGTTAGTATAGGCATCTAACTGCAATGAAATATGGGTATGAGGACGTTAGAAAAGAAAGCAATAAAATTAACTGTGGTTTGTATGCCATGCAGTATATGGAGAAATACATGGGGATGGAGGGAACAGTCCAACAGAATGAAAAAAATAAACTAAAGTAAACCAAAGTAAGCCACACAGAAACCAAAATAAACAAACGCATGCAGCATTCATATTTCACCTGCTGAGGTTAACAAAAACCAAGGCAAACGAAGGCTGTCGAGGTATACAGAAACCAAAATAAACAAACGCATGCAGCAAAGCTGTTGAGGCACACAGAAACCAAAGCAAACCACGGCTGTTGACGTATACAGAAAACCGGAAAAAAAACGAAAGCATGTAGCATGGAAAAAATAAAAGAAAAAGGAATGCATGTTGCAGAAGAAACTAATAAACCAAAGTTGTTGAGGTATACAGAGGCCCGTCTTTGCAGAGTATGAATCAGGTCAAAAATGCACAATTCACACAAAATATATATAATAATATCAGAAACATGTTAAACCAGTTGTGCAACAGCAGTACAGATTTAACAAACATCAATAACAAAAATCTAAGTAGAACATGGAATGAATGTCATATGTTCTTGTTCGTGGCGTTGTTACGCCTACTTAGGCCCAGGCTCTATTCAGAGATTTTGTGGGGCCATGCCAGGTTTCCAGCCGATAAACTCGAACATGCTGCATCATTATAATGTCCACTCAGCAAGGCAATTTTCTAACAATGGGGAAAGGTATTTGTATTTAGGGACGCATACAAAAATTAAAAAAACTGAAAAGAAATGAGAAAGTATCACTTTCCAAACGTTGATAACATAGAAGTAAATGGAACATGAAATGAATATCATGTGTTCTTGTTCGTGGCATTGTTACACCTACTTAGACCCAGGCTCTGTTCAGAGATTTTAAGGGGCCATGTCAGGTTTCCAGCCGATAAACTCGAACGCATTACATCATTAGAATGTTCATTTACTAATTTGGCCTCTTGGTGTAAGAGAGAGGTATTTGTATTTGAATACGTATGCAAATCTATGCAAACCTCAACAGCCTTGGGAAAAGTATTAGTTCACAGATATTGGTAACCCAAAAGTAATAATAATATCAGATACACGCTGAATCAGTTGTGCAACAGCAGTATGCATTTAGCAAACATCAGCAACATAAACCTGAACAGAACATGAAATGAATGTCACATGTTCTTAGGCCCAAGCTCTATTCAGAGATGCAATTTTCTAACAGAGGGGAAAGGCACCTGTATTTAGAATGAAGATATTTTTTTAAAACTACAAGGCAGAAGCAACGAAACAATTGGGTATACCTTCGAGAGAAAAGAACACAGCAACTATTGATCCCGGTGAGGAAGAGAACTCTGTTGAACAAGAAAACGGACAACAATGAACCATGTTAGAAGAGAAATATAGGAGCCCGGCCTAACCTAATCAAACATAAATAATAACACTATTGAATTTAAGTTAGCAAGAAAGTCGTGAAACACATTAGAAAGTACATACTGAGCAACAAGTACTGCCCAACATGAGGAGACGACCTCACATCTAGAGTAAATAAGATATGTACTCTCTAATGTCGTTAGCACGGAGTAAGAAGATAACACAAGGAAAAAATCACGTATTTCACTTCGGCGACCCCTGAAGAACAATGTACAATAAGCAGACATCAAATACACGCAGAACAAATCCGCGCGGACCAGAGGATGATCAAATATATAAATCGATAGACAAACATGCAGTAACATTGTATTCCAAAGGCAAACAGCAAATCCAGGCAAAAGAAGTCTGCACGCAGTGGAGAGTCAGAACAGAGAAATATTTTGAAAGCCACAAGGTAGAAGCGAAGAAAAAATAGAGTATACCTTGGAAAGAAAATAACACAGAAATTATTGATCCGGGCGTCGAAGAGAGCTATGTTGAACAAGGAAACGAACAACAACAAACCATGTTAGAAGAGAAATTTAAGCGGGCGGCGTAGCCTAATCAAATATAAATAATAACACTATTGAATTTAAGCTAGCAAGAAAAAAAATATGGAGGCGAAATCATTCGAGCTGAATAACAGAGGTATTAAAATCTGTTTTACAAACATATAGAGGGATAGTACGAAAGAGACAACGCACGTTGA
This sequence comes from Orobanche coerulescens, assembly GCA_033398695.1. Classification (NCBI taxonomy): domain Eukaryota; kingdom Viridiplantae; phylum Streptophyta; class Magnoliopsida; order Lamiales; family Orobanchaceae; genus Orobanche; species Orobanche coerulescens. The sequence goes on along the minus strand of CM065819.1, from coordinate 23,580,077 downwards.
CAAAGAAATATTTTGAAAAACACAAGGTAGAAGCGAAGAGAAAATAGAGTATACCTTGGAGAAAAAATAACACAGCAAATATTGATCTTGGCAGCGAAGAGAACTCTGTTGAACAAGAAAACGGACAACAAGGAACCATGTTAGAAAAGAAATTTATCCGGTCAGCCTAACCTATTCAAGTATAAGTAATAACACTATTCAATTTATGTTAGCAAGAAAGTGCTCAAACACATTAGAAATTACATACTGACCAATGAGTACTGCCTGACATGAAGAGATCACCTAACATCTAGACTCTCTAATGTCGTTTGCACGGAGATTCTTTGAAATCCTCATGCCATTCAGAAGAACAATATACAATATGTATCAAAGAAATCTTGTATTTTAGCTGGACGAGCTCTGAAGAACAATATACAATATGTATCAAAAAAATCTGACACGAAGCCAGTGAAGCCGCATGGAATGTGAGTTAGCTGAATTAGAACACAAACGCAAAGATAGTCCGAAACTAAACTGAACGAATAATATTTCATATAGCAGCAGAAAATAAATATTCTGCAAGATCAGCCCATATGAACAAACACAGGTAAAACATATGCTCAAATCATATAATCTAGCTGACCGAATTGCAAATAATCTTCAAGAACCCAGACACCTGTAAGAAACAATAGATACCGAAGAAAAAGCGAAGCCAGACCATAAGAAATTGCGCAAGACGAAACACCAACAACCATCAAACAAAACATATGGTAAGGTAAATAAATACGAGAAGCTCCCTGTACAGGAGAAAATAAATATTGTGCAAAATCAGCCCATATGAACAAAACATCAAAGGCCGAAAAATATAGCAACCTGCAACGAAACACCAACAACCATCAAAACATATAGTAAGGTAAATAAATACGAGCATAACATCAAACTAATAAAAACTCCCTATACAGGAAAAAAAATCAAACAAAACATCACAGCTCCAGTACAGAAAAAAACACCAAGAAAAACAATAAAAGAAAGCAATCAAATTATCCATATGCCTGACCTAACAAAAACCGAAGGATCTCCAATCTGTAATCCAATATTCAACACAATCCTAATTGAGCTTTCATTCAATTTCCAAACAGTTACGCATAACAATGATATAAAAAGGATGAAAAGCAATAAGATCGTAAAGGCGCGTAAGCAGATAAAATATGTGGGCGTAGTTGTTTAACACTGCCCCTGCCTCAATATATCTGTAGATAGAAAACAATATGGATTAACAACAAAATGAAAATAGGAAAAAGTTCGAGGAAAAGCTCCCCACATAGGAAAAAAATATTGAAAATAAATTGTTTCCTGAGAACACCTCACAATCAGCTCCAATTCCTTAAATAAGCATACAAAATATAAGTACATAAAAATCAGGAAAAACAGGAGAATTTCGGTGAGCAAGGTGCGTAACGCATATCAAACACAAACAAATTTCGCAGAGAGAAGAATAAAAAAAAAGGGTTACCTCTTTAGCAAACACAACCTGGAGCCTGATTTTTCACAAGCTGGAGCCTGATTTTTCCTGCAGAAACAAAAATAAAATCGAAGAGAAAGTTCGCGACAAACCGAAAGAACATAGAAACGAAAGAAGAAATTGGGAAGAAAACAAACCGAAAGAACAGAGAAAGAAGAGGAGAAAACTGAAACTAAAAAACCTAGCAGGTGGTGGCAACCTCGGAGGAAAGAAAATGAAGAGGCAAGCAGGTGAAGCCCCCAGGAGAAACAGGCAGGAGGCAGGCGACGAGATAAGGGTATTAGGGCTGTTATATTATACGCTACAATATATATATATATATATATAGAGAGAGAGAGAGAGAGAGAGATATGGTTATACCTCAAAATCATAACCGAGATTGCAAGTTGAACCGAGATTGAAGCCCAAATTGAACCCTAAACGAAGTCATTCAAACATATCATACAATAGGTCATATCTTGGGGGTTGCAATAGGAAATCTATGTGTAACCAAAATGCTATCATGTTAGGCCATTACAAAAACAGTCCAACCCTATTCGGCTATCCACATACGAACTCGTCAATTCAAACCTTAATATGAAAATTTGATTTTCAGCATCAAATTCTACACCAGAAAATAAAAAAATACAAATCTCCAAGATTCTATAGAAGCCCGAATTGAAAGCCGTAAAAATAGAACTATAAAAAACGACCTTTGCAAACTTATTTTCGGGCTGAGCCGAGAGCCTTACCTGAGCGGCCGCGGCTGAATAATGGAGGTCCGACCTGGATGCGCCGCCTACAAACCAAGCTGAGCTCCACCAGAATCAGACTACATCCCCCAAATCCCTGAAATCGAACTCAGCTCCATCACCCACCGCCTCGGTCGCGACCCTCCGTCCGCTCGCTGCGATCTGTTTGTGTGTGTGATACCGTCTGAATCAGTAGGGATGCTGGTAAGATTTGAGTTCTCCCGATTTGTCAGTGTATGTGTGTTTTGCAGGGAGAGAGTGTCAGGGAGGACATGAACCAGAGAGATTTCACAAGAGAGTGAGATATTGGCCAACTGAAATGGAATAGGGTTAAATATAACCGCAACTTTTGGGGTCTGTAGTTCGATCCTTCATAAAGACATAATTATTGGCACTTTTTATTTTATTTAGATAAATACTTTACATTATTACTTTTAATTTTTATGTTTATAAATATTATATTTTTTTAATTTGTTCATATCAAAGATAATTAAAAATATTATTTTGAATAAATGTCATACTCCAATTCAATCAAAATTAATTAGTTCTCAAGTAAAAGATAAATTATTTTTAATTTTGCATAAAAAAATATGAAGTTTTTTTTAGTACATCTATGGCAACACTGTGTCATAAAGTGTTACAGTCTGTAACAGTTTGCTACTAAGGCAACACCATATTTGTATATAAGGTAACACCCAAAATACAATGTTGCACTAGGCCAAATTTTGCATAGCTATTGCAACATTTTAGCTGGCAACACCATGCAAATTTGTTGCAGTAGGCCATATATGGCGTAGTGTAGGAAAGCATCCTTAGTTCTTTTTAAGTAATTTAGGATGGTCTTCACTGTCTTCTAGTGACTTCCACCTAGATTTGATTGGTATGGACTTGTCATTCTAATATCAACGATACATATGGTCCAATACAAATCATGGCATAAATGAGTGATCCAATGGCCAAATCATATGGAATCTTGCTTAAGAGTCGAAGGACTCTAAGTCGTACTCAGATGAATGCCATGTGACATTGGTAGGAGTCCTCTATTGTAGTCCTACATATTGAACCTCTTCAATATTTTGATAATCTAGGTACTCCGACTCAGACCAGTCATTCTCTTTGATCTAACTCTATAGATCATTGTCCTAAGAATGTAAGCAGCTTATCCTAAGTTGTTCATGGAGAAACAACTTCCCAACCAAGTTTTGACTGTCTGCAAGGTGGGTATGTCATTTCCAATGAGTAATATATCATCTACATAACACTCAGAAAACAACTATGCTCCAACCAACCTTCTTGTACACGCATGGTTCATCTTCATTTTGAATAAACCCAAACTCTTTGGCAGTTTCACAAAATGAAGATTCCAGCTCCGAGAAGCCTGCTTCAACCCATAAATGGATTTTTGAAGCTTGCAAATCTTTTCAGAATTTTTTGGATGAACAAAACCCTCGGGTTGTGTCATGTACACATCCTCAAGTAAGTATCCATTAAGAAACGTTGTTTTGACATTCATTTCTCATATCTCAAAATCATAGTATGCGGCAACAGCAAATAAATTTCTAATTGATTTAAGCATTACTGGTGAAAAGGTCTCATCATAGTCAATACCATGAGTCCATCTATAACCTTTTGCAACTAGTTGTAATGCCCGAATAATTATTGTGTATTCATCCTGTATTCGATCTTGTAACTTTTGACTTTGTGACGTTATTAATCGAAGATTGGTTTCCCATATTCGTATCCCTACGTTTTTGTATTTCCAAACATTCATGCATGCATGACTCTGCACGTCATTACGCACGCTAAAACATAAGCATAACGTACGCTACGTGTTTAATATATCGTACGTTAGAGCTGGTGTGTTACGTACGTAAGGGTTAGTTAATTCGAGATCAGACAAGGTTCGGCGTGTGGGGATCGGATGAAGATTCGTGGAAATTGCTCGCGTGAACCTGGACGGCTTTCCAGCTAAGCAAGTCAACTGGGCTTAGCGTACGTTAAGGTGGAGTGTTAACACATGCTAAGTGCATGGTGTTACGTACGTAAACCACAATGATAATGTACGCAAGCTAATGCCAGAATCAAGCCAGTGAGCTCTGGCCAAATGTTAACGTACGCTAATATTTGAGTATAGCGTACGCTAAGGCTGTTACGTACGTAATAGAGTCTAGGTAACGTACGTAATGGTTAGAGTTCTATTTATAACCCTCAACTCCCATTTCATTTCCTCCCCATTTCACTTCCGTTTTTCACCATCTGAGAACTATCAAGCACCATATAACTTCCATATCATCGTTCGAGCTTGATTTTGAAGATCATAGACCCTTGGGGATTGGTGTTCAAGCTTCCAGTGTGGAGTTTCTTCAAGTTTTTCGTTGTTCTTCACTTTATTGAGGTAAGTGATCCTTCACCAACTTGATTACGTGTTCTTGGTGATGTTTTGAACATGTCTTGAGATTACCAAATCAGTTATATGCGTGAGAAGTCGAACATCATGTTTTTAGAAGAGTGATTATAATTATGCTTCGATTCGCCTTCGTTGTTAAGAGTATTAAGCGAACCTTACAATGATTAGACTCTTGAATATAGCATTCTGATATTATGAACCCAATTATAACAAGTTTTCAGAAATTATCTAAAGTCTTAGGAATTATTAATCGAGCATTTCGTTGGAGAAGTTAATAGATTGATCTTAGGGTTAATTCTTGGAAGGAGATGATAATCAAGATGAACCTAGTGAATAAGTTCTTATGATGATGATTTGTCGAGGTGTTTTCCGATATCTTGTTATGGAAGAATATGACTTGAATCCTTGTAAGATGAATTTCATGTCATAATTGAAGAATCCGACCGAAAGATGTGTTTAAACTTGAATGATATTCGATGAGATTGTCATTCAGACGCATAACGTATTGTTGAGTCAACCGAAATGAATTGGGGCAAATTAGTTTACATGCCATGATAGGGTATAACATGCCTTTTGATGATTGGAACGATTATCCGGAACCGTTAGTTATACCGGTATTATTGTTTGATGAAGGTTTGGATTTTGATGAGCTGGTCGAGTGAGAATTCTTCGAGCGGGTCGAAGCCTATTCGTAGTAGCAATCCTTACCGCCATTTCTGAGGCAAGTATCGTATTTTGAAATTTGTTAATATTGGTTATTTTGATCATGTATACTGTTTGTTCATGTGGTTGAGCATGAGATCATTTACGTTGAATTGTCATGATATTCGTTATCGATTACTTGTATGTTCATGTTGATGGACATATCGATTTTTGCATATGTGTATGCATAGTTGTGTTTATGTATGTTGTGTTGATCTGAAGGGATCGAGTGATCTATGCTGAGGGCGCTGGATCGGATGTCCACCTCATGTTGGTCCGACGGGATCATCTTGGGATCTATGCTGAGGACGCTGGATCATTGGATGGGTTTTTTCCACCTCGTGTTGGTCCGACGGGATCATCATAGGATCTATGCTGAGGGCGCTGGATTATTGGAATACCCATGTTGTGTTGATGGAATCATGTGGATTCGCATCGTTGGATTCTGGTAGTGGAAGTCCATATTGTGTATTTTGTTATGCATCGTTGTTGCATATCCGATGTTGTGTATTATGATACTTGTACTAGCATTATTTTGCTAACCCCTTTGGGGGTGGACATTTGTCTTGATGTTCAGGTAGACGAGGAGCGGGGAAGCAACCACAGTACCGACATGATGACGAAGGGGCTCAATGATGTTATTTGTTGTGTTGTTTGGTCTTTCTGGTTTGATTTTCAGTACTCGAGTACGCGTGCTCTGTTGTTGATTTGAGATGCTTGTAATAATGGATTCATTTGAGTTGTCTGAATTGGTTATCGAATTCCAAATTTTAGTGGTACTTTTGTATTATTTCCGCATTTCTTAAATTAGCCTTGTAAATTCTTATATAAAGGATTTACGGCGCTGTAATTATTCCAAAGATCTCGGGGTGTTACAGAATATGGTATCAGAGCTAAGATTCGTGGATATCTTGGCAGTCGGGTTTAGTTGGGTCTGTTTACGTCATTTGATTTATAGGTCGTTTGTAACATCACTGCACAGCCAGCGTCGTCATGTGGACCGTGGTTGTAAGTTTCCAAATCTCATATACTACTGTTTTATTTATTTTGTGTTTTGTGGATATTGACGGATTTTCTTTTAGAAGATTTTGCCCTGGGTATTGAGTATTTGTGTTTATAGTATATTGAGGGGAAGTCGTAGACGCGGACGTGGTAATGCGAGACAGGCGGATTCATCATCTACCCCAGATTTATCGACTAGTTGAACTGATTCCCATTCTGGAGGACAACAGGTGTAACACCCCCAGGATATCCGAGGTATATTACAGCGCCGTGAATCCCTATATGGGACCCACCAGGCTGAACAGCATCATACACAACGACTCACAGAAACGATAAAATAACACCACGTCATAAAGACGCAAAACAGAACAATCCACCCGGTTCAACCGGCCAATATAACATCATCATCCAACACAACATAATAAGCAACAATACAATTCAAACGAACAAGAACCCCTTAAGTACTCGAGTACAACTATTAGTTCAAAACCACAAAAGACAAAAAGGTAAAGATACTAAAACATCACTCGTGCACCATCATCACGCACGGCCATCATCCGTAATCTTGGTCCAGCCATCGTCTCGATGAACCCGACCTGAAATTCATAAAACGAATTTCCCAAAACGGGTCCCCAGAGGGGTTAGCAATTACGCTAGTACAAGTATTCAAGGCAAACCAATCGCTTACACATTTCATAGTACATGCACCAAAATCATTTGAAAACCAAAACAAGACATGTCTTTTTTCCGAAAATAAACAATAAACAATTTGCCTTGAGAACAGGGCGGCAGCATACATTCTCACTCGAGGCCTCATATGGACCCTACCGAGTTGGCTACAATTACAGAAAAACAAAACCACGCACACGCTATGCCGTGAGAACAGGGCGACAGCATACATTCTCACTCGAGGCCTTGCAAGGACCCTAACGAGTTGGCTAGCGGTACGAAACTCGTGAAATCCAGCGGCGGATAGATTTCCCTCCTTGACCCCGTCGGGCCAACACAAGGTGAGTAAATTACACACAATATACATTACCATTTCATGTTAAGCTTAAAGGTTTCCAAAAATACTTGCCTCGATTAATAGACGGTGATGCGAACGGAACGGAAGAATCAAGCACGACCGTGAGGAACCGACGATTGAACCTAACGATTCGAATAACACAATCACAACCAACTCTAGACGATTACGGAAATGGAATACACCCGGAAACCCGCCTACGATTCATGTATATTCGAATAAAATAACAACGAGGGCGGATCACAACCAAACCCTCTCGATTCCGTAAAAATCCACAAAATATCCATGAATCCGTAGGAAAACTAAAGATACTAACAATATCAATCGTATACATCATGAATCCACCAACAAAACGGAACGAATCGGAAGAAAATCCCAAAACCCCCAAATTATCCAAAAGTAGGGTTCTAAGAGATTACCTTGGATTTAGGATGAGAAACACAAGTGGATGATGTTAGTCTTACACCAAGAACTCAAGCACAAGAATCTCTGAAGTGATTGGAGGAAGAAAATCGCCTCAAATCGCTCGGGAGTCGCTCGGCCGCGGAAAGAGGAAGAAATGAGATTTTGTGATTATCTCGGTCAACTCCCTGGTTTATATAACCAGGGAGTGTTAGCGCACGCTAAGACCTCAAGGTTAGCGTGCGCTAACGGATAGGGTTACCAACCCTCCCGTTAGCGTCCGAGTCCGAAGCCGGGGTTTTTGCCGTTAGCATGCGCTACCATGCATGCGTAGCGTGCGCTAATAACCTATCGGTAGCGCGCTATCGACCAATAGCGTGCGCTACCCGAACATCGCCGAGTCCGGAGCCAACCGCCCAAACCTCACTCGACCCGTTAGCGTGCGCTACCATACCGGCGTAGCGTGCGCTAACTAGAATCGATTGAATTCGGTAGTAAACCGCCCAAGATCGACAGTCACACTAGCGCGCCATCAACAACTTAACGCGGCGCTAGTCTCCCGACATTAGCGCGGCGCTAGACAAGATAGCGTGCGCTAATCCGATAGTCGAGGCACGGGAGTTAAACCGCCACTCCTGTGGCTAAATCGTTAGCGTGCGCTATTTAATTAAACGTAGCGTGCGCTACTAATGGATTTCTAGCGTGCGCTATACAGAAATATAGCGTGCGCTAGATATAGAATATAAACGACCCCAAAATACCTAATATGAACGAAACGTCAAACGGAACACCAAACGCATCATAGCATAGAATGAATCCACGGCAACCCAAACGGCGGTTCCGCACAACAATTACGAGAATCGATCAAAGATAACGGAAAAGTTACCTTTGAAGGATACCCGAGGGTCACTAAAATCGAGAATTACACCGGAAATACAATTACAAGGGAAAGAAAAAATGCGGATATTACATTCTACCCTCTAAAAATAAGTTTCGTCCCGAAACTTAAGGAACAAACAACTCGGGTACCTAGCACGCATGCTATCCTCGGTTTCCCAAGTTGCCTCCTCGACACCGTGTCTCGACCATTGCACCTTGACCAAAGGTATGGTCTTATGCCTCAATCGTTTCTCACGATGTTCCAAAATCTTCAAAGGGCGCTCTTCGAAAGTAACATCTTTGGCGACATCAATCTCACCATAATCGATGATGTGGCTAGGATCCGGGACATATCTCCTCAACTGGGAAACATGGAAAACACTATGAACATGACTCAAGGCCGGAGGTAACGCCAAACGGTATGCCAACCCACCTACTCGCTCGAGGATCTCGAAGGGGCCGATAAATCTCGGACTCAACTTCCCTTTCTTCCCGAAACGAAAAACTCCTTTCGTCGGCGACACCTTTAGCAAAACGTGGTCTCCCACCTCAAATTCCAAAGGTCGACGACGGACGTCGGCATACGACTTCTGTCGACTCTGGGCAGTCAACATCCGTTCTCGAATTAACTCTATCTTCCGCCTCGTCTCTAAAACGACATCCGGCTCGGTCCCGACCAAATCGGACGCCTCATTCCAACAAATCGGTGATCGACATCGCCGCCCGTAAAGTGCCTCATACGGTGCCATCCGAATCGACGCGTGCCAACTATTGTTATACGTGAATTCGATCAGCGGCAAATGTTCCTCCCAGTCACTACTCCAATCGAGAGCACAGGCACGCAATAAGTCCTCGAACGTCTGGATAGTGCGTTCCGACTGTCCATCTGCTGGGATGAAAAGAGGTACTCAAACGCAACCGGTACCTAACGCCTTATGCACCTTTGCCGAAGTGCGATACAAACGGCCGTCACGATCCAAAACAATAGACTTGAGTACCGTGAAGTCTCACGACCGCGCAATAAACACACGAGCTAACTTCTCCGGCCCCAAGTGTCCTTGATGCCCGGAAAATGTGCCGACTTGGTCGCGATCAACAATCACCCATACCATATTCATGCCCGACCTCGATCTCGGCAAACTCGTAACGAAATCCATCGATATATCTTCCCATTTCCATTCGGAATGGGAAGTGACTGCAATAACCTGCACGGTCTCTCGATGCTCGATTTTGACTGCCGACAAGTCAAACATCTCGCTACAAACCGTGCGACCTCATCCTTCATGTCATTCCACCGTAAATTTCTCCTCGGGTCCTTGTACATCTTACTCGTGCAGGATGAACGGAATAAGGTGTAGCATGGGCCTCCCGTAAAATACTCGCCTCAACTCGAGTCGTTCGGCACACAAAGCCGACTGAATCTCAAAACACCATCCTCGTGAATCACAAATCCAGAGACTTTCCTTTAAGAACGTTCTCTCGGATTTGAGTAATCATCGGATCCTCTAATCGCTTGACTTAATTTCATCGATCAAAGACGACGAAATCTCTAAAGCACAAAGTTGCCCGACGGCTCCGGCAACAAGACCTCAACATCTAACTCGATCAAAGCCCTCCGAAGCTCGACGAGATGTAAGGATCTCAAGCGTTCGCAACGCAATCGGTTTCGACTCAAGGCGTCGGCCACAACGTTCGCCTTGCCCGGATGATAAAGGATTTCGAGGTCATAATCCTTAATCAACTCTAACCACCTCCTCTCGCCTCATATTCAACTCTCGAGTAAATATGTATTTCGGACTTTTATGATCAAAAAATCGACATGTGGAGCCGAAAAGATAGTGACGCCAAATCTTGAGCGCAAAACGATCGCCGCTAACTCCAAATCATGAGTAGGGTAGTTCATCTCATACGGCCTCAACTGTCTCGACGCATAGGCAATGGTCTTGCCGTCTTTGCATTAATACACACCCAAGACCACGACCAAGCATCGCTATAAACGGCAAAACCCTCGTTGCCACATGGCAACGCCAAAGCTGGGCTGAAGTCAAACGCTTCTTGATTCCTCAAAACTCGATCGCTTCGTCATTCCGCACGAACTTCTGATTTCGGAGCAAGCTGCGTAAGTGGTCGAGCCGGCCGAGAAACCCTCGGCGAACCTACGGTAGTAGCCACCAAACCCAAGAAACTACGGACCTCCTTCACATTTTGGGCGGTGCCCAATCCAATACGGCCTCAATCTTCTCGGATCCACACGAACCCCTACCGAAATCACGTGACCTAAAAACATCACTTCTTTCAAATTAACTCACATTTCGAGAACTTTGCATAGAGTTGCTCGGTCCTTAAAATGTCTAATACTATCCGCAAATGATGGGCATGCTCTTCCTCATTCCTCGAATAAATAAGAATATCGTCAATAAAGACGACGACGCACTTATCCAAATACTCGATAAAAACTTTGTTCATCAATTGCATGAACACCGCCGGTGCATTAGTTAACCCGAAAGGCATGACTACGAACTCATAATGTCCGTACCTCGTCCGAAAGGTCGCTTCGGCACATCGGACTCTCTCACCCGAGCCGATAGTACCCCGATTTCAAATCAATTTTCGAGAATACATGACTCCTGCAATCGATCGAACAAGTCATCAATTCTCGGCAAAGGATACTTGTTCTTGATGGTCACCTTGTTTAGTTCGCGATAGTCGATACACAAACGTAGCGAACCATCCTTCTTCCGCACAACAGACCGGTGCGCCCCAAGGCGAGGCGCTCGGTCGAACATACCCCGACTCAAGAAGCTCACTCAACCGCTTCTTCAACTCGGACATCTCTCAAGGTGCCATGCGATAGGGCGCCTTGAAATAGAGCCGCACCCGGCTCTAACTCTATAGTGAACTCGACCTCTCGATCCGGTGGCAATCCCAGGTAACTCGTCAGAAAAACATCAGGAAATTCATTAACGATTGGAATCGACGAAAGCTCGACTCCACCACTCTCCGCCTTCAAGGCATAGCACCAATAACCAATACATCCCTTTCGCATGAGACTCATCGCCTTCAAGGCATTAATGACAAATTTCTGGTTTCCCCTCTTTCGCCCCGCGAAAGAGTGCTCGATCTTGATCCTCGGCTAACATAGTGATGATTCTCGTGCGGTAGTTCATGATCGCACCATGCCGCTCGAGCTACCATCACCAAGAATCAAATCCTCACCCTCGATACTCACAACAATAAGATTAGAGGGCCAAGTCCTCTCACAAATAAGCACAGAACAGTCTCGAACCTCCTGATCACCAACGATCCTATCACCGCTAGGAAGCTTAACGATGAAGGGCTCACAAGGTGTCAAACGGTCGAGACTCAAACGGCGCACACAATCCAAATGATATGAACGAATGCGTAGCACCTAATCGAAAAGCACACCGACAGATGAGAAAGAATATAAACGGTACTGCCGCCACGGTAGCCGGATCATCGGCTCTCCGCATCTCATAGACACGCGGGTGGGCGGAGCCAACACCGGAAGCTCCTCTTGAGGGCTGACCCGACCTCTTCCCCGACTAGCACTCGGCGGAGATTGAGGAGCAAACGACCCCTGATTCACACTTGGCTCCAACGGGGCTGGTTGAGAAGAACGGGTGCCGCGAAGCTGTTTGATCTGCTCACGAAAAGGGGCCTTGTGGCCTAGCTGTCCACAAGTATGACAGGTAAGCTTCGGACGAGAACATTGCCGGCTCCTATGGCCTTGCACACCACAGTTAAAACATGTGGGTTCATGAGCGGAGGTTCCGGCGGCACCCCGAAAGCTCCCAGAGAAACGAGCCGAACCGCCCGTTGAAAAATTTGCAGCTTGAGATTTCTGCTGGCCTCCACTCTTGGGACCAGAAAAATTTCCAACCGACTTCTGCTTCTTACTCTCGCGGGCCGCCTCACTCGCCGTCACAGACATATCATAAGCAAGGGCCCTACTCTGATAATCCTTCAATGTAGTACATACGAGCCCCGACATATAGTCCCGAATCGGCAACTTCATCCGCCTGGAGAAATGGAAAATCTTGTCACTCTCCTCGACAACTTGGGTCTTCACATAACCCAACTCTTTGTTAAAATCAGCAATAGCTTGAGCTACGGGGATATCCCGTGGTTGAGCATCATAAAAAGCATGTACCAGCACTGATCGCCACGGCCGGGCAATATTCGATCTCCATCGACTCTTGAAACTCGGCCCACGTAGCAAGATGGTCTTTGGGCCCAACGGCCTCCCACCACCCGTAGCGTCCCGGAGGAAGTATTGAGCAATAGGGACTTTACGGTCCTCGGGACAATTAGTGGCAACGAAGACCTTAGACATCTCCTTGATCCACCCTTCCCAGCCAATCGGGTCTGAAGCTCCCGAAAACTGAGGAGGATGCATCTTGATAACATCTTGGAGCCAACGATCCGCTCCGCCCCGATTAGCGTGGGCCTGATCCGGGTTCTGAACCGCCTGAGCTATCGCCGCCATTTGGTTTACCATTTGTTGCATTACGGCCGCGATACCAAGATCGGCACGCTCCTGAGAAGAAGCATGGCTATGACGGTCGCCGGTACTGCCGGCTCCCGAAGACTGTGACGTGGCCGCCCCACCGGCTGCCCCACGTCCCCGGCCGCGTCCACGACCACGACCGCGACCACGACCTCTTCCAGCATCCATGCTGGAGTTAAACAAGTAGCAAAAGCCATACGAGGGTAAGTACGAGAGAAGAACAATTACAAGTCGAGAATCAAAGGTACGATACAAGGAAATAATGAACAGAGGAAGGAAAACTTACGGACACTGGTAGTACCGGAATCATGGCAGCGTGACGATGATGTGCAAAACAAAACACCACAAGACCCAATAAACCAACAAGCCTAGGTATCCATAAACCTAGAGCTCTGATACCATTTTCTGTAACACCCCCAGGATATCCGAGGTATATTACAGCGCCGTGAATCCCTATATGGGACCCACCAGCTGAACAAAGATCATACACAACGACTCACAGAAACGATAAAATAACACCACGTCATAAAGACGCAAAACAGAACAATCCACCCGGTTCAACCGGCCAATATAACATCATCATCCAACACAACATAATAAGCAACAATACAATTCAAACGAACAAGAACCCCTTAAGTACTCGAGTACAACTATTAGTTCAAAACCACAAAAGACAAAAAGGTAAAGATACTAAAACATCACTCGTGCACCATCATCACGCACGGCCATCATCCGTGTCTTGGTCCAGCCCATTGCGTCTCGATGAACCCGACCAAATTCATAAAACGAATTTCCCCAAAACGGGTCCCCAGAGGGGTTAGCAATTACGCTAGTACAAGTATTCAAGGCAAACCAATCGCTTACACATTTCATAGTACATGCACCAAAAATCATTTCGAAAACCAAAACAAGACATGTCTTTTTTTTTTCGGAAAATAAACAGTCAAACAATTTGCCTTGAGAACAGGGCGGCAGCATACATTCTCACTCGAGGCCTCATATGGACCCTACCGAGTTGGCTACAATTACAGAAAAACAAAACCACGCACACGCTATGCCGTGAGAACAGGGCGGCAGCATACATTCTCACTCGAGGCCTTGCAAGGACCCTAACGAGTTGGCTAGCGGTACGAAACTCGTGAAATCCAGGGCGCGGATAGATTTCCCTCCTTGACCCCGTCGGGCCAACACAAGGTGAGTAAATTACACACAATATACATTACCATTTCATGTTAAGCTTAAAGGTTTCCAAAAATACTTGCCTCGATTAATAGACGGTGACGCGAACGGAACGGAAGAATCAAGCACGACCGTGAGGAAACGACGATTGAACCTAACGATTCGAATAACACAATCACAACCAACTCTAGACGATTACGGAAATGGAATACACCCGGAAACCCGCCTACGATTCATGTATATTCGAATAAAATAACAACGAGGGCGGATCACAACCAAACCCTCTCGATTCCGTAAAAATCCACAAAATATCCATGAATCCGTAGGAAAACTAAAGATACTAACAATATCAATCGTATACATCATGAATCCACTAACAAAACGGAACGAATCGGAAGAAAATCCCAAAACCCCCAAATTATCCAAAAGTAGGGTTCTAAGAGATTACCTTGGATTTAGGATGAGAAACACAAGTGGATGATGTTAGTCTTACACCAAGAACTCAAGCACAAGAATCTCTGAAGTGATTGGAGGAAGAAAATCGCCTCAAATCGCTCGGAGTCGCTCGCCGCGAAAGAGGAAGAAATGAGATTTTGTGATTATCTCGGTCAACTCCTGGTTTATATAACCAGGAGTGTTAGCGCACGCTAAGACCTCAAGGTTAGCGTGCGCTAACGGATAGGTTACCAACCCTCCTGTTAGCGTCCGAGTCCGAAGCGGGGTTTTTGCCGTTAGCGTGCGCTACCATGCATGCGTAGCGTGCGCTAATAACCTATCGGTAGCGCGCGCTATCGGCCAATAGCGTGCGCTACCCGAACATCACCGAGTCCAGAGCTAACCGCCCAAACCTCACGACCGTTAGCGTGCGCTACCATACCGGCGTAGCGTGCGCTAACTAGAATCGATTGAATTCGGTAGTAAGCGCCCGATCTGACAGTCACACTAGCGCGCGCTACTGAACAACTTAACGTGCGCTAGTCTCCCGACATTAGCGTGCGCTAGACAAGATAGCGTGCGCTAATCCGATAGTCCAGAGGCCTGGGAGTTAAACTGCCACTCCCAGGGCTAAATCGTTAGCGTGCGCTACGAATTAAACGTAGCGTGCGCTACTAATGGATTTCTAGCGTGCGCTATACAGGAAATATAGCGTGCGCTATACAGGAAATATAGCGTGCGCTAGATATAGAATATAAACGACCCCAAAATACCGGAATATGAACGAAACGTCAAACGGAACACCTCGAAACGCATCATAGCATAGAATGAATCCACGGCAACCCCGAAACGGCGGTTCCGCACAACAATTACGAGAATCAGATCAAAAGATAACGGAAAAGTTACACTGAAGGATACCCGAGGGTCACTAAAATCGAGAATTACACCGGAAATACAATTACAAGGGAAAGAAAAAAATACGGATATTACAACAGGAATCAGTAAATGATGACGCAAATCCTAACATGTTGGGAGTGCTTCAACAAGTGGTCGCCCAAATGACCCAATTTGCTCATGTGGTTGACCGCATGCAGACGATGATGGGCCAGCAGCGCAACGAGGATAACCGGGGAGACAAGTGGCTTACGGAAGTGGTCAAGTTACACCCACCGAAATTCGACGGTTCTGCTGAGATGCCTACTTGGGATCACTGGCTGAAGGAGTTAGAGAAGATATTTGCGGGGATTAACTGTCCCGATGACCGAGAAGTTCAGATCGCCCAGTATTTTCTGACTGGGGAGGCTTTCGATTGGTGGGAGGCCATTCGACCTGAGGATAATAATGCTGACTGGACGGAATTCAAATTAATGATGGCAGCATAATATTGTCCTCGTCCAGTTATAGAGGCTAGAGTCCGAGAGTTTTTCTCACCGCAGAGTTTGGAGGTATCTGTGACAGACATAATCAAGACTTTTAATCACCAGCTGACATGTGTACGATATTTGGTCTGGACCGAGGCGGAAAAGATTTTCCATTTTGACATGCGGATGAAGCCGTAGATTCAGCAATATATGTCCGGATTTGAATGTACTACTCTATGGCAGTACGAGGATAAAGCACTGGCCTACAAGATGAAAGAGGCAGCGGTGGAGAAATTTGCTGAAGCAAAGGAGCATAAAGTGTCTGGCAACTTCACTTAGAACAAGAGTAGTGGGCTCCGCAAGGGCTAGTCTTCATTTCATTCATCCAGGAAACCTCCGCATCCTTCTCGAGGTGGAAAGAAGTTCCGAACATCATCAATAGTTTCAGACGCAGTGAAGAAGTGTTATAACTGTGGTCGAGCAAGGCATGTTCGGCGTGATTGCTACGCACCTTCTGTGACCTGTTTCGAATGTGGACAGGAAGGGCATCATGCGAATTTTTGCGGAAATTTGACTAGATCAATTGGTACTCGCACTCCAGCACCAGTTCCGAAAGAGACAAGTGTGAACCAGACACAGCAAAGTGGTTTTCAGCAGCAGAATGTTGGGAAAAGAGAGGCGTCCAGTGCTGGGTCCGTTCCTCCGCGCCTTTACGAGATGAGGAGGTCAGATGATTAGAACACTGCTGTTGCATCAGGTACGATTCAGATCCTTTTGCAATCAGTTAGTATCTTATTCGATTCAGGAGCTACGCATTCTTTCATATCATTGAACTGTGTTAATCGTTTAAAAATTTCATGTTTACATGATTGTGAGCCTTATGTTGTGGGTTTGCCGAGTGGAGAAAGAATTGTGGGAACCCTAGAAACTAGAGATTTTCCTATGTCTATAGGAGGGAGAGACTGGCCATCAAAACTTATTGTGGTCGACATCCATGGTGACGATTAAATTCTCGGGGACGATTGGCTCAATCGCTATGGGGCTATTTTGAATTACCAGAAGAGAGTTATTTCGATCATTGATGATGGCAGATCTGAACATTTAGAAGGATCCAGAAGAGCATGCAGAGCATTTGCGTATCGTTTTGAATACTTTGAGGAATGAACAACTTTATGCGAAACTTTCTAAATGCGAGTTCTGGCTTAAGGAAGTAACATTCCTTGGGCATGTGATATCAACTGACGGAGTTCAGGTAGACCCGAAGAAAGTTGAGGCAATCTTGGAGTGGGAATCTCCTAATAACGTCAAAGAAGTCTGAAGTTTCTTAGGACTTGCTGGGTATTATCACCGTTTTGTAGAAGGATTTTCCAAAATTGCTCGTCCGCTTACTCAGCTGTTGCAGAAGACTCAGAAATTCATGTGGAACGAGAAATGTCAGGCTAGCTTTGATGAACTTAAGAGAAGACTGACAACGGCGCCTATACTAGCATTACCAGATGGAACCGATGGATTCTTGGTATACAGCGATGCTTGAAATCAGGGTCTGGGTTGCGTGTTGATGCAAAAAGATAGGGTGATTGCCTATGCCTCTCGACAGTTGAAACCGTACGAGGTTAACTACCCGACTCATGATTTAGAGTTAGCAGCTGTAGTCTTTACCCTGAAGATTTGGCGACATTATTTGTACGGCACTCATTGTCAGATCTTCACAGGTCATAAGAGCCTCAAGTACATTTTCAGTCAGAAGGAGTTAAAACATGAGGCAGCGGATGTGGATAGAATTGATCAAAGATTACGACCTGAAAATTCTTTACCATCTAGGAAAAGTGAACGTGGTAGCTGATGCACTAAGCCGCAAACCTATTTCTCTTAAAGTGTTGGAAGCTCTTACATCCCAAACCAGCATTCAACGAGAACTGATTCGCGAAGTAATTGAAGTATGGTCACAAGGAGTCCAAGGGCAACTATGTATGATGGAACTAACTTCGTCGTTAATCGAAGAAATCAAATCTAAGCAGTTGGATGATTCTTTGATTATTTGGTTATGTGATGAAGTAGACAAAGGGAAGGCCCTAGGATTCGTGATACCGGATGATGGAGTTCTGAGATTTCAGAGTCGAATTTGCGTCCCCGATGACAATGTTTTGAGACAGACAATCATGAAGGAAGCTCACAGCTCGCCCTATTCTATTCACCCGGGCACCAGTAAGATGTATAAGGATCTAAAACAAAATTTCTAGTGTGGAAATATGAAGAAGGACGTAGCAGAATACGTTTCGGAGTGTTTAACTTGTCAATAGCTTAAGATTGAACATCAGCGGCCTGCCGGAATGTTGAAGCCACTTCTGATTCCTGAGTGGAAGGGGGAGGATATATCGATGGACTTTATCACCAATATGCCAAGGACCAAGACGGGAATGAACATGATTTGGGTAATAGTTGATCGACTAACCAAGTCGGCTCATTTCCTGGGTATTAAGGACACTTGGGGACCCGAGAAGTTAGCACGAGTGTTTATTGTGGAAATAGTCCGATTGCATGGTACACCGAAGACCATTATTTCGGATCGAGATGGTCGCTTCGTGTCGCACTTTTAGAAGGCAGTTCATAAGGCGTTGGAAACCGAGCTGAAATTTAGCACAACTTATCATTCTCATACGGACGGATAGTCCGAAAGTACTATACAGACAGTAGAAGACATGTTAAGAGCTTGTGCCTTGGATTGGTCAACCGATTGGGAGGTTCATTTGCCGTTGACTGAATTCACCTACAACAATAGTTGGCATACTTCCATTAAGATGACACCATTTGAAGCGTTGTACGGGAGGAGATGCAGATCGCCCCTGTGTTGGGATGATTCTTCTGACTTGATCAGGACGGAACCAGAGTTGATAGTTCAGACTCAAGAGAAGGTAGCTCTGATTCGTGAAAGGCTGTTAACTGCCCAGATTTGACAGAAGTCTTATGCAGATGTGCGCCGTCGCCCGTTGGAGTTCGAGATTGGGGACCACGTACTATTTAAGGTTTCTCTTACTCGAGGAACTTTCCATTTTGGGTGGAAGGGAAAGCTGAGTCTGAGATATATCGGACCATTCAAGATCCTTGAAAGAGTTGGGGAGTTGGCGTATAAGTTGGACTTACCGCCATCGCTGAGTCACGTTCATAATGTATTCCACGTATCCCAATTACGAAAATATGTACCGGATCCTAGTCATATTATTGATTTTGGCGAGATTAAAGTGGCTAATGATGGCTCGTTCGAAGAAGAGCCAATCAAGATACTCGAGAGCCGAGTCAAGCAATTGAGGAATAAACCGATATCCTTGGTTAAAGTTCAGTGGTCTCGACATGGAGTCGAAGACGCTACTTGGGAGACTAAAGATAGAATGAAGTCGAGATACCCGGAATTATTTTCGTTCTAAGTTTCGGGCCGAAACTTCTTTTTAGAGGGGTAGTAGGTAATGCCCGGATAATTATTGTGTATTCATCCTGTATTCGATCTTATAACTTTTAACTTTGTAACGTTATTAATCAAAGATTGGTTTTCCGTATTCGTATCCCTACGTTTTTATATTTCCAAACATTCATGCCTGCATGACTCTGCACGTCATTACGCATGCTAAAACATAAGCATAACGTACGTTACGTGTTTAATATAACGTACGTTAGAGCTGGTGTGTTACGTACGTAAGGGTTAGTCAATTCGAGATCAGACAAGGGTCGGAGTGTGGGGACCGGATGAAGATTTGTGGAAATTGCTCGCGTGAACCTAGACGGCTTTCCAGCTAAGCAAGTCAACTGGGCTTAGCGTACGTTAAGGTGGAGTGTTAACGCACGCTAAGTGCATGGTGTTACATACGTAAACCACAATGATAACGTACGTAAGCTAATGCCAGAATCAAGTCAGTGAGATCTGGCCAGACGTTAACGTACGCTAATATTTGAGTATAGCGTACGCTAAGGCTGTTACGTACGTAATGGAGTCTAGGTAACGTACGTAATGGTTAGAGTTCTATTTATAACCCTCAACCCCCATTTCACTTCCGTCTTTCGCCATCTGAGAACTATCAAGCACCATATAACTTCCATATCATCGTCCTAGCTTGATTTTGAGGATCATAGACCCTTGGGGATTGGTGTTCAAGCTTCCGGTGTGGAGTTTCTTCAAGTTTTTTGTTGTTCTTCACTTTATTGAGGTAAGTGATCCTTCACCAACTTGATTACGTGTTCTTGGTGATATTTTGAACATGTCTTGAGATTACCAAATCAGTTATATTCGTGAGAAGTCGAATTTCATGTTTTTAGAAGAGTGATTACAATTATGCTTCGATTCTCCTTCGTTGTTAAGAGTATTAAGCGAACCTTACAATGATTAGACTCTTGAATATAGTATTATGAGATTATGAACCCAATTATAACAAGTTTTCAGAGATTATATAAAGTCTTAGGAATTTTTGATCGAGTATTTTGTTGGAGAAGTTAATAGATTGATAATTCTTGGAAGGAGATGATAATCAAGATGAACCTAGTGAATAAGTTCTTATGATGATGATTCGTCGAGGTGTTTTCCAATATCTTGTTATGGAAGAATATGATTAGAATCCTTCTAAGATGAATTTCATGCCATAATTGAAGAATCCGACCAAAATATGCGTTTAAACTTGAATGATATTCGATGAGATTGTCGTTCGGACGAATAACGTATTGTTGAGTCAACCGAAATGAATTGAGGCAGATTAGTTTACTTGCCATGATAGGGTATAACATGCCTTTTGATGATTCGTTTGATGATTGGAACGATTATCCGGAATCGTTAGTTATACTGGTATTATTGTTCGATGAAGGTTTGGATTTTGGTGAGCTGGTCGAGTGAGAATTCTTCGAGCGGGTCGAAGCCTACTCATAGTAGCAATACTTACCGCCATTTCTGAGGCAAGTATCGTATTTTGAAATTTGTTAATATTGGTTATTTTGATCATGTATACTGTTTGTTCATGTGGTTGAGCATGAGATCATTTCCGTTGAATTGTCATGATATTTGTTATCGATTACTTGTATGTTCATGTTGATGGACATATCGATTTTTGCATATGTGTATGCATAGTTGTGTTTCGGTATGTTGTGTTGATCCGAAGGGATCAAGCGATCTATGCTGAGGGCACTGGATCGGATGTCCACCTCGTGTTGGTCCGACGGGATCATCTTGGGATCTATGCTGAGGGTGCTGGATCATTGAACGGGTTTTCCCACCTCGTGTTGGTCCGACGGGATCATCTTGGAATCTATGCTGAGGGTGCTGGATCATTGGAATACCCATGTTGTGTTGATGGAATCATGTGGATTCGCATCGTTGGATTCCGGTAGTGAAAGTCCATATTATGTATTTTGTTATTCATCGTTGTTGCATATCCTATTTTGTGTATTATGATACTTGTACTAGCATCGTTTTGCTAACCCCTTCGGGGGTGGACATTTGTTTTGATGTTCAGGTACGAGGAGCGGGGAAGCAACCATGGTACCGACATGATGACGAAGGGGCTCAGTGATGTTATTTGTTGTGTTGTTTGGTCTTTCTAGTTTGATTTTCAGTACTCGAGTACGCGTGTTCTGTTGTTGATTTGAGATGCTTGTAATAATGGATTCATTAGTTGTCTGAATCGGTTATTGAATTCTAAATTTTAGTGGTACTTTTGTATTATTTCCGCATTTCCTAAACTAGCCTTGTAAATTCTTATATAAAAGATTTACGGCGCTGTAATTATTCCGAATATCTCGGGGTGTTACACTAGTGTAGCTTTATAGGCTTGTAAATTGCCGTCCATGTCTTTCTTCTTTTTGAAGACCCATTTGCACCCAATGAGTTTTACACCTTCAGATGAATCTATAAAGTTCCAGACTTGATTGTCGTACATGGACTACATCTCTGAATTTATGGCCTCTAGCCATTCCTCGGACTCTGGTCGTGAAGCAACTTCTGGATAGGTACTAGGATCATCATCTATGAGTGATGCGCCATTATCCTCTGTCATGAGATACTTATATTTCTCAGGTTCATGTCTCATCCTATCAGATCTACGAGGAACATGTGTACTTTGAACTGGCTACTAAAGTTTCCATCAGCGTAGTAATGTCTTCTTGTGGTTCTCAAGTTTCCTCGAGAATTACTTTTCTCCCACTGTCTCTTTTGTAAACAAATTCCCTTTCTAAGAAGACAGCATTTTGTGCAACAAATACTTTGTTTTCTATGGACTTATAAAAGTAGAATCCTTTAGTTTCCTTATGATATCCCACGAACAAACATTTTTCAGATTTGGGTGCCAATTTGTCAAACAATTGGCATCTTGCGAACACTTCGCAACCCGAGATCTTTAAAAAGACAAGTTTGGTCTCTTACTAGTCCATTTCTCAAATGGTGTATTTTCAACTTCTTTAGATGGAACACGGTTAAGGGAGAATGCTATCCTTTCTAAGTTGTGGCCCCAAAATTATAATGGAAGCTCCATCCGAATTATCACAGATCGAACCGTATCTAATAAATTTCGATTCCTCCTCCCAGATATACTGTTATGTTGAGGTGTTCCAGGAGGAGTAAGTTATGAAACAATTCCACAACTCCTAAGATGATCACCGAAATCTTGGTTCAAGTATTCACAACCTCGATCCGATCAAAGGGATTTAATCGTCTTACCATGTTGATTCTATACTTCATTCTGGAATATTTCAAGCATTTAAAAAAATATATGTTTATGCTCCATAAGAGAAAAACATCTATACCGACTAAAATCATCGGTAAAGGTGTTCAAGTACTGATATCTGCCTCTGGCATGAGAGCTAAGAGGTCCGCATATATCAGTATGTACTAGGCCTAATAGATCACTAGCCCTTTCTCCATGAGCGGTGAAAGGATTCTTTGTCATCTTGCCTAATAAGCAAGATTCGCATATCCCAAATGACTAATAGTCAAAAGAGCTTCAAAGTCCATCGTGATGGAGTTTATAAATTCATTTCTCGTTTATGTGGCCAAGTCGACAGTGCCATAAGTAAGTCGGACTATAATCATTGAGATTAGGTTTATTGATTGCGATGTTATAAACTTTCAAAGTATTGGAACCATCTAGATCAATATTGTAAAGGCCAGTATATAACTTTACAGTATCATAAATTAAGTCATCAAAGAAAATACGAATCATCTTTCTCTTAATTAGAAAATTGTAGCCTTCACAATGAAATGTAGATACTGAAGTAATATTCCTATTCATAGCAGGAATATAATAACAATTGTTCAAAACTAACAAAATCCCATTGGGTAAAACTAGATCATAAGTTCTAACGGTTAGTGCAGAAACTCTTGCTCCATTGCCGACTCTTAGATCCCATTCCCCTTTCTTTAGCTCTCTACTGCTTTTCAACCCCTGCACATTTGTACAACTGTGAAATCTACATCCAATATCCAATACCCAGGAGTTAGAAGTAGATACGTTAACTTCTATAATGAATATATCTATAGTAGTATCACTACCCTTAGTACGCTATAGCTCTTCCAAGTAAACCTTGCAATTTCGATTCCAGTGCCATGGTTTATTACAATGATGGCAATTTCCATCTTTGGGAGATTTTATCTTGAAAATCGGCTTAGTTGATCTTTAGCTTTGGAAACTTTTGCTTTACTTTTACCCTTGCCTTTATTCTTGAAGTACTTCCCTTTGCTGACCATCAGCACATGACTTGGTTTCTTCTTAATATTTTGCACAACTGTTTTAAGCATTCCATGCAACTCAGCAATGTACTTTTCCATCTTATTCATATTATAGTTCATAATAAACTGACCAAAACTACCGATAATGAGTTTAGGATCACATCCGCAGAGTGCTCCTTAGAAAATGGAAAACCAATCCTATCAATATGATCAATGTAACCTTTCATCTTGAGTACATGAGCGCTGACAGATGTACCCTCAACCATCTTGCAAGCATACAAGGTTTCAAAGGTCTCATACTTCTCTTTTGTGGCGTGCTTTGAGAAAATGTTCTCTCTTACAATATTATCTCTCTCTAATATCTCATCTCTCTTCTACACCCTACACCTTCCTCCCCTATTTTTAATACTTCAAAATCAATAAAATATTAATTTTTAAAATATTTAATTGCCACAAACAATAATTCACGGCTACCAAGGAGGTGTTGGCATCATGGATGACATCAGCTTATAGTTGACTTGATTATCCAATCCGGTGTTTACACGTGGCGTAATATGGTTGTCTATTTAATTGTCATTCAAACGGCCATAACTTCTTGATACGAACTTGGATTCAGATGAATTTCTTTTAGAACAATCATCTCGATGTGATGAATAAAACAAGGTCAGTCATGACAATATTTGAGTTCTGGAAAACTATCGCCTTTGAACCAATTGATATGTCTTATATCGGTTGGTTAACCTGCATATATAATTTAATTTTAATTAATTACCTAAAAATGACACAAAATTATAGAAAATTCTAACAAAATGAAATAATATAAATATTGTAACACCCCCAAAACTATCCGGGATATTACAGCGCCGTGGGTCCCGCGCCGGAACCCACCAGGATAAAAACCATTTCAGAAACGTTTAAAAATGCCAAAAGGCCGATGACGGTGATATTTTAAAAACTTAAATATTTTCTAAAATATAGTTCTCAAATATCGCCATCAAATACTGTTTGGAAATACAAGGCGAAATGCCAAATCTCGACAGTTCAAAATATACGTTAAGCCGCCACTTATACGTACCGATAAAATAGTTTAGGGAAAAAGGGTTTAATGAGATAACCCAAGTTTACGAAATACCCAAAAGGGCCATTTGGAATACACACGAGTTGGTAGAAATACCGGAAAGCCATTTAAAATACACACACAGCGGAAAAAACACAGTTCAAAATATACATTTGCAGCGGAATAAAACAACCAATCAAATACTCGGTTCTCAAATACATGCCACAGCTAGTATCACCCGGGAAGCCCACCCCTTCACGACCGCTACTAGCTCGATCTCCGAGTACCTAAAAATAAAGCCCACGACGGGGTCAGCCACAATACTCAACAATGATATCGATCACATCATCATAAATAATTACATACCAATGTAATAATACTGTAAGAATACGTAATCTTACCGTCATAACCTTACCAATCCATGGCAATCCATAACAAATTAATCCTTACCATAATCCATATTTTGCATTCTCAAATGACGAAATGAACTCAACAACAATTATCTATACTGTATTCAAACAATACCAAGTATCCTCAAAACATCATCATAAATCATAAGTGTGGAATGAACCATCTGTGCCAAATCATGTCCGTCGGATTGCACAATCAAATCTCAACCTGGATAAACCAATAACATACAACATATCTGTAGATCAACTACCACCAAAACAATGATAACAAGTCCCGAAACATCAGCGTACAGTCCAAATGCTCATACGGTCAAAAACCATGATCAACCAAAACATCGACCGAGAATGTCATCGACATGATAACTCTAATACGACCATCAAAGGATCAACGATAACCGAGAATACCATCAATATGATAAACTCTGATATGATCAACAAAGGATCAACAATAACCGAGAAATCCCTCAACAAGGTAAACTCCAAACGATCAACAAAGGATCAACAACGACCGAGAATACCATCAACAAGGTAAACTCCAAACGATCAACAATAATGGATCTCAAAGAAATAACCCCGACTGTCGGACATACCCCTGGGGCGTATGAACAACTAGCTGCAAACCGTCGAACATACCCAACCATAAATGAAGGATGAACAACCAAACAATATGGCTCAAAGACGGAAGTCACAGTACGCCCAATCCGGAAATGTGTCCGTGCACATGTCCACCCCTACGGAATCCAGGATATACGTGGGACATGTACCTATTTAGCCTCACGAACTATGTCTCGTGTGCACGGTCCAATGTGGAAATATCAACACATGACCATAATGTGCCCAGCTAATAATCCTACACAATAACCAATCGGCACACAGATATGACTCCAGATATGTCACGATGCAACATGACAACGAAACTCAAAGAATCACATATCCAATAAGGATCAAGAGACTCACCAAAGTGAAAAAAGACACACAGATAATGAAAGATAGACACGACCGACAATATCCAAAACAACCATTCTGGGATCACAATCCGCAAAGGATAATCCATACGATCAACAATCTCAGGCAACAGTTCTGGGATCAACATCCCTCAATGAAACAATCAACACAACCATCAATACCAACAATAGTCCTGGGATCAACACCCCTCGACGAAACAGCCAATACGAATCTCATTATACGGAACCTCAACATACAACACATACAACAATTACACAGAATAATATCCTCATAACTGAACAATACTTAAATTACCTCAAAGTCGAAGACAACATCCTTTCCACGAACCAACATCCCTGAACGAATACACAATCATACAAATAATCCCGAAATAAGTATAGTCCATTTATACCGACAAACCACCGTCCCGACATCAATGTCGACACGGTAAACCATCATTGATATCCGACATTCCATATCACTGACCAAAGATAACTCACATCTTCGTCCTTACTAAACACATTTATACCATATACACTATGATTTAATCCAAACCAACGCATAATATACAAACCATCATCCCGACGATTTATATTTATAATATCATTGCTATATGAATTATAAATGAAATGAAATCAAAATCATTCATTAAATATCATAAACAGAACAAGTATAACTTGCCTCGATACCGATACGACAAGGCTGTTACCAATTCCATTGCCTTCGTCTACGATCTCCTCAGCCCCAACCAAAAGCAATCTACGAACTCTTCAGCCTCAACCGCAACACAACGATCATAATCCACGATCAAATATCTCAACCTATCACTACTAGGAAAATAGGATTCAACATCGCCCAATTTACATCGGTTTTTAAGAAAAACGATGTAAAAAAAAAGACGGTGGTGTAATTGTAATTTTTTTAAACGTTAACATCGGTTCTTAAAAAAACCGATGTGAATTTCAGTTTTTTAACATCGGTTTTGTAAAAACCGATGTGAATATCAGTAGTTTAACATCAGTTTTTTAGAAACCGATGTGAATATCAGATATTCACATCGGTTTTTTGCGAAACCGATGTGAATAGAAGTAGTTTAACATCGGTTTTAATATGTAACCGATGTGGAACGTCTATATTTTTTTTCAACCCTACGCTGCTCCTTTCATTTGTCTTCAACACTCAACGAACCTTCCCCTTTCATCTTTCTTCTCCAAACTTGTCCAAGAAAACGATAATTTGTTCCTTCATCATCCCTAATCTCTATCGCTCTACATCATCCATCATCCCCGTCTCATCAATCCCTCAAAGGTGAAACCTCCCGGCAGCCAAATTTAGGGATAAACGCGGTGAGACCTCCCGGAGAACATGATTGAGTATTTCTCAACCGACTTCTGATTAGTGTATCTTGAGATTTCGATTGTGTTATTCGCTAAAAAGGTAGATGAATGAACTGTGTGATGCTAACCGCTACGTTTTGATGATGTTTAATGTTCATTTTTTCATGTTCTTTTACTTATTCAGATTAACATCTCTTCATTTTATATCATCACATTTGATTGATATTTTTAGTAGTGATACTCGCCTTTTGTTTTTGAGTTCATTACATATTTCGATTTAATCAATTAAGATTAGTTTCTTTAGAGATTTTCATTGTGTCCCCTAAGTTTTGTTGATCTGCCTTTAGAGATTTTCATTCTTTTAGTAGTGATACTCGCGTTTTGCTTCAAGTTTTGTGTAAACTCATAGATTTCCTTTCTGATTTATTGTGTTATGTTTTTGTGATTCAGGAGGAATACATACAATCATTTCATGAGTTTTGAAGTTTTGATTATTCGATTATTTGAAGGCGGGATGCAGAGTCACGAGTCGGGTTGTATTCTTGTGTTTAGATTTGAACAAAGTTCGATTTCTTGTATTTTTGTGTTACATTTGTACAAAGTTCCTATTTCGATTCTATATTTCATTTTGCATTATTCTACATCTTAAAAGTGGAAACAAAACATAAAGTTTGCGATTACTCTACACAAAACATAAAGGTTGGTTAGGTTGTATCTTTCTTTGCTAAACTTTTATAACCATATTTGTTGAGTTTTAAATATGTTATCTTCGCTCCCCTGACTTAACAGGCGTCACCAACCCATTTTGAATTGTTTTTAACCCGTTTCTAGTCAGAAGGGAAAACTTATAAAAGTGTAAATCATGTTTTTACCTTTAAAAGTAGTGCTCGCGCACGTCGTAACTCTTAAAAAGCGAAGAAGTTATGGTCTATCAAAGATATGCTGAAAATATATATTTTTACACTATTGATAGCTTTTAGTTTATGCTGAAAATTAACTTCAAAGTCATTTTTGGGCCTTAACATCGGAATTAATCAAGCAGACGAAATAAAAGTTGTAATGTTTTATATATACATATTAGTAAAGTCGGATACTTTTCAAAATGTTTTATACTTGTTTAGTCGCTAAAAATGTATATTACGACTATTGATAGTCAACATCGACAAAACTATATTTTACCAACTAAATCTTTATACAAACATGTACGGGCGATATAACATTTTATAAAATGCATACATAACATATCATTGTTGTGCAACCCAGTGTCAAAACAAACATAATACCATAATAGTTACATTCTTGCGGAATCTTACTAGTTACATTTTTGTTAGATGTTACTTTCGTTTTGAATATCTTCTCGTCATTTGTTTTTGAAACTATTTTGTTTGTCCAAATTGATCTAACAGTCTTAAAATGGATCGAGTTTGGATGAAAGCTAGTCGAATAAGTGTTGAATATGAGAATGGAGTTGAACAATTTCTAGAATTTGCACAAAAAATCGACCAGAACCCGATCAAAAGTATTATTGTCCTTGTATCAATTGTGTGAATGGAAGAAGACATGAAGTTGGCAAGATTTGAGAACATCTTCTTTGTGATGGAATTAACAAGAATTATAAAATATGGACATGGCATGGTGAATTGATGGACTTTTCAAGTGAGCACTCGAAAGACACTCATGACATTGATGTGGATACATATGATCGAGTTGAAGACATGATTCGTGATGTTGGACAAGAATCTTTTCAACGAGCACATGTGTATGATACATTGAAAAGTGATTCAGAGATACCTTTGTGGCGGGATGTAAACTCTTTACGGTTGTCGGCGATGTTAAAGCCGGTTAATCAAGGCAAGAAATGGATGGAGTGATAAAAGCTTTGCAATTGCTTGAACTGTTGACGGAGATGCTTCCAGAAAATAACACATTACCGAATCGTAATTATGAGGCAAAGAAGATATTGTGTCCGATGGGAATGGAGTACAAGAAAATACACGCATGCCCCAATGATTGCATATTATATAGAAAAGAGTTTGAAACATTGCATAAGTGTCCCACATGCGGGGTATCGAGGTACAAATCCAAGTCGATGATTTTAGTGGTGATAGCACAAAGCGAGGTTCCCCTGCGAAGGTGTTATGGTATCTTCCAATAATTCCAAGGTTTAATCGATTGATTGCTAATGCGAGATGATGCGAAGAACCTCATATGGCATGCGGATGGGAGAAAATGTGATGGGCGGCTTCGCCATCCGGTGATTCTTTCTGATGGAAGAAAATTGATAACTTGTTTCCAGATTTTGGGAATGAGCCAAGAAATCTTAGACTCGGACTTGCTACAGATGGGATGAATCCATTTGGTAACATGAGTTGTAAGCATAGTTCATGGCCGGTTATGCTTGTGATTTACAATCTACCTGATTGGTTGTGCATGAAACGGAAATATGTTATGTTATCTATGATGATTTCAGGCCCAAGACAACCAGGAAATGACATAGATGTTTATCTAAGTCCTTTTATTGAAGACTTGACAATGTTATGGAAGGAAGGGATAAACATGTTTGATGGGTATCGTCAACAAAGTTTCAAGTTACGTGCATTGTTATTTTGCACCATTAACGACTTTCCAGCATATGGAAATGTGAGTGGGTATGGTGTTAAGGGGCATCACGCATGTCCTATATGTGAAGAAAACACAAGTTACATACAACTAAAGCATGGGCAAAAGACTGCTTACACTCGACATCGAAGGTTTCTTGAACGTTATCACCCTTATCGTAGATTAAAAAAGCTTTTAACGGATCTCGGGAGGATGGGCCCGACCTACACCCTTGACGGGTAAACGGGTTTATGATCGGGTTAAAAACATCAATACTATATTTGGGAAGACCAAGAAGAAGGCTATTGAGAAAAATATCTGGAAGAAGAGGTCGATATTCTTTGATCTACCATCTTGGTCCCATCTAGATGTTAGGCATTATATTGATGTTATGCATGTGGAGAAGAATGTGTGTGATAGTGTAATTGGTACACTTTTGAACATTAAAGGCAAGACGAAAGATAATGTGAAGGCTCGACAAGATTTGCTTGAGATGGGTATACGACCAGAGCTACATCCACAATTAGTAGGTAAACGTACCTATTTGCCTCCAGCATGTCACACTTTATCAAAAAAAGAGAGAACAAGTTTTTGCCAGTGTCTACGGGGCATGAAAGTGCCGCAGGGATATTCTTCCAATATCAAGAGTCTTGTGTCATTGCAAGATCTGAAGTTAGTTGGATTGAAATCTCATGATTGTCATGTATTAATGCAACAACTCCTGGCGGTGGCCATACGTGGCATCTTACCTAAAAAGGTAAGACATGCCATAACTCGCTTGTGCTATTTCTTTAATGCCGTATGCAGCAAAATGGTTGACCCTATGAAGTTGGATGAGTGGGAAAAAGAGGCTTCCGTTATCTTATGTCAATTAGAGATGTATTTTCCTCCTTCATTTTTTGACATCATGGTTCACTTAATTGTTCATTTAGTAAGGGAAATTAGAGTATGTGGTCCCGTTTATTTAAGGTGGATGTATCCTGTTGAGCGCTACATGAAGATCTTAAAAGGGTATACCAAAAATCCACATCATCCGGAAGCATCTATTGTCGAGAGATACATTGCCGAAGAAGCTATTGAGTTTTGTACAGATTACTTGTCAAAGATAGAAGCTGTAGGGCTCACAGAAGCCTCGTCATGATGGGAGACATGAAGGTAAGGGAACTCGCGGTGTGAAAGTCAAACTAAGAGTCGAGACGAAGTGTTTCAAGCGCATTTGTATATATTAAATAACACCGACGAGGTCCTCCCTTACTTGATTGCTCACAAAAATCTTCTAAAGATGAATTATCCTCGCATGAGCGAAAAATGATTGTTGAGCGAGCATAACAAAACTTTCTTAAAGTGGTTTAAAGAAAAAATTAGTCTTGATAATAGTGCTTAGATACATTAAAATGGTTGGCACACGGGCCTAAGTTTGATGTCATTACTTGGAGTGGATATGATATCAATAATTGCTCCTTCTACACAAAGTCACGGGATGACAAGAGTCTTGTTCAAAACAGTGGGGTCACTCTTCAGGCCGAGTCCATGCACTTTTCTAGTTCTAAAGATAAAAATCCTGTTATGGCATCTGTAACTTACTTTGGAGTCGTTGAAGATATTTGGGAGGTTGATTATGTCATATTTCGAGTGCCTGTTTTTAAGTGTAAGTGGGTTGATAATAACACAGGTTTGCGAATTGATGAGTTGGGATTTACATTGGTAGACCTTCGCAAGGTAGCTTGTATGGACGAGCCTTTCATCATGGCATGTCAAGCAAAACAGGTGTTTTATATCAACGATCCATGTGATGAAAGATGGTCAGTGGTGCTTCAAGGTAGAAGCATGGATGTTACTCATGAAAATGAAGGCTCAACACTTGAAAATTATGAGACTGTTGCACGCATGCCTTCTATGATAGAAGAAAATGAAGTGGATGATGTACATGCTACTCGTCATGATCATGATGAAGGCATATGGGAGAACGTTCTTATATAAACTAGGTTTTTACCTTTGGATTTTTATTTTGTTATTTTCTAATATTTAATATGTGTAATGTTAAACGTGATTTCAGTTTACAATCTTGGGAATGAATGTTTAATATGTGTAATATGTGAATGAATGAATGATGGATGTTTTTTTTTGTAAATTAATTATTTATTTGATTACCTTGTCCAGTTATCTCCTTCCTGAGATTTTTCAATCTTTAGAGAAAGTTGTAGTTTTAGATGATGATATCGTTGTTCAAAGAGATATGTCAGCCCTGTGGAAACTTGACATGGGGGAAAGTGAATGGGGCCATGCGGTCATGTGCGGTGAAGTTGTTTCACTGAAAACTTACACCGCCAAGTAGCGGCTTCGATGAAAATTCTTGTTCTTGGACTTACGGAATAAATATTATTGATCTATCTAGGTGGAGGATGCATAATGTTACGAAACATATCAGCGCTTGGTGCATGAGGTGAGTGGAGACATTTTCACACTTGGATATGCTCGATTTTATTTTTGTTGATTAATTCTCGGAAACTCGGTTTTAAGTCGAGAATAAAATATATGATTTATATTGAACTGCAAAGTTGAGAAGAGACAACCTGAGTATTCCACTGGGCTCAGGCACCAATTGGAATTCTAAGGATTATATTATATGCCCTAGAATTCTATTTACCTTGCTGACGACAGACAATATAGCCAGCATACCTGAATGAAAAAGCCATATTAGAATTATGACAAAGATTGGGAAAAGGACTGAAAAGGGATTGGGGGGAAATGAAAAGGTGGAAGCATGAAAGAATAGAGATGGAGAATAAATGAAAAGCAGGGAGAAAATGTGAGACGAAACACATAAAACAAAGATTCATGGCAAGTTGCTCTGATTTAGGAAGCATATTTTAGAATATAATGCCCTTCAAGACATTTTTAGGGGGATCAGTTCTTGCTGAATGTTAAAATTTACCAGGCATATCATGGTTCAGGAAGTCAAGAGTGTGCTAGAGACAAGTCAGGAAGAATTGAGATTTCTTCTAACTCTCAAGAAATGTTACTCCAAATGATTGTATTGGTTTGATTTTGATTGTTTGCTTCATAGATTTGAGTGGCTGTTTTATGCAATGTCCAGATAACTAACAAAATCCTCTCTTTTAAACAAGTTATCTGGTCTTAAAATTGAACTTCTCTTGTTTGTAGTCTTAATGGAGTCTTGAAATCCTTAATATGCATTACCTGAAACCTTATCCAAATTTGACAGAATATCATATCCGTATGCATAAGATACTGTGGTATGACAAAATTTTCACTTTCTTGAAATGTCGTTGAGCTTACGAATGTTGTTTAAGACTGTGTTTGCTGTTTCTTTGTTGATTCTGCATTAAATCTTCCCCTTTTGTCCATTCTCTCTGTCCATCAACTTTAAGTGTTGTTTGTGGTAGAAGTCTATTGTCTTGTGCTCTGTATAATTGTTATTGAATGAAGTCATGGCACATGGTGAATGATACATCTATGATTGAAGAGTTGATAAATTGAAAAATCTCAGGAAGGAGATTGAACAACTGTTGTGTCACGATTTATTCATCCCGACAGGCGATCGACTATAAGGCCGAGCGACCAAGTCAACATCAGTCAAACTATGGCTAGCTCGCCAAGTCGAAGATATCAAACCACCATCAGGTACCTAGCGATCGACTCCCAAGGCGATCGCCCTTTGGCAGCTGGCGATCTACTCTAGTGACCGGCTAAGGGCAATCGACCTACGCCCCGAGCAGAGATGATCGCCCGTCTAAGTCATCGAGGACTGGATCTCAGAAAAGCACCCACGTGCGAGATCCATAAAGGCGCCGACAAGATCTTTTGCTAACAGACAAGATCTTTGACCAAAGCTGTCACCTACCCCACCTACGGCATGTGCGCGAAAGTTGTCGATAGGGCCGCATGTGACTAACTCGGGACGCGTGTAAGCTCCCCATTGGACCGAGTAGTTGGCGCCAACAACTCCTGCGAGGCTTTGAGGGCGAGGCCCATGTGCTAAAAAGACGATCGCCCGATTATTATATTACGAAAAGGCGATCGCCGGCGTATCGAAGCCACATAAATAGAGAACCTCCTCCTACTGGAAAAAGGTTCTCAGTGCAAATTCATTTTAACCAACGGTTCGAATTCACTCTGCGGTTCCCGATTCACTTGAATATACGGTTCGAATTCATTTGACTTACGTCCAAATACATTCCACCAAAAGTTCACATTCTCTCACATTCGATACATCCACGAAATCTTGAAGAACATACATATCATCAAGCTCCGGCTATCTCACGGAATCCATCTCGGGACTTCTCTCTCCAAATCTCTCGTCCGTAAGACGATCGGCGAAGCGACAAGTCTCGCTAGGCAGATTCCAAGGGATTCATAAGCCAGAAGCCCAAACATCCGGCTAAATACTCGCCGTGAGAGACGGTCGATCTCTCACCGCCGCGACTGTTCATCTCCTTTGTTACAAGAACTCACAGAGCATCAAATCTGGTTCTTCCGGCAATCTACACGCTCACTAGCTAAGATAACAAGAATCTTTACACTCATTGTA
Organism: Orobanche coerulescens; assembly: GCA_033398695.1. NCBI lineage: Eukaryota > Viridiplantae > Streptophyta > Magnoliopsida > Lamiales > Orobanchaceae > Orobanche > Orobanche coerulescens. The sequence goes on along the minus strand of CM065819.1, from coordinate 23,545,331 downwards.
ATTGTATTCTTACATTAGTACTTATATCCCCGAATATTGGTATTAATAATATCTCGCGAGAGCATTCAAGCCCGGGACTAACAACCCCGGCAAATCTTGTGTTATTTATCTTTCTCTCGGAAGTGCTCTTGCATTTGTTTGCTATCCCATCCATTCCAGCAATATCTATCTCCGGATAATATTTTGGGTAGCAACAATTGGCGCTAGAAGGAGGGCGTGGCATCTAACCCTCATATTTTTATTTCTACCGTCCCGAAGAACACTCACTGTTCTCGGGGCAAATACTTGAAGTGACACTCACTGCACTTCAAAGAAAACCTCCAGAATCATGACATCCGCCGGTCCATCAAGAAAAGGCTCTCGAACCGCCGGACACCATTTCCCGGCTCGGTCAGAACCCCGGCCCGGCAGGGGAAGCGCGGCAGCGAGACTCTCGATCCCGCATCCGAGAGATGGCCCCAACCTCTCACTCGATCGGTTCCAAACCGAGAACGGTCGAGGAGGCTATGGCCATCTGGAGGAGCGACGGAAGCATGCGCGCGCCGCGATAACTCCCTCGATCATCCGCCGCATGGGAAAGCGGAAATTGATGGGCTCTTGAGCAGCGATCGTCAAAAGCCCCAATTCGCGAGAAAGGCTCTCGCCTGGCGGACGGATCCATATTCGATCGCTTGGGGCGCGACCCGTCGGCGGCCAAGGCACTCTGTTTCCAACCTTGAAAAGACGGAATCGAATCCGTTATCGGGAGTTCGGCCTACTCACCTCACGGCCGAGCATATCGGCCATCGACTCCGCCCGATCGCCGGGGACTCGGTACTCAATCGCCTCGGCTCCGCTCCGATCGCGAGCCGCTAACGATCGAGCCACGCGATGGCCGCCATGCAACGCCAACTCGGCGAGATGAGAGCACTCTTGGACACCGGGGCAAGCACCGGCAAGAAGATCGCCGGGCCGGCCAAGGCCACTCGCGGTCCACATCGAGCTTGCCCCCATACAACCAACGATCGCTCCTCCTAAAACACCTCTGTATAAGGAGATCGGACCCCGAAACCCACCCGAGTAAATTCGAATTTACATGGTAGGTGTGGGGCATCGATCTGACCAAGTGCCGGACCTTCCCGTGACATTGGCGGCCGGCCCATAAGTGGTACGTCTCACTACCACCACGATCGGTCACCTCTTTTAAGAAACCGCGAATGACTTCACGTCATACTTCGCCCGGCAAGGTCGCCAGACGAGAAGGCCCCCACCGCATGATAAAAATCAAGCGGGGAAGGAGCCAGCCGCAGATTACATCGGCCGGGTAGGCGAAATCATCCTCACCGCGAACCCGTCGGTGATGAGCTCGCTCTCTATTCGGTCATGGGGATTCACGGTCACTCTCCCATGTTCGGACATCTCTCGAGGATATTCCCCCAACTTACGCGACCTTCCGCGCTAAAGCTGCCAACTTCCTGGCCAGGCAAAGGCTACTCACCCTCCGCTTAGACGAGGAAACGCCACCTCTTGCCCAGAAGATAGCGATCGCCAAAGCAAAGAAGGCGATCGCCAAGACACCCGGAGATTTCAAGGCTTTCGAGGACATGGAAGCCCATCTCCTCCATACGTTCAACAGAACTCCGGCACATATTTTCTATGCCATCAAGGGGCACGAAGAGCTCAAAAAGCCAAAGGCGATAAGGGACCACGGTCACCTGGACAACAATCAATATTGTGCCTACCACAAGAGTCCCGGCCACAGCACCAACAAATGCCGCGACCTCCTCAAACAGCTCTGGAGATTGTTCGAGGAGGGCAAGTTGGACAGCTTATTGGTTTAGCCGAAGCCCCTACCAATCTCTATAGACGATCGCCCGAGTCGAACACAAAACAGGCTGGGAAGCTCATACGAGCCGACCCCTGGATCAACCTCGGCGATCGTCTCTATATGCTTCAATCAAGAGAAGGAGACCACGGAAGTCACCCCGATCTCCCTCCTTATTTAAGAAACCGGAGGACTCGATCGCCATCTGCAGTTCACCATCTAACACGATGGACTAAGGCACGAGATCGCCTCCCCCGCACAACGTACACCGTCGAAGGTCGGCATCTACATGACGATCCAAGGTGGAAGAGTGCAGCCATGGTCCTGGCGGTCGATGGAACCGACTGCTTAGGCCATGCAAGGTCCCTTTAGGCCAAGATCGCCCGCCCTTCGTTTAAATACGAGGCCGGCGTAGTCTGAGGGCCCTTCAAAATTAATCAGTGGACACGATCGCTCGCCCTCAAAGGTTCAGCACCTAACATGGTGAACCCGGACAATGCGACGTGCCGCAACCCCGTCTCAACGTACACCGTCGAGGTCGGCCATCTCCATGGCTGGCCGAGGTGGAAGCAGAGCTAACAAGCCGTGGGCGCGGAGTTGATTCATCCGACGCTGCCCCGCGCAAGGACTCCTCTAGACCGAGACCGCACGCCCTTCGTTTAAATACGAGGCGGCGCGGCTATGAGAGGACCCTCATAATAAAGTGAGTCACGAGACACTCAATGTCTTCGCGCATCAAGACATGATCAAGGAGTCGGTCCGTCGAACTCCGCGATCGTGCACGGTTCCTCAAGATGGACGGCCGTCCCAGGGATTCGACAAAGTTGAAGACCGCTCACTCAAGGAATTATTTTCATCCCCTTACTTCCACTAAGTGAATAAAAACAAGGGGCAATAAGAGTGCGGACTACCTACACGACGATCGTCGCTATTCAACCACATACGGAGATCGTCATTTTTCCAGATGTAGTACAGCGATCGTATTTGTTGTAAAAAGTCATCTTTATGAGTTTATTTGGAACTACCCTTGCAACGATCTCTCCTCACACATTTGTACAAAGTCAAACAAAGACTTAAAAATAACCATTCATTCAAGTGATAAGTCAGAAAGACAAATGCTCATTTCATTACTTGAAAAATCGGAGTACATGATCGCCCGAAGGCCTAAGTACTACAAAAGAAAGCTACAAACTACAAAGAAAGTAAGCTAAAAACATCAAAAAGGAAGCGCCTCGAGGCCCTGCACAGCCTTCGCCATCGGCATCCGGCGCGGTCCCCTCATCTTAGGAGCGTCGGGATGAGCAAGGCTGTCCGGAGACGGATACCGGCTCAAATCCACGCCGATGTCCGCGAGTCAAGATCGGCAAGGAGAAAGCCGAATTGAGAGGATGCTCCAATGCATATGACTTGAATTTCTCGGCAAGAGGACCGACCTCCAAGCCTCCCTTCTTAGCCGCTCGGATCGAGTCGGCGAATGCCAAATAATAGGCGAACTCGCTGACATACTCCAAGTTTTGGAAGGGATCGGCCTTGGTCGCCTCAACCTCTCCTCTCAGCTCGGCCGTCGCCTTTTGCGACCCACAGGCCTCGGCCTCCCTCGCGGCGACCTTCTCCTTCGCCTCCGCCCGGCTCATTTGTCAGTAAGCGATCGTCACCTTACAGCGATCGGCCTCCTCTTCAACAACGTTCCTCGCACAGGCGGCGTCCTGCATCAGTCCCGGAATCGGTCGACCGCCATTCGATATTTCTCGGTCTCCTTCTTCTCCGGCTCAAGCTCATGGCTCGCCCTTGGCCGCCTCCAAGGAGTCCTTCTCCATCGCTGCGATCTTGTCGGCAAACTCGGCGTTCTCTTCCGAGCCGCCTCAAGATCCTCCCGAAGGCGAATAGTGGAGGGCCGCCTCAAACTCTGGCGGCACAGGCGGCCATGGTCGCCGTCACGAAGAGAAAGGGCGACAACGGCATTCATCGAACTCGGCGATCGCGGCCAGGCGATCGCATCGGATCGATTGTCCACGCCTTCGGCAAAGCAGAAGCAGCCTTGCTCACATAGGGAGGAATGTCGCAGGAATGGCGAGGAGATCGACTCGCCAGGAAATCCACGACCATCGGTGGACAAGACGGGTCTGCGCGATGGATCCTGCACCAAAACACCAAGGTTAATACAACTCCTATGCAGATGCAATTTTCAACACAAAAATGCTATCTACCTCTCAGCCTTCTCGGGATCCCGACCGAAAAACGGTTTCCCTCGAGGAGTTTCCGCATCCGCGATCGCCGTCTCCCGCAGAAAAGCCGCAGAGGGCGGCTCGCTCTCCGGAGCAACGATGGTGATTGGAGGCGCGGCGATCGGCACTTCATCGGCCGGGGCAGGAAACGAAGTTCCTTCCGGCCTCGGCCTCTTGCGATTCACCCGAAGCCCCTCCGCCGGAATTTACTCCTCAACCTCGACCTGCTCCACGCGAGGCTCCGGCTCCACGCGAGGTTCCGCCTCCGGAACTATAGGCGTCTGGCAGGTGGAACCCGAGTCGACCTCTTCGCGCGAAGACGGCCTAGACTCACAGGTTCGACATAGCGATCTCCAACGGAGGCTCCAAAGCGAGAAGCGAACCTCTGCGGTTAAGACGATCGATCGGCGGTGAGACACTATCTTCAAGTAAGGCGATCGCCTAGAAATTGAAGGTCGCATAAAGTCATACAGCACCGCGAGATGTCTCGGGAAGCGGAATAGTCGAGCCGACAACCGGCGACTCTCCTTGTTGATCCGAGTGGCGTCTAGGTCGTCGTCCGACAAGCTCCTAATTCGCTCCCAAACAACGAGGAAGTCGAAAGGCGGCTCCTCGATCGCCGGAATATGAAAGCCTTGCAAAGCAATCAAATTAGATCGGTCAAAACGCATCCAGCGAAGGAGAGTCTAAACCCTTCAGGATTCCTCTCCCGAAATTGGTGGGATCTCCGGTTCGCACTGTGGGATTGTCGCTCGCGAAGCTCTCCACTTGCGGCGACCCCGAACCACTTCGTCGATCGCCCCGTATCTTATTCGAACTCCATGAATCACCGGCCGGATCGGCCTTGAATATGGTAACCGCCGACCAACCCTCTATGAGCCGTCGGTTTAAACAAATGGTTCATCTCCAACGGCGATGGGAGGCAGTACGAGGCGGTGACCGCCGAAAGGGTGAGGGTGCGGCGATTTGGAGCCGGGCGTTCGGCGTCGGTGAAGTGGCGCCACATTCCAGCGGCCGAGATGGGAGACCGCAAAGGACAGAGGGAAGCGCAACCCGGCCTCCATAACGGCCTCACTCACTGCGACCATACCCATCGGAGGCTGGTCGGCTCTTTCGTTCTCCGCAGGCGCGAACATGTCCACATCTGAAGGAACATGGAATCTTGTCCTCCAGACGGCCAGATCCCTCCTGGACGTCGAGCTCCGTATTTGGCCGAGCGACCACAACGATCGCTGCGACACGATCTGCGGCCAGCAGGAGCACATATGATAAGCGACCGAATATCCCCTGAAATCGAATCTCGGAGTAGGACCGGCTAACCTCTCCATTATTTCAGCGAAGGCCCTATATGCCCGACCAAAATCACTATGTTGCTCCCAGTAAGCCCTGATCGCCAGATCTCTCTCGATCTGCGATCGTCTCTCCTCAGCAGCCGACTCCCTAGCAACATCGGCCTCATTGAACAAAGCCTCAACTTGGTAGGGTCGATTAAAACCGAATGGCTCACCGGCCGCCGTCTCAGTGGAAGACGGAAGAAGTTTCTCCCAGGCGTAGATGTCCCTGGCGGAACTAGTTCCGCTCCAAGCGATGATGAGGTTAGGCCATTTTCAGAGATAGAAAATAAGAAAAGGTTTTCTTACCCTAAAGTGAAATCGATCGACGATCGGCGCTTAGATCTTGAAAATTCGGCGGCGGGACCTTCTTTCTCCAATGCGTACGCGTGAGTGAGGCTGACCCGCGCCCCCTTTTATAGGAGAAAGCGGGGACCCGATTGCAATAAGGGAAAACCTCGGGGGTCGGATCTCAAGCGGCGCGCCGATTGGACCCCCTCGAGACCCGCGTCTGCGTCTTTTCGAGGGCGTATCGAGGAGTCATTAATGACCGTTAGCGTCCTCCAAGCTTAGCACGTGCGAGGAGACTTTTCCACTCCCATTGTTTTTCCCGCACAGTTCAGCGGCCAACCAGGTCGTCCGAATCCAGAGTATATCAGCTCAAAGACGATCGCCAGTTCAGTTAAACACGAAGTCGCTCGTCAATAGTTCAGCGATCGCCAAGAGAGCCACCTCACCCCACGTTTCCAACGTATGAGCGAGCTGGGGGGCAATTGTTGTGTCACGATTTATTCATCCCGACAGGCGATCGACTATAAGGCCGAGCGACCAAGTCAACATCAGTCAAACTATGGCTAGCTCGCCAAGTCGAAGATATCAAACCACCATCAGGTACCTAGCGATCGACTCCCAAGGCGATCGCCCTTTGGCAGCTGGCGATCTACTCTAGTGACCGGCTAAGGGCAATCGACCTACGCCCGGCAGAGATGATCGCCCGTCTAAGTCATCGAGGACTGGATCTCAGAAAAGCACCCACGTGCAGATCCATAAAAGGCGCTGACAAGATCTTTTGCTAACAGACAAGATCTTTGACCAAAGCCTGTCACCTACCCCACCTACCGGCATGTGCGCCGAAAGTTGTCAGTAGGGCCGCATGTGACTAACTCAGGACGCGTGTAAGCTCCCCATTGGACCGAGTAGTTGACTGCCAACAACTCCTGCAGGCTTTGAGGGGACAGGCCCATGTGCTAAAAGACGATCGCCCGATTATTATATTACAGAAAAGGCGATCGCCCGGCGTATCGAAGCCCTATAAATTGAGAACCTCCTCCTACTGGAAAAAGGTTCTCAATTCTGAATTCATTTTAACCAACGGTTCGGAATTCACTCTGCAGTTCCCAGTTCACTGAATATACGGTTCGGAATTCATTTGACTTACGTCCGAAATACATTCCACCAAAAGTTCACATTCTCTCACATTCCGATACATCCACGGAAATACTGAAGAACATACATATCATCAAGCTCCCGGCTATCTCACCGGAATCCATCTCAGGACTTCTCTCTCCAAATCTCTCGTCCAGAAGACGATCGGCAGAAGCAGCAAGTCTCCGCTAGACAGATTCCAAGGGATTCATAAGCCCAGAAGCCCAAGCATCCAGCTAAATACTCGCCGTGAGAGACGGTCGATCTCTCACCGCCGCGACTGTTCATCTCCTTTGTTACAAGAACTCACAGAGCATCAAATCTGGTTCTTCCGGCAATCTACACGCTCACTAGCTAAGATAACAAGAATCTTTACACTCATTGTAATTGTATTCTTACATTAGTACTTATATCCCCAAATATTGGTATTAATAATATCTCGCGAGAGCATTCAAGCCCGGGACTAACAACCCCGGCAAATCTTGTGTTATTTATCTTTCTCTCGGAAGTGCTCTTGCATTTGTTTGCTATCCCATCCATTCCAGCAATATCTATCTCCGGATAATATTTTGGGTAGCAACAACAACGATATGTGTTTGGTGCATAAATCCATATGTATATAAATGTGGATATATATATAGTAGTGCTCGTGTTCTACATAAGAAGTAATCGTTATTATTTGCTGCATTAATTGCTATGCTTCTTCTGATGACATGACTTACATGTTATTTTCATCGGAATTGCATTCCCTGTTTTCCTTTTCTCTAGTCAGGCAAACGTTGTGCAAGAAATTCTTAGAATGCTGCTCGTTTGTTTTAATCTTTCGTTTGTTTATTAATCTGCTGCCTTTAATTCGTTAATCTTTGCTCTTCTAAGTTACTCTTTGTTAGTTAACGGATTAATCTTGCCGACTTGATTAGTGGTGTTTGTGATTATTAGTCTTTGCTCTTGAAAATCTTAGTCTTTGTTAATGGATTTTAAAAGGCTGTGATTGGTTTTAAAAACTTGATTGATTTTAAAAGTTAGTCATCAATAAATATATTTCCACATGTCTATAGCTTAAAAATGAATTTCTTTTATTTCATTGCTTATGATCTTCTTATTAACTTATTACTAAACGAGACACATGTCTACTCCACCGAGATCTCGTTCCACTTCTCCAAAGAGAGACTATATCGAGAAAAACTAGACAATCGACACGATGTAGAGATATGACAAAAACACGAGTGGATGGAAAAAATTACCGCTTGACCTCGATAAGGTCACGGGAAAAACCAAAAGAGCTCATAAAGTGAAGTTAAGCACGTATTTGGGAAAACTTGCTCGAGATAATGTTTCTATTTTGCACCACTAGATGGTTAGAAGTACGAGAATCGGATAAGAATATGATTTGGCAGGATGTTTTGGTATGTTCGGTAAAACCTTATCCACTTAACTTCATGTTTGGACATTTTAAGATATTTTACCGTATTATTATTATTGCCTAATTCTTTAATTTTCATTGTTATTGTTAGTCGACTTTGATATTAGCAATAACGAACAATTGAAAGATAAGATATTGCAATCGGTGGGGTTAAAGTGGAGACAGTTTAAATCGGAATTGACACGTATTTGGGTATATGGTGCATACAAGGACATCTCTCCTTGTGAAAAATACAATATCTCGGAGGCGGATTGGGACGAATTCAAAAGATTAGACTAGATCCTTCTTGGGAGGTAAATCGAGTTTTATTGTCTCTCTTGCAATACTTGTGTATTGTTATTCTTGTGTTAGTGATTCTCTTCATAATCACGGGTAAAAGGAAAAAAGCACGGGACATCCAAAAGCGAACACGGCTCCCCATACGATGTCTCGTGGAGGTTATGATTGGCTTGAAGAGAAGATCATGGAAAGTAAACTAAAGCAACGGCAAGAGGAAGCCAAACAATCGGTGTTGATACAATTGTTGATCCTCCATCTCCTCGACACGCCACCAAAAATATAAGTTGGGTCGAATTAAGAAATCGGGTGAGATGACATCGATGCGACGCGAGATCGCTAAGAGAATTGTAAGTTATTAATTTTGTTCGCTTTTCCTATATGTACATAATAAAACTCTCTGTGTTTAAGCTAAAATGCACCAAACAAACACCCCGCATAAAATCCTCTTAGTTGAATTTCATAAAAAAATTAACGGCGTTCATTTTCGTTAATAAAATATAAAAATATTAAAAAAATATTTAAATTCGAAATGATTTAAAAAATCAAATTATTTTTGAATTTCAAATTTGATCTAAAAAATCGAGAAAATTAATGAATATTTTAAATTATTCGAAATTCATAAAATATATGTGACAAAATATATTTTGAATTTCTTTAATTTTTTTTGAAGGAATTCCTTAAAAATTAGCATGAAATAATTACATTTTTAAAGTCAAAAATTATATAATTTTAGGTTAGTGTATTATTTTAGGTACTCGGGCACTCGTTTTTCTATTTTCTCTTAATGATGAGTTATTTGATTACATGCGGATGGTGAAGATTATTACAAGTACAATAATGTTATCATCAAAAAAATAAAAAACTTAAATCACAATAACTCATTCGTTCAATAACTAGAAAGCTCTAAATGCTTAAAGACCATTTCACTGTTTGACTTGTTGTTATTAATTTTTATTTAAATATATGATTGTTTTAGAAGTTATTCAAATGCTCTATCTTTATTTGTTGTAGGATGAGTTTGAGGAGCGGTGCTCACGGGGTTCCTTTGTTAACGAGGGTCGCAAGGATATATTAGCAGTGCAGTTGGGCGACGAGCACCGGGTCGTGTTCGTGGTGTTGGATTCGGTGTGGGCATTCGAGAGTACTTTGGAGGTCGTTCTCGTGGGTCGGCAACATCATCGGTAAGTCCGAATTTTTGAAGCGCCTAAAACAAGAGATTACACACGAAGTCACACAAAACTTAATGAAGCGATTCGGCCCCGCTTTGGAATCATTGAATCAATCTCAACATACTCCAGTACATAATGACACACCTCCTCTACGTGTCGGCCAAAGGGGAGTTGTATTGTCGCTGCAAACCCCTTAGGGAGGAGAAAAACGTGGACAAGGTCGATCGAGTTGAGTTGTATATCGATGAGCATCCTCCTCGTCTGGTAGCCCTTGGGAGAGTTATTGAGGGGGGGCCAACCTTACACGGTGTGCCTCTATCTGGTGATTTAGCTAGAGTGATGGTTGAAGATGTTCGAGACCACGATGCTCCATCCGGTTCCCACGTCGGAGGTAAGTTTAGTGGGGCAAGCCGTAGGTGGTTTTATTGCATGGCCAAGTCGTCTAATCAAATCTGTTTTAGCACAGGTATTTCTTCCTTTTGTCTTTATTAGAAAAAGTATACATTTTATTAAATAGAAATAGAATAACTAATAATAGTCGGATATAAGGGGTATACATTTCTCTTCATCTGTTATGAGTTGAGCTTGTTGAGCTTTCATTGACAAAGATTTCACTACAGGTTCTTCTATCAAAATCCCTTTGTCTTTGCCCTGTGGTGTTCTGTACTTCCTAGGTGGCGTGTCTGTTTGTGTAATTTTTAGTTTATTCGTGCCGTATGCAAAAAAGAAACCTGACTAATTAAAAAAAATGCAGGTACATGTTGTGATACAATTTTTATAAAAAAGAAACCTTCTGGTTTATAAAAAAGAGACCTGACTAATTAAAAAAAATGCAGGTACTTGCAAAAAAGAAACCTGACTAATCAAGGCTGTAGCTTTCTGTTCCTATAAAAAATTTCAACACAACCTTCTGTCTGTACGTTCGTGACATCTTTTAAAAGTTCGGCCTAAAATTTGCGGGCAGTCGTTGTACATGTAAATACAACTACCTCTAATCGTTCGTTTATTATATGTGTGAATCTGATATGAAATATTTGTAAAGATTTATATGTATTTATCTAGAGGCCTCTTCGGAGTATTCATTCCTATGGTGTTTGTTATTCCTTTTTCCCGAAAAGATCCGCTGGTTTTGTGCCTCCACTGATTTCATGCTTTGGCCTTGTGAGTTCTCATCCCATTTAAAGAGTTCTATTGTTTTATATCCGATGTCCTTACTTTTATATTATTTCATATTTTTTAAGGATATTGTGCAACCAAAAAAGAAGCGAGTTCAACCGGTTGATGATTGAGAATCCGTACAAGATCGATTTTGGAATTGCTTAAAATTTCCCCATCCCTTTATAAGAATCCTTTGCGGGCGCCGTTGGGTGATTTCTTTGGCGTAGTTGATCTTGAGGTGCCATTGTACATATGCCACACCGATGTTTTAGAAATCTTTCACGGGAATGATTGGCTTAGCATCTCAGTTATGCAACTCTGGATCACGTAAGTAAATTTTATAACTAATTTTTAATAATATGAGTTTATGTTAGTGTTATGTCCGAGATTTTGTTAAATCGTTCTTACGTGAAACGTAGCTTTATCATGATGATAGTGTTAATTGAGATTCAATGTTGTTGATGATTATTACATACATTAAACACTTTTGCTAAAGTCAGTGAACAAATTGTGATTTTATAGTGTCAATCGGTTATACAACTCTGATAATAATCTGCATTTAATTTATAGTTATCAAAAGTTAAACTTCTTTTTATTGGATATTAGGTACCTAAAATCATTAATCGTAGACACGATGAATGATAATTTGTATGGATTCCTTGAGCCTCAGTCCATACAAAGTATGGGTAATAAGAAGTCTAAAGCCACATCGTACATTCTACGACATATCCACGATTCAAAAAAACAGATTTTTCTAGGAGCTTATCACCACGAGTAAGTACAACGACCTAACAGTTAGCGTCAGATTTTAAACAATGCAACACTTTTGGTTAAATAAGAAATTTTATAACTTGTTTATCAAAATTAGCTTGTTTCTTTTCAAAATGCATGCGACATTGGCAACTCTTGGTAATTTTACCTAAGCAAGGGACTGCCGTGTGGTTTTGTTCATTACATCGTAAGCCCGATCAGGATATCAAATTCATAGTGCAGAGGTAAGCTTCTGAAGAAGTGAAATGAATAAAGATAGAATGATTTATACATTTCTATTCGGTTTTTGTTTTTCTATTAATATTCTTCCTCAATATTTAGCTAAACTAATCTGTTCATGTTGCCTGTGAAGAAATTACTGAATAATTCACACCATCTTTCGGGACTGAATGGGCTTTCGCAAGAAAGACCCTGCTGCTGATATTCTGCAATTCTGAGGCTCTTCTTCTTCTTGTACTACTACTACTACTCTCGCCTCGTGTTTCAATTTGATATTCAAATGAGTGCTTATTGACGGTCCAGTGTTGTTTTTGTTGTTTGGCAGCACTTGACAAAATCATAAGCTATATATTAATTAATGGAGCCAACCTTAGGTCTTTCTTAACCCAAGAGATTATACTATCCACGATGTTTGCCATATTTTTTTTCCCATCTTTATTTTTAGCTGTTTGAAAGAGATGTTATGCATCTAATCTTTTCTTTTTCGAAAAGACATGATTTAAATGGAACTGTGCAAAAAGTTATTTAAAAATTCCAGAATTTGTAGGATGAATTTGGTTGTTTCTTATTGGAATCGGCCCACTCGAGCAATAGTCATGGTTACGCTGCGAAAATAAAGCCCAACTCCCTAAACCTTGAATCCCAAACCCATCACTTCTGAGTATTGATATTTGGTGTGTTAGTTTGGCGTGACATATGAGAATATTGTAGCCTCGAATAATAGGTGTAAAAGTGTATTTACAATAATTTAAGATATCTTAATTTTTGTTTAAAAAATTATTCCTAGTCAAAAGTTACTGGAATAAATAGTTTTCTGGAAGTGGTCATCGGTTGGGTGAAATGAAATCCCTCCTTTTATGAAGTAGAAACAAACTGACCTGATATGAAGTTGCCCAGATCTCACTCAATCGCCCCTTTTGTTCTTTAGGGGAAGGAGTCAATTGAAGTCTTAGCTTACAAACAAAATTAGAAAACTTAAGGGAAAAAAAGAAAAAAGATGAGAAGTCTTGAGCCCCTCTTAAGTTTGTTTCTTTGATGGCCTTTTTGCAAATTGTTGTGAGAGAGAGAGAGAGAGGGAGAGAGAGAGAGAGAGAGAGAGAGAGAGAGAGAGAGAGAGAGAGAGAGAGAGAGAGAGAGAGAGACCAGATCTTAGCAATTGAAGTCTTGGCTTATAAACAAAATTAAAAAGAAAAAAGAAAAAGAGATGAGAAGTCTTGACTTGAGCCCCTCTTAAGTTTGTTTCTATGGCCTTTTTGCAAATTGTGAAGTTCAGTGTGTGTGTGTGTGAGAGAGAGAGAGAGAGAGAGAGAGAAACCAGATCTTCGCAATGGAATTTTTAGGAAACGTTCAACGGACTTTGATGAAACATGGACCCATGATGAATATACAAGAGATGGGTGCCGAATATCATCTTCATATTCATCACTTGTCACTAGCATATCCATTTCAGTGATTTTAGCATACCTTGATTTAGTTGACTGTCTTATAATCCTGTGACTTCTTGTACTATTCATAACACAATTATGTTTTCCTTACTTCTAGTATTGTGACCTCATTGAGAGTGTTGGATGGTGCGCACACGAGTAAATCCAAGCAGGTCATTCAATGGATTTATCCCAAAGTAAGTAAAATTTCAATCCCAAAACTTACGTATAATTTTGTGTGATTTTATCTTGCTTGACAAATATTCTTTTACCGATTGCAATTTTTAATATTTCTTTTTTAGTGTAATAAACAAAATGGTGGTTGGGAGTGTGGATATTATGTCATGAACTGGATGCGGACCATAGTTCGGTGGGATTGCGAGAAAATTGGATGGAGGTAATTTTATCAAGTCAAATTAATCATATTTTTTTTGTTTTTGTCTTGAAAAGTATTTTCATAAATTATATGACAGATATTTAGTGATACTCAAGCGCTTCTGAAGAGAGCATTAAAGAAATTGACGCAATGGGCGAAATATTTTCTTACCAAATTTGTTTAGATTTTTCTATGACATACAAACGGTTGGTTCTTGTTATTCTCGAATCGGTAAGTTCATGAAGTTAAAAGTTTTCGGGACTTTTATAAGGATGTGTATTTTTATTTTGTAGTTAGTTGATAATGCTTGTTGTAAACCGTTGAGATAGTTACAAAATTCTTTGCTTCATAGTTCATAATACATTTGTTGCTTAAAAATTATGTTTGGTTGGTTGTTGTTTGAGATGTTGTTTGGTTGGTTTTCGTTTGAGATGTTTGGTTGTTTTCGTTTCTGATCAGAAAAAATTATTGGTGTAGGTTGGGCCAATTTTTTTATACAGGAATTGGTAGGCAATTACGGGAACCGATGTGAACTAAGTATTATTAACATCGGTTGAAACCGATGTTAATTCACATCGGTTATAAACCGATGTGAAATTAGTGTTATTAACATCGGTTGAAACCGATGTAAATTCACATCGGTTATAAACCGATGTGAAATTAGTGTTATTAACATCGGTTAAAACCGATGTGAATTTACATCGGTTTATAAACCGATGTGAATTAAGAGCTATTTACATCGGTTTTCAACCGATGTGAATTAGAATTTTTCACATCGGTTAAAACCGATGTAAATTCACATCGGTTAAAAACCGATGTAAAAAAACGACATCGGTAGATACGACATCGGTTTTATAACCGATGTGAAACAACTAAAAAAACCGATGTCGTATCCTGTTTTCATAGTAGTGTATTGCAATAACCGATTAACACACATTCGATAACAATCAATAACCGACATAGCCAACCAATCAACTCAACGGCTCAACAATACCCCGATCATAAATAAAACCGAACAATACAACTCAAACAATTACGAACTTATATCCACAATACAAACACAACTCGACAATCAATATAACCGATCAATAACCCAATGGTTCCACAATATCTCGGTTATATACAAAACCAAACAATCCCAAATCAACCAATCATGAACTGATAACCATAATACGACTCCTCAATCCGAAAATCATATCAATAATCAAATTAAACCAATAACAAGGGTCTGAACGTTATCGATTCCAAATTCAATCTTAAATACGAGTACAAGTTTCCTCCTTGTAAATTTATAATAAAAAACAATTACCGATTATCATCATCAATCAGGATAATCCGATTAATTCAACATTATAGATAATCATATTCCAAGGGTTTCAAATAACTCAATCATCCTAATTGAACACTTGTCCAATATGTATGAACTTCCCAACTTAAAGATCAATAATAATCTCATCGAACTTGAAATCATATTCGTATTCCTATACGAATATTGTACCAAAACACATAACTTAGTTCTAGATATGAATATTCCATATTCATATCCAAAACACCAACACTTCTTAAACATATTCATCAAATCATATAATCCAAGAGTTCCTTAAGAACACAAATTATTCCGAAATCACATTCATAATCCCCAAAACGACATAATCCGATGTGTTCTAACATCTAAACAATCCTTATTCACAATTCAAGGTGTATATTATCATGTTCTTCAACATACACTTCTCCTAACATCATGTCGCAACAATACTACCAAGAACATCAAGAACACTATGATTCCATAATCATAATTAACATAATCAAAGGTATAAATCATCATATCATCATCCTCCTTAACAAAATTCCCATGAATACCAAGAATCATCACAACAACTCCATAAACTAGCATCATACGAATTAATCATCAACAACAACATCAAAAATCTGAATTCAAAGAGTGGATTATCCAACATACCTCTTAGAAGATGAAATACACAAGTAACCACCTCAAGAATCAATGATAACTCCACCTCTCAAGCTCTAAATTGATGCCTTCAAGCTCAAAATCGACTTAGAAGAACTGAAACTCCATCTCTGAGTGTTGAAGGAGAAAAACGAAATAAAATTATGAAGAAAAATGAAATGACGGGCGTCCACTTATATAAACTTCCAACTCGTTACATACGTAATATGCTAAAGTTAACGTATGTAACACCCTCTTACGTACACTATCTGACCTCGGTAGCGTACGTAATGACAGTCCAGAGGTCAATGACTTATTTCATTCAATGCCTTACGTACGTAACCCTTGCTCCATAACGTACGTAATACGTACGTTGACTTGCTATAGTAAATTACACAGTTAACGTACGTAATTTACCACTCATAATGTACGTTAACTAAGGGTTGACTCGCCCATACACGTTCTCCGCCGAAAGCTGCCGACCACGGGACCCACCTGTCGGCCATCTCTCGGATCCTGCCCGATTCCTCTCGTTACGTACTTAATGCCTTATGCATAACGTACGTAACACGTAGCAACATAGCGTACGTTAGTACTTAAGCTTAGCATACGTAATGGACTTCAGCACTTGGCCAAAATCCAACTGTTCCTGTCCGTCTCGACATACTGGATACGAAAATACGGCATACTGAATACACAAACTTGATCCAATAACATTCTCATATGATATACCCGATATCCAAATTGAAACAAACTGATACATGATATCCTAAAATATGATTGTCGACCAATTACGTCAATTGTATAAATACAACTGTCTCAGTCTTCAATTTATTTTATCCATACTGTATAGACACCAAGCTATACAATTTATCTCAGATAAAATAATGCGAGAAATTTATACTGAAAATTCGGGTATTACATACTACCCCCCTTAAAATATGTTTCGTCTTCAAAACTTGCAATCCTGCCATACACAACAGATCAATCCAAAATTTTCCAAATTCATCACAAAACAACCAATCATCGCCACAAGCGGATAACCAAACCAACATACTTACAGGTGCGTGAAGCCGATGATCTTCCGTGATACTAGCACATGTAACACCCCCAGATCCTACCGGGAATATTACAGCACCGTGGGCCCCGAGATGGAACCCACAAGGCTAAAATACATTTTCGCAAATATTTACAAATGCCTAAGAGTCGAACGACGGTACTATCTTTAAAAACATTCTAAGACTTTATAAAACACGTTTATCAAAACTGTCGTAAAATCTCTTTTGAAAGGACAAGGCCAAACAGCCAAAATTCAATAGTTTAGAAAATGATTTTCTAAAGTAACCTGAGTTACCAGATAAAAAGGTCATTTAAAAATACTCACGCAGCGGAAAAGACAACAGTTAAAAGTACTCTAGCAACAGAATACAACAACTAGCCAAGAAACTCAATTCGAAAAATACATGCCCTAGCTAGTATCCTCCGGGAAGCTCATCTCTCCACGACCGCTACAAGCTCGATATCCCAAGAACCTAAAAAGAAAGCCCACGATGGGGTCAGCCATAATATCCAACAATGATAACAATCACATCACATCAATAATTACATACTAATGAGATACTAAGTAAGAATACTATCAAAGTAGTCCTACTATCATACTCTACCAAGTTCACATCTCGTACTGATTCTCACACAATACCCAAAGTTCTCAAAATATCATCATAACTCACTATTACGAAATCTACTAACTCTGTCCAATCTGATCCATCGGATATCATCATTGTATCTCAACACGAACCGATTGTCCATCAAAGACAAATACCAAGGGAAATATGGAACATACCTCGAGATGCACAATACCACGACAATCACGTCAGTCTAATTCGAGATCAAATTAATACATCATACGGACACGGTCTTAACGCAAGACCTACAAATACATACTCATATGACAACGTCAATATGCTCAAAACAATAACAACAATGTATACTCAATGGAAATCCCATGATCCAGCGCCCTCAGCATAGATCCCAAGATGATCCTACTAGATCAACACTGTAATAACCGTGTATTTTACGTGTGTCATTTTGGATTTATCTTGTTGTATTGTGACTAGTTGAATTTGAGGGACATGAGGACTAATATTGGTATATTCATGGTTGATAATCATGGAATTTGGTGATTTTCGGATTGCGTTCGTTTTGGCCGATCTTCGTGAATTTTATGCTGGAAGCAACAGTAGCACGCGCTAGACTGTATTCCTAACGTACGCTATCAGTGGGTGAGTAGCGCACGCTGCCCTTGTGAGTAGCGTACGCTAGGCCTGCTGGGCAGTGAGGCCTGGAGAGTTTTCTGGACTCTAGAATGGGGCGTTAGCGCACGCTAGCGCACGCTATTAGTAGGTTAGCGCACGCTGAGTCGGCAGGGCAGTGATGGAAGATTGGTCTGGATTGTGGGCGATAGCAGGTAGCGTACGCTATGTTTCGGGTTTAGCGCACGCTAGTCATGTTCGATAACGCGCGCTAATATTTCTGAGTAGCGCGCGCTACTGAAGTCAGACAGTGGGTCCTGTACTGCCTGTCTAGCCCGTTAGCACACGCTAATTTTTAGCCTTAGCGCGCGCTAGTTTCTCCCCAATATATATATATATATATATATATATATATGCTGGGCAGGCTCAGATTCGTCATTTCTTCCCTTCCTTTTCCCCCTCCGGCGGCTGAGTAATCTTGAGCATAAAAAAGTGCAGATTTTGGTCGGATTTCTTCATCCAACAATATTTTTGAGTTCCTAACACCAAGTTATCAACATCTCATCAACTTTCACCGTCCAAATTAAGGTAAAATCCGCTGGAAACTTAGCTCTTCATATTTTGTGGGTTTTGTTGAGATCTTCGATTTTAATCTATTTTAACTTAGATTTGTGCTAGATTATGATGTTGTAATCATAATCCTTCGTTTTTCTCCAAGATTCACGGATTAAATCCTTAGTTATCCTCCGTAGTTTGGATTCGAGCTATGTTGTCTTCGTAGTGTTTGAATAAAGGTCCCTAAGGGAAAAACTTAGGGTGAATCCTTCCGTTTTCATAGTATGGTATTTGATTTGGTATTTTGTTGAACTAGGATCAAATCGTTGAAGGGGTTTGGACTGTACATCTTTCCGTTCATTATTCTCGTATCGTTTCCAACCAAGGCAAGTACTTTGATTACGTTTATTGTACTTCGTGTGAATATGTAAAATGTGATCTTGAGAAAATATTTGATTCGTGCCATGTATTTATTGAGCTTGTGTGAGCCGAGTAAAACCAGCGAGGGTCCCCTGGGATCCTGTTAGACTTCAAGTTCTACGGATCACTCGGTTGGATTCTACACTGGGGAGGGCTTGAAGAGGACTCTCCGGGGTGTGTACTCCGTATGGGTACAGGGCCAGTACAACTCGGGAGGTTATCTTGTGATGATGATTATGGCATTATATTTCGGAGTATTTGTGATGGCATTGTGATTTATGTTGAATATTCATTGGTTGTACATTTTCTGTAATCGTTGTACTTACACCAGCATTTTTGCTGACCCCTTCGGGGGTGGATATACTTGTTGTGTATTCAGGTTCAGGTCTAGTAAGGGAGCCAGCACAGAGTGGATACGAGCTTGGTGGGCAGCCTTGATATCACGTATTATTCTGAGTTGATGGTCGTATTGTTAAAGTCATGTTTGTGTTTTGGTTTTGTACTCGCGCGGGTACTGTCATGTGTTGTCATTGAGTTGTTTTTATTGTGGACGGTGCGGTTATATCCGCTGTGGACTGTTGTATCAGTTGTGATCCTACAGGACAAGGTGTTATTTGGTTTTGTAATTTATGTCGTGTTGAAGACAGTTTGTTCTTTTAACTAAGTGAATGTTGTGGTTTGTTGATTTTAATGGGTTTTATGTAGATTAGCCTGGTAGGTTCTTCAAAATAGAATCTACGACACTGGGAAGATTATTCGAGCCATGAAAGCTGTGAAATTGTTGAACCAAGGTTGTACTGGTTATTGGTGTTATGCAATGAAGACATAAGCTGACGGAGTTCAATTAGCTTCTATTCTAATTGTAAACGAATTTCCAGATGATTTGCCGGGATTGCCACCACATCGTGAAGTGGAGTTCGTCATCGAACTAGAGCCCAATGCGGCGCCAATATCCAAGACACCATACAGAATAGCCCCATCGGAAATGTTAGAATTGAAGAAACAATTGGGTGAATTGCTGGACAAAGGTTATATTCGGCCTAGTGTGTCGCCATGGGGTGCACCGGTATTGTTCGTACAGAAGAAAGATGGATCCTTACGGCTATGTATTGACTATCATGAGTGGAATAAACTCACTATCAAGAACAAGTATCCGTTGCCAAGAATCGATGATCTATTTGACCAATTACAAGGGGCTACGGTTTTCTCCAAGATTGACTTGAGGTCAGGATATTACCAACTGCGAATTCGAGATTCGGATATTCCCAGATCGGCATTTCGATCGAGGTATGGACATTACAAATTCGTAGTTATGCCATTCGGTTTAACAAATGCTCCGGCGGCATTTATGCATCTTATGAACAAAACCTTTATCGAATATCTCGATAAATTTGTGGTGGTATTTATTGACGATATCTTAATCTATTCCAAAAGTGAGACGGAGTATGCCGAACACTTGAGGATTGCGTTGAGTATTTTGAGGGCTGATAAGCTTTATGCTAAATTTTCTAAGTACGAGTTCTGGATTAGAGAAGTTGCTTTTCTGGGACACATCATATCAGCCGATGGTATTCGGGTAGATCCTCAGAAGGTTGAAGCGGTTTTAGCTTGGGAACCCCCGAGGAATGTTAAGGAAGTTTGGAGTTTTTTGGGGTTAGCTGGTTATTATCGTCGATTTGTCGATGAATTCTCGAAAATTGCTCGACCACTCACCCGGATTTTGCAGAAGACATAGAAATTTGAGTGGAGTGATGAGTGTCAGAAGAGTTTTGACGAGTTGAAAAAGTGGTTGACTACGTCACTGATCCTAGCCTTACCACAAGGAACAGAAGGTTTCGTTATTTATAGTGATGCCTCTAAACAAGGATTGGGATGTGTGTTGATGCAAAATGAGAGAGTAGTGGCTTATGCATCTCGACAATTAAAGCCATACGAGATGAATTACCCCACCTACGACCTGGAGCTAGCCGCTGTGGTGTTTGCATTAAAAATTTGGAGGCATTATTTATATGGTTCTTCTTGTCGAGTGTATACAGATCATAACAGCTTGAAGTATATATTCACTCAGAAGGAGCTTAATATGCGCCATCGCTGATGGTTGGAATTTCTTAAAGATTATGATCTTGACATTCTTTACCATCCAGGTAAAGCGAACGTCGTTGCCGATGCGTTAAGCCGCAAGTCAGTCGTGTTGCAGAAGTTGGAATTACTTACCATTCAACCGAAGCTCAGATGAGAGTTGATTGATTTGGAAATTGAAGTTTGGCCTCATAGAACTCAAGGACAATTGCGTTTCCTTGATATTACGTCCTCCGTGATGGAAGATATTAAGTCCAAACAGTTAGATGATCTCTCAATTGTGAGCTTCGGGAAGACATTGTTAAAGGAAAAGCTCCTGGATTCTTAATCAATGAAGACGGAGTTCTTCGATTTCGAGGTAGAACTTGTGTACCTAATCGGGATGATCTCAAACAAGTGATTTTGAATGAAGCACATTCTACTCCATACTCGATTCATCCGGATATGAGTAAAATGTATAAGAACTTGAAGAAAAATTTTTGGTGGCCGAACATGAAGAAAAATGTAACGGAGTTCGTGTCAAAATGATTGACTTGTCAGCAGGTTAAAGCGGAGCATCAGAGACCTTCCGGTAAATTGCAACCTCTACCAATTCCGGAATGGAAGTGGGAAGATATCGCAATGGATTTTATTGTGGGAATGCCAAAGACGCGAACTGGAGTGAATATGATTTGGTAATCGTTGATCGGTTAACCATATCCGCACACTTTCTGGGCATTAGAGACCGGAGAGGTTGGCTCGGTTATTCATTGCGGAGATTGTGAGACTCCATGGTACCCCAAAAAGTATAGTGTCTGATCGCGATAGGCGTTTTGTGTCACATTTCTGGCAAGCAGTACATCGAGCACTCAGTACCAAACTGAATTTCAGCACCGCTTATCATCCCCAGACAGACGAACAGTCAGAGAGAACGATCCAAATGCTGGAAGACATGTTGAGGGCTTGTGCGTTAGATTGGAAAGAAGATTGGGAGACTCATTTACCATTGATCGAATTTGCGTACAATAACAGTTGGCATAGTTCGATTGGGGTGGCTCCGTTTGAGGCATTATATGGAAGACGGTGTAGATTGCCAATTTTTTGGGACGAACCGTATGAGTTACTTGGGGTAGAATCGGACTTGGTGGTTCAAACACGGGAGAAAGTCGCAGTTATTCGACAGAGATTGTTGACCGCTCAGAGTCGACAAAAGTCATATGCCGACGTTCATCATCGACCGTTAGAGTTCCAGGTGGGAGACCACGTGTTGTTGAAAGTATCGCCGACTCTTGGAGTTCTTTGGTTTGGTAAGAAGGGGAAGCTTAGTCCTCGTTATATTGGCCCATTCGAGATCCTGGACAAGATAGGTGATGTAGCTTATCGACTAGCGTTGCCTCCGACGCTTAGCCATGTTCATAATGTATTCCATGTTTCGAAACTACGCAAGTATGTTCCCGATCCCAGCCATGTTATTGACTATAAAGAGATTGAAGTTAATGAGGATGTCACATATGAAGAACAACCGGTATCCATATTGGAGCGCCGAGTGAAACAGTTGCGACGGAAAGTGATTCCGTTGGTTAAGGTCCAATGGTCTAAATATGGAGTTGAGGAAGCCACCAGGGAGACCGAAGAAAATATGTGTGCCCGTCACCCTAAACATTTCAAATCTTAAGTTTCGGGCTGAAACTTCTTTTTAGGGGGTAAGGGTGTAATAACCGTGTATTTTATGTGCGTCGTTTTGGATTTATCTTGTTGTATTGTGACTAGTTGAATTTGAGGGACATGAGGACTAATATTGGTATATTCATGGTTGATATTCATGGAATTTGGTGATTTTCAGATTACGTTCGTTTTGGCCGATCTTCGTGAATTTTATGCTGGAAGCAACAGTAGCGCGCGCTAGACTGTATTTCTAGCGCATGCTATCAGCGGGTGAGTAGCGCACGCTGCCCTTGTGAGTAGCGTACGCTAGGCCCGCTGGGCAGTGAGGCCTGGAGAGTTTTCTGGACTCTGGAATGGGGCGTTAGCGCACGCTATTGTCAGACTAACGTACGCTATTTCATCGCACTAGTACACGCTATTAGTGGGTTAGCGCGCGCTGAGTCGGCACGGCAGTGAGGGCAAATAGTTCTGGACTGCGGGCGATAGAAGGTAGCGCACGCTATGTTTCGGGTTTAGCGTGCGCTAGTCATGTTCGATAACACGCGCTAATATTTCTGAGTAGCGTGTGCTACCGAAGTCATACAGTGGGTTCTGTACTGCTTGTCTAGCCCGTTAGCGCACGTTAATTTTTAGCCTTAGCACGCGCTAGTTTCTCCCCAGTATATATATGCTGGGCAGGCTCAGATTCGTCATTTCTTCCCTTCCTTTTCCCCCTCCGGTGGCTGAGTATTCTTGAGCATACAAGAGTGCAGATTTTGGTCGGATTTCTTCATCCAACAATATTTTTTGAGTTCCTAACACCAAGTTATCAACATCTCATCAACTTTCACCGTCCAAATCAAGGTAAAATCCGCTGGAACCATAGTTCTTCATATTTTGGGGTTTTTGTTGAGATCTTCGATTTTAATCTATTTTAACTCAGATTTGTGCTAGATTATGATGTTGTAATCGTAATCCTTCGTTTTTCTCCAAGATTCACGGATTAAATCCTTAGTTATCCTCCGTAGTTTGGATTCGAGCTATGTTGTCTTCGTAGTGTTTGAATAAAGGTCCCTAAGGGCAAAACTTAGGGTGAATCCTTCCGTTTTCATAGTATGGTATTTGATTCGGTATTTTGTTGAACTAGGATCGAATCGTTGAAGGGGTTTGGACCGTACATCTTTCCATTCATTATTCTCGTATCGTTTCCAACCAAGGCAAGTACTTTGATTGCGTTTATTGTACTTCGTGTGAATATTTAAAATGTGATCTTGAGAAAATATTTGATTCCTGTCATGTATTTATTGAGCTTGTGTGAGTCGAGTAAAACCAGCGAGGGTCCCCTGGGATCCTGTTAGACTTCGAGTTCTACAGATCACTCGGTTGGGTTGTACACTGGGGAGGGCCTGACGAGGACTCTCCGGGGTGTGTACTCCGTATGGGTACAGGGCCAGTACAACTCGGGAGGTTATCTTTTGATGATGATTATGGCATTATATTCCGGAGTATTTGTGATGGCATTGTGATTTCTGTTGAATATTCATTGGTTGTACATTTTTTGTAATAGTTATTCTTGCACCAACATTTTTGTTGACCGCTTCGGGGGTGGATATACTTGTTGTGTATTCAGGTTCAGGTCTAGTAAGGGAGCCAGCACAGGGTGGATACGAACTTGGTGGGCAGCCTTGATATCGCGTATTATTCTGAGTTGATGGTCGTATTGTTAAAGTCATGTTTGTGTTTTGGTTTTGTACTCGCGCGGGTACTGTCATGTGTTGTCATTGAGTTGTTTTTATTGTGGACGGTGCGGTTATATCCGTTGTGGACTGTTGTATCAGTTGTGATCCTACAGGACAAGGTGTTATTTGGTTTTGTAATTTATGTCGTGTTGAAGACAGTTTGTCCTTTAAACTAAGTGAATGTTGTGGTTTGTTGATTTTAATGGATTTTATGTACATTAGCCTGGTAGGTTCTTCAAAAGAGAATCTACGGTGCTGTAATGTCACCGTATGTCACGGGGTGTTACAGAATATGGTATCGGAGCCTTAGGTTTATGGATACCTAGTCTGTCTGTAACACCCCCAAATCTTATTGGGTTATTACAGTGCCGTGGACCCCACGCCAGGAGATCCACCAGGCGAACATGACTAAAATACATTAAATTAAACAACAAGGTAAAATCATAGTCCCTACCATAATATCCGACACAATATTCCGATAAGGAATTTCAATGACAATGATGGGCCTACATGGCCAAAAATAAAATACAACAACATCCACGAGCATCTGCTCGGGTAATACATAATGACAATGACTGACAAACTGGAGAACACTCCAACTGACTGACCAACATGAACAACTCGGACTAGTATCGCTCGAATGCCTCGTCGCCATCATCATGTCCCTGTGTCTCAACTCTCTCCTCGCAAGCACCTAAAACATGAAAACATGTTCCGCCCCCACGGGGTCAGTCATCCAGATAATGAACATCAAATACATGTATAACATAATATGCATCTAAAGGCAGAATGAAATGGCACAATGATAATAATAATACGAGATGATCACAAACCAAGGTAAGAACCGAGCATTCGTGAAACACTATGCCCACGACATACTATTAATACCTGTTCAGCAGGTTGGAACATAAGTGCCCAACGGTGAATCATAATCATAGAGTACCATAATGAATTACACGACATGAACCAAACCAGAACTGAATTAATTATGAATCACAATGCCCGGAGGCTCCAATGAAATTACCAAGACAATCACAAAGTCCTGAAAGCCACTCAGCCGAAGCTGTCAAATATCACAATCACATTAAGCCAAAACAGCCCGAACCTGTATCGATTAGGGCCGAAGCCACGGCACGAAGCCGTATCACAATTAGGGCTGAAGCCACGGCACGAAGCCGTATCACAATTAGGGCCGAAGCCACGGCATAAAGCCGTATCACAATTAGGGCCGAAGCTACAGCACGAAGCCGTATCACATTTAGGGCCGAAGCCACGACACGAAGCTGTATCACAATTAGGGCCGAAGCCACGGCACGAAGCCATATCACAATTAGTCACAAACGGCAACGATCCCAAGATTACCAAATTCACAAGAATGATAGTGTGCTGCCTTGAGTCGGCCAACACGACAACAATGACTCACGGATGGGTACCGTCCTCGGCGGTCCCAATTCAATACCTCGATTACCTTAGAATGGTCAATCGATGACAACGACACAACAGATGGGAACTATCCTCGACAGCCCCAATTCAATACCTCGATTGCCTTAGAATGTCCAACCGATAACAATGATGCAGCGGATGATTCAATATCTCGATTGCCTTAAAACGGCCAATTGATAACGATGATACAATGAATGATTGAGCACCTCGATTGCCTTATAACGGCTAATCGATGACAATGATACAATGAATGATTGAGCACCTCGATTGCCTTAGAACGGCTAATCGATGACAATGATACAATGAATGCCTCGGCACCTTTAATCGGCTACCGACGACGAAGATGAGAACGAATACGACAATGCCTTCAATCGGCCAATACAACATGAATGACATGACGCCAACATTAATAACAATGATTACAACAACGTCTTAGATCGACATCAATATTAACAACAACAACCGATACATCGATACCGCGAACCGGTGATCGATAATAACATTAACAACGAATATCTCAATGCCTTACCGACCATTAATGAATGATAATAAACATTTGGCATAATTGCCGAAGAGTATCATATCGAACGATCCCCTAATATCAATGAACTTATGAAGAGACTAAGTCTCGGAATGATACAACACATTCATACACATATATGATAACATTAATCTCATTGACTAGTACAAGTATAAAACTTGCCTCAACCGAAGGCGATGAATTCCTTCCACGAAAAACAAATGGCGTCCTCCGATAAACACAAGTACTCGAACCACCTTGAATGAAATACAATTCATTCAATAACCTAATATCAATCGAAATCAACATAACGACCGAAAGAAACTCTTTGAGGCATTTAATCGAACACTAAATGTTCAAAGTTCCTCAAGAGCCTAAGAATCATCAATCGGGTTGAACGAATCAAAAATATGGATATACAATCCATAGAAAACGATTAATAATGTTCACTAACATCAATCGATTCATCAAAATCAGACTAGAATCGAAATCAAGAACAAATCCCCCAAAAAGTCAACTTGGAGGAAAATCAAGAAATATACCTTGATTCGACAAAGAACACGGATTGGATGATGATATAATCAACAAGAATCTTCCAAAACGTCTTGGAATTGATTAGAATCGGCCAAGAACTCGATTTCCCGAGCCTCCCGTCGCCAGCCGCCGAAAAAAGAGAAAAACGAGTAAAAATGAAGGTCTGGCCGAGCCCAGGCTATATATAGCCGGCAGGGTTACGGCCGTAACCGGCAGTGCCTTACGGCCGTAACTCGGCCCTTACGGCCGTACTCGGCAGTCCTTATGGCCGTAACTGGCATTCGTCAAAAAATCTGCCCAGCACCTGTCGGACACTTACGACCGTAACTGGCACACATTACGGCCGTAACCGGCCTTCGTCCGGAAGATGCCCAGCGCCCGTACGGCCGTACCCGATCACGCCTTACGGCCGTAACTGGCATTCGTCAAAAAAAATCTGCCCAGCACGTACGGCCGTAAGGTGCCAGTTACGGCCGTAACTTGGCCAGGCCAGGCCCTGCTCCGGCCGTGACTCGGCCGTGGCCATTCCAACGGCCCGGACGACCCCGAAACCCGAACCTGAGTATGAATCGATGATATGGTTACGAAGTACTCGCAAAGACGAATCTAAGCACTAAGAGAACACACGATTCCGACCACCCAAAGTGTCGAAATTCGACGACGGAAATGATTACCCCAAACTTTGGGAAATTACGAAAATGGCCCAAAACGTCCGAAATACACGATACACAATCGAAACACCAAACCAAAGCTCGCAACATGAATAATAACATTAAATGAACTTACGAGAAACTCGAAACAACAGTTTCGGACGAGATTCGCAAGAATCAAACTCAAGTGCGGAAAAGCCGCTTAAGAACACGGAACTCAACAAGACGATACCGAAACGAACTCGGATAACAAAAAGTGCAGAATTAAATATTCTCAAAATGATGATACGATCATGAGTGAGTCGTCAAAACGGACTTCCGCCGTAAAAAAATTACCGAAAAAATCAAAATTTGCGGATATTACACTGTCGGTGTTTTTGGGTCTGTAAAATTGAGTCAGTCATTGTCTACGATATCATTGGCATGCTACCACCCCGTGTTGCCTGTGCTGGAAGACTCTTTAGATGTAGTTGCTTCTTTCCTTCGGAAGTACATATATTGTCATTGTGCAATCTATTATTGTAATCGTTTCCTTGTTGAACCATTCTTATTCCTCAGTATGCCGAGAGGTAGAGCTATCCGCCAACGCGGTCGTGGCCGAGGCCGTGGCAGAGTAGCATTGTCTAAATCCGAGAGGTTTGTCTCAGAATCGGCATCTCATTCTGCGACTAGATCAGACCCGATCCCTTCGGGAGGTTCAGACGGAGGTTCGGAGGCTGAAGTGCCTAACGTTCTGCAACAAGTCGTCACACAGGTGCACCAACTGGCCCAAGTGGTGCAGAATATTAATACTGGCAGGACGGTTGAGGATCGTTGGCTTCAGGAAGTTATGAAGATGAACCCTCCCAGATTCGATGGTTCCGGTGATGAGAACAACTAGGATCATTAGTTAGTCGAGATGGAAAAGATCTTTGACGGTATTGGCTGCCCTGAAGCCAAAAGAGTCCCGATTGCTCAATATCTGACGGTTGATGACACGTCGGACTGGTGGAGAGCTGTTAAGCCCAGAGACCGTGACGTCACTTGGGAAGAATTTAAGGAACTGATGGAAGCTCAGTATTGTCCAGCGCCGGTACAATTAGCAAGAGTTAGTGAATTTTTCAGAGCTCAACCCGAGGACGTTCCTATTTCCGAGGCAATCAAGACATACAACAAGCAATTAGTGTATGTTCAAGATTGGGTTAAGGATGAGATAGACAAGATACTTCATTTCGACGCAAGGATGAAACCGAAGGTATGGCGGGCCTTGGGTGTATTACTTTGAGGGAATATAGGGACAGAGTGCTTGCTTATGAGATGGTGTCAGTTTCGGCTCCTACGGTTTCAAGTACGAAGAAACCGAAATTTTCTGGTAGTTTTCGAGGCAGCGGATCGCGTAAACCTCAACCCTCTGTGCAATCTTCCGTTGGGCCTCCGCAACCCATTAGAGGAGCGCCGAAAGTTTGTTTTAATTGTGGAATTCCTGGTCATATCAATTCCCATTGTTCATCGCGCCCTGTCACTTGTTTCACGTGTGGAAAGCAGGGACACCGAGCGTCCTATTGTGAGAGAGCAAGTAGAGTCCTTGCCAAGCCGTCCCCTGTTTTAGCTGGAACTTTCTCAAGTCAGCCCACTATGAGTGTTGGACGCGGTAGAGGAAAGACCGAGCATAAGGATGCATCTAGCATTGAATCAGCCTCACCCCGATTGTATGAGATGAGGCGGACTGATGACGTGGGGGCTGCAACTACGTCAGGTATTGTTTATATTCGTACACACTCGGTAGATGTATTATTTGATTATGGAGCTACTCATTCCTTTATATCATTGTCTTGTGTGAATCGTTTGGGTCTTATTGATCTCTCTGCATGTGAACCTTTTATCGTTGGACTACCGAGTGGGGAAAGGATAGTTGGGGATTGAGAGATTGTCAATTGCCCTGTAACCATCGGTGGTAGAGATTGGCCATCTGACTTGATTGTTATTGATATGAAGGGAGAATATTTAATTTTAGGTGATAACTGGTTAGATCATCATGGAGCAGTAATGGATTATCGTCGAAAGATAATTTCGATCATTGATCAGGATGGCGCGGAATATGTTTTTGAAGGACAGAAACCCGGTAGTACTGGGAAGATTATTCGAGCCATGAAAGTTGTGGAATTGTTGAACCAAGGTTGTACCGGTTATTGGTGTTACGCAATGAAGGCAGAAGCTGACGGAGTTTGATTAGCTTCTATTCCAATTGTGAACAAATTTTCAGATGTATTTCCGGATGATTTGCCGGGATTGCCACCACCTCGTGAAGTGGAGTTCGTCATCGAACTAGAGCCCAATGCGGCGCCAATATCCCAGGCACCATACAGAATGGCCCCATCGGGAATGTTAGAATTGAAGAAACAATTGGGTGAATTGCTGGACAAAGGTTATATTCGGCCTAGTGTGTCGCCATGGGGTGCACCAGTATTGTTCGTACGGAAGAAAGATGGATCCTTACGGCTATGTATTGACTATCGTGAATTGAATAAACTCACTACCAAGAACAAGTATCCGTTGCCAAGAATCGATGATCTATTTGACCAATTACAAGGGGCTACGGTTTTCTCCAAGATTGACTTGAGGTCGGGATATTACCAACTGCGAATTTGAGATTCGGATATCCCCAGATCGGCGTTTCGATCGAGGTATGGACATTACGAATTCGTAGTTATGACATTCGGTTTAACAAATGCTCCGGTGGCATTTATGCAGCTTATGAACAAAACCTTTATCGAATATCTCGATAAATTTGTGGTAGTGTTTACTGACAATATATTAATCTATTCCAAAAGTGAGACGGAGCATGCCGAACACTTGAGGATTGCGTTGAGTATTTTGAGGGCGGATAAGCTTTATGCTAAATTTTCTAAGTATGAGTTCTGGCTTAGAGAAGTTGCTTTTCTGGGAAACATCATATCAGCCGATGGTTTTCGGGTAGATCCTCAGAAGGTTGAAGCGGTTTTAGCTTGGGAACCCCCGAGGAATGTTAAGGAAGTTCGGAGTTTTTTGGGGTTAGCTAGTTATTATCGTCGATTTGTTGATGAATTCTCGAAAATTGCTCGACCACTCACCTGGCTTTTGCAGAAGACACAGAAATTTTAGTAGAGTGATGAGTGTCAGAAGAGTTTTGACGAGTTGAAAAAGCGGTTGACTACGTCACCGATCCTAGCCTTACTGCAAGGAACGGAAGGTTTCGTTCTTTATAGTGATGCCTCTAAACAAGGATTGGGATGTGTGTTGATGCAAAATGAGAGAGTAGTGGCTTATGCGTCTCGACAATTAAATCCATACGAGATGAATTACCCCACCCACGACCTGGAGCTAGCCGCTGTGGTGTTTGCGTTAAAAATTTGGATGCATTATTTGTATGGTTCTTCTTGTCGAGTGTATACGGATCATAAGAGCTTGAAGTATATATTCACTCAGAAGGAGCTTAATATGTGCCAGCGCCGATGGTTGGAATTGCTTAAAGATTATGATCTTGACATTCTTTACCATCCAGGTAAAGCGAACGTCGTTGCCGATGCGTTAAGCCGCAAGTCAGTCGTGTTGCAGAAGTTGGAATTACTTACCATTCAACCGAAGCTCAGATGAGAGTTGATTCATTTGCAAATTGAAGTTTGTCCTCATAGAACTTAAGGACAGTTGTGTTTCATTGAGATTACGTCCTCCGTGATGGAAGATATTAAGTCCAAACAGTTAGATGATCTCTCAATTGTGCAGCTTTGGGAAGACATTGTTAAAGGAAAAGCTCCTGGATTCTTAATCTACGAAGATGGAGTTCTTCGATTTCGAGGTAGAACTTGTGTACCTAATCGGGATGATCTCAAACAAGTGATTTTGAATGAAGCACATTCTACTCCGTACTCGATTCATCCGGGTATGAGTAAAATGTTTAAGGACTTGAAGGAAAATTTTTGGTGGCCGAACATGAAGAAAGATGTAACGAAGTTCGTGTCGAAATGCTTGACTTGTCAGCAGGTTAAAGCGGAGCATCAGAGACCTGCCGGTAAATTGCAACCGCTACCAATTCCGGAATGGAAGTGGGAAGATATCGCGATGGATTTTATTGTGGGGATGCCAAAGACGCGAACTAGAGTGAATATGATTTGGGTAATCGTTGATCAGTTAACCAAATCCGCACACTTTCTAGGCATTAGAGATACTTGGGGACCGGAGAGGTTGGCTCGGTTATTCATTGCGGAGATTGTGAGACTCCATGGTACCCCAAAAGGTATAGTGTCTGATCGCGATGGGCGTTTTGTGTCACATTTCTGGCAAGCAGTACATCGAGCACTCGGTACCAAACTGAATTTCAGCACCGCTTATCATCCCCAGACAGACGGACAGTCGGAGAGAACGATCCAAATGCTGGAAGACAAGTTGAGGGCTTGTGCGTTAGATTGGAAAGAAGATTTGGGAGACTCATTTACCATTGATCGAATTTGCGTACAATAACAGTTGGCATAGTTTGATTGGGGTGGCTCCGTTTGAGGCATTATATGGAAGACGGTGTAGATCGCCAATTTGTTGGGACGAACCATATGAGTTACTTGGGGTAGAACCAGACTTGGTGGTTCAAACACGGGTGAAAGTCGCAGTTATTCGACAAAGATTGTTGACCGATCAGAGTCGACAAAAGTCATTGCCGACGTTCGTTGTCGACCGTTAGAGTTCCAGGCGGGAGACCACATGTTGTTTAAAGTATCGCCGACTCGTAGAGTTCTTTGGTTTGGTAAGAAGGGGAAGCTCATTCCTCGTTATATTGGCCCCTTTGAGATCCTGGACAAGGTAGGTGATGTAGCTTATCGACTAGCGTTGCCTCCGACGCTTAGCCATGTTCATAATGTATTCCATGTTTCGCAACTACGCAAGTATGTTCCCGATCCCAGCCATGTTATTGACTATCAAGAGATTGAAGTTAATGAGGATGTCACATATGAAGAACAACCGATATCCATATTGGAGCGCCGAGTGAAACAGTTGCGACAGAAAGTGATTCCGTTGGTTAAGGTCCAATGGTCTAAACATGGAGTTGAGGAAGCCACCTGGGAGACCGAAGAAAATATGCGTGCCCGTCACCCTAAACTTTTCGAATCTTAAGTTTCGGGCCGAAACTTCTTTTTAGGGGGTAATGGTGTAATAACCGTGTATTTTACATGTGTTGTTTTGGATTTATCTTGTTGTATTGTGACTAGTAGAATATGAGGGACATGAGGACTAATATTGGTATATTCGTGGTTGATAATCATGGAATTTGGTAATTTTCGGATTGTACTTTCGGGTAGTTTAGGAGAATAGAAAGGAAGACTTGAATCTGCTTTATTTCCCAAGTCCAGCTGCTGAGAAAGAAGCAGCACAAGAGCATAGATAAATAGATAAACTCAGCTTCCAGAGTAAATCTACTATCCGCAATCCGCCTTTGTGGACTTCTTAGAAGCCAAGCGATGAAGACACTTGTTTTGTTGTTGTGGAAAGCGCTATGTTGTGGGAAACCAGGAATAGGTCTTGTCAGAGCCTTAGCTTTGCGTTCGTTTTGGCCGATCTTCATGAATTTTATGCTAGAAGCAATAGTAGCGCGCGCTAGACTGTATTTCTAGCGCACGCTATTAGCGGGTGAGTAGCGCACGCTGCCCTTGTGAGTAGCGTACGCTAGGCCTGCTGGGCATTGAGGCCTGTAGAGTTTTCTGGAATCTAGAATGGGGCATTAACGCATGCTATTGTGAGACTAACGTACGCTATTTCATCGCACTAGCGCACGCTATTAGTGGGTTAGCGCACGCTGAGTCGGTAGTGCAGTGAGGGCAGATTGTTCTGGACTGCGGGCGATAGCAGGTAGCGCATGCTATGTTTCGGGTTTAGCGCGCGCTAGTCATGTTCTATAACGCGCGCTAATATTTCTGAGTTGCATGCGCTACCGAAGTCAAACAGTGGGTTCTGTACTGCCTGTCTAGCCCGTTAGCGCATGCTAATTTATAGCCTTAGCGCGCGCTAGTTTCTCCCCAGTATATATATGCTGGGCAGGCTGAGATTCGTCATTTCTTCCCTTCTTTTTCACCCTCCGGTGGCTGAGTATTCTTGAGCATATAAGAGTGCAGATTTTGTAACACCCCCAGATCGAATCGGGAATATTACACGCCGCAGACCCTCTCCGTGGGGATCCACCAGGCTAGACATCAAAACAACACATTACATTACATATCGACGAATCAAAATAACGAACCAATAGACCGATTTGGTCTTTCGTCACTGACTTACAAATCAAAATACATAAACTCATCCAGACTCATACCCACGCAAGGGTAAAATACTTACAACAACGAACAATAAGACAGAGGAAAAGACAATACAATGGACTTCGACTAACTTAACCCAAAACTGGCCTTCGTGTGATTAGTATCATTCGTCTTTCATCATCCCTCGTACCGATCCTGTGACTTGCTCCCGAAAACCTGCATGTACCTGGACACAATACAGATATCCATCCCCCGATTACTCGGGGGTTAGCAAAACTCCACTGTTTCGCTAGTGCAAGTATAAAGTGCAAAAACGAGCCATACACAACACATTCCGAGAATACAACGAAAGACTTCCTCAGATATATTTAGTTAAAAATAGTTCAAGTCTTGAAAGTAGAAACGAAGCAAGTAAGCACTTTGAAAACATTTCCAAATCTCGGGAGTTTTGAAAATATTAGAAATTGAAAAGTTCTTAATTCCTCGAAAGTCATTTAGGGTCACGGCCCCAAAGTTCATTTTCCAAAATGCAAATCCGTTAACAAAACACGGGGTCCACGACCCAACCATTCCGGTCACAAAACACAGGTCCTACGATCCGATCATCCACTGCAATTCACTTACAAGGACACATTACACATAACACATTATTCTTATGCCATTCTAGCCAAGCACCAAGACTCGATATATAATGTCTCTCGACCCCGAGCACAAAGCATTGTGATACTCTGGACAATATCAAAATTAACGAAAACATCAACATCATCCTCAAGATGAAAACTACACCTGGTAACCCGCGACCGTACCCCTTAGTATCGGGCCCCCAGACGCCCCGTCGAACGCTCCGGGTGGGAAACCACTTCCGCGGCCGTACCCCTTAGTATCGACCCCCAGACATCCCGTCGGACACTCCGGGTGGAAGTTCATCCACACACGCACCCAAGTCCATTTCCGTGGCCGTACCCCTTAGTATCGACCCCCAGACATCCCGTCGAATACTCCGGGTGGAAGGAACAACACACACACACGTTCCAAAATTACAGTTGCAAACCACAAGCCTCGAAGGTCAATAACAGTATATATAGTCGAGGTACCTTACTAGAATGGCCAGTTCATCCAACATATACTCACGACCATGTAACGATACGATTCATGCTAGAATTTCAACGATGCAGCTAGTACCAATAACATAGCAACGAGGGAAAATACCTATCCAACCACGCCGAACGACACAATGTCACAGGATCATCAATAGGCATATGTTCCACACATACCTCAAGGAAAGGCTAAACTATAAATCTACGACGTCATAATCATACAAAACGATACCCTACACATACTTAGACAAGCACATTTAACAACGAAATCATACGAGTCATCTTTTAAGGAAGTATTGAAAAGCATATCGATTCCTTTGAAAGTTAATTATAGACATTCATAAATCACGTATCGTAAATTACCAACTAATATATCCACAAAACACGTAATGTATGGGCAAGATACTTGCCTCGAATAACCACAACACGGAGAATCGGCCGAAGCAGGTTGGCACGAACCGACTACGAACTCGCCGACTCCACCGAACGACAATCCGCAACAATGAACTACGAACGAAAACAATAACAATGAAAATGAATTCCAAAGTACGACCCAAAGCCGCTGAATTCAAAGAACAAATGACGAAAGTTCAAGGATTTCCCCCAAAACGGCCAAGAACACGATTCGTCCCGTCAAAACACGAAAACGGAATTCCAAGTTGAAATATGGATATACAATCCATAGAATATGTTTAACAACATCATTTAACCACAATCGATCCATCAAAAAACGGATGGAAAACGAGATCGAGAACAAATCCCCCAAAAAGTCGATTCGAAGGAAGTCAAGAAATATACTTCGATTCGACGAAGAACAATGGATTAAATGATGTTAAACACAAGAATACTAACAAGATCAATCATACCCATCATGAATTAATCAACAATACGGAACGAATCGGACAAAAACGCAAACCCCCCCCAAATTCAAGAATTTATGGTTCTAAGAAGAGATTACCGTGATTCGCTGGATCAAAGGATGATAACGGATGATTAATCGATGATATGAACTCAAGAACTTCGTGGATTTGTTGTTCAACAACATGGGTTCGCCTCATCCGAAGCTCCAGCCGCGGATCGAAAAGAAAGGAAATGAAAAACGAGCGAAAATGAGGCTGCTCTGTCACATTTATACTGGGTCGGACTAGCGTGCGCTAGGCTGCCGAGCTAGTGTACGCTATCGGCCCAGGCCGCAATCCAGAGACATTGCTCGGCCAGGTAGCGCGCGCAGCCTTCCGGCCGTAGCGTGCGCTACCTGCCGGTCGTAGCGTCTGCGATGTCCGTGTAGCGTGCGCTACTGCCCGATCCACCCGATTCCAGTACCCAGCCCCTCGCCTCGGCCATGCGCGCAGCGGCTTGGCCGTAGCGTGCGCTACCTCCCGGCCATAGCGTGCGCTACCTTCCGGCCGTAGCGTGCGCTACGCCGGTTCCTGCCGCACCCGTCCGGCTAGTGCCCGCCATCATCCGGCTAGTGCCTGCCATCGTCCGGCTATTGCCCGCCATCGTCCGGCCAGAACCCGCAATCGTCCGGTCAGTGCCCGACCACCAGGGCTTGATGACTCGATTTCCGAAAACGCACTGAACGAACACGACGAAAAGTTCACAGACAACATCATCGACCCGAAATGTAAACATAATGAAATAATTAATCATACGCGACCAAGAAAAGGGTCGAGACAACAAATACAGATACGAATACCCATAACTTTGGGTAAATTACAAAATGGCCCAAAATGCCCGAAAATCATGATACGTGATCGAATAACCAAACCGAAGTTCACAATACGTCTAACAAAGTTAAACGGACTTACGGGAAACTCGAAACAGCAGTTTCGAACGAGATTCGCAAGAATCGAACACAAGTGCGGAAAAGTCGCTTAAAAACACGGAACTCAACAAAACGACACTGAAACGAACTCGGATGTCAAAAAGTGTAGAATTAATCATTCTCAGAATGACGAAATGGTCATGAGCGAGTCGTCAAAACGTACTTCCGCCGAAAAAAAAGAAATCACCGGAAATCGAAATTACGGGTATTACATTCTACCCTCCTTAAAAGAAGTTTCGTCCCGAAACTTAAAACAAGTAGGGAGAAGAAATATCCCGCCAGAAAAAACTCAACGAGATACACAAGAAGCGCGTAACTTATGCCCAACGGCGAAACGTTACAAGCAACGCAAAGGAATATACGGCGTGAAAACGCGCTCCACGACGACCAACACAACGCCACCGGTAGAAACATAATAAAACCAACAAGTGACAAGCGTCATAAAACAGATAGTACAATCAAGTCGATTATCCGAATATTCACAAAACACACGAACAAAAATCAATACGATTGACCAACCCAACGGTTCATCAATCAAAACGCTAGCCAAACGCTGAACAAATACGGAATTCCACCGCCTAAGGGTTGGAAGATCGAAAACGAGACTAATTTCCCAAACTTAAGGGAATTACGAAGGAGCCTGAACGCTCAACAATCACGAAACGATAACAAAAACCGAACAAACAAACGATCGAGACAACAAAAATCGAACAATCATGTCCGAAACACGAAGGATAATAAAATTCAAACAACAACTCCCAGGATGATCTGGTGAGAACAACAAGACATGCATTCCCATAAGATCCACAGGAAAGGGAATAGCGATTGAAAAGTCACAACGACAAACGAGTTATTCCGAAACAATACCACCCTCGTTCGATCAACAAAAGCAAGGGATAGGGAAATTTCAGAAAATGTTAACGAGCATAAACGAGTCGACAGAGTCGAAAACACAGGAGTTCCAAATCCGATCCACTTCGAATAAAAAAAACTAATAGAACCAAATTATGCCACTTCCGAACAAGGGTCACAAGAATCGAACCGAACTCGAAAAAGTCACAGCGATAACCAGATCGACCCAAAACAAGATCACAGTTTGTTCGGACGATGAAACCGAAA
Organism: Orobanche coerulescens; assembly: GCA_033398695.1. Classification (NCBI taxonomy): domain Eukaryota; kingdom Viridiplantae; phylum Streptophyta; class Magnoliopsida; order Lamiales; family Orobanchaceae; genus Orobanche; species Orobanche coerulescens. The sequence goes on along the minus strand of CM065819.1, from coordinate 23,507,666 downwards.
TACAGAACAAGTTCATAAAGTATCAACGAACATGAGCGAATCGATAGACTGGAGAAAGAGAAAATACAGAAGTCAAAATAGTACGGGTATTACCTTCGACTTCGTCCACGAAATTCACAAAAACGGGAGGAAAGTAACAAGACATTAAGCAATCGACACATAACGGAACAATCACCAATGCACACGGTCATACCAAACCAAGCTCTAACAGCTCGCACATGCGTGACAACGCAGAAATCACTACGAGGCGGCAACATTCAACACCAACATCCCACCTCTCACAGGGGGCTAACACAACAAATGTGTGGAAAACGACTCAACGCTCACACCGCCAATTCGATCATACTCGAGAGCAAACATCATAATGACAACGCGAACATCATACATACATACCCAGCCCTCAAACGGGAATGGATAGGTTTTAAAAACGAAAACCTCATTTTGAAAATAATTTAGAAGAACACCGGTTGATCTTGAGTATCACCTTTCAAAAGAAATACAAACGTGAAACATCGTTATCGAGACTTTGAAAACCATCATGCGTTTGGTAAAAAATGAGGACATTTTCTTTTAGCGAAAGACTTTCAGAAATATTCAACCCTCTGGTCTAAGTATAAGTGTTTCTAAACATCGAAAATATCTCAAAATATTTTGGTCCTCGAGGTAGAAGAATTTTGAAACATGTTGCGGCACCTTGGATGTACCACGATAAAATAATTCATTTTAAAAGTACGTCTCGAAATTTATTTTCTAAGACACTCAAGGTTTTCGAAAATCTATTAGGCCAGAATGCCTAAAAACTCACACGTATCGACATTCACTAAAACGACTCCTAGTACACGCATCAAAACGTTTAAAATCAAGACAATACATGTCTTTAAACGAAAATAAACGGTAAAATACCACAGTAGAAGACCGCCTAGGATTCAAAACAAAACCACTGACCCCATTCAAGGCCTCTAAGGACCCTCCCGCACTGGCTAGTGAACAAGTCGAACGCGTATAAGCACAAAGCTTCCACAAGAGAACTTGTAAAACGAGCAAATAGATTCGAAAATTATAAGCAACGGACAAAAACAACATTAAAAAGACATCAGCAGCAATGACACTCCTCCTATAAACCATATATGAGAGTCGACTAAATACATATCGTGAAATCAAAATCCACAGAAGGATTTCATCACTTAACAAATAATAAAAAAAAAAAATAGCTCGTGTCACACGAGGCACAACACAAAGAAGGGAGACTTACATCCATAGGTCGCACGAAGATGATGGCTGCACCCTGATACTAATCACGGCCGACATTCCAAACGATGCGTCGCGACACGACTCAGTCAGACAAAATATGACAATACAAGACTCAACAACACATAACTCGACCCGACAGCCTAGGTTTCCTCAACCTAAGCTCTGATACCATAAATGTAACACCCCCCAGATCGAACCGGGAATATTACACGCCGCAGACCCTCTCCGTGAGGATCCACCAGGCTAGACATCAAAACAACACATTACATTACATACCGACGAATCAAAATAACGAACCAATAGACCGATTTGGTCTTTCGTCACTGACTTACAAATCAAAATACATAAACTTATCCAGACTCATACCCACGCAAGGGTAAAATACTTACAACAACGAACAATAAGATAGCGAAAAAGACAATACAATGGACTTCGACTAACTTAACCCAAAACTGGCCTTCGTCTGATTAGTATCATTCGTCTTTCATCATCCCTCGTACCGATCCTGTGACTTGCTCCCGAAAACCTGCATGTACCTGGACACAATACAGATAGCCACCCCCCGATTACTCGGGGGTTAGCAAAATTCCACTGTTTCGCTAGTGCAAGTATAAAGTGCAAAAACGAGCCATACACAACACATTCCGAGAATACAACGAAAGACTTCCCGAGATATATTTAGTTAAAAATAGTTCAAGTCTTGAAAGTAGAAACGAAGCAAGTAAGCACTTTGAAAATATTTCCAAATCTCGGGAGTTTTGAAAACATTAGAAATTGAAAAGTTCTTAATTCCTCGAAAGTCATTTAGGGTCACAGCCCCAAAGTTCATTTTCCAAAATGCAAATCCGTTAACAAAACACGGGGTCCACGACCCAACCATTCCGGTCACAAAACACAGGTCCTACGACCCGATCATCCACTGCAATTCACTTACAAGGACACATTACACATAACACATTATTCTTATGCCATTCTAGCCAAGCACCAAGACTCGATATATAATGTCTCTCGACCCCGAGCATAAAGCATTGTGATACTCCGGACAATATCACAATTAACGAAAACATCAACATCATCCTCAAGATGAAAACTACACCTGGTAACCCGCAACCGTACCCCTTAGTATCGGCCCCCAGACGCCCCGTCGAATGCTCCGGGTGGGAAACCACTTCCGCGGCCGTACCCCTTAGTATCGACCCCCAGACATCCCGTCGGACACTCCGGGTGGAAGTTCATCCACACACGCACCCAAGTCCATTTCCGTGGCCGTACCCCTTAGTATCGACCCCCAGACATCCCGTCGAACACTCCGGGTGGAAGGAACAACACACACACGTTCCAAAATCACAGTTGCAAACCACAAGCCTCGAAGGTCAATAACAGTATATATAGTCGAGGTACCTTACTAGAATGGCCAGTTCATCCAACATATACTCACGACCATGTAACAATACGATTCATGCTAGAATTTCAACAATGCAGCTAGTACCATTAACATAGCAACGAGGGAAAATACCTATCCAACCACGCCGAACGACACAATGTCACAGGATCATCAATAGGCATATGTTCCACACATACCTCAAGGAAAGGATAAACTATAAATCTACGACGTCATAATCACACAAAATGATACCCTACACATACTTAGACAAGCACATTTAACAACGAAATCATACGAGTCATCTTTTAAGGAAGTATTGAAAAGCATATCGATTCCTTTGAAAGTTAATTATAGACATTCATAAATCACGTATCGTAAATTACCAACTAATATATCCACAAAACACGTAATGTATGGGCAAGATACTTGCCTCGAATAACCACAACGCGGAGAATCGGCCGAAGTAGTTTGGCACGAACCGACTACGAACTCGCCGACTCCACCGAACGACAATACACAACAATGAACTACGAACAAAAACAATAACAACGAAAATGAATTCCAAAGTACGACCCAAAGCCGCTGAATTCAAAGAACAAATGACGAAAGTTCAAGGATTTCCCCCAAAACGGCCAAGAACACGATTCGTCCCGTCAAAACGGAATTCCAAGTTGAAATATGGATATACAATCCATAGAATATGTTTAACAACATCATTTAACCACAATCGATCCATCAAAAATGGATGAAAAACGAGATCGAGAACAAATCCCCCAAAAAGTCGATTCGAAGGAAGTCAAGAAATATACTTCGATTCGACGAAGAACAATGGATTAAATGATGTTAAACACAAGAATACTAACAAGATTAATCATACCCATCATGAATTAATCAACAATACGGAACGAATCAGACAAAAACGCAAAAACCCCCAAATTCAAGAATTTAGGATTCTAAGAAGAGATTACCTTGATTCGCTAGATCAAAGGATGATAACGGATGATTAATCGATCATATGAACTCAAGAACATCGTGGATTTGTTGTTCAGCAACATGTGTTCGCCTCATCCGAAGCTCCAGCCGCGGATCGAAAAGAAAGGAAATGAAAAATGAGTGAAAATGAGTCTGCTCTGTCACATTTATACTGGGCCGGACTAGCGTGCGCTAGGCTGCCGAGCTAGCGTCTTATCGGCCCGAGCCGCAATCGGCCGGCAGTGCTCGGCCAGTAGCGCCGCGTGCCTTCGGCCGTGGCGTGCGCTACTGCCCGGTAAATGGCGTCGCGATGTCAGGCGATGGCGTGCGCTACCTGCCGATCGCCGAGTCGATACCCGCGCCCTGCGCCTCGGCGCCAGCGCTGCGGCCGGCCGTAGCGTGCGCTACCTCCCGGCCGTAGCGTGCGCTACCTTCTGGCCGTAGCGTGCGCTACGCTGGTTCCTGCCGCACCCGTCCGGCTAGTGCCCGCCATCGTCCGGCCAGAACCCGCAATCGTCCGGCCAGTGCCCGACCACTAGGGCTCGACGACTCGATTTCCAAAAACGCATGGAACAAACACGACGAAAAGTTTGCGGACAACATCATCGACCCGAAATGAAAACATAATGCAATAATTAATCATACGCGACCAAGAAAAGGGTCGAGACAACAAATACAGATACGGATACCCATAACTTTGGGTAAATTACAAAATGGCCCAAAACGCCCGAAAATCACGATACGTAATCGAATAATCAAACCGAAGTTCACAATACATCTAACAAAGTTAAACGGACTTACGGGAAACTCGAAACAGCAGTTTCGAACGAGATTCGCAAGAATCGAACACAAGTGCGGAAAAGTCGCTAAAAAGCACGGAACTCAACAAAACGACACCGAAACGAACTCGGATGTCAAAAAGTGTAGAATTAATCATTCTCAGAATGACGAAATGGTCATGACCGAGTCGTCAAAACGGACTTCTGCCGGAAAAAAGAAATTACCGGAAATCGAAATTACGGGTATTACAGATTTTGGTCGGATTTCTTCATCCAACAATATTTTTTGAGTTCTTAACACCAAGTTATCAACATCTCATCAACTTTCACCGTCCAAATCAAGGTAAAATCCGCTGGAACCCTAGTTCTTCATATTTTGGGGTTTTTGTTGAGATCTTCGATTTTAATCTATTTTAACTCAGATTTGTGCTAGATTATAATGTTGTAATCATAATTCTTCGTTTTTCTCCAAGATTCATGGATTAAATCCTTAGTTATCCTCAGTATTTTGGATTCGAGCTATGTTGTCTTCGTAGTGTTTGAATAAAGGTCCCTAAGGGCAAAACTTAGGGTGAATCCTTCCGTTTTCATAGTATGGTATTTGATTCGGTATTTTGTTGAACTAGGATCGAATCGTTGAAGGGGTTTGGACCGTACATCTTTCCATTCATTATTATCTATCGTTTCCAACCAAGGCGAGTACTTTGATTGCGTTTATTGTACTTCGTGTGAATATGTAAAATGTGATCTTGAGAAAATATTTGATTCGTGCCATGTATTTATTGAGCTTGTGTGAGCCGAGTAAAACCAGCGAGGGTCCCCTGCAATCCTGTTAGACTTCGAGTTCTATGGATCACTCGCTTGGGTTGTACATTGGGGAGGGCCTGACGAGGACTCTCCGGGGTGTGTACTCCGTATGGGTACAGGGCCAGTACAACTCGGGAGGTTATCTTGTGATGATGATTATGGCATTATATTTCGGAGTATTTGTGATGGCATTGTGATTTCTGTTGAATATTCATTGGTTGTACATTTTGTATAATAGTTATACTTACACCAGCATTTTTGCGGACCCCTACGGGGGTGGATATACTTGTTGTGTATTCAGGTTCAGGTCTAGTAAGGGAGCCAGCACAGGGTGGGCAGCCTTGATATCGCATATTATTCTGAGTTGATGGTCGTATTGTTAAAGTCATGTTTGTGTTTTGGTTTCGTACTCGCACGGGTACTGTCATGTGTTGTCATTGAGTTGTTTTTATTGTGGACGGTGCAATTATATCCGCTGTGGACTGTTATATCAGTTGTGATCCTACAGGACAAGGTGTTATTTGGTTTTGTAATTTATGTCGTGTTGAAGATAGTTTGTCCTTTTAACTAAGTGAATGTTGTGGTTTGTTGATTTTAATGGGTTTTATGTACATTAGCCTGGTAGGTTCTTCAAAAGAGCATCTACGGCGCTGTAATGTCACCGTATGTCACGGGGGTGTTACAAACACGAGGGGGATAACCAACAAAATACATATGCACCACAACACATGTAAAACCAACGATGCGAATCCACATGATTCCATCAACACAATACTAGGTAATCCAACGATCCAGCGCCCTCAGCATAGATCCCAAGATGATCCCGTCAGACCATAACGAGGTGGAAGAATTCTTCTAATGATCCAGCGCCCTCAGCATAGATCCCAAGATGATCCCGTCGGACCATAACGAGGTGGACATCTGATCCAGCGCCTCAGCATAGATCACACGATCCCATCGGGTCAACACAACATAAACAATACAAGTATGCATACACATATGCAAATCAATATGTTCATCAACATGAACAACACGACAGGAACGACAATATGACAATCAACTAGGACGACCTCATGTTCAACAACATGAATGACAATATGCATGATCAAAATCATTAGCACTAAACCGAATCAATTTTAGATACTTGCCCCAAGTCCTTCGGGAGCAATCTCGATGTCAAATCATCACCGACGATTATCCGCAATTCTCGACGATCCAAACGTACCATGGACTGCAAATACTCATATCCACATCTTTATCATAATATATCCTCGATACCCAAAATGCTAATAACCGAAATAAATCCTATACCTTATGATTTAACTCCCAAGATCGGAAACCAACATAAAATCAAAATATCCACGGTTCACAATAATAATCATTGCTATATGCATCATAAATGAAATGAAACTGGAACCATTCATTAAATATTATAAACTGAGCAAGTAATAACTTGCCTCGATACCAACACGACGATGATGAAGACGCTACCAATCTCATTGCCTTAGTCTACGAGCTCATCGACCCTGACCAATGCAATTCACAAACATACTCAACACGACCGCAACACACTTCCTAGTCGACGATTATAACCAACGATCAATGACCACAACCTATTGAAGTAATCAATTAACACATATTCGATAATAATCAATTCCCGATATAACCAATCAATCAAACTCAACGGCTTAACAATTCCTCGATCATATATGAAACTAAATAATCCAACTCAATAAATACGAACGCATATCTACAATACAAACCGCAACTCGATGATCATACTTAACAATTAATACAACCGATCAATAAACCCAATGGTTCCACAATATCCCGATTAAACATAAATCTGAACAACCTGAATCAATTAATCATGAACTCATAACCATGATACGTTTCCATAATCCGATAATCATATCAACGATCAATTCATCTCGATATCAAGGATTACATAACATACTCTATTCCGAATTCATACGAATTAACACGATTCCTCCTTGTTTAATTATAAATTTTATAGCAGGACAATACTATCGGCATAATCAGAAATCCGAACTACCCAACGAGTTCAAGACCTTTGAGAATCTCGTTATAATACTAACTATCATCTTTCCGGATTCAAAATTGTTATCATGATTCATATTTCGTCAAGAACATACGAATTCTACCACTACAATCAACATAGCATTGGTCTAAATCATTAATTCCATGATTATACTAAAAAACCATCATATATCTTATCAAATTTCCCTCTTTGATGTGATATATATACCAAGAACATCAAGAACACCATGATTCCATAATTATGATTATAACAAATGACATAATCGAAGACATATATCATTGTATCTTCCAATATACAATTCATATAACCTCAAGAATCATAACGACGATACCATAATCATCTTCATACGAATTATTCATCAACAATAACATCAAAATCCGAATTCAAGGTGTAGAGTTCATCAACATACCTCAAGAACATGAATAACACAATCAAACTCTTCAAGAATCATCAATGTCTTCATATCCAAGCCTCAAATCCATGTTTCCAAGCTTATAATCAAGTTGGAAGAGGTTTATTCTCACTAACACACTCATAAGGATGAAGGTTGGAGGAGGAAAGGTTTTTGTCTCGTGAAGAAATGAGAAGCCAATCTTCATTTTATAAACTACATTGTTCATTACGTACGTTATCACTCAACATTAACGTACGTAATGCTCTCTAGCGTACGCTACACATCCAACATAGCGTACATAACATCATTCCAGAACTCACTGACATATTTCACTCACTCGCTTACGTACGTAATACTGCCTTCATAGCATACATAATACGTACGTTGACTTGCTACAATAAATCTCCACTTAACGTACGTAATGCGCTACTCGTAGCATACGTTAATCGAGAGTTGACTCGACCAAACATGTTCTTTGCCGAGAGATGCCGACCACGGGTCCCACCTGTTGGCCATAGCCTGAGCTGTCCGATTCCTCTCATTACGTACGTAATGCCTTATACATAGCGTACGTAACTCTTAGCATCTTAACGTACGGTAACTATACTCCTTAACGTACATAATCCTTGTGCCTTAGCGCACACTAAGTATACATCGTAGCATGCGCTAATGTGGTTGTACTTAGCCATTTTCAACTATCCTTATCCAACGTCTCAACATACTAGATACGAACATATGGCATACTGAATACACATACTCCTTCCGAGTATAATCTCATACGATACATCTAATACACGATATCCTCGTATACAATTGTCGACCAAGTACGACAATTATACAAATACAGCTGTCTCAGTCTTTCATTTATTTTATCCATACTGCACAGATTCCACGTTGTACAACATAACTCGGATAAAATTACATTAAACAACAGTAGTAGAAATTCCGGATATTACATTCTACCCCACTTAAAATAAGTTTCGTTCTTGAAACTGGCAATCCGTCATAAAAAGAAACAACCCGTTCGACCAAAATATCCCGAAATCGTCACGACAACAATCAATCATCATCATTACCGAATAACCAAACTAGCATTCTTACAACTGCGCAAAGTCGACGATCTCCTGAGATACTAGCAAGTGACTTCACTGTAAAGCCTCAACACGCTTACAATCACAATCCATGAGTATTAACAAAATATATCATCTTCGGATGAAATAATCTATCTGTGCTAAATCTCGTCTGCCTGATTATACAATCAAGTCCCAATCTGCTGAAAAACAAACGGTGCATGATACATCTGTGAAACAACGGGCCAAATCAATGGCAACAAGTCCCGAAACATCGACACAAAATCCGAATGCTCAGATGATCACCAACAATGATCAACCAATAAATTAATCGAGAATATCATCGACATGATAAACTCTAATACGACCAATCCAAAGGTCAACATGCAGCTGAGAATATCATCAACATGATAAACTCCAATATGACCAACCAGAGGTCAAAACACAATCGAGAATATCATCATCATGATAAACTCTGATATAACCAACGAACGATCAGTGATAATCGAGAATACCTTCACACGGTAAACTTCAACACGAGCAACACAGGACCACAAAAACCGATATACAAATGAATAAAGTTCTCAAAACGACACACCAATCACATACAGTGGATCTCAATAAACACAATCGACTGGTGAACATACCCCTCAGCATACGAACAACCAATCGCAAATCGGCGAACATACCAAATCATACATGGAGTGGGAATGACCAACCAATATCCAAAACAATCATCGTGGGTCACCACCTTCAATTCTACACTTACTAAGGAATCATTCAAAAATCACTTATGGTAAAATCGTACTACTAACATACCAATGGAATCACATAACATATATGTCCTGGTTTCACAAAATCCAAAGTTACAAAATCACATTATGTACCCGAATCTACAATACGCAACATATTCTTCTTATCTGATGAATCAATTGATCATCCCTGGATAACCAAACTACCATACTGAAGTTTGAATCTCTATTCATCATTCTATACTGATGCCTTGTCCAGTTTGTGAGTCATACTCATAACTTCACCATGATATGCACTATGCACTAAATGCCTATGTATATCAGTCATATTTTGAAAACCAGTTTGAAATCATGTAATCTTGTAAAGAAGAGAAATTTTTGAAAGTTCCTTCAAAAATTTCAAAACTCAAAACATAAATTTTCGTAAGACCACGAAATCAATTTTTCGAAAAATTAAACTGGCTCGCTAATGCCAAGTATTCGATAACAGTTTCCTTCGAATACACACGATTTCGAAGTTTTAATATGAAACTATGCAAATGATTGACCACATCCATACTCCTGTATACCAATTCGGTTCGTCACCAATTCCACTTAAATTCTATCGGGAAAACCACACGATAGAGTTCCAAAATCTTAATATATAGAACCCGACAAAAACTCCTTTTCCACATATGACTCGCAACGTCAACCATTAACCCATCCTGGATCACCTCAACCATGCTATGACAAAACATTGAATAAGTAACAAATCAAACACAGCGAAAGACCACCCGAGAAGTCTCATTTGAACAAATAAACCAAAACCCCGAAAGGTAATAATAAAATGCATAAATGATTAGTAAAGTGTTTTACAAATCTCGGGCGTTCTTTAGAAAACAGAAAATCCTTTTGAAACATTAGGGTCTCAGCCTGTATCTCGTTCCGTATTACAAGAAGTTTAAAAAGTAGAAACTCTTTTGGACCCAAAGTCCTGAGTTATAAAACTATTTCAAAATCGATTGGGTCTCGGCCCAAAAGCAATTTCCGTAAAACATCTGTGAAACATCATTTTGAAAAGTATCATTTTTAAATGCTCAAAAACAGTTCATAAATCTCAAAATAAATTAACATGACTACATGTTCTTCTCAACTATCCACAACATTTCTCCCAAATTCACAATTCCGTTTCAAAATCTAACCCACATACTGATTTCCAAAATCATAGTTTCTCATGTTAGGAGTATGCCCTCGAATGCCACTCAGAGGATGTTGAGTGAGGGCATTATACTTGTTATTATGTAAATTATTAATACAAGGCAATGGATGTTTCTTTATTTACTGGTAGTTACTGGCATTCCTAACTCATAAATATATATATACAAACTAGTCCGTGTATTTGAGAGCAAAACGTTACACTCCTTATTGGATAAGGAGGTCGGCACTGGAAAGGTTTATAGCTCAAATACTTAATCGTTCGCAAGTAGATGAAACTTGACTGGGCGTTAAGTTAATGTGAAGACTTGTATAACGTGTTCTTTGACATGGAGAGTGCCTGTCGAACACTAATGGTTAGTGGGAGTACACGTTATAGGTATGCTAATTGGATTAGTATACTCGAACCGACTCACCCTCGATTCGTCACACGGATTTCACTCCGGGACAGTCAATGAGGGAATCGAAAGGTTGTGATAGTTATTCATGAACCTTCGACTTGAGGATTTAGTAGGGATGTGCTTGTGACGTCAAGATTTTCATTAGAGTAGTTCGACCCTGTAAACCGGAAGGCGGGGGTCAACCTCGACGTGCATCCTGATGGGCAAGTATCAGGTCCTACTGAATACTAAGATAGAATTCTTTCTCCCGTTAGTGAGCGGGTTATATGTCCTATGCGGTTATTGGAAGATGAGATCATAAGTCTTTGGCCAAAGCATTGGAGCTAGTTGTATTAGATACACGAGAGCTCGATGATCTCGATTTGCATTAACGCATGCATAAGTCAAGTACAGATAGGGTTTGACTGACCGTGACCCTATAACCTGATCGGGACATTTGAAAGAAGGGTTTATACGTATACTGGTATTCACGACAGAATGGTTCTTGAATGATCCCAATCATTCGTTCTCAGTTGGGGTACAGTGTAGGCCGCCAGGCTGGCTAGGTAGTGCTACTACTCTTTGGTTCCTCCCATTGCTGACTGAGACGGACCTACCGAGTCATGCAATAGGATTGACGACGGAATGAATCGAGCTTATTCACTCATTATTAATATTATATATTGGATATCTAATTTATTGGATATTGGATGTCTAATTGATTTTGGAACATTGGATGTCTAAATTAATTTATTGGATAAATTAATTTACGGCCTAATGAATTAAATAAATTACTGGGTACTTAATTTAATTCATAAATATAATTATTTCTTAGAGAAATTAATTATGTTATTTTATATTTGATATGATTAATTAATTGGATTAATTGATTGATCTAAATACATCGGAACGGAATTGGAGTTTATCTGTTTGGACTCACGGGAGTTTGGAACGAACCGAACTCATCCAATTCCTTCTAGAGGCCGCCCCACCTTATCCATTTACCTCATAGTCTTGGTCTCATCCTTGGTAGGTTGATGACTAAAGACTTTTGAGATTTCATATCTCATTTTATATGGAAAAGGTGATTTGAGGTTGTTGAATTGTAACACACCAATCTAGGCGGATATTACAGTGCCGTGGACCCCCGACTGGGACCCACCAGGCGAATGAAAATTAATGAGTTAAATAATATAATTGTAATACCGAACCACATTATATCATTAAATTACTCCGATGAGGAGTTTCATTACAACGCACCCAGGATAATACAAAATACATGTATATTTTATATAAAGATAAAATATACAACACGGAATAAATGGGTATTCAAACGGAAGTCTGCAGCGGAAATAAAATGAAGAAAACATGAAGACTAAAAAGGACTGCCCCCCTACTAGTATCACTGGGACTCCTCGCCGTCAACGTTCTCTTCCCGTGCCTTAGCCTTGCCATGACCTGAAAACAACATTCCCCAACGGGGTCAGTTACACAGAACAACAATCCTCAAGAGTTGAACAATATACAACAATCACATAATGAATTAATGAATTAAGTTGAATGATGAGCCTCAATGTACGCCTGAAAGAAAAGCGTGAGAGCACAAATAGTCGAGTGTCCGGAGCCCCGCATATACACCCGCTATTTGCCTAATTAGTCTCACGGTCCAATGTGTCCGGAGCCCCACGTATACACATTACTGTGCGCACAGCGAGATGAAATAATGATACAACGAGTGATAGCTTCAATGAAATGATTTTGGAACTGTCGTTCCTCGTGAGTTACATGATGAGTTGATAAATACAAGTCTCGACATGAACGATATATTATGAGTGAATTACATGTATGAATGAACAACAACGTAAGGAATGAATATCCTTTTAACCGAGTAAGAATTTACTTACTCAATACCGATGTTGAAATGTCCTTCCTCGAACAACGTCCTAAAAAGAGATGTCGGTCGCTCGAACAACCTTGAATGACATAATTACCAATAATCCACTCAATAAACATATCAAACACGATTATAACCAACTCAAACGCCGATGCAACAATATACAAACTCATTGAGGAATTCTAACGAATACTTAGCAAACATACATCCTTCGATAATATTCAATCCCGAATATATGGAAACCAAACTCCAAAATGAGTATTTCAAACCACAAAACACCTTCAATGATATCAATAATCCCATATGAATCCACAACTCGAGTTAACGGCAACATCAAATTGAAAACCCCCAAAAATATCAAAGTCAACCAAAAAGTGTTCTTGATTTAACCCCAATATTCATGAAATCTGAAATATATGCCAATAAACCCGTAGGAATACATTCATCCAAGGTAGATAATCCATATCTAACATATTCCAACAATAATCCAAGCTTACACGAAGAAATCGGAAGGAAAGTACCCAAAATCCGAAATTCTAGATCCAAGAAATTATTACCTTGATGTGATGTGATGGAGATGATGAAATGATGATTAATCCGAATGATAAGCTTGATGGTGATGATAGGTGAGTGCAGCTCGAAAAGATCTCTACGAATCACCCGAAATCACCCGAAATCGCTGAAGGAGTGAAGAGAGAATGACAAATGATGAATCTGGACTGCACTGTCCAATATATACTGTTCCCAGATTAGCGCACGCTACGACCTATATATTTAACGTGCGCTAACGGGTTCATCGGACAGTCCAGTGAACTCTGACTACCTCGTTAGCGTATGCTATGAACTTGATAGCGTGAGCTAACGCCCTCCCGATAGCGTCCGTTAACTCCGAAAGTTAGCGTGCGCTAGCTAAATACCTGATGTCCAGTGACCGAAGTCCATAACCTCCTGTACTCTGACCTTCTTGTGATAACGCGCGCTACGTCCAATAATCAGCGTATGCTACTTCCCCAATAGCGTACGCTAAAATCCACTCATAGCGTGCGCTAGGAATTATTCCAAAATCAGTCCAGTACCTACTGGACTCTGCCTGATCGGCCTTAGCGCGCGCTACACTGACTGCATAGCGGGCGCTATCCAAACTTACTAGCGTGCGCGTAGTGTGTGCTACTCCAACTCAGCTGCAGTCAAGTGCCTTCTGGACTGCAGGCCTGAAACATATTAGCGTGCGCTAATACGGAGAGGTAGCGTGCGCTACCCGTACTCAATTAGCGCGCACTAAAGAGAGTACGTGGCGTGTGCTACTCCTCACACACAACCCATATGAAGATGACAATGATGATGACCACGGTTCGATCCTCCAACCAGGTAGGACGACGGATAATAACTGATGTACGATATAATAACTCTTATCGGTGAATACAATGAATGAATATGAACGATTAACGATCATTAATGAGTGAAAAATTACTGAGTGACAATTACTGAATGATAATGACTGAATGATAATGACTGAATTACAACCGGGTATTACGCCCCCCCTTAAAAGAGTTTCGTCCCCGAAACTAAGGGTCAAACAACTTGGGATAACTCTCCCGCATACTAACCTCGGTTTCCCAAGTAGACTCTTCGACTCCGTGTCTAGACCACTGAATTTTAACCAAAGGAATCGTCTTGTTCCTCAAATGTTTGATTCGCCGCTCTAAGACTCGTACGGGACGCTCCTCATAGGAATGATCGTCTGTGATTTTGATCTCGTCGAACTGAAGTATGTGACTCGGATCGGCAACATACTTCCGCAACTGAGAGACGTGAAACACATTATGATTCGGCTCAACGCCGGAGGTAAGGCCAATCGATAAGCTAGCTCGCCTACTCGATCCAAAATCTCAAACGGTCCAATGAATCTCGGACTCAACTTTCCCCTCTTCCCAAAATGGAAGATACCTCTACTCGGGGATACTTTGACCAAACATGGTTACCCGCTTTGAACTCTAATGGCCGACGACGGTTATCTGCATATGATTTTTGTCGACTCTGAGCGGTCAACAAACAACTCCTGATCAAAGCTACCTTCTCACGGGCGGCTATAAGCATATTGGGCTCGGTGCCGATTGATTCTGATAAGTCATCCCAACACAAAGGAGATCGACAACGACGGCCATACAAGGCCTCGTAAGGTGCCATCTTGATCGAAGCATGCCAACTATTATTATACGTGAACTTAATCAACGGTAGTTGGGCTTCCCAATCATCTTTCCAATCGAGGACACATGCTCTCAACATGTCCTCTAATGTCTGAATAGTCCTCTCTGATTGTCCGTCGGACTGAGGATGAAAAGCTGTGCTGAGATTAAGCTGATTTCCCATAGCACGATGAAATGATTTCCAAAAATGTGACACGAATCGCCCGTCATGATCAGAAACGATAATCTTAGGAGTACCGTGCAGTCTCACTATCTCTTTGATGAACAACTGGGTAAGTCTCTCGGGACCCCACGTATCCTTAATCTCAAGGAAATGGGCTGACTTAGTTAGACGATCCACAATTACCCAAGTTGTATTCATGCCACGACGACTCGTCGGCAAACTTGTGATGAAGTCCATTGAAATATCTTCCCACTTCCAATCTGGAATAGGGAGAGGTTTCAACATACCCGCCAGTCGCTGATGTTCTATCTTGACTTGCTGACAGGTTAAACATCTCGAAACAAATTCCACGACTTCTCGCTTCATATTACTCCACCAGTAATTTTGTTTCAAGTCTTTGTACATCTTGCTAGACCCCTGATGAATGGAATAAGGGGTAGCATGATCTTCTCTCAAAATTGAGTTTTTCAACTCGTCGTTCGCCGGTACGCATAACCGATTCTTAAATCGCAAAAGTAATCCTCGTGGACCACAAATCCGGGGGCTTTCCCCTGAGTCACATCATCTCGAATGCGTAACAAAAATGGGTCCGAACCCTGATTCTCCCTGATCGCCTCCTCAAGTGGCGATGAAATCTCTAACGTACAAAGTTACCCTTGTACTCACTGTAACCAGACCTCGATCTCGGGTCTTAGAAATTCTTGCTGAAGTTCCCTCTGAACTTTTAATCGAGAAAAGCATCTGCTCGTGAACGGACTTACGACTCAAGGCATCGGCGACAACGTTCGCCTTGCCCGGGTGGTATAGTATCTCCAATATCATAATCTTTGATTAGTTCCAACCACCGCCTCTATTGCATATTTAACTCCTTCTGAGTAAATATATACTTCAAACTCTTATGATCGGTGAATATCTGACAGGTAACGCCATAAAGATAATGGGGCCAAATCTTCAATGCGAACACCACGGTTGCTAGCTCCAGGCCATGGGTCGGATAATTGGCCTCGTAAGGTCTCAATTGCCGTGAAGCATAAGCAATAACTTTCCCATTCTACATTAGTACACATCCGAGACCCTGTCCGGACGCATCACTATAAACCACAAATCCTTCCGCCCTTGCGGTAAAGAAAGGACAGGTGCTGAAATTAACCGGCTCTTGAGTTCCTCAAAACTTTGTTGGCACGCGTCGGACCACGTGTATTTCTTATCCTTCCGTAAAAGGTTCATCATGGGTTGAGCAATTTTAGAAAATCCTTCCACAAATCGCCGATAATAACCAGCTAATCCGAGGAAACTCCAGATTTCCTTAACATTCTTCGGAGGTTGCCAATCTCGGATCGCCTCCGTCTTCTGAGGGTCGACACGAACTCTGTCAGATGAAATTACATGTCCGATAAATGTCACTTCGGACATCCAGAACTCACATTTGGAAAACTTTCCATAAATTTGCTCTCGTCTCAACATGTCGAGCACCTGATGAAGGTGAAACTCGTGTTCCTCCCGGTCACGAGAATAAATTAGAATGTCATCAATAAAGACAACCGCGAACTGATCCAAATAGTCAATGAAAACCCGATTCATTAATTCCATGAATACCGCAGGTGCATTAGTTAACCCAGACGGCATTACCAAACTCATAATGACCATTACGTGTTCGGAACGCCGTCCTTGCGATATCCGACTCTCGAATTCGTAACTGATGATATCCAGATCTTAAGTCGATCTTGGAAAATACTGAAGCTCCCTAAAGTTGATCCAAAATATCATCGATACGGGGTAGAGGATATTTATTCTTGATCGTCATTCGGTTCAATTCCCGGTAATCAATACACAATCGAAACGAACCATCCTTCTTCTTGACAAACAATACAGGTACTCCCCACGGGGACGCACTCGGCCAGATATAACCCTTCTCGGTTAGATCCTCTAATTGATTCTTCAACTCCTGCATTTCGGTCGGGGCCATCCGGTACGGTGCCTTCGATATTGGGGACGTACTAGGTTCCAACTCAATCGTGAATTCCACATCTCTCTGTGGAGGCAAACCAGGTAACTCGTCTCGGAATACATCGGCATATTCCTTCACTACAGGAATATCCATCAACATTACTGATGGTTTCTCGGTCTTGGTCATATAGCACCAATAACCGACACACCCCTGATTTAGTAATTTTACTGCTTTCATCAAGTTGATGATTCTACCAGAACAGCTGGGATTACCTCCCTGAAAAACACATTCGACTCCATTGTTTGAAATTATAGTGACCATACGCTTACGGACACTAATGGTGGCATCGTGACGATCCATCCAATCAATAACCAAGATGACGTCGTCTCTCGGTAAATCTATCACGATTAGGTTTGATAACCAATCATGGCAATGAAACTGAATCAAACAATCCTTAATCTCACGATTCCCGATAATTCTTCTACCATCAGGTAGACCAATGACATAAGGCTCACAACTAGTAGCACTACCCAGACGTAGTCTACTCAAACATGACTCGGAAATGAATGAATGCGATGCACCAGTATCAAAAAGGGTACACACAGGTTGAGATAGAATTTCGAGTGTACTTGAGATCATTCGGGCTTCCGGATCATCAGCTTTCTTCATCTCATACATTCGGGGCTTGCCAGCCCCAGAACCGTATGCTCCCGTCTGATAGCTGTGGGCTCCGCCTTTGTTAGCTCCCGTCATCTTAAACGACACAGACTGAGTAGCCTGATTCGGAACCGCTGACTGTTTCGGGGCCTGAGATGATGCCGGAGTAGGTTTGGAGTCCTTTCGGCAAAAACGGGCCCTATGCCCCGCCATTCCACAGTTATTGCACGTGACGGTTTGCCTCAAACACTTCGTGCTGTAATGACCCTGTTCTCCATAGTTGAAACAGGTAATGGCCGAACTGGCCGCTCGCGACTGAGATTCCGCGGGTTTGGGCGCCATAGGAGGTCGCTCAGTGAAACTAGAGCCCGCTCGAGGCTTCTTGAAAGTTGCCTGACTGCCTTCAGGTTGATTTCGATTCTTTGACTTCTTTCCAGATGATGGATTTTGATTCTTAGCAATCTCCTTAACAGTAAGCTCATAAGTAAGAGCTTTCTCGATGAATTCGGCTAGAGTGGTGCAATTGTGATTAAGCAACTGCATCCACATACGAGGTTTCAACCTCTTGCTGAAATACTAGATCTTGTCCGCCTCGGAGTGAATAATAGACAAGGCGAAAGGAAGAAGCTCCTGAAATTTCTCGGCGATGGCGAGAACATCATCGTCCGCTGAGAGTACGGGAGTGAGTAATTCCGATAACTTGGCCTCTCTGAGTGGGGCCGGATAATACCTCTCCATCGTGAGAGTCTTGAATTGGTCCCAAGTACATGATCCGTCGGTGGGCTTCAACGATAACCACCATGAATGAGCGCTCTAACCCAGATAGTAAGCCACAACAGAAACTTTATGCCCTTCGGGGCAATCCACCATAGAAAATAACTTCTCGAAATGCTCAAGCCAATGAACAATATCTGCTGGCTCAGACGAGCCCTCAAAGGTAGGTGGTCTTTGGCGAGAGATGTCGCCAATAATACTGCTCACACCTCTTTCCTGCCCCTAAGATGGCGGAGGAGGAGCCTGTTGATTCTGAGTAGCTAAGTTCTGCATCGTCTCCATGAGGCGTGCCATTTGAGTCATCTGGGCCATCATGCCCTGCATAAAAGCGAGTGGGTCAACCCGAACACCCTTTGAATGAGCTGTGTCCCGGGTACGACTCCCTGACAGTGAATGATCATTTCCAGGAGAATGAGTGGCGGCGTCGCTGCTCGATGAATTAGCATTATTCCTCGCGTTCGCACGTGTATTCACACGATTTCTCGGGGTTCGGCCCGCACCGCGGCCTCTTCTCACGCGTCCTCTGCCAGCTCTTTCCATACTGAAGTAGGAAAGTCACAAGATGATTATATATCTCGCATGAATATCACATTATGATAACATTATGAAGTGATGAAAATGAGCACACACGCTCAAACACAATGATTACATGAATGATCAACTAAAATGACGAGATTATCTGATGAAATTTTTGAAATGATTATCTTGAACAAGTTAACAAGATTAATGATACGATCCTCAAGATCAACAACTGAACAGTGAAATGAACTGAGTGATTAATGAGTTAACATGATCGACATGATCACAAATGAGTGATTGTTGACTGTTGAATGATGAATGATTGATTCTTATTGCCAGAAATTATACCATGGTGTCAGAAATCTTACTGTTCTTAGGTCTGAGGGGCTCGGCTCTTGCACAGGTCACACGTGACGCGAAGGTCCAATGATACTAGTCTGATGAACGATGATTTAAATGAGACATGACTCGGAAGGTAGTATTCAAAACCACGCTCCAATACCAACTCTGTAACACCCCAATCTAGGCGGATATTACAGTGACGTGGACCACCGACTGGGACCCACCAGGCGAATGAAAATTAATGACTTAAATAATATAATTGTAGTATCGAACCACATTATATCATTAAATTACTCCGATGAGGAGATTCATTACAACGCACCCAGGATAATACAGAATACATGTATATTTTATATGAAGATAAAATATACAACACGGAATAAATGGGTATACAAACGGAAGTCTGCAGCGGAAATAAAATGAAGAAAACATGAAGACTGTAAAGGACTGGGCCCCCCCTACTAGTATCACTGGGACTCCTCGCCGTCAACATTCTCTTCCCGTGCCTTAGCCTTGCCATGACCTGAAAACAACATCCCCCAACGGGGTCAGTTACATAGAACAACAATCCTCAAGAGTTTAACAATATACAACAATCACATAATGAATTAATGAATTAAGTTGAATGATGAGCCTCAATGTACGCCCGAAAGAAAAGCGTGAGAGCAAAAATAGCCGAGTGTCCGGAGCCCCGCATATACACCCGCTATTGGCCTAATTAGTCTCACGGTCCAATGTGTCCAGAGTCCCGCGTATACACATTACCGTGCGCACGGTCTAATGTGTCCGGAGTCCCGCATATACACATGACCAATAGTGTGCCCGACTAAAATTTCACACATGCGCCAACTGGCCATGCAATATAATTCCGGAAGATCACCATAACATAAATGACCAAGGTGAGGAGTAATGAATAGAATCCGATAAGGATCAAGAACGACTCACCGAGATGAAATAATGAAACAACGAGTGATAGCTTCAATTAAATGATTTTGGAACCGTCGTTCCTCGTGAGTTACATGATGAGTTGATAAATACAAGTCTCGATATGAACGATATATTATGAGTGAATTACATGTATGAATGAACAACAACGTAAGGAATGAATATCCTTTTAACCGAGTAAGAATTTACTTACTCAATACCGGTGTTGAAATGTCCTTCCTCGAACAACGTCCTAAAAAGAGATGTTGGTTGCTCGAACAACCTTGAATGACACAATTACCAATAATCCGCTCAATAAACATATCAAACACGATTATAACCAACTCAAACGCTGATACAACAATATACAAACGCATTGAGGCATTCTAACGAATACTTAGCAAACATACATCCTTTGATAATATTCAATCCCGAATATATCGAAACCAAACTTCAAAATGAGTATTTCAAACCACAAAACACCTTCAATGATATCAATAATCCCGTATGAATCCACAACTCGAGTTAACGACAACATCAAATCGAAAACCCCCAAAAATATCAAAGTCAACCAAAAAGTGTTCTTGAGTTAACCCCAATATTCATGAAATCCGAAATATATGCCAATAAACCCATAGAAATACATTCATCCAAGGTAGATAATATATATCTAACATATTCCAACAACAATCCAAGCTTGCACGAAGAAATCGGAAGGAAAATACCCAAAATCCGAAATTCTAGATCCAAGAAATTATTACCTGGATTTGATGTGATAGAGATGATGAAATGATGATTAATCTGAATGATAAGCTTGATGATGATGATAGGTGAGTGCAGATCGAAAAGATCTCTCGGAATCGCCCGAAATCGCCCGAAATCGCCGAAAGAGTGAAGAGAGAATGACAAATGACGAATCTGGACTGCATTGTCCAATATATACTGATCCCGGATTAGTGCACACTACGACCTGTTATTTAGCATGCGCTAACGGGTTCACCGGACAGTCCAGTGATCTCTGACGGCCTCGTTAGCATACGCTACGAACTTGATAGCGTGTGCTAACGCCCTCCCGATAGCGTGCGTTAACTCCGAAAGTTAGCATACGCTAGCTAAATACCTGATGTCCAGTGACCGAAGTCCAGAACCTCCTGTCCTCTGACCTGCTTGCGATAGCATGCACTACGTCCAATAATCAGCATACGCTACTGCCCCAATAGCGTACGCTAAAATCCACTCATAGCGTGCGCTAGGAATTATTCCAAAATCAGTCCAGTACCCACTGGACTCTGCTTGATCGGCCTTAGCGCGCGCTACACTGACTGCATAGCGGGCGCTATCCAAACTTACTAGCATGCGCTACTTACCATTCGTAGCATGCGCTAGTCTAACTCGGCTGCAGTCCAGTGCCTTCTGGACTGCAGGCCTAAACCACATTAGCGTGCGCTAATACGGAGAGGTAGCGTGCGCTACCCGTACTCAATTAGCGTGCGCTAAAGAGAGTACGTAGCGTGCGCTACTCCTCACACACAGCCCATATGAAGATGACAATGATGATGACAACGGTTCGATCCTCCAACCAGGTAGGATGATGGATAATAACTGATGTACGATACAATAACTCTGATCAGTTAATACAATGAATGAATATGAATGATGAATGATCATTAATGAGTGAAAAATTACTGAGTGACAATTAATGAATGATAATGATTGAATGATAATGACTGAATTACAACCTGGTATTACATGAATAAGTAGATATTGAAGACATGAAAATCTCCAACTTTGCCAAGAAACCACACGGCTCATTGAGAGAGTTCAAGAGAGAGAAAATAGTTTTCTCAATATTCTTCTTCTTCTTCTTCATTAGTTCTTGATTATTCTTGGAGAAAAATCAAGAAATCAATATAGAGAGATCAAAGATTATATACTTAGAGTGTTATAATCTTGATAAACAAGCTTCTATAATCTTATTCTAGCCGTATCCTTGGAGGATAACGAGGTTTAGTCGTTCCTGTCATTTCTACGGCGCGTGACAAGTAGAGACGTTGTCTTTTCGATGTTGGATCATCCAAGAGCTTGGAGCGGATTGGATACGTAGAGATCAAGCAAAGCTTGGGGAATAGCTCAAGAAAAGGAATCCATTCAATCAACAGACTACAAGGGTGAGTTTCTTATATCTCTTGTGTTTTCGTTTATATATTCGTATATATGTAGCTCGATCGATCCTCGTGGGGATTCGGATCGAATTAATTTTTGTTTTACCGCTTCCACTGGGCCTTCGTTTTAGGCACCGAATCCCAACAGTGGTATTGGAGCGTAGGTCTTGTGATCGTATATACGATATTGGGATTTGGAATGCTTGATTAGATGGTGTATGATTTGGAATCATTATCGTATTGATCGTTGATTTTCTATTGTTCATCCAAAAATTATTTTTCATGATTTTATGTTACAATGTAAATCTATTTTTCTTTTGAAAAACTGATTTAAAGTGTAATATAAAGATTAGAAAAATGCTATTTTTGGAATCGGGTCGAAAAATGAGCCGAAAACGTAATCGGACCCGGTGGCACTGGCCGGCCGGCGCCGCTCGCGGTCCGAGGCAGCGACGCGATCTGGACTGTGATTGGCCACGCTGCAGCTCGTGCCGGGCATGTTCGGCGACTGCCGCCGCTCGGAAATGGTCTCGGTCCTCGGCGCCTGCTCGGCAAGTTTGGCTCGTCCGTATTTTTCGACTCCGTTTTTTATATTTCGTTCGATAATTAATTTCCCACAAATTAAATTGGATTTAATTTGACTAAGATTTAATTATGGTAATTTTATTCTTAGGGGAATTAATTTAATGAAATATTTTATCGTCCAGAACAAGTTAAAATTGACGGTTGTTTGAATTAATTGGATTAATTCGTTTTGGATGAATCGATTGGATCGGTTCGTATTGTTGATTGGATCAATGTATCTCTACGCTTTCCATTTATATAGTATTTATTGGATGAATGTTTTTGAATGGGGATGTGGTTCGTGGACTTTGTTTTTTGAATCGTTCGGTTTTTATTCGATTGGGTTGTAAATGCCGTTTTGAGCCTATTTATTCTACTAGAAATATTTGTATCTAGTATGCAATTTTTAATGTTAAATTTATATGTAATGACGAAGACCGGAGGAAGATCCATTTCGAGAAGACGAAGATTCAAGACGAAGACTTGTAATTAGATTACGGAGTTTTTGTTTTCTTGGAACGGTCCATGAACCACATGTTGGTAGCAACTAGGTTGTGAATGGTTGTTTCATATTGTATGAATGCCACAAATGCGCTTAAATGAATTAATGTGCAAAGTGTAACATTAATCGCGAAAATTCTCCCACGACAAATTATTAAGTTTATAAGGTTTCAAGGTTTTCCTTTCCTCCATCGAGCTTTCGGGAAATTGAAATCAAAACCGGATGTGCTATGCTTCCGAGTTATCGGGGTAGTCGTTCGGGGAGGACAGATAAATTACCGGGAGCGCATTGGATGCCTTCGGTTGGAGCAAATTTTATCCCTAGAAACCTGATAGGTTGCCGGATAAGATTCAATTGTGAAACTGATTTGCGTCGATAGTATAAACTTAACTTGTTCATGAACTATAGAAACCGTATAGGTTGAGGGGAGTGAACAAGGGGAAAAATAAGATCGAATCATCCATTAGATGGGTTGGTGTTGGACACCACTTTATGAAAATTAATAGACTAGAAACCTGTTCGGTTGCCCTCTATTAAGATTTATAAAGAACTCGATCACCACTATGAAGTAGAGCGACGATACTTCCGGATTTCACATGGGAGTGTGTTATTCCGATAAATATAGTGGGAGCTAGGTAACAAGAATATAAAAGACCTTAATTCTATACTCAGAACATAATTAAACGAGTCACTAATTAATCTGTCGTACTTAATGCAGACATAACTCTCAATATGACAATGAATCCACTCGCAGTTCTACTCGAAAAGAACACCTTGAACGGACCTAACTTTGTGGATTGGCTCTGCATGAAGAGATAAATTCACCACTAGAAGGGGGGTTGAATAGTGGTGATGCGGAATATCGAAATTTCTTGCGAGAAAGTAGAAAATAGTGCGGAATTTAAAGACTCAAGAATTTATAGAGGTTCGGCAACTTGCCTACGTCCTCTCTCCGACTTTCTTTTTCTATTGGCTGAAGAAAAACCACAATCTTAACTCGTCTTCTATCGGTCCGAGTTCACAACCGTTACAATCCGCTTGTCTTCTATCGGTCCAAGCTCAACCTTTCCCTCAATATAAATGATTGTTTATCTAGTGTTCTATAGGAACTAGATAATCCTCACTATACGAATATGGGAGTATAATCCTAACAATGCCGGATCAAAGATCCTAATAACACCGGATTAGTGACTCTTGATTCGTTTCTTTTTCGCTCAAGTGTAAGTGATGCAACACTTACAACCAAATGAAAGAATACAAAGACTAATAGATATTACAACTGAAATCGCTCTTGTATCTTTCTTTTCTCACAACTTGTAATGCTATAAAATATATAAATCTGAGCTCAAGAATGCTTTGATTGCTTGTATGCTTGTATGCTTGAATGCTTGAAGTTGTGTGTTTGATACTCAAGTCCTTCGGGTATTTATAGGTGTGAGACATCCTTCAAATTCTGAAAAACATACTATTAGCGTGCGCTAATAGTGCCTTGTAGCGTGCGCTAACGAATTTTGACTTTAAATATCTGAACGGTCACAAAGACTGTTGCAACGGTAAAATACCATGTCTAGCGTGCGCTAGTAATGAAATGGTAGCGTGCGCTAACGCCTGGTCAACTAGTCTTCGATCTTGACTTTGATAATATCCGATTTTCTCTCCAACGACTCTTTATCCAACGGCTAAATTCATGATTAGCGTGCGCTATCAAGTATGCATAGCGTGCGCTAGCATTAATTAAATCCAACTTTTCCAGATTTTCCGGATCTGCATTGACTCTTGCTTCCAACGGTTGAAATTCAAACGGTAATATGCAGATTCCTTTTAGCGTGCGCTAATACCTTTACATTAGCGTGCGCTATTAAGTTCTTTCATTAACGTACGTTACCTTGTGTAGCGTACGTAAAAGCCTTGACGAATTGAGTCCAGTAGCTACTGGACTACTAACCATAATATTGGTAGCGTGCGCTAGAGATGATAAGTAACGTGCGCTATGTCCTCACTTTAGCGTACGTAAGAATATATGTGTAGCGTGCGCAACGTCCAATTCTGATTTCCTTCCAGACTTCACTGGCCTCTGGAGACTTGCGATAGCGTGCGTTATATTTGTTGTATAGCGTGCGCTAACTGTAGGATCTTAGCGTGCGCTATCTTTGAATAGCTTGCGTGCGCTATCGATCAGGCGACTTTACTAGGCTGCAACTGACTTGACTGGTCTGTATATGAATGTCCCGATAGCGTGCGCTACGATATGATGCGTAGCGTGCGCTAGCTCTATTTTGCTCCTTCAAAATAATATCGACCCGAGATTGATCTAATTAAATGTTTTGAATGTAATTATCATCAAAATACATTTTGAGTCAACAATCTCCCCCTTTTTGATGATGTCAAAATATTTAATTAATACCTGCAAAAAACATTTTGAAATGATTCGAATCAAGGTAAACTTGTTCGATATATTAGTAGATTTTCGTTTTTGGAGTATTCTCCCCCTTTTTGACATAAACAAAAAGGAACTCCCCCTGAATTGTTGCATTATTAATATATATTAACGAAAATTGTCATTATTTCACGGTGTAATCAACAATACTAGTAAACAGCAATACTTGCAAATAACAAATGCCAAATGAAGAAATGCGAATTTCATTAAAATAAAATGCAAGGGATACAACGAGTTTTCATGGCAAAAGACATATAGATTGTTCGAACAACAACTTTCTACATCAAACATCAAAGATAAAATCCTCAAGTCTAAGGATCGGAAGAAGACGAAGGGAATGGGAACGAGGGGTGTGTGAAACGAATGAATTCGGATAGCAGCCCACGCACTTCCCGGACTTCTGAATGCACTTCCCGGACTTCCGAACACAGAGCCCGAAAATCCTCTCGTATCTCAGTGTGTGAGGTCTCGATGCCCCGCATCCGAGCACAGAGATCACTCTCCTCTTCCTCCGTCACCACATCTCTCATTGGGCGTTTTCCTTTCGTCTTCGGATGACGAACAAAAGACTTGGACTGCAGCTCCTTAAGCGTGTGGGGTACTCGGTGCGTGACTTGCTCGGTCGGTGTAGGCATCCGTGTGCCTTTCGGCACTTGGTCGTCATCCCGGAGATATGGAAACAAAACCCAGCCTCGATTGAAGGTCTCGACATAGTGCATGGCCTTGAGGGTTATGTCACTTATCTCGTGTCCCCGAGACACCGGGACGTGAGCGTCATTGGACAAGTCAACACTGAAATGTCGAAAAATCACCGTGAGGATTGACCCGAATGGAAGTCCATATTTCCTGGTTCTCGACATATAGTTCTTTGACCGAAAGGACTCCCCTTTAGCCTTCATCCAACTTATCACAATTCCAGTGAAATCTACTCGATCATCCTTCAGCACCCTATATACGACATTCTTATCAACACCAACTAGCTTGTGTTGGGTGTTGACCTTTGGCATTAGGCATTTCGTTAAAGCGGCCAACAACAACCGAATGTGTATACCGAAATCATTGTTTTCGAAAACGTCATCCGTGACTTCGATGACTGTTTTCGAACACAGAAAATTACCAATCTCTCTCTCTGACACCGCAGATTCCTCATCAATGTTTTTACCACAACAATCAAATCCTTCCTTCGACAACCCAAACAACCCATGAAGGATTTCCGACGAAACCTTCACCATAGTTCCGTTCACGAGGCTTTCGAGTACGAAACCTCCATTACCACTTTCACCAAGATGTAAATTCGCATAGAATTGACGAACACACTCAGGGTACACAATTTCCTTGCACTCGACAAAACGTGCAATACCCAAAGCTTCAAAGAAGTCGCGAATGCTTACCTTGACCCGTTCAAGGCTACTGAAGTTGAAATAGTAGCAATCGGTCAAGCTTTCTTGCGGAAGAACATCGAAGAAAATTTTCGACGCAATGAAGGAGACGAAACGATTGCTGTCGAAATCGTTGTTGCGAGGACGTTTATAGTTCTTCTCCATAGCCTTGCGATTTTTGCTAGACATTATGAAGGAAAAACGAAGAGAATCAAAGATTTTGAGGGAGAAGCTCGCAGATTGGATCGGATGTGTGTCTAGGGTTTTTGCAAGAGGAAGTCGATTGCGTGCGTTAGAGATGAGATGTGTTTTAGGGTTGTACGGAAATATATATATAGTCAGCAAACTTTAAGTTAGCGTACGCTAGAATTGTAGAGTTAGCGTACGTTAGGCGAAAAAGAAGGGCTTACTGGACTGTCCAGTGGAATTCGAAAAACTTTAATTAGCGTACGCAAGAAGGTAGTGTTTAGCGTACGCTATCGAAGGCAGATTTTAGCGCGCGTTAAGAATATGAAGCTAGCGCGCGCTAGTGAGTGATCTGAATCAAGGATTTTGATGTTTTGAGTAGTAAGCTTATTTCAAAAGTTGTCTACATGTCCCATGCCAAGTTGTAAACGAATGGAGTTAAAAGATTCTTCGGGAAGAGGTTTTGTAAAGATGTCAGCAAGTTGATCCTTCGTCCCGACAAAAATTAAACAGATGTCTTTCTTTTGAACATGATCACGTAAAAAATGATGTCTAATATCTATATGTTTGGTTCTACTGTGAAAAACAGGATTTTTGCTCAAATTAATAGCACTAGTGTTATCACATAAGATAGGGGTATTTTCAAAATGAATGCCGTAGTCGCGTAGTTGATTTTTAATCCATAGCACTTGAGCACAGGCGCTCCCTGCAGCGACATATTCGGCCTCAGCTGTAGACAATGCTACGCTGGTTTGCTTTTTACTTCCCCAAGATATTAAACAAGATCCAACAAAATGACATGTGCCACTAGTACTCTTTTTGTCAATTTTGCATCCGCCGAAATCGGCGTCACTATAGGCAATTAAATTAAAGTCCAAGCAAGAAGGATACCATAGACCTAGTCCAATAGTTCCTTTCAAATAGCGAAAAATGCGTTTACAAGCAATTAAATGTGATTCCTTGGGATTAGCTTGGAATCGAGCACATAGACATGTAGCGAATATTATATCTGGCCTAGATGCAGTCAAATATAGCAAAGATCCGATCATACCTCGATATAATTTTTGATCTACGGGTTTGCCATTTTCATCTTTCTCAAGCTTTAATGATGACGACATTGGCGTAGATATCACCTTGCTATTTTCCATATTGAATTTCTTGAGAAGGTCGTTTGAGTACTTCGTTTGATGGATAAAAATTCCATCTTCGCATTGTTTGATTTGAAGCCCGAGGAAGAACGTTAATTCTCCCATCATACTCATTTCGAATTCTCCTTTCATAAGATTAGAAAAATCTTGGCACAAGGATTCATTAGTAGCTCCAAAAACAATGTCATCAACGTAAATTTGGCAAACAAGTATATCATCATTTAGTATTTTAACAAACAAGGTATTATCGACTTTGCCTCTTTTATAGTCATTTGCTATTAAAAATTGACTTAAACGATTATACCATGCTCGGGGTGCTTGCTTCAACCCGTAGAGTGCCTTGTTGAGCTTGTAGACATGATCCGGAAAATGATGGTCTTCAAAACCGGGAGGTTGCTTGACATAGACTTCGTCTTGAATGAAACCATTCAAGAATGCACTTTTGACATCCATTTGAAATAGTTTAATCTTCTTATGAGCGGCAAATGCACAGAGCAAGCGAATGGCTTCGAGTCGAGCCACGGGAGCAAAACTTTATTCGTAATCAAGACCTTCTTCTTGATTATATCCTTGAGCGACCAAACGAGATTTATTTCGAATGGGATAGCCGTCTTCGTCACTCTTAATTTTATGCACCCATTTAGTTCCGATAATTGTTTTGTCTTTAGGCGCGGGAACTAAATTCCATACATTATTATGCTTGAATTGCACAAGCTCCTCTTGCATTGCCATTACCCAACTTTCATCATCGAGAGCTTCGGATATATTCTTGGGAACTATTTCGGATACAAAAGCACAATGAGCCATAAATTCGGTGGTCCTCCTTCGGGTTTGAACACCGTCTTCAATGTTTCCGATCACGAGATCCTTCGGATGGTCTTTGATGTGCCTCCAATCTTTCGGTAAATCAACGATTGTGTTCGTTTCGATTTCCGAAATTTTCTTCACTTCGGTTGAGGGATCCGGAAAGGTACCTGCATCATCAAAATATTCTACCTTTCTCGGGGGTGAGATCATATCATTGAATTTAACGTGTATGGATTCTTCAACTTTATTCGTTCTAATATTATAGACACGATATGCTTTACTATTAGTACAATAGCCAAGAAAAATTCCGGAGTCGGATTTGGCATCAAACTTGCCCAAGTTATCCTTGTCATTGTTCAAAATAAATACATTGCAACCAAAGGGATGAAAGTAAGCAATATTGGGCTTTTTGCCCTTCCATAATTCATAAGGAGTTTTAAGATGAGTTCTACGGACGTGAACTCGGTTAATCACATAGCATGCCGTAAAAATTGCTTCGGCCCAAAAGTATCGTGGAAGAGAGTATTCATTAAGCATTGTTCTCGACATTTCTTCCAAAGATCGGTTTTTCCTTTCAACAACTCCATTTTGTTGAGGCGTTCTAGGAGCCGAAAAATTGTGATTAATACCGTATTTATCACATAAAAGTTCAAACGGGGTGCAATCAAATTCACCTCCGTGGTCGGTGTGAATAGAAATTATGGAGAGGTTTTTCTCGTTTGATACCAAGCGACACCATTTAGAGAACTCGGCAAATGCATCATCTTTATGTGATAAAAATCTAACCCAAGTAAATCGAGAGAAATCATCAACAATAACCAAAGTATAAAGTTTACCATTTAAACTAACATGTCTAGATGGTCCAATCAAATCCATATGCACGAGTTCAAGAACTCGACTAGTGGAAACCTCGAATTTTGGTTTAAACGATTCTCGAGTATGTTTCCCTTTTATGCATGATTCACACAAATGTTTTCTATCAAACTTGAGTTTGGGCAATCCACGAACAAGGTCGTGTCTAGATAAAATAGAAATAATAGGTAGAGAAGTATGCCCCAATTTTCGATGCCATAAATATGCATTGTCATCCAAGGTAATAAGGCATTTTTCATTGAAAGAACTTTTATCATTAAGGTCAACAATATAGATGTTTCCACATCTCAAACCAATGAATGCAATTTTATTATTTCTAAATGCCGTGCAATGCGTTTGCTCAAATAGAATTTTAAAGCCTTCATCACAAAGTTGCGAAACGCTAAGGAGATTATGATGCAAACCTTCAACAAATAGTACTTTGTTGATAGAAGGAGAAGGTTTCTTACCGACTTTGCCGATTCCTTTGATTTTTCCCTTTTGGTTATCTCCAAAGGTCACATGTCCTTGATCTTGATATTCGAGGTCTTCAAATAAGTCCTCGGAGCCGCACATGTGCCTTGAGCATCCGCTATCAATGTACCACTTGTTTTTCCTTGGTGCCGGTACCTACAAAAGTAGAATTTCTCGGTTGTTTCGGTACCCAAGCCCGTTTGGGTCCTCCAAAGTTAACTATGCTTATAGCATTCGGAACAATCGTCCCTTTCGGAACCCATATTTGCTTAACTTTGATAGTCCTTAGCTTTGAATGAATATTAACATTGTGAACTCGTTTGAACGGATCTTTTGAGCTCTCGGTTTCGGTTTTCTTTATTTTGTCAAGGTTGATAAGGGATTGTTCCCGTTTAAAAGGGTCGAAACCAAGACCGTGTTTGAGCAAGGGCGATTTTTGAATAGATAGGAGCCTTTTGAATTTCTCATTTCCAAGAGTAAATTTGTTCAAAATATATTTTAGCTCCTTTTGAGTTTTTGTTAACTCAATTTTCAAAACATTTTCTTTTTCAAGACATGAAGTATGGTCGGTCTCAATAGTTTTGCCCTTGTTTTGAAGCGAGGAGTTTTCGAGTTCTAGAGATTTTATTTTTCTCTTTAAAGATATATTTAACTTGACCATCTCGTCATACTCCGTATTTAACGATTCAAACGCACTCAACAACTCATCATCTTGATGAACTTCTTGTGAATCACAAAAATCAAAAGAGTCATATTCGTCATCATTGAGTTTAGAGCTTACCTCGATATTGCTTTCGGAGTCGAGGGCCATGAATGCAGGATTTGCGTCTAGAGATCTTTCAATCTCCTCCTCGTCATCACTCCAAGAAGCGATTAGAACCTCCTTCTTTTTGAATCTTTCCATTTGCGGTTTTGAAGAGGATCCTCGACATTCTTTGGCATAATGACCGGCTTGACCACATTTCCGACAATTATTGTCGAATTTCTTGATAGGAGTGTAGCCACTCTTCTTTTGCTCCGGTTTGCCATCCCGACCAAGAAAACTTCGCCTCTTTTGAATTAGGTTTTTGTACCTTCTAAAGTTTTTGGCATAAAGAGCGAGTTCCTCGTCGTCTTCATCTTCGGCAACATCTTCCTCAACGTCACTGTCAACATTGAATGCGACTACTCTTTCCCGAGGCTTTGGTTTTGTGCCTCTAGACTTGAGAACGATCTCATAGTTGATGAGTGACCCGATGAGGGCACTAAATTCGAGCTTGTTGAGATCCTTGGATTCCATGATCGCGGTGACCGTGGCATCCCATTCTCGTGGCAACGATCGAAGAATTTTCTTAGCTTTGTCGCTGCTCGATATAGGCTTTCCGAAAGATGCAAGACCGTTTGTTATAGCCGAAAATCGATCCAACATATTTGTGATCGTTTCCTCGTCTTTCATGGAAAATAATTTGTAGTCATGGAGTAACATATTAATTTTGGTCTCCTTGACTTGGGTGGTTCCCTCATGAGTGACTTCGAGAATTTCCCAAATTTCTTTTGCACTTTCATAGGACGATATCCTATTGAGTTCTTCGGGATTGAGAGCGCAATAGAGGAGTTGAGTAGCTCGTGAGTTGACATGCGTGTTTCTCCAATCCTCATCGTTGAATTCTTCGATCTTTTTCAACGATCCATCTTCTTTCTTAGCAAGTTTAGAACCGAGAACAATAACTTTCCAGATTTCAATATCGTAGGCTTGAACGAAGATCGCCATCTTCTTTTTCCACGTCATGAAATTGGAACCATCGAAGAAAGGAGGACGGTTGAGAGCATTTCCTTCAATTTGGCCAAGAAGTGCCATTTGCGGATCTTTTTCTCTTAGGTGGTTAAACCTTTAAAAAGAGACCCGCTCCGATACCAACTGAAGAGATAAATTCACCACTAGAAGTGGGGTTGAATAGTGGTGATGCGGAATATCGAAATTTCTTGCGAGAAAGTAGAAAATAGTGCGGAATTTAAAGACTCAAGAATTTATAGAGGTTTGGCAACTTGCCTACGTCCTCTCTCCGACTTTCTTTTTCTATTGGCTGAAGAAAAACCACAATCTTAACTCGTCTTCTATCGGTCCGAGTTCACAACCGTTACAATCTGCTTGTCTTCTATCGGTCCAAGCTCAACCTTTCCCTCAATATAAATGATTGTTTATCTAGTGTTCTATAGGAACTAGATAATCCTCACTATACGAATATGGGAGTATAATCCTAACAATGCCGGATCAAAGATCCTAATAACACCGGATTAGTGACTCTTGATTCGTTTCTTTTTCGCTCAAGTGTAAGTGATGCAACACTTACAACCAAATGAAAGAATACAAAGACTAATAGATATTACAATTGAAATCGCTCTTGTATCTTTCTTTTCTCACAACTTGTAATGCTATAAAATATATAAATCTGAGCTCAAGAATGCTTTGATTGCTTGTATGCTTGTATGCTTGAATGCTTGAAGTTGTGTGTTTGATACTCAAGTCCTTCGGGTATTTATAGGTGTGAGACATCCTTCAAATTCTGAAAAATATACTATTAGCGTGCGTTAATAGTGCCTTGTAGCGTGCGCTAACGAATTTTGACTTGAAATCTCTGAACGGTCACAAAGACTATTGCAACGGTAAAATACCATGTCTAGCGTGCGCTAGTAATGAAATGGTAGCGTGCGCTAACGCCTGGTCAACTAGTCTTCGATCTTGACTTTGACAATATCCGATTTTCTCTCCAACGACTCTTTATCCAACGGCTAAATTCATGATTAGCGTGCGCTATCAAGTATGCATAGCGTGCGCTAGCATTAATTAAATCCAACTTTTCCAGATTTTCCGGATCTGCATTGACTCTTGCTTCCAACGGTTGAAATTCAAACGGTAATATGCAGATTCCTTTTAGCGTGCGCTATTAAGTTCTTTCATTAACGTACGTTACCTTGTGTAGCGTACGTAAAAGACTTGACGAATTGAGTCCAGTAGCTACTGGACTACTAACCATAATATTGGTAGCGTGCGCTAGAGATGATAAGTAACGTGCGCTATGTCCTCACTTTAGCGTACGTAAGAATATATGTGTAGCGTGCGCAACGTCCAATTCTGATTTCCTTCCAGACTTCACTGATCTCTGGAGACTTGCGATAGCGTGCGTTATATTTGTTGTATAGCGTGCGCTAACTGTAGGATCTTAGCGTGCGCTATCTTTGAATAGCTTGCGTGCGCTATCGATCAGGCGACTTTACTAGGCTGCAGCTGACATGATTGGTCTGTATATGAATGTCCCGATAGCGTGCGCTACGATATGATGCGTAGCGTGCGCTAGCTCTATTTTGCTCCTTCAAAATAATATCGACCCGAGATTGATCTAATTAAATGTTTTGAATGTAATTATCATCAAAATACATTTTGAGTCAACACTGCAATCTGATGATAGTCCTCAGTATAGAGGCACTGGGATACGTCTTGGAGACGGGAATTCCGGCGCCTCTAGTGCGGACAAGAGCAAACTAGGAAGAGATTGAAAACCATGAAAAGTGGGTTAAGGATGATGTGAAAGTCCGTGCATATATGATGGCTTCCATGTCTAATGAGCTTCAGAGAGCTCATGAGAAAATGACTTCTGCTAGGCAGATTTTGTCTCACTTAACCGAGCTTTATGGTGAGCACAGTCGAACTGCTAGATATGAGATATCCAAGCAACTGTTCGGTGCAAGGATGAAGGAAGATAAGAATGTTGGGGACCACGTCCTCAAAATGATATCCATGATCGAGAGATTGGAGGCTCTTGATTTTAAGATGGATACTTCTCTTCAGACCGACCTTATCCTACCTCTCCCTGATTCCTTCTCACAGTTTGTTATGAATTTCAACTGCAATGAGATTGCGTGTAACTTAGCTGGGCTAATGAACAAACTAGTGACCGCTCAGTCTCATATGAAGACTCCGCGGATGAAGGAGTCTGCCCTTGTGATTTCTTCTAGACCTCGGAGGTCTAAGAACAAGAAGAAATAGACCAAAAAGCAGACGGGACCACAAGTCAAGGACTTAAAGGGTAAGGGCAAGGCTCCGTTGGTTCCAAAAAGGCAAGAAGAAGGATGCTTGTCTCAAGTGCGGTGAGCTGGGCCACTGGGCAAGAGATTGTCCGATTCTTCATGGAGCTTCAGGTACAGAACTTTTAGTTTTGGAAACAAATTGTTCTGCTACTGCATTTTCTACTTATTGGATACTGGATTCTGGTGCTATATTTGTACCTTGAATCAGGATCGGGAACAAAGTAGGAAGATTGGAGCTGGAGACATTATGATCATAGTCGGAAGCGGGCATAGTGTCGAGGCAACCGACATAGGATCACTTCTTTGGGGTTTAGAATCCGGTTTTGTTTTTACTTTAGAAGATGTACTTGTTTTGCCCAAGGGGCATAAAAACATTATATCCATTCCGGTCATGGATCGGAAAGGCTTTTCATTTTTCATTGGTAATGGTTCCTGCAAAATTTATTTCAGAAATAAACTAGTGGGTACTGCTACATTGTTAAATGGATTGTATCACCTAAATCTCAGCAACAAAGTAGTTATGAATATTATGACTAGAAAACGTGGTAGGGATGAAACCAATCAAGTTTTGTAATGGCATCTTAGACTTGGTCATGTTGGTCAGACCAAGGTTTACAAGATGGAAAAAGATGGACTTATGGGTCCATTGGGATCGGATCCCTTTCCTACTTGTGAATCTTGCCTTAAAGGCAAAATGACTAAGTCCCACTACACAGGGACTTTTGAAAGAGCCGTTGATAAACTAGGATAAATCCATACCGACGTATGTGGTGCTTTGGAAGCAACAAGTGATGGATATCAGAATTTCATTACGTTTACAAATGACCATACTAGGTATGGTTATGTATACTTAATAAAACATAAATCCGAGGCCTTTGAGAAATTCCAGGAATTTATGGCCCTGGTCGAGAATCAAACTAGAAATCATATCAAAGCACTTCGGTCGGACCGAGGTGGCGAGTATATGAGTACTAAGTTTGAAGAGTTCCTTAAGGAACATGGAATAGTATCACAACTAACACCTCTAGGCACTCCTCAGTTAAATGGTGTGTCAGAAAGAAGGAACCAAACCTTGTTGGACATGGTCTGTTCCATGCTAGGCTATTCTGACTTACCGATTTACCTGTGGGGGTATGCACTCCTGACTGCTGCATATATCTTGAACAGATGTCCTTCCAAATCCGTTCCTAAAACTCCACATGAGATGTGGGAGGGCAGGAAACTAAGTCTTAATCATATTAGGATTTGGGGATGTCCTGGCTATGTCAAGAAGACTAAGGTGGACAAAATGGAAGCGAGGTCCATGAGGAGACGTTTCATTGGATTCCCATCTGAGACGATGGGTTATCTATTCTACATGCCCAAAGATTGAAAGATCGTTGTTGCTTTGCATGCACACTTCATGGAAGAAGAGTTCATTCAGGAAGGCGGAGCAGGTAGAAATATTTCTTTAGAAGAATACAATGAAGCTCCTCAGGAGACACATGTTGTGCGGTGATTCATACGCCTCGACGGCGATCGGCATAAGAGTCGAGCGACCAATCCAGCATCAAATAATCTAAGGCAGACTTGCCAAGCGAAGAATCCAGATCGAGATCAGGTACCGAGCGATCGACGTCAAGGGCAATCGCCTCTTGACACCTAACGATCGAATTTGATGCCCGACCAAGGACGACCGTCCTATGCCATGTGTAAGGCCATCATTTGTCATATCTACAAAGACCGGATATCAGAGTGAAGACCCATGTGCAGATCCGCGAATGGCACTGCAGAATAAGGATCTTTGACTCCAGCCCATCAACAACTGTCAACGACAAGGATAGTCTCACCTACCGACAGACCCGCCGAAAGGTCCCAAGTGGGACCTCCCGAGACAGCGACGTAGGACGCGTGTTGTCTTATCATTGTTTCGCACGTCCGGCTACCAGCAGCTGCTGCGGACTTTAAGGAGACCAACCCATGTGCTAAAGACAATCGCCCGCTTATTATAATACAATAAAGGCGATCGCCCAGCTACCTCTACTCCTATAAATAGGAAACCTCCAGCAACTGGAAAAAGGTTCACAAACCCAGCTAAAAACACAGCACTCCATCGTTGTTACAAGAACTCACAGAGCATCAACTCTGGTTTTTCCGGCAATCATCAGCACTCAAGAACTGGATAACTAGGGTCTTTACACTCATTGTAATTGTACTCTAACATTAATATTTGCACTCCCAAGTATTCGTATTAATAATATCTCGCGAGAGCATTCAAGCCCGGGACTAACAACCCGGCAAATCTTGTGTTATTTACATTCCCTCGGACGTGCTCTCGCATTTTGTTTGGTACTCATCCATTCCAGCAATCCCTTCCGGATAATATTTTGGGTAACAACAACATTTTAATTGTCTGGGATACTGGCTCGTCTGACGGCTGTGCAGAGAAAAATTCCCAAACTTTGGCTTCCCTCACAGGACGAGGGCAGTACTGTAACACCCCCAAAACCGACCGGAAATATTACAGTGCCGTGGGCCCCATATTGGAACCCACAAGGCTAAAATTTATTTTTGCAAATATTTAAAAATGCCAAAAGCCGATGACGGTAATATTTTAAATACTCAAATATTTATCAAAACATTGTTTCCAATTACCGTCAGAAAATACCGTTT
Organism: Orobanche coerulescens; assembly: GCA_033398695.1. Classification (NCBI taxonomy): domain Eukaryota; kingdom Viridiplantae; phylum Streptophyta; class Magnoliopsida; order Lamiales; family Orobanchaceae; genus Orobanche; species Orobanche coerulescens. The sequence continues at coordinate 23,469,965 of CM065819.1, read as the reverse complement.
GAAAGCACATGGCAAAGACGCCAAAAGGCATTTAGAAAGTAAATACGAGTTGGAATAATATTGAAAGCCATTATAAAATTACACACGCAGCGAATAGAGACATAATAAATACATTTGCAACGGAATTATAAAAACCAGAAAGAACATTCGAATCCTAATAACCACGCCATAGCCAGTATCACCGGATAGCTCATCCCTTCACGACCGCTACTAGCTCGAACTCCGAGTACCTAAAAGATAAAGCCCACGATGGAGTCAGCCATAATACTCAACAATGATAACGATCACATCACATAAATAATTACATATCAATGTAATTACAAGGTAACAATATTTCAAATGTAGTCTTACCGAAGTAATCTTACCAACCCATCACAATTCATATCAAATGAATCCTTACCATAATCACATCTCGCGTCCTTAAGTGGCGAATGAATTCAAAAGTAACCATCTGCACTGTATCCGAAACGATACCAAGATTCATATCTCTAATATGGGATAATCCGGCCAAGTCCGATTCTGTCCGCTGGATCGCACAATCAGATCCCAATTCTGATAAAACCGATATCACACGGCACATCTGTAAACCAACTGTCCCGAGACAATGGCAAGTCCCGGATATCAATACAAAGCATGAATGCTCACACAATCAATAATGATAAACAATCAATGCATCAAAACGGGGATATCAATGACATGATAACTTCATACAAGATCAACAAAGGATCAACCACGAACGAGAATACCATGAAGTGGTAACTCCAACAAGATCAATGAAGGATCAACAACCAGGAATACCAACAATACGGTAACTCCAACAAGATCAATAAAGGATCGACATCCAAGAATACCAACGGTACGATAAACTCCAATAAGATCAATAAAGGATCAACAACCGAGAATACCGATGACACGGTAAACTCCAATGAGATCAATAGAGAGACAATAACCGACAATACCGACGACACGGTAAACTCCAATAATATTAATAAAGGATTAACAACCGAGAATACCGATGACACGGTAAACTCCAATGAGATCAATAGGGAGACAATAACTGACAATACCGACGACACGGTAAACTCCAATGAGATTAATAAAAGATCAACAACCGAGCATACCGATGACACGGTAAACTCCAATGAGATCAATAGAGAGACAATAACTGACAATACCGACGACACGGTAAACTCCAATAAGATTAATAAGGGAACAATAGCCGAGAATACCGATGATAAGGCAACTCCCAATGGAATCAATAAGAATCAATAACAAACGAGATTACTAATGATAGGGGGAACTCCAAACGAGATTAATAAAGGGTCGATAACAAACGAGTTGACCATCGATACGGTAACTCCAAACGATATCAGAAAAGGGTCAATGGGGACAGATACATGAGAGAATAAAATCGTCAACCATATACAAATCATATATGCGGAATTTCAAGGACAACCCGACTATCGAACAGATCCAATTATACATGGACCGTGAATGACCAATCAATAAGACTCAAGATGGACGTCACGATACGCCCGATCCAAACATGTGTACGTGTACAAGCCAACCACGGGTATTGATCAAATACACGTCTGGTATCGTACCTAATCAGCCTCACGAAGTACATCTCGTGTGCACGGCTCAATATGAGGTTGAAACCAACATATGCTACACATACCCGCCCCGAAAATCCTACACATGAACAATCAGAACGTATCTGACTCCAGACATGCCACGATGCAACATGACAATAAATCTCGAAGAAACGCATATCCAACAAGGATCAAAAGACTTTCTAAGAGGGCAACAATAACTCGATCATGAAAGAATGACACGACCACAATGTCGTATTCCGTCAGACAACAGTTCGCAGCATGCTCAACAATACATATAATAATAGTACATAAACTCCCAAGGCAGCAGCCAAGGGTCACGGAAGCATCTACTCAGGAATTCTCCGGACAATATCACATAAACTTCCAAGGCAGCAGCCAAGGGTCACGGAAGCATCTACTCAGAAATACTCCGGACATAAGTGCCATTTAGGTCTTATCCCCTAACATATTTCCATACGGGTACCATACAGGTTTTATCCCCAACACATCGGCCCCACAGACTACAGCTTAAACAAAGGGCACATCACAAAATGTAACAAACAATGATGCACACCCACCACATGAAATATCAACACACACATGCAATAATGCAACAGTATGATTATCATAATCTAGCAATATTAACTCACCTCAAGTTGGAGACGCTAACCTTCCCACGACCCACATCCCTGAACGAATACACAGTTATCCGAATAATCCAAAATGAAGTACATTCCATAATTATTACCAAACCACCACCTCGAGTTCAATGTCGGCATGATAACTAACCTTGATATCTTATCTCTCACACAATAGACCAAATATAATTCACATCCCCGTTTCCACTTTAAAGTCATATACATTATGATTTATCTTAGTCCAAGCATACCATCATCCCGACAATTCATATTCCATGATACCATTGCTATATGAATCATAAATGAAATGAAAACGAAATCATTTATTAAATATTATGAACTGAGCAAGCATAACTTGCCTTGATGCCGATACGATGAAGTTGTTACCAATCCCGTTGTCTTCATCTACAAGCTCCGCAGCCCCGACCAAGAGCAATCTACGAACTCTTCGACCTCAACCACAACACAATGGTCATAAACCACGATCAAACATATCAACCTATTGAAGTAATCAATCGACGACAATCCGATAACAATCAATAACCGATATGACCAACCAAATCAAACTCGACGGTTCAATGACATCTCGATCATACGAAACCAAACCATTACAATTCATACAACTTCATGATTCACAAAAACAACACCGTAATCATCATTACACGAATAAGAATGTCAACTACAATATCCAAAATCCGAATCGAAGAGAGGAGTTATCCAACATACCTCTTAGAAGATGAAATACACAAGTAAACATTTCCCTTGATTAACACGGTGCGAAGAAATCGACGAAAGGAGAGAGTCCCGACCCAACCTCCTTCAAAAGTTCGTTCCTAAATCACAATGATATCAATTCAATAACAATTCTACAAGAACACATAGAATTTCCCAAGTTCTACCCATTGAAGCATTTTATCGGACACTTTGAGGGCATAGTCCAATTCAATCGATTAACGGAGAAATTCTCGAATTTGTTCCACAAACCTTCAAGAGTAGTGAATAATTCCGAGATTACAACAAAGTTCTATCAACAATGTGATTTAAAATGAATGAAATCGGCCAAAACACCATGAAACCTCAAAAATCCTCAAAACCAAGAGTTCAAGTGTTCTTACCTTCGATCCGGGCAAAAAATGATGTTAGACATGAATCAAACTTCTGAAATATGTTGCTTCATGATATTCTCAATCAAATCCATCAATTTATGATGAAGAAATCGCAAAGAAACGAAGAAAAAAGATGAAAATGGCCCAAGTGACCCGGTCCAAGCCTTAAATAGGCGAGACCTGTCGGTACCTTACGGCCGTAACCGGCAATGGCTTACGGCCGTAACCGGCCATGGCTACCTGCCTGTCCAATTTGGCCGACAGCCATACGGCCGTTACCGGCACTAGCTTACGTACGTAATAGGCCCTTACGGCCGTACCCGGCCACAACCTTACGGCCGTTATCGTCCAGTCCTTATTCCCAGCGAGTCACTGCCGACCGTGATCGACCATCCCTGCGATTCACTGCCGACCGTGATCGGCGACCCAGCGAGTCCTCGGCCACGACTCGGCCAGCTCCCTTTTAACGTACGTCACACTTAATCCATTGCATACGTAATACGTACATTGACTTGCTATAGTAATATACTCGTATTACGTACGTAATACACCCTGTATAGCATACGTAAATCCATCCGTTGACTCAACTGTCCACATCCGCGCCGAAAGCTACCGACACAGGGCCCCACCTGCCGACCACAGCTCGATCTTGTCCGATTCCCTTCGTTACGTACGTAATGCCTTATGCATAACGTACGTAAAGCGTATAATTTAGCGTACGTAAGTCCTTAACCCTAGCGTACGTAATGGCCTTCTATACTTGGCCATTTCTGCCTCTTTCTGCCGTCTCAATATACTGAATACGTATACGCACATACTGAATACATATGCTCGTCCCAATATCATTCTCATACGATACATCCGATGCACGATATCCTCAAATACAATTGTCGACCAAGTACGACAATTTACAAATACTCATACAGTAAAGTAACCTTGATAGACATACTGGCACGACTGTCACAGTTCCTAAAATTATTTATCCACACTGAATCGGTCCCACTCCGTACAGTACAACTCAGATAAAATAATGCGAAGAATCATAGCGGAATTCTAGGATATTACATATCTTCCCACTTAAATAAGTTTCGTCCTCGAAACTCAACACCTATCATAATCAGTATCTCAATCCCGAAATATCTTAAAATTGTGTCACCATGCTCAAATAATCATCATCAAAACCAAATAACTTAAAGAACATACTTACAGGTTCGTGAAGTCGATGATCTCCCGTGATACTAGCATACAACTCCCACACAAAGTCTCGGTACAATAACAACACACCGGCATCGCAAATATAGCAATTTAAAAATATTTCAAAAATTTTGGAATCTCCAAAAATCAGTTAGACTCGAAAGTCGGAAAATTATTTTCAAAAGTCACGCTACTACCGCACCGGTAGAGCCACATAACACACATGCCCGGGTTTTACGAAACCCAAGCTCCGATACCATCTTCTGTAACACCCCCAAAACCGACCGGGAATATTACAGCGCTGTTGGCCCCATATTGGAACCCACATGGCTAAATTTATATCCGCATATGTTTAAAAATGCCGAAAGGCCGATGACAGTAATGTTTTAAATACTCAAATATTTATCAAAACGTTGTTCCCAATTACCGTCAGAAAATACCATTTGAAAGCACATGGAAAAGACGCCAAAAGGCATTTAGAAAGTAAATACGAGTTGGAATAATATTGAAAGCCATTATAAAATTACACACGCAGCGAATAGAGACATAATTAAATACATTTGCAGCGGAATTATAAAAACCAGAAAGAACATTTGAATCCCAATAACCACGCCATACCAGTATCACTGGAAAGCTCATCCCTTCACGACCGCTACTAGCTCGAACTCCGAGTAGCTAAAAGATAACGCCCACGGCGGGGTCAGCCATAATACTCAACAATGATAACGATCACATCACATATACAATTACATATCAATGTAATTACAAGGTAAGAATATTTCAAATATAGTCTTACCGAAGTAATCTTACCAACCCATCACAATCCATATCAAATTAATCCTTACCATAATCACATCTCGCGTCCTTAAGTGACGAATGAATTCAGAAGTAACCATCTGCACTGTATCCGAAACGATACCAAGATTCTCAAACATAATCATATCTCTAATATGGGATAATCTGGCCAAGTCCGATTTTGTCCGATGGATCGCACAATCGAATCCCAATTCTGATAAAACCGATATCACACGGCACATCTGTAAACCAACTGTCCCGAGACAATGGCAAGTCTCGGATATCAATACAAAGCATGAATGCTCACACAATCAATAATGATAAACAATCAATGCATCAAAACGGGGATATCAATGACATGATAACTCTACACAAGATCGACAAAGGATCAACCACGAACGAGAATACCATGAAGTGGTAACTCCAACAAGATGAATGAAGGATCAACAACTGGGAATACCAACAATATTGTAACTCCAACAAGATCAATAAAGGATCGACAACCAAGAATACGATAAACTCCAATAAGATCAATAAAGGATCAACTGCCGAGAATACCGATGACACGGTAAACTCCAATGAGATCAATAGAGAGACAATAACCGAAATACCGACAACACGGTAAACTCCAATAAGATTAATAAAGGATCAACAACCAAGAATACCGATGACACGGTAAACTCCAATGAGATCAATAGAGAGACAATAACCGACAATACCGACGACACGGTAAACTCCAATAAGATTAATAAATGATCAACAACCGAGAACACCGATGACACGATAAAATCCAATGAGATCAATAGAGAGACAATAAACGACAATACCGACGACACGGTAAACTCCAATAAGATTAATAAGGGAACAATAGCCGATAATACCGAAGATAAGGCAACTCCCAATGGAATCAATAAGAATCAATAACAAACGAGATTACCAATGATAGGGGGAACTCCAAACGAGATTAATAAAGGGTCGATAACAAACGAGTTGACCATCGATATGGTAACTCCAAACGAGATCAGAAAAGGGTCAACGGGGATAGATACACGAGAGAATAAAATCATCAACCATATACAAATCATATATGCGGAATTTCAAGGACAACCCGACTATCGAACAGATCCAATTATACATGGACCGTGAACGACCAATCAATAAGACTCAAGATGGACGTCATGATACGCCCGATCCGGACATGTGTCCGTGTACAAGCCAACCACGGGTATTGATCAAATACACGTCTGGTCTCGTACCTAATCAGCCTCACGAACTACGTCTCGTGTGTACAGCTCAATATGAGGTCGAAACCAACATATGCTACACGTACCCGCCCCGAAAATCCTACAAATGAACGATCAGAACGTATCTGACTCCAGACATGCCATGATGCAACATGACAACAAATCTCGAAGAAACGCATATCCAACAAGGATCAGAAGACTTTCCAAGAGGGCAACAATAACTCGATCATGAAAGACCGACACAACCACAATGTCGTATTCCGTCAGACAACAGTTCGCAGCATCCTCAACAATACATATAATAATAGCATATAAAGTCCCAAGGCAGCAGCCAAGGGTCACGGAAGCATCTACTCAGGAATACTCCGGACAATATCACATAAACTCAAAAGGCAGCAACCAAGGGTCACGGAAGCATCTACTCAGGAATACTCCTAACATAGGTGCCATTTAGGTCTTATTCCCTAACATATTTTCATACGGGTACCATACAGGTTTTATCCCCAACACATCAGCTCCACAGATTACAGCTTAAAGAAAGAGCACATCACAAAACGTAACAAACAATGATGCCCACCCACCACATTAAATATCAACACACACATGCAATAATGCAACAGGATGATTATCATAATCTAGCAATATTAACTCACCTCAAGTTGGAGACGCTAACTTTCCCACTACCAACATCCCTGAACGAATACACGGTTATCCGAATAATCCAAAATGAAGTACAGTCCATAACTAATACCAAACCACCACCTCTAGTTCAATGTCGGCATAATAACTAACCTTGATATCGAATCTCTCACACAATAGACCAAATATAATTCACATACCCGTTTCCACTTTAGAGTCATATACATTATGATTTATCTTAGTCCAAGCATACCATCATCCCGACAATTCATATTCCATGATACCATTGCGATATGAATCATAAATGAAATGAAAACGAAATCATTTATTAAATATTATGAACTAAGAAAGCATAACTTACCTTGATACCGATACGATGAAGTTTTTACCAATTCCGTTGTCTTCATCTACAAGCTCCGCAGCCCCGACCAAGAGCAATCTACGAACTCTTCGACCTCAACCGCAACACAACCGTGATAAACCACGATCAAACATATCAACCTATTGCAGTAATCAATCGACAACAATCCGATAACAATCAATAACCGATATGACTGACCAAATCAAACTCGACGGTTCAATGACATCTCGATCATACGAAACCGAACTATTACAATTCATACAACTTCATGATTCACAAAAACAACACCGTAATCATCATTACACGAAGAAAAACATCAACTACAATATCCAAAATCCGAATCGAAGAGAGGAGTTATCCAACATACCTCTTAGAAAATGAAATACACAAGTAAACATTTCCCTTGATTAACACGGTGCGAAGAAATCGACGAAATGAGAGAGTCCTGACCCAACCTCCTTCAAAAGTTCGTTCCTAAATCACAATGATATCAATTCAATAACAATTCTACGAGAACACATAGAATTTCCCAAGTTCTACCCATTGAAGCATTTTATCGGACACTTTGAGGGCATCGTCCAATTTAATCGATTAATGGAGAAATTCTCGAATTTGTTCCACAAAACTTCAAGAGTAATGAATGATTCCGAGATTACAACAAAGTTCTATCAATAATCTGATTTAAAACGAATGAAATCGGCCAAAACACCATGAAACCTCAAAAATCCTCAAAACCAAGAGTTCAAGTGTTCTTACCTTCGATCCGGGCAAAAGATGATGTTAGACATGAATCAAACTTCCAGAATATGTTGCTCCATGATATTCTAAATCAAATCTATCAATTTCTGATGAAGAAATCGCGAAGAAATGAAGAAAAAGATGAAAATGGCCAAGTGACCCGGTCCAGGTCTTAAATAGGCGAGACCTGTCGGTACCTTACGCCGTAACCGGCCATAGCTTACGGCCGTAACCGGCCATGGCTACCCGCCTGTCCAATTTGGCCGACAGCCTTACGGCCATTACTGGCACTAGCTTACGTACGTAATAGGCCCTTACGGCCGTATCCGGCCACAACCTTACGGCCGTTATCGGCCAGTCCTTACGCCCAGCGAGTCACTGCCGACCGTGATCGGCCATCCCTGCGAGTCACTGTCGACCGTGATCGGCCACCCAGCGAGTCCTCGGCCACGACTCGGACAGCTCCCTCCTAACGTATGTAACACTTAATCCATTGCGTACATAATACGTACGTTGACTTGCTACAGTAATATACTCGTATTACGTACGTAATACACCCTGTATAGCGTACGTAAATCCATCCGTTGACTCACCTGTCCACATCCGCGCCAAAAGCTGCCGACACAGGGCCCCACCTGCCGACCACAGCTCGGTCCTGTCTGATTCCCTTCGTTACGTACGTAATGCCTTATGCATAACGTACGTAAAGCGTATAATTTAGCGTACGTAATGGCCTTCTATACTTGGCCATTTCTGCCTCTGTTTGCCGTCTCAATAGACTGAATACGATACGCACATACTGAATACATATGCTCGTCCCAATATCATTCTCATACGATATATCTGATGCACGATATCCTCAAATACAACTGTCGACCAAGTACGACAATTTACAAATACTCATACAGTATATCCGACATCCAAAAACATAACAAGCATGTAATATCCTAGAATTAAAGTAACCTCGATAGACATACTGGCACGACTGTCACAGTTCCCAAAATTATTTATCCACACTGAATCGGTCCCACTCCGTACAGTGCAACTCAGATAAAAAAATGCGAAGAATCATAGCAGAATTCTGGGATATTACAAGTACTGAGCTTCCATCATCAATTTAAATCCTGTCCAGTCAGCATCATGATCTACAGGCCGGATGGCTTCCCACCACTTGGACGCTTCCCCTATCAGAAAGTACTGAGCAATAGAGGCTCTCCAGTCATCTGGGTAATTAATCCCGGCAAAAATTTTCTCCAATTCCTTCAACCAATGATCCCATGTGGGAGTCTCAGAAAAACCGTCGAATTTAGGTGGTTGCATCTTCGCCACCTCTTGCAGCCATCGGTCCCCTTGATTTCCCATGTCTGGGATACCTTGCTGTCGATCTCCCTATTGTAATCCCACTGCCACCTGCATTCGGTCCACGACCTGGGCAAACTGAGTCATCTGGTTAACCACCTGACGAAGAATTTCAGGCACAGCAGGTTCTGGTTCATTGTTAATAGATCTTTGTGGCTCGCCTGAGCTGTGGATGGCCTAATTAGAAGGCGAAGCTTCTCTTTCAGCATTCCTTCGTCCACATCCACGACCGCGACCACGTCCACGTCCACGTCCACCTCTCAACATACTATAAGCATAAATACTCAATATACAGGAAACAATATCGTTCTAATGTTCAAGTATAAAGGAGTATAACATGTAAAGGACGAGATAGGAACTTACAACCACCGCTTGCACGAAGACGTAGGCAGTACAGTGATGTTACTCACGACCGGTTACCTCAAAAGACATATACGACACCTATTTTAACCCAATGGCCAAGATATCCATAATCTTAGCTCTGATACCATATTTTGTAACACCCTCGATATATTCAGGAATATTACAGCACCGTAAATCCTTTACAAAAGAATTTACAAGGGTGAAGAAATGAAAAGACAATAACAGATACCAACATATGAAGTAACTGAAATAAAATACAACAGTTCTGGGCCAATACCGAGATTACAATATTCGAAGGAAGAATATTAATACATCACCAAAATCAATCATCACAAACGACGACGTACTCGAGTACTTATTAAAAACAACACAAACAACAGACAATTAAACCCGACCGGAACATCACTCTGCACCCTCGTCGTCATGCAGCTCCAGTGGTTGTTTCCCTGCTCTCCTGGATCCTGAACATAAACAAATATTCACCCCCGAAGTGGTTAGCACAACGATGCTAGTACAAGTACGATAATCATACAACAATGATTAAATCAACAATAATCATGACAAATTTCTCCAACGAGAATAATAACAACACATATCACATCATAACAGTCTCAACATACTCATGGTATTCCAATGATCCAGCGCACACAGCTATAGATTCCCATGATGATCCTGTCGGACCAAAGCATGGTGGAACTACCTGTCCAACGTTCCAGCACACACAGCTATGGATTTTCCATGATGATTCCCGTCGGATCAACGCATGGTGGACAATTAATCATAACACATGTACACAGTACAATCATAATGTAACCAACATAATACAAACAATTCTAATTAAAGTACTTGTCTCGATTCGATGACAAGAATAAAACTCCCACGAATATAAAAATGCTCGAAGGTCGCCCCCTTCGATCAATCACACTGCTAAGCTAGAACCTTAACAAAAGAAATAATATAGAATTCATCTCATGTCGAACGAACATCTAACAATCCAAATTACGGTCGAAAGTTCATAAAACGTAACCTGTCTAACCTGCTTAACGTACGTTACGTACCCTTGGTAGTGTACGTTAAGCCTACACGTTAGCGTACGTAAGCGACAAATTCTAACGTACGCTAACCATGTATCGACAGTCCCTTACTGATCAGTCGACTGACTCGTCTGATGATATAACGTACATTACGTACCAAAAGTAGCGTACGTTATCTATGCCCGATAGCATACGTAAGCTTCATAGTTGAGCGTACGCTAAACACACATATGACAGTTTCTCACAGGGTAGACGACTGTCTCGATTTGTGATGAAGCTTACGAAATCCTCAGTGATTAATGTTCGTTATACCCATACATAACATGCTCATATAATTATGAATGATCTGGCGGATTCAAACATCTTCGAAATTCAAGGATACGTATATCATCACAACAC